>OZ024934.1:62042020-63292020 GCA_964017235.1 Sabellastarte sp. h YS-2021 | reverse complement strand
AATTCGCATTTACTCATTTTGAGTAGGTGAGTAATTAGCTATGGGCCTGAAACTTCACCAAGTGAAAGCTCTCCCAAAAGTAGGTGAATGAGTTATTTGAGAAAAATTGGCTATCTGCAATACTTTTAGAGATAATTCGCATTTACTCATTTTGAGTAGGTGAGTAATTAGCTATGGGTCTGAAACTTCACCAAGTGAAAGCTCTCCCAAAAGTAGGTGAATGAGTTATTTGAGAAAAATTGGCTATCTGCAATACTTTTAGAGATAATTCGCATTTACTCATTTTGAGTAGGTGAGTAATTAGCTATGGGTCTGAAACTTCACCAAGTGAAAGCTCTCCCAAAAGTAGGTGAATGAGTTATTTGAGAAAAATTGGCTATCTGCAATACTTTTAGAGATAATTCGCATTTACTCATTTTCAGTAGGTGAGTAATTAGCTATGGGTCTGAAACTTCACCAAGTGAAAGCTCTGCCAAAAGTAGGTGAATGAGTTATTTGAGAAAAATTGGCTATCTGCAATACTTTTAGAGATAATTCGCATTTACTCATTTTCAGTAGGTGAGTAATTAGCTATGGGTCTGAAACTTCACCAAGTGAAAGCTCTTTCAAAAGTAGGTGAATGAGTTATTTGAGAAAAATTGGCTATCTGCAATACTTTTAGAGATAATTCGCATTTACTCATTTTGAGTAGGTGAGTAATTAGCTATGGGTCTGAAACTTCACCAAGTGAAAGCTCTCCCAAAAGTAGGTGAATGAATTATTTGAGAAAAATTGGCTATCTGCAATACTTTTAGAGATAATTCACATTTACTCATTTTGAGTAGGTGAGTAATTAGCTATGGGTCTGAAACTTCACCAAGTGAAAGCTCTGCCAAAAGTAGGTGAATGAGTTATTTGAGAAAAATTGGCTATCTGCAATACTTTTAGAGATAATTCGCATTTACTCATTTTGAGTAGGTGAGTAATTAGCTATGGGTCTGAAACTTCACCAAGTGAAAGCTCTCCCAAAAGTAGGTGAATGATTAATTTGACAAAAATTGGCTATCTGCAATACTTTTAGAGATAATTCGCATTTACTCATTTTGAGTAGGTGAGTAATTAGCTATGGGTCTGAAACTTCACCAAGTGAAAGCTCTCCCAAAAGTAGGTGAATGAGTTATTTGAGAAAAATTGGCTATCTGCAATACTTTTAGAGATAATTCGCATTTACTCATTTTGAGTAGGTGAGTAATTAGCTATGGGTCTGAAACTTCACCATGTGAAAGCTCTTTGGGATAGCTGCTCTGCAGAGATACCCTGAAGATAAAAAATTTCGTCGAAATCGCTCTATGTAGCACGGTTTTCGAAATATTAGCATTTTTGTGTTTTGCAATTTTTGAGCAAAAATTCGAAAATTCAAAATGGCCGCCATTTTTGGCAAGACAAAATTTTTTTGAAAATTGGCATGGCTACTCTGCAGAGATACCCTGTGGGTCAAAAATTTCGTCGAAATCGCTCTATCTAGCACGGTTTTCGAGATATAAGCATTTTTGTGTTTTGCAATTTTGCGAAAAATTCGAAAATTCATAATGGCCGCCATTTTTTGCGAGAAATTTTTTGTTTGAAAATTGGCATGGCTACTCTGCAGAGATACCCTGCGGGTCAAAAATTTCGTCGAAATCGCTCTATCTAGCAGGGTTTTTGAGATATAAGCATTTTTATGTTTTGAAATTTTTGCGAAAAATTCGAAAATTCAAAATGGCCGCCATTTTTGGTGAGACAAAAATTTTTTCATAATTGGGATAACTACTCTGCAGAGATACCCTGTGGGTCAAAAATTTCGTCGAAATCGCTCTATCTAGCACGGTTTTCGAGATATAAGCATTTTTGTGTTTTGCAATTTTTGCGAAAATTTTGAAAATTCAAAATGGCCGCCATTTTGGGCGAGACAAAAATTTTTTGAAAATTGGGAAAACTACTCCGCAGAGATACCCTGCGGGTCAAAAATTTCGTCGAAATCGCTCTATCTAGCACGGTTTTCGAGATATAAGCATTTTTGTGTTTTCCTTATTTGGAAAATTCGTAATGATTAATTAATCATTAATTACTCGGCCATTTCTTGACCAATCAATGCCAAAATCTAATGATTTCCAGATTTTAATAGAATGAATGTATTTGCCAAGTTTCAGGTGAATTGATAAAATTCCTTTCAAGTTATCATCCGGACAAGCTTCCCCATCGAAAAAAGACATTTTTGGTCATGTGACCTCTCTGATTGGTTGAAATGTCACTGCAGCATATTCAAAAAAATTCCCCAAGGCTACTGCCTAAACCTGCCAAATTTGAAAAGAATCCGCCTAACGGTTACAGAGTTATAAGGAAAACAAAATGCGGAGCCGGCGGAGCCGGCGGAGCCGGCGGAGCCGCCGGAGCCGGCGGAGCCGGCGGAGCCGGAAGCTCTCCCATACACAAACAAGCGTCCCTTGCGGGACGCTTAACAAGAGTAGGCCTGCTGATGATGCACATATGAATGTGTCAGAAGAAACCAAAAATGCAAATGATAGAAAGTGTGCTGTAAGTGTAAATGTAACAAAGACAAACAAAAAGGTAACCAGAAAATCTGTTCCTCTAAAGTCAATAGCCAAAAAGTGCCCAAAAAGTAAAAATACTGAGAACTCTACACAAGGTAGTATAAAATCTGACAATGACAGCTCTACTGAAAAAACTCAAAATGTACAAATGATAGAGACTACTCAACAGATATGGGATTCTGGAAAAGGGCTAATTAACATACACATTCAAGGAGTTGTAGTGCCTCTCTTTTAGATACAGGTGCTGGTGTATCATGTATTAGACTAAGTGTCTTTGAAAAATTAGGACTTCATGAAATATGTCAGATCAGAGAATGTTTGCAAACTCTGTCACATGCAGGTGGGGGTACATTGAAAACAATTGGCATAGCTTCTTTTCCAATTACAGTTGGTGATAACAAAGTGTTGCAAGACTTTCATGTTGTACAAAACCTCTCTCATTCTTGTATACTAGGGAGAGACTTCCTGTCTCTTACTCGTGCTGAAGTTTCATTTGCCACAAATACCCTTACCATACAGTATGAAAACCAACTTAACAGCATACAAATAAGCATACCACAGAAGACAGTTCTAGCAACAGTTCAAGAAGATGTCATAATACAAGGTCCAGCAGAGACTATTATCCCTCTTACATGTAAATCTTCTACTAATGCCTCTTATTTAGCAGAACCAGTTCAGTCCCTTGTTTCAGTACACCACCTTGCAGGGGCAAGATGCTTAGTGAAGGTTTCAAATGGAAAAGGCATGTTTCAATTATGCAACCCAACTACAGTACCAAAAACTCTCAAAAAAGGTACAATAGTAGCAGTACTCACCCCAGTGTCAAACAATGATGTTTTCGAATTCACAGACACTAACAATGACAAACAAACCATCAATATTGACTCTGTTTCTGATACAGATAGTATAAATCTAGCAAAAGATATAGGTGTCACACTGAATGAATCACAGTTGTCAGAAACAGAAAAACAAAAACTTATGCACCTCATAGGTAGTTACAGGTCTGTATTTGCAAAAGACATTAGTGAATTGACTGGTACTAATGTGTACCATCATAAAATCTACACAGGGGATGCTCCACCAATCAGAAGACCTCCCTACCGCTCTTCACCACAAATGCAAAAAGTAATTGACAAGGAAATGGAAATCATGGAAAAGAATGGTGTTATTGAGCCCTCTACTTCTGATTGGGCAAGTCCAGTTGTTCTTGTACGAAAAAAGAACAACACTTGGAGATTTGCTGTTGATTATACATTCTTGAACAAAGTCAAGTATGGCAGTATTCACTTGTTTACATCGATGACATCATTGTCTTCAGCAGTTCATTTGAGGAACATCTCTCACACCTCAGTAGTGTTTTCACCAGACTCATTGATGCTAACCTCAAACTACAGCCCACAAAGTGTCGATTTGCTCTTCCAAAAGTAGGCTACCTTGGACATCAGATCTCTTCTCAGGGAATTTCTCCAGATCCTGAAAAAGTTGAAACTGTGAAATATTTTCCTGTTCCCAAAAACAAAAAAGAACATCAAAGTTACCTTGGGTTGGTCAATTACTACCGTAGGTTCATTTCTGGCTTTTCTCACATTGCTGGACCTCTCAACAAACTATTGAAAAATGACCAATCTTTTACTTGGACTGATTCATGCCAATCAGCATTTTCTACTCTCAAAGATAAACTTCTCTCTGCACCAATTCTGGCATATCCAAACTTCTCCAAGGAGTTCATCACCTATACAGATGCATCTGACCATGCGATAGGTTACATTCTAGGACAGTTAGATAACAATAACAAAGAAGTTGTTATTGCATATGGCGGTAGATCTCTTAGTACATGTGAAAGAAACTATGGTATTTCTGACAAAGAAGCACTTTGAATCTTACCTTAGGACATCAAAGTTTACAGTTTACACTGATCACTCAGCCTTGAAGGGATTACAAACCCTATCCAAGCAAACAGGTCGACGCCAGCGTTGGAGTGACTACTTGCAGGGTTTCCAATTTGATATAATACATAAACCAGGTCGTGTTCACTGGAATGCAGATGGTCTGTCCAGACGTCCCTATCCTGAATCTCCTGAAGTACCAGAACCAGAGCCCAACTTGATTCCACTTGTATCTGCACTAGACAGTCACACCACTCCCAACAAAAATGAAAAGCTTGTTGAATACTCCCTGTCCTATATCAACACAGTGGAAGTTAGTACCATCAAGAAAACTGAAGCCAACACTGTTCTGACGATTTACCAGGGCTCAGAAGCTGTTTACAACAACATTGCCCCTCTTGACCTCTTGCAAGATGCATTGCAGCTTCCTTCTGCCAAAGTTCGAGATCTTCAAATAAATGATCCCGAAATAGGTCCTATTATCAGGTATTTAGAGGAAAAACTTGTGCCTGATGATGAAAAGCTTGCCAGAGAAATACGCCGCACTAGTCCTGACTACGAAGTTATTGCTGGTGTTCTGCATTATAAATATGCACCACAAGGTAAAGGACCAAGGACGCAGCGCATTATCAGACAACTGATGGTACCGCGTGTACTCCGCGATGATCTGCTAAGGTCTTACCATGATTCTACCCTTGGCTGTCACCAGGGAATCACAAGAACATATGAAAGAATGAAACTGAAGTACTGGTGGCACACCATGTCCAAAGATACTACAGCATACGTGGAGTCTTGTGAGGTTTGCCAGCAAGCTAAAAGAAACTTCAATCAAGAGAGAGCTCCACTTCAGCCCCTCCCAGTTGTAGACAGGTTTGATAGAATTCACATGGATTTTCTTGGCCCTCTCCCAACAACCACCAAAGGTCACAAGTACATACTACTGGTTGTGGATAGTCTTACTCATTGGTGTGAATGCTTCCCGCTTGCATCTACAGACGCAGCTACTGTTGCCCGAATTCTGTTTGATGAAATTATATGCCGCTAGGGTGCACCACGCAGCATTCTTACAGACCGGGGACAGCAGTTTCTGTCAGTCCTAATCAAAGAACTATGCAAGTTATTTCAAATTGTGAAAATAAACACTTTTGCCTACCATCCGCAAACAAATTCTGCTTGTGAACGGATGAACAGCTTCATACTTCAGAGTCTTAGAGCTCTGTGCAACAAGAACCAGACAGACTGGCATGAGAAGCTTCAGAGCATTATGCTAGCATACCGCACAACTCCAGCATCAAGGTCAATTAAACACACTCCCTTCATGCTGATGTATGGACAAGAGTGCAGGTTGCCCATTGATGTCGCCTTGTCAGCCCCATCAGATTCACCACACAGCATCAACGATCATCTACAGTAGATCTTGGACAACTTAGCTACATACTCTGAGGAAGCAAAACAGAATATCTTGCGATCACAAGAAATATCTAAAGATTACTATGACAGAAAGTCTAAAACCCCAAAGTATGTCTTAGGTGATCGGGTATTTATATCTAATCACATTAGTAAGAAGGGACTCTCACCAAAGTTGGCAGATAAGTGGAATGGTCCATTTTATATTGTGGATGTGAAAGACAACACTTATCTCCTTAGGCACTGTGACAACCATAAATTATGGCGAAGTTATGTCCATGCCAATCGGCTGAAAAAGTACAAAGACCCAACACAAAGACAAATCCAGTCCTTCAGCCACTTCCAGTGACCATAACTGATGATATAATCTTTTCTCAACAGCAGATCCAACAGCAAGTCCCTCAACCAAATCCAGAAACACCACCAAGTGAACCTATAGAGATTGAAAAGATTTATAAGTGCATCAGATATCCAGATGGTACCAGATGGTACAAAGCAAAAATCAAATCAGTAGGAGTAAGGAAAGTTTCAGAGGATTTGGTACCTCAGCTTATGCGTGAGCAATATCACATCCAGAAAACTATGAAAGGCAAAGCTAGAAAGAAGAGGCAATTACAAACGCAACACTAATGTTTTTCATTGCTGAGGCACACATGTACAAATTGCTTACGGTTTACTCTTAAAAAGCTTTCAACAACATAAATCAGGCTAAAATGACAATGTGACAAAGCCACTTGACTACAGATAAGCTACCATCCTATAATTACAATATCTTCTCTTATAATATGATTGTTTCTTGTTTTGTGTCACTTTAGCAACACTCTTCAAAATTCAAAATTTTGGCGCCACATTTACATTATTTTTTGTACATGCTACTATGCCACTTAACACATGCGATCAAACATACCATCCTACAACAATAAACAATACACCAGTATACTGAAAAAGGTGTTTTATCTCTAATTGTAGTCAACCAATTGTGGCCAGTCATAGTGGTACTGTTGTGGACACTGTGTACAGCAACTTCGGCTACTGCTGCAGATCACTCTGTCATCAGAGCCAATTATGGAGTGTTGTTCAACAGAGTTTCACAAGTAGACACAGCAGAGCAATACTGGAGACACACCTTTGAAGTGGTACTCCCAGAAATTATATCTCTAATGGAAGAGAATGAGCCAAAGCTGCAGTGTGACAAGATCCTTACAGCTAAACAACAAGAAAAGGAGCTCTGCATGACGAATGAACAGATATTAAAGGACCTTACTGACCTAAGGCAAAGCATAACAAAGTCTATCAGTACCACAATGAGCAAGATTGATATCATACTGCCTGATCAAAGTAGCAATGGAACAAGAAAGGACCCAAAATGACGGATTACAAGAACTCCATTATTGTCTTTTATAGGTGTTCTTTCCAAATCCATTTTTGGTACAGCTACTACAAAAGATTTGAAAGTAATGAAACATCATATTAACATGTTGTCCAACGCTGAGAATAAACTAGCTAAGGCTTTTGAAGGCCAAGCTGAAGATTTAAGTTCATACATGTCAGCCAACAATGAACGTCTTAGTAATATGTTGCAAGCTATTGAAGTTTCACAACAATCAGTGTCATCTCTTTCTTTAGAAATGTCTCATTCATTTCGATTCATAACTGAAATGATTGTCACAACAACCAGATTGCTTACAAGGTACACTTCAACCCTAAATATGGTTTCTTATGAAATGGATCAATTCTATTTTGGCATATCAGCTATGTTACATGGTTCCATCACTCCATCACTGATTGATCCCGATACATTATTTCATTGCATTCATAACATTAAAAAACACCTACAAAAGTCACATCCTTCATTCCATTTGACTCACACACATATCAAGTACTACTACACCACCCATGACTTTTACTACACTAGACATGGTCGTTTCATTTTTGTCACTGTGAAATTTCCCATTTCATCTCAAAGAGAAGTCTTCACAGTTTACCAAGTATCATCCTTCCCTGTTCCTCTCAATCACTCCTCTAACCATACCACACAGTTGTTGAGCTTTAACCCTTACATAGTCATTTCACCAAACTCAAACTACTTTGTTGAATTAGATTCATCCTCATATCAGCGTTGTTCGGGTAAAACCATCAAGCACTGTCGCACACTTCTAACTCAGCGCTCTATTGAACAGCCAACTTGCTTAAGTGCATTGTTTTTCGAGCAAACTCAGCTGGTCCATTCACTCTGTGACTTTAGATATTTACACAACAGTGTTTCTCCATTCATTACTCAGCTCGATCCCCATTCAATACTTATATCACGAATTCATAAACTTTCTCTGACATGTCAATCATCCACACACATCATACAGAAAGATGCTTGTGATTTCTGTATCATCAATATTCCATGTAATTGTGCAGTTTCAGCAGGTAAATTTTGGTTACCACCTCGTATTACAGGTTGTGTACATCACATGAACATAACAAAAAGTTATCCTGTCAACTTAGCTGTATTAGTACATTTCTTTGATCACAATAAACTCACAGACATTAAAGGAAGCACCACATTTCCAGAACCACTTAACATTTCATTACCTTTGTTTAACTTATACCAACATAACTTCACTCAACTTATTGCTGCAGATGAAAAAGTTCATCTTAGCTTAGAACGGATTGCAAAAAGAGCCAAGACTAACCAAGTGATATACAAAGGCATATCTGACTCTATCCTAAGTGGCCAGGTACAACCTGAAAGTCAAATTGATCAAAATACTACATGGTGGTCTTTACTGCTGAATGGTATCCCTCTCATTGTTTCAGTAGCTTCACTTTCAATATCAGTCTTCCTATGGTGTAAAAGCAAATCTATTGCAGCAATAACTGTAGCCCAAACGCTACCTCAAATCAAAGCTCTACCAGAATTTCTTTGGAATCCAAGCACAACTCCCACCATTAACTCCAATACAACTACTGTTGATATTGTTCACTCAGATATTATTACATATCTTACCTTCATGATAGGTTTCCTAATACTTTCACTAGCCATATACATTGTTGTTAAACTGAACACCATGCAGAAAAAGCAAAATGCCCTCTATTTAGATCTTACTGATGGCAATGTGTCACTTTCTCTCCAGATTATAACACTTAGCCTACCTCCATCATATTTCCAGATTTCTTCTTCAACATCAATTGCTACAATTTCACTGATTAATTCATACTGTAGGCCCACCATTCAGATTTCATGGGACAATGTCAAAATTTGGGATTCATATCATGGTATATTTCTTTCTCTACCAAACAGTCTCACTGTCAACTTTAAGCAATGGCTTAAAATAAGGAAAATACTTACCAATGACTACCAAATCACCCTATGTCATTCCTATAATGAGATGTACAATTTGGCAAATATTAAATTTCGGGAAAGTGAATCTAGCAAGCAGGGACCAATTTTAACCAAGCAACCAAATGCCCCTTCACTTTATCCGGGATTACCTAATCAGGAGGAAGAAGCACAATATCCCTGATCCTAGGATTGAAAATACTATATTGCAAGTAACGTTAACCTTAGTACAATATTCCTGACCTCCTTACTTTTTTCTATGTGTGAGTAGAACTTACAAGGTGTTACCGTGTATTACCCAATCAATGACTTTCTCCATGGATCGACGGAGCGATCCTTAGGGGAACCCCGCGGAGATGTTGTCAATGGAGATTTCAGAAAAGACACTTGTATATATTTGATAGCTTTTAGCTTGTATATAGTATGATAACTGTATTACTTTATGATAACTGTTTTATATCTTTGTACATATTTTATGAAAGACATTGAATATCTATATTACTATGTAAACTTCTTATTTCTTATGTATGTCATTTTTAAGATGTCTGAGATTTGTATTTTATATTAACCCCTGTTAAGGCTTGTAGGTTAAACTTATTATTCTGTATTAATGCCTTGATTTAAAAGTGTTTAGTCAGTTGTAAAGATGTTTACTTTACTTATACCGGAAGCCTGAACAAGTCAGATTTTTCTAGTTGTCTTGCAAGAGGTCTGGCAAGATCTTACAAGCTATATTTGGTTAAGTGTTTTAGGTGTATTGATAGGTACAAAATAAGTTTTCATAAGATATTTTTCATGTCCAAAAACTTGCACTGATTTGTCTTAAAATATATTGCATATCTTACGCATTCTAAAAGATACTTCCTTTTTGCTTTAAATACCCTTGTTGATGGAAAACCTTAATTCCCATTTGTCCCATTGGCTTACATAAAAGGTGCTCTCACAAATAACTAACGCTCATCCTATTAGTGTTTATACTTCTACTCAAGATGCTCTTTAGTCAATCCTGCAGAGTGATTTCATTATATACCTTTTTATATAGCATTTTCAATATGTCAACTTATGCCATGTGTAAATAACTACTAAGTCTTTTCAGATCATAGGACATGTCCAAGTCATTTCCTGTCCAGATATGTTTTATGGGCCTGTTCCACCAAAAGATTAAGCCCCGATCCTGTCGGCGACCCATAATCGTGCACAGTCGGTGGAAAAAAGACAAAAATGGGCGGGAATACTGGGTCGGTACTGAAGTCTGGGATTAAGAACAGATCATCCCCAGGACGCCTCAGGACGCCTCAGGCGGCCGCAGACAGTCCCCGACTGGTCTGGGACTAAGAACCGACTAAGCCAGTTTTCTGGTCGGTTTCAACCACGATCCTGTCGGACACAAACCGACTGGGTCCCAGGACGCCTCAGGCCTCCTGGGACTAAGAGCTGACTAACCCACGATTAACTACCGGCGTCCTCAGGCCTCCTCAGGCCTCCTCAGACCAGGATCCCCGATTATTGTTTTGCAAAGTTGCTGGATTTTCTGGGTATATATATATAAAATTCGCGATCTAATCACCATTGCTTTTCTAGGAACACAGCAGGATGCCACCTTTTAATGGAAGACAGATTCAACAACAACTTAGGGCTTTTTTGGTTTTTATTCAGTTACAAATAATCATGTATTTCCATTTTTTACGTCAAGCACAGCAACCACCACCAGCACCACCAGCACCACCACCACCCATACAGAGACCTAGAAGAAGGCACAACATGTGGGTCAGGCCATGGCTACTGCAGAGAGAGGAGAGGGGGGCCTACCACAACATTATGGCTGATCTGTATGCCACAGACATTCCAGGATTCACCAACTACATGAGGATGACCCCAGAATTCTTTGAAATGATGAAGACCAGACTGGAACCACGTCTAGCCAGGCAGGCCACCAACTACAGAGCTCCAATCAGTGTTGGGGAAAAGTTAGCCCTCACCATCAGATATCTGGCCACTGGAGAGTCCTACACATCATTATCCTGTCAGTTCAGGGTTGGCAGATCCACCATTTCCAAGTTTCTACCAGAGGTCTGCAGGGCCATCCAGGATGAGTTCACCAGAGAGTACCTCAAATGCCCTACTACTCCAGATGAGTGGACAGAACTGGAAAGAGAATTCAGGATCAGGTGGAATGTTCCACATGCCCTGGGAGCCCTGGATGGAAAGCATGTGGCCCTGAAGAAACCCAAGAACTCTGGAGCCCTCTACCACAACTACAAGGGGTTCTTTTCCATTGTCATGTTGGCCTTGGTAGATGGGCAGTACAAATTCAGATGGGTGGATGTGGGTACAGAAGGATCTTGCTCAGATGCCCAGATATTTAATGCCTCTCAGCTGAAGAGGAGGATTGAAGATGGCAGGATAGGCTTCCCTGACCCAGCACCTATAACACAGGGTGGTACAGATGTCCCCTACTTCATTTTGGCAGATGATGCCTTTTCCCTGAAGACCTGGCTCATGAAACCCTATGGCAGAAGGCTGTTAACAAGGGAGGAAAGGATTGCCAACTATAGAATATCAAGGGGCAGGAGAGTTGTGGAGAATGCTTTTGGCATCCTGGTTTCAAGATTTAGAGTCATGAGGACCACCATTGAACTACCCCCAGAAACAGTTAGAGAAGTGGTCATGACCTGTGTGGTTCTGCACAACATACTCAGAAGCCAGTATCAAGGTCAACCTGCTGGTCAGCAGCCTGGGGAGGATGATGATGATGATGTGCCTGGTGATTATGGATTGATTGGTGGTGCTGCTGGTGGTGGCCAAGACAGAAACCCTGCTAGAGAGGCCAAAAGACAGAGGGATTACCTGAAGGACTACTTCAATAATGAGGGAGCAGTGGCCTGGCAAGATGGCAGAATATAAGTCCTGCTGCAGTAAACAGTCCTTTTCAGGACTAACTATAACAGTCCTTTTCAGGACTAACAAACAGTCCTTTTCAGGACTACCAAATATTCCAAAAACAATTAATCAGCTATGCGGACAAACAGACGAACCCCATGCCAAACATAACTTGTACAGACGGACAAACAGACAAACCCCGTGCCATACATAACTTGTACAGACGGACAAACAGACAAACCCCATGCCAAACATAACTTGTTCAGACGGACAAACAGACAAACCCGTGCCAAACATAACTTGTTGAGACGGACAAACAGACAAACCCCATGCCAAACATAACTTGTTCAGACGGACAAACAGACAAACCCGTGCCAAACATAACTTGTTGAGACGGACAAACAGACAAACCCCATGCCAAACATAACTTGTTCAGACGGACAAACAGACAAACACAACTTACTCACCCAACAAACAGACAAACCCACTGTTAAACAAAAGCCAAACTCAAAGTCACACATAATATCGTAAATTGAATTATTTTTTTATATATTTTCAAATCCACATCATAATTTCAACATTTTTTTTTGTTCATGGCTGGGAAACTTATTTGTAGCAGAAATGTTTTTATGGAAATATTCAATTTTAAATCTTCACTTCTAATCACAAAAATTTGGAAAATATAACCATGGAACTAGTTTTGCTTTCAATAATGGGGGATGGTGTTTGCTAAATAGTTTGTCAGTTCGTTGGCATGGGTTCTATTTACTTTTGGGTTTGTGTGTTTGTTGGTTGGTGGTTACTGGGGTTGGGTTTTTTTGGGGTAGTTGGGTGTTAGGTTTGGTACTGGGTTTGTTATTTGGGGGTTATGTTTGGTATTGGGTTTGTCTGTTTGTGGGTTGGTAAGTATGTAATTATGCCTTTTAACTCTAGGGAAGGTGTAAGTGTTGGACTTTTCAATTACAGATTTTAAACTATCCCATGGATTTTAATCTAAAAATGGGCTGATTAATGGCCATATTGGGAGTTATTTTTAATTTTTTTTTTATGTGGCCTTTTTTGTTATGTGTAGTACCATGGGTTATTTGTTTCATGTTTGGGGTGGTGTAAGTGTTGGACTTTAATTTTGTTTTTCTTGTGATAAGTATTTGTACTGAACTTTTTTGTTTTGGGAGGGGAATTGGAAGAACACGTAGCTGAATAATTGTTTTTGGAAGATTTGGTGGCCCTGAAAAGGGCCTGGCAGGTCAAAGACCCGCCCTGACTGGATGGCTACTGAGGAGGCTGCTGCTGCTGTTGAGGCGGTGCTGAAGTGGTGATAGTAAAGAGCTGCTGCTGCGGTTGTTGCTGCTGCTGCTGAGGCTGCTCGACGATCTGTGTTGATGTCAGATCTGGTAGCTGGCTTAAGATTCCACTCAGATTGTGTCTGCTCCCTTCGTCCTGTACAGTTAGGACAGATGTCGGGTTGGTGAAGCCAATGGGGCTTGGTGTATAGTACACAAAACTGCTGCTAGCTGCTGCTTGAGTGGAACTAGACGCCTGTGGAGTGGTTGTTGGCAGTAGGCCGACCCTCTGGGACTCCGTGGTAACAGTGGCTGATCTTCTGGGCAATGGCTGACGTCTGCGGTTACTCTTAATATTTTCGATATCTCTGAATATCTTGCCCTTTAATTCTTCAAATTCTTCTTGAGTCATCTTTTCGGCCTCTGTCCGACTCACTTTCAGACGCATGAAATTCATACGCATCATATTTGAGTCTGGGATTAACAACCGGCCTCCTGGGACTAAGCTACGGAGGTCTGGGACTAAGGGACGCAGGCGGCCTGGGACAACACACGACTGTGTAAATTTGGGTCTGAGGAGGCCTGAGGACGCCTGGGACTGGACATTTTGTTGACGGTGGGAAATATGAATCGGTTGTAGTCGTGTGAAATATCAAACATGTTTGATTTTTCACACGGCCTCAACCGACCACAACCGACCCTTACAGGAAGCCTGGGACTAAGCAAATATTTCAAACCGACCCCCCAAAACCCTTAATCGGGAGCCTTAGTCGTGTGGTGGAACACCCACATTATGTGTATACACGTACATTGTATTTGTAAAAGCTTGCCCTTTGCATTATGTGCATAGGTATATATAGAGGGAATATTTAGCTTCCCCTCAGACAATTCTTCAGTTAGTTATTAGAAGTTACCAGTTAGTTTGTTAGTGAGTTATAAATTAGGAAATATATTATGGAGCAATTTGAACTTGTACTTTACTGAAAATTACTGTGTGTTTTATAAATGTTGAAGTGATTGACAAAGGAATAATAAATATCAGGAAAATATAACTGTGTTTACTTAAAAACAACACACCACATAGGCGTAGTGTGCTTGTAATGGCAATGTCTTCCTTAGGCTAGATTTTTAACTTACCAATCCATTTAAGAACATACATTGGTATTTTATCTGCTGAATTAAGAACTAATTTTGCTCTTACTGTGTAATAA
This sequence comes from Sabellastarte sp. h YS-2021, assembly GCA_964017235.1. Lineage (NCBI taxonomy): Eukaryota > Metazoa > Annelida > Polychaeta > Sabellida > Sabellidae > Sabellastarte > Sabellastarte sp. h YS-2021. The sequence continues at coordinate 63,277,452 of OZ024934.1, read as the reverse complement.
ATATTTTCAAAATGCTAGAGTATACATAGATAAACCAGTACTTATACATTCGTCAAAAGCTTTGGGACACCTCAGTCATTGGTAAACATGATGAAACACTCTACTGTGGCAAAACAAAAAGCAATCTAATCTGTACTATGTGTAATAACCTGGTAAGCATACATCCATCTATTTATTTTGTAATTCTATTGTTTAATTAAAAATGATTTTGCATTTATTGGAATTCACTAACTTCTGGGTACTTCCTTAACCTTGTAAATGGCAGGGCTGGAACAAAAAAAAACAAAAAAAAAATTTTGACCCGCCCGCCCAAACAACCACCCACCCACCCACCCGCCTATCCCCATGGGTATAAACAATAAAAAGGCCTCATATCTTCCTATTATTCATTCCAAAGCTTTGAAATATGAAAACCTTTGACCTCTCCTTCAAGGTCAAGTGGGTTCGGCATACTAAAACAACCTTGTATCTCCCTTATTATTAGTCCTACGGCTTCGAAATGAGAAAAGAACAAATAGGAAATCATTTTCTCCGAATCTTTTGTGTCAAATTTGACCTTTGACCCCTGCATCAAGGTCAAGTGGGGTTATCAGACTAAACAGGCCTTATATCTCCCCTATTATTGGCTCTAGAGCTTCAAACTGTGAAAACAACCTACAGAAATTCATATCCTGCGAATCTTTAGCAAGTGTCGAATTTGATCTTTGACCCTGCTTCAAGGTTCAGTTGGGTCGTCACATTGAAAATATCACACACACATATGTCATATATTTCTCCTTGGGTTTTGAACCCCATTCATGGTCAGACTACCTCCATTTTTGCTTAATACCTGGCGGGAGATAAACACTGCAACAGAAATCCTGTTATTAACTGTTATAGTAAAGACAACATACCTCATGCATTACCCTCTCTCTCTCATGTTTGATCTGTTGTTCCATTTCTTCATACAACTTCCTCATCTCCTCATCATGTAGACTACTTTTACTGAAAAGCAAACCATGACCATAGAGACAAAACAATATTGTAGAATCAGACATTACTGTGACCAATGAGAACAATATTCAGACGGCACTTACTGAAAGACATACCATGACTACAGAAAAGAGTCAGATGGCACTTACAGCACTTACTGACAGAACATTACTGTGACTACTGAGAACAGTGTACAGATGGCACTTCCAGAAAGACATAGCATGACCATAGAGAACAATATTCTAACAAATTGTCTTTTTAATTTATTAAAAGTGACAAGTCAAAAAGATACAAAAGTGATTTATGTTAAATTTCTTTATTTAACTTCAAGTTTGAATACAAATTATACAAGATGCACTCAGAGAGAGCAAAACGCTCGACTCCATGTGACCAGTCTCTCAAGTGATATAAAGTATTGTAAGGAAGACAATAAAATAAAACCAAACATGTAAATTAATTTTTGAAGAAATATCAAGTAGAAAGCTAAAGTCATTAAAAATGCATTTAAATGGGACCTCTGAAAACTCTTGATTATTTTGTATCCAAAATAAGATCTAGATTTTTCTTTTTTAGCAACTTCTTCCTTTGGCCAGGTCCTACCCACAAAAATTTTTAATAAAGATCTGTTCATTAGTTCTGGAGTAATCTAAACACACACACACACAAAAAAAGATAAAAAGCCAGAGAGACAGACAAATAGACAATTAGCACACAAGAACATAAACAGCTGGGTGAGGTAAAAAAATATTGCTTAAAAGTCACTTCTTAGTAAAAATCAGTCATGGTAATTTTTTTTTTTTTTTTTTGATGGCGTGTCAAGGAATTGAGAGAAAAAAGAGAACATAAAACAGAAATAATAATTGTAAAAAATGATAAATTCACCCCCCCCCCCCCCCCCCCCCCCCCCCCCCCCCCTTTATTATCTTTATGTCAATTTCAAGACAAAAAATAGCATCAGAGATGCCCGTACCCCACAGCCTAGGGAAATATTTTCAACACCATGAGATACAAAAGTACTGTACCAGTACAAAGTTCAGGATACTTTCAGAGCACTGTCAGTTATATAAAGGTCCAAACAATGTTTAAATAGAGAAAATAATGTTTAAAAGAAAGATAATGCATGTAAAGATGTAGTATTAAACAAGATAATTCAATAACAAGATGACAGCATTAATCAGCAAACTAAAATTCAACACTCTTTATCTACATCTGCATGGCCGAATTATGGTTTAGATGGTTTGAATATTACCATGCATACAGAAGTGGTAATACATTTAATGAATGCTTATGTATGTGTGGTGTTGGAGCAAAATCTGTGGCTCACTTGATGAAATTCTATCTCTTACAATGGGAAGTTATGAAAGTAAAATTCTTAATGAATTCTAATATGACTTTAACAGTGCTTAATCTGCATCAAAAGACAGACCCAAAATATCTACCAAATATCAACTTCCTACACCTTACAGTTTCCGAGATATAGCCCAGACAAGATTTTATAGGTCAAGGTCACTACGGCAAGGTCAAAGGTCAAATCAAGGTCAGACCATGACGTTGCACACCTACACCCCCTAACCAATGTCCCTACCAAGTATCAACTTCCTACACCTTACAGTTTCCAAGATATAGCCTGAACAAGATTTTCAAACTCAAGGTCACTACGGCAAGGTCAAAGGTCAAATCAAGGTCACACCATGACAATGCACACCTACACCCCCTAACCAATGTCCCTACCAAGTATCAACTTCCTACACCTTACAGTTTCTGAGATACAGCCCGGACAAACTTTCTCCCACCCATCCGCCCACCCGGACACCATGGGTGAAAACAATACCCCGACAGCCATTAAGGGCTGTGGGGTAAAAACGGGAAGAAATATTTTTACTTAAAGACAACAAGTATCACACCCAAGGCTTGTGACCTCACAATAACAATTGCATTGTGACATCATTAAGTAATGACATCACCAGAAAGCAAAATATTGATTTTTTTTACATATGTGAGAAGAGAAGCAGATTTTACTGTAAAAACTCAATTAAAAACAAGAAAAACTCTCTCCTGGCTTTAATTTTCAAACAAATTACACCAAATTTAGAAGAATCCATCTGTACCCCATGAAATATCTACCCACCAAGTTTAAGCTTGATTGGTGTTACAGTTTTTGAGTTTTAAGGGCAAAATGGTGCACAGACAGACAGACAGAAACAAACTGATCACAATAACCCTCTCCTATCATCGAGTGTTAAAAATGAAAGTAAAGTCTTTTTCATGATCATCCCAATGAATTTTACACAAAACATTTAAATTTTGCAAGTTTTATGATTACTTTAAACTTGTTTAATGTTTTTCTTTTCATACAATTTAGACAGAGCATCTGCTGCTAAACAAGCCTTTTTTTACATTGACTTGTGGATAAGTGGAACAACTATACTTGTGTGAAGGGCGGGGGGGGGCTTAAGAGTCACATATACCTGTATTCAGTCCACTTTCCCAGCATGTTCAAGCTAGGCAGTGAGTGTGTGTGTGTGTGTGGCTAAATGTATTACTCCACTGGCAGTTTTGTGTGAGTGAGGGGGGACTTGTCAGTGTACTGGTTATAAAGCATTAGCCTGGCCTTCCAGGCTGTCTGAACCATAATGCAAACGTGAAATATTTTTGCCATAATGCACACTGTATTAAAGGCCTTTCTAGTCTGGGAGATTACTTTACTGAAGGAAAAGGTAGTATTTTTTAATTATAAGGATAATATTGAACAAGATAACTGCATTTATAAGGGAGAATAGAAAGCATAACTTATTTTGATTTTGGAAAACAATATTATGATTTCCGGTTGTTAACAAGTGTGTATTACAGTTTTTAAATTAAAAGTGAAATTCTACTGTAGTCACATTTCAGAATTTCAAACTCATCTTCACAATGTTCTTCAGAAAATAAAACCAAAGTGTCATATATGTCACAGGGCACAAAATACCTCATTCTTTGGTCAAAAGATTAACATCCTGATGGGCCTAACAAGTGACACTTGTTTTTTGCTTAAAGAGTGAAAATTTGAAAAAAAATCCATTCATAATTTTTTGAGTTAAGATGTTCACTAACAAACAACCAAACAAGCAGACAGACAGACAAACCCCAATGATTACATAACCCCCCCTCCCCCCACTGGTGGAGGTAATAAAACAATAAAACTAAAAACTTCTGTTTAAGTGATTGCAGTAAAAATCTATATAGGATTAACTGTTGATAGAGTACAGTGGAGTAAAGTGGAACAAATAACAGGATTTCCCATTAATGACCATGTCTTCATAGTGAAAGACAAAAAGACTTTCTACTCCAGTATACTAAATTACTGATAAACAAGGAAAGCACAGAGACAGCTATAATATAACATACCACAATTAAGAGTAAACTTCTAAGTCAAGGTGTTTCAGTACCCTCAGCAGAAAGATAAGGAAACAAAACAATAGAGGGGCATAAGTTGCAGCTTTTTATCACCTGGAGATGCATCCTTGTAAACACAATAACACTTTGAATCCTGTGGTGAAGGGATGAAAATAGGAGAGGCTAAATAGTGAGGAGGGGTAGGGGGCAATGCAAATATTACAAGGCGTTCTCCTCAGCAAGCTAGGCTAAGTAAGTGTATGAGAACATTATGAAAAATACTTATAATCCAGTCAAACAGTTGTATCTTCTTTATACGTATAAACGCCTCTGGCAAGGCTAATAAAGCATATGCATTGATCGTTTTTTTTCTGCAGTCTTCCCAGTGAAGGAGGGAGGGGGAGAACCACTTGGTGTACTAACTCCTGGAAGAGTGAGAGAAACAGTGTCCGAGTTTAGGTGCTTATTAAGGGTGAACTCAATCTGGAATATGCAAAACACATAATTAAGGACTTAGCCATGGGGAAAGAAAACCAGTCAAAAAACAAATGACAGCACACTGGATTGTATTACCACAGGAGGCATGTTGTAGTCAATGTGGTGGCCCATTGGGGCCCATGAAAGTCAAGTTGTGGTGGCCCTAACTTAAAAAGGGGGGGCCCCGGGCCACGGGGCCACCGTGAATTTCGCACACTGGCTGACATGCAGTATTTTTGCAGATCCAGACCATCTTTGAGAAGGATCGAGCCATGGCGAGGCCCCACCTTGTGGAAAAATATAACCTAGATCCAATGTACAGGTTATGACAAATGCACACAAGCAGAGAGGCAAACAAAGTTGTCAGAATCACTAGATGTCAGCAGGAAATTCAATAATGTATCATTTCCGTTAGCTACCGTTAAACTGCTAGCTCTGATTCCCAGGGTCTCAGAAACATACTGTGGGATTCTCCCAGACAGGGATCCCAGCCCCAGTACTGGCAGTGGGGTCTCGCGAACATGCTGTGTCGTTCTCAAGGACAGGGGATCCAGTGCCAGCACCTGTGCTCTGGGATCTCCCAGAAGCACATTACTGGATTTTTGAGACCCTATGTTTCCCAACTGCCTTGCTTTTACAAGTGTGAATTAAATATTCATCTCCTGTGCAAAGAGACAACCTTGTGCTGTGTAAAATATTCTAAATATTTCATATAACCATGTGTATATCAAATATATGTTTTTTCTTATAAAAATGCATAAAAAAGGGATGACTTTATTTGTTTGCCAAACCAACCTATGCCTTTGCCATCGTTTGGCAAACACATACTTCCCAGACAATGACATTGCCAGGCGTAGTTCCTGGATATAAGCTACATACATTGAGTCCGGGTCGTCCACACTTTACTTTTCAACATAAACTCGAGATAGAGTTTCAGGTGGAATATGTTACAAATACTCATCATTTCTGTGAACTGTCACAAAATTACCACCTTTATCTGTCTCCCTACATGTGGGCCAATAGTTTTGCAAATCCCAAGGATTACAAGTGACGACACTTTAAAGCTCGGGGCCTATTCCCAGCACTGGCAGTACACATGTTTATTTATGGTTATATCTGAAGGAGTAATATACAAAATTCACACAAAATACTGATTTTTCAAATGAAATAACTCTATCAAAACCATCACTGAATACTTGCACACAAAATGTCTGTAAATCACAAAGTAACACTAAATAAAACTAATATGTTTGCACAGAAACAACACAATCTCAACAGTGTGGCGGCCAACGAGAAGAAGGAAGAACTGGGCATGCTCACTATCCCGAGTCACCAAATAGCTGGGTACAACTAAAGCTAGACTGGTCATTTAAATTGCAAATTTTAATTAGTAAATTAAATTTTTATTAGTTAATATCTTGCCTACCAGACGATAGCTATATTCCGGTGCCTGCCGGTCCTGCCAAACACCAGAAAAAGACGTCCCGAGTTTCACTGTTACACTACAATCCACTCGCCAGGTGGCCTAGTTCCTGCTTCATTCACCAGAGAGACGTGATGTCATAGCATCTTTTTCATTCCTCCAGAGATTAAGTCCACCGTAAGCTGAAAAGTGGGACAGGCCGGTCGGGAATCTCCCTTCTGTTAGGTAGGATATTAACTAATAAAAATTTAATTTACTTATTAAAATTTGCAATTTTATTGCATTAATACATCTTACCTAACAGACGATAGCTAGAATAACTACCCAGTGGATGGATGGCAGCTTATCTGGGACTAAGGAGACCTCTGAATAGAGGCAAACAGAATCTCCCAAAATGCCAAATTATGTTACCTCCCCCCCCCCCCCCTTTTTTTGCCTACTCTGAGCAAGGGAGGAGCGGAAAAGTGACGTCATAGCATCTGTTTTTGTTGTCTAAACCTATAAGACCCCTAGTAAGCTGATAGCGGGGTCGGTGGGAGGGTCTTGTGTGTCCATTGGATAGGGTATGAACGAAAATTTGCGTTAATATATCCTATCCAATGGACAATTGCTGAATAACATATAAAAATTTGCATTAATATATCCTATCCAATGGACAATTGCTGAATAACTATCGCTTGTTTGGTGGGTATGTTACTGGGGACTTAAGTGAACTCATAAACAAAACTACAAAATTTTCTCCAGGCCTGGGTCGACCTTGAGGTCAGGAAACCCTTAAGGCCATGATCGCATATTAGCAGCCGGTTACCCGGGGCTATGCTGACCTTGCCCCCACCCCTTCTTTTTACAGACCTGCTCTGTGGTAAGGGAAGATCCCATAAGCACATCACGGTTTGTTTGTTTTTTGTTTTTTTTGTTTCTTTTTGTTATTATATATATGTACAACTATTTACATATGTACAGATCTCCTCTATGTCCTGGGCTACAGGTGGATCAGCTGAGCAGCCACTATAGGCCCCAGGTGGTAGAGCTTTGAGTCAGCCCATGCCACATCCTTCAGGTAGAATTGAGTGAAGGTATTATGTGACTTCCAGTGGCAGGCTGATAGGATTTGTTCTAAGGAGACTTCTGACTGGAAGACCTTAGAAGCAGTGAAGGCCCTGACATCATGGGCTTTAACCTGATGTAAAGTGTGGGCCTCTTGGTCTGAGAGCTCATAACATAGGATCACAGTCTGTTTGATCCATGAGGAGATAGTGGCAGGTGAGATGTCTTTATCAAAACCTTTCTTAAAGGAGACAAAGACCAACTCCTTATTCTGCCTGAGGTCTGAGGTCCTGTCCAAATAGTAGCGCAATGCTCTGACCGGACAGAGGGACCTGTCAGACTTGAGGGATCTATCCACAGCTGGGGCCAGGGCTGGTATAACCACTGGGGCCACACTGTCTGGACCCTCTTTTGCCAGCTGATTCTTGGAAAGAAAGCTGGGTGATGGATACAGGGACACCTTTGACCAGTCAGATTGGTGTCTGATATTTCTGTTTTGCCAAGCATGTATCTCACTTCTACGCTTGCCCAACCCAAAGGGTAAGAGGAAAACTGTTTTGAAGGTCAAATGCTTCAAAGAGCCTCTTTGATTGGTTCAAATGGATTGGTGCAGGACCAGGAAGAGGTTCCAGGAGGGGGTTCCCCTCCGGCCTTTGGGTCTGTCTCTATGGAAACTATCCAGCAGATGACATGCCTTGATTGAGGGTTATTAACATGTTTATAATTGTATGTATCCTTTTTTGGATCAAGGGCCAGATTGAAATCGCCACATAGGAGGCAAATAATACCTGCATTTGATTCTTTAAAATAATTTAAAACATCAAAACATTTTTTTGAGTCTTGGAGACCCTGACAATTTGCCGACAACACCTTTACTTTAATACCTTCAACCGTGTAGCTGTAAGAACCCGTTGGCACCATGTAAGAAAAAGTGAATTCTAATAATGAATTCTAATATTCATAACATTTCTTTGACATTGCACAAGCAATCTAGATAGTGGTCCACAATACAGTGTTCTACTAAGTTTGTCAGAAATGAGAAGGTTAAAATAGAACAGAGCAAAAATAACATTTAGTTGACTTGAAATTATCATTATGTTGGAAATTTTTTTTATGATAGAAAATAAGTACAATATATACAACAGAAAATAAAATTATGCAAACCATATGTTGTGAAAAAGCCGATCTCTGCCTTTAAAAGTACCACCTAGAAAAACAAGAGAACAATTGAATTGTTGCGATGAGATTTTAAAGCTCACAGACGGAAGAGCTAGGTGTCCTCTGTGGGCGATAATACAAGTCTTTGCTATACAGTACATCTTATAACAACCAACTTTCGCATCCTTTAAATTTCAATTTATCAATATTTCAAGCATATGGCTGAGTTGTTACCTTTATTTATGAATTAAAAGATTCTGCGACCTAAGTATACTCGAGCAGTGAGACTTGTTATGAACGTCCTCTATATATTTATATATTTCAGAACTGCACACAAGGCTTTGTTTAGGTTTCATTCATATCAGTAAATAATCAACTGGTGGGTACAAGTGCAGCGAGTGACTCTGAAGTGCAAATCGGCTTTCAATGTGTATACAAAATATCTTCCCAAATTATGACCTGTTGCAAAGTGAATTATCCACACCATATGTTTGGCATAATATCCTGAACATAGTAGTATTTCTGTAAAAATCAGAAATGGAATAAACTAAAATATGAATGTAAAATATAAAAATTGATACTTTAGTATCGTCCTTTAGTATTTACCAGATTTACATATTAACGAGGTCTGAAATATTAAGTAAGGTTACAGCAGTGTTCATACAATATCAATTGTTAAATTAGTATCTTTTGTTAGGGAACACACATGTACATAGATTGGATAAGATATCAGTATTGAAACTACTTATCTTTCATTTCATTTTCATTTCATTTATTTGGGGTTTTACGTCACTTTCAACACTGTACAGGTCATATCACAACGAGTAGTTGGAAGGGCAGAGGAAACCAGTACATACAGTTTGTCAGGGTTCTGTACTGTAAACTCCCGACCAACGGCAAGCAACTACCAGCTTTCCCACTTGAGGCCATGCCGGGAACCAAACCCCGGCCTCAGAGGTGGGAGGCAAGAGTGTTACCAATCATGTCAGCCTGTAGTGGTCTTACAAAATCCTTTGGTGCTTCAACAACTTTATTGTCAATAGTCAGTTTCTCACCCAGCCACCTTACTTTTTTGCCACTCAACCTTGCTTCTTTGAACACTGGCCACAACTTTTTTTTTCGCTCGTTCAACTCTGGCGGTAATTGATCTTGGATTGATATTTTCTTAGAGCGATCCAAGTTTCTGATGAATTTCACCACCTTGAGTTTTTCTTCAAAAATTGAAACCTTGCCACGATGGGTCAAGTGTAACGAGTACCCTTTTGGCCAACTCTATGAATTTGCTCGATCTGAAGAGATTGTGTAATTTCCATTTTTAATTCAGACTGTAACACATTCAGAAGTACATCTCTTATGGCCCCTGACCTTCCTTCTTCTGAACTTTCAGTGACGTTGTAGAACATTAGGTTGTTTTTCATTGAGCGAGCATTTTATTGGAGACAATCCTCTTTTACATCACTCAAAAGGTTTTCAACCCTGCACAGTCTACCCTCCAAAAACCTTGTCCTTTCCTGAGAAGATTCGAGGCAAGCATTCAGATGTTCTACTTCTTCATCCTTCTGTTTAAGAAGGGTGGTCAGAGTATCAACTTTAGAGTCCAGGGTACTGATTAACTGTTTCTGTTCCTGTTGTGAATTTGTACAAAGAGGGACTTAATTGTCACTTTCAACACTGTACAGGTCATATCACAACGAGTAGTTGGAAGGGCAGAGGAAACCAGTACATACAGTTTGTCAGGGTTCTGTACTGTAAACTCCCGACCAACGGCAAGCAACTACCAGCTTTCCCACTTGAGGCCATGCCGGGAACCAAACCCCGGCCTCAGAGGTGGGAGGCAAGAGTGTTACCACTCTGCCACCGTGGCCCCCAATTGACTATTACAAAAAAAAGGTGTTTTAATTGATAGTTCATTTTGACAAGTAGTCTTTCAATATATAGTTCATTCATTTAGACGGGTAGTCACACACTTCTCTTGCTGCAGCCTCAATATATTCGAATCTTTTAGATCCCAAATTTTGTCCACCAAACCATCTTGATACAACAACTAATTTGTTCACAAGGTTTTTGTTTCGTAGGATCTTCAAAATTCTCCTCCCTGCATCCCACTCCTCATCATCCTCGCAATGCTCTGTGATTTTACTATCTGACAAAACCCTGTAAGCATAGGTGTTGTGGGTAGCTCTTGCTGCACGAGTGTCCATAAATGTTACTTGAAGAGATGGTGCAATGTCCTCAACTGATGCAGCACCAGATATATGGCCTTGAAAAGTGCTATCCTGAATCAACTTGGGGGTTTCATTTTTAAACTCTGTCTTTAATTTAGAAATGTTTTCAATCATGTCAGCCTGTAGTGGTCTTACAAAATCCTTTGGTGCTTCAACAACTTTATTGTCAATAGTCAGTTTCTCACCCAGCCACCTTACTTTTTTGCCACTCAACCTTGCTTCTTTGAACACTGGCCACAACTTTTTTTTTCGCTCGTTCAACTCTGGCGGTAATTGATCTTGGATTGATATTTTCTTAGAGCGATCCAAGTTTCTGATGAATTTCACCACCTTGAGTTTTTCTTCAAAAATTGAAACCTTGCCACAATGGGTCAAGTGTAACGAGTACCCTTTTGGCCAACTCTATGAATTTGCTCGATCTGAAGAGATTGTGTAATTTCCATTTTTATTTCAGACTGTAACACATTCAGAAGTACATCTCTTATGGCCCCTGACCTTCCTTCTTCTGAACTTTCAGTGACGTTGTAGAACATTAGGTTGTTTTTCATTGAGCGAGCATTTTATTGGAGACAATCCTCTTTTACATCACTCAAAAGGTTTTCAACCCTGCACAGTCTACCCTCCAAAAACCTTGTCCTTTCCTGAGAAGATTCGAGGCAAGCATTCAGATGTTCTACTTCTTCATCCTTCTGTTTAAGAAGGGTGGTCAGAGTATCAACTTTAGAGTCCAGGGTACTGATTAACTGTTTCTGTTCCTGTTGTGAATTTGTACAAAGAGGGACTTAATTGCATCTTTAAACTCTGTAAATTGCTAACTAAAAGCCTCAGTGACCGATGATACAGTTGACATATTTTCAGTGTCATCAGAATCTGCATTGTCATTACTGTCTAGTATAGTTGGAGCATCATAAACTGAATCCGATGAAAAGTCCTCTAGCTTTGACATCCCTATTGGAGAAACGCCCTGATGTTTCTTTGTGAGCACTGTATCTGTAATTGGGGTATCTGTGTTAGATTCTGGCATCAAATATTTAAGACTGGACTGCTTATGTTTATGTTGGTTGGTGTACTGGTCAAGTTTTTTGATTCACTCATTTTTTTCAAAGATTTATCCTTGTCACTGAAGGATTCACTATTGTTTACACTAGTAGTAGAAACACAAATTGACCAGATTTCACTTCAACCAGTTTATAATAGCATTGATCTAACAATGATTCAAGTTCACAAATGGTCTTGTCAAGGCTTTTAACAGGGACACCTTCCTCTGTACTTTCATATAACATACCTCTCCCACTCTATAAAAGGCTGACAGATCTGCCCTTGTTGAACAGAGAGTTCAATGTTAATGAATATTTGTGCAGAATCTATGTAAGATATGCCATTTTAGATTTTTCCCTGTCAGGTATCAGTAGTGATACACACAAGTTTACAGAATATTTACAGATTTTAAAGTCAAAGTTTCTTTGTAATCTAAGTAATCACATTGAACATAATTTACACTAAAATGTTCCTTGTCTATTAAAATATGTTATAATCCATTTTGTTATTTTCAATGGCATCTTTTACACAACTAAAAATTGTACTTTTTATCCCAGCTGAAAAGAGTGACTTCTCACACACACATGGTCCCACACCTCTAGAACTAGTGTTATTTACAGACCCTCTCTCCAATGAAGCCAATCTACCCTGCAACTTTGACAAAATAAGCTGTAAAGCATCAGAAGATGGAGAAGATGAAGTTGAAGTTGAACTACTAGAAGCACTTGAGGTAGCTGGAGTGTTAGAAGAATCAACCCCAAACAAGGAATATTCCAGTTCTTTTGAAATAGAACCTTCTTTAATCTTACGTTGGACCTGTTTGCTTTCAATTTCTTCACTTGATCAGGAGTAAATTACAAACAAATGTAGCAATTCTCCTGCTTTTCTGTTACATAAACATCATTACCTTTTCCCTTATCTCTGAATGAAGGGCAATAATGATGTGAATTCCAATCAGCCATAAAATGGCAGCAACCTGAAGTTTGTTTTCTGTCCTTTTTTTACTTGAACTTCTGCCATTTTGAAACAATCAAAATGTAAACTGTATCCAAGATGTTTGCTCTTCAACGACCAAAACAAAAGTGAAGAATATCAGGGAACTAAGGACGCGGGAGCATGCGCAGTATATAACTTTGTAGTATAGACTGGTTCCCGATAAAAATCTTTCGTTTGAAATATTCGGGTTGGTCGTTGATGTTTGCTCACACCAACATACAGCATAAGTGAGGATAAGGTAAGGGTATTTTATGCAACAAAAATTGCCATTTTTCTTTCTTGGCCATGGATGCTATACTGTCCCTGCAGCAGTCCAGTACCAGGTGACACTGGGAGGTCAACCTGGTTAAGGGGCCAAGGAGTTAAGCATCTATATATTTTACTTGACTGGTGTGAAAATACCTAGTGCTTCCCTGAGGGACTACTCACGATCTGTGCAAGATGCAACTATTGCACTTTGTCAACATTAATGATTAGGTGTAAATTTAATATACTTTAACAGACATCACTTTTAAAATCTTAAACTGAAGATGTTGTAATGTACCTATCATCTTATTTTGTACACACAAATGTACTTGCATATATTTTCAAATGCAATCACATTATAACACAGAAATTAATTATGTGCATTTATTATATTATTCAAGGTGTTGATTTTATTTCAGCTGGTTTATGGCAGTTGTTGAAAGTTGTGTGGTCTGCCCATTGTTACCTTTTGCTCTGCCCATTGTTACCTTTTATGTGATGTGACATGGTTTCTTGCTTAACTATCAGATGCTTAACTCTTGGATGGTAATGTTTCACTGGTATTTGGACCCTGTGAACTGACATTGGACAATGATGGACGTTCTCTTGTTTAACCCTTTCGCTACCATCTATGACGACTAGGAGTCGACGCCAATGTGTATTACAAGGTACCAATTTTGTCTGTCGACACAGGGTCGACGGCAATAATATGGATTTCTTCTTTCCCTTCAGTATACTGCAATAAGTTTTCTTTGGTGTATCAGTATTAAAACGATTGCTTAAGTAAAATATATGTAAGTTATGCTATATTTTCAAATATTTCAACATTTTCACCTATTTTAACTGGTTTTTGTATATATTGCATGTAGCTGCATGTAGCTGCATATTGTTTACTCGTGGTTATATTTATTTGGGGAATTCCCTGGACTTTCCCCATTCGACTTTCATCAATTTCTAATGAAATATGCCGAAAAATACCGCAAATGAAGTGTATAAGGTAGTGAGTTAATGTTTTACTTTATTGGCGTTTCTGACGTGATATGACGTGACGGCTACAGTCCCCTAGAATAATGATCCTTCAGCAGTGAAAGGGTTAACTGTCAGATGCATAACTCCTGGATGATGATAACACGTTTTAACTGGACATTGATAAACATTGTGAATATGTTGAATTTCATATATGTTATTTGTACTAATTTTATAATTATCTATAATTGGCAAAACTCTATAAAATTTTCTGTGAAAAAGCATAATATTAATCTGTATACGGGAAGTGTAAGGCTTCTTGAGTTTGAATACTTTTTTTAACATTGAAATGGTTAATGGTCACATAAACAAAAGTGCTCAAGGTCATGGTACTAGATTTGCTTAATACCTTTTAGTTTTGTCAAACTCTATTTATAATCTGAATGGCTTCAATCATGTATTTCCAAAATTACAAGCCAAAAATTCTGCCAAACCTTGACAAAAAAGTGTCTTCATTTTTGCCCTCTGAGTGACTTTAAACAAGGAGATTCAGGAACAAATATGACAAAATATGATCAAATCAGGCCTAAAATATGACAAAAATGGCCAATGGCTGACATTTTCAAGTCAAATTGAAGGTCAAAGTAATCAAAATAAGTTTCTTGCTGTTGCAATATATTTCCACATACAAAATCTAAAATCTCAAGGTCGAATACTTTTTGAGTATTCGCGTGTGAAAGGAAATCTATGCAGTGGCAGGTTTGACAATCTCCAAACTAATATATCCCCATATAAGATAAAACACAATGTGACCATAAAACTTGTGGTCACAAGAATTGCACCCAATTATGTCCACATACAGAGCTGTAAAGCTTGGTAGGGACTAAACCCAACCTACATAGATGTATAACAAACGTGAAACATTCATACTGTAAAAGATGATTACTGCTTTATCAAATGACTTTAATTTAGACCAGTATAATATCATAAATAAGACAGTAGGCCTATTTCACAACCATAATCCATCGAATCTAGATTCGGCGGATTAACAGATTCGCTTGTGATATGACCAGAATCCTAATCTGGATTATGAATCTGTTGACCTACCTCAGGAGATCAACGGATTCAGATTCATTGGATTACGCATAATTCTTTGCAAAATCATGGTGGCAAACTATGGCACAAATTAAATGAATAAATAGAGTTTATTTCACTTCTGTGTAAGAAATATATTTCATTATAAGAATTATTTATTTTTTATTATATTTATAGTTGTGTATCTTAATTTTTTCACCATGGATTCTGATCTAGAGAAAAATGCATTTCACGAATTTAGCGAATCCAATGAATCCAAATCTGAATCTGGATTGCACATATAATGGTTGTGAAATATGCCTAATGCATTCCTGTACCCAAGATGTCACAAAACATGCCGAGGAGCAGGGATAATCCACACTTTCCACACAAGAGGCTAGGTACCAGAACAGTGCAGACAGTACAAACTTCCTCATTCCACAACACAGAATACTGAATATTCTGTGTAAACAACTCTAGACACAGATAACATCTAGCATATCCAAAGGTCTCTAATAAACACTTTAATACACACAGAAGGCACTCTGGAATATACAGGTTTGTAACCTGAAACAACACTTCATTACAAGCCAGCATAGATCAAGCTGTCATATAAACAAGATAGATTCTACATTTACTGACCAAATACAAATTTTCACTCTGACAGAAGTTTGCTGTGAACAGCACCAGAAAATATAACAGATTTGGAAGTGACTCATTAAAATGTTTGTCTCAACACAGCTGGATGTTGAAATAATAATATATTAACAAATATTATGGCAGACTTAATGTCAGTTTCTAAATACAGATTCAATCTCCAAAGTTTTAAAAACATATCTGGCTTTTTTTATCAGTATAGTTTCCAAATTTATAATTTATGTTTTCTTGAAATGTATATAATAATGACAGGTCTTGAGTAACTAAAATCAGTAAAATACTACATTGTGCCAACTCGACCCTAACATATCCCAAGACAGGCCATCTCTCATGCCACAGGCATTAATTGGGTATATTTTGTAGCACATATTTTCTGTGATTCACAATTTTTTTTTATGTGGGGAGGGGGTGGGGGTGTCAATGTACCTGTTATGATAAGATAGATCATTTCTGAAAGTATATAAAATGGTTTACATGGTTTACTGTACATTCTAAAATGTTAGCACAAAAGGTTTGTAGAAATTTTATACCAAATACACCAAATACTGTGATTAGATCTTAGGAGATCAGACCAGAATTTATATCTAGGACAGTCTGATCATGATAGTTAGACTTGCCATTTCACATTTATAATGCAAAATTTGAGAAAAATTTAACAACTAAGTCCCTGGGTGGGTAGATGCACCTCATACACAGTTTAAATATCCACTTAAAGCCTTTATTTTGGGCACATGTGACAATTGAAAATTTTAACTAGACAAAAGGTTTTTGGACACAAAAACAGAGCGTCCCTACAGCTTTTGATTTTATATAAAATGTTAAAGGAGCGATGTGATGAGGTAAATGTTATTGGCTGAACACTGCGGACCATTGGTAAGCAAACTACCAACACATAAGGTCCAGGATTTGAACTGCTGACCTCGGAGGTGGGAGGTGAGTGTGTTACCACTGCACCACTGTGGCCCCTCAGGTAGGTGAATAACATATTTTAACAAAATACTCTAGATACAATACTTTTCAAGCTACAAGTGATTTTACTCATAGGTACTGAAAAGTCCGAAAGTATCTATTACTCACTTAGCCATTGGAATAGACTCCCAATTTACTAACCATGTCATAGCCATGAAAAAAGTAGCTACACAACATATTTTTATAAAATGCTGTAAATTTGAAAATTTTAATTACTTAAATGTAGCTTTTATAAGCCACAAGCTTACCATGTGGAACTGAATGCTATCCGGCCAACGTCCAAGAAAAATAGACGTCTGTGTATTGACCGAATCCCCCTGTCCTGAGAGCGTACCATAGCAGTGTAATCTTGCGCATTGTCTTTCTTCTCTCATAAATTTAGCCCATACCCCCTCAGCTGGAACACAGCGGGGAGGCAGGGTGGGACTCTCTTCAGTTCAACATTGTAAGCTTGTAGCTTATAAAAGCTACATTTAAGTAATTAAAATTGTCAATTTTATTGCGCTACAATAGCTTGCCATGTGGAACTGAATGCTCAACCCAACCGTGTGGTGGAGGGATTACAGCTGAGATTTGAAGAATAGACAATGTATTTTTATTTGACTTAATAAATAAATCGAATGAATATTTTGAAAAAAAAACAGTCTGGGTTCCGCTTACAGCGCCCCAATTCTGAAAATCGGACCTGTAAGAAGCCGAAAGCCAAAGATTAACTAGAGGATCACTTGCAAAAAAAAGATAATGTTTTTGCACAGCAAAAACAAAGCATCCCGAAAAAGATATAAAGGTGAGTGCTAAAGTATTAAGAAAATGCTCTGCTTCTAGCCTTATACTGTTGTGGCAACCAAAGTCAGCGCAGTCTGCTCTATCTAGCACGGTTTTCAAGATATATGCATTTTTGTGTTTTGCAATTTTTGCAAAAAATTTGAACATTCAAAATGGCACCCATTTTTGGCGAAACAAAATTTTTTTTGAAAATTGGCATGGCTACTATGAAGAGATACCCTGTGGGTCAAAAATTTTGTCGAAATTACTCTATCTAGCATGGTTTTCGAGATATAAGCATTTTTGTGTTTTGCAATTTTTCCCAAAAATTTGAAAATTCAAAATGGCTGCCATTTTTGGCGAGACAAAATTTTTTGGAAAACTGGGATAGCTACTCTGCAAAGATACCCTGTGGGTCAAAAATTTCGTTGCAATCGCTCTATCTAGCACGGTTTTCGAGATAGAAACATTTTTGTGTTTTGCAATTTTTGCGAAAAATTCGAAAATTCAAAATGGCCGCCATTTTGGGTGAGACAGAAATTTTTTGAAATTTACGCTAGCTACTCTGCAGAGATATCTTGTGGGTCAAAAATTTCATCGAAATCCCTTTATCTAGCACGGTTTTCAAGATATAAGCCTTTTTGTGTTTTGCAATTTTTGCAAAAAATTCGAAAATTCAAAATGGCCGTCATTTTTGGCGAGACAAAAATTTTTTGAAAATTGGGATGACTACTCTGCAGAGATACCCTATGGGTAAAAAATTTTGTCAAAATCCCTCTATGTAGCACGGTTTTTGAGAAATAAGCATTTTTGTGTATTGCAATTTTTGCAAAAAAATTCAAAAATTCAAAATGGCTGCCATTTTTGGCGAGATAAATTTTTTTTGAAAACTGGGATAGGTACTCTGCAAAGATACCCTGTGGGTCAAAAATTTCGTCAAAATCACTCTTATCTAGCACGGTTTTCGAGATATAAGCATTTTTGTGTTTTGCAATTTTTGTGAAAAATTTGAAAATTGAAAATGGCCGCCATTTTTGGCGAGATAAAATTTTTTGAAAATTAGGATAGGTACTCTGCAGAGATACCCTGTAGGTCAAACATTTCGTCGAAATCGCTCTATCTAGCACGGTTTTGGAGATATAAGCATTTTTGTGTTTTGCAATTTTTGTGAAAAATTCGAAAATTCAAAATGGCCGCCACTTTTGGTGAGACAAAATTTTTTTGAAAATTAGAATAGGTACTCTGCAGAGATACCCTATAGGTCAAAAAATTTTGTCGAAATCACTCTATCTAGCACGGTTCTCGAGATATAAGCATTTTTGTGTTTTGCAATTTTTGCGAAAAACTCGAAAATTCAAAATGGCCGCCATTTTGGGTGAAACAAAATTTTTTTGAAAATTGGGATGGTTACTCTGCAGAAATACTCTGTGGGTCAAACATTTAGTCGAAATCGCTCTATCTAGCACGGTTTTCGAAATATAAGCATTTTTGTGTTTTGCAATATTTGCGAAAAACTCGAAAATTCAAAATGGCCGCCACTTTGGGTGAGACAAATTTTTTTTAAAAATTGGGATGACTACTCTAAAGAGATACCCTGTGGGCCAAAAATTTCGTCGAAATCGCTCTATCTAGCACAGTTTTTGAGATATAAGTATTTTTATGTTTTGCAATTTTTGCAAAAATTCGAAAATTCAAAATGGCCGCCAGTTTTGGAAAGACAACAATTTTTTCAAAATTATGATGGCTACTCTGCAGAGATACCCTGCAGGTCAAAAATTTTGTCGAAATCGCTCTATCTCGCACGGTTTTCGAGATATAAGTATTTTTTTGTTTTCCTTATTTGGAAAATTCGTAATAATTAATTAATCATTAATTACTTAACCAATCAATGCCAAAATCTAATGATTTCCAGATTTTAATAGAATGAATGTATTTGCCAAGTTTCAGGTGAATTGATAGAATCCCTTTCAAGTTATCATCCAGACAAGCTTACCCGTCGAAAAAAGACACTTTTGGTCATGTGACCTCTCTGATTGGTCGAAATGTCACTGCAGCATATTCAAAAAAATTCCCCAGGGCTACTGCATACACCTGCCAAATTTGAAAAGAATCCGCCCAACGGTGACAGAGTTATGAGGAAAAGAAAACGCAGAGCTCACAGAGCCGGCGGAGCCAGATATCCTCCCATATACAAAAGAATCCATTGCAGAATCCATCCCATATACAAAAGAATCCATTGTATCATTGCAATGAATACAAGCCCTAAGCTTGAATCTCATTAACTTGCTACCCTAAATATGAGATTATGCAACACTGAATAAGACTTAATACATTATTCAGTTAAATACAGTAATGATAGATAAGAGACCTTACCATAACATCCCAATTAGGTAACCAATACCTATACCCTGAGATTAGACTCCTGAAGACTTGGATGCAGTGGATGTGCCCCGCCCCCCCCCCCCCCCCCCCTTCTTTTCTTTCCGAAGATGAGCAGTCTGAGAGGAAGGGTCTAGGACTTGTTGTGCTGCTACTACTGGTCCCAGATACATGTTGTTGTCGTTGTCTGACCAAGTAAGGTCTTTTAGGTAAAAATTTATAAATGTGTTGTGAGCTTTCCAGTGACACGCTTGCATCATTCTGGTCCACCGATACCCCACCATAAAAGGCTTTAGAGGCCGCAAAGGCCCTAATGTCATGCGCTTTGACTTGGACCAGGTCCAAGGCTTGTTGATCTGTTTGTTTGTAACAAAGTAGGATAGTTTGTTTTAGCCAAGAAGAGAGTGTGGCGGGTCTGATGTCTGTCCTTTCTTAAAGGAGATAAAGAGAAGGCATCAAGACCCTCTTAGGTCTTTGGTTCGATCCAAATAGTACCTCAGGGCCCGTACCGGACACAAGGTCCTGCCTTCTTCGAATTGTCTATCTATAATGGTAGTTAGAGCAGCAATAGTCACTGGAGACACACTTTGAGAACCTGCTCTTGCTAATTGGTTTTTGGCTATGAAATCAAAAGAAGGGAATAAAGCAACCTTTTCTCATTGGCCTAGATTTAATACTTTGTCGAAACCCAGGCATGAATTTCGCTGCGGCGCTTGCTGGGGGCCAAAGCTATCAAGAAAGCAGTTTTGAGGGTAAGATGTTTGAGGTCGGTGTCTTTCATAGGCTCAAAGGGTGCTTTTGTGAGCTCATTAAGTACAACAGAAAGGTTCCACTAACAAAAATTCCTGGAACTTTTTGGATGATCCCTGTGAAAACTGGAGAGTTAATCTGTTAAGGTCTGAACTTTGGGAAATACGGAGCCCCGCTGGGCCCAAAGTGTCAAAAGTGCCCGTCGTATAACCATCAATGGTCGAAGGGCGCCTGTTTAGGTTTAGAATTTTCTCTGCACCATTTCTCAAATAGGGCCCACTTTGATTAACAGATGGTCCTTGTTGATGACCTCTGAGGGGCAGCAATTCTCTCTGCCATTCCACAGAGAAGCCTTGTTCTTGGAGCTGTCCACTCCTAGACACCAGGCATGGAGGTTGAGATGCTGTGGATTGCTGTGAAACACATAGTTGTGGGACTGTTTGAGAAGAGTTCTTCACACTGGTAGTTGAAGTGGGATCTCTGTTGAGAGCTGCACTAGGTTCCAATGATCAGACAACTGGATTGCCTGATTTTTTGGATCACCCTGTGAAGGAGAGCCATAGGAGGGTAAGCATAAGCAGTGAGACCCGACCAGTTTATGTTCAGAGCATCTATGTCCCAAGCATTTTGGTCTGGGACTGGAGATACATACAGTGAAACTTTGTGGTTCCGACAAGTGGCAAATAGATCTACATGAAGAGTGAACCACTTGTGACAGATCTGTTTGAATACCTGCAGATGCAGTGACCATTCTGTTGACTGGATTTGGTTTGACCTGGACAGAAGGTCGGCCATCACATTCAGACACCCTGGAATGTGTCTGGCTTTTAAGGTTATCTGGTAATGATGGCACCATGTCATGATCTTCCACAGGAGAACGCACATCTCCGCTGAGTTGGTTCCTCCTTGTTGGTTTATGTAGGCTACTACTGTTGAGTTGTCTGTTGCAACCAATACTGTTTGGTTATGACACTGGTCCTTGAACCTTTGAAGGGCCAGAGAAACTGCCTTCAGTTCTAGAACATTTATGTGTAGCCTTTTTTCCCTGTCTGACCACAAACCCTTTGTAGAGGCTTGCTCTAAGTGAGCGCCCCTGTGAGCCTTCGTTTGAGGCGTCTGTAAAGAGTTGGATACTGTGGTCTTTGGGATGAAGGTCTGCACCTTTCATCACATTTGTGGGATTCTGCCACCACTCTAGGTGTGCTGAAATGGCTTCTGTCCAAGGAACGACTGAGGATATCTCCAGTGCTCCTTGAGGTGAAACTGAAAGGGCCTCATGTGAAGGCGTCCCTCTGGGACCATCTTCTGCATTGAGACAAGCAACCCAATTAGCGACATCAAACATCTTGCAGTCAAAACATGTTTTGACTTGAGTCGTAGGATCAAATCCTGAAGTTTGAGCCATCTCTCTTGAGTGGGTTTCACAAGGGCTGAATCTAGATGGTATTTGTAGCCTACAAACAAAAACACTTGAGTAGGTTTTAATTCTGATTTCTCCTGATTTATTATCCACCCTAAGGACTCAAAACGGGGGCGTGGAGGAGATGAAAATAAGCAGCACCCTCAAGGTCTGCTTTAGAGCCAGAAAAGGCCTCCCCCAACAAGTCCAGATCATCATCTTTAGAAGTGTTGCAGGTATCGGAAACTTTTTGTTTTCTTACATATCTATGTCTGTGCTTGATTTTTATTTGCTCTTCTTCACTAAAACCAGAGCAAATATTGCACGGCTTTTCACTGGTGACACAGGGGTCATCCCCTTTGCCAGATTCTCTGCACGAAGGACAGTAGTTATGAGTAACAAAAATAAAACAAAAATGCCTGCATTTGGATGATCTGGGCTTGTTAGAACTCGTTTGGAGGGAGGAATTTTTACAACAATAAATCCAAGCAGTACGTACCAGAAACCTCACAACAATGAAATATTTAAAAGAATACTTATCCTGCACTCTTCAAAATTTGGCAGAATAAGCTATGACATAAAATAAAACAAATGGCTGAATAGTAACATCCAACAATACGTATATCCTGAGAAAACAGTGAAATAAAGTAAGCTTATTTTAAACGATTGTTAGTCACACGGCCAACGAGAGAAGAAGGACGATGCGCGAGATTACACTGCTATGGTACACTCTCAGGACAGGGGGATTCGGTCAATACAAGACATCTATTTTTCTTGGACGTTGGCCGGATGCCTGTGGCCTCCCGAGGTAGCATTCAGTTCCACATGGTAAGCTATTGTAGTGCAATAAAAGCAATACTTTTTATGTTATAAGTGATTTACTGCAAAAATAATTAAGAAAGACCCAGGACTGATTCACACAAGGGAATCTACCAGTGGCCTAGTACATATATGAAAGATAAGATAAATCTCTACAATAATTGCTGAGAAAAACTGTGATTAAGTGTTGAAATTTTCAAACCTTGGGTGTGGGTTCCTCTAACAGCTCTCAAAAAGAGATGAATAGACTGATCTGCATGCGTTGATCAATTTATCATCCTCTATGGACAAGGTAAGCATGGCTCTTGGTCCTGTACTTTTGGAGAAGTTGTTCACGCAGATGTAAATGCGTACCGGGACGCCGCACACTGATGCCATAATGTCAACTGACTGACAAACCACCAGCAATGTACCTTACTTATTTCAAAACAGTTCTATACCTTGACCAGCTTAGTTTGTACATATCCTTTCAAAGCTATGCACAAGGTGTTTTTATAAAGTGGGATAAAATGTAACCTGACTCAGACGCTACCATATTTCAATCTATTTCACTTATGTTATGGAGAAGCTTTGAAAGAAAGCACTGCTATGCAGAAGCTTTAAAATAAAGCAAGTATAACATTGTAGGTCATTACTTTCACCCCTTTTAAGGGACGCTTAATTACAAAATTAACTGAAAGCTATGTTATCTGTAGATAATATCAATAATACATGATGTTATTTTTGCACTGTACTGTCGCATAGTAAAGCAAATCAAAGAAATACAATGCAATGTATATTATAATACGGACTTGTTAAATATTTTTTTATATTCATCTTGGGCACATTGATCACCAATATTGTGGCAAAACAGCCCCTATAAAGCCTAACTGTCCAGATGTTCATGACAAATGTAAATTTTCACTGTTATTATTATTTAATCAATTAAGTAAATTGGTAGGTGGTTAATTTTTGGTTTTAACATAGGGTTGTGTTTCTATAAAGTGGGTTAGTTGTAAAATCATACTTAAGCATAGTGTAATGTTAAGTTAGTCTTCCATTAAAATAAATCCCTGGTAAAGTCAAACAGTTATCACAGTCTAAGCGATTCCCCATGATCAGGTGTTTAAATGTAGAGGTAAATGTCTGTATCTGTGGGTAAGGAAATTCCAAAGCAGTGATATAAAAACAAAACCCAGACAGCAAACTAGTATATAAAGACACACAAGCAGTGCTCTGCCTCACTTTTACTCTGGAGGACAGAGAAGCAAAAGAAACTACACTAAGCTTATCAGTAATAACAGAACCAGTATCTGCTCCCGTAGCCCGTTCTGGTAGCCTGTATCCCTGTGAACAAAACCGGTAAACAAAAGAGGAAAGCATGGCTGTTGAGGGGATAACTTAGGGTTATAAGTTGGCACTCTGGATGGATATTATAACAGGACACAGGATACTGGATAAGGAGAGAGGCATTTATTTTGTATATTTTTTATTAAGATTATTTAGTCTGTTTAGATGGTACTTGGTAGTTGTAGGTAGGAAAATTGGGATTAAAACTTGTTGAAGATGAGTCTCAGTTAAAAGGGGGACCTGTTAAATACAGAGAAACAAAACATACAAAGTGAAAAATGTGACACAAGTGGCTATAGTGAGAAAAGCTGTGGGAGAGGAAATTTGTGTATACAGTCCCCCCCAAAGTTCCCCATCTTTATTGATGTACATAAACAGCTACTGTACTTAAACAGCTTGTATTCCTGGTTGTTCTTGTGGTTTCTTTTGTTTTGTTTTATTTTTATTTTTCCCCATTTACTAACAATGGGGAACCAGTATTATGAGGGTACACATAAGTAGGTGTTGGGTGTCCTACACTGGAAATCATGAATACCAGGATCTTGTCAAGGAAAACCCTAGCCTAGCACAGACGCTATATTGGAATAAAATAATAACCCGGTTCAGTAATGTTGTTAGATGGAGGAAACCAGGGCAAAGCTGTAATAAGCTAACCTGGTTATAATAAGTAATGTTGTTAGATGGGGGAAACCAGGGCAAAGCTGTAATAAGCTAACCTGGTTAAGTAATACTGTTAGATGGAGGAAACCAGGGCAAAGTTGTAATAAGCTTACCTGGTTAAGTAATGTTGTTAGATGGAGGAAACCAGGGCAAAGCTGTAGTAAGTTAACCTGGTTAAGTAACACTGTTAGATGGAGGAAACCAGGGCAAAGTTGTAATAAGCTAACCTGGTTAAGTAATGTTGTTAGATGGAGGAAACCAGAGCAAAGTTGTAATAAGCTAACCTGGTTAAGTAATGTTGTTAGATGGAGGAAACCAGGGCAAAGCTGTAGTAAGCTAACCTGGTTATGTAACACTGTTAGATGGAGGAAACCAGGGCAAAGTTGTAATAAGCTAACCTGGTTAAGTAATGTTGTTAGATGGAGGAAACCAGGGCAAAGCTGTAGTAAGCTAACCTGGTTAAGTAATGTTAGATGGAGGAAACCAGGCCAAAGCTGTAATAGGCTAACCTGGTTAAATAATGTTGTTAGATGGAGGAAACCAGGGCAAAGCTGTAATAGGCTAACCTGGTTAAGTAATTTGATCAGATGGAGGAAACGGGGGCAAAGCTGTAATAAGTCGATCTAGTCTGATAATATTATCTGACGGAGGACACCAGGGCAAAGCCGTAATAATAACATAGTCAGATGGAGGAAACTAAAGCAAGGTTGTGATAAGCTGACATGGCTCAAGGACCTGGAGCTGGCCGATGTTATTGAGTTCTCTGAAGGAGTGGGTTAAGTGGGACTAGTAAAGAACCCCTGGACACAAATCCTGACACTTGAGCTAAATGTTAATTACTAAAGAGAATGAGATAACACAATTAGGTCAGGTCATAGTTCAGGTCAACAAAAATAACGTCAGCTGTGTACTCTGCTTGTAGGTCCAGTCCGGTACAATATTTTTGCTGTCAGAAGTGGGATAGGGAAGGTCTCAACCACATTATTGGGCAGACTGGGACATGGCAGAAGCAGAGGGAAGACTGGTTGATGGGGAAGATGAGGAATATACCGTGTGTGATGAACTCGAGGCAAGGGAGATCACGTCTGACCCAGAAAGCCACAGGACAGAGCAAGATGCTGCAGAAATCCTGATGGGAATGAGGCTGGAGGAATCTGACAGGAATTACAAAGAAGAGGAAACCAATCCCAAGAGACTTGAATGGAGATCTAACTGGGACAATAGTGTCAGGGACCATATGACGGCTGAAGATAATGGTGGGAGAGGCGCAGGACGACTAGGCTACTCTATGAACAGAGACACACCAGCGAGAAGTGCTGGGCCCATATCAGAACCCAGAGTTCAAGGCGAGAATGCATTTAGTCCAGCCAGAAAAGGCTACTGCCCTGACAGTGAGGATTACGTGGAACCATTGGAACACAGGTCTGGAGGATACAATGCTCACAGGAGTCAGTGCAACCATGTGGGACTTGGACTTTACGGACAGGGAAATCCCTGCAAACCTAGGGAGGATTTTAGTTTATACAGGGCAGACACTTTTGGAATAAGAACTCGGCGAAGAGATGAAAGTTCAAGGTTTAGGCCTGGGTACAGCCCCTTCAGGGAAGATCCGTTTGAACACAGAAGTGCCCCAAGGAAAGATGTTAAGCGTGCCCGTGTGATGCCAGACATGTATGATGGGAAAGGTGACTGGACAGAATACCTGGCTCACTTCAGTGCAGTTGCAGAACTCAATGAATGGGACGTTGAGGAGAAAAAACAATACTTGGCTGTGTGCTTGCGAGGACAAGCATGTAGCATATTACTCTCAATCCCGGAAGAATCTAAAAGAAATTATCATTGCTTCGTTGATGCGCTGACAAAACGGTTAAATCCTGGGGACAAGACAGAACTCTTTAGGATACAGTTGAGGAATACATTTAGAAGGGATCAAGAATCTTTACCTCAGCTTGCACAACCGATACGAAATTTGGCTGGTAAGGTCTATCCTGAGGCTAAGGGTAGTTTGCTGGATATTCTTTGTAAGGACCACTTTCTGGATGCTCTAGATGACCCTGATATGAGGTTTAAAGTATTCCAGTCAAAGCCTGCAAGCTTGGATGAGGCTGTTGGTCTAGCGGTTGAAATGGAGGTTTTTAAGCAAGCTGAGAAGCATAGGCCGGGGGGAACTGAAAAAAGAATGTCAGGGAGACAGACATCGGGAATAAGCCTGAGATAGTGGCGAACAAGGAAACTGTAGAGGTCATGTTGCAAGACATGGTTGGACAGTTGACCACATCTATTAATGAAATAAGGCAGGAGGTTAGAGAGCTTAAAGAAGCCAAGGTTGTCCGTAGCCAGGACTTTAGGTGTTGGAACTGTGGAGAGTCGGGCCACAACAGAAGAAATTGTCAAAGGGAGCAGATTGGGGATGGTCTTACATACAGACCAAGGACTTCAGGGAAGGACAGACAATCAGGTACAAGATCAGCAATAACTCTCATTTCCAAAAGGATGTATGACCATGTAAGTAAACAAACAACAAGGAACTTGATTGCAGTACCATTTGAGGTCGGGTTAGCTGACAGAAAGGATCTGGAAGTGAGTGGAATGACAACCATTGAGATCCGTCTTGGAAACATTGAAGTGATGCACAAGGTGGTGATAGCTGACATCAAAGCTGAAGGGATCTTAGGAATGGATTTCCTTGGCGAGCATGATTGTGTATTGAATATCTCAAAATCTGAAATGAAATTAAAAGGGCAGAGAGTACCAATAACAATCGAGGGCTTTGTGGCTGCTGCATGTTGTAGGATAGCAACTCTGAAGAAAGAAGTTATGGCAGAGCTAGTACAGGAGGTGGACCGATCTCCAAAACACAGCAAGGGGAGACCACCGCTGGTAGCAAGAGTAACCAAAGGGCGAGATGGTGAGCCAAAATTACCAGAGCATATTGAAGAATTACTCAAAAGAAGCTCACAACACTTGAATGAGGAACAAGTTTTGCAAGTAAAGAGCCTTCTGCTCGAGTTTCAGTCAATATTTGGAGATAGTAAAGAAAATATTGGGCGTACAAGCTTGATCCAGCACAAAATCGATACAGGGGAAGCAAAACCTATTAAGCAGAGGCCACGGCCAGTTCCAATCCATCATAGGGAAGAGTTGAACAAAGCAATGAGGAAACTAATAGAAAAGGACCTGATAGAGCCATCTAGCAGTCCATGGTGTGCTCCCATAGTACTAGTGAAAAAGAAGGATGGTTCATTAAGGACCTGTGTGGACTACAGGCTACTAAATGCTGTCTCAAAAAAAAAAGAATTCTTATCCAGCACCTTCAGCATAATCTAGTCTGGACCATCTGTCAGGTTCGAAATACTTTTCAACTCTGGACCTGGCAAGTGGGTATCATCAAATTGAAATGGAGCCAGAGGACAAGGAGAAGACTGCCTTTTGTACTGGCAGGCATGGTCTGTACCAGTATAAAGTGATGCCTTTCGGACTGTCAAATGGAATGGCTACCTTCCAGAGGTTGATGGAATTGATCTTTGCTGGGCAGCAGTGGCATGAAGTACTACTCTATATTGATGACATCATATCATATTGCACAGATTTTTCCGAGGGCATTGAGCGTCTACGTGTCGTGTTTCAGAAGCTCCAGGACGCAGGACTTACATTGAAGGCAAAGAAATGCATCCATTTCCAGAAACAAGTGTCCTTTTTGGGGCACTTAGTGTCAGAACATGGAGTGGCAACAGACCCCGAAAAAGTTTTGGCTGTAGTGGGGTGGCCTGTTCCGAAGTCTACCACAGAAGTCAGGAGTTTTGTTGGTCTCTGTGCATACTACCACCGTTTCATTAAAAGTTTTAGTGAGATAGCTAAACCATTGCACAAGCTAACAGAAAAGAATGCCAAGTTTTCCTGGTCAGAAGGTTGCCAAAGTGCATTTGACGAACTGAAGTCAAGACTTGCCCCAATACTTACATATCCCAATGATTAGGACAAATTCATTTTGGACATGGACGCATCAGACAAAGCTATGGGTGTTGTTTTAAGCCAAGTACAGGAAGAGGTAGAGAGAGTAGTAGCTTATGGCAGTAAAATATTCTCACGAAGTGAAAAGAACTACTGTGTGACAAGAAAAGAACTGCTTGCAGTTGTCTACTTTGTCAAGCATTTTAAGCATTATATACTTGGCAAGAAGTTCCTCATCAGAACAGATCAGGGTTCATTAAGGTGGCTTATGAACTTTAGGAACCCAGAAGGACAAATTGCCAGATGGCTAGAGATCCTTTCTTCTGTTGATTTTGAGATTCAGCACCGCCCAGGAAAAATGCACCAAAATGCAGATGCACTCTCACGAATACCTTGCCGACAGTATGGCAGGTCAGCTGATGTTGGACTCCTCAGGATCGAGGCCAAAGAGATCACAAATGGGAGACTGACAGACCAAGAGAAGAATTGGGTATTGCCTTGGACCAATCAAGAGTTGCAAACTAGTCAAAAGGAAGACCCAGTGCTTGGAAAACTTTTGACCATGAAGGAACAAGGAAGAAAACCGGACTGGGAAGAAGTGTCCCTAGAATGCCAAGAGCTGAAAACTTACTGGGGTAAATGGGATCACATTCATGTTAGGCAAGGGATACTGTACTTCTTCTGGAAGGGACACACCGGGAAATTGCAGGAGAAATTAATTGTGCCAAGAGCTCTGAGGGAGGAAATCTTGAAGAAACTCCATGATTCAGTTGTAGCGGGTCATATTGGACAGCATAAAACAGTGGAGCGAGTAAAAGCACAATTTTACTGGTGGGGATACAAGGAGTATGTGGAACAGTAGTGTAGAAAGTGTGATGTTTGTGCTTCCAGAAAGGCCTTGTTCTGCAGTTAAAAGATCATAATGGGGGCAGTCTGCTTTATTTACACAAGGACCTGTACCCTTCAACTTAACTCTGCATCTCGCGCAATGCGCATGCTTATCAAACCCTGCCATTAAATGGCCACACGCCCCTCTTTTCTGTCCAGGTGAAGCCATTATGATCTATGTACTCTTAGGAACAGTTTGTAGTAGAATAAAATTTGTTTCGTGAAATATAAACAAGAATACTTCACTTTGAAATAATTTCCAAAATTTCGGTCTGTAAAGAACATGCGCCAAATGAAAAAGATGCAATCACATCACACTTGTCTAGACAAGAAGGAAGTACGATCCGCCACCTGGCAAATGCACAGAACGTGACCGACCTGCCAGTGGAAACAGAGGACGTCTTTTCCTGACATTTGGCAGACCGGTCTGCACCAACTGGATTAGCAATTGTCCATTGGATAGGATGTATTAACGCAATAAAAACATATTTTACCGAATTCTCCAAATGCAACACTTGTCCAGTTATAAGTGATTTAGTGCAAAATTTCATGAATTTTAATGCATTAAAAGCCATTTAAAAATTCAAAAAAATATATATTTAGGGAAGATCCAGGCCTGATACTAACACAAGGGAATCTACTTATGGTGTAGTACATATATGCATGATAAGAGGAAAATTCCTGCACTAGTCAATGAGAAAATTGTGATTAAAGGGTTGAAATTTTCACACTTTAGGTGGAGGTACCTCTGTTGTAGTGGTTCTTGGGAACAGACCAACAAACAGATCTGCATGCCTTGATGAAGTTTTACATCCTCGATAGATAACTTAAAGGTATCTTTTAAAAGACACAGCATGTCTGTTGGCCTTGTACTTTTGGAGAAGTTGTGGACTGGTATCTGATCTTAATGCAGCCTTTCTTTTAGAACTTATAGCAATAAAATCCCAACTGAAGGAGGGGAAATACTAAAGTGAAAGTAAGTATTCAAGACACCATAATCTAGTGGTGGTGGTGAAGTCAACATGACATGAAAACAAAGAAGTGCATCTATTATTTGGATTGATGAGGTCACGGATTTCCATGGGGTTTTCTAGCAGTATTTTACAAACAGTGGGAATGGCAAGCATATACTCACCAACTCATTAGTATTCATGAAGATGCATGAGGTCACAGATTTCCATTGGGTTTTCTAGCAATATATTACAAACAGTCGGACTTGCAAGCATATATTCACCAACTCATTAATATTCATGAAGATATATGAGATCACAGACTTTGTGGGGTTTTCTAGCAATATTTTACACACAGTTGGGACTTGCAAGCCTACACCCACCAACTCATTAATATTCATGAATAATATGCGGTTAATTTTAAGTGATTTAATGACACGTTTTTGTTTAAGTTCCAAGTGGGACTGCTATATTATGGTCGAAGCAAGCCACAGTGCTGGTCATATCTTTGAAATGATTATTTTGTAAACAAGAATTCAACAGAATTGTACTGTGTCACCAGCTTTGGTTAAAGACCGAAGCGGATGAAATTCGAAAGGACATAACTTATGCCAGATAGACAAAAATAGTTGACGTGCAGCATTTCTGCAAATCCAGACCATCTTTCAGAAGGACTGAGTCATGGTGAAGCCCCATCTTGTTGAAAAATATAACTTAAACTGCTAGTCATATGACCATACAAATTAATGCATTGTGCAAGATGTCCTGTCTTGTCTGCTTCCTCTCTTCATGGAGGAAAGAAGGACTTATATTTGTTCACATCCTCTCTTCATGGAGGAAAGAAGGGCTTATATTTGTCCGCCATTTTGCGAGAGAGCAAACAAGCAAGATCATTGTCTATCAATTCTGCACTGATAATCCACTAGTAAAGCACGCTCAGCTAGTCATAATACATGTAAATGCATTGTACAAGATGGGTCATGTCTTGTCTGCCTCGGCTCTTCATTGAAGAAGAACATCTATTTGTCCACCATTTTGTGGGACAGCAAACAAGCATTGTCTAATCTTGTGGAGTGTTAGGTCACTTTATCATACAGGTTTCTTCAGGATTTTTTATATCCACAAAGGATAAACAGAAAAAACTGTTGCCACGGCAACACTAGCTGCCTGATATTGCTGAAAAAGCTAACCAGCTCCTATTCATGCAGGGGTTTGGAATGCAAAAAATCTACAGAAATATAAGTCAAAGAAACAGAAAAAAGTGTTGCCATGGCAACACTTGTTGCCAGATGTTGCCGAAAAACTAATCAGCTCCAATCTGTGTGGGGTATGGACAAAGTCAAAGTTGGGGTTTTACGTCCCGTTCAACAGCCAGGGTCATATTGGGACAGGTCCTCAGAAGTGTGGGGTATGGAAAACAAAGAACCCATAAAAATATTTGTAAGTCAAAAAGAAAAAAGTGTTGCCATGGCAACACTTGTTGCCAGGTGTTGCCGAAAAGCTAATCAGCCGCAGTCTGTGCAGGGGTATGGAAAGCAAAGAACCCATAAAAATATTTACAAGTCCAAGAAACAAACAAAGAAAGTGTTGCCGTGGCAACACTTGTTGCCAGGATTGCCAAAAAACTAATCCGCTCCAGTCTGTACAGGGGTATGGAAAGCAAAGAACCCATAAAATATTTATAAGTCCAAGAAACAGAAAAAAGTGTTGCCATAGCAACACTTCTTGCCAGTTATCGTTAAAAAACTAATCAGCTCCAATCTATGCAGGGGTTTGGAATGCTAAGAACTCCCCAAAAGATATTAAAGCCCAAGAAACATGAAAAAGTGTTGCCACGGCAGTTGTTGCCAGATATTGCCAAGAAAGCAATCACACACAAACTCTCATGCCATTAAACTTCCACACCAAATTTAGCTGAGACACATAAAATACTGTACCTAAATGAGCAGCAATGAAGGGTGATTCAGATGAAAAATAAAAATAATATCCATGTCCGGCAGGATGGATATAATAATTAAAATAAGTTGTAACCTTAAACTTACTTTTTTAACTTTCAGGTTTTTATGGTAACATTACAATAAAGATCCTGTTTTGGTCTAGACACATGTACATGTTTAATTTAAATGAAAAACTCTAAACTATCACTTTAATATTGCCAAAACATCACAGAAATTTGTCCTAACCTTAAACTGAATGTAAGTCAATGTAAATGTTAAGAGTTTAAGTTCATGTTAACCATGTAGACTTTGTTCAAGGCTACTTATAGCCAAAATTTAAATGTGCTTAAAATCTATTGCACATAATTTAAGATATTATCCAAAATTTTAAAAGAAAAGTAATTATAATTATGCCATTACTGAGAGTTAAAGGTCACCTCAATGTAGTCTCAGGGCATTTCTGCAACATCAGTTACATGTACCTGCAAAACATAGATCAAATATGTCATGCCATTTTGGTATACTTTGTGGAATCATAGAAAAAGTGGAGCTCAGTAACATTCTTTTACACATGGGAGTTAAAGGTCACCTTAAAATAGGGCACACCTTCAGGACTAGATACACCAACATACCAAATTTAAATTAAATCTGTCATGCAGAATTGAAATACTCTCCAGAAATTGAAAAACTTAAATTCAATATAGTTATATTATCACTAGGCGTTTAAGGTCACCTTAAAGTGGGCTACACCTTGATCAGTTACATCCACGTACCAAATATGATTTGAATCTGTGAAGCCATCTTTAAGCTATTGCCCACACATCGCAAAAGTAAAATTCAATATAAATGTGTTATAAATGGGAGTTTAAGGTCATCTTAAAATAGGGTACATGTCGATGACCAGCAACACCCACATGCCAAATTTGAATTTCATCCTACTTGCAATTATTGACATATTTTCCAGAAACAAAGTGTGATGACGATGCTGGTCCTATATGTGATCCATTACAGCTGAGTGACCCCAAACTATTACAACCTTAAACTCATAAGTTTCTAAAATATCAGCAATTTATTGTAACCTTACATATACATGCAAAACTTGAATGAAATTTCTTGAGTTACCTTCAGTAGACGCTATGGAAAAGTGAAAAAAACTTAAACTCAACATAATTCTTTTATACATGGGAGTTTAAGGCCACCTTAAAATAGGACACACCTTCAATACCAGTTACAACCACATGCCAAATTTGAATTGAATCCATCAACCAATTTTCGAGATACTGTCTGGAAACTGAAAAACTTAAAATCAATATAAGTATGTTACTAGTGGGAGTTTAAGGTCACCTTAAAACAGGGCACACCTTGAGTACCAGTTACATCCACATGCCAAATTTGAATTTCATCCCTCATGCCATTTTTGAGTTACTGTCTGGAAAGGAAGTGTGATAACAACACTGACAATGTGTTATTACTGGAAGTTTAAGGTCACCTTAATGTGTGACACTTACCTGTGGCCAGTTACATATACATGCAAAACTTGAATGAAATTTCTTGAGTTACCTTCAGTATACTCTATGGAAAAGTAAAAAAACTTAAACTCAATATAATTCTTTTATACATGGGAGTTTAAGGCCACCTTAAAATAGGACACACCATCAATACCAGTTATAACCACATGCCAAATCTGAATTGAATCCATCAACAAATTTTCAAGATACTGTCTGGAAACTGAAAAACTTAAAATCAATATAAGTATGTTACTAGTGGGAGTTTAAGGTCACCTTAAAATAGGGCACACCTTGAAAACCAGTTACAACCACATGCCAAATTTGAATTAAATTCATTAACCCATTTTTGAGATACTGTCTGGAAACGGAAAACCTTAATCTTGATATAAATATGTTACTACTGGGAGTTTAAGATCACCTTAAAATAGGGCACATCTTGAGGACCAATTACATGCACATGCCAAATCTGAAGTTAATCCATCATGCCATTTTTGAGATACACTCTGAAAATGAAGTGTGGCAACGACGCTGACCATATTTGTCCTCCAACATAGCTGCTAGTGACACCAAGGTAATGCAACCTTAAACTCATAAGTTTATCAAATATCAGGAATTTACTATAACCTTACAAAAGAGATTTTTTCTTGTGTAGACAGATGTACGTGATGAATATCAAACATTAAAGTCTTAATTAGCACATCAAACATCTTTCAAACACCAAAAATTGTCCCAACCTTAAACTCAAAATTAGTTTGCAGATGTGAGGGAGTTTAAGGGAATCTTTTCCTGTAGCTTTTCTTCACGGTTTGTTACATCCACAACTTGAAAGATGCTTAGAATTGCAGTGTTTGAAATACTGTTGAAAAATTGCCACACTTAAAGTGAATATAATTCTGTTATTACTGGGAGTTTAAGGTCACCTTATTGAAATGCACTTACCTGTGGCCAGTTACATATACATGCAAAATTTTAATGAAATTTCTCAAGTTATTTCCAGTATACTCTATTGAAAAATAATGTAAACTCAATATAACCTTTTAATACATGAGAGTTTAAGGTCACCTTAAAGTAGGGCACACCTTGAAAACAAGCACATGCCAAATTTGAATTGAATCCATCAACAAATTTTTGAGATACCGTGCGGAAACAAAAAACCTTCAAATCAATATAAGTATCTTACTACTGTGAGTTTAAGGTCACCTTAAATAGGGCACACCTTGAGGAGAAGTTTCATCAATATGCCAAATTGGAATTTAATTCATCAAGACATTTTTGAGATACTCTCTGGAAAGTAAGTGTGAAGACTACTCTGACCATGTATGTCTTCCATCAAAGCTGTTAGTGACACAAATTAATGCAACCTTAAACTCATTAGTTTATAAAATATCAGCAACTTACTATAACCTTACAAAAGAGACCATTTTTGGTGGATATATATGAACACGATGAATATCGATGCAAAAAGTCCTAATTAGCATATAAAATATCTTCCAAACACCAAAAATATTGCCCAACCTTAAACTCAAAGTTTGTTTGCACTGCTGTATGTTAGCGAGTTTAAGGTAATCTTTTCTTGAAAGTTCTGTTCAAGGTTTGTTACATCCACAACTGAAACGCCTAGAATTGCACAATATTTGAAATATTGTTCAAAAGTTAGCAAACTTAAAGTGAAATAATTCTCTTATTAATGGGAGTTTAAGGTCACCTTATTGCGTGGCACTTACCTATGGCCAGTTATATATAATTGCAAAAGTTGAATGAAATTTCTGAAGTTACTTTCAGTATACTCCATGGAGAAAGAAAAAATGTAAACTGGACATAAATTTTTTATATAAGGGAGTTTAAGGTCACCTTAAAATAGGACACACCTTCAAATCTAGTTACAACCACATGCCAAATTTGAATTGAATCTATCAAGCCATTTTTAAGATATTCTCCGGAAACGAAAAAAACTTAAATTGAGTTTAAAGTATTTTACTAGTGGGAGTTTAAGGTCACAAAACTATACAGCACACCCCCAGGACCAGTTACATCCACATGCCAAATTTGAATTAAATCTGACAAGCCATTTTTGAGATACTGTCCGGAATACAAATTGTAACGACGACAGACGACGACGCCACAAAATTGGATGATGGAGCGATCCCTATATGCCACTCAGCATAAATGCTGGTGACACAAAAAGGGATGTATAACACAATATATTTAATTTATTTCATATATTTTGAGTGTCAACACAGTTGCTGCAAATGCACACTCAAACTCCCATAAGGCTTATTGTCTGCAAAGAGTCCTGCATAAGAAACAGGATTCAATAAGCTAATAATTTCTCATTAATATTAATGAGTTGGGTGCACAAATTGAAGGTCGAAATATCTGGTAATCTGCCAGAAAACCCCACAAAATTCCATAGCTTTATATATTTGCTATTTCTGTGACCTCATATCTCCTCATTAATATCAATGAGGTAATGAACATGAAGTGCACTGGTATTTGATCTTAAACCAGCCTTAAACCAGCTGGCCCAGATAGATCTTATCAGTGCTGTTTTTAGTTCAAAAGGTTATATTATAAAACCATGTCACCCATGTCAAAAAAAGAAATTTGTCCACAAATTTCTATTAAAGTGACCAAAGAATGGCCAAGAAACCAAACAATCGTTTAGTTAAAATGATTCAAACGGACCAAAAACGGCAATATGTGAGCACTTGAAATGCCAGAAATTCGAGGACGAAGACTCGCAAAAGATGATAACAGTATAGAGTTGGAATGCGCATGCATGCCACCAAATCTATAAAAAAAACATGACAAAGATATTAATATATTGCAACCTAAAAAAAAAATTTATACTGATATTGTTTTTTCCCAACTGATGAAGGACACAGATTATAAAGTGATAGTAATAACTGCAGCTGTAGGATTTATAAAGAGTAAAGGTACATTTTGCACCTAAAATGATGAAGAGGGGTACACGTAATTTCCTTTAAATAAGTAAAATCCAAAAACATATCTTGAAAACTACAAATGACTAAACTCTCACAAGTCACGAATGATGCTTAAGCAAAATTACTGTAGTTTTGAGCAATTTTTATTATACATGCAGCAGACTGATTTATTTTAAATGAGGTCCAGGGGCTGTATTCACGAAAGGTCTTAGCCAAGTCTTAGGCTTAACTTTTGTACAAAAATACAGCCATCTTAAGCCTGAGACTTGGCTAAGACCTTTCGTGAATACGACCCCAGACACTCTTATAAACCAGGTCCAGGACATACCCTCCCAGTCTCAAGTACAACCCTAAAGTATTAATTAGTTAAGTATGGTACTGACATATACCAACATGGCTCTGAACACTATGTTCCCAAGTCTGCACATGTCCTGACATTCTCCCCACATACCACCTTAAGACACTTACTTTTTGAGTACAGACTCCAGGGAAAGGAACTCTGTCTGGGAGCGTTTGATGTCAGTGGTCACCCTGGAGAGGAACTCCTCAAAACTGCCCAGCAGCTCAGGCTGGTCTTCCTTCAGTTTGGCCCAAAGGTTCTTTATGGCATCCATGCTGCAAATAGACACTCCACAGTTGCCACCCACTCACATTAACAGCTGTTATGACATAATGACTGGATTTATGCAGAAGATATAAGCAAAACAGAATGAACAACAGAACACATACACTGCACAAATGTACCTCTGTATATTTATGACTCTGTTCAAGACAGTTTTTTATATAGTTTGAGTATTTTAGTTTCTGCAACACTATTTTCTCCTACATGATACATATGTTAGATCGTGTATATTCACTTTCTTGGGGTAAATGAAAGTATTTCATGGTTTCTTCAAAAGTAACAAGACCAACGATGCATTTGTTGTCAGATGCAAAATGTATCCACTAGGAAAACACCCAAAAAGGGCTCAAAATTGTTTTATCTCAAAAGATTTTCCAGAAAAACAACACTGGATTTCTGCCAAAATTGAAGATGGCAGCCAAAATTCTGCAAATTCAAAACTTTTCATAGTCCTCATTACCCACAGGGTCCAAATTTTGACAAAAACTCTCGATTTCTAAAGGTTTGAGATAAACGACATTTTCAATTTCCATCAAAATACAAGATGGCTGAAATTTGGAAACTTAAAACTTTTTCAGACTCCTCAAATTGCTCCATCTCAAACAGTTTTTGAGATAAACAACCTTTTCTATTTCCACCAAAATTTTTCATTTCTACCTCAATTTGCAATGGCAGTCAAAATTCGGAAAATCCAAATTTTTCAGGGTGCTCGAATAAATAGTTATGACCCAGATGGTTAAAACTTTGCTCAAACTTGCACTCTCCAACAATTTTTGAGAAAAAGAGGACAGCCATTTACTCATTCCAATTGAAAAGTGAGACAGTAGCTATAACTTACTCAGCTATTGTGATGCTCACTTATAAATTCAGCAATCAGTCTGAATTTTCAATATGACGTACAATAAACAGTGGTTTAAGAACATGTTAAAAACAAAAAGTGCAACTTTATTTAATTTTAAAACAAAAGCAGTGTACTCATTATGCTAATTGGTGAAAAGTGAAAAAGTAGCTGAACTAACTGAACTACTGCAATTGGCATTCCAAAAGTTAACCAAGTTGTAGCTAAAGTATCTGAAAATGTGTTTTGTGAAAACGTATTAGTGTTCACAAAAAATGGTGTATAACAACTTTGTCAAATTGTGTACCTGAATTTCTTCTGAAGACATAAGTCATTTATTCTTTATGGTAACCGCTGAAACATAACTCACTTAGATATTAGGGATAGGGTGCCAGGTGTATACAACATGATAGCTGAGCTTGAAATTTCAAAATGAGTGCTGTGGACTGTCCTTAAACTCTGTCATGTTTGAAATCGATCAGTGGAAGCATCTTTGAGCTAGAGTCCGGAAATGAAAATGTTGACAGACATGTACATGACCATACAGACAGACACACATATGACCAGATGGACAGACATGCACATAAGCAGACTGACGGATGGACACCAATTTCGAAAACAACCTAGCCCAGGTGGAGTCAAACAACCCTGGTTTTAAATCAATCTGTGTAAGCGTCTTCAGTTTAGAGTCCAGAAATTATAATATGAACGATGCCTGCAGGCCCAAAACGGGTAAATGGACGGACACCAATTTCAAAAGCAGCCCTGGTGGTGTTCTATCACTCTGTTTAGTTTCAAATCGATTGAACAGAGCGTCTTCAAGTTAGAGTCTGGAAAAGAAAATATTCTAGATGAGCACACACTCAAAACAAACAATCTAGCCCTTGTTGTGTCCAATCACCCTGTTAAGTTTCAAATTGATCGGACAAAGCATCTTCGAGTTAGAGTCCAGAAACGGTTTCTAAGATAGCGGCCATTCCAGCCATCTTGCTTTTCGAAGTGGCACCAATTCGGAAAACAACCTAGCTTAGGTGGTGACCTGCCAGCATATTTAAGTTTCAAATTGATCAGCAAAAGCATCTTAGAGTCCGGAAATGGAATTGTGGCCATCTTGTTTTTTCCAAATGGCACTAACTTTAAATGCAACCTAGCCTATGTGATGCCCTACCACCCTGTTAAGTTTCAAACCAATCAGCTGAAGCATCTTTAAGTTCTGGAAACGGAATTTCATTTTTAATTCAAAAAAATTCAATTTAAATTGGCCTCATTACATACAAAATTCTCAAACAAGGTCAACCAGTTTGCCTAAGAGAATTAATTCACCCCTACACCTCTTCCAGAAATACAAGGCGAAGCACCCCCAAACTCAAGTTCCTTCAAACCCCTACTTTTGACCGTAGAGTTCACAAATCAATCAAACACTTCTCTAATTCCTTCAGTCACTATGCCTCAGTCCTTTGGATCTCTTTACTCTTTCATGTAAAAAACAGTCCCTCTGTTGCATCTTGTAGGAAAAACCTCAAAACCCACCTCTAAAACTCTAGTTTCCCAACTTAGTTTTCTTTCTTCCTGGTCACACCCACAATTTTGGATTACTGACCCTGAATGCCCCTCGACTCTCCCTATGATAATATTTTGTTTAACTAGCACACTGAGTTCCCCTTTGTGGGGAAGACATTGCGCCTGCAGAGCAGTAGATTAGATTAGATTATATGTGGAGGCCATGGCAGCCATCTTGTTTTTCCAAATAGCACCAATTTGGATAGCATTAACCTAGCCTAGGGGGTGCCCTTACCACCCTTTTAATTTTCTAACCGATCAGCAGAAGCGTGTTCAAGTTACAGGCCTGAAACCAAAATGTTGACGGACAGGCGGATGTCGGATACATCAATCTAATAGGCGGGTTGGTTAAACGCAACCTGCCCAATAAGTGAGAAAGTACAAATAATATTTAAGTGGAGAAAATAAGGTTTAAGAGAGAGAAAATATATGTAAAGATAAAGTGTCAAAACAAAGACATTTTTTGTGGCTAGAATATGGAACTTTGACAAAATAAAAACAGTGGCAATCTTTACAATGGACAAATGGATATCACTTGTTTGGGTAAAATCTTATCAGATAGCTGTTGAACAAAATAAAGATTCACAACTACAAGGAACACTTGTAATATTGATACACAAAGTTATTAAATAAATATGTCAGCATCTGAGTTGTATGGCACTACACCAAAGTCAGGAAAAAGACCAAACACTGCAGACCTTGAGGGGAGTCATATGATTCAGGAACGTTCACTTTTTCTGAATTAAGCAATCTAATGGACAAAAAGTTAGAACCTATCTTGCACAGGCTAGAGATAGTTGACAGAGCAATTGGCCTTGAAAACTGAGTAAAGATACTTGCAGAAGAGAATAAAGTACTGAAGGAAAAGCTTATTAAGCAAGAAATTTATTCAAGAAAAGAAAACATCAAGGTGATTGGAATGACAGAAACCAATGAAGCAAACTTTGAACAAGAGTTACTTGGTATTCTGAACAGGCCCTGCTGAACAGGCTCTGTGTCAGCTGACTTAAGCTATGAGCTTTAGAGTACAAGTGAAAGAACAAAAGGATGTATCTCAAAGTAGCTATTTCTCAGCTATGCAGTAAGCTACAGGTCTGTAATTTTACTATGTTACAGCTGATCCAAAAAGTAGGTGAATAACATATTTCAACAAAATATTCTCAATGCAATAGTTTTCAAGTAACAAGTGATTTACACAACAGTGACAACCTCAAAGTAGCTATTGCATAGCTATGCTATGAGCTACAGATATGCAATTTACTATATTACAGCTGACTCAAAAGTAGGTGAACAACATAATTCAACAACAAGCATTCTGATGCATGCAATTATCTCCCACCGTATAAATTAGATGTACTAAAGACAGTGTAATATAGCTTTTCTTGTGAAATGGAGGCACATGCAGAAGTAACAATAAGCAAGAGGCATTTTAATGTTTGACTGCAATACTTTCAAAGATAAAAGGCATTTACTCATTTTAGTAGCTATTACTCTGCCATGCAAAGAACTACAGCTCTGCAACTTCACTATGTGGTAGATCACCCAAAAGTAGGTGAATGACTTATTTAGAAGAAATTGTTCATGTGCCATCCTTTTAAATTTAAAAGTTATTTATTCATTTCAGTAGCTGTTACTCAGCTATGCAAATAGCTACAGTTGTGCAACTTCACTATGTGGTAGATCACCCAAAAGTAGGTGAATGACTTATTTAGAAGAAATTGTCAATGTGCAATACTTTTAAAGATAAAAGTTATTCATTCATTTTAGTAGCTGTTACTCAGCTATGCAAAGAGCTACAGTTGTGCAACTTCACTATGTGGTAGATCACCCAAAAGTAGGTGAATGACTTATTTAGAAGAAATTGTCAA
Organism: Sabellastarte sp. h YS-2021; assembly: GCA_964017235.1. NCBI lineage: Eukaryota > Metazoa > Annelida > Polychaeta > Sabellida > Sabellidae > Sabellastarte > Sabellastarte sp. h YS-2021. The sequence goes on along the minus strand of OZ024934.1, from coordinate 63,235,661 downwards.
TGTGCAATACTTTCAAAGATAAAAGTTATTTATTCATTTTAGTAGCTGTTACTCAGCTATGCAAAGAGCTACAGTTGTGCAACTTCACTATGTGGTAGATCACCCAAAAGTAGGCGAATGACTTATTTAGAAGAAATTGTCCATGTGCAATACTTTCAAAGATAAAAGTTATTTATTCATTTTAGTAGCTGTTACTCAGCTATGCAAAGAGCTACAGTTGTGCAACTTCACTATGTGGTAGATCACCCAAAAGTAGGTGAATGACTTATTTAGAAGAAATTGCTCATCTGCAATACTTTTTAGAGATAAAAGACATTTACTCATTTTAGCAGGTATGACTCAGCTATGCAAAGAGCTATAATAAATGTGTAACTTCACTATGTGGTAGATCACCCAAAAGGTAAATGACTTATTCAGAAGAAATTGCCTGTCTGTAACACTTTTAGAGATAAAAGACATTTACTCATTTTAGTAGCTATTACTCAGCTATGCAAAGAACTACAATTCTGTAACTTCACTATGTGGTAGATCACCCCAAAGTAGGTGAATGACTTATTTAGAAGAAATTGCCTATGTGCAATACTTTTAAAGATAAAAGGTATTTACTCATTTTAGTAGCTTTTCTCAGCTATGCAAAGAGCTACAGTTGTGCAACTTCACAATGTGGTAGATTACCCAAGAGTAGACTAGAGATTGCGTCTCGACGCAGTGTATCCCCGGACGGGACATAGTTAAGGCGTGAATATGTCGGTCTTGAGCCTGTTTCCTGGAGCACCAGGTCAGGATTCTCCATAGTACCAGATTACTCCCAAAAGCTAATCACTAGTTCTTTCACTTATATCTGTCCATAAGTTTTTGATTTATCTTGTACACAAACACATCTGGCAGCCTGGATCCAGATGATCCAGATCACTCCCAAAAACTAATCACTTGTTCCTTGTACCATTTAGGACATTTCCTGAACATTTCATAAAAATCCACCCATGACTTTTTGAGCTATTTGTCTTTAAAAATTATATTTCATGGATCCAGAAGATCCAGATAGTGGTCCAGATCACTCGCAAAATTGAACCATTTCTTCCTTTTACCACTTCTTCCTTTTACCATTTGTAACATATCCTAAAAATATCATCAAAATTCATCCTAAAATTATGTTGCAGCCTGGATCCAGATGATCCAGACAGTGATCCAGATCACTCCAAAAATGTAATCACTTGTTCCTTGTACCATTTAGGTCATTTGCTGAAAATGTCATCACAATCCATCCATAACTTTTTGAGGTATCTGTCTTTAAAAATTACATTTCATGGATCCAGAAGATCCATATAGTGATCCGGATCACTTCCAAAATTCAACCATTTCATCCTTTTACCTTTTCAGACATATCCTGAAATTTCATCAAAATCCATCCATAAGTTTTCGAGCTATATTGTACACAAACACATCTGGCAGCCTGGATCCGGATGATCCAGACAGTGATCCAGATCACTCCCAAAATCTAATCACTTGTTCCTCGTCCCATTAAGGACATTTCCTGAAAATTTCATCAAAATGCACCCATAAGTTTTTGAGTTATCTGTCTTTAAAAATTAAATTTCATGGATCCAGAAGATCCAGACAGTGATCCGGATCACTCCCAAAATCATATCTTCCTTTTACCATTTTGGACATATCCTGAAAATTTTATCAAAATCCATCTGTCAGTTTTTGAGTTATCTTGTTCACAAACAAACAAACAAATAGAGGGCCAAAAATGACCCTCGGTCAGGTACTTTGGCGGTCAGTGGATGACCTTAAATGAAGATCTGTAACCGGTAAGCCTGGATGCTGGTACTCCATCATGTACTCAACCTCCAAAGCCATTTTCAATAGTTTCCATGCAATGTAGTCAGCATTAAGTGTGAAAATATCTCCAAATTTGCCAAAAATGACCCTTGGTCAGGTACTTTGGCGGTCAGTGGATGACCTTAAATGAAGATCTGTAACCAGTAAGCCTGGATGGTAGAAGTCCATCATGTACTGAACCTCCAAAGCCATTTTCAATAGTTTCCATGCAATATAGTCAGCATTAAGTGTGAAAATATCTCCAAAAAGGCCAAAAATGACCCTCGGTCAGGTACTTTGGCGGTCAGTGGATGACCTTCAATGAAGAGCTTCAAGGTCAAATTTCTGCATGCTTACAGAGGACATATATATGTATTATATATACCAGCCATAGGATGATCTGACTTTCTGTATAGGAGAACTGGGCCAAAAAGTGAAAAAATGGCCAAAATCTGACCTTTAAGAGGCCACCAGTGACCTTGAGATTGAAGGTCAAGGTCACAAAACAATAGCGTTCGTGGCATTGCCCATATATACCCACATACCAAATTTGAAAGTTCTAACTAAAATATTTTTTAAGTTATCGCGTCCAAAAGGAAATCTCTGCTGCGGCGGCGGCGGCAGCGGCGGCGTGACCGTACTGAATCCTAAGTATCCCCGACTTTCGTCCGGGGATACAATGAATGACTTATTTCGAAGAAATTGCCTATGTGCAATACTTTTAGAGATAAAATACATTTAGTCATTTTAGTAGCTGTAGATAATACTCAGCTATGTAAAGAGCTATAGATCTGCAATTTCACCATGTGGTAGATCACCCAAAAGTAGGTGAATGACTTATTTATCGCCGAAATTGCTCTATCTCGCACCATTACCAAGATAATTAGTTTTGCATTTTACACAGAAATTCAATATGGCCGCCAAAAAGTGGCGGGAAAATGATTTTTGGCAAAATATTGCAGATGATTCTGTGTATACCCTGCGTGTCAAAAATTTCGTCGAAATCGCTCTATCTCACACAATTTCTAAGATAAACCTGTTTTTGCATTTTACACAGAAACTCAAGATGGCTGCCAAAAATGGTGCGAAAAATAATTTTTAGCAAACGGTTGCAGATGACTCTCTGTGGGTCAAAAATTTTGTCGGAATCGCTCTATCTGGCACCGTTTCAAAGATGAATACATTTTTGCATTTTTATGCAGAATTTCAAGATGGCCACCAAAAATGGCGGGAAAGCAATTTTTAGCAAACAGTTGCAGATGACTCTGTGTATACCCCGGAAGTCACAAATTTCGTTGGAATCGCACTATCTCGCACCGTTTCCAAGATACATACACTTTTGCATTTTACGCATAATTTCAAGATTGCTTCCAAAAATGGCGGGAAAACGATTTTTGGCAAATAGTTCCAGATGACTCTGCGTATACCTTGCAGGTCAAAAATTTCGTCGAAATGGCTGTATGTCGCACCGTTTCCACGATAAATGCGTTTCTGCATTTTACGCAGAGATTCAATATGGCCGTCAAAAATGGCGGTAAAACCATTTTTGGCAAAAGGATGCAAATAGCTGCACACATACCCTGCAGGCCAAAAATTTTATCAAAATCGCTCTCTATCTCGCACCATTTCCAAGAAAAACGCTTTTTTGCATTTTCAGCACTGTAAAATTCAGAAAATAGACATTACTCACTTAGCTATTGAGGTATACCTGTAAAACAGGTACCATCTTGTGGGTACACAGAAAGTAGCTGAACAATATATTTTTACGAAATGCTCTAAATGCACTAGTTTTGGAGTTATATGCAATTTACACAAAGTAGCTACTGGCCCCATTACTCAATTAGCTATTGACCTAGATCTGCAAAAACAACAAAAATATAAAGGACATAAGAAACTAAAAACAACCAGTGGAGTAGTCCTTATTACAATGGGGGTCCAAAATGGGGGTCCGAAATCGCTCTCTTACAGTTTTCGAGATAAATGATATTTACCATTTCCGCCACAATTCAAGATGGCGGTTGAAATTCAAAAAAGTCTAAACATTTCACAGGTGCTAGTGGAGTAGTCCTTAGTACACTTGGGGTCCAAAATTTGTCTGAAATCGCTCAATCTCTTACAGTTTTCGAAATAAATGGTATTTTCCATTTGTTGCAAAATTCAAGATGGCAGCTGAATTTCAGACAAGACTAAATATTTGAGAGGTCCTACAGGAGTAGTCCTTAGTGCCCTAAGGATAACATATTTTATAGCAAACCTCTATACTGAATACTTCTGAACTTAAAATTGAAAATTTTAATTACTTAAATGTAGCTTTTATAAGCTACAAGCTTACCATGTGGAACTGAATGCTTACTCGGGTGACCACAGGCATCCGGCCAACATCCAAGAAAAATGGACGCATAATAGTGGCAAGATGCCTTGGAATCGAGGTGACCCCAGTAGTGACATAGCCTTCCGCTTCCTCTTTCGAGTTGGAAATTTGCCCATACCCCCTCAGCTGTTATTCAGCGGGGAGACAGGGTGGGACTCTCTTCAGTTCCACATGGTAAGCTTGTAGCTTATTAAATGGAAAATTTAATAGTAAATTAAATTTTTATAAGTTAATACCTTACCTAGTGGACAGATGCATTTTCCGGCGCCTTGCCGGTCTCGCCAAACATTAGAAAAAAACGTCCTGAGCTGGGCTCTGGCCGGGACCGGTAGTGTCCTGTTCATTCGCCAGGTGGCTGTGTAGCCTGCCTGCCGGTGCACTGCACATGCGCTCTTCCTCTTGTTGTTGCCTACCTTAGAAGGTCCCCTTTGGCTTAAATAGCAGGGAAGGTAGGGTGGGAATCCCCCTGTCCACTAGGTAAGGTATTAACTTATAAAAATTTAATTTACTATTAAATTTTCCATTTTATTGCGTTAATACATCTTACCTAGTGGACAGATGCAGAATAACTACCCAATGGATGGAGGGTAGCCAATAAAGGGGATTCTTAAGAACTCCGTATACTAAAAGGGGTGGATCCGACAATGGTTAGGCAACTGTCAATAGGAATCTCACCCTAGCCCCCCCCTCCTTTATTTTCCATGTATACATAGGTCTTAGTACAGCTCGAGAGAGAGTACTGAGAGACCTAGAGGGGAATGAGAGTTCGAAATCAATGAGAAAGAAGAACAGGAAATATTTAACTATCTAAGAAGAACCCCTGGGTCCATTCTGGATCATGGAAAACCAGAAGTAATAAAGATAGCGAAAGTTTTTTTTTTGTGTTTTTTTAATTTTATAAACAGTATGTACAATATATACATTAAACACGCTGATGTACAGTGATGGACAGTGCTATTTGTCCTCGTGGATCTTCTGAGCAGCCACTACGGTACCTAAATGATACAACTCAGAATCTGCCCAAGCTAAGTCTTTCAGGTAGAACTGAGTAAAAGTGTTGTGGGCTTTCCAATGACAGGCTGAGAGAATCTGATCTAAGGAAACCCCTCCTTGAAAAGCTTTGGAAGCCGCAAAGGCCCTAACGTCATGAGCCTTGACTTGATGCAAGTTCTGGGCGTCCTCATCCGAGAGCTGGTAGCAAAGCAGTACTGTTTGTTTGATCCAGGAAGAGACGGTAGCAGGGAGGATATCCTTCTCAAGCCTCCTTTGTTTTTTCCTTCCTTAAAGTAAAGGAAGGGGGATTTCTAACCTATGGAAAGGCTTCCCTTAAATCCTGTTTCACAAAGCCTCCTTTATTCCACCTTACCAAAGATTTTCCTTAAAACAAAGGAAGGGTGATTCCCTGTATAACCACACTGCTTGGAATTTCCTCTCCATCACTTATATAACCTTCACACAATTTATTTTAGATATTAAGAGAGTAAATTGCATTTTAGCATTTTAACTATTTTAAACTTGGTACATTAGGTACATTTTAATTTTCAGATACATTATTTGCATTTTTATTTCTTTTGGGAGTTGTTTCCAAAACCTATAACCACACCAATGTTTTTCTTTCACTGTAAGTACATGTGTACTTGTGCACTTATTTTGTACCTAAATTACCTTATGGAGGCAATGTCCTTATTGTAACTCTGTTAAAGATCAGTAAAGTCAGTAAATCTATATTTTACTATGTTTTAATAAGTTTTGTAAAATGCAGATTGGTTGTGATTATATTTTGCAAATTAATACAGTAGGTCACATTACAATTTTTTACTCAAAGTAAGGGAGGGGCCCTTTATGGTCAAGGAAACTCCATGAATATGTTTCTCACTTCAAAAGTTTGAACATCTTTTTTTCAAGAATTAAACAACTAAATTGTTTGAAATAAACAGCAAATCATTGTTTGTGGATGTAGGTTTGACAATAATGTTTCAAGTTCTATATATTTAGGTGGATTCACCTTAAAATGTTCATTAAAGTTAATAAACATTCCTTGAAGGACACTTCCTTAAATCTAAGGTAGGTCCTTAGCTTCCTTGAAATTCAAGGGAGTTTTCAAGGTCTCCTTTAAGGGAGGAGGTTTTGTGAAACTGAGATTTTCTAAAGGAGGGAGAAAATCAAGGAATTCCTAGAATTTAAGGTGACTTTTATCTTAAGGAGGCTTCGTGAAACCGGCCCCAGATCCCAGAATGAAGGCATGTTGGGCCACCCTGGGGCAATTAGGATCATTCTGCGACAACCCTGATCCATCACCTTTGAGATCACTTGGTTGAGTAGGGAGACTGGAGGAAAGGCGTAAGCATCCAGAGTCTCCCATGACAGACTCATGGCATCTACTGCCCAGGCTGTCGGATCCGGTACTGGTGATACAAACTTGGGAAGCTTGCGGTTGAACTGGGTTGCAAACAGGTCTATATGGGGCTGGGCCCATGTTGAGCACAAAAGATTGAACACATACTGAGAGAGGGACCACTCTGTTTGTATCAGCTGATTGTGTCTGGACAGCTTGTCTGCGATCACATTCAGCCGACCAGGAATATGTCGAGCCCGCAAGCTTATTCCCCGTGGGTGACACCAAGACAGAAGTCTCCAGAGGAGGGCACAAAGAGAGCCTGATATCATACCTCCCTGTTTGTTTATGTAAGAGACTACAGTTGTGTTGTCCGTTGCTACAAGAACAATCTGGTTCCTGCAAAGATGCTCGAAACTATTGAGGGCCAGAAGGACTGCTTTTAACTCCAAGAAATTTATGTGGAGGTGACTTTCTGGGAGTGACCAAATGCCTCTTGCAGTTGAGTCCCAGCCTTCGTTTGAGGCGCCTGTAAAAAGCTGAACCATGTGTTGAAGGGGGTGCAAGGGTTGGCCCCGTAGTACATTGCCTTCGTCCAACCACCAATCTAGGTGGGGGTGAAGTGACTGAGGAACAGGAATGATCTTTTCCAAAACCTCGCTTCAAGTGCCAAGGGATTGGCCTCATATGGAGTCGACCCGAACACACCTGTTTTTCCGTTGCTGTGAGCAGACCTATCAGGGACATGAACTGTCTGACTGTACAACCCTTCAGGTTTTTGATGAACTTCAACTTCTCTTGGAGAGCTGTCCACCGGTCTTGAGTGGGTAGGACCCGACCGGTTACCAGGTCGAACCGGTAACCTACGAAATTAAAGACCTGTTGGGGGGTTAGCTCTGACTTTTTCATGTTTACAACCCATCCTAACTGTTGGCAAAGGGCCAAGAGGGTCTGGGTATGTTGTAGGCAGGTCTCCGGGGAAGGGACTCTCAGTAACCAGTCGTCTAGGTACTGGTGGATTCGGATACCCTTTGCTTGTGCCATCAGTTTCACTTCCTTGACCACCTTTGTAAACTCGAGGGGAGCTGTGGCCAGACCAAAGGGCTGTGAATTGGAAGGTCTGATTGTAAAGGAAAAATCTCAGATATTTTCGTGACCTTTAATTTATTTGAATGTGGAAATACATGTCGCTGAAGTCCAGCGATGTCACCCATTCCCCTGTCTGTAAGGATAACCGGATTGTCTCCGGGGTTTCCACCTTGAATGTGTTGGTACTGAGGTAAAGGTTCAATTGGCTTAGATTGGTCTCCATTTTCTGTTTGGTTTGGGGACAAGGAAAAGCCGGTTGTAAAATGCCAGGGACGACTTGACAACCACTTTTTCTACTACCAACTTGCTTATGAGATTGAGTAGGGCTTCTTTTAAGAACCAGTTCTTTACTGGATTGGCGTAACCACTTTGAACCAGGGGGAATCTTGACAAACGGGGTCTCTGTTTGAAGGGAAGGGTGTAACCATCTCTCAGAACAGACACCACCCGAGGATTTGCACCCATTGCCTGCCAAACATGCCACAACTTTTATAACCTTCCCCCTACACTCTGTCCGGTGACAGCACTGGGGACATTGGGAGCAAGAGGGGCAGAAAGACATGGATTTACACAACATACACCTTTGACATGTTTTATTCTGTTCAAAGACTGATCGGGACTTAATCCTTTCTTTTGCAGAGGCCCGTGTAAAGGTACAATATGAGCAGGAGTAACAACATGACAAGACACATCCAACTTTTAAAGTCTGTGTAACTATTGGGTTTATTGTCTTTGAAATCACTGGTTTTGAAACCAGTATGTCTCTGTTCTGAGCCCTTGTAACTATTACATTCTGAACATTTGGTAAGTCCAACTGAAACTGATGGCCCTGAATAGGGGTAAGACAGACACAATAAATGTCATTTATAGGGCTTATACTGGTGAGACTTGAAGAAACGAGGGTTAGAACCTCGACCACGTCCACGTCCTCTAGGTCGACTCCTACTGAACTGTCTCCACGGCTGCTGTTGTTGGGAAGTTTGATCAGTGGAGGAAGAGGCCTTCTTATCCCTAAGCTCATAAGGGCGATACCTGTGGGAACCTCTCCAGCCAGTGTGCTGAGGTGCACCCGGTCCGGGTCCCTGGGCAACACTGCTGGATTCATGCTTTTGAATATCTTGTTCGGCTGTCATAATGGCAGCATCCGGGAATAACACATAGCCAAACAACGGAGCATTGCATTCCGTTCTTCACAAAATCTAAATAATAGTCCCGTCTGAGGAGAATCAAGTTCGACAGGTGCACAAAAAGGTTGTCCGCGAGGTGCTGAAGAGATGTGCCCATGGCTACAGATACTCGTTGATGAAAGGCCATGAAGTCACGCAGGTCATTCAAAGCACAGGATACTTCTTTTGGGGCTTTGCCCTTATCGATACGGGAGCAGAAAAGGGCAATATTCTGCGACATCCTGTCCTGTAATTCTGTAGAACATCTGTTGATACCAGCGGCGTGGTTAATGATGTAGCTATTTTGCTGCGCTGCTCTTTCCCAACGACGGAGGGACTCCTGGGAAATTGGCCTAGATGGTGGGCCAGTTGACGGGTAGGAGGCGGCTTTAGTAATCCTGGGAAATTGTGAGTTCACTTTCGCCTCAGTGTTGTGCCAGCTGAAAACAGAACGTCCAGGTCTGTGGGGGCCATCACTTTTGATAAGGTGCATCTTGTACCACCTCGACTGGGACTTAGGGACCTTTATAAACTAATCTCGCCTTAGGCCAGCAGAATCTTGAGCCCGCGATGGGTATCCTTCTGCTACTGTTAAGTTTAAATGCTCCAGTTTCTGGCACAGCCAGTCATCGGGGGGCATGGCTACAGAGATTCTGGTAGGTTTTCTGGGTTGTTTGCCCTTCCAAGTGTTATTAGATCTATCTGGTTCAGCAAAGTCTGACTCAGAAGTAGGAATATGATGCCAGCCCATGAAGGATCTAACAGAACGGACTGTTTCTCTGTACGTCATATCCTCAGTTTGTTCCGGTGTCTCAGCAGAGTCGGACAGCTGGCCATCATCTGAGCCGGAGAAAGAGTCTGACCGGTCAAAATCATCCTCAGAAATTTGTTCAAACAGAGTATCTTGTGCATCCAGTGGATATGCACCGGCACCGGTAGAGAACTGTCCAGTAACAGGCTGGTATGGAACAGAAGAGGACTGACCGGAAGGATCGGCATGCACCTTTTCCTGCCCAGTAGAGGGCCGGTCGATGTCTAATTTAAAGGTACCATGCTGATCAGCAGACTCCGGACGGGAGCTGGGATCAGCCGGAGGAGGCACATATTTCACTTGTTTAGTCACAGATTTCTTTGGTGCCGGTGACTGAGACCTGTCACGTTTCTTGTGGATTTTTGAGTCACGTTTCTTGCCACTTTGTTTTTCAGTACCACTACTGTCCCTATGAGAAGATTCATCTTTTCGTGACCTGTGAGACTTCTTTTTACCCTTATGGTCCTCAGTTGAAACTTTAGCAGGGGTATCAACGGCTACCGGAACCTTCATCGGACCGGTGGGACGGGTAGCCGGAGCCAAAAAAGGAGTTTCAGAAATTAGCTGTTGAGAGTCTACAGGTTTCACAGCTGACACAGGGGTTGAAAATATATTACCATGGGACAGAAGAGCCTCCATGCGAGCAAACTGTTCAGTCCACTTGTCAGACATGGCTATAAACTGCTCAGATGTAACAAACCCAGACGGTTGAACAGTAGAAGAAGAAGACGCCATTGTAGGGGAATGTGCAGGAGGCTGCGCAGAGGGGCCACTTGGTGACTGGAAGGTTGGCTCCGTATCCACTGAACTTATAACAGTAACCTCTTTTGGGGACACCAACAAACCCGCTTTTTTGTCCTTTCTAATCCTGTAAGACGGCGTAGCAAGTAATTCTCTTTGAGCATCAGAGAAGCCGTCACAAATGGGGCAGGGTTTATCAAGCACACAGTTGTCTTCCACAATACGCTTATCCCGACATCTTGCACACTTTTCATGCAAATCAAAGGCGGCCATTATATGACCACACGAGCCTTTACGTTGTCCTTTCTTGTCACCTGGGGAGGCCATGATACTCAATAATCCACGCTACCACAAATTTATTCACTAAACTGAATCAAAATTATAATAAAAATACAATAAAAGTTTCTCTTAAACTTCAAGCGTTTTACTTCCACGCGCCAAACAAAAAGAGGAAGAGCGCATGCACAACGCATGCGCAGTACACCGGCAGGCAGGCTACACAGCCATCTGGCGAATGAACAGGACACTACCGGTCCCGGCCAGAGCCAAGCTCAGGACGTTTTTTTTCTAACGTTTGGCGAGATCGGCAAGGCGCCGGACAAATGCATCTGTCCACTAGGTAAGATGTATTAACGCAATAAAAGCTACATTTAACCCTTTCGCTACCATGTATGTCGACTAGCGGTCGACATCAATGTGTATTACAGGGCACCATGTCTGTCGACCAAGGGTCGACGGTAATAATATATATCTCTTCTCTCCCTTCAGTGTACTGTTATAGGTTTTCTTTGGTGTATCAGTATTAAACCGATTTTTTAAGTATTTTATATGAAAGTTATGCTATATTTTTTTTTAAAATTCACCATTTCACCTATTTTTACTGGTTTCTGTATATATTGCTGTATTTACCGCATATACCTGCATATTGTTTACTCGTGGTTATTTTTATTTGGGGAATTCCCACAAATTTTCCCATTCGACTTTCATCAATTCCTAATTAAATATGCTGAAAAATACCGCAAATAAAGTGCATAAGGTAGTGAGTTATTATTTTACTTCATTGGCGTTTCTGACGTGATATGACGTCATATGGCTACAGTCCGGTGGAATAATGTTCCTTCAGTAGCGAAAGGGTTAAGTAATTAAAATTTTCAATTTTATTGCGCTACAATAGGTTACCACATGGAACTGAATGCTGAATCCAACCGCTCGGTGGAGGGAGTACAGCTGAGACTGGAAGTATTAGTCAATTTTTCTTGGATTTTGAATGAATTAGATTGGAATGGATGAATCAGAATGACCAGTCTGAGTCCCGCTTACAGTGCCCCAGTTTTGGAAAACTGGGCCTGTAAGAAGCCAAAAACCAGAAGGTAATTGAAATGACAGTACCGATACTGTCTGGATTTTGGAGGAAGGAGTAAAGCCATGCTCACGGAAAAAGGCATAAATAGTCCCAAGGGCTACACTACCAATGACGCCAAGCCCTGGCTTGGAAATCTCATCATCTTGCCACCCACGAAAAGATGAAAAACTAAGAGGGGATTATGGGGTCACCTGGGGAAAACATAATACATTCTATATATTAAGTACTGTCTTAATAAAAAGTTAAAAGACCTTACCAAACATCCTGAGGAGGTAGGCATTTACCTAGACCCTGGGATTTAGACTCCTGAAACTCGGTTGAAGTGGGTGTGCCCCCTCCCTATTTTTTTCTTCCTGAAGATGACTAGACTGAGGGGAAGGAAGTCTAGGACTAGTTAAGCCACTGTTAATGTACCCAGATATATAAAATTATTGTTGTTATCTGACCAAGGAAGGTCTTTTAGGAAAATAGTTGTAAATGTGTGTGAGCTTACCAGTGACAGGCTTACATGATTTGGTCCACCAAAACCCCATCGTATAAGGCCTTTGAGACCGTAATTTTGAGGCCCTAATGTCATGCGCTTTAACTTGGACCAAGTCCAAGGCTGATAGTCTGCTTGTTTGAAAACAAAGTAAGATAGTTATTTTAATCAAGAAGAGAGGGTAGCAGGTCTGATGTCTGAGGTGTGTCCTTTTTAGAAGGAAATAAATGGTAAGGATCGAGACCTTCTCAGGTCTTTGGTTCGATCCAGATAATACCTCAGGGCCCATACCGGACACAAGGTCCTGACTTCTTGAATTGTCTATCTACAATAGTAATCAAGGCAGGCATAGTCACCGGAGACACACTTTGAGAACCTTCTCTTGTTAGTTGGTTTTTGGCTATAAAAATCTGAAGAGGGGAACAAGGTAACCTTTTCCCATTGGCCTAGATTAGATACTTGTTTGCAACCCAGGCGTGGATTTCGCTGCGGCACTTGCCGGAGGCCAAAGTTAGCAAGAAAGCAGTTTGAGAGAGAAGATGTTTGAGGTCTGTGTCTTTCATAGGGTCAAAGGGTGCTTTTGTGAGCTCAATAAGCACGACAGAAAAGCTTCCATTTTGGATGATTCCTGGAACTTAGGGATGATCCCTGAGAAAACTGGAGAGTAACCTGTTAAGGTCTGAGCTTGGACAATATGGTGCCCAGCTGGGCCCAAGGTGTCAACAATGGCCATCCTATAACCGTCAATGGTTGAAGGGAGCCTGTTTAGAACTTGGTATAGGTACATGAAAAAATCTGAGACTTATTTCACAGAGGGAGTGGAGAAGTCCACCAAATTTTCTCTGCACCATTTCTCAAATAGGGCCCACTTTGACTTGTAGATGGTCCTTAGACACCAGGCGCTGAGGTTGAGATGTTGTGGCTTGCCGTGAAGCACATAATTGTGGGACTGTTTGAGAATAGTTGTCGACACTAGAAGCTGAAGTGGGATCTCTGTTGAGAGCTGCACTAGGTCCCAAAACCAGGGCATTGCTGGCCAGCCCAGGGCTATTACAATGATCAGGCAAATGAACTGCCTGATTTTGGATCACCTTGTGAAGGAGAGCCGTTGGAGGGTAAGCATAAGCAGTGAGACCCGACCAGTTATGTTTAGAGCATCTATGTCCCAAGCATTTTGTTCTGGGGCTGGAGACACATACCGTGGAACTTTGTCGTTCAGACAAGTGGCAAATAGATCTACATGAGGGGTGAACCACTTAGACAGATCTGTTGAACACCTGCAGATGCGGTGACCATTCTGTAGATTGAACTGGGTTTGACCTGGACAAAAGGTCGGCTATCACATTCAGACACCATGTGAATGTGTCTGGCTTTAAGGTTATCTGGTAATGATGGCACAGGTCATGATCTTCCACAGGAGAGCACACATCTCCGCCGAGAGCGTTCTTCCTTGTTTGTTGTTGTAGGCTACCACTGTTGAGTTGTCCGTTCCAACCAACACCATTTGGTTTGACACTGGACCTTGAAATCTGAAGGACCAGAGAAACCACCTTCAACTCTAGAACATTTATGTATAGCCTTTTTTCCCTGTCTGACCACAGACCCGTGTAGAGGCTTGCTCTAAGTGAGAGCCCCAGCCTTCGTCTGAGGCGTCTGTAAAGAGTTGGATCCTGTGGTCTTGGGATAAGGTCTGCACCTTTCATCACGTTCGAGGGACTTGCCATCACTCTAGGTGAGCTGAAAAGGACCCTGTCCAAGGGAGGAGGTTGTGCAATGACTGAGGATATCTCCAGTGCTCCTTAAGGTGAAATTGAAAAGGGCCTCATGTGAAGGCGTCCCTCTGGGACCATTTTCTCCATTGAGGCAAGCAACCCAATTAGCGACATCAAACATCCTGAAGTCAAAAACATGTTTGACTTTAAGTGTAGGATCAAATCCTGAAAATTGAGCCATCTCTCTGAGAGGGTTAACAAGGGCTAAATCTAGGTGAAATTCGTAGCCCATGAACAGAAACCCCTGAGTAGGGTGAGTTCAGACTTCTCCTGATTTATTATCCACTCTAAGGACTGGGAAATGAGAATGGGAATGAGAAAGTGCGCGTCTGGCAGGTCTATCGACAACACCCATTCCCCTGGAATCAGAGAGGTCCTGATGGACTCTGGAGTTTCCATTTGAACCTTTGTACAAGTAGAAAGGGGGGAACCTGCATATGTCTGTCATTGGCCTCCAACCCTTGTTGAGGCTTGGGGATTAGGAACAGGCGATTGTAAAAACCAGAGAGATTTTACATTTTCCACCCTTTCTATTGCGTTCTTCACAGAAGAGACTGGACAAGAGGCCAGAGCTGGATCTTGATGGGGATTGGGTCCTGAGAGAATCAGGGGACTCTGGCAAATTTTGATTGAAGATGAATGGTAAGAATGTTTAACATAATGTTTGAGCATTTGTTTGCCAGTCTCTTCTGAAAGAATGGAGGCGACCTCCTACTGGTGGACTGAGGGAGGCTTTTTAAAGAGTCATTGGAAGGAGGGGTTTCCACACCCTCTTCACCTTAAGTGAGGTCGAAAAAGACCTCTGGAGCCTCTGCTACTCGAGTTCCCCCTACCTGGGGAAAACGATGGATACTGCTTGGAATGGAATGACCCCCATTGGGGGGTTTCCTGTAGGAGGCTCTAGATAGTGGGGAGCATGAAAGGGCTGATTTGATAGGGCCTAAACCCTAAGTGTTTTTACGGGTGCCTTGAGGAGGAACTCCTGTCCCTCCTAAACTAATTGTGAAAGGGGAACCCTTAAGTTCTTAAGATCTGGTATCTCCCCTGAATTCCCCATAATCATTCTGATTGCTTATATGCACCCTTAAATTGAGTTTGACCCGTCTGACAGTAGCCTTGCTACTGTCTGAACAGATTTCCATGACCAGGTTGCATTCAGAAAGAACATATTAAAAAGAGCAGCCTGAAGCTCAAACTCATGACTACCAGAAGGGAGATACAGATTTGAAAACTTGTAATTTGTCTTCAAGATAAAAGACAATGTTGTCCCAATAGAACTACTTAAGATTGGAACCAGTGGGTTTAATAGCAGCCACCGAATCCTCTAAATTTTAAAGTAACATATTTAGTTGAGGAAAAGCTGAAGGGCCCTTGGCCTAAGCTCTTATTGGCCTGCTACATCATTCAAAGTTCAGACTGGAAGAGGACCTAGGCATACTGTCCCTGGGGACAGGGTGGTTCAAAAAACTGCCTAATCTTAAAGTCCTCGGTATGTCTTGAGGGAAGTCAGACAAGTCTACTTCCCTATAAAAATATAGGGACTGGTTTGAAAACTTGTTCACAAGAAGCCCTTTGGCTTTGAGGAATTTTTGACTTGCATGGATTCCTCTAATGTGTCTGAACTAAATATCATCCAAGAGTCTTCAGATGCAGCAGCAAAAGACTTGGACAGGCCCATGTACTAGGGACCCAAGGTTAGGGACCCGAAAGGGTCGAGACCCAAGGTTAGGGGTCCGAGACCTGAGGTTAGGGACCTGAGAGGGCAGAAACCCTAGGTTAGGGCCCGAGAGGGCCGAGACCCTAAATTAGGGGCCTGAGAGCCGAGACTAGGGACCCAGCATGGAATGCAAGTCAGGTATTGTCAATACAAGGCTTCAGATCCGAGATGGATCTTAAAACTAGTCGCACAAGGACTAAAAATAGCATCAGAGATGCCCGTACCCCACAGCCTGGGAAAATAGTTTTCAACACCATGAGATATAGAAGTAGTGAAACAGTACACAGATTGGGATACTTTCAGTGTCAGTGTCCAAATAATGTTTAAGTAGAGAAAATAACATCTAAGAGAAAGAAATTGCATGTAAAGATTAAGTATTAAAACAAGACAATTCAGTAAAATACAAATTATGAAGCTTTAAGACTTCTCCCATTTTGATTTTCATTTGTATGGTCGAATTATGGTTTGGATGTTTTGAATATTACCCATACATACAGGTGTAGCAATACATGCTTTTATGTGGAATTGGGGCAAAACCTGTGGCTCACTTAATGCAATACCATCTGTTACAATGGAAAGTTGCAAAAGTAAAACAGTTAATGACTTCTAATATGACTTTAACAGTGCTTAATCTACACCAAAAGACACCCAAAGGTGGAACAACCAAGATTCAAGTAAAAAGATATAAGAGAGATATAAGAGAGATAAATAGTATCAGATATCCTCGTAGAGACATAAAATAGCATCAGATATGCAAGATCAAAGGTCAAATCAAGGTCACACCATGCCGTTGCACACATATAACCCTTGACCAATGTCCCTACCAAATATCAACTTCCTACACCTTATAGTTTCCAAAATATAGCCCAGACAAGGTATTATAGGTCAAGGTCACTACAGCAAGGTCAAAGGTCAAATCAAGGTCACACCATGACGTTTTACATCTACACACCCCAGCCAATGTCCCTACTCAGTATCAACATCCTACACCTTACGGTTTCCGAGATATACCCCAGACAAGATTTTATAGGTCAAGGTCACTATGGCAAGGTCAAAGGTCAAATCAAGGTCACACCATGACGTTGCACACCTACACCGCCTAACCAATGTCCCTACCAAGTATCAACTTCCTACGCCTTACAGTTTCCGAGATATAGCCCGGACAAGATTTTATAGGTCAAAGTCACTACGGCAAGGTCAAAGGTCAAATCAAGGTCAGACCATGATGTTGCACACCTACACCCCCTAACCAATATCCCTACCAAGTATCAACTTCCTACACCTTACGGTTTCCAAGATATAGCGCAGACAAGATTTTATAGGTCAAGGTCACTATGGCAAGGTCAAAGGTCAAATCAAGGTCACACCAGGATGTTGCACACCTACACCCCTAACCAATATCCCTACCAAGTATCAACTTCCTACACCTTACGGTTTCCGAGATATAGCCCGAACAAGATTTTAGAGGTCAAGGTCACTTCGGGCAATGACGTTGCACACCTACACCCCCTAACCAATGTCCCTACCAAGTATCAACTTCCTACACCTCACAGTTTCCGAGATATAGCCCGGACAAGACTTTCTAGGTCAAGGTCACTATGGCAAGGTCAAAGGTCAAATCAAGATCAGACCATGACGTTGCACACCTACACCCCCTAACCAATATCCCTACCAAATATCAACTTCCTACGGTTTCCGAAATATAGCCCGGACAAGATTTTATAGGTCAAGGTCACTATGGCAAGGTCAAAGGTCAAATCAAGGTCACGCCATGACGTTGCACACCTACACCCCCTAACCAATGTCCCTACCAAGTATCGACTTCCTACACCTTACAGTATCCGAGATATAGCCAGGACAAGATTTTATTGGTCAAGGTCACTACGGCAAGGTCAAATCAACATCCTACACCTTACGGTTTCCGAGATATACCCCAGACAAGATTTTATAGGTCAAGGTCACTACAGCAAGGTCAAAGGTCAAATCAAGGTCAGACCATGACGTTGTTCACCTACACCCCCTAACCAATATCCCTACCAAGTATCAACTTCCTACACCTTACGGTTTCCGAGATATAGCCCGGACAAGATTTTCAAACTCAAGGTCACTACGGCAAGGTCAAAGGTCAAATCAAGGTCAGACCATGACGTTGCACACCTACACCTCCGAACTAATGTCCCTACCAAGTATCAACTTCCTACACCTTACGGTTTCTGAGATACAGCCCGGACAAACTTTTTCCCATTGCCCGCCCGCCCACCCACCCATCTGGACACCATGGGTGAAAACGATACCCCGACAGCCCTTAAGGGCTGTGGGGTAAAAATCATTATAGAAGCCTGAAGAAAACCCCATGTAGTTGAAGTTGGATATTATAATTTTTATGTAAGCTTTCCTTAATTTTATAGTTCTTTGAAAAGAATTACACAACTGGAATTATTTTTATTCACGAGTGACACATGGTCATCTCCCCCACCTGCCTCACTGCAGGTAGGCCTAGTTGAGTGATAAGGAAAGCATTAATATTTATATTTATTAAATAACATAAAACCTTAAAAGCAAAATATATTTATATTTTAAAAAATTGGATGACTTAAAATATTGCCAAACAAAGGTCTCCCAAACAGCATTGGAGACCCTAGTTTGCAAGCACCTGCTGTCTAGACGAAGATTTTTACAAGGACTCAATATTGAGTTTATTTCATTTCTATTTCATATTTATTTCATATTTTAACCCTAAAATGGTCAAATAATGTAGCAGATGAGGGATAAAATATTTTATTTTATTTATTTCGACAGGTAAAGGTCCTGTATAAAAAACTACATACACGCGTCTCTCAGCACATGATGTCTAGACGATAACGTCACCACAGGGGTTTCCCCAAGGATTCCCCAAGTTAGTTTCGTGCTTTATTTCATATTTTAACCCTTAAAATGGACAAATAAAGTAGCAGAGCGGGGATAAACCCTTAAAATATTTATTTGATTTCAACAGGCATATTTTCCTGTATATAAGCTACATATACGATTTGTGCATTAGTTTGCAAGGAATTGCTGTCTAGACAGAAAACGGCAGTTGTTTCCGATGATTTCTTTCAACAAGGACTCGTTTTGTGGTTAATTTATATATTTTAAACCATTAAAATTGTCAAATAATGAAGCAGGGCTTAAACATTTTATTTTATTTCGACAGGCATATATTCCTGTATAAAAACCACATACACGAGTCGTTGTCACCCACTGTTTCTTTACAACGTGAACCTGGAAGTGGATTTAAAATTGTAAAATATGATAAAAATACTCATCTGATCTGTGAATTGTCACAAAATAAGATTCTATGTTATAAAATAGAGAAACTGAAGCAGTTTCATTATCCAACGACAAGGATATCCACAGAAAAAATAATTTTCTTTCCTTGCAATAAAAGGCACGGATTCCATATTCGCGGCCAACTCGAAAGAGGAAGCGGAAGGCTACGTCACTACTGGGGTCACCTCGATTCCAAGGCATCTCGTCACTATTATGCGTCCATTTTTCTTGGACGTTGGCCGGATGCCTGCGGCCACCCGAGTAAGTATTCAGTTCCACATGGTAAGCTATTGTAGTGCAATAAAAGGTGACTTACTCAATGCCAAAATGTCAAAGTGCTATTACTCTGTTGGCATTATAGCTAGAGCTCTGAGAATGCTTCATGACACAGAACATGAAAAAGTAGCTGAACAACATATTTGAAAAAAAAAACTACGCCAGGTGGCGTGTCGTACTTCCTTCCTGTCTAGACAGCGTGACGTCATAGCATCTTTTTTCGTTGTCTAAACCAATTAGACCCCTAGTAAGCTGATAGCGGGGTCGGTGGGAGGGTCTTGTTTGTCCATTGGATAGGGTATTAACTTAAAAATTTAATTTACTTATTAAATTTGCAATTTTATTGCGTTAATACATCCTATCCAATGGACAATTGCTGAATAACTACCGCTTGGATGGCGGGTAAGTTACTAGGGACTTAGATGAACTCATAAACAAAACTAAATTTCTTCCAGGCCTGGGTCGACCTTGAGGTCAGGAACCCTTAAGGCCATAGTTGGTTAACAGAAACCGGTCATCCGGTCCAACCGATTTACTCCCCCCCCCTTTTAACAGACCTGCTCTGAGGTAGGGGAAGAGAGGGATGAGTTCAGTCCCATGAGAAGTAGAAATAAACCTCCCGAAGGAAGCACAACACAGTTTTGTTTGTTTTTTTTACTTATATATATATACACTATTTACATATGTACAGAATCTCCTCCATTTCTGGGCTATTTGTGGATCTGCTGAGCAGCCACTACAGGTCCCAGGTGGTAGAGCTCTGAGTCAGCCCAAGCCACATCCTTCAGATAGAATTGTGTGAAGGTGTTGTGTGATTTCCAGTGGCAGGCCGATAGGATCTGTTCCAAGGAGACTCCCGACTGGAAGGCCTTAGAAGCAGCAAAGGCCCTGACATCATGGGCTTTGACCTGATGTAAGGTATGGGCCTCTTGATCAGAAAGCTCATAACATAGGATAACAGTTTGCTTGATCCATGAGGAGATAGTGGCAGGTGAGATGTCTTTGTCGAAACCTTTCTTGAAGGAGACAAAGACTAGCTTCTTATTCTGCCTGATGTCTGAGGTCCTGTCCAAATAGTAGCGCAAAGCTCTGACCGGACAGAGGGACCTGTCAGACTTGAGGGATCTATCCAGAGTTGGGGCCAGGGCTGGTATAACCACTGGGGCCACACTGTCTGGACCCTCTTTGGCCAGCTGGTTCTTGGAAATGAAGCAGGGAGATGGATACAGGGACACCTTCGACCAATCAGATTGGTGTCTAATATTTTTGTTTTGCCAAGCATGAATCTCACTTCTGCGTTTTCCCGACCCAAGGGCTAAGAGGAAAACTGTCTTGAAGGTCAAATGCTCCAAGGAAGCCTCCTTGATTGGTTCAAAGGGAGCCTTAGTCAGCTGGTGCAAGACCAGTGATAGGTTCCAGGAGGGGATCCCCCTCCTACCCTTGGGTCTGTCTCTATGGAAACTGTCCAGGAGACGAGTGAGATTTTCTTCTCTGCTGATGTTAACGGGTAAATTCCCCAGCTTATCAGCAATGGCAGACCTGTAACCATCAATGGTGCTGGGCTGTAGCTTCCTGTCCTCAAAGAGGTACAGCAGAAAGTCAGCAATTGACTTTACAGGGGGTGACCTGAAGTCCACCTTATGAGTGATGCACCACTTTGTAAAAACGGCCGACTTTTCTTCATAGACTGATCTGGTTGATCCCCTTTGAGGGGCCTCAATTCTTGCTGCCACCGCCTCAGAGAAGCCCTGTTCCTTGATTGCTGTGGCTCTAGGAGCCATGCATGAAGGTTTAGGTTTGTCAGATTTCTGTGAGGGATCTGATTGAAGGGCTGGGTCAACAGATTCGGCAGATGGGGCAGAGTCAAAGGGATCTGGCTGGACATTTCCACAGGTCCCAGAACCAAGGCATGTTGGGCCATCCCGGGGCAATAAGAATCAATCTTTTGCAGGGGGAGTTCTGTAGCTTCTCCACCACTTTGCCCAAGATGGCTGCTGGTGGGAAGGCATATGCGTCCAGATCCTCCCATGGCAGACTGAGTGAGTCTACTGCAGTGGCCAGGGGATCTGGCACTGGTGACACAAACCGAGGTAACTTGTTGTTGAACCTCGTAGCAAAAAGGTCTATCTGTGGTCGGTGCCACTTGCTGCATATTGTCTGAAAAATCTCTGGAAGGAGGGACCATTCGGTCTGAATGGTCTGGCCTAGTCTGGATAGCTTGTCTGCTACCATATTCAGCCGGCCTGGGATGTGTCGGGCCTTTAAAGTCACTTGTTTCCTGGAACACCAGGTCAAGATTCTCCGAAGTAGGGCACACAGAGGGCCCGACCTCATTCCTCCCTCCTTGTTTATGTAGGACACTACTGTAGTGTTGTCGGTTGCCACTAGAACCATCTTGCTTATGCAGAGATCTTGGAACTCTTTTAAGGCTAGAAAAACTGCCTTGAGTTCTAAGTAATTCATCTGGCAGTGTGTTCGTTTAAGTGAGCGCCCCACCCTTCTTTTGATGCGTCTGTAAAGATCTGCAGAGCATGTTTTACTGGGTGTAATGGTTGGCCTGTGAGGACATTGTCTTCTATTAGCCACCATTGTAAGTGTGGGTGCAGGGACCTGGGTATTGGAATCATCTTTTCTAACGATTCCGGTGTCCTCCAATTGTTTTTGAGATGCCACTGAATGGGTCTCATGTGCAGTCGGCCTAGGTGAACTTGCTTTTCTGTGGCGGTTAACAGACCTATCAGGGACATGAACTCCCGGACCGGACAAGCCGGTAGGGATAGAAGATTCAGTATTTTTTCCTGAAGGCTTTGCCACCGGTCCAGTGTGGGTTGGACCCGACCGGACTCGAGGTCGAACTGATAGCCTACGAAATTGAAAACTTGCTTCGGTACCAGTTCTGACTTTTCCATGTTCACCAGCCACCCCAATTTCTGGCACACTGTTACTAGGGTCTGAGTATGTTCGAGACAAAGCCGGTGGGAGGTGGCTCTCACCAACCAGTCGTCTAGGTACTGGTGGATCCTTATACCCTTGTATATGGCCATCAGTTTCACCTCCTTTGCTATTACAGTGAACTCCATGGGCGCTGTTGACAAACCGAAAGGAAGTGCTTTGAACTGGTAAGTCTGGCCCTGGACATGAAATCTCAAGTATTTCCTGGACTGTTCCTGTATTGGGATTTGGAAGTAGGCGTCCTTGAAGTCTATCGGAGTGACCCACTCCCCTTGTTGGAGGGATGTCCTGATGGTTTCTGGTGTCTCCATTTTGAATTTCTCCGCCTTGAGGAATAAATTCAAATTGCTCAGGTCTAGTATTGGTCTCCACTTGTTGTTGGGTTTTGGGACTAGAAATAGTCTGTTGAAGAACCCTAGTGAATTGTGTTTGTGCACCAGTTCTATTGCATTTTTGTTCATAAGCTGATGTAATGCCTCTAACAGGTTGAGGTTCCTGTGAGGATTGCCATAACAGCTTATGACTGTGGGAGACCTTGTCAAGTTTGGCCGGATCCGAAAGGGGAGGGCATAACCCTCTTTGAGGATTTGAACAACTTTCGGACCGGCACCCAGATCCAGCCAAATTTCCCAAAAGTATTGAAGTCTGGCCCGTACAGGCAGATTTGTGGCAACATTTGGAGCATTTATTGCAGGTTTTACAGAGGACAATGGAATGACACAAGAAACACTTTTCACAAATTTTAATCTGTTTCTTTTGTAATGACAAACTGCTGCCCCGGGACTTATTTCGTTCTTTTGAGAATGCCCGGGCGCAGTAGGAACATGATGTACAACATTTAGATTTACACTTGAAAAATTGTTCATTGTCTCTTCTGTTGAGCTCCCGGCCAGCAGTCCTGCTTGTAACTGAATTACACATTGATTGTCATTTAAAGGACTGCTGGCCCTTGGCTGGTCGTGACGAATACTGCTGCTTTCCCTTGTTTTTCCTGCGTTGAGTACAGGAGAGATTTTTCCATGCAGGTCTGTACTGCTTCTTGTCCGACCTGGATTCTTGTCTCTCATAGGGGTGATATCTACGCCCTTTGTAAACAGATCCTGACCGACCTTTATCAAAATCAGCTATGTCCTCCTCAGCACGCTTTACAGTACTATCCGGAAAGAGAGTGTCCAGATGGAGAGGTGCAGTCCGGAGAGCATTCAGGGTGTCAGCCTTCACACCAGCTTTAAGATAGGCAAGGTAGGAGTCACGTCTGAGTAGTGTTGCATTAGCCATGCTGACAAAAACGAACTCAGTGAGGTGCTCCATGGATTTCGCCATGGCCTGGCAAACACTAGAATTAAAGTCTAGCAGGAATTGAACTTCATCCACTGCTGCTGAAACATTGGCCGGTGTCTTTCCCTTTGCTTCCACCCGAACAGCCTTTAACTGAGAGTTCATACTTTGTTGAATCTTCAACAGGCAACGGTTAAAACCGGCTGCTTAGTTGCAAATAACTGTGGATTCGCGTGCAGACCTCTCCCATTTGCGAAGACTCTCCTGGGAAATGGAACGCGACATGGGAGGTGAACTAGCAATACCGGCCTGTCGAGCAATTCTTAAGTATGTACTGTTCAGTCTTGAAGATCCGGTGTGCCAAGAGGAGATAGTTTGGTCAGAGTCCTTCTTAGGGTTAGCTTGGAACCCATACCACTTTCCTTGTGACTTGGGTGGCCGCACGAACTGGTCCTTTAAAAGTCCACCGGCCTCTGAAACATGTGTAGGGTAGCCCTGTACCAGTGTAAGATTCAGTTTTGACATTTTCTTGCACAGCCACTCGTCGGTTGGTAAGTTCACTGAGACTTTTCCCGGTGTATGCAACTTGGGTCCCGCAAAGGGGTTATCTTCAGATGTAGTGGCACCGGAATCAATGTCCGGGATGTGATTCCAACCCATATACGACCGAATTCCTCTCATGGTCTCCCGGTAGGATTGTTCCTCCGAGAGGGATTGGTCATGGTCAGATAGGTTAGCCTCTTGATCTTCAGAAAGTTCACCCTCTTCCGGGAAAATATCCAAGAGTGGCTGGTCTGATGACAGACTGTCCGAATCAGAGTCACTGGGTGAGGATTCCATCCTAGACGTATCAAAGGCACTAGATAACTGTCTTTGAGAAGGCTGTGCAGTGGTTGGTTCCGGTTGAGCTGAAGAGGAGGCAGTAGGTTTATGCTGAGAAAGGTCGGTGGTCGGTGGGTCAGCAGCAGGTCGGTCGGTGATCTGGGAAGGCTGAGTGACCGGCTTCAAAAAGGGGTTGGTCCTAACTACACTAGCAGGTGGTGTTTGTGTAGGCGCCACCTTGACGGTGCTAAATGTAGGGTCCTGAGGCCGGTCCAGTGTCTTGGCCATCAAGAGAGCCTCTAGTCGGTTGAACCTGTCCGACCATTTCCTGTCGAGGTCAGAGATTCTTGAGTCGGTAGAGGAAGTGGAAGACTTTCCTTGGTCGGTGGATGATGTAGCCGGAGGCCGGCTAGATGAAGACTTCACCGACTTATCATACTTGACCGATTTCTTGGTGTCTGCCTTCTTCTTTTTTTCAGCTGGTCCACTCAAACCAGAGGTGCTCTGGCCATCCATGACCCCCACTACCGACACAAGTGCCGGGTCCACGAGGGTGGGACTGAGAGTGTCTGCAGCTTGTTCTTTACTGGGGGTAGACGACTTGGCTTCTTTCTTCTCCTTCTTCAGCTTATAAGAGGGAGTGGAAAGCTGGGTTAATTGCTCTGGGGTTAAAGCATTGCAGAGAGCACAGTCTGCCTCAGGCTTCTCTACACAAGGGTCTGTGCCCTTCTTCTTATCATGGCAGCGCGCACATACAGAGTGAGGGTCAAACCCTGCCTTCATGTGGCCACAATCCTCGCAACGCTGGCTAGGAGAAGACATAATGATCTATAAGATCTAAGGAAGTAAATAATAAAGTTATAAAACTTAAAACCTTCCATAACACACAAAACTTTAAAAGTTTCCAAACAACTAAAATTTCCGTGCAGGCAGTGCATGCGCCAAAAGAAAAAGATGATATGACGTAACGCTGTCTAGACAGGAAGGAAGTACGACACGCCACCTGGCGAGTGCACAGTGTGAGGACCGGCCAGCCGGTGGAAACACAGGACGTCTTTTTCTGATGTTTGGCGGGCCGGTCTGCGCCGACCAGTATAGCAATTGTCCATTGGATAGGATGTATTAACGCAATAAAAACTCTAACTCCAATACTTTTTGAGTTGTTATCCTTTACTCAAAGTAGCTAAAATTGCTATTACTCACTTATCTTTAGGTCTACGTCCACAAAACCAAAAAAATTTTCAAGGGCGTGAAAATTCATTAGGACAAATAATTGACAAAAAATCTGTAGCTATAGTAGTTTTGGAGAAATCTGTGTGACACACTAAAACACGCACACACACACACATTTTAGCCCGGGAGGGAGATAAAATAACTCTAAATCCAATAGGTTTTAAGTTTGAAGTGATTTACCTAGCAGTGAGAACCTGAAAGTAGCTATTGCTACCTATCCAGTGAGCTACAGGTCTCCAATTTTACTATGTTATAGATGACCAAAAAGGAGATGAATTTGCAAATTTAATAAATCAATTAAAGCACTTGTCTGGAGTTGTGCATTTCTGATAGCAGTGAAGGAATCCTGCTTGATGCCTGCTTTTAAGGTAGTCCATGTAACTGTCCCGGTGAACCAGTGTCAGATTGGCTATATTAATGAATACTCCCTCAGATAAGTCCTGCATTGTCTGGGCCACTGCCTGTGTGATAATGTGATCAGATAGTCCAGTTCTTCTACAACCTCGTGGGCCTTACTGGCAGATTTCCCCTTTGCTTTATCGTTCTGTATCACTTTCAGATGTGTAGCCATTGATTCTTGAACTTTGGTAAGGCACCGACTAAGTCCAGCAGTCTGGTTACACGTGAAACTCTGGCCACAAGCAGCCCTCTCGCATCTCCTCAAAGTGTCCTGGAGAACTGGCCAAGAAGAGGGTGCTGAAGGAAGTGATAGGCTTGCGATCCTGGGGAAATTTCAGTTCAATCTAGCAGGTTTGTTTGTCCAGGAATGGACCTTGGAATGAGAAAAGTCCCTCTTGTCACTGAACATATTATACCATTTCAAGGTCTTTGGTGTCTTCATAAACTGGTCCCCACCCAGGCCGGCAGTTTCAGGTGAACGTGAAGGTAACCTTCCTGTACAGTCACGTTTACCTTTTCCATTTTTCAGCAAAGCCACTCATCAACCAGAACCTTCACTGATACTTTACTGGTAGGCTGTGACCTGGTACCAGCAAAGGGGTTATTGTCCGGAGATGATGAAGATGAGTCAAACTCCGGGACTTGCTTCCACCCCATGAAAGACCTCACTCCCAGGATTGTCTCTCCGTAGGTTTGCTCTTCGCTAGCATTTTTCAACAGGTAGTACCGGTAGTCTTCTGGACTGGAGGGATGAAGGGCCTCTTAGTGACAACCACATCGGTCTTCTGGACCTGCTCAACTGGTACTGTGAAACTCTTGTCCAGGAACATAGCTTCCAGCCGGGCAAATCATTCCGGCCACTTGTTGTCTAAGTTCTTCAGGTCTTCTTTGAAGTCTGACCTAGAGCTGCCGGCTCTGGAACTCTTCTTGGGTGATTTGTGAGAGGACTTTTTGTTGTTAGAAGGCATTTCTTCACCTCTATCACTAATATTATCCTTTCCGCACTCAACCTGGACCAAAACAGTACCATCAGCAGGGTTGATAAGGGGGAAGAGCTTTCCTTCATCTGGTGCTCCTTGCAAGTTTTGTAGGTTGGTGTGGCCAATTGTTTCTTCTGTTCAACTGTGAGTTTGTTGCAAATATGACCGTCCTTCTGCACACAATCATCAACCCCTTCTCAAGACATCTTGCACATTTAGAGTGAACATCAAATAAGGCCATAACATGGCAGCATGTACCTCACTTCTGGCCAGGAGACGCCAAAACACTCAAGGAACACCAATATATAAACTTCAAATGAAATAAAGTTCAAAGTTCGCAAATATCTACAGATTTCTTCACTCGTCAAGCTCTTCAAAAACATGTTTGCACACCACATGCGCCAAACAAAAAAAATGATATGACACCATGCTTTGTAGACAGGAAGGAAGTACAATGCACCATCTAGCAAATGCACACTACTAGACTGGTCCTGCCGGTGGAAACACAGGATAGCTTTTTCTGTTGTTTGGCGGGATCGGTCACACAAACCGATATAGCAATTGTCCATTGGGTAGGATGTATTAACGCAATAAAACTGCTATTTTTATGACAGTTTACAGGGTAAATTGTAAAAATTTTATTGTAATTTAACTTTTTATAAGTTAAATACTTACCTTATCCTCACTAGTGCTTACGTGTTAGCGGGAGCGTACATGGACGACCAGACGAGAATATTGTTTTTAAAAACGAATATCCTTGTCGGTACCAGTATGTATGCGCATGACTGCGCATGCGCCTACACTGGAATAACCCCTATTAGCCTCACTTTTAATTTTGGGAGTCAATACGTTGTATTGTAAACCAAAAATCTTGAAAATGTGGGGTTGCATGGGTGGGAATTCGAATCTAGCCATAGAGCGGACATCATGTGCCTTGACCCTAGATAATTTTTGAGTTTCAAGGTCAGATTCCTGATAAGCCAAGATGACCGTTTGTTTTATCCAGGACGATATAGTCGCTCTTTGAATATCTCCTGAAAAACCATTCTTGAAAGAGACAAACAAAAGGTGTTTTCCATCCCTAATGTCCTTTGTCTTATCAACATAGTATCTTAAAGATCTGACTGGGCATAAAGTCATGTCCTGAGATAAAGATGAGTCCAAAATTGGTTTAAGAGCTGGAATGACCACTGGTTGAACCACATTAGGTCCATCCGAAGCCAACTGGTTTTTGGACAGAAACACTGATGAAGGAGCCACTGTGACCTCCTTCCAACCAGCCTTATGTTTCAGGGATTTGAAGGTCCAAGCATGTACTTCACCTCTCCTTCTACCTGATGCCAAGGTCATAAGGAACACTGTTTTGAAGGTTAGTAATTTCAAAGGAGCATCCTTCAGAGGTTCAAAAGGCGACTTAGTTAATGCCAGAAGGACCAAAGATAAATCCCAAGAAGGTACGCCTCTATCTTTTACTGGTCTATCTCTATGAAAGCTCGCAATCAGTCTATTTAGCTCAAAACTGTGACTGATATCCGTGCCTGCTGGTCACAAATGATCTGCTATAGCTGTTCTATAACCTGCAATGGTAGTGGGTTTCAAATTTTTCTCATTGAATAAATGAATCAGAAAATCTGCTATTGTGGAAATAGATGGTTGTTCGAATTCCACCTGCTTCTCTTTACCCCATGATTCAATGGACCACCTTGATTCATAGACCCTTCTGGATGAAAATCTCTGAGGTGCCTTAATTCTCTCTGCCACTGTGCTTGAGAATTTTTGAGGTGATTTGGTCTCGAGTCCAGATGCCAAACATGAAGATTGAGATAAGGAAGATTTTGATGGAATTTTTGACTGAATGGTTGCTTCAGAAGCCACTCCCAATGTGGAAGAAACAGTGGAGGTTTTGTGGAAAGGTCTATGAGATCCCAAAACCAACTCATCCCTGGCCACCCTGGGGCCACCACAATCATTTGACATGCATAAGACCTCATCTTTTGGACTACCTTGGGAATGAGAGCTATTGGACAATAAACATAACCGTCCATTGCCTCCCAAGAGATGTTCAATGCATCTACCGCCATTGCATTTGGATCTGGGACTGGAGACACATATAGGGGTAGCTTGTTGTTCATTTTGGTGGCAAACAAGTCTATCATTGGTTTGTGCCAAATTTGGCAAATCCTTAGAAAAATTTTGGGATGAAGAGACCATTCTGTCTGTATGACCTTGTCCCTGCGTGAGAGGCTGTCTGCTATCACATTCAGACAGCCCTGTATGTGTCGAGCCCTCAGCAAAATTGCTCTGGGATGACAAAAAGCCATGAGACGCCATAACATGAGACACATTTCTAGTGAATGAGTCCCCCCCTGTTTGTTGAGGTAGGCCACCACTGTTGAATTGTCTGAGGCCACCAAGACTCTCTTGTTCAAAAGATGGGTTTGAAAAGACCTTATTGCTAGAAACACTGCTTTTAGTTCCAGAATGTTTATATGCAAATTTGTCTCTCTGTCCGACCACAGTCCACTGACTGTCAGGTCTCCCAAATGTGCTCCCCAACCCTTGACCGAAGCATCTGTAAACAACAGGAGATTGTGCTCCTCTGCATGTAGGGGAGACCCTGTCAAAACATTTTTTGGATCTTTCCACCATATGAGATGTTTTTTCAAAATTTGTGAGCAGGGGATGATCTTGTCCAATGATTGGGGATACTTCCAATGGGTTTTCAAGTACCATTGGAAGGGCCTCATATGAAACCTGCCCATTGGGACTGTCTTCTCTAGAGCTGTCAGGATCCCTATGAAAGACATTAGGATCCTGGGAGTTGTTGTGACACTGTTGTCTAGATCTTCTATGGCATTTTTTAAAATTTGCCATTTTTTTTCTGTAGGCAAAACCTCGCCCTTGACCAAGTCGAACCTGTAGCCCAGGAAATCGAATTTTTGAGTTGGTGTCAACTCTGATTTTTTGAAGTTGATCACCCAACCTAATTCCTGTACGAATTCTACCAGTTGTTTTGACTGCTCCATACAAATCTGCTGTGTTGGAGCTCGCAAAAGCCAGTCGTCTAAATACTGGTGGATGCGAATACCCCTGTTTTGAAGCATTAGCTTTACCTCCTTGACTACACGAGTGAATTCGAGTGGAGCCGTCGCAATGCCGAAGGGTAGTGCTTTGAACTGGAACGAACGCCCCCCTACATGAAACCGAAGTAGGTTTTGAGACCTTTGGTGAATAGGAATGTGAAAATACGCGTCTGTAAGATCTACAGAAACTACCCACTCCCCTTTGCAAATGGAGTTCCTTATCACCTCGGCGGTTTCCATTTTGAATGTTGGAACTGTTAAATGACTGTTGAGAACACTGAGATCTATTACTGGGCGCCATTTTTTCCCCGGCTTTGGTACTAGAAATAACCTGCTGTGAAACCCCAGAGTTGCAGACATTCTTACCGGAATCACTGCTTTTTTCTGTAACATTTGCTGTACACATTCCAACAGGAAGTTTTGTTTTTGTTGATTGGCATAACCACTGTGAATTGTGGGATGTCGAGCCAATTCGATTGGATCTTTCAAAATGATCTCGTAACCGTGTTGTAGAATGTGTACAACTCTGGGATGACAACCGTTTTCTTTCCATACCTTGTAGAATAACTGTAAACGGCCTCCAGGTAGCAATGCTTCTTGAGTATAGTCATTTTCTCCTCCCCACACGACCTCCTCTGGTGGCCTGCGTGGGTTTGAATTGTGGCTTGTTATCTTGCTGGCCACGAAAAGAATTCTTTGAGGATGTGTTTGGAAATGAAGAATTATTGTAGTCAGCCCTTCCTTTCCTAGAATTGAAAATGGGTTTCGAATCCATCTTCTGTCTTTTGGGAGAACGGCTGCGTTCGTATTTGTTCTCCACATTGTTGAGAACTGAGGGAGAAAACAAATCTGTTGAAGTGAAACCAGATCTCCTCAATCTGTTCCTATCGTGCTCGTGTAAGTGAGGGGCTGAGTACTTTAAGATAGTATCCCTCCTAGCAAGCTGCATATTGCAGGACATTGTCATTGAAGCTTCCACAACAGTTTCCAGAGCTCTTTCAATGGAAGCTATAGTTGAGTACTGTAGCTGAATGTAAGACATCAGTTCTTCAATATCCTTGCTGAGACTGTCTTCCATGTTGGCAGCACCAGACTGTAAAATTTCTTCCATATTAGAGGCACATTTCTCAAGAGCCCTAATAAAGTGACTGACAAACCCCAACACTTGGACATGCTCGCGTTTTACTGATTCCATAGTAGTAAACTGACGAGTTGGAACAGAAATGTAAGATGGAGCAGAGGTAGATTTTGAGCAAATAGATTTGAAGGAATCTTGACATTTAGGTGCAGAGATGGCAAATTCAGAAGTAGTAGACCTGTAAAACTTCATGTTGGGTCTGGTGTAAGGTAGAAAAGTATCTGAATTGAAAGGTGCTGAGTGAAGTCTCTCCCCATTCTCAGATGGATTCCCTGCAACTTTCTTTTCCAATTCTGTCCATCTAGCATTAATTTCCCCCACTGGAGGTAAACACATAGGTAGACAGATAATTTCTTTTTTCGGTCCTTCGACCCAAAGATCTTCGATGGAACCTCCTTATATTCCTCTGGAGTTGAAAGTTCTAACAAACCCCTAATAGAGGCTAAAAACTGTCTGTAGGAAGGATCTTCGTCTATCTCTTCTTCTTTCGAAGGAAATTTTTGTTCAGAGTGAGGAGAGAGAGAACGCGCTCGTTTGTGATGCGTTCTCTGCTCTACTTCTTCTTGACCGACACTATGATCTTCCTCTTCAGTTGTAGCAAAAATGGATCTGGCATCTTCACGACTTGCAGTCTCTCCAAACACCTCTTGTGTAGCTGTCTCTGTGGTTTTAGTTTCTAAAACCTGAATACGACCCTGCATAGCTTCTAGACGTGCTAGTATAAGCTGTAAGGGATCATTAGACACAGTTGAGGAAGAAGAAGTGGAAGGTAAATGGGAAGACTTTTCTTTACTGGTAGCTTGAGAGGGCTGAATATCCTCAGACCCTAGAAGGGAATCTTCGACCTCTTTAGAGATCGTTTCTTTAGTGGATTTTTTCTTCTCATAAGCTTTCCTTGCTTTGAGTTTCTTCTTTTGATCAGCCGTGAATTGGAGGCACACAAAGCAATCCTCCTCTTTAGAAGTAACACAGACGTCATCACCTTTGTTCTTCTCTCTACAAGAGAGGCAGAAACGATGGTGATCCCATTCAAAAGAAGTATGGCGACAACCAGACGCTAACTTCTGTCCTTTACTTTTTATTTGACCTTCTGCCATAGTTGAAAACTGCAAAACAATCTTTGTTTACGATGTACACTCCCTGACGACCAAATTAAAAGTGAGGCTAATAGGGGTTATTCCAGTGTAGGCGCATGCGCAGTCATGCGCATACATACTGGTACCGACAAGGATATTCGTTTTTAAAAACAATATTCTCGTCTGGTCGTCCATGTACGCTCCCGCTAACACGTAAGCACTAGTGAGGATAAGGTAAGGGTATTTTACGCAATAAAAATGATATTTAGAATCAGTGTATGGTTTCCTATAACGTGGCAATACATTCTAAAGCTGTAAAAGCAATAATAAAGGAGATATAAGGCCAAAAGACAAAATCTGCTATTTTATGACCCCAGTTTGACCCATAGGACCCGCAGGGGTAAATTTGATAGGCTATCTAGACTCTATGAATTTTAAAGCTGTAAAAGCAATAATAAAGGAAATATAAGGCAAAAACAGAAAATTGGCTATTTTATGCCCTCAGTTTGACCCATAAAGGGTGTCTGGGGATAGATGTGACCAGCTATATAGACTCTGCACATACAGTTTGCCTCTTGATACATTCTAAAGCTATAAAAGCGTCACTGTTGAATTTGACATGCTTTCTAAACTCTCCACATAAGATATGGTTTTTTAGTACCTCCCAATACATTCTATGAGTCCAAATGCAATACTAAATAAGATAATAAGGGGGTTCACCTGAATTTTAGGCTTTCTGGTTGGTACCTGTGAGAAAATCACTCATAAATCGGTCAATTTTCACCAGATCGCTCCTAAAATCTAATCAGCTCGCATTTTTGATAGTATAAACATGTATATGAAATTACAAGCCTCTGCGGTTAGTAAATTTCGCTGAGTGGCAATGACGGGTGAGTGTACCCAAAACACTATTTTCTGACCATGTGACCTTGATAAAGATCAAAGGTCAAATTTAAGCATGTGGAAACATTTTCCCACGCCTAAGGTATATAACTCCTACATATGGTTAGAAAGCTTCCAATAATAGGGGAGATATTCAAGGGAGACCATAATGCGACAGTGAGGAAACCAAAGTGAAAACAAATAAGCGCCCTTTCAGGAATGCTTAATAATTATAGTATTGTAAGTTTTTTGCTTGACTTAGGATGGTGCACACTGAAGTTTCAGAGTGTGCAATGACTCTACAGTATGTGATAGTGACTGTACTCACTCATCAAATACCTCCCTGGCACCCACATGGTCCAGCATGTTGTGGAAGTACTCCTCATCATACTGTGTCTCTTCCAGCCTACCATCCTCATACACATGCATGTCGCTGCACGCACTATTTACACTAGCTGTCGAGCCATGCTGCTCCTTGCTGGCCAGGCCCAGGAAGCCCCCTGCAATTGAGAAACCCTTACAATCACAAAACACATTGACACCTTATAAATTGACAAGTGTCATTTTCATGTCCTTGTATGTTGATAGTCCACTAATTTTTGTCTTTAACTGAAGTCAGATTTCAAAAGGAAAAGTCAGGTTTCCTTTTTAGGCCTAAAATAAACAGGTTTTGGTACTTTTGCTGCAAACCAATGAAAACCGCTTTTGAAAACTGGACTTTTCATGACCTAAATTTAAATTTCAGCCTTTCAAAGCCAAGAAATTGTCTAAAATTGAAAAACAGACTTTTCAGAAAGGATGTGTCCTTTTCACAGAAACTGCATTAAATCTTCACTTTTCTAAAAAGGATCTGTCCTTTTCACAGAAACTGCAAATTTGTAAATTTTAATTACTTAAATGTAGCTTTTATAAGCTACAAGCTTACCATGTGGGACTTAATGCTGTTCTCGGGTTGCCACACCCAGGGCCAACGTCTTAGAAAAAAAGACAGTTCTTGTTAGCCACCGGATACACTGCTAGTTGTCGTCACGTGATAACCTCTGACCTCTCGCCCTACTTTCTCGTTGAAATTTTCTAAAACCTACCCCTCAGCTGTAAACAGCGGGGAGGCAGGGTGGGACTCTTCTAAGTCCCACATGGTAAGCTTGTAGCTTATAAAAGCTACATTTAAGTAATTAAAATTTACAATTTTATTACGCTACAATAGCTTACCATGTGGGACTTAATGCTGAATTCAACCGCCCGGTGGCGGGATTACAGCTGAGACTGGAAGGTATGTCATTTTTTCTAAGATTTTGAATTAATATGTATAGAATAGTGCCAGAAATACCAGTCTGAGTCCCATTTACAGTGCCCCGATCCCGAAGACCGGGCCTGTAATGAGCCAAAAACCTAAATAAAATGAGAGACAGTGCTGAAACTGTCTAGATGTTTGATTGTAGGACGGAAGTGCAGCAGTGCTCACTTCGAGGTCTAAGGGTCCCTGAGGGCCCTTCACTAGTGACTGACCAACCCATGGTTGGACATCTCATAAATTTTTTACAACCTGAATATGAGATTAATGACAACTAAATAAGTCCTTAATAGAAGTTACTCGATAACTGAAAAACAAAAATGACCTTACCCGTAACATCTTGAAGGTAAAGGAATACCTAGATCCTGGGAGAGACTCCTGAAGACTTGGTTGTAGCGGATGTGCCCCCCCCCCCCCCCCCCCTTTTTTCTTTCCGAGGACAACTGGTCTGAGGGGAAGGATCTAGGACTTGTTGTGCCGCCACTACGGGTCCCAGATACATATTGTTGTCGGTGTCCGACCAAGTAAGGTCTTTTAGGTAAAAATTTGTAAATGTGTTGTGAGCTTTCCAGTGACAGGCTTGCATGATTGGTCCACCGATACCCCACCGTAAAAGGCCTCAGAGGCCGCGAAGGCCCGGATGTCATGCGCTTTGACTTGGACCAAGTCCAAGGCTTGTTGATCTGCTTGTTTGTAACAAAGTAGGATGGTTTGTTTCAACCATGAAGAGAGAGTAGGGGGTCTGATGTCTGAGGTATGTCCTTTCGTAAAGGAGATGAAAAGGAGAGAACGAGACCCTCTCAGGTCTTTGTTCGGTCCAAATAAAACCTCAGGGCCCGCACGGGACACAGGGTCCTGTCTTCCTTAAATTGTCTATCTACAATGGTAGTCAAAGCAGGAATAGTCACCGGAGATACACTTTGAGAACCTTCTCTTGCTAGTTGGTTTTTGGCTATGAAATCAGAAGAAGGGAACAAGGCAACCTTTTCCCATTGGCCTAGATTAGATACTTGTTTGCGACCCAGGCATGGATTTCGCTGCGGCGATTGCCGGAGGCCAAAGCTAGCAAGAAAGCAGTTTTAGAGTAAGATGTTTGAGGTCTGTGTCTTTCATGGGCTCAAATGGTGCTTTAGTGAGCTCGTTAAGGACAACAGAAAGGTTCCACTTGGGTAAATTTCTGGAACTCTTAGGACGATCCCTGTGAAAACTGGAGAGTAACCTATGAAGGTCTGCATTGTGTGCAATGTGTTGGGCCGTCGGGCCCAAAGTGTCAACGATTGCAGTCCTGTAACCATCAATGGTCGAGGGGCGCCTGTTTAAGTCTTGGTACAGGTACATGAAAAAATCTGAGATTTGTTTCACAGATGGAGTGGAGAAAACCACCGAATTTTCTCTGCACCATTTTTCAAATAGGGCCCACTTTGACCTGTAGATGGTCCTTGTTGATGACCGCTGAGGGGCAGCAATTCTCTCTGCCACCTCCACAGAGAAGCCTTGTTCTTGGAGTTGTCCACTCCTAGACACCAGGCGTGGAGGTTCAGCTGTTGTGGATTGTTGTGGAACACATAGTTGTGGGACTGTTTGAGTAGGGTCATTGACACTGGGAGTTGTAGTGGGATCTCTGTTGAGAGCTGCACTAGGTCCCAAAACCAGGGCATCCCTGGCCAGTCTGGGGCTATTACGATGATCAGACAATAACATTGCCTGATCTTTTGGATCACCTTGTGAAGGAGCCGTAGGAGGGTACGCCTAGGCCGTGAGGTTGGTCTAGTTTATGTTTAGAGCATCTATGTCCCAGGCCCTTGGGTCTGGGATAGGAGACACGTACAGTGGGAGCTTGTGGTTCAGGTGAGTGGCAAATAAGTCTACATGAGGTGTGAACCACTTCTGGCAGATCTGTTTGAACACCTGGGGGTGAAGAGACCATTCTGTTGACTGCACTTGGTTGGACCTGGACAGTAGGTCGGCCATCACATTCAGGCACCCTAGAACGTGCCTGGCTTTCAATGTTATGAGGTAGTGATGGCCCCAGGTCGTGATCTTCCACAGGAGAGCGCACATCTCTACTGAGTGTGTTCCTCCTTGTTGTTGATGTAGGCTACCACTGTTGAGTTGTACATCGCAACTAACACTGTTTGATTCTGGCACTGGTCCTTGAAGTCTCGAAGGGCCAGGGAGACCGCCTTCAATTCTAGGACATATATGTGTAGCCTTTTTTCCCGATCTGACCACAGACCCTTTGTGGAATTTTTGGTCTAAGTGAGCGCCCCAACCTTCGTGTGAGGCGTCGGTAAAGAGTTGGATACTGTGGTCTTTGGGATGAAGGTCTGCACCTTTCATCACGTTTGAGGGATTTTGCCACCAATCTAGGTGGGCTGCAATGGCTTCTGTCCAAGGAAGGAGGTTGTCCAGTGACTGAGGATATCTCCAGTGCTCCTTGAGATGAAAATGAAAGGGCCTCCTGTGAAGGCGTCCCTCCGGGACCATTTCTCCGTTGAGACTAGCAACCCAATTAGAGACATCAAACATCTTGCAGTCAAAACACGTTTTGACTCGAGTAGTAGGATCAAATCCTGAAGTTTGAGCCATCTCTCTTGAGTGGGTTTTACAAGGGCTGAATCTAGGTGGTATTCGTAGCCCATGAACGAAAAACACCTGAGTAGGTTTCAGTTCTGATTTTTCCTGATTTATTATCCACCCCAAGGACTGAGTTAGGTCTACCACTGCCTATGTGTTCACTTGGGCTTCCTCCTGAGACTGGGACCTGATCAGCCAGTCGTCCAGGTATTGGTGAATTCTGAGTCCTCTTGAGAGGGCCATTAGTTTCACTTCCTTTACGATCATTGTAAAGACCTGGGGGGCTGTGACTAGTCCAAATGGGAGGGAGGTGAATTGGAACACCTGTGACTTGTAGCAAAACCTTAGGTATTTCCTTGAGTTTGGATGGATGGGGATGTGTAGGTAAGTGTCCGATAGATCTATCGACGATACCCACTCCCCTGGAATCAGGGAGGTCCTGATGAACTCTGGAGTTTCCATTTTGAACTTTTCTACGTGTAGAAAAGTGTTGAGCCTGTTTAGGTCTATGACTGGCCTCCACCTTAGGTGAGGCTTGGTACTAGGAACAGGCGACTGTAAAACCCGAGAGATTTTACATTTTCCACCCTTTCTATTGCGTTCTTTGACATAAGAGACTGGATACAGAGGCCAGGACTTGGTCTTTGAAGGGCCTTGTATTCTGACCGGGTCAGGAGTCTGACTGGACTTGGATTAAAAAGAATGACAGGATTTGTTTGCCAGTCTAATCTGAAAGAACGGAGAACTCCTACTGGTGGACTGAGTGAGGCTGGAGGAGTCATTGGGGGGAAGGGTTTTTATGCCCTCGTCCCCTGGAGTGGGTCAAAAGACCTTGGAGCCTCGGCTACTTGATTTCCCCCTACCTGGGGAAAACGATGGATACTGCTAGGGATGGAATGACCCCCATTGGGGTGGTTCCTGTAGGAGCCTCTAGATGTGGGGAATTGGAAAGGGTTGATTAACAGGGCCTAAACCCTAAGTGTTATTACAGGTGCCTTGATGAGGGACTCCTGTCCCTCCTAAAGTAGTTGTGAATGGGGAACTTTAAGATCTAAAGATCCAGTATCTCACCTGAATTCACCATACCCCTTCTGACTACTTATATGCACCATGGAATTGAGTTTGACCTGTCTGGTAGTAGCCTTGCTACTGTCTTAACATATATATATATAACCAGGTTGTATTCAGAAAAAAAACCTAGTGAAGAGCAGCCTGAAGCTCAACTCTTGCTGACCAGAAGGGGAGGAGGGGCTTACCCAAGGAGGCCCCTAAGGAGATACAAATTTGAAAACTTGTTCCATTTTAAGGGAAATTAAACTGCCCAAGTTCCTGTTGGCCTAGTAAATCATTCAGAGTCCAGACTATGGAGGATCTAGGCATAAATTCCCTGGGGGCAGGGAGGTTCAAAAAACTGCCTAAGTTTCAATGTCCTCAAAAATTGGTTAGGGTGAAGTCAGGCAACCTACTTCCCTAAAATATAGAGCCAGGACTGAATGAAGGACCTTGTTTAGAAGGCCTCTTGGGCTTGAGGACTTGGACTTTTTGAACTTGGACCCAAGCCTCCAATAGGTGATATCTACTGCCAGGCTGGTGAACTATTACTCCAAGTTTTTTTTTTTTTTTTTTTTTTTTTTTTTTGTGTGTGTGTGAGGATTGTTAGTGTTCTGATCTGGAATCAACATCCGAACATCAGAGTAGATGATCCGATCATCCGAGGATCAGATCTACATACAATCCACCAAGCATTAGATTTCAGATGATCCGAGAGATGCAATGAAAACCGAGTATCAAATCATACTGGGTTGAATAGAAGTTGAGAATACTGCATCCGATTCTCGGATGCATTAAAAATCTCGGATGAACTAAGATCTTATCTGAATTTAAGCAGGGATCTGATCCACCCTGGAGAAAGAAGTTGGATATTATAATTTCTATGTAAGCTTTCCTTAAGGTAAGCTTCCAAGGAAGCTTTGCCTTTCCTTCTTCGAAGGAACTACACAACTAGATTTACGTAAGTAAATCAACTGTGACACAAGGTCACCTGCCCCACCCGCCTCATTGCAGGTAGGGCTAGTTGTGAGATAATGAAAGCAGAAATTACACAGAATTTAATTAAATAACATAGAATCTAAAAAACAAGTAATTATAATTTAAAACTGGATGAATTAAAATATAATTAAAATAATGGGTAACCAAGGTTACCTTATAGCCTAAAGAGACACGTAATGTCTAGACGATTAATGAAGAATTCTATTCCTGTTTATTTAAGTATTAACCTTATAAATGGTCAATAATACAGGGAAGAAGGGATAAAATATATTATTTTATTTTATTTATATTTATAAACGTACTGTAAGAAACCCGCGTCTCTCAGCACATGCGGTCTAGACGTGACGTCATCACAGGGGTTTCCCCGAGGATTCCCCCAGTTAGAATCGTGCTTTATATCCTATTTTAACCCTTAAAATGGACCAATAGAGTAAAAGAACGGGGGTAAACCCTTGCAAAATCTATTTAATTTGATTTCAACAGGCATATATTCCTGTATAAAAACTACCAACGCGAGACGCGCATTACAAGAAATTGCTGTCTCGACAATAAAACGGAAGTTGTTTCCGGAGATTTTACTCGGCCAGGACTCGTTTGTGTTACATTTTTCACTTTTAAACCCTAAAAGGGGTCCAATAATAAAGCAGATAGGGCTTAAATATTTTGTTTTATTTTATTTTACTGACAGGCATATATAAATATCCTGTATTAGAAAACACATAAACGAGTCGCCATTGCTTTACGGAATCCGGAAGTGGACTTCAGTTGTAAAATATAGTAAAGATACTTATCTGAACTATGAAAAGGCATCGAATTGTGATTCTATGCAATAAAATAAAGAAACTGGTGTAGTTTCCATATCCAACAATAAGTATATCCTTGTAAAAATGAACTAATATTCCTTGCAAAATAAAGCATTGCTAATTCGCGTGGCCAACGAGAAAGTAGGGCGAGAGGTCAGAGGTTATCACGTGACGACAACTAGCAGTGTATCCGGTGGCTAACAAGAACTGTCTTTTTTTCTAAGACGTTGGCCCCGGGTGTGGCAACCCGAGAACAGCATTAAGTCCCACATTGTAAGCTATTGTAGCGTAATAAAACTTCACTTTTCTAAAAACTTAAGGATGCGTTCTTTTCTGCAACTGCAAATCTTCACCTTTCTGAAAAGACACCATAATGGAGCGGCGGCGGCAATCAGTCAACCTGATATGAAAACCAGTAAGTGCATGTATTATTGGGATTTCTAACAATATAGTATCCAGATGTTTCGACCTTCAAAATGTTTTGCCCATTTCTTTCAAGGATGAATCGACCCCTATTTTTGCTCTAACCTTGTTTATTTGTAGATGTTTCATCCAAGACCTCATGTTTTCTTATTTGCACATTTTATTTTAAAATAATACTTGGAAATCCCACAGAATTCTGTGATGTTAAATTTTCTAACTTTCATATTCAATTTAAAAATATTGCCAGGAAATCCCACGAAATTCCATGACCTCATATTTTCTAATTTGCATGACGTCACTGAAGTGGGCTTTCCGGGGATTCCCTCCATGAAGGACTCTATTTTCAATGCTTACTTTTACATTTAACCTTTTAAAAAGGTCCAGAATGTAGCACATAGTGATTTAACTTCAGCTAAAGTATTTCATATTTTATCTTATTTTATTTTGACAGGCGTAGTTCCTGTATATTTGCTGCATGCATCAAATCCTGGTCGTCCAGTCTTTTACTGATTCGCAAGATTTAAGCTTTTAAAATCTCAAGAATGTAGCAACCAGGGGTTAAACCCTCTAAATATTTTGACAGGCATCGTTCCTGTATATAAGCTAATACAACGAGTCCTGGTCATCCACTCTTTACAAGTTTAGCAAAAGAAAGGTCACAACCTACCCTTTGGCAATGTTTAACAACCTGACGGCAGAATCAATTTTAAGTTATAAATATGTTAAAAATACTCATCTTTTCTGTGAATTGTCATCATTATATTATTCCATGAGGTTATATAACCATACTGATAAAATAAAAGTATTCAACACCATGTATATCCACTAATAAAAGATGAAAATCTTCTATGTAAATTTGTGTGTT
Source organism: Sabellastarte sp. h YS-2021 (assembly GCA_964017235.1). Classification (NCBI taxonomy): domain Eukaryota; kingdom Metazoa; phylum Annelida; class Polychaeta; order Sabellida; family Sabellidae; genus Sabellastarte; species Sabellastarte sp. h YS-2021. The sequence continues at coordinate 63,194,552 of OZ024934.1, read as the reverse complement.
TCTATCAATATGGCGGCAAAGTCAGAAAGTAGCTATTACTCACTTAGCTATTGGGATAAAGGTAAGTTACTCAACATGTTGTAGCTATGAACAAAGTAGCTGAATAACATATTTTTTACAAAATACTCTAAATGCAATGCTTTTCAAGTTATAAATGATTTAGTGCATGATTTCAGGAATTTGAAAATTTTAATTACTTAAATGTAGCTTTTATAAGCTACAAGCTTACCATGTGGAACTGAATGCTTTCTCAGGAGGCCGTAGGCATCCGGCCAACGTCCATGAAAAATGGACGCATAATAGTTTAGTATTGACTGGATCCCCATGCTGAGAGTGTACCATAACAGTGTAATCTCGCGTCTACCCTTCTTCTCTAACCTTCTTCGTCTAACCCTTGTAAATTTGGCCCATACCCCTCAGCTGGAATACAGTGGGGAGGCAGGGTGGGACTCTCTTCAGTTCCACATGGTAGCTTATAAAAGCTACATTTAAATAATTAAAATTTTCAATTTTATTACAATAGCTACAATAGCTTACCATATGGAACTGAATGCTGAATCCAATCGTCCGGTGGAGGGATTACAGCTGAGACTGGAAGTATAGTGAATTTTTCTTGGATTGAATTAATAAATAAATAAAATGAATATTTGAAAAGTCCCGCTTACAGAGCCCCAATTCTGAAAATCGGACCTGTAAGAAGCCAAAAACCAGAAGATTAATGAATGACAGTACCGATATTGTCTGGATGTTTTGATTGAAGGGTTAAGTGCAGCCATACTCACTTATGCGAGTATAACCCCCCAGAGCATCACTGTAATGAATACCAGCCCTAAGCTTGAATCTCATTAACTTGCCACCCTAAATATGAGATTATGGTACACTGAAAAGACTTAATAACTTATACAGTTAAACACAGAAATGATAGATAAGAGACCTTACCATAACGTCCTGAGGAGGTAACCAATACCTAGACCCTGGGATTAGAATCCTGAAGACTTGGCTGCAGCGGTTGTGCCCCCCCCCCCCTTTCTTTCCGAGGATGAGCAGTCTGAGGGGAAGGTTGTAGGACTTGTTGTGCACCTACTACTGGTCCCAGATACATATTGTAGTTGTCTGACCAAGTAAGGTCTTTTAGGTAAAAATTTGTAAATGTGTTGTGAGCTTTCCAGTGACACGTTTGCATGATTTGGTCCACTGATACCCCACCGTAAAAGGCCTTAGAGGCCGCGAAGGCCCTAATGTCATGCGCTTTGACTTGGACCAGGTCAAAAACTTGTTGATCTGCTTGTTTGTAACAAAGTAGGATAGTTTGTTTTAGCTAAGAAGAGAGTGTAGTGTGTCTGATGTCTGAGGTATGTCCTTTCTTAAAGGAGATAAAGAGAAGGGATCGAGACCCTCTCAGGTCTTTGGTTCGATCCAAATAGTACCTCAGGGTCCTGTCTTCTTTGAATTGTCTATCTACAATGGTAGTTAGAGCAGGAATAGTCACCGGAGACACACTTTGAGGACCTTCTCTTGCTATTTGGTTTTTGGCTATGAAATCTGAAGAGGGGAACAAAGCAACCTTTTCCCACTGGCCTAGATTAGATACGTTGTTTGAAACCCAGGCAAGGATTTCGCTACGGCGCTTGTCAGAGAGGCCAAAGCTAGCAAGAAAGCAGTTTTGAGGGTAACATGTTTGAGGTCTGTGTCTTTCATTGGCTCAAAGGGTGTTTTTGTGAGCTCACTGAGTACAACAGAAAGGTTCCACTTAGTAAGATTCCTGGAACTTTTGGCACATCCCTGTGAAAACTGGAGAGTAACCTGTTAAGGTCTGAACTTTGGGAAATATGGAGCCCCGCTGGGCCCAAGGTGTCAACAATGGCCGTCCTATAACCATTAATGGTCGAAGGGCGCCTGTTTAGGTCTTGGTACAGGTACATGAAGAAGTCTGAGACTTGCTTCACAGAGGGAGTGGAGAAATCCACCGAATTTTGTCTGCACCATTTCTCAAATAGGACCCACTTTGACTTGTAGATAGTCCTTGTTGATGACCTCTGAGGGGCAACAATTCTCTCTGCCACCTCCACAGAGAAGCCTTGTTCTTGGAGCTGTCCACTCCTAGAGACCAGGCATGGAGGTTCAGATGTTGTGGCTTGCTCTGAAACACATAGTTGTGGGACTGTTTGAGAAAAGTTCTTGACACTAGTAGATGAAGAGAGATCTCTGTTGAGAGCTGCACTAGGTCCCAAAACCAGGGCATCCCTGGCCAGCCTGGGGCTATTACAATGATCAGGCAACTGGATTGCCTGATTTTTTGGATCACCCTGTGAAGGAGAGCCGTGGGAGGGTAAGCATAAGCAGTGAGACCTGACCAGTTTATGTTCAGAGCATCTATGTCCCAAGCATTTTGGCTTGGGACTGGAGATACGGACGCGTATTTCAAAAATATTTCAAAAATATGTAAGTAGTTAAATTTACCTTAAAAATCTGGGCTTTTAGTCGTACTTTTAGTACTTATTATTGCTTTCCATGATATACCTTCAGTTATTTAGAATTTTTATGTTGTTCTAAAATGTTTTTAATTGATCAATAGGCTGCTAGTTGATATTGCGGGTATTATCGCCCACTACCGGGAGTTACTCGGCGATTTTTTGGTTGTGGTCTGTATTTTAATGATTTTGCTAGTTGATATTGTGGGTATTACTGTCCTTTACCGGGAGTTACTGAGTGATTTTTGGTTGTGGTCTGAACTTTTAAATATTTCATAACTGTGGTTTGGTTTTACTTTTATGAATTTCTGCATGTTCCGTTTTATTCTGTGGTCTCTGATTTCCTTATGATGTGGATTGTTAGGCTCCTCCTTTGTACTGTTGGTCTCTTTGTGCATTGCCATAAGACTCAAAACAGAATTCAGAGCAGGTGTGATGTTGGCCTGCATGTATGTAAATATAATGGACCTACTGCCAAATCCATTCTGTTCATTTATGTCAAGTCACATAGAGTTACACTTTGTGAAAGGGCGTCCTTCAGGCAGCTCGCTCTGGTTCTGTTGTCGGGCGATGTCGCTCTCAATCCTGGGCCAATGAAGTGTGGATTCGCTAACTGCCGGTCCATTAGGAATAAAGGCCCAATTCTTTGTGAAGAAGTTAAAACTGGAAATTTTGATATTTTTGGTCTCACTGAGACCCATATTAAAGCTCTAGACACACCCTCATTTCTAAATGAGTTAACACCTGAAGATTTTTCCCTTGTTCACACCAACAGAGAAAACAAACGTGGGGGCAGTGTTGGCTTTTTTATTAAATCAGCTCTGGATTTCAAAACCCTTCATTCCCCTGAGTTCTCCTCCCTCGAAAATCACACTGTCTCTCTCACTCTCAACGGGCGTCGCATGTTTCTTGGGGTCGTTTACTGGCCCCCTGCCTCATCTGTTGTAAAAATTTTTGAAGATTTTCTGTCATACATGGGTTTTCTGTCTTCCTTATCCTCCTCCTTTGTGATTTGTGGTGACTTTAATTTTCATGTCGACACTATGTCTCCAACAGTCTCTGAATTTAAATTAGTCATTGATTCTTGCTGTCTGTCCCAATACATTGATTTTCCCACTCACCTTCACGGTCATACCTTAGATTTGCTGATGGCTCCTTCCAAGTTTTCTGCAATTTCTGATGTAAAAGGTTCAGGCTTCATAAGTGATCATAAAATTATCTCTTGTGTGGTTGACTTTCCATCTTCGGATACTCCAATACAGAAAGTTGTTACCGTCAGTATCATAAATTGAATATTGATAAATTCAGAAGTGACCTCCTGGCTATTCCGTTTGTAAGTTCACCATCTAATGACATTGATTTATTGCATGAACAGTACATGTCTGGTTTGTCTGGCCTTCTAGATATTCATGCACCAGTGAAGACTAAAGAGCTCGTTAAACCAGCGTCAAGCTGGATAACTGACGAGTATAGAACTGCCAAGTGCATGAGAAGGCAGTATGAACGTGCTTGGATAAGAGATAAATCCTCTGTAAATTGTTCCCGTCTTCGAGGGCAAATAAACAGATGTAACCACATTCTAAATAGAAATAAGGGGCGTTTTCTACCCTGATTTCTACCTAACCACATTCTAAATAGAAATAAGGGGTGTTTCTACCCCTGATCTAGTTGCGGTGATGGTAAGAAGCTATGGCAGGCACTGAATAGAATACTGAGTCGGTCAAATACCACTGTCCTCCCATCTTTTGTTGATGAAAAATCATTAGCAAACAGATTTGGTTCATTTTTCATTGATAAAATTAAAAAGATCCGAGACACCTTCAAACACACCCGATCTAAGTCTCTTCACCCAGACAAGGAGCCGCCAACTTTCAGTTCCTTTCAATTTGTCACTGAGAATTTTTCCTTCTAAAACTTGCTCTCTAGATCTATGTCCCAGACATATTGCGAAACAATGTATTGACATCCTTCTTCCTTCATTGACAAAATTGGTTAACTTGTCCCTCAAAAATGGCATTTTCCCAAATCCTTTTAAACAGGCTATTGTCACACCTCTCCTCAAAAAGTCCACCCTTTCAAAAGAGGACTTGAAGAGCTATCGACCGGTGTCTGGTCTTAGCTTCTTGTCAAAGTTGGTGGAGCGAATAGTGGCTGCCCAAATTAGATCTCACATGGATTCTCATGATCTTGGAAACACTTTCCAGTCAGCCTATAAGGTGGGGCACTCAACAGAAACTGCCTTGTTGTGCATCAAAAATGAGATTCACTTATCTCTGTCCAAGGGCATGCCTACAGCACTGGTGCCGCTCGACCTGTCTGCGGCTTTCGATACTATCAATCATGACACACTCCTTTCCTGTTTGTCAGCTAGGTTTGGCTTTGCTGGATCTGCACTAAAATAGTTTAGATCCTACCTCCAGGATCGTTTTCAGTCAGTCAAGATTGGTTCTAGTCTTTCAAATTTGTTCAAATTGAAGTTTGGAGTCCCCCAAGGTTCTTAGGCCCTCTAAAAATCTATTTTCCCTCTATACAACACCTCTTGGTCAAGTCATCAGAAAATATACTGGAGTTAAATACCACTTTTTATGCTGATGATACCCAGCTCTTCATTCACTTATCCCCTGATGATAGTCTCAAGTCTTTTGACTGTCTTAAATCCTGTTTCCACCTTAGCTTCTAACTACTGAACACCGGATCGCCTCCCTGGGTACGACTTGGAACATGTCTAATGTCTTGATGATTTATTGCTTACGAACTGGATGGTGTGCCTTAGAATCCGTAGATATAAAGATTAAGCACTTGGACAACTGATTGATTGATTGATTGATTGAGATCCGTACAGTGGAACTTTGTGGTTCAGACGAATGGCAAATAGATCTACATGAGGAGTGAACCACTTGTGACAGATCTGTTTCAATACCTGCGAATGCAGTGACCATTCTCTTGACTGGACTTGGATCGACCTGGACAGAAGGTCGGGCATCACACTCAGACACCCTGGAATGTGTCTGGCCTTTAAGGTTATCTAGTAATGATTGCACCAGGTCATGATTTTCCATTGGAGAGCGCACATCTCCTCCGAGTGGGTTCCTCCTTGTTTGTTTATGTAGGCTACTACTGTTGAGTTGTCCATAGCAACCAACACTGTTTGGTTTTGACACTGGTCCTTGAACCTTTGAAGAGCTAGAGAAACTGACTTCAGCTCTAGAACATTTATGTGTAGCCTTTTTTCCCTGTCTGACCACAGACCCTTTGTAGAGGCTTGCTCTAAGTGAGCGCCCCAGCCTTCGTTTGAGGCATCTGTAAAGAGTTGGATACTGTGGTCTTTGGGATGAAGGTCTGCACCTTTCATCACATTTGTGGGATTCTGCCTCCACTCTAGGTGTGCTTAAATGGTTTCTGTCCAAGGAAGGAGGCTGTTCAAAGACTGAGGATATCTCCAGTGCTCCTTGAGGTGAAACTGAAAGGGTCTCATGTGAAGGCGTCCCTCCGGGACCATTTTCTCCATTGAGGCAAGCAACCCAATTAGCGACATCAAACATCTTGCAGTCAAAACATGTTTTAACTTGAGACGTAGGATCAAATCCTGAAGTTTGAGCCATCTCTCTTGAGTGGGTTTTACAAGGGCTGAATCTAGATGGTATTCGTAGCCCACAAACGAAAACACTTGAGCAGGTTTTAGTTCTGATTTCTCCTGATTTATTATCCACCCTAAGGACCGAGTCAGGTCTACCACTGTCTGAGTGTGCACTTGTGCTTCTTCCTGAGACTGGGCCCTGATAAGCCAGTCGTCCAGGTACTGGTGAAGTCTGATTCCCGTGTCAGGGCCATCAGCTTCACTTCTTTTACAATCATTGTAAAGACCTGAGGGGCCATGGCTAGCCCGAAGGGAAGGGATGTGAACTGAAACACCTGTGACTTGTGGCAAAACCTTAGGTACTTCCTTGAGTGGGTGGATGGGGATGTGAAGGTAGGCGTGTGATAGGTCTATCGATGACACCCATTCCCCTGGAATCAGGTGTTGAGCCTGCTTAGGTCTACTATTACTGGCCTCCACCTTTGGTGAGGCTTGGGGACTAGAAACAGGCAACTGTAAAACCCGAGAGATTTTACATTTTCTACCCTTTCTATTGCATTCTTTGACAGAAGAGACAGGATACAAGAGATCAGAGCTTGTTCTTTTTTTTTTTTTTGAAGGGCCTTGTAACCTGATGGAATCAGGGGGGCTTTGGAATAACTTTGGTTTTGAAATGAATGGAAGAACGTAACCATTGGTGATAATGCTTAACACGTTGTCTGAACATTTGTTTGCTAGTAGTAGTGTCATCGTCTGGGTATATGAGGTCTCGATACCGTGAACAAAACAGTGAGCAATATCGCGGTGTCATTGTTTCACAAATTAAACCTAAACTTGCTCTTTAAATAATGTGCATTGACAACTAATATTGAAAGAAAATAGATTTTATGTTTCATTTGTGCTGTCAGTTGTTAAAATGGTGGATACTTGAAGCAATAAAAAGTAAACAAACTTACGTTTTTCACTTCCTGTAGGAAGTGGAAAGGGTCATCACCATAGTTACATCACAAATCAAAACAAAACCGCATAAAAGTAGAAATTAGATGAATATTTCACCATATTTTTATTAACTCCCTTTGAAAATAAGCTAAAGTTAACGGTTGAATATATTTATGAGATGCATCGCGGATGATCATTAATCCTCGATTATCGTCCATTTTTTTCATCACCGGTGAATCTGAGATATCGCAGCTCGTGATGACACCACTATTTGCTAGCCAGTCTCTTTTGAAAGAATGGAGGCGACCTCCTACTGGTGGACTGAGGGAGGCTTGTCATTGGTCATTAGGGGAGGGGTTTCCACGCTTGCTAGTCATACAGCCAACGAGAAAAGAAGGGAGATTCGCGGGATTACACTGTTATGGTACACTCTCAACACAGGATTCGGCCAGTACTAAACATCTATTTTTCTTGGACGTTGGCCGGATGCCTGTGGCCTCCCGAGAAAGCATTCAGTTCCATGGTAAGCTATTGTAGCGCAAAAAAGCAATAGTTTTCAAGTTACAACTGACTTACTCACCAGAGAAAACCTCAAAGTAGCTGATAGTTTTCAAGTTACAACTGATTTATTCAACAGTGAGAACCTCAAAGTAGCTATTACTCAGCTAAGCCATGACATACAGGTCTGCAATTTCACTATGTTATGGCTGACCAAAAATTAGGTTAATAACATATTTAAAGAAAATACTCTAAATGCAATAGTTTTCAAGTTACAACTGATTTACTCAACAGTGAGAACCTTAAAATAGCTATTACTCAGCTATGCAATGAGATACAGATCTCCAATTTTTACTATGTTATAGCAGACCCAAAAATACATGAAAAACATATGTAAACAAAATACTCTAAATTCAATAGTTTTGAAGTTACAAGCAATTTACTCAACAGTGATAACCTCAAAGTAGTTATTGCTCAGTTATGCAATGAGCTACAGGTCTGAAATTTTACTATGTTATAGCTGACCCAAAAGTAGGTGAATAACATATTTATACAGAATTCTCTAAATGCAATAGTTTTCAAGTTACAAGTGCTTTTACTCATAATGGAAGGTGCTAAAAAGTCAGAACGTAGCCATTACTCACTTAGCTATTGAGGTAGACACCCAAGTTACTCACCATGGTGTAGCTATGGAAAAAGTAGCTGAATAACATATACTCACACAAGAGAATCTACTTAAGGCCTAGTACATGTATGCAAAATATGAGAGAAATCCCTGCAATAGTCAATGAGAAAATTTTGATAAAGTGTTGAGATTTTCACACTTTTGGTGGGGGTACCTCCCTTGTAATGGCTATGGCAAACAGACGAACAGACAGATTTGCATGCCTTGAACAATTTTTCATCTTTGATAGACAAGGTATCTTTTAAAAAAAAACAGCATGTCTCTAGGCCTTGTAGTTTTGGAGGAGAAGTTGTTCACGTGGACGCGTACATGTACACAGACACCGCAGACTGATGCCATAATGTAAGCTGAATGACAAGTCAGCTGACATAACAAACACAACTTCCAAATACGCGCGAAACAAAAAAGATGCTATGACGTCACGTCCCTCTGGCGAATGAAGCAGGAACTAGGCCACTTGGGGAGTGGATTGTTGTGTACCGGTCCTGCCGGAGGTGTTAGGTAAGATGCATTAATCTAATCTAATCTAATCTACTGCTTTGCAGGTGTAATATCTTCCCCACAAAGGGGGGGACAAAGGACTTAACAAAATCATTATAATAAGGAAAGTCAAGGGGCGTTCAAGGTCAGTAATCCAGAGTTGTGGGTGTGACCAAGAAGGAAGGAAACTAAGTTGGAAAACTAGAATTAAAGAGGTGGGTTTTGAGGTGTTTCCTGAAAGATGTGACAGAGGGGCTATTTCTTATTTGGAAGGGGAAGGAGTTCCAGAGAACTGGGGCATAGTGACTGAATGAATTGGAGAAATGTTTGACTGATTTATGACCCTTACGGTCGAAAGTGGGAGTGTGAAGGAATTTGAGTTTGGGGGTACTTCGCCTTGTGTTCCTGGAAGAAGTATAGGGATGAATTAATTCTCTAAGGTAAACTGGTTCACCCTGGTTGAGAGTTTTGTATGTGATGAGACCAATTTTAAATTGTATCCTGTATTTGATAGGGAGCCAATGCAGTTTTTTTAATTGAGGGGTAATGTGACAGTATTTGGAGGAGCGGGTGACAACCCTACAGAGTGAGTTTTGGACTAACTGCAATCTTCTTAACTCAAAATCTGTAAGTGATAAGAATAAGGAATTGCAGTAGTCTAGTCTGCTGCTCACCAAAGCATTTGCTAGAAGAACTGATGTGTTAAGGTCTAAGAGGGGACGGATTCTATAGAGGTCTCTCGCATGAACTCTGGTGGACTTTATGACCTGTGACACATGGTCTGAGAATGAAAAATTGGAGTCGAACACCACTCCGAGGTTCCTAACACTTTGTGCTGGTGAGACCTGATTGCCGAGAATATTGATCGAAAAGTGAGGAAGGAGTTGTTTACGGTTGTTTTTGGAGCCTATCAGGATAAACTCAGTTTTCTCAGGATTGAGTTTTAATTTGTTTGCAGACATGAAATTTTGAATGTCGCTTAGACAGTTTTTTAGTTTTTGTATAGAGTGAGAGAAGTTTATTGGTGTTAGTGTTATGTATAGCTGAGTCTCATCGGCGTAGAAATAGTGGTTTATACTACTGTAAGAGTGAATGATTGAACTAATTGGGTTAGTGTAGAGGGAAAACAGAATTGGACCAAGGACGGAGCCCTGGGGGACCCCATACTGGAGAGCAGCAGGATGGGACAGTGTGTTACCTACCTTGACCGAGTATGTCCTTCCTGACAGGTATGATTTGAACCAGCCAAGTGCTAGTTCACTGATACCGTAGTGAACATTAAGTCTGTCTAGGAGAATGGTGTGGTCAATGGTATCAAATGCGGCTGACAGATCCAAGAGGGTGAGGGCTGTGACAGACCCTTTGGCCATATTGAGGAGAATGTCGTTGTGGATATTAAGGAGAGCACTTTCAGTTGAATGATGTTTTCTATTGCTGATTGAAAGGCAGTCATAAGGCCAGCTTCGTTAAGGTGAGTTTGTAACTGGACTGCCACTACCCTTTCAAGTATCTTTGAAATGAAGTTCAGATTGGAGACAGGCCTATAGTTTTTAAGAATTTCTTTGTCTAAGGATGATTTTTTGAGGATGGGGGTAACATGGGTCTGCTTGAAAAAATAAGGGCACTTCCTTTGTTCAAGGGAAGCATTAATTATTGAAGTAATGGGAGTAATGAGAATATCCAAATAATCGAGAACAAGAAAAGTGGGCCAAGGGTCAAGGAAACATGATTTACTTGGGAGATTTCATTATGATTTTAGTTACTTGATCCTCAGTAACAGTAGAGAAGGTGGAAAGCACTGGGGGAGGAGAGTCTGGGGCGATGTGTTGTGACTTCTGGGAGATAGGAAAAGTTGAACGTATTTTTTCTATTTTTTCTGAGAAGAACTCCACAAATCTGTCGGCCAGGAGCCGAGGGGGATTTGTCGATGGTAGCATCCTGGCTGGGAGTCTGTGTAACACATTGCCAAGGACTCGCCATAATTTTTGGGGGTCATGATGATTATCCTGAATCTTTGCTTTAAGAAATTTGGATTTGGCCTGGATGCAGGTTCTGTTGTATTAGTGGACTTTTTGCATGTATTGAGATCTGTTGAAATGAGATTTATTTCTGCGCCAGATCCTTTCAAATAGACGCTTGGTCTCTTTTGCTGCAATTACTGCATCGTTGACCCATCCTGGGATGTACTTCGCCTTGGTATGTTTGGTATGAAGCGGTGCGTGTTTGTCAATAAGGGTGGTCAAGGTGGTGTGATATTGTTTGTAGAGAGTATCAGCATCGCTGGACGGGTTGCTGATTAGATCATAAGATATAAGATCTGTTTTCATTTTCTCTTTATTGATTTTATGATAATTATGAAAGGAAACAGTAGCATTGATTTGGGATCTAGGAGTTGGTAGATGTAATGTACAAGTAATTGAAAAATGGTCAGAAAAGGCATCAGTAGCATGGACATTTAAAATGTGGTCATTGTTGGATTTGGTTAAGAGGAGGTCAAGAGTGTGTCCATAAATATGAGTGGGGAAGTTTACTTTCTGAGTTAAATCAAATGAGTCAATCAATGAATTGAAGGCTTTTGAATTTGAGGATGTTGATTCGATGTGAAAATTAAAGTCACCGATGATCACCAGATTTTCAGTGTTGTGATGAATGTCCTCCAGAAGTGACTGAAACTGTTCAAAAAGGTTGAAATACTGGAGGATGGCGGTCTGTATATATTCAAAAAGTAAAAAGATTCTTTGTGTAGGTCCCATTTTGCTTTCTTCAGCTTCTTTTCTAGTGATATCTGTCGAGCTATTTCTTTGGACGAAAATTCGTAACATAGAAATGAAGTTTTGAAATATGATCATGACAATACATATCTACGAAGAATGCCGAGTACTTTGTTATAAAAGCTGACTCGACTTTCAAATAATTCTTACTCACTTGTTTTTATTTGGATTTTAATGCAACAGAAATGAGCAGAAGAACTGTTCCATTGCATTTTTGATGATATATAATATGTATGTGTTGTTAAAAATAGTTTTTAAAATATTTTCAAAATATATAGACCTACTAACAATGTATATCTCACTCGAATTTTGTTGAAAATCATTTTATGTGATTATTTATTCTACAATTATGATACTTATGCCATATTTAAATCAATTTTTTACAGTTTCTGTCGATTTTTATTTGAAGAAAATCCATAAAGTAGTAACAGAGTTACAGTGTTTATGCTATATCCCTTGAAATATTTTCTAATTTCTAAGCTTGCATTTTCCAGGGTTAAATATTTTCCTTGGCGACTTTGTTGCTCAATTGTAGCAAGCCCAGATAGATAACATCAGTTTCCTTTTAGTTCAAAAGGTTATAGTGTAGAAAATAGGTTATGTATGTCAAAAAAGAAACTCGTCCACAAATTTCTATAAAAGTAAAGGAAGAATGGCAAAAAAACCGAGAGATTGTTTGGTTAAAATTATTCAAAACTTAAGGCAACTAGTGACCACTCGAAACACGAGAAATTCACACAAAAAGATTCTCAAAAATCGATGACATTACAGAGTTGGTTGGCGCATGCGTGCCACCATCTCTATAAAAAGTAGATGTATAATGAATTGCACAGCTGCAATACTTTTACATGGGTTCAGTCATAACTCAAATCAAGGAAACAGAGGATCAAAATAGATGGACATCTTTCAGATGCTTTTCAATGGGGTTCCTCAGGTCTCGGTCCTGGGCCCACTCATTTTTACTCTATATACAACCCCTCTTAGTTGAGTCATATCTAAATTCAATGTTACTCATCACTTATATGCAGACGATACACAAATTTACTTGGAACTTGACTCTAGAAACTTTGATTCTAGTACCACTGAACTGGCTAACTACTTTGAGGCAGTCCAGGCATGGATGGGAAATAACAAACTCAAAATAAATCCTGATAAGACACAATTCATAGTAGTTGGTGATGATAAATTAGAAGCTCCATGAAGTCATCATTCCCAGTAAGTTCTCTTGGCAATATCATGGAACCAGCTGAATCAGTCAAAAACCTTGGTGTCATCCTGGATGCTGACAATTCAATGCAAAGACATGTGGCTAATCTGTCGCACATGTTATCACCATATTCGGGAACTACGAAGGGTCTGTTGGTATCTAAATCATGAAACAGCTGTCAAGGTGGCAAATGCCTTGGTAAGCGGTCGCCTGGATTACTTCAATTCACTGCTTTATCAGACAAAAAGGCATATACTGTCAGACTACTAAAATGCTTTATGCTGTACTGTGTACAAACTAAATAAATTTAGTCCTGTCACACCCTTCCTGCACAAACTACACTGGCTCCCCATTCATTACCATATATTGTTTAAATACAACCTCCTTACTTACAAAGCCATAAATTTTAGCCAACCTCCATATCTCTCCTCTCTAGTTAAGTGGAGTGATCTCACACAATAAACGCTCAGGGCAGTTTTGCAGTAGCTGCTCCGCACAGAGTGGAAAAAGCTCCCTCAAGCCATTAGAAATGTGGAAAGTATCTCTGTTTTCAGAAAACAGTTGAAAATGTATCTTTTCAGATTGGCCTATCCCCCACCATAGCCTATCTCCCCTATCAGACGCTAATATGGATAATGACCTCCTTTTTGTATCTGGACTATCCCTTTTGGACATCAGCGTATGTCTACATCCAATTCAATTCTTTATAAATGCTTCTGACTGACTTACTTACTTACTTACTTACTATGACCAATTCTTAACAAAAGAGGAAGTGCCTGGACAATCTATTTCATGAAAATGCTAAAGATTTATTACTTTTCAAGATATGTGCAATTTACTCAACTATGAAAAAATAAAAGTAGCCATTACTCACTTATATATTGAGCAGCAAGTATGAATCTTCAATATGTTATTGTTCATGAAAAAGCAGATGAAAATCACCTTCAATGCAATTGCATAGCTGCAATACTTTTGAAGAAACAAACATTTACTCATTAGGTAACTGCTAAAAAGTGTGAAAGTAGCTATTACTTCATTAGCTACACAGATAGACTTCTAACCATGTTATAGTACGGAAAAAGGTATGGAAAAAGTAGCTCAACAACATACCTCAACAAAATTGAAAATTTTAATTACTTAAATCCCACATGGTAAGCTTGTAGCTTATAAAAGCTACATTTAAGTAATTTAATTTTCAATTTTATTATATTGCGCTACAATAGCTTACCATGTAGGACTGAATGCTGAATCCAACCGCCCGGTGGCGGGATTACAGCTGAGACTGGAAGACATGTCAATTTTTCTTAGATTTTGAAGTAATAGATTAGAATGAATGTTAGAAATACCAGTCTGAGTCCCGTAAACAGTGCCCCAATCCCGAAGACCGGGCCTGTGAAGAGCCAAAAACCTGAAAAGGATGAATGACAGTGCTGAAAACTGTCCAGATGTTTTCATTGTAGGAGAGAAATGCAGCCGTGCTCACTTTAGAGGTGTAAGGGCCCTTAGGGCCCATCCACGAGTGAAAAAACCAGCCCAATGGTTGAAATTCTCATAAATTTTTGCCACCGAACATGAGATTAATGACAACTTGATAAGTCCTTAATACATATATTCTTGATAAACTAAAAATAAACAAGAATTCAACAGAATTGTACTGTGTCACCAGCTTTGGTTAAAGGCTGAAGCGGATGAAATTCAAAAGGACATAACTTATGCCAGGTAGACAAAAATAGTTGACGTGCAGCATTTTTGCAAATTAATGCATTGTGCAAGATGTCCTGTCTTGTCTGCTTCCCCTCTTCATGGAGCAAAGAAGGACTTCTATTTGTTCAAATCCTCTCTTCATAGAGGAAAGAAGGGCTTATATTTGTCCGCCATTTTGTGGGAGAGCAAACAAGCAAGATCATTGTCTATCAATTCTGCACTGATAATCCACTAGTAAAGCATGCTCAGCTAGTCATAATACATGTAAATGCATTGTACATTGAGGAAAGTAGGACAGCTATTTGTCCACCATTTTGCGGGACAGCAAACGAGCATTGTTTAATCTTGTGGAGTGTTAGGTCACTTTACCATACAGGTTTCTTCAGGACTTTTTATATGCATAACGGAGAAACAGAAAAAAACTGTTTCCATGGCAACACTAGCTGCCTGATATTGCTGAAGAAGCTAACCAGCTCCTATTCATGCAGAGGTTTGGAATGCAAAAAATCCACAGGAATAAAAGTGAAAGAAACAGAAAAAAAGTGTTGCCATGGCAACACTGGTTGCCAGGTTTGCCGAAAAAATAATCCGCCCCAGTCTGTGCAGGGGTATGGAAAGCAAAGAACCCATAAAATATTTATAAGCCCAAGAAACAGAAAAAAGTGTTGCCATGGCAACACTTGTTACCAGGTGTTGCCGAAAAACTAATCAGCCGCAGTCTGTGCAGGGGTATGGAAAGCAAAGAACCCATAAAAATATTTACAAGTCCAAGAAACAAAAAAAAGTGTTGCCATGGCACTTGTTGCCAGGTTTGCCGAAAAACTAAATCAGTTCCAGTCTGTGCAGGGGTATGGAAAGCAAAGAACCCATAAAAATATTTGCAAGTCAAAAAAAAAGAAAAAAGTGTTGCCATGGCAACACTTGTTGCCAGGTGTTGCCGAAAAGCTAATCAGCTGCAGTCTGTGCAGGGGTATGGAAAGCAAAGAACCCATAAAAATATGTACAAGTCCAAGTAACCCAAAAAAGTGTTGCCATGGCAACACTTGTTGCCAGGTTTGCCAAAAAACTTATCCGCCCCAGTCTGTGCAGGGGTATGGAAAGCAAAGAACCCATAAAATATTTATAAGCCCAAGAAACAGAAAAAAGTATTGCCATTACCAGGTGTTGCCAAAAAACTAATCAGCTAAAATCAATGCAAGGATTTGGAATGCAAAGATACCTGAGAAAAAGTTTTAAGCCCAAGAAACATAAAAAAGTGTTGCCATGGCAACTATGGGTTCTTTGCTTTCCATACCCTTGCCACTAATCAGCTCTAATCTGTGCAGTTGTATAGAAAGCAAAGTACCCATAAAAATATTTACAAGTCCAATAAACAAAAAAAAAGTGTTGCCATGGCAACACTTGTTGCCAGGTGTTGCCGAAAAGCTAATCCGCTCCAGTCTGTGCAGGGGTATGGAAAGCAAAGAACCCATAAAATATTTATAAGTCCAAGAAACAGAAATAAGTGTTGCCATGGCAACACCTGTTGCCAGTTATCGTTATAAAACTAATCAGCTCCAATCCATGCAGGGGTTTGGAATGCTAAGAACTCCCCAAAAGATATTAAAGCCCAAGAAACATGAAAAAGTGTTGCCACAGCAACACTTGTTGCCAGATATTGCCAAAAAAGCAATCACACACAAACTCTCATGCCATTAAACTTCCACACCAAATTTAGCTGAGACACATAAAATACTGTACCTGTAAATGAGCAGCAATGAAGGGTGATTCAGATGGAAAATAAAAATAATATCCATGTCCAGCAGGATGGATATAATAATTAAAATAAGTTGTAACTTTAAACTTACTTTTTTAACTTTCAGGTTTTTATGGTAACATTACAATAAAGATCCTGTTTTGGTCTAGACACATGTACATGTTTAATTTAAATGAAAAACTCTAAACTATCACTTTAATATTGCCAAAACATCACAGAAATTTGTCCTAACCTTAAACTGAATGTAAGTCAATGCAAATGTTAAGAGTTTAAGGTCATGTTAACCATGTAGACTCTGTTCAAGGTTACGTATAGCCAAAATTTAAATGTGCTTAAAATCTATTGCACATAATTTAAGATATTATCCAAAATTTTAAAAGAAAAGTAATTATAATTATGCCATTACTGAGAGTTAAAGATCACCCCAATGTAGTCTCAGGGCATTTCTGCAACATCAGTTACATGTACCTGTAAAATATAGATCAAATATGTCATGCCATTTTGGTATACTTTGTGGAATCATAGAAAAAGTGGAGCTCAGTAACATTCTTTTACACATGGGAGATTAAGGTCACCTTAAAATAGGGCACACCTTCAGGACTAGATACATCAACATACCAAATTTAAATTAAATCTGTCATGCAGAATTGAAATACTCTCCAGAAATTGAAAAACTTAAATTCAATATAGTTATATTATCACTAGGAGTTTAAAGACACCTTAAAGTGGGCCACACCTTGACCAGTTACATCCACGTACCAAATTTGTGAAGCCATCTTTAAGCTATTGCCCACAAATCGCAAAAGTAAAATTCAATATAAATGTGTTATAAATGGGAGTTTAAGGTCATCTTAAAATAGGGTACATGTCGATGACCGGCAACACCCACATGCCAAATTTGAATTTCATCCTACTTGCAATTTTTGACATATTTTCCAGAAACAAAGTGTGATGACGATGCTGGTCCTATAGGTGATCCATCACAGCTGAGTGACACCAAACTGTTAGAACCGTAAACTCATAAGTTTCTAAAATATCAGCAATTTATTGTAACCTTATAAAGGAGACTTATTTTTTTGGTCTAAATATATGTACATGATGAATATCGATGAAAAAATCTCAGCACATCAAATATCTTCCAAACACCAAAACAATTGTCCTAACCTTAGAGTCAATGTTAGTTTAAGGTAATCTTTTCCTGAAGGTTCTGTTCAAGGTTTGTTACATCCACAACTGAAACATGCATAGAATTGCACAGTATTTGAAATACTGTTTAAAAATTGTCAAACTTAAAGTGAATATAATTCTGTTATTACTGGTAGTTTAAGGTCACCTTAATGTATGACACTTATCTATGGCCAGTTACATATACAAGGCAAAATTTGGATGAAATTTCTTAATTTATTTCCAGTGTAATCTATGGAAAAATAAAAAAATGTAAACTTAACAAATAGCTTTTTAATATGTATGAGTTTAAGGTCACCTTAAAATAGGGCACACCTTGAAACCCAGTTACAACCACATGGCAAATTTGAATTTGAATCCATCAACCCATTTTTGAGATACTGTCTGGAAATGAATAACCTCAATATAAGTATGTTACTACTGGGAGTTTAAGGTTACCTTAAAATGGGGCACACCTTGAGAACCAGTTACATGCACATGCCAAATTGGAATTTAATCCATAATGCCATTTTTGAGATACTCTCTGGAAAGGATGTGTGACAACGACACTGACCATACTTGTGCTCAAACATAGCTGCTAGTGACACAAAAGAAATGCAACCTTAAACTCATAAGTTTATGAAATATCAGGAATTTACTATAACCTTACAAAAGAACTTTTTGGGTGTAAACAGATATATATGATGAATATCAAAGAATAAAGTCTTAATTAGCACATCAAATATCTTTTAAAAACCAAAAAATTGTCCCAACCTTAAACTCAAAGAGTTAGTTTGCAGATGTGAGAGAGTTTAAGGGAATCTTTTAATGTAGGTTTTGTTCACGGTTTGTTACATCCACAACTTGAAAGATGCTTAGAATTGCACAGTGTTTGAAATACTGTTGAAAAATTGCCACACTTAAAGTGAATATAATTTGGTTATTACTGGGAGTTTAAGGTCACCTTATTGAAATGCACTTACCTGTGGCCAGTTACATATACATGCAAAATTTTAATGAAATTTCTCAAGTTGTTTCCAGTATACTCTATTGAAAAATAATGTAAACTCAATATAACCTTTTAATACATGAGAGTTTAAGGTCACCTTAAAGTAAGGCACACCTTGAAAACCAGTTACAAGCACATGCCAAATTTGAATTGAATCCATCAACAAATTTTTGAGATACCGTCCGGAAACAAAAAACCTTCAAATCAATATAAGAATCTTACTACTGTGAGTTTAAGGTCACCTTAAATAGGGCACACCTTGAGGAAAAGTTTCATCAATATGCCAAATTGGAATTTAATTCATCAAGACATTTTTGAGATACTCTCTGGAAAGTAAGTGTGAAGACTACTCTGACCATGTATGTCTTCCATCAAAGCTGTTAGTGACACAAAATAATGCAACCTTAAACTCATTAGTTTATAAAATATCCGCAACTTACTATAACCTTACAAAAGAGACCATCTTTGGTGGATATATATTGTAGTAATTGGGGTATTCAACCAAATTAAATATAATGTAAATTTTATTCATTTTAAATTCTATAATATTTTAACAATACCTATTTTAACTTAACAGTAACTTTACTTTAACAATACCTATTTTAACTTAACAGTAACTTTACTTTAACAATACCTATTTTAACTTAACAGTAACTTAACTTTAACAGTACTTCAGTTGGGTAAAATATTTTGGCATACTCATTTTTGCCAATTTATTCACTTTTTAATTCTTATTGGTCAGTGGTCAGTAAATCTTCCTTTGGGCTATCCCTTTTGAGAAGACAGCATCTGTATATTTGCAGCTGTAAACTTTCAATTTCATCACATTTGCATGTACTCACAACAGATTGGAATGGTATGTATGAATTATTCATGTATCACAGATTTTATTTGGAATTTATTCATGGTACTTACCATTAACAGGAGTTTATAAATCTTAATAATCCTGTCAAAACTTGGCTCTTACCTGTCAAATTTGTACTGAGAGCACACAGTTGCACAGTAAATATATAAAATATTAAAATACCAATCTTACCTGTAAATTTGGGTAAATCCTTCTATTCATACATAGATTCAATTTATAACATTGGTTTTACATTATCCTCACTCAATATCCTTAATATTCAGAATGTTTAAGATTAAACTGTCAAAATTCACGTACGTGCGCCATTTGTTTATCTTTTGGGTGTATTGATCCAGGGTTTGACAGAATATAGTGCCACAGCTTATCACTTATTTGATCCGTATTGTGTCTACATTAGTGATCTCAACGGGTATCCGGATATCCGGGTACCGGAACCCTGAATATTTACCCGAATCCGAAATCACATACCCGAGTACCCGAAACTACTGTCAATATCGCCCACTTTAGCTGACGAGTACAGACATATCTGGACTTCATAAATTCACCTAAAAATAAAACTATTCAATTAAAATGCACAAGAGTAATGTTTTCTCACCCTTGTACACCATTTATAGTATTTTATTTGTTTTTTATTTTGGTTCTTTATGCATTGTCAAATGCCGATACCCTTTGAAAATCGTCAGCATATTAACACAGTTAAATAATTCTGAGTACATGAAACGTTGTATATATTGCCTATATATAGTTCAATTCCGAAACTACATTCGAGCAAGAGTGAATGCTTTACTGATAGGTCATGTGACTCCACCTTTATGGACACAACCGTGTTTTGAATGTACAGAAATCTTTTCTTGGTTAACATTTCTTCTGTGTCGTACTGTTTTGAATGCAAAAAAGGTGGCCGACGAGAAATAAAGTAAATGGTTGGACCCCATTATTTGTGTGTGTTTTAAGTTTGTAAATATGTAGATTTTTGTAGAATCACCTATTATCGCCCATTGGCGTGAGTACCCGGGTACCCGCCCGCTGAAATCAATACCTACCCGGTCCCACCAAAAAGGGGATTTTGAGAACACTAGTCTAAATCCATTTATAATTTATGTGCTAAAGTCATTTTATGATGATATCCAAAGTAATGATTCATGTTTTACAACTTGAATGTTAATTTTGCAATAATATTCCTACTCCAAGGGGTCTCTGGAAACCTATATAAGGGCGAACGTAACGCTGTAGAGTCAGTTTCTTTTGAGAGACTCAAGTGTGCACATCGATCTGCGCAACATTGTGCACAAACACCACTGTGAAGTAGTGCATTATTGATCTTGCTGTGCGCATGTACAAATTTCTCATGTGCACGGATCATTGACTGAAAAGGTCAGTTAACAGAAACAATGTGCACACATTAAACAATAATACATCCTGTTTAGCTCAAACTTGACATTGAGTACAGCTTCCACACATATTTAAATTAAATATCCCATGATTTGTAACTAATAACATTTGATACTCAAGCACAGATAATCTGATAACTGCACAGAAATCCTGCTACAAACTTTCACCATGTGTGTTGAGGAAATACCTATGACGTCATGCTTTTTCTAACATTGCCTGATAATCAATAATCCTGTCTGTCTTTGAGCCAATGAAAATCCTTCATACAACTCATTCCTACATGACCTATGACCTCTACTTTCTAACACTACCTGCTGATCAATGATCATGTCTGGCTCTGTGCCAATGAAAACCCTTCCTACATCCCACTGATCAGCAGTGACAGTTCTATATTTGGAAAAACAGTAGTGAAGTTGTACTCACTCATTCACTGGCATTTCCATATTTGGAAACAGAGTAGTGAAGTTGTATATATGGAGGGATAGACTTAATCCATTGACTCCAGTGTAACATATTTACTTTGGACTGAGTTGTATTTATTGTCAACTTAAAAATTCAATCTTTCTTTTGAAATGCACACCTTATAAATGACTGAAGAACTCCAGTAAATGTTGTGAAAACTCAGGAGGATTTATAAAATTAAGATTAATTAAATAAATCTCCTATTGGAGTGATTATTATTTAGACAAGGACAGCACTTTTGTTGAGTGCTATTTTCTCAGTGTATTTATAATTCACTGAGCATTACTGTAGTATTTACACACTGATTTTTGACTGTACTTTCAGTGTGTTTGAATTATTTGACATTGAATTAAGAATTGAATGTCACACATTGATATTTGAATACTGTGTGTTACTGATGTATTTGGACATTTGATGCATATTTTTGACTGTTGGCATATCAAATGCTTATGAATTGCACACAGTCTGACTGGATGTCATATGATTTTGAATACTAGTGTGCGACTTTTTGCTCTTATGATATTTGGTGTGTATATTTTGACTATTATTATGTAGAACACTAATTAATTGCACACATTCTTATTAAATGTGAATATTAGTCTTTAAACTCTTTGAGTATTGACTGTGTTGACTGTATTTACGGTATTGACAGTGTTAACTGTATTGACATGTTTGACTGTATTGATATTAGTGACTGAATTAACTGTATTTACTGTGTTGAGTGTATTGACAGTATTTACCGTATTGACTGTATTTACAGTACTGAAGTTTAGATTTAAGGTGCATGTTGCATGTGATTTTATTAGTGCACCGTAGTAGACTTTGGGAATTACTTGTATTATTATTTATTGAATATGCCGGTTTGACATGAGTTAAATAAAGTTGTTATTTGTTTTGCAATTCTTTTAAGTTATTTTGTTGGAATGCATGAGTGAGACTGACTTATGATTGAATTGAGGTACATGCATAGGGTTTCTCTGCAACTTATTTGATTGACTGATATCTTACCTGTGGTGAGCAGGTACTGAAACAAGCAACCTTACCTGTGATGAGCAGGTACTTTGACTAATTATCTTAACTGTGGTGAGCTGGTTAAGATTACAATAAGCAGAGAATCTTGACTGTACTGTGTAGATTGGGTGATTGACTTGAACTTACCTGATGATTTGATTCTTGGACAAGATTGAAGAGTTTAAGGCAAAACGTTGTAGTTAACATAACCAACACACTACCATACAAACCAGTTAACATTAACACACAACTAACGTTCTAGTTGTTAACACCAACCGGGAACGTTACATTTTTGGTGGCAGCGGTGGGATTCCATACCTTTAGGGGAATCCAGTGAAACGAACCTTTGCAGACTGTTGAGACTTGCAAACTGTACCATAATGAGTACTCACGAACAAACTGAAGATATCACAAATGCTGATGCCTCTGGCTGTCCTGTGAACAGCTCCCCAGCATGTGCTGGGGCTGGCGACCTTGGTAGGTCGGACATGAATATTGAGTTACAGAGACCTAGTATACGCCACAGACCTACTGACTTTGCACCTGAGGTATTATTGGGACAAAATGTACCTAGTTACAGACACAACCGACCTGACCAGTACTCTAATTCTAATTCTAATTGGACTTTTATAGCGCTTAATCTCCCCAAACAAGAGGACTCTAAGGCGCAACAAAACAAAAAGCAGTCAACAAAATTCTGTGTCCAGGGACATAACAGGGGTCGAACACCACGGAGAACGCCAGGAGGATGATTCAGGCTAGGGTGGATATGCTTTGGTGTAGGTTTTAAGCTGTTTTCTGAAGGAGGCCAGGGATGGAGAGGCACGAATCACATCAGGGAGAGTATTCCACACAGTAGGAGCATCAAACGCAAAACTATTACCAAACTGTTTGACAGATTTATGAACAGAGGGGCAGAATTTTGGAATAACTAGGAAATTACCACCACTTTGACTGCGCCTGGTACTATAAGAACTGCTGTAGGAAGAAAGATGTGGTGAAAAATACCTGGGAAAACCTGTGTGAAGATACTTATAAACAAGTGTGACTGTCTTGAACACAATGCGCTGTTCAACAGGAAGCCAATGCAGTTTCTTTAGCACAGGAGTTATGCTGGTGTATCGACTGGTGTTTGATACAATTCTAGCTGCACTATTTTGGATGCACTGTAATTTGCGTAGATTGAACTTGGACAGGCTCCTGAAAAGTGAGTTGCAGTAATCCAACCGACTACTAACAAGAGCGTTGGCTACAAGCACAGAAACATCATGAGTAAGAAACCGCCTGACATGTTTGAAGTCACGGAGTTTAACAAAACAACTTTTGCAGACATTCTGAACATGCTTGGACAAAGAGAAATCTGAATCAAGCCACACACCCAGATTTTTTACTGAATCTGCAGGGCAGAGTGAGTTGCCCAGGATATCAATTGGAAAACATGCTTTCAACTTATCCCTTTGTCTCTTCGAACCAAAGATGATAAACTCAGTCTTATCAGGATTCAGTTTGAGCTTACTAGTTGTCGTCCACTCTTTAACATCATTTAGGCACTTGTTTAGCTTTTCAAAGGCAGCAGATGCATTCTTCTGGGATAAATGTATACTCTGACTCAAGATTTCAGAATGGAGACATAGTGGGTGGCCGGTACCAGCCAAACAGAAACAGACCTGATAGGGATGACTGCTTAGACAATATCCAAGACATACTTAGGGATATGAGAACAACTGTAGAACAACAAAGACAACCAATACACAACCAAGTGCCAAGGGTTATGCCTGACACATTTGATGGCCGTGGGTCTTGGACTGAGTATTTGGCCCACTTTGAGACAGTTGCTGACCTTAATCAGTGGCATCCCAGGGAGAAAGTTCAATACGTAGCTGTAAGCCTTAGAGGTGAGGCTTGTCAGGCTATGAGATTTTTGACCCCAGAGGTCAAACAAAACTACCAGGGTTTAGTGGCCGCTCTCAATAGGCGATTTAACCCAGGTAACCGTACTGAATTGTTCCGAATTCAATTATGAAACAGGACAAGAAGAGACAAAGAAGCCATTCCACAGTTAGCCCAATCTATTAGACATTTAGTTCTGCAGGCTTTTCCACAGGCCCATGGTGAGTTATTTATTTCTCTTGTCCAGAGACCACTTCTTTGATGCCTTGGGTGACAGCGACCTGAGATTTAAGATTTTCCAAGCACATACAGAAACCTTTGATGAGACGGTGGCAGCAGCTATTGAAATGGAGGCCTTCCAACAGGCTGAGCGACAAAGGCATTCTCGTAGGTCTGTCAGAGAAATCTCTTCAGGTGAGTCAAGCGTTGATGTGGCTCAGATTTCTGGTGCCAATACAAAGGCTACAGAGCCACGAAAGACTTCACCAAATGGTTAACTTTTGAAACAAATTGAAAACCTCACAAAGGTCATAACTGAAATGAAATCCCAGATTTCGAAACCAAATTTCAACCACAATGAAAAGAAACCTTTTGACCGTTCCAAGCTTAAGTGCTGGAATTGTGGAGAACTGGGTCACACCCAATATAAATGCCCAAAACCTGCTGAGAACAAAGACCGTTCTCATCAGAAACCAACAGCTCAGAATACCTCACAGTCAAACTAAATAAGACTGTTCCTGGAGGCCAAGAAATGGTCTTAAGTGAAACAAGAAGGCCTAATGTTATTGTATCTGCATTCTCAAAAACTTGTGGTCTTACTGTTGCTGGAGAGGTTTGTTCAAAAGAAGTAAACTTTTTGGTTGACACAGGGTCTGCTATTACACTAATAGCATCAGATATTTTTGATAGTTTTCAAAAGAATACAATACTGGAGCCTGTACCATATGATGTTTTACTTGCTGATGGTACCAGTTTATCCGTGAAGGGTCCAAGCAAACTTGAAATTTACCTAGGCCCTGTGAAAACCTGTCACAATGTGATTGTGGCAAAAATCAAATCACAAGCTATTTTGGGCATGGACTTTTTGACCGCCCAAAAGTGCACTTTGGACTTGAAGAAATCCTGTATAAGGATAGAAAATACTCAAATACGCATGTGGAATGAATTTTCTGCAAAACCAAACTGTTGTAGACTTACAGTTGCAGATCATGTTACTGTACCAGGTAATCATGAGCAGCTGATACAAGCAAAATTTATGAAAAGAGGCGGTGAAAACAGATTTAATGTTATTGAGGGCTCTCCATTATTTCAGTCCAAATATGGTGTCCTTGTGGCCAGAACATTAACAGACATTACAAGTCAAAATGCAGTTGTCAGGGTTTTAAATCCTACTGATGATGACATTGACCCGAGACAAGGTACAACTATAGGTACTTGTTATCCTATCGACAGTTCAAGTGTTCAGAAACTGAATACAGTTTTGGTAAATAGTCTTGACCATGGTGAAAAACGGCCAGATATTAAGATCTCAGATTTACCTGAACCCCTCCAGAAGCTCACTGAAAACAGTTCTGAACATTTGGACAGTAGTGAAAAGCAAAAGTTCATGAATCTACTCTACCAGTACAGGGATGTTTTTGTAGATTCTGATGGCAAGTTAGGAAGGACCGGTGTTGTAAAACATACAATCGACACGGCCGATGCAAAACCGGTGAAACAAAATCCCCGGCGGATACCAATCCACCTGAAACATGAAGTTGAAAATCTCATGCAAGACATGATTGACAAAACTTTGATTGAACCTTCTACTAGCCCCTGGGCATCTCCAGTGGTACTAGTTAAAAAGAAGGATGGTTCCCTCAGATTTTGCATTGATTACAGACGTGTCAATGACTTGACCATAAATACTTGTGCTTACCCATTACCAAGAATTGATTCGACCTTGGAACATTTGTCTGGGTCAAAATGGTTCAGTACATGTGATTTGGCCAGTGGTTTTCACCAGGTAGAAATGGCTGAAAATGACAAACCAAAAACTGCATTCACCACTCCTACTCATGGGTTATATCAGTTTAACGTCATGCCCTTTGGTTTGACGGGAGCACCGTCAACTTTTGAAAGACTCATGGAGCAGGTCTTAAGCGGACTGCAGTTCAAAACTTTGCTGATATATATTGATGACGTGATAATATACAGCAAAAGTGTAGAAGAGGGTTTGGCCAGGTTAGAAACTGTTTTTCAGCGATTCAGATCATCGAATCTCAAGCTTAAGGCCAAAAAGTGCCTTTTCTTTCAAAGAGAGGTGACTTACCTTGGACACAAAGTTTCAGACAAGGGAATAGAAACAGATCCCTCAAAATTATCTGCAGTTAAAGACTGGCCTCAACCTAAAACTGTCAGGGAGGTACGCAGTTTTGTTGGATTTTGTTCCTATTATAAGAAATTTATCCAAGATTTTGCTAAAATAGCAAACCCCCTTCACAAACTTACTGAAAAGACACAAAGTTTTTAACTGGACAGAAGAATGCACTCTAGCATTTGAGAAATTGAAGGAACATTTAATAAGTGCTCCAATACTGGCTTATCCGAATGCTCAAGATGAATTTGTTCTTGATACTGATGCTTCAGACTTCTCTATTGGGGCTGTTTTGTCACAAAGTCAAGATGGTCAAGAAAAGGTTATTGCATATGCCAGTAAATCCCTTACAAAGCCAGAGAGAAATTACTGTGTTACCCGTAGGGAATTACTTGCTGTAGTTTTCTTTGTGAAACATTTCAAACATTACTTGAATGGCAAACGTTTCCGACTCCGAACTGATCATGCATCACTTAAATGGCTTTTTCGCTTTAAAGAGCCTGAAGGTCAAATAGCCCGTTGGCTAGAAATGCTAGGAAGTTATGAGTTTGATATCCAGCACAGGGCTGGAAAGCCCCATAGCAATGCCGACGCATTATCTAGGCTGCCCTGTAGACAATGTGCCAGAATAGATCAAGTTGAAGTACAAGCAGTGACAAGGTCACAGGCCAAACATGAGAAAATTGATGAGAATTTTGAAGAAACGGACGAAAACGAAACCGAAAAATCAAAATGAACAAACATCTGATGAACCTTGGTTACAAATTTGGAATACGGAGACTATCTTGAAAAATCAAGAAGATGACGCTATCATCGGCCAAATGCTGAGGTTTAAAAATAGTGCTCAAGCAAAACCAAACTGGAATGAGGTATCCAAATACTCTCCAAAGTTGAAAGCCTACTGGTTCCTTTGGGATCAGTTACATGTCAGAAATCAAATATTGTATAGGAGGTGGGAGACCGAATCAACAAAGCAAGTGGTTTGGCAATTGGTGCTTCCGCTTGTGATGCGAAAAAAAATCTTGCAAGAGTTACATGCTAGTCCAACAGGTGGTCACCTTGGTGAACACAAGATACTGGCAAAAGTACGGCAAAGATATTTTTGGCATGACATGAAAAATTATGTCAAATTATTTTGCCAACAATACACAAATTGTGCTCAGAAGAAACTCCCGGCGAAGAAAAACAAGGCACCCTTAGGTCAGTACCTTATAGGTGCTCCTTTAGAAAGGGTCGCTCTTGACATTGTTGGCCCCTTTCCTAGAAGTGACTCAGGAAACAAATATGTGTTAGTCCTAGGTGACTATTTCACCAAGTGGATGGAGGCTTACCCTTTGCGCAATATAGAGGCACAAACAGTTGCTGAGACTTTTATGCATGAGTTTGTCAGCAGGTTTGGGGTACCTCAAGAACTCCACACTGATCAGGGAACACAATTTCAGTCCAGGGTTATGAACGAAATTTGTAAGATTCTAGGCATTCACAAAACCAGAACCACACCATTTCATCCAATGTCTGATGGCCTGGTTGAGAGATTCAATAGGACTTTAGAATCTATGTTGAGCCTATATGTGAAAACAAACCAGAGAGATTGGGACAAATTTGTTCCATTAGTCACAATGGCTTACAGATCTACCCCTCAAGAGTCAACACAAGTAAGCCCAAACGTGTTGATGTTTGGACACGAAATTAACGTACCAGTTGATTTGATGGTTGGTTGTCCCAATGAATCTGAAACATTGTCTGAACATGACTATGTCAGTGACTTAAGAGAGCGTCTTGAAATCGCTCATGACTATGCTCGTAGACATTTGCAGAGTAGTGCCAACAGGCAAAAGAAATATTATGACATAAAAATGTCAGGTGAACCTTACCGAACTGGAGATTTTGTATGGCTTTATACACCAATCAAAAAGGTTGGGGTATCTCCAAAGCTGCAAAAATTTTAGGATGGACCGTATTTAGTGCTAGAAAGACTGAGTGATGCTGTATACAGAATACAGCGAAGTGAGAAGTCCATTCCCAAGGTTGTGCATTTTGATAGGATTAAAAAGTATTTAGGACCAAAAGTAGCTGATTGGTTGGGAGGGAATGAACAAACTCAACCAAATACCCTTAATGACCATTAGAAATGTTATAATTTATATTGTGAATTGAATGTGTGCTCTGTCTCTGGGTGAGAAGACAAGGGCTATTGGTGAAAATTCCAGTTTCTGAGGTGAAACTGGTGAAAATTCCTTCTATTGAGAATAGTAAGGTGAAAATTCCAATTGCCCTGAAGTTGGTATTGCTCCTAGTTATAACCCTAGGGCAAAGATTGGGGGTTCTGGTGAAAATTCCAGTTTCTATGATGAAATTGGTGAAAAATTCTTGTCCAAATGGTGTGGTCAGGTGAAAATTCCAGAACAACAACTTGAAAGAGGGACACTGAGACACATTTGTTTCGGGAGAAATTAAATAAGTAGTAATCTCAATTCTAGATCTTTTACCTACCCGCAAATGCAGCTGTATGACTGACGTGAATGCTTGAGGTAGTTAAGTTAATTAACATACTCAAGCGTTGGTTTGGATAGTTAACAGAGAAAAACAAAATTTCTGTTTGAAAGTCCTAACCATAATTTTATTTTTTTTATTAATTTTATTTTTTTTAGAAAATGATGAAATTTGATGAAGAAAACCATGAAAAGCGAGTGAGAGTCCCAAGACAAGGCAAACAAAAATTTTGGACTTGTTACAAATGCAAGAACACATTTAACAATCAACCAGATTTTAAAACCCACATTGCCATTTGTGGCAAAAACCAAAACTCCAAACAGCAATTCCAGTGTCCCTTCTGCCCTGTGAAAAATGCCAGAAAGAGGGACTTGATAAACAGGCACATTGCTAAGTACCACGGAGAGAAAATATTCGAGGTGGTCACGAACCCAAGTCTGATTATTATGGTGCAAAAGTGGCCCGAAGGACAGAAGCTGGAGGACTCCTACAGTCTTGCCGATGAGGAAGATTATGTGAATGAGCTAGACCAGTCCATTATGGGAAACATAAACCTTGGCAGCATGTCAGAAAGAGAGGCTCTAGAGGAGCAGGTGACATTTGTCAAAACGTTGTCATCCAAGAGTTCACCCATGAGAACAGTTGAACAAGGTACCCCAGACAACACTCAGTGCAAAGGGCCACTTGTGTCAGCTGGTAAGGCTGGCATAACCACATCTAACACAGAAAGGGTTTTGGTTCCAGCTGGTGAGGCTGGAAACCAAATACCCGTGACCAAAACTGATGGCCAGCCACCAGCTTCAGAACCTGTGGACCAGGCACAACTTCCTGAGGGCCAGGCAAAACTTCCCGAGGCTATGGGCCGGGCACCAGTTTCAGAACCTGAGGGTCAGGCGAAACTTCCCAAAGCCGGTACCAACACCTCCACAACTGCAGATGGTGCAAGGGACCAAGCGACATCGGCAAAGACATGCTGTGCTGGAGGGATGATAAAGAGAGGGCCAAAGCCTCAGCCGAAGAAGAAGGACCCCAGTGAGCGCTGCCCACACAACATTCCATTGCCAGTCCTAGAGCTGATAAACCGGGAGAAACACCACCCTAACGGGCTGAAGGAATTTGTGAAAGATGTCCGAATCAATTGCCCGATGTGTACCCCGCACGACCTGCTACGAGAGTTTGGCGTCCACCAGTATAAGAAGTGACATTTTATTTAGAAAATGAACAGTTTTAATTTAAATTTACGTTGCATGGTTAAATAAATTTCTAGCTTGGTGAGTATTTTGATTCTTGTAATTCAGTCCAATTTTATCAAATTATAACTATGTATTTCATTTCAGGTGAAATCTTGCAATTTAATATGTCAATTTAATTAGTAGTAATATATGAGTCTGGCTGTGGTTAGAATTTGCAGGAGCTGCATTCTTAAGGAGGGGGCAATGTAGTAATTGGGGTATTCAACCAAATTAAATATAATGTAAATTTTATTCATTTTAAATTCTATAATATTTTAACAATACCTATTTTAACTTATAACAGTACTTCAGTTGGGTAAAATATTTTGGCATACTCATTTTTGCCAATTTATTCACTTTTTAATTCTTATTGGTCAGTGGTCAGTAAATCCTCCTTTGGGCTATCCCTTTTGAGAAGGCAGCATCTGTATATTTGCAGCTGTAAACTTTCAATTTCATCACATTTGCATGTACTCAAACAGATTGGAATGGTATGCATGAATTATTCATTTATCACAGATTTTATTTGGAATTTATTCATGGTACTTACCATTAACAGGAGTTTATAAATCTTAATAATCCTGTCAAAACTTGGCTCTTACCTGTCAAATTTGTACTGAGAGCACACAGTTGCACAATGAATATATAAAATATTAAAATACCAATCTTACCTGTAAATTTGGGTAAATCCTTCTAGTCATACATAGATTCAATTTATAACATTGGTTTTACATTATCCTCACTCAATATCCTTAATATTCAGAATGTTTAACATTAAACTGTCAAAATTCACGTACGTGCGCCATTTGTTTATCTTTTGGGTGTATTGATCCAGGGTTTGACAGAATATAGTGCCACGGCTTATCACTTATTTGATCCATATTGTGTCTAAATCCATTTATAATTTATGTGCTAAAGTCATTTTATGATGATATCCAAAGTAATGATTCATGTTTTACAACTTGAATGTTAATTTTGCAATAATATTCCTACTCCAAGGGGTCTCTGGAAACCTATATAAGGGCGAACGTAATGCTGTAGAGTCAGTTTCTTTTGAGAGACTCAAGTGTGCACATCGATCTGCGCAACATTGTGCCCAAACACCACTGTGAAGTAGCGCATTATTGATCTTGCTGTGCGCATGTACAAATTTCTCATGCACGCGGATCATTGACTGAAAAGGTCAGTTAACAGAAACAATGTGCACACATTAAACAATAATACATCCTGTTTAGCTCAAACTTGACATTGAGTACAGCTTCCACACATATTTAAATTAAATATCCCATGATTTGTAACTAATAACATTTGATACTCAAGCACAGATAATCTGATAACTGCACAGAAATCCTGCTACAAACTTTCACCATGTGTGTTGAGGAAATACCTATGACGTCATGCTTTTTCTAACATTGCCTGATAATCAATAATCCTGTCTGTCTTTGAGCCAATGAAAATCCTTCATACAACTCATTCCTACATGACCTATGACCTCTACTTTCTAACACTACCTGCTAATCAATGATCATGTCTGGCTCTGTGCCAATGAAAACCCTTCCTACATCCCACTGATCAGCAGTGACAGTTCTATATTTGGAAAAACAGTAGTGAAGTTGTACTCACTCATTCACTGGCATTTCCATATTTGGAAACAGAGTAGTGAAGTTGTATATATGTATATATAAAGGGATAGACTTAATCCATTGACTCCAGTGTAACATATTTACTTTGGACTGAGTTGTATTTATTGTCAACTTAAAAATTCAATCTTTCTTTTGAAATGCACACCTTATAAATGACTGAAGAACTCCAGTAAATGTTGTGAAAACTCAGGAGGATTTATAAAATTGAGATTAATTAAATAAATCTCCTATTGGAGTGATTATTATTTAGACAAGGACAGCACTTTTGTTGAGTGCTATTTTCTCAGTGTATTTATAATTCACTGAGCATTACTGTAGTATTTACACACTGATTTTTGACTGTACTTTCAGTGTGTTTGAATTATTTGACATAGAATTAAGAATTGAATGTCACACATTGATATTTGAATACTGTGTGTTACTGATGTATTTGGACATTTGATGCATATTTTTGACTGTTGGCATATCAAATGCTTATGAATTGCACACAGTCTGACTGGATGTCATATGATTTTGAATACTAGTGTGCGACTTTTTGCTCTTATGATATTTGGTGTGTATATTTTGACTATTATTATGTAGAACACTAATTAATTGCACACATTCTTATTAAATGTGAATATTAGTCTTTAAACTCTTTGAGTATTGACTGTGTTGACTGTATTTACGGTATTGACAGTGTTAACTGTATTGACATGTTTGACTGTATTGATATTAGTGACTGAATTAACTGTATTTACTGTGTTGAGTATATTGACAGTATTTACCGTATTGACTGTATTTACAGTACTGAAGTTTAGATTTAAGGTGCATGTTGCATGTGATTTTATTAGTGCACCGTAGTAGACTTTGGGAATTACTTGTATTATTATTTATTGAATATGCCGGTTTGACATGAGTTAAATAAAGTTGTTATTTGTTTTGCAATTCTTTTAAGTTATTTTGTTGGAATGCATGAGTGAGACTGACTTATGATTGAATTGAGGTACATGCATAGGGTTTCTCTGCAACTTATTTGATTGACTGATATCTTACCTGTGGTGAGCAGGTACTGAAACAAGCAACCTTACCTGTGATGAGCAGGTACTTTGACTAATTATCTTACCTGTGGTGAGCTGGTTAAGATTACAATAAGCAGAGAATCTTGACTGTACTGTGTAGATTGGGTGATTGACTTGAACTTACATGACGATTTGATTCTTGGACAAGATTGAAGAGTTTAAGGCAAAATGTTGTAGTTAACATAACTAACACACTACCATACAAACCAGTTAACATTAACACGCTACTAACGTTCTAGTTGTTAACACCAACCGGGAACGTTACAATATGTACATGATGAATATCGATGTAAAAAGTCCTAATTAGCATATAAAATATCTTCTAAACACCAAAAATATTACCCCAACCTTAAACTCAAAGTTTGTTTGCACTGCTGTATGTTAGCGAGTTTAAGGTAATCTTTTCTTGAAAGTTTTGTTCAAGGTTTGTTACATCCACAACTGAAACGCCTAGAATTGCACAATATTTGAAATATTGTTCAAAAGTTAGCAAACTTAAAGTGAAATAATTCTGTTATTAATGGGAGTTTAAGGTCACCTTATTGTGTGGCACTTACCAATGGCCAGTTATATATAATTCCAAAAGTTGAATGAAATTTCTGAAGTTACTTTCAGTATACTCCATGGAGAAAGAAAAAACGTAAACTGGACATAAATTTTTTATATAAGGGAGTTTAAGGTCACCTTAAAATAGGGCACGCCTTCAAAACTAGTTACAACCACATGCCAAATTTGAATCGAATCCATCAAGCCATTTTTGAGATATTGTTCGGAAACGAAAAAACTTAAATTGAGTTTAAGTATTTTAATAGTGGAAGTTTAAGGTCACAAAACTATATAGCACACCCCCAGGACCAGTTACATCCACATACCAATTTTGAATTAAATCTGACAAGCCATTTTTGAGATACTGTCCAGAATACAAAGTGTGACGACGACAGACGACGACGACGCCACAAAATTGGATGACAAAGCGATCCCTATATGCCACTCAGCATAAATGCTGGTGGCACAAAAATGACCTTACCCGTAACATCTTGAGAGGTAAACCTATACCTAGACCCTAGGATTAGACTCCTGAAGACTTGGTTGTAGCGGATGTGCATCCCCTTCTTTTCTTTCCGAGGATAACTGGTCTGAGGGGAAGGATCTAGGACTTGTTGTGCCGCCACCACTGGTCCCAGATACATATTGTTGTCGTTGTCTGACTAAGTAAGGTCTTAAAAATTTGTAAATGTGTTGTGAGCTTTCCAGTGACATGCTTGCATGATTTGGTCCACCGATACCCCACCGTAAAAGTCCTTAGAGGCCTTGAAGGCCCGAATGTCATGCGCTTTAACTTGGACCAAGTCCAAGGCTTGTTGGTCTGCTTGTTTGTAACAAAGTAGAATGGTTTGTTTCAACCAAGAAGAGACAGTAGCGGGTCTGATGTCTGAGGTATGTCCTTTCTTGAAGGAGATGAAAAGGAGGGATCGAGACCCTCTCAGGTATTTGGTTCGATCCAAATAGTACCTCAGGGCCCGCACGGGACACAAGGTCCTGTCTTCTTTGAATTGTCTATCTACAATGGTAGTCAAAGCAGGAATAGTCACCGGAGACACACTTTGAGAACCTCTTGCCAGTTGATTTTTGGCCATGAAGTCAGAAGATGGGAACAAGGCAACCTTTTCCCATTGGCCTAGATTAGATACTTTGTTTGCAACCCAGGCATGGATTTCGCTGTGGCGCTTGCCGGAGGCCAAAGGTAGCAAGAAATCAGTTTTGAGAGTAAGATGTTTGAGGTCTGTGTCTTTCATGGGCTCAAAGGGTGCTTTTGTGAGCTCATTGAGAACAACAGAAAGGTTCCACTTAGGAAGATTCCTGGAACTTTTGGGATGATCCCTGTGAAAACTGGAGAGTAACCTGTGAAGGTCTGAATTTTGTGCAATATGGTGCCCCGCTGGGCCCAAAGTGTCAACAATGGCCGTCCTGTAACCATCAATGGTCGAGGGGCGCCTGTATAGATCTTGGTAGAGGTACATGAAAAAGTCTGAGACTTGTTTCACAGATGGATTGGAGAAATCCACCAAATTTTCTCTGCACCATTTCTCAAATAGGGCCCACTTTGACTTGTAGATGGTCCTTGTTGATGGCCTCTGAGGGGCAGCAATTCTCTCTGCCACCTCCACAGAGAAGCCTTGTTCTTGGAGCTGTCAACTCCTAGACACCAGGCGTGGAGGTTGAGTAGCTGTGGATTGTTGTGGAACACATAATTGTGCGACTGTTTGAGAAGAGTTGTTGACACTGGAAGTTGTAGTGGGATCTCTGTTGAGAGCTGCACTAGGTCCCAAAACCAGGGCATCCCTGGCCAGCCTGGGGCTATTACGATGATCAGGCAATGGCATTGCCTGATTTTTTGGATCACCCTGTGAAGGAGAGCCATTGGAAGGTAAGCATAGGCAGTGAGACCCGTCCAATTTATGTTCAGAGCATCTATGTCCCAAACCTTTTGGTCTGGGACAGGAGATACATACAGTGGAAGTTTGTGGTTCAGGTGAGTGGCAAATAGATCTACATGATGAGTGAACCACTTTTACCAGATTTGTTTGAACACCTGTGGATGCAGTGACCATTCTGTTGACTGTACTTGGTTCGACCTGGATAGAAGGTCAGCCATCACATTCAGACACCCTGGAATGTGTCTGGCTTTTAATGTTATGCGATAGTGATGGCACCATGTCATGATCTTCTGCTGAGTGAGTTCCTCCTTGTTTGTTTATGTAGGCTACCACTGTTCAGTTGCCCGTTGCAACTAGCACTGTTTGGTTCTGGCACTGGTCCTTGAAGCTTCGAAGGGCCAGGGAGACCGCCTTCAATTCTAGAACATTTATGTGTAGCTTTTTTTCCCGGTCTGACCACAGACCCTTTGTAGAACTTTGATCTAAGTGAGAACCCCAATCTTCGTTTGAGGCATCTGAAAGAGTTGGATACTGTGGTCTTTGGGATGAAGGTCTGCACCTCTCATCATGTTTGAGGGATTTTGCCACCAGTCTAAGTGTGCTGCAATGGCTTCTGTCCAAGGAAGGAGGCTGTCCAGCGACTGAGGATATATCCAGTGCTCCTTGAGGTGAAACTGAAAGAGCCTGATGTGAAGGCGTCCTTCCGGGACCATTTTCTCCGTTGAGGCGAGCAACCCAATTAGCGACATCAAACATCTTACAGTCAAGACATTTCTTGATTTGAGTCTTAGGATCAAATCCTGAAGTTTGAGCCATCTCTCTTGAGTGGGTTTTACAAGGGCTGAATCTAGATGGTATTCGTAGCCCACGAACGAAAACACCTAAGTAGGTTTCAGTTCTGATTTTTCCTGATTTATTATCCAACCCCAAGGACTGGGTTAGGTCTACCACTCCCTCAGTGTTCACTTGGGCTTTCTCCTGAGACTGGGACCTGATCAGCCAGTCGTCCAGGTATTGGTGAAGTTTGAGTCCTCTGGAGAGGGCCATTAGCTTCACTTCCTTTACAATCATTGTAAAGACCTGGGGGGCTGTGGCTAGTCCGAATGGGAGGGAGGTGAACTGGAACACCTGGGACCTATAGCAAAACCTTAGGTATTTCCTTGAGTTTGGATGATGGGGATGTGAAGGTAGGCATCTGATAGGTCTATCGATGATACCCATTCCTCTGGAATCAGGGAGGTCCTGATGGACTCTGGAGTTTCCATTTTGAACTTTTCTACATGTAGAAAAGTATTGAGCCAGGCGACTGTAAAACCCGAGAGATTTTACATTTTCCACCCTTTTGATTGCATTCTTTGATAGAAGAGACTGGATACAAGTGGCCAGAGCTTGGTCTTTTTGACAGGCCTTGTACTCTGACAGAATCAGAGGGAATCTGACCAGACTTGGTTTTGAAAGGAATGGCAGTACGTAGCCATTGGTGATAATGTTTAACACGTTGGATGAACATTTGTTTGTTTGCCAGTCTCTTCTGAAAGAATGGAGGCGACCTCCTACTGGTGGACTGAGGGAGGCTTTTAAGGAGTCATTGGGGAGAGGGGTTTCCACGCCCTCGCCCCCTGTTGTGGGGTCAGAAATTACCCCTGGAGCCTCTGAAGTTCGGTTTCCCCCTACCTGAGGAAAACGAATGGTTACTGCTTTGTGAGGAGTTGCCCCCATAGGGGCGTTTCCTGTAGGAGCCTCTTTTCTTGTTGTGGGGACCACAAAAGGGCTTATAGGGTCCGAAACCCTGAGAGTCTTTAGAGGTGCCTTTTTTTAGGAAGAAGTATTCACCTTCCTTCACAAGTTGAGACTTGAACAAGGAGGGGTCCCAAAGGGACAAGTTCCTGAGTTCTTGGCGTCTCGTTTCCCCTAAATGTGGTTGCAAAAGGGTCATTTCGGCTTCGCGCCTAAGCAAGCCAGTGTTATGCATAGAATATAGTTCCCTCTGGAGTATATGGGCTAGGGATTTGCTGAGGCATGTGACAGCCCTGTGTTGGATAAGAACAGTCTTATTCCAAAAATCTAAGTACTCACAGGTTTGTTCATATCCACGCTTTGCTACTTTCTCAGGATTGGCACCTTTCTGGATCTGAGTCTTAACCTTCTTGAAGGTTGACTTTATGCTATGTTGACACTTTTCAAGAGAAGCATTGCAAGAAGATGAAGTCTTGGCAAAGGCAGCAGTAAAGTTGAGCGTGGAGATATTTTGCCTAGCTTGGTGTTCCGATTCCCTAAGAATTGGTAGGGCAACCTTGCCCATAGGAGCCTCAGGGGGTTTAGGAGTAATACAGATCTTTGCAAAATCTGTATTCAACTCCTGAATTTTCTCCTCATAACAGGGCTGTCCCACCTTGTACCACTTTGTAGTGGAAGGAGGAGGTTTGATATATTTACCCTCAGGTAAATTAGCGGCCTGAAAATCATGTTCAAATTTGTCAAAGGCATCTTTGATAACTGAGCTAAGTGGGAGCATAGAGGAAGGACCTCTAGGTCTGAGCTCTTGACAGCCTTTCTCATCATCCAGACCCATGACTGAAGTTGAGGACCTAGGCATGGACTTCCTGGGGTCAGGGAGGGAAAGAATGCGCCTGAAAGTGTCCACCTCTTCAGCATACTGGGAGGGAACGTCAGACAGAGCTACTTCCCTATAATAAGGGGGGACTGGATCATGTTGAGGTTGGTCTTGATCAAAGACAGCCCCTGAGGGCTGAGCCCCAGAGAGCTAAGAAGACCTGTGTCTGGCTACAGAGGACTGATCCTCCTCTGAGGAAGATGACATGTATCTGGACCTCACCTTGTGCTTACTCTTGTATGATGCAATCCGAGGTTCATCGGACTCATCATTGTATTGATCCGAGGCAGACCTGGGTTCAACCTCATGCCTACTGTGAGAGTGAGAGTGTTTTTTAGGTCTAACCGAAGCCTTCTTAGAAGGCTCCTTGGTTGGACTAGAAGGCTGATCTGATGCCAAATGATGATCAGCCCTGAGGTGAGGTGGAAGTGCAGGACTATAGTCCACTTCCATCTGTTCAACATTTGAGGTAGTCCGAGGTTGTCTCGGAAGGGGTAGGTCCAGAGTTACAGCAGCTTGAGAGGTTCCAGGCTTAGAAGCCGAGGTCTGATCCACCTCCACTTGCTTTTTAGAAGTTAATTCGTCTTGGAGAGACTGGGAAGCTTCTAACATAGATGACTGAAAGGAACCCATTTGCTGCTGTAAATGAATGTTGTGAATTACCCAGGGATTTTTCTAGATTTGTTTCAATTTTCTGCTGTAAGGCAGTACCTGGGGTGGGTGGGACAGTTTTGGCTGGAGTTTTGAGAGACAATGAACTGAAGGGTAGGGGCTGGGGACGTGGGGGTGAGGTAAATAAATTGTCTGCAGCACTCTCAAGGTCTGCATTAGAATTAGTAAAAGAATCCCCGTCACCTTCACCCAAAAGATCAAGTTCATCATCTTTTGCACAAGAAGCGTCCTTCTTTTGTTTCTTTATATAGCGTTTCCTGTGTTGAATTTTATTCATTTGTTCATCTGTGAAAGATGCACAGATATCACAGGGGGCCTCAAAAGAGACACAGGGGTCATCACCCTTGCCAGATTCCCTACAGGTAGGGCAATAGTTATGTATGTCAAATGAGAAACAAAAATGACGGCACTTCCTAGCTCTCGGTTTGTCTTTATTCGTTTGGTGGGTGGACATTTTAAATGCAATAAAAGACGTAGATGCAAAAGCCTGAACCGAGGAAAACTCAAAACACATGAAAATAAGAAATATACTTATCCTGTCAAAATGGAAATTTTTACAGAATAATCTATGATATATAATAAATGAAATGACTAAAAATAAACATCCAACAATACGTATGTGCTGAGAAATAGATGAAAATGACTGTGAAAACGACAACTGGAAGCTACTGCCAACTATAAATGTCTATTTTTCTTAGACGTTGGCCCTGATGCCTTGCGGCCATCCGAGAACAGCATTGAGTCCCACATGGTAAGCTATTGTAGCGCAATAAATGCTCTTAGTTTTCAAGTTATAAGTGTTTTTATCCATTATGGAAGGTGCTGAAAAGTCAGAAAGTAGCTATTACTCACTTAGCTATTGAAAAAGTAGCTGAAAAACATATTTTAACAAAATGCTCTAAATGTAATACTTTTCAAGTTATAAGTGATTTAGTGCATGATTTCATAAATTTTAATACATAAAGAATTATTTTAAAAATGCATTAAAAATAATTAAGAAAGATCCAGGCCTGATACTCACAAAGGAAATCTACTTTTGGCCTAGTATATAGATGCAACATGAGATAGACGCCCCTTCAACAGTCAATGAGAAAATTTTGATAAAGTGCTGAAATTTTCACACTTTGGGGGGAGTGGGTAACCTTGCTTCTAACAGCTCTGGGGAACAGGTGAACAAACAGATCTGCATGCATTGAACATTTTTCACCCACATTACTGCAATAAGAAAACTTTCTTAATTCAACTACGGTTAGATACTTCAATTGCAGGGTGTATTAACATTTTTACTATGAACATCTATTACACTTGGAACGTGTGATTTTAATCATGAAAACTTTGCAATCACTTTTGTCCTAAAATATATAAAGATGTAAGCTTTGACATAATTTGACAATTTGCAAAAAAAAAAAAAAATAGAATCAAACAAGAGTTCCATTTCATCAATAAAGTGTTGGCCTAGTTCTCATCTATTCTGCACTTGTCATAAAAAAAAGATTAAAGACAGTTTTGAAATTTCCCTAATTCTTTACAAAAAGTATTTCTTTTACACCTATTGCATACAACAACTGTTATCCAAGTATGTTGTTTGCAATGTATGTTTTAAGATTTATCTAAGTATAGTTTTTAAAAAATACAAGGTCTACAATATAGCTAAAAATGTTTTGTAAATCAACAGTAGTAATACATTACACAACACTGATTGAACAAAACTTTCATCACACACAAACACAAGGTACTACCACAACACTTGCAGTGAGGTGTGTTTACAATAACATTGAGTGTTTACACTCTTTTATATAGGGGAATGCAAAAGGTCTATAGATAAGGTATCTTTGAAAAGAAACAGCATGTCTGTGGGCATTGTACTTTTGGAGAAGTTATTCACATGGACACGGACCCTTATCCGACGCAAAGACCACTATGATTCCATAATGTCAGCTGACTTATCAGTGAGCTGACATAAAAATCAGTTAAAACTAAAAAATCTCTTACTCAGTGTAAAAGCAGCAAATAGAAACAAAGTTCCCAACAAAAAGAGAGCTTCCACATCCATAATCCTTTTTTCAGTAGATGAACCATGTGAAGTTATTCAATATGTGCAGTCTGAAACTATAACTGTAATTTCATTCTGTATTCACTTTTCTGGTACATATACATGAAGTTATTGAAAAAAAAAGCTCAAAATGTGGCTCTTGGACATAAATGTAAATCCTCCATTAAATTTATGATCCATCCACAATCCAACACTTAATTCTGAATAGGAAGGAAAGTGAACAAGTGCATGCAGTACTTCAAGTATGGATAAGTGTCATCTTTGTGGCTGTGTACTGTTCTGTAAACAACTCCATAAACTGCAACACATTTCAGATTTACCCTCTTGGTGGTTTAATGTTTAACAGAACACATCGACTGAATTATCCACCAAACCAATATAACAATAGTCTACCAGTATAAATTTCATTCATTTAGACTTTTATGTAGCATAGAACAACATGGGATAAAGAAGAAGTGAAAAAGTACAAGATATGGAGTCTTTCATAACAGTGTATGTAGGTGCAGGAGAAATAACTCTCAAGAAAGAGAAAATGTATGTAAAGATAAAATATAACAAGCAATCAGTGTGACCGAATGAATCGGTCACATCACTTCGGTTGGCATGGACTTCGATGACTGACCAAATAAGTCACACAAGCAAAAATGTTGGTCCCAGGGTTGATGTCAGGAGCATGTATAACCCTTCTAATCTTGAAAATTGCAAATTTAATAAGTAAATTAAATTTTTATAAGTTAATACTCTATCCAATGGACAATTGCTTTACCGGTCGGCGCGACCGGTCCCGCCAAACGCCAGAAAAAGACGTCCTGTATATAATACCGGCAGGACCGGTCAGTAGAGTGCATTCGCTAGGTGGCGCATCATACTTGCTTCCTGTCTAGACAGAGTGACGTCAGTTCATCTTTTTCGTTGTCTAAACAGAGTTAGATCCTAGTAAGCTGGTAGCGGGGTCAGTTGGGAGGGCCTTGCCTGTCCATTGGATAGGGTATTAACTTATAAAAATTTAATTTACTATTAAATTTGCAATTATATTGCGTTAATACATCCTATCCAATGGACAATTGCTGAATAACTACCGCTTGGTCGGCGGGTAAGTTACTAGGGACTTAGAGTGAACTCATAAATGGTAACAAAATTTTAACCTACGGTCTAGGCTGACTTAGTCCTATAGGTCCATGGTGGTTACCAGAGCCCAGTGGCCAGGGCTATGCCCCCCCCCCCCCCCCCTTCTTACAGACCTGCTCTGAGGTAGGGAAGAGAGGGATGAGTTCAGTCCCAGAAGGCAAATAAACCTCCCGAAGGAAGCATGTCAATTAGTCTCATGAACTATTTACACTATGTACATGTATACAAATCTCCTCAATATAAGGGCTATTTGTGGATCTGCTGACCAGCCACTACTGGGCCCAAGTGAAAAAGGCTCTAAATCAGCCCCAGCCACATCCTTCAGAGGAACTGTGTGAAGGTGTTATGTGACTTACAATGGCAGGCTGCTAACACTGTTCTAGGGAGACTCCCGACTGGAGTGCTTTAGAAGTAGGAAAGGCCCCAACATCATGGGCTTGACCTGATGTAAGAAGAGGGCTTGCTGGTCAGAGAGCTCATAGCATAGGATCACAGTAGCTTGATCCATGAGGAGATGGTGGCAGGAGAGATGTCCTTGTCCAGCTCCTTGTTCTGCCTAAGATCTGAGGTCCATGAGGAGATGGTGGCAGGAGAGATGTCCTTGTCCAGCTCCTTGTTCTGCCTAAGATCTGAGGTCCTATCCACTGTCTGGACCCTCTTGGGTCAGCTGATTCTTGGAAAGAAAGCTGGGTGAGGGGTAAAGAGACACCATGGACCAGACTGACTGGTGTCTGATGTTCTTATGCAGCCAAGCATGGATCTCAATCCTGCACTTGCCTGAACCCAAAGCCAACAGGAAGACAATCTTGAAAGTCAAGTGCTTCCGGGAGGCCTCCTTAAGGGGTTCAAAGGGAGCCTTGTCAGCTGGTACAGAAAAACAGGGAAAGGTTCCAAGAGGGGATGCCCCCTTAGTCCTTAGGGTCTGTCTCTATGGAACTATCCAGGAGACGAGTGAGATTCCATCATTGCTGACCTTAATGGGTGAATTTCCATTCGTCAGTTAAGGCTGATCTATAGCCCTCAATGGTGCCCGGCTTAACTTCCTGTCTTGCAACAACTACAGAAGGAAGTCAGCTATGCCTTCCAAAGGAGGTGCCCTGAAGTCCACCTGATTACTGAGGCACCGCTTGTAAAATCGGTACACTTGTCTCATAGTCTGATCTGGTTGATCCTCTTTGAGGATCCTCAATTTGAGCTGCCACTGCCTCAGAGAATTTGAGGATCCTCAATTTGAGTTGCCACTGCCTCAGAGAAACCCTGCTCCTTGATGGCTGAAAGCTCTAGGAGCCAGGCATGTAGACTCAGATTTACCAGGTTCCTGTGAAGGGTCTGGATGAATGGCTGAGGCAATAAGATGGCCAGACACAGTGGGATCTGACTAGACATGTTCACCGGGTCCCAGAACCAAAGCATGTTGGGCCACCCTGGTGCAATCAGTATGATTGTTGTACGGGTAGTCCTTTCCACCACTTGCCCAAGATGGTTACCAGATCCCCCCCAAGGTAGACTGAGGGCGTCCACTGCCCAGGCCTGGGGGTCTGGAATCGGTGAGACAAGGAGATGTAGCTTGTTGAACCTGGTGACAAACAGGTCCACTTGCGGTTGGTGCCATCAGGAGCACATTGCTTGAAGACCTCTTGATGGAGGGACCATTCTGTTGAATGGTCTGTCCTAGCCTGGCACAAGCAGGGCCCAGTTTCATCATCCCCCCCCCCCCCCCCCCCCGTCTTTCTTTATATAGTCAACCACCATGGTGTTGTCCGTAGCTACAACAGCAATATTGCTCAGGCAGGGGCTGGAACCCTTTTAGGGCCAAAAGGGCCGCCTTTAATTCCAGATATTTAATGTGTAACTTGCATCTGGGAAGGGGCAAGGTTCCCCTTGCAATATGTGTGCCCTTAAGCGAGCACCCTACCCTTCTTAATGCATCTGTAAGGATTTGCAGAGCATATTTAGTGGGTTAAATGGTTGACCTTGAAGCACATGGTCTTCCTGTAGCCACTATTTTAGCTGGGGGTGGAGTGAGCCGACTTCTTGTTGGCAGTAGGCTGACCAATCCGGTTGAGTTCAGTAGCTGGACAAATCTTTCTTGGGACAATTTATTTATCCATAGGCACTTTAGACTAGCCAGGAGGTCCTGACAGTAGGCTGGCCTAAGAATTTCTCTGTAACTAATTTCCTCGGGCAGCAACTGATTTGCCTAAACCGGCCACCTGGATCCTTAAAAATTTCTGTTTGTCTGTTAGCCAGTCCTGTAGACCTGCCCAGTACTAGGGCCTAACCGGTTATAGGTGAAGCAATGCTCTGTAACCGGTTCCTGGTGGTTCCACAATTCTGCGAAAACTCACTGGAGCTGGCAGAATGGGTGAATTAGACCACTTCTCAGCAGGGGTAGGCTTATATGCCTTCTTACTGTCCATAAAGGTGGAGTCTACTGGTCCATGGAGGTTGTGTACGCCGGGACCCGGTCGGTAGGTTCTGTAACCTGTTGGTTGAGGCAATTAACTGAAGAAACTTCCCATCTATCTGACTGTCACCGGCAATTCTCTGTAACTGGTGACCCTGTTGTCCTCATTGGACTTGTTGACTTAAGTTGCCTTCTGCCCATGGAAACAACTGAGTTCTCTGTAACCGGTAAATTCTCTCTTTAAATGGTAAGCTCTGTAACCGGTGAGCCTGCTGTCAGCACTGGAATGGTGGGAGCAGCAGATCTCTCTGTAACTGGTAAATTCTCTCTGTAACTGGTAAACTCTGTAACCGGTGAGCCTGCTGTCAGCACTGGAATGGTGGGAGCAGCAGATCTCTCTGTAACTGGTAAATTCTCTCTGTAACCGGTAAACTCTGTAACTGGTGAGCCTGCTGTCAGCACTGGAATGGTAGGAGCAGCAGACCTCTCTGTAACTGGTAAACTCTGTAACTGGTGAGCCTGCTGTCAGCACTGGAATGGTAGGAGCAGCAGACCTCTCTGTAACCGGTAAATTCTCTCTGTAACCGGTAA
Source organism: Sabellastarte sp. h YS-2021 (assembly GCA_964017235.1). Lineage (NCBI taxonomy): Eukaryota > Metazoa > Annelida > Polychaeta > Sabellida > Sabellidae > Sabellastarte > Sabellastarte sp. h YS-2021. Next base: position 63,149,983 of record OZ024934.1, on the reverse strand, counting down.
ACTTTGTAACCGGTGAGCCTGCTGTCAGCACTGGATTGGTGGGAGCAGCAGATCTCTCTGTAACCGGTAAATTCTATGTAACCAGATTCTTGAAACAGCCAGGGCAGTCTGGTTAATTCACCTGTATTTTTTGCCTGTAAACCGGTCTGGTGGGCTCTGTAACCGGCTATGGGGAAGCACACTGGTCAATGAGGGCTGTGTAGCCGGCACCCAGTGGGTAGGCTCTGTAACCGGAATTGTAGGCAGCATAAACTCAGTGGCCTGGACAGCTAGCTGGAGCAACTTTTATAACCGGTTCCCGGTAGGCCCATCCTCTGTAACCGGCTGGTAGATCTTCTTACTCTCAACCTGCCCCAGTATCCGTACCAAAGTAGGGTCAAAGGGGGGAGAGGGCTAGCTGGAGACCCCACCGGTAGTCTGAGCAGAGCTGGTACCGGTAAAATTCAGCACAAGGGGTCTAGACCTGGTCATCTTCTTCTTGCTAGCTGAACTGGTCACACTTGGGGATCTGTGGAGCCACAATTTCTTCTGCTAGCCTTGCCTTCAAAAGCACGCAGATTGCTATGACCAAATGTCATCTAATTTCTTTACACCAACAGACGAGTTGCTGGATTTCTTCTTGCCAGTTAAAAATGGGTGTTGAGTAATAAATGGTCGTCTTCTTCTGATGAAAACTTCTGTTGAAAACACGATTCCTCCATTGTTAAATGCGTATCATGTGATCTGGTCCGTGTCACGTGACAAGCATAAGCTGGAAGTGATGACGTCAGACGATGCATTCTTCTTATTCTTCTAATTTCTTCTTGTCGACATACACGCAGTGTTACTCGACTATGTAGAAGTAAATGGAGGGTGATTCGTGGCAAATATACACTTCTGAACAGAAGAAGGAATGCTGCAGGGACAACACACGACTTCTCACCCACGATTTCGTCTCGACGACAAGCACAAAGAAAATCTTCAAAACTGGCCATAAAATGCTGGATACTGCCTCGTTTAAGTCCTGGAGAGGCAATGATATGTAAGTAACACAATATTTATATTTCAGACGAAAATAAGCTTTAAATTCGTAGAAAAATCCATCTTTTCTTCAAACTTGGAGATCACTTCAAAAACACGTCTGCACACTACACGCGCCAAACGAAAAAGATGAACTGATGTCACTCTGTCTAGACAGGAAGCAAGTATGATGCGCCACCTAGCGAATGCACACTACTGACCGGTCCTGCCGGTATTATATACAGGACGTCTTTTTCTGGCATTTGGCGGGACCGGTCGTGCCGACCGGTGAAGCAAATGTCCATTGGATAGGATGTATTAACGCAATAAAAATGAAAAATCACCAAAATGTCTAAAGACAAACAGTTGTATGGCACAATGACAAGGTCAAATATTAAATCATTGAAAACTTATACTTCCAACCAACGTCCCTGCAAAGTATCAACTTCCTTACCCTTATAGTTTTCAAGATTTAACTCAAATAAAATTTTAAAGATCAGAGTTGGTACAAGGTGAAAGGTCAAATCAATGTCACAGCATGATAATATATACCTAAACCCCCTGTACAACAAGGTCAGTAATTACTCTTATCAAAACTCAATGGTAGACAGACTTGAAAAAGTGAGACAACTGTAAATCAAGCAATCAGTGACCAATATGATTGGGTCACATATAGAGTTGGTACGGACATTGGTAAGTGACAAGATAAGTCAGGCAACACGAAAAATTTGGTCCCGCGTGTAGTGGTATCATCATCAGGGTATATGATGTATAATAAATATTAATATTTGAAGCAATAAAACATAAACAATACTTAATATTTATAATTTTTTTAAGTGCTCATCATTATAGTTGTCACAAATGAAAACAAAACCACATGAAAATAATAATTATATGAATATTTTTTCATATTTTTATTAAATGCGTCTGAAAATAAGCCGACATAAATGGTTAAATAATGTTTATAAGATGCATCGTGGATGATCATTAATCCTTGATTATCATCCATTTTTTCCATCACCGGTGAATCTGCGATATCACTGCTCGTGATGACACCACTACCTGGGTGCATATTAACCCATAACTAGGTAAATAATGTATTTAAATGAAATTCTCTAAATGCAATAGTTTTGAAGTTACAACTGATTTATTCAACAGTGAAAACCTGAAAGTAGCTATTGCTCAGCTATGCAATGAGCTAAAGTCTGCAATTGTACTATGTTATAGCTGATTGAAAAGTAGATGAATAACATATTTAAAGAAAATACTGTAAATGCAAAAGTTTTCAAGTTACAAGTGATTTACTCAACATGGAGACCCTGAAAGTAGCTATTGCTTAGCTATGCAAAGACCTACAAGTCTACAAATTCACTATGCTATAGCTGTAAAAAAGTAGGTGAATAACATATTTAAACAAAATTCTCTAAATGCAACTGTTTTCAAGTTACAACCTATTTACTCAACAGTGAAAACCTGAAAGTAGCTACTGCTCAGCTATGGAATGAGCTACAGGTCTGCAAATTGTACTATATTATAGCTGACCTAAAATAGATGAATAACATATTTAAAGAAAATACTGTAAATTCAACAGTATTGAAGTTACAAGTGATTTAATCAACAGTGAGAACCTCAAAGTAGCTATTGCTCAACTATGCAAAGAGCTACAGGGCTGCAATTTCAGTATGTTATAGCTTACCCAAAAGTAGGTTAATAACATAATTGCTGATACCCTGCCTGGGGGTCAAAAATTTCGACCAAAGGGCTGTATCTCACACCGTTTCCCAGATAAATGCGTTCTGTTGCAGAAATTCAAGATGGCCGCCAAAAATGGCAGGAAAACGTTTTTTGGGAATACTTGCCAGTTGACTCTGGGGATACCCTGGCGCTCAAAAATTTTCACGAAATCCCGGACAAGATTTTATAGGTCAAGGTCACTACGGCAAGGTCAAAGGTCAAATCAAGGTCACACCATGATGTTGCATACCTACACCCCCTAACCAATGTCCCTACCAAGTATCAACTTCCTACACCTTATGGTTTCTGAGATACAGGCAGGACAAACTTTTTCCCACGGCGCACCCGCCCATCCGGACACCATGGGTGAAAAAATAAAAATGCATCTTATTTTACAACAAATAGATTTCTTTTTGTCATTTGTCAAGAGAAACAAATATATCAAGTCACGTGATAACCTCTAGGCAGTATGTAGCCTTGCTTCCAACAAAATCACGTGATAACTTCTGGTACTCATTTGTCAAACAAATAAACCGCAAAGAAATTATGAATGAGATGACGTCAACATCATTATAGTACGAGCTTTCATTCAATAAAAATGTTGGGCATGTGCAGACAACGATTCTGTTACCACACTCTGGTGAATGAAATTGGAACTAAATAAAATGTTTTGTATGTGTGCATTATGGACGTACAAGTCTCTGAAGCCAGTTTGTTTTCATTATCAGTATTTTAATCGAAAATAATATGAAAATGCATCTTATTTTATAACAGAAATGATAATAAATACTTAGTACTGCATTTGTCTAACAAATAAACTGCAAAGAAATTAATGTATGAAGTGAGTTCGTGAGACTTCACTGGAAAAGGTAAGCTTGCAATTTCCGGGGGCATTTTCCGGGGTTAAAAATAGCCGACTTTCCGAGTTTTAGTATGTCTTCTTTGGAGAAGAGTACACAAAAGTCCAATTACGTCATTGGAGAAATAAATTATATTGCTCATCCAATGAAATCCTCAAGTGTCGCACAGTTACTGTTAGTGTAAAATCGTTGTCTGCGCCTGATTTCTGCTAGTCATTGTCAAACAAATAAACCGCAAAGAAAATAATGGATGAAGTGACCGCCAACCCGTACCCAAAACTCGTACACAAATCCCTGTATTTTGCAGCATTTATATCACTAATGTTGTTAAATAAAATGATTAATTTATATAAGTGATATCTATGAAGACAAGAGCCTTTAATGAAAAAAACAAGCTTTCATATCCGGGATTAAATTCATCCTTGATGAATTCTGTCTTTAGCTATAGGCGGCCCATATAGATCTTATCAGTGGTGTTTCAGTTGAAAAGGTTATATTTAAGTTCAAGAGGTTAGTGTGTTATGCATGTCAAAAAGAAATTCCTTTACAAATTCTTATTAAAGTGACGAAAGAATGGCCAAGAAACCGAACGATCGTTTAATTAAACTTATTCAAAACTCACCGAAAACGACAATCAGTAAGCACTTGAAACGCCAGAAATTCGCGGACAAAGACTCGCAAAAAACACAGAGTATTACAGAGTTGGACGCGCATCCAACTCTATAAAAAGGAATAATCCATATTTATTTTATTTCGTGACATCAGTGGACACTGGACAATATAGAAACTTTTATGTAAAATTATTTGTACTAGTGCTTGACTGCAAACCTGATGTTTGTAAACATAAAACACATCTTCAACCGATGAAATGGTAGAAAAGAAGTGAATATGATCCTAATAAAACTTTTACTGAGATAGCGAAGCACCTCTAAAAAGGGAGTCCATGGGAGAAAATGGAGACCCAGTAATTTTTTTCAGAGTCCTATGATACAGATCGCAAGATTTTGGCATTTTAAGTACTGTATTATTCTACTTCCCAGATAGCAAGACCCTAGTGGGCCACCGTTGGCTATAGGTGGCAAAATACAGCTAGTGGGCCACCAGTGAGCCACTGTGGACCACGGACTGCATTTTTTTCCAAATTTTTAAAGCATTATAAACAACTTCATAAGCAACCTCAACTATTTTTTCTGACATATTATTTAACAATAGTCAATGTTAAAAACATATTATTTCAAACAATAAATATATTGTGTTGCCCACTGTTGGCAAACCAACTACCAAAATCAGTGGCTGTAGCTGAGGGACCAGCCTACGCCCACTGGTGTAAAATTCTGGGAAAATTAGAAACTTAGTTGGTGGGCCAATGGTGGTCCTCTGGTGGCTAAACCTCAAGCTCTGCTGAACACCACTTGTTTTGACAGACCTTGAAAAAATAAAGCCAAAAAATGACCTCCAGAAAATGGGAGTTCCAGTAATTATTTTCGGAGTCCAAGCTATGTAACAGATATCAAAATTTTGGCATTTTAAGTACTGTATTTTTCTATTTATGCTGTATTATTGTATCACTGAATTGTTTATTGCACCATCTGAAAATAAAATTACAAATTTAATAAGTAAATAAAATTTTTAGAAGTTAATACCCTATCCAATGGACAATTGCTAATCCGGTCGGCGCAGACTGGCCCGCCAAACGTCAGAAAAAGACATCCTGTGTTTCCATCCGGCCAGCCGGTCCCTAGTACTAGTGCACTCGCCAGGTGGCGTGTCGTACTTCCTTCCTGTCTAGACAGCGTGACGTCATAGCATCTTTTTCGTTGTCTGAACCTATTAGACCCCTAGTAAGCTGATAGCGGGGTCTGAGGGAGGGGTTTGTGTGTCCTTTGGATAGGGTATTAACTTATAAAAATTTAATTTACTTTTATTGCGTTAATACATCCTATCCAATGGACAATTGCTGAATAACTACCGCTTGGTCGGCGGGTAAGTTACTAGGGACTTAGGTGAACTCATAAAACAAAAGAAGGATTTTTCAAGGCCTGGGTAGACCCTGAGGTCAATAGACCCTTGAGGCCATAGTCGGTCACAGACACCCGGTCACCCGGGTTATACCCTCCCTTTTTTAACAGACCTGCTCTGAGGTAGGGGAAGAGAGGGATGAGTTCAATCCCATAGGAAGTAGGAATAAACCTCCCGAAGGAAGCACGTCACAGTTTTTTTTGTTTTCTATTGCTTATATATATATATATATATATATATATATACAACTATTTACATATGTACAAATATTTATATATGTACAAAATCTCCTCTATTTCTGGGTTATTTGTGGATCTGCTGAGCAGCCACTACAGGTCCCAGATGGTATAGCTCTGAACCAGCCCAGGCCACATCCTTCAGATAAAATTGTGTGAAGATATTATATGACTTCCAGTGGCAGGCTGATAAGATCTGTTTCAAGGAGATTTTCGATTGGAAGGCCTTAGAAGCAGCAAAGGCCCTGACATCATGGGCTTTAACCTGATGTAACGAGTGGGCCTCTTGATCAGAGAGCTCATAACACGGTATCGCAGTCTGTTTGATCCATGAGGAGATAGTGGCAGGTGAGATGTCTTTGTCGAACCCTTTCTTGAAGGAGACAAAGACCAACTCCTTATTCTGCCTAAGGTCTGAGGTCCTGTCCAAATAGTAGCGTAAAGCTCTGACTGGACAGAGGGACCTGTCAGACTTGAGGGATCTATCCAGAGTTGGAGCCTGGGCTGGTATAACCACTGGGGCCACACTGTCTGGACCCTCTTTGGCCAGCTGATTCTTAGAAAGAAAGCTGGGTGATGGGTACAGGGACACCTTTGACCAATCAGATTGGTGTCTAATGTTTCTGTTCTGCCAAGCGTGAATCTCACTTCTACGCTTGCCTGACCCAAGGGCTAAGAGGAAAACTGTCTTGAAGGTCAAATGCTTCAATGAGGCCTCCCTAATTGGTTCAAATGGAGCCTTAGTCAGCTGGTGTAAAACCAGGGAGAGGTTCCAGGAGGGGATTCCCCTCCGGCCTTTGGGTCTGTCTCTGTGGAAACTATCCAGGAGACGTGTGAGATTTTCGTCTTTGCTGATGTTAAAGGGCGAATTTCCCAGTTTATTAGCAATGGCAGACCTGTAACCATCAATGGTGGTGGGCTGTAACTTCCTGTCCTGAAAAAGGTACATAAGGAAGGGGGTGCCCTGAAGTCCACCTGATTAGTGACGCACCACTTTGTAAAAATGGTCCACTTTGCCTCATAGACTGATCTGGTTGATCTTCGTTGAGAGGCTTCAATCCTTGATTGCTGTGGCTCTAGGAGCCATGCATGGAGATTTAGGTTTGTCAGATTTCTGTGAGGGATCTGATTGAAGGGCTGTGTTAACAGGTTGGGCAAGGAAGGCAGGCTCAGTGGGATCTGACTGGACATGGTCACTAGGTCCCAAAACTGAGGCATGTTGGGCCACCCTGGAGCAATCAGAATGATTCTCTTGCATGGGGAGTCCTGCAACTTCTCCACCACTTTGCCCAAGATGGCTGTTGGTGGGAAGGCATATGCGTCCAGATCCTCCCATGGCAGACTGAGTGCATCCACTGCTGTGTCCAGTGGATCCGGTGCCGGTGACACAAATAGAGGCAACTTGTTGTTGAACCTCGTAGCAAAGAGGTCTATTTGAGGCTGGTGCCACCTGCTGCCAACCTCTGGAAGGAGGGACCACTCTGTTTGGATGGTCTGGCCTAGTCTGGATAGCTTGTCTGCTACCACATTCAGCTGGCCTGGGATGTGTCGGGCTTTGAGAGTTACTTGTTTCCTGCTGCACCAGGTCAAGATTCTCCACAATAGGGCTTTCTGGTAGTGACCAGGACCCTCTTGCAGTGTGTTTGTTTAAGTGAGCGCCCCACCCTTCTTTTGATGCGTCTGTAAATATTTGCAGAGCATGTTTTATTGGGTGTAATGGTTGGCCTGTGAGAACATTGTCTTCGTCTAGCCACCATTGTAAGTGAGGGTGCAGGGACCTGGGAATTGGAATCACTTTTTCTAATGACTCTGGTACTCTCCAATTGTTTTTGAGATGCCACTGGATGGGTCTCATGTGTAGTCGGCCTAGATGAACTTGCTTTTCTGTGGCTGTTAGTAAACCTATCAGTGACATGAACTGCCGGACCAGACAAGCCGGTAGTGACAGTATTTCTAGTATTTTGTCCTGAAGGTTCTGCCAACGGTCCGGTGTTGGTCGGACCCGACCGGCCCTGAGGTCGAACTGGTAGCCTACAAAATCGAAGATCTGCTTTGGTTCCAGTTCTGACTTTTCCAAATTCACTAGCCAACCTAGTTCTTGGCATATTTTCACTAGATCTTGAGTGTGCTGGAGACAAACCTGGTGGGATCTGGCTTTCACCAACCAGTCATCTAGGTACTGGTGGATTCTTATACCCTTGTGTATGGCCATCAGTTTCACCTCCTTTGCTACTACAGTAAACTCCAAGGGTGCTGTGGACAGACCGAAAGGCAGTGCTTTGAATTGGTATGTCTGACCCTGGACATGAAATATCAGATATTTCCTGGACTGTTCCTGTATTGGGATATGGAAGTAGGCATCCTTGAAATCTATTGAGTTAACCCACTCCCCTTGTTGGATGGACGTTCTGATGGTTTCCGGTGTCTCCATTTTGAATTTCTCCGCCTTGAGGAAAAGATTCAGTTTGCTCAGATGTAATATAGGTTTCCACTTGTTGTTGGGCTTTAGGACCAAAAATAGTCGGTTGAAAAACCCCAGAGATGTTTGATTTTGTACTAGTTCCACTGCATTTTTGTCTATAAGCTGATGTAATGCCTCCAGCAGGTAGCTGTTCCTGTGGGGATTGACATAACAGCTTATGACAGTGGGAGACCTTGTGAGTTTTGGCCAGTTCCGAAATGGGAGGGTATAACCCTCTTTCAAGATTTGAACAACTTTCGGACCGGCCCCCAGATCCAGCCAAGTTTGCCAAAAGTTTTGAAGTCTGGCCCCTACAGGCAGATTTAAGACAGCATTTCTGACATTTGTTACAGATTTTACACAAGACAATTGAGTGACACAAGAAACACTTTTCACATATTTTAATTTGTGATTTCTGTAATAACAACCTGCTGACCCAGGACTTAATTCTCTCTTTTGGGAATGCCCAGGCGCAGAATGAGCAGCTTGAACAACATGAAAGTTTACATTTAAACCTTGATAAGTGTCTAATGTCTGTCTTGTTGAAGTCTGGCTCCCGGCCAGCAGTCCTCCCTGTAACTTGTCTATACAGTAATTGTCATTTATAGGACTGCTGGCCCTTGGCTGGTCGCGATGAATAGCTGGAAGACTTCCCCTTGGGTTTCTTGTAGCTACCTTTCCCAATGTTCTTCCAAGTGGGTCTGTGACTCTTGGAATCCGACCTTTTATCCGACCTTTTCTCTGTACACTCATATGGGTGGTACCGACCCTTACCCCTCGAGCTAGACTGTCCTTTGGCTTCAAAGTGAACAATTTCCTCTTCTGCCCGTTTGATGATACTGTCTGGGAACAGAGTAGGGATATGCAATGGAGCAGTCCTGAGTGCGGCTATTGTATCCGGTTTGACACCTCCTTTGATGTGGTTCAGATAAGCGTCCCTGCGGGCTAAAGTCCCATTTCCCATAGAAATGAAAACAAACTCAGAGAGATGTTCCATTGTCTTGGCAGCTGCTTGAGTTATACTCGCATTAAAGTTCATGAGAAATTGAAGCTCATCCAAGGCAGAAGACACCCTTGCTGAACCCTTTCCTTTACTTTCAGTCTGGATAGTTTTCATCTGTTCCTGCATATTTTGTTGCACTTTGAAGAGACACCGATTGAAGCTGGCTGCCTGATTGCAGATCGCCGTGGCCTCCCTAGATGACTTCTCCCATCTTTGCAGAGTTTCCTGGGACAGGCGACGCGATGCAGGTGGGGTAGAAGTAAGGCCCGACTGTCTGGCGATTCTGCTGAAGCAACTATTCAGGCTTCTATTGAGGCGTCGGTGCTCCATGTTGAAACAGCTATGAATCCACTTTGTGGTCAGAGAAGAGTCCACTTTGACTGAGATTTCGCCGGCCTCAAAAATTGGTCCTTCACTAAACCACCGGCCTCAGAAATTCTTGTCGGATAACCTTCCACTAGAGTCAGATTCAACTTGCTGAGCTTTTTACAAAGCCAGTCCTCTGTTGGCATATTTACAGAAACCTTGCCAGGCACAGGAACCTTAGGGCCCGAAAAGGGGTTATCATCTGAAGCGGTGTTGGAGCTGTCTACATCAGGAATGTTAGTCCAACCCATATAAGACCTGATGCCCCTCATGGTTTCCCGGTAGGTCTGTTCAGCAGAAGGTATCTGGTCCGGTTCAGTGACAGTCATATCTTGTTCATCCGACAGTTCACCTTCCTCCACGTATAAATCTACTGGTGGTCAGTCAGAGGCTTCACTACCGGCCACAGAATTGCAACTGGAAGCACTGTCCTTCCTTTGTCTGTGTAAATGAGGAGAGCCGGTGTCGGTAGGAACTGAAGACCTAGGTCGGTGAGTATGAGGTTGGTGAGAAGTAAGCTGGCTGGTAGACTGATGCCTGGGGGCAGAGGAGTCGGTACCAGTGCGCTCAGTAGTTTTAGGTCAGTGTCGGTCAGATGAAAGCTGGCTGGACGACTGATGCTTGACAGCAGAGGAGTCAGAACCAGTGTGCTTTTATTGATAAATCCGGTCGGGGTCGGTCAGATACAAGCTGGCTGGTTGACTGATGCTTCACAGCAGAGGAGTCAGAACCAGTGCGCTTGGGTGAAGATTCCTGTCGGTGAAGGTTGGATCTGAGCTGGCTGGAAGGCTGATGCAATGAAGCAGAGGAGCCCCGTCTAGTGCGCTCTGAAGAAGTAGTCTCTTGACTGAGCTGGCAGGCAGACTGATGCATAGCAGAGAAGTCCTGGCCAGTGCGCTTTGATGAGGTTGGTTGAAAAAAGGGTTCAGTGTCTTTAGAGATGGCAGCCGAAGGAGAATGGGATGGTGTAACTTTAACAGCAGATGAGAAGGTCGGTTGGAAGGTCTTTGACATAAGAAGCGCTTCCAGACGATTGAACCTATCTGGCCACTTCTGATCTAACTCCTCCATTTTCTTGTCAGTAGCAGATTTTTCAACCGTTTTCTTGGACTTGGAGGTAGATGATTTGTCCTTCTAGGTTTCTTATCAGGAACAGAGTCCGGAGGGGAAGCAATGGAGGTGGTATCACTTACAGCTCCAATAACTGCCACGGTAGCTGGATCAACCAAAGTACCATCTTTAGAAGGTGAAGAAAGTTCTGCTTTCTTGGCATCTCGTTTTTCTTTCTTCAGTTTATATGAAGGAGTTGCTAGTTGTGCCTTCTGCTCAGGGGTTAATAAATTGCAGAACTTACAGTCTATAGTAGGAGATTCAACACACGTGTCCTTCCCCTTCCCTTTCTCTCTACACCTAGCACAGAAGGAATGACCATCAAAGCTGGCCATAGCATGGCCACAGTTACCCCTTTTTTGTCCAGGAGATGACATGTTGGTCAATAATCACTATGATATCCGTTTAAGTAAATGAATTACTTAAAAACACAAAATTCTGGCAATAACTTCAAAAAATCTGAAGCACAGAAGAAAAGCGTGTGCACTAGTTCACGCCAAATGAAAAAGATGCTATGACGTCACGCTGTCTAGACAGGAAGGAAGTACGACACGTCACCAGGACATCTTTTTCTGATGTTTGGCAGGCCGGTCTGCGCCGACCGGATTAGCAATTGTCCATTGGATAGGATGTATTAACGCAATAAAATTATGATTTTATATCTCTCTTAATATTTTTTACTTGAATCTTGGTGTTGCACTTTTGGGTCTGTCTTTTGATGCAGATTAGGCACTGTTAAAGTCATATTAGAATTCATTAAGGCTTTTACTTGTACAACTTCCCATTGTAACTGATGGAATTTCATCAAGTGTGCCACTGGTTTTGCACCAACACCACACATAAGCATTCATTGAACTAGAGATTGCATCTCGACGCAGTGTATCCCCGGACGGGACATAGTTGAAGTGTGACATACAGAGTGTTATGTCAAATATGACCCCACCAAAAGATTTGGGGCACATGATTTCCTATAAGTTGTCTTCACATCAAAAACCTCTATGACCAATAATAGGGGAGATACAGTCCATCAAAGGTATCAAGTACCACATTCGACCTTGAAGGAGGGATCCAAGGTCAAATCTGAGCCCACCAAAAGATTCGGGGCACATGATTTCCTATCAGTTGTCTTTACATACAAAACCTCTACGACCAATAATAAGGGAGATATAGATCATTAGAGGTATCAAGGACCACATTCGACCTTGAAGGAGGGATCTAAGGTCAAATCTGACTCGAACAAAAGATTTGGGGCACATGATTTCCTATAGGTTGTCTTCATATCCAAAACCTCTACCACCAATAACAAGGGAGATATAGGCCATTATAGGTATGAAGAAATACATTTGACCTTGAAGGAGGGTCCAAGGTCAAATCTGAAAGCAGCAACAGATTCGGGGCACATGATTTCCTATAGGTTGTCTTCATATCCAAAACCTCTACCACCAATAACAAGGGAGACATAGGCCATTATAGGTATGAAGAAATACATTTGACCTTGAAGGAGGGTCCAAGGTCAAATCTGAAAGCAGCAACAGATTCGGGGCACATGATTTCCTATAAGTTGTCTTCACATCCAAAACCTCTAGGATCAATAATAAGGGAAATATAGGCTCCTTTAAGTTTGGTCACCTCAGATTTTCAAATTTGTTTGCCAAAGCAACCAACACAATTGAACAAACTGGACCAAAATGTTAGCCAGGCAAGATTTCATAGCAGGGAAGATATCTTGAAACCTTGGTAAGGATATGTGCAAAAGATTTCCAGCTATAAGTGATTTACTCAATGGTGAACTGTCAACGTAGCTATTACTCAGTTAGCTATGGACCTACAGCTCTGAAAATTTGCCATGGCAGAGTACATTTAAAAGTACATGAACCACATATTCAACAAAAAACCTCTAAATTTGAAAATTTTAATTACTTAAATGTAGCTTTTATAAGCTACAAGCTTACCATGTGGAACTGAATGCTGATCTCAGATCGCCGCAGGCATCTGGCCAACGTCCAAGAAAAATAGACATTTATAGTTGGCCGTAGCCTCAGGTTGTACTCTCGTAGAACTCTTCTCAACTCTTCCTCCTTTTCTCATTGCAATTTTGAACCATACCCCTCAGCTTGAATACAGCGGGGAGGCAGGGTGGGACTCTCTTCAGTTCAAAAAACTGTCAAGTAATTAAAATTTTCAATTTTATTGTGCTACAATAGCTTACCATGTGGAACTGAATGCTGAATTCAACGGTCCGGTGGAGGGATTACAGCTGAGACTGGAAGAAGTTGTCAATTTTTCTTGGATTTGAATTAATAGATAGAATGACTGTTTTTTGAAAAAGCCAGTCTGAGTCCCTTTTACAGAGCCCAGTCACGAGGACTAAGTCTGTAATAAGCCAAAAACCAAAAATAAAAAATGACAGTGCTAAAAAACTGTCAGGATGTTTTGAATGGAGGAGAGAAGTGCAGCCTATGCACACTTTGAGAAGTAAAACCCTTAGGGCTTAGACACGGTGAAAACAAGCCCAAGGCCTGAAAATCTCATAAATCTAAGACACCCTAAAATGAGATTAAATGACAACCTTAATAAGTCCTTAAACATTATACAAATACACATTAATAAGGATAAAGACTTTACCGAACATCCTGAGGAGGTAAACTTGGATGTAGCAGAAGTGCCCCACCCCCACCTTCTTTTCTTTCCGAGGATAACTGGTCTGAGGGGAAAGGTCTAGGACTTTTTGTGCCGCTACTACTGGTGCCAGATACATATTGTTGTCGTTGTCTGACCAAATAAGGTATTTTAGGTAAAAATTTGTAAATGTGTTGTGAGCTTTCCAGTGACAGGCTTGCATGATTTGGTCCACCGATACCCCACCGTAAAAGGCCTTAGAGGCCGTGAAGGCGCTAATGTCATGCGCTTTAACTTGGACCAAGTCCAAGGCTTGTTGGTCTGCTTGTTTGGAACAAAGTAGAATAGTTTGTTTTAGCCAGGAAGAGAGTGTAGCGGGTCTAATGTCTGAGGTATGTCCTTTCTTAAAGGAAATGAAAAGTAGGGATCGAGACCCTCTCAGGTCTTTGGTTCGATCCAAGTAATACCTCAGGGCCCGTACGGGGAACACAAGGTCCTGTCTTCTTTGAATTGTCTATCTACAATGGTAGTCAAAGCAGGAATAGTCACCAGAGACAAACTTTGAGAACCTTCTCTTGCTAGTTGGTTTTTGGCTATGAAATCAGAAGAAGGGAACAAGGTAACCTTTTCCCATTGGCCTAGATTAGATACCTTGTTTGCAACCCAGGCATGAATTTCGTTGCAGCAATTGCCGGAGGCCAAAGCTAGCAAGAAAGCAGTTTTGAGAGTAAGATGTTTGAGGTCTGTGTCTTTCATAGGCTTAAAGGGTGGTTTGGTGAGCTCATCAAGTACAACAGAAATGTTCCATTTTGGAAGCTTCCTGGAACTTTTGGGATGATCCCTGTGAAAACTTGAGAGTAATCTGTTGAGGTCTGAGCTTGGGAGATATGGTGCCCAGCTGGGCCCAATAGCAGTCCTATAACCATCAATGGTCGAAGGGTGCCTGTTTAGGTCTTGGTACAGGTACATAAAAAAGTGGCGAGTTGAGAAATCCACCGAATTTTCTCTGCACCATTTTTCAAATAGGGCCCACTTTGATTAATAGATGGTCCTTGTTGATGACCTCTGAGGGGCAACAATTCTCTCTGCCACCTCCACAGAGAAGCCTTGTTCTTGGAGTTGTCCACTCCTAGACACCAGGCGTGGAGGTTGAGATGTTGTGGATTGCTGTGAAACACATAGCTATGGGACTGTCTGAGAAGAGTTGTTGACACTGGTAGCTGAAGTGGGATCTCCGTTGAGAGCTGCACTAGGTCCCAAAACCAGGGCATCCCTGGCCAGCCTGGGGTTATTACAATGATCAGGCAATTCCATTGTCTGATCTTTTGGATCACCCTGTGAAGGAGAGCCGTCAGAGGGTAAGCATAAGCTGTGAGACCCGATCAGTTTATGTTTAGAGAATCTATGTCCCAAGCATTCTGGTCTGGGACTGGAGACATGTACAGTAGAACTTTGTGGTTCAGACGAGTGGCAAATAGATCTACATGAGGGGTGAACCACTTGTGACAGATCTGTTTGAACACCTGCGGATGCAGTGACCATTATGTTGACTGGACTTGGTTCGACCTGGACAGTAGGTCGGCCATCACATTCAGACACCCTGGAATGTGTCTGGCTTTTAATGTTATCTTGCAATGATGGCACCAGGTCATGATTTTCCACAGGAGAGCACACATCTCCACTGAGTGGGTTTCTCCTTGCTTGTTTATGTAGGCTACTACTGTTGAGTTGTCCACAGCAACCAGCACTGTTTGGTTTTGACACTGGTCCTTGAACCTTTGAAGGGCCAGAGAAACCGACTTCAGCTCTGGAACATTTATGTGTAGAATTTTTTCCCTGTCTGATCACAGACCCTTGGAGGTTTGCTCTAAGTGAGCGCCCCAGCCTTCGTTTGAGGCATCTGTAAAGAGTTGGATACTGTGGTCTTTGGGATGAAGGTCTGCGCCTTTCATCACGTTTGTGGGATTTTGCCAACAGTTTAGGTGTGCTTAAATGGTTTCTGTCCAAGGAAGGAGGCTGTCCAACGACTGAGGATATCTCCAGTGCTCCTTGAGGTGAAACTGAAAGAGCCTCATGTAAAGGTGTCCCTCCGGGACCATTTTCTCTGTTCAGGCGAGCAACCCAGTTAGCGACATCAAACATCTTGCAGTCAAAACATGTTTTGACTTGAGACGTAGGATCAAATCCTGAAGTTTGAGCCATCTCTCTTGAATGGATTTTACAAGGGCTGAATCTAGATGGTATTCGTAGCCCACAAACGAAAACATTTGAGCAGGTTTTAGTTCAGATTTCTCCTGATTTATTATCCACCCTAAGGACTGAGTCAGGTCTACCACTGTCTGAGTGTTCACTTGTGCTTCTTCCTGAGACTGGGCCCTGATCAGCCAGTCGTCCAGGTACTGGTGAAGCCTGATTCCCCTTGTGAGGGCAATCAGCTTCACTTCCTTTACAAGCATTGTAAAGACCTGTGGGGCTGTGGCCAGTCCGAAAGAGAGGTGAACTGGAACACCTGTCACCTGTGGCAAAACCGTAGGTACTTCCTTAAGTTTGGGTGGATGGGGATGTGAAGGTAAGCGTCTGATAAGTCTATCGATGACACCCATTCCCCTAGAATCAGAGTGGCCTTGATGGACTCTGGTGTTTCCATTTTGAACCTTTCTACAAGTAGGAGGGTGTTGAGCCTGCTTAGGTCTATCACTGGCCTCCACCTTTGGTGAGGCTTGGGGACTAGAAACAGGCGACTGTAAAACACGGAGAGATTTTACATTTTCCACCCTTTCTATTGCGTTCTTTGACAGAAGAGACTGGATGCAAGAGGCCAGAGCTTGTTCTTTGTGAAGGGCCTTGTAGCCCGAATGAATCAGGGGAGTTCTGACCAATTTTGGTTTTCAGATGAATGGCAGAACGTAACCATTGGTGATAATGTTTAAAACGCCGTCTGAACATTTGTTTATTTGCCAGTCTCTTCTGAAAGAACGGAGGCGACCTCCTACTGGTGGATTGAGGGAGGCTATTAAGGAGTCATTGGGGGGACGGGTTTCCAAGCCCTCACCCCCTGGGGTGAGGTCGAAAACGACCCCTGAAGCCTCTGTTGTTCGGTTTCCCCCTGACTGAGGAAAACGATTGATTACTGCTTTGGGAGGAGTTGCCCCCATAGGGGCGTTTCTTGTAGGAGGCTCTTTTCTCGTTGTGAGGACCACGAAAGGGCTTGTTTTGATAGGGTGCGAAACCCTGTGAGTCTTTAGAGGTGCCTTTTTTGAGCAGGCCATGGTTGCCCATAGTATAGAGTTCCCTCTGGAGTATATGGGCCAGAGATTTCCTTAGGCAGGCAAGAACTCTTTGTTGAATAAGAATGGTCTTATTCAACACTTCACAATAATCACAGGCATTGTCATAACTACGCCTGGCTGCTTTCTCAGGATTGGCACCTTTTTGAATCTGAGTTTTGACCTTTTTAAAGGTCGATTTCAAACTGTGTGGACACTTCTCCATAGCAGTGTTACAAGAAGAAGAAGTTTTGGCAAAAGCAGCAGTGAAGTTGATTGTAGAGAGATTCTGCCTAGCCTGATGTTCCAGTTCCTTAAGAACTGGTATGGGAACTTTGCCCATAGGGGCTCCAGAGGGTTTGGGAGAGATACAGATTTTCGAAAAATCTGTGTTTATTTTATCTTCAAAGCAAGGCTGTCCCACTTTGTACCATTTTGCAGAGGAGGGAGGGGGTTTTATGTACTTTCACTCAGGTAAATTAGAGGCCAGGAAATCTTGCTCAAATTTATCAAAAGCATCTTTAATATGAGAGCTGAGAGGG
Organism: Sabellastarte sp. h YS-2021; assembly: GCA_964017235.1. Taxonomy (NCBI): domain Eukaryota; kingdom Metazoa; phylum Annelida; class Polychaeta; order Sabellida; family Sabellidae; genus Sabellastarte; species Sabellastarte sp. h YS-2021. The sequence continues at coordinate 63,132,768 of OZ024934.1, read as the reverse complement.
AGCATAGCTGAAGGGCCACTTGGCCTATGCTCCTGTTGGTCTTTTTTGGTCATCCAGACCCAGAACAGAAATGGAAGACCCATGGTTTCCCTGGGGTCAGGAAGATCTAACATGTGCCTGAAGGTCTCCACTTTTTCAGCATATTGAGAGGGTAAGTCAGCCAAGGCTACTTCCCTATAGAAGAGAGGATCTGGGTCATGTTGAGGTTGGTCTAGTTCAGAAGGGGCCCTAGGGGGCTGAGAAGACCTTTTCTTGTGAGCAGAGGACTGATCCTCCTCTTGAGGATGACAACTGAGAATATATTTGGCCAGAACCTTGTGTTTACATTTGTCTGAATGTTTTGTGGCTCTGGACGAACACACCTGTTCAGGTTGCACGGGGGCAAATTATCAGACTGTTTACTGGGGCTAGGCTTTGAAGCAGAAGTGGAGCTCTGATCCAACTCCACTTCTTTAGCAGACTTTTTAATGGACTGCATTTCGTCTCTGAGAGACTTCATTGCTTCAAGCATAGAAGCCTGGAAAGCCCCCATTTGTTGCTGAAGTTGGATGTTAAATTGAGAACCCAGGGATTTTTCCAAGTTTAGACTCAATCTTCTGTTGTAAAGCCATACCTGGGGTTGGTGGGACAGTTTTAGCTGGAGTTTTTAATGACAAAGCCTCAAAACGCAGGGGTTGGGGACGTGGTGGTGATGCAAATAAATTGTCAGCAGCACCCTCAAGGTCTGCGTGTGAACCAGAAAAGGATTCCATGTATTCATCTCCCAACAGATCCAAGCCGTCGTCTTTGGATGTGTCTGTTGCCTTTTGTTTCCGAACATACCTGGGCCTGTTTTTAATCGTAAGTATCTGCTCTTCGGAGAAACCTGAACAGATTTTACATGGCTTTTCTAAGGTAACACTGGGATCATCTCCCTTGTTAGCTTCCCTACAGGTGGGGCAGTAATTGTGGGAGTCAAAGGGTAAACAGAAATGACGACATTGGGTGGATCTAGGCTTGTCTTTGCTTGCTTGGTGGGACATTTGATTTGATATGTCCCTTGATTAACGCTAACTGCCTTGCTTTATGTTTAGATACACCTTAAAGTCCATCAGTGATGGAGATTAAGCACTATAAAAGTCCACATTAGATTAGACTAGATTTTTACAGCAATAAAACGAACCGTGCACGCCGAACCGCAAAACTCACAAGTTTGAAAAGTTAAGAAATACTTATCCTGTCGAAGTTAGACTTTCACAGAATATGCTATAACATTAATTACAAAAACTGGCTAAATAAAAACATCCAACAATACGTATATACTGAAATATATAAGATAAATGAAGCAAAAAATTAAACGCTTCCAAATCACACGGCCAACAAGAAAAGGAGGAAGAGTTGAGAAGAGTTCCACGAGAGTACAACCTGAGGCTACGGCCAACTATAAATGTCTATTTTTCTTGGATGTTGGTCGGATACCTGCTGCCATTCGAGATCAGCATTCAGTTCCACATTGTAAGCTATTGTAGCGCAATAAAATTAATAGGTTGGCATATATAAGTGATTTACTCAATGGTGAACTGTCAAGGTAGTTATTACTCAGTTAGCTATAGACCTACAGCTCTGAAAATTTGCCATGACACTGTGCATCAAAAAGTAGCTGAACAACATATTTGACAAAATTATTGTAACTCTAGTAGTTATGAAGAAAAATATCATTTACTCACTTTGGTCATGGTTAAAAACTGAATATAGCAATGTGAAAGAAAACTCACCAAAGCCAATCAACCATCGCTTAACCTTGATGGAGGAGCCCAAGTTGAAATCTGACCACATCAAAAGATTCTTAGCTGATGATTTCCTATAGTTGATGTGACCTCTAGGAACAAGAATAAGCGAGTTATAAGCACTTTTAATTTTGGCTATCCTCATTTGACCTTGAAGGAGGGGCCAAAGGTCAAATCTGTTCACATCAAAAAATTCCCAGTCCATGATTTCCTACAGGATGGTTTCACATTACAAACCTGTAGGACCAAGAAAAAGCAATTTATAAGCACTTTTAAATTTTGCTATCCTCGTTTGACCTTCAAGGAGGGGCCCAAGGTCAAATCTTACCACACCAAAATAATCCCAGCCCATGATCTCCTATAGGTTGGTTTACCATCCCATACCTCTAGGACCAACTACAAATAGGACGCATTGGCATGCGCAATGTCCACCCAAAGGGAAGCATGAGTTTTGCTCTAAAACTTGGGACTAATATATTGTCTTTGGGCCATGAGGAACTGGTAGCTCGATTCACTGAAACTCCTCAGATTGGAGATGTTCAGATTAAAAATTCTGAGATAGTAACAAATCTTTTGAAAACCCTGAGGTGGGGCCTTGAAAATCCTTAAATGTAAAGAACTCATTATGAAATTTTGACGAAATCGCACTATCTCATACAGTTAAGGAGATAGAAGTAAATTTGTGTTTTTGCATTTTTGGCAAAAATTGTAAAATTCAAAATGGCCATCATTTTTGGGGAGAGGAAATTTGTTTGAAAATTGCAAAGAGTAGCTTGCCAGGATACCCTGTGGGTCAAAAATTTTGACGAAATCGCTCTATCTCACATGGTTAAGGAGATAGCAGCAAATTTGTGTTTTTGCATTTTTGGCAAAAAACCAGCTGGTCACGCCAATGGCTGGCCACCAACTATAGCCTTAAACAAAATTCTCTAAATCCAATAGTTTTACGTTACAAGCTATTTACTCAACAATGAGAACCTCAAAGTAGCTATTGCTCTGCTATGCAATGAGCTACAGGTCTGCAATTCACTATGTAAAAGCTGACCCAAAAGGAGAATAACATATTTAAACAAAATACTCTAAATACAATAGTTTTCAAGTTACCACAGTTTTACTCAACAGTAAAAACCTCAAAGTATCAATTGCTCAGCTATTCTATGACCTATAGGTCTACAATTTCCCTATGCTATAGCTGACCCAAGTTACAACTGATTTACTCAACACCTTTGAGAACCTCAAAGTAGCTATTGCTCAGCTATGGAATGAGCTACAGGTCTGAAATTTTACTATGTCATAGCTGACCCAAAAGTAGCTGAATAACATATTTATACAAAATTCCCTAAATGCAATAGTTTTCAAGTTACAAGTGATTTTACTCAATATAGAAGGTACTGAAAAGTCAGAAAGTAGCTTTTACTCACTTAGCTATTGCGATAGGCATCCAAGTTACTCACCATGTTGTAGCTATGGAAAAGGTAGCTGAAGAACACATTTTAACAAAATGCTCTAAATGCAATACTTTTCAAGTTATAAGTGATTTTGTGCATGATTTAATGAATTTTCATACATTAAAAATTCTTTTAAAAATTCATAAAAAAATAATTAAGTAAGATCCAGGACTGATACTCACACAAGGTAATCTACTTGTGGCCTTGAAAATATATGCAGGATAAGATAGAAATCTCTGCAATAGTCAATAAGAAAATAAGTGATTTGGTGCCTGATTTCCTGAATTTTAATGCATTAAAAAGTATTTTAACAAGAGGGTCAAAGATGCCCAAAAAGGCGGGTTGCACAGGCAGCAATAAGGTTAGCGACTGCTGTAATTACATTTAGAAACTAGAAATAGGACGCCCTGTTGATAGAAGCTGCGACATATGAATATAAACAGGATAGCATAGAAGAACACACATTATCATGTGTAATGTCCACCCCATGAACCTTTTGCCAGAATTGTACAGTAGTCTTACAAGACCCTGTTTCATTTGTGAAATATATCAATGATGGTTAAATATTTATTAGTGTACATGTAAATTATTTCAGCTTCATGCCTTTTTGCATTGGTTGGGTCGAAAATTTTGACGAAATCACTCTATCTTGCACAGTTAAGAAGATAGAAGCAAATTTCTGTTTTTCTATTTTTGGCAAAAATTTGAAAATTCAAAATGGCCGCCATTTTTGGGAAGAGGAAAATTTTTTGAAAATTGCCAAGAATACATTTCTTAGATACCCTGTGGGTCGAAAATTTCAACGAAATAACTCTATTTTGCACGGTTAAGGCAAATTTGTGTTTTTCCATTTTGGGCAAAAATTCGAAAAATCAAAATGGCCGCCATATGTGGGGAGGGGAAAATTTTTTGAAAATTGCCAAGAGTACATTTCTTAGATACCCTGTGGGTCGAAAATTTCGACGAAATCGCTCTATCTCGCACGGTTAAGGAGATAGAAGCAATTTTGTGTTTTGCCATTTTGGGCAAAAATTCAAAATGGCCGCCATTTTTGGGGAGGGGAAAATTTTTTTTTAATTGCCAAGAGTACAATGCTCAGATACCGTGTGGGTCGAAAACTTTGACGAAATCACTCTATCTTGCACGGTTAAGGAGATAGAAGCAAATTTGTGTTTTGCCATTTTTGACAAAAATTCGAAAATTCAAAATGGCCGCCATTTTTGAGAAGGGGAAAATTTTTTGAAAATTGCAAAGAGTACATTGCTTAGATACCCTGTGGGTCGAAAATTTCAACGAAATCGCTATATCTGGCACGGTTAAGGAGATAGAAGCAAATTTCTGTTTTGCGGGTTGGCATTGAGGTGCCAACCTTAATCATTCCTTCACCCCTAAATTTTTAAAACACCCCTATATTGTAAATGGGTTTACTGGCCACATGGTCGTTTTTGATTGGTCAAGGCTTTGACCCTTGCTGTGGTCAAGGGGAGAATGGCCAGATTTGAACTGGCAGTTGGCAAGACAAGACCTGTTTTATTTTATAAAGAATTTATTTGTTTTCTATTTATTTAAAATTTATTTACATTATTTTGTTTATCTTGCTCATACATAATCTTTAGAGGTCTTGTCTGTTGATCATTTATTGACAATGGCAGCGAAACAGAAGCACAGAACTGCAGGTAACTCTTACAATTTGCGTCGCAAAGTTGAGATTCCTATAGAACTTCAATTGAATAATGACAATGCTTTCTAAATGAATTTGCCTCTCAACCGGAACCAGGTCAGAGTGCAAAATCTAGGTCTGATACTGATTCTAGTACTAGTATTGATTTGGAAATCGGTACTCTGTTGTCACAGGAAAGTGAGGATTCTGTTGACGAATCTCCTGTGCATGTACAGACCAGAAAATTCAAAAAATCAGACAGACCTTCAAGGTTTAAAAATTCAAGAAGTAGGGAAGTTACGGTGGCAAGTCAACCGGATCAGACAGTTATTAATGACAGGATTCTTGCTCAACTGGACGCAATTGGTAAGCGTTTGACTGCTATTGAAGAAAGTTCAGCTTCAGCTGCTCGGCCTAAGGCCAAAAAAGTTACTGTTTCTAGGGGTACTGCTAGTTCAAGTCTCAGTGGAAGTTTTACTGAGGGTGATTCGGTCAAAACACTAGAAAAATGTTTTTGCTGACAAAAACGAAGCGGCCCTGATGAAAAAGTGTGAAGTAAGCCGTAAAAGATGTGAAGATATGCATCACAAGGAATAGAAAATGTAAAGTTTATTGCATTGTGTATGTTACCATATTTAACAAATGAAAGAATGACCACAGCTTGGCAGAAGAGAAATTGTAGGTGTGAAATTTACTTCTCAAAAGAATGTATGTCCGATGCGCGGAAAAAGTACCTCCTGGAAAAAATGCCTCCTAGAAAATATGCCTCCTAGGAAATATACCTCCTAGAATGAATGCCTCCTGAATATTTCGTGACCAGGAAAAATAACTCCTAAGAAAAAAAAGTTCTTTCAAGTATTATAACACTACAGGTTCACATTACAACTTCAGAGGCATCTTCATTTTTTCCACTTGAGTCTTATAGTCGCCAATGCCTGTCAAAAATTCACAGTCTTTTACCCATTTTGCTTAGCTGTACAAAGGTATGTAAGTTTCTCTTGTAAGGTTTTGCTGGTGCTTCTCACTCTTTTGGCTGGCTGCTCATCCCTGGTTTCCATTATGACAGGTGTCGTGTTTTTCTTGTAATTACATTTCTGCCCCTCCTAGTGCATCTAACTGCGATCAACTCCTTACAGAGGGGATAACCTATGTTGTAATTTGATAAGAATGCATATTGTAAGCCATAAAGGCCACAACTATTTCATCAAGAAACCTCACAGCCATAAATCCTGCTTTTAAACTGCTCCAGAGTACAGCTGAAGGGATACCCTTTCAAGAAGATATTTGTAATTTGTACTTTACGATATTGTACGTTCTGGTTTTGACTGTACATATCTGAAATTAACATGTTTTTGATATTATACGTTATAGGTTTCATATGTAACATGTTTACAAGTTGAAATAACTTTTTTTCTCAGGAGCCATTTTTTCCTAGTCACAAAATATCCAGGAGGCATTCTTTCTAGGAGGCATTTTTTCCAGGAGGCATTTTTTTCTGTGAGGCATTTGTCCAGGAGGCATTTTTTTTCCCGGATTCTGTATGTCCTATATTCTTTGGTAATGTTCTCAGAGAAGAGGTCTCAAGTGAAAGGGTACACTGACCAGAGACATTTCTGTTCAAAATGTCATTAGTATCAGACTTAAGTATAAAACACTAATTGAATGCAGTGGACTACGATGCTTAAGAACTATTGTTTAAAATTACTGATTGTGCTTCAACTAAAAACTTAACAAAACCACTAATAAAATCCAGTGAACCAAAGTGTGTTAGACTTTTTGTTCAAAAGTTACTGATTTTGCTTCAGAGTTATTGCTTACAAGAAAAATCAAGTGACAAACAAGTGAAGCTATAGTGCTAGAAAATGTTACTGGATTTATTGGGAAAGAAAAGTATGAGTTTATATATTGCAATATTTATGAATGATTTAGCAATTGAAATTAAAAATCTAGGCTTAGGAATAACAGTAGGAGATCATGATCCATTCCACACTTCAATAATGCACAAAATTAAGACCAAAGAAGTTACTGGACTTGGTGTAGCTGTGGAAAAAGTAGCCTAATAACATATTTTAACAAAATGCTGTGAACGCAATACTTTTCAAGTTATAAGTGATTTAGTGCATCACTTCAGGAATTTGAATGCATTAAAGTTTCAAAAATTCATTTCCCACTTGAGCTAAAATTAATTAAATGTAGAAGTCTAAGTGAAATGGAAGAAAGTAAAAGCAAAGAAAACAATATACATTCGAAAGAACAGCATAAATATTCCACTTTTTATTTTTGTTCCACTTTTGCTTCACACACACATATATACATCTCTATCTATCATCTCCCTCCATGAACCCCCCCACTTCCCCCACTGAGGCCATTCTTTTTTCCACTTGCTTTTTGTGTGCACTAAAGGGGAGTTGGGGGGGTTCTTTCTGCATAGAAAGACTTTCCATGAATGTGCCTTTTGATAGATATCACACAACAGAGTTGGGGAGGAAGAAGAAAAGGACAAGTCATTCATTTCCACTCAGCTGGAGATACATAAAATGCTGTACAAGAAAAACTGTTTATGAGAAAGTGGTTTTTTTTCAAGCATCTTATATTGTGAAAGAAGTCAGGTGTATACATTTGACCAATTTATATAGTCTATGTGAACAAGTAGCTAGATCATCAACTCCTTCTACAAAACAAAAGTTGAATCAATTGAAGCTTTTTTTCCAAAAAGGAAAAGTTATATCCCCACATTTCCAAATAAATGGAATCAGAAGAATGTGTTTTTTTAATCTGCCTAAAATTGGGAATTTATATTATGTGAACACTGATCAGTTGCAATATGTTAATAACCACATCAGTGCATCATAAATAGCTCATTTTTTTCTTTGAAGATGTCATAACTTCATAAACACTAAGAGATTAGGTTTGCCAGACAGCATAAATATTTTTAAGCATACATATGCCAGGTGTGGTTTTAAAAAGTGTTAAAATAAATGAGGAGGGAGCAAGAAGTATATATTTATCATGTTAAGATGGCCAAAGCCTCTTAAGTACAGGAATTTTAAGTGAAATGTTATACAAAATCTTACTTTAGTATAATCAATGTCAAGTTAAACTGATGTTACTGAACAGTAAATCAGTTAGGGGCTGAAAATCCTCATTTTCACGTCAAGATGGCCATGACTGTACTTGTATTGGAACTCCAAGGTGGAAAGAAAATAAAAATGTCCCAAATTGTTAACTTTAAAAGTGTACAAATTTAACCGAGCTCTGCTGAACAATACGATAGCTGGAGATTAAAAACTCCATAATTTCACTGCAAGGTGACCATAACTTCATCCATATTGCGACTTTAAGGTGACCATAAAATGAGAATGTCCCTTTTGTCATCCTTTATAAGTGTACAAAGTTTAGCTCATGGCTTTATTCAAATGTTATGACTTTAGGGGGGTCAAAATTATATTAACAGTTTAAGGTCACCTTAAAGTCAGGATAACCCTTTGGTTTGCCATCCTTTATAAGTGTGCAAAGTTTAACTGAGGTCAGTGGAACAATAAGATACTTGGAGGCTGAAAACCCCCTTATTTCACTTTAAGGTGGCTACAACTCCATTCATACTGAGAGTTTAAGGTGACCATGAGTATTATTTTTATCTAGTTTAATACCAGTGATAATTTCGATATAAAAAAATGGAAAAAGAAAGGAGCCAGAGCATTTTATTCCAATTTGATTACTTTAAGCAGGCCAAATGTCCATTAAGATTTTGAGTTTAAGGTCACCATAAAGTCAGGATATTCCTTTGGCAAATCTTAATATATGTGCCAAGTTTGGTTGAAAAAAGTGAAAAACTAAGTGAACTGGAGGGCTAAAACCCCGTTTTTTCACATTAAGGTGACCTTAAAATTGCAGATACAGGGCTAAAACTTCGGCATGTGAAAGATTATCCAAAAGTAGCTGAATAAGTTATTCCAACAAAACGCCGAAATCCTGACCGTTTTTGAGATACAGACCAAGTACCCATTTTTAAAAAATTTACGAAAATAAAACGCCTCCCATTCAGGCATCTATGGTCCGATTGATGAGAAAATCCTTTCCGACCTTGGAAATTTGGTCTAGAATGTACCTGATAAATTTTATAGCACAGGTGTGTGTGGTTTTTTCTGAAACGCGATGACGAGGTGTTTTGGAGGTATGCTTAAGGTTACCTTAAGTAAAAGTTAAGGTCTGCGCAAAGTATCTCAAAAATTTTTCCCGCCCCTATAGTTTTAAAGAAAGATAAGAAGGGAAGAAAAATTTGAAAGGCTAAGAAGTTATTCAAGGGAGACCATAATCCTGCGGCGGCGGTGATCAGTCGAACCTCGGTGAAAACAAATAAGCGTCCCTAACGGGCCGCTTAATTACCTGAATTACACACCTTGAGACATGATAGGTCCGTTCAGGATCAAGTTGAAGCTAGGATCAGGCAACTTTCAAATACTGATGTTAAAGGTACGGATCCAAAATACAAGTCGCAACGGGGCAGTACTATGGATGTTTTTGTAAAAGAAAGAGTTAAATGGCCCCATGAATTTGTATTGGCCGGTACTACCAAAGACAGGATTACGTATAATCAGTTGAATATCACACAGTGGATGTCTGGTTTCTGTAGAATTTTGAGGGATGAAAATTGCCAAAAAATTAGGGACCACATGTTAGATTATTTAATTGCCCTCCTTGATGATTCCAACGATTTTTCATGGCAGGCAGCCAAGGCCAGCCATGCTGTGCTTTTATGCCGTATGGAGCAAGGGGAGGTGACCGGTTGGTCCGATACGGAAAAAATTGACCGGATCAGACGGGCAAATGCTCAGAGACATGTCGTGCCTACACAGGCTTCAAATAGCTCCCAAAAATTTCGCAAAAATCAGTCTGCCCAGAAAGCAAGTAAGTCGATGCCCTGTGTGTATTATAATGATAATTCCTGCAATTTTCAAAAACATCATGAGACAAAAGGGGTTTTCTACCGACATATATGTAGTACATGTTTTGCCCAGGATGGCAAGGTCAGTGCCCACACTGCCCTGGATTGTAAGACAAAAAATTCCAAAAACGATTAACTCTGGGCATAGTCGATAAGGCTATATGGCAGCCTGATTGTGTCCAGGAAAATGTTGCAAATCTTTGTAAAAATCAAAAGTTTGTTGATAGGTATGTTTTTAATAGTTTTTGTTGTAGGAAAACTGTAGTTACTGAATGTCAAGCTTCTAGAAATGACTGGATGGAGTGATTTAACGCCAGCAACAGTCACAAGCCTGTTGTTGCTGGTAAGTCTTTTGCTGATGTGGTCAGAGCTAACTTGGGCCAGAAGGGCCATGGGCAAGCTACACCTCTGGTGGGTACTCAAGTTGCAAGCAAACCAGGTGAGCCTCTTGAGTTGTTCAAGGAGGGTGTTAAGCTGTCTCACAATATGCCACATCAGCCTTTTAAACAAAAAACTAGGTCTTGTAAAACCACTAAAAATTGTTCAGGTGAAAATATTATTGTGTGTAAGAATAGGTTTGAACCTTTGATGGAAGAAGGCTTGTTCTTGGATGATTTTGATACACTTGAATGTGAAATCCAAGCAGTGGGCACTGCTCCTGGCGATGCTGGGCCGAATGTAAGTTCATATCATAATGAAAACTGGCAAGATTGTGATAAATTTGATAAAGCATTGCTGAAAAAAAGAGTTGACCCTAGTGTCATCATGCAGGCAAAAAATTGTCCGGATTATGTGGCTTGCAAAAATCAAATGGGCGAATCTTTTGGGGTGATACCCCTAAGTACCTTGCAAAAGTATGAGGGCCCAGAGACAAAAAATCAACCTATTAGTGACCCCTTACAGTTACATAAGTCAGTAAAGCAGTTTGGCTGTCCAAACTTTCTGGGAGCTCGGATTCCAGTGGTTTCAAATTTGAACATGGATAATTGGAAATTTCACTTAAGGGACTACTGGGATACCCAGTTACTTGACTTATTGGAATTCGGGTTTCCTCTTGATTTTGACACCAATACTGAGCTTGTATCCACTGAGGAAAATCATACTTCAGCTAAACAGTATTCTTCTCACGTTCAAACTTATATTTGTGAAGAATTGAAACATGGGGCCATATTGGGGCCATTTGAACATAAGCCCATTTCACTGCACATCTCACCTTTTATGACAAGGGACAAACCTGGCTCAGACACCAGGCGAACTATTGTCGACTTAAGCTGGCCAAAAGGCAAGTCTGTTAATGCTGGTGTGCAAAGAGATAACTATTTAGGCTCACATTTCATTCTCAATTACCCATCTGTTGATGACATTGTGAAAAGACTTATTGAACTGGGACCTGGATCTTTGTTGTGTAAAGTCGACATCAGTCGGGACTTTCGCCAACTTAAAGTTGACCCAGGGGATATTAATTTGCTAGGTTTAAAGTTAGATTCTTATTATATCGATCAATCGGTACCATTTGGGTACAGACATGGCTCAATTTTCTTTGAAAAAGTGACAGATAGCATTAGATTCATCATGAGGAAACATGGCTTTCATGATCTGTTCAATTATGTGGATGATATAATCCAATGTGGCACTCCCTCAAAAATTCACCCTGCTTTTCAATTTTTAGTTGATCTCCTACACCAATTGGGTCTGACACTGAACAGCAAGAAGTTGGTATCTCCTACTACTTCTATGGTGTGCTTAGGCATATTAATTGATACTGAGACTAGAACCATGCCTGTCCCCCCTGAAAAATTAGAAAATATTGTTAAAATGTGTGATGAATGGCAAAACAAAAAATTTTGCTCAAAGAGAGAGCTACAATCTTTGTTAGGATCTCTCTTGTATCAAAATGTGTCCGGCCAGCCAGGCGTATGCTTCAGTTTCTTAGATCAATGACAAGTAATTCATCTACTAGGTTGACTGTCGATTTCTTTAAGGACTTAAAATGGTTTGTTACCTTTCTTAAACAATTCAATGGCGTAGTTTATTATGATGTTAAACCAGTCCAAGCTGAGCTGCATTTAGATGCCTGTTTGACAGGCTTTGGGGGTATATTTCTTAATCAATGCTATGCCCTTCCCATACAAAAAAATTTCAATAATTACTCCATCGTACACCTCGAGATGCTTAACATAGTTGTAGCTCTAAAAATCTGGGCCACCCAGTGGTCATGCAAGAAATTGCGAATCATATGTGACAATATGGCCGTGGTTGAGGTTCTAACCTCTGGTAGGACCAAAGATTCTGTACTTGCATTGTGTGCCCGTAATATATGGCTTATATCAGCGATATTTAACATATCCATTCATATTGAGCATATTCCAGGTAAAAATAATGTAGTTGCTGACCTGTTATCTAGGTTTAACTTTGATACCGCATCCTGGCATTCATTACACCAATATGTTCCCAATTTTATGTGGATTCACACTCATATTGATTTGACCAAGTTAAACCATGATTTATGATTGTAGATATGCCTTCTGCAGCAGTCCAGCTGACCACCAGGGCGTTTGCTCGGTTACTTCAATCCTTCAGGCCAGCTACACAACGAGCTTACAGTAGAATGTTTTCGGACTTCATGGCATTTCTGGTGGTGGCTGGACTGCTGCCATCTCAGGTGAATATCCATACATTATTGCCTTTTATGGAATACTTATATCAGAATCACCATACCCCCTCAAATATCTCCAATTATTTGGCAGGTATTCGAGCTTACTGTGTCATTTACAATATTCCTACCATATCATTTAGAGATGAAAAGATTCAAATGTTTATTAGATCTTTAAAAATCAATAGACCTTTGGTGATCAAAAATACTCCCATACTTACACAGGACATGTTGATTAGTATTCTGGAGGTCACTGCAAAGCTGGAGGCCCCACAGATCTTTACAGCACTCTACCTGCTGGCTTTCTTCTCATTCTTGAGACTTTCCAACATGGTACCACACAGTTTCAAAAATTTTGATGGTTCTAGACACCTGGCTAGAGGTGACATTATTTTTTCTCATGACATGGCTGTTATTCTTGTTAAATGGTCAAAAACCTTACAGGCTAGGGATAAGATTGCACGTATACATATCCCAGTATTGCCTGACTCCAGCCTATGCCCTGTCGCAGCTTTAAAACGTATGCTGGCCATGGTTCCTGGATCTCAGGATGATCCACTATTTTCAATATGTAGGCAAGGTTCTTGGGTTCCCCTTACTGACAGTATAGTTAGGAAGCATCTGACACGTATCATTCGTATGTTAGGTTGGGAACATAAGCACATCACTTTTCATACCTTTAGAAGGTCTGGGGCCTCTTGGGCCTTCCAACATGGGGTCCCCATTGAGGCCATAAAAAGTCAAATTATTCATACAACTACTCACACTCACTCTGATCCTCTCTTACAAGCCTTTCGACTACACCTACCCCATTGATGGGTGTTTGGGCGAATGTTGATATGTTTCATTATCATGTCTCCTTATTACAAGCCAGTAAGTAAGAAAATTCAGGGGAAGTTCCCCTGGGGTATTTCAGGGGGGTTAACTTTTCTAATATTCATTATATTTTGATATCACCCAAAATTTAACTTCCTATTTGAGGTTAACCTCTTTGTCTTCATAATTGTTAAATTGGGTCATTATATTCACAACTGTGGCTTCCAGCTTATTATTTGCCAGCTGTTGTATGGTATTGTAGTTAATGTCCACAGAAAGTTAAATTGCATATTATATTAGAGCTTCGTGTGAAAAATGTTAACTATAGGAGTACATTATTCATCATCTGCATCTTAGTGAAATGTAAAATTCATGTAAAATTCTAAAAATTTCCAGTTTGGTGCCGGGCTTGCCCGTAGCCACGTTTATGGTTTATGCCTTGGCGGCGCTGCGGGCTCGGGCACCGCGTCCGTCCGGGGTGCAGATGAAACATAAGTCATATTTTTAAGAATAGTGTTTGTGATTATATGGTGTGTCTTAAAAGTAACTTTTAGTGATAGAAATTTGTGTGTAATTGTATAATAAAAATTAAAAACCCAATCGGGTATTTCCTGTGTTGAAATGCATACACATTATAGCATCAGAGTTAACCCTTGACCTTGTAATCACCTTTGACCTCTCATCTTGGCGAGGAGACTATAAATTGCTATCTGACCTTATTTTGACTTGGAGGTCAACTTCATCTCTCATTACTGAACTTCCAGTTCAGTATTATTAAATCCTTTCTAGCCCTTACCTTGCTTTGGTAACTTGGTTAGGGATCTCTGTTTTGACCTTACAGGGATTGGACCTGAAGGTCATCTTGTTGCATCATTCGTGGTAGTCTTGACCTCAATGGTCTACTTTGACCTTTGACCATCACTTTTGGGGTGAGGGAATGTTACCATTTTTGGCAAAAATTCGAAAATTCAAAATGGCGGCCATTTTTGGGGAGGGGAAATTTTTTTGAAAATTGCAAAGGTTACATTCCTTAGATACCCTGTGGGTCAAAAATTTCGACAAAATCGCTCTATCTCGCACGGTTAAGGAGATAGAAGCAAATTTGTGTTTTGCCATTTTTGGCAAAAATTCAAAATGGCCGCCATTTTTGGGGAGGGGAAAATTTTTTTAAAATTGCAAAGAGTACAATGCTCAGATACCCTGTGGGTTGAAAATTTTGACGAAATCGCTCTATCTCGCACGGTTAAGGAGATAGAAGTAAATTTGTGTTTTGCCATTTTTGGCAAAAATTGGAAAATTCAAAATGGCCGCCATTTTTGGGAAGGGAAAAATTTTTTTGAAAACTGCAAAGATTACATTACTTAGATACCCTGTGGGCGAAAATTTCGACGAAATCGCTCTATCTCGCACGGTTAAGGAGATAGAAGGAAATTTGTGTTTTGCCATTTTTGGCAAAAATTCGAAAATTCAAAATGGCCGCCATTTTTGGGGAGGGGAAATTTTTTTGAAAATTGCAAAGATTACATTCCTTAGATACCCTGTGGATTGAAAATTTTGACGAAATCGCTCTATCTCGCACGGTTAAGGAGATAAAAGCAAATTTGTGTTTTGCCATTTTTGGCAAAAATTCGAAAATTCAAAATGGCCGCCATTTTTGGGGAGGGAAAAATTTTTTGTAAAAATTGCAAAGATTACATTCCTTAGATACCCTGTGGGCGAAAATTTCGACGAAATCGCTCTATCTCGCACGGTTAAGGAGATAGAAGGAAATTTGTGTTTTGCCATTTTTGGCAAAAATTCGAAAATTCAAAATGGCCGCCATTTTTGGGGAGGGGAAAATTTTTTGAAAATTACCAAGAGTACAATGCTCAGATACCCTGTGGGTTGAAAATTTTGACGAAATCGCACTATCTCGCACGGTTAAGGAGATAGAAGTAAATTTGTGTTTTGCCATTTTTGGCAAAAATTCGAAAATTCAAAATGGCCGCCATTTTTGGGGAGGGAAAAATTTTTTGAAAACTGCAAAGATTACATTCCTTAGATACCCTGTGGGCGAAAATTTCGACGAAATCGCTCTATCTCGCACGGTTAAGGAGATAGAAGCAAATTTGTGTTTTGCCATTTTTGGCAAAAATTCAAAATGGCCGCCATTTTTGGGGAGGGGAAAATTTTTTGAAAATTGCAAAGAGTACATTCCTTAGATACCCTGTGGGTCGAAAATTTCGACGAAACAGTTTAGGATATGAGCACATTTGCCTTTTTCAGTATTCAAAATAGCCAATTACTCATTTATTTAATTAATTACTCACTCATCTATGAAGCAATTACCCCCAAAAGCAATCCCATACAAGGTATTAACCCAATGAACCTCCATACCAAATTTCAGAAAGATAGGTTTAATAGCATTCCTTAAAATGTCTGGAAACCAAAGAGATACTCAAAAGTAGCAAAGTAGCTATTACTCAGTTAGCTATAGAGCTATCATCACCAAAAGCAATCCCATACAAGCTATTAACCCAATAAACCTGCATGCCAAATTTGGTAAAGATAGGATAAGAACTGTTGCCTAAAATGTCTGGAAACCAAGTGGGACGCCGGACGGCGGACGGCGGAAAAAGCAAAAATAATATGTCCACCCCCCAGTGGGTGGACATAACAAGGAAAGAAATGTTAGGTCACCCAGTTAAGGTGAATGTGTTAGACGTGCTAAGAAATGTAAAACTTGTAATCTAGGTTACATAATTGTATCTATGCTATAACGGACAAACGAAAGGACGGAATTACACCAATTTCGAAAGGAACTTAGCTATGATGGTGATGTATCTCCCTGTCGAGTTAGAGTCCTTAAACGGATATGTTGACGCACAAACGGACAAACGAACAGACAGAATTACACCAATTTCGAAAAGAACCTAGCTATGATGGTGATCTATCTCCCTGTCAAGTTTGAATTTGATTGGACATGGCGTTTTCGAGTTAGAGTCGGGAAACAGAAATGTTGACGGACAGACAAACGGACAAAAAACAGACAAACGAACAGACGGAATTACACCAATATCGAAAGGAACCTAGCTATGATGGTGATCTATCTCCCTGTCAAATTTAGATTCGATTAGACAATGTATTTTCTAGTTAGAGTCCGGAAACGAAAATGTTGAAGGACAGACAATCGGACAAAACACGGACAAAGGAACTGACGAAATTACACCAATTTCAAAATCAACTTAGCTATGATGGTGATCTATCCCCCTGTCAAGTTTTAATTCGATCGGACAAAGCATTTCGAGTGAGAGTCAGGAAATGGAAATGTTGACGGACAGACAAACGGACAGACAAACAGACAGAATTACACCAATTCCGAAAGCAACTTAGTTATGATGGTGATCTATCTCCCTGTCAAGTTTGAATTGGATTGGACAAAGCGTTTTTTGACTTAGAGTCCGGAAACGGAAATGTTGACGCACAAACGGACAAACAAACAGACAGAATTACATCAATTTCGAAAGCAACTTAGCTATGATGGTGATCTACCTCCCTGTCAAGTTTGAATTCAATTGGACACGGCGGTTTCAAGTTAGAGTCTGGAAACAGAAATGTTGACGGACAGACAAACGGACAAAAAACAGACAAACGAACGGACGGAATTACACCAATTTCGAAAGGAACTTAGCTATGATGGTGATCTATCTCCCTGTCAAGTTTGATTTCGATTGGACAAACCGTTTTCGAGTTAGAGTCCAGAAACAGAAATTTTGACTGACAAACGGACAAACGAACAGATGGAATTACACCAATTTCAAAACGAACCTAGCTATGATGGTGATCTATCTCCCTGTCAAGTTTGAATTTGATTGGACAAACCGTTTTCGAGTTAGAGTCCGGAAATGGAAATTTTGACGGACAAACAGACAAAAACGGACAAACGAACAGACAGAATTACACCAATATCGAAAGGAACCTAGCTATGATGGTGATTTATCTCCCGGTCAAGTTTGATTTCGATTGGACAAACCGTTGTCGAGTTAGAGTCCGGAAACGGAAATTTTGACGGACAAACGGACAAACGAACAGACGCAATAGTCAAAAGAGAAAATTGGGATAAAGTTTTGAAATTTTCACATTTTGGGTGGAGGTACCTCACTTATAATGGCTCTGTAGAACAGATGAACAAACAGATCTGCATGCCTTGAACAATTTTTCATCCTCGATAGATAAGGTATCTTTTTAAGAAAATAGCATGGCTCTGGGCCTTGTAGTTTTGGAGGAGAAGTTGTTCACGCAGACTCATACGCCGCAGAGTGATGCCATAATGTCAGCTGACTGACAAGTCAGCTGACATAAAAAAACAAGCAATCAGTGACCTAATGAATCGGTCAGATATAGAGTTGGTACAGACCTTGATGACTTACAAGAACTTCCTACACCTTACAGTTTCCGACATACAGCCTGGATAAAATTTTACAGGTCAAGGTCACTACGGCAAGGTCAAATGGAAAGACACAAAAAGAAAAAAATCTGCTATTTTATGAGCCCAGGTTGACCCATAAAGTGGGGGAGGGGGGCAAGGGGTAAATCTGACTGGCTATGTAGACCCTCTGTATATGCTTTCCTATACCCTCTCAACACATTCTAAAGCAGTAAAAGCTATAATAAAGGATATATAAGGCAAAAGGACCAAATCTGCTATTTTTGTGACCCCAGTTTGACCCATAAGGGGGGGGGGGGGTCAAGGGTAAATCTGACTGGCTAAATAGACTCTCCACATATGGTTTCCCAATACCTCTTAATACATTCTAAAGCTGTAAAAGCAATAATAAAGGAGATATAAGGCAAAAAAGACAAAATCTGCTATTTTATGACCCCAGTTTGATCCATAAGAAGGGGGGGGGGGGGTGAGGGAGTAATTCTGACGAGCAATATAAACTCTGCACATATCGTTTCCCAATACTTCTTAATACATTCTAAAGCTGTAAAAGCAATAATAAAGGAGATATAAGGCAAAAATACACAAAGTCGGCTATTTTATGACCCCAGTTTGACTCGTAAGTGGGGTCAGGGGGTAAATCTGAGCAGCTATATAAACTTTGCACATATGATTCTGACGCTGTAAAAGCATTGATAAAGGAGATATGAGGCAAAAACACAAAATCAGCTATTTTCTGACCCCAGCTTGACCTATAGGGGGGGGGGGTAAATCTGACCGGCTATCTAGACTCTTCACATAAAGTTTCCCAATACCTCTTAATATATTCTAAAGCTGTAAAAGGAATAATAAAGGAGATATAAGGCAAAAACATCAAAAAGTTGGGGGTAAATCTGATCGGCTATCTAGACTCTTCACATATGATTTTTCCAATACCTCTTAATACATTCTAAAGCTCTAAAAGTAATAATAAAGGAGATATAAAGCAAAATGTCAAAATCGGCTATTTTAAGACATCACCCCAGTTTGACCCCTACAGGGGGGTCGGGGGCAAATTTGACTTGCTTTCTGGACTCCCCACACATGGTTTCCTACTACCTCCCAATACATTTTATGGCTCTAAATGCAATACTTAAGAAGATAATGGGGGGGGGGGGGGTTCACATGAATTTTAAGATTTCTGGTTGGTACCTGTGAGAAAATCGCATCGGATCACTCCCAAAATCTAATCAGCTTGTGTTTTTGATAGTATAAACTTGTGTATGAAATACAAGCCTCTGCAGTCAGTAGATTTTGCTGAGTGGCGATGGCGGGGGGTGTAACCAAAAAAAAACTTTTTTTTTTGATCATGTGACCATGATGAAGGTCAAATTTAATCATGTGGAAAATTTTACCCACGCCTACGGTATATAACTGCCAAATATGGAAAAGGAAACTGAAGCAAAAACAAGTAAGCGCCCTTTTAGGGGCACTTAATTACTGGAGTGATAGGTTAAACAAGTGATCAGTGCCCGTGAATGGGCTCTGTGTCAGCTGACTCTGTGTTTTGAGTTTCAGGGCAGAAGTGAACGAAGGACACAAAAGTTGTGCCCTGAAAATGGTATTCAGAAGTAAAGTACCAAGTTAACTTTTAAGGTGTAAAAAGTAGGTGGAAACATATTTCAACAAAATATATTGTAAATGTAATAGTTTTTGAGTTGAATTACCACTGATTTACTCGACAGTGAGAATCTCAAAGTAGTATTTGTTCAGCTATGCAATAAGCTACATTTCTGCAATTTCACTATGTTATAGCTGTCCCCCAGTAGGTGGATAACATATTTAAACAAAATTCTCTAAATGCAATAGTTATGTCCACCCCACTGGGGGGTGGACATATTATTTTTGCTTTTTCCACCGTCCGCCGTCCCACTTGGTTTCCAGACATTTTAGGCAACAGTTCTTATCCTATCTTTACCAAATTTGGCATGCAGGTTTATTGGGTTAATAGCTTGTATGGGATTGCTTTTGGTGATGATAGCTCTATAGCTAACTGAGTAATAGCTACTTTGCTACTTTTGAGTATCTCTTTGGTTTCCAGACATTTTAAGGAATGCTATTAAGCCTAGCTTTCTGAAATTTGGTATGGAGGTTCATTGGGTTAATAGCTTGTATGGGATTGCTTTTGGGGGAAATTGCTTCATAGATGAGTGAGTAATTAATTAAATAAATGAGTAATTGGCTATTTTGAATACTGAAAAAGGCAAATGTGCTCATATCTCCTAAACCGTGCAAGATAGAACGATTTCGTCGAAATTTTAGACCCACAGGGGATCTAAGGAATGTAATCTTTGCAATTTTCAAAAAAATTTTCCCCTCCCCAAAAATGGCAGCCATTTTGAATTTTCGAATTTTTGCCAAAAATGGCAAAACACAAATTTGCTTCTATTTCCTTAACCGTGCAAGATAGAGCGATTTCGTCAAAAGTTTCAACCCATAGGGTATCTGACCATCGTACTCTGGGCAATTTTTAAAAAATTTTCTCCTCCCCAAAAATGGCAGCCATTTTGAATTTTCGAATTTTTGCCAAAAATGGCAAAACACAAATTTGCTTCTATCTCCTTAACCGTGCGAGATAGAGCGATTTCGTCGAAATTTTTGACCCACAGGTTATCTCAGAAATGCACTCTCAGCAACTTTCAAAAAAATTTCCCCTCCCCAAAAATGGCGACCATTTTGAATTTTCCAATTTTTGCCAAAAATGGCAAAACACAAATTTGCTTCTATCTCCTTAACCATGCGAGATAGAGCGATTTCGTCGAAATTATCAAGCAACAGGATATCTGACCAATGTACTCTTGGCAATTTTCAAAAAATTTTCCCCTCCCCAAAAATGGCGGCCATTTTGAATTTTCGAATTTTTGCCAAAAATGGCAAAACACAAAATTGCTTCTATCTCCTTAACCGTGTGAGATAGAGGGATTTCGTCAAAATTTTCGACCCACAGGGTATCTGAGCAATGTACTCTTGGCAATTTTCAAAAAATTTCCTCTTCCCACATATGGCGGCCATTTTGAATTTTCGAATTTTTGCCCAAAATGGCAAAACACAAAATTGCTTCTATCTCCTTAACCGTGCGAGATAGAGCGATTTCGTTGAAATTTTCGACCCACAGGGTATCTAAGAAATGTACCCTTGGCAATTTTCAAAAAATTTTCCCCTCCCCACATATGGTGGCCATTTTGAATTTTTGCCCAAAATGAAAAAACACAAATTTGCCTTAACCGTGCAAAATAGAGTTATTTCGGTGAAATTTTCAACCCATAGGGTATCTAAGAAATGTACTCTTGGCAATTTTCAAAAAATTTTCCTCTTCCCAAAAATGGCGGCCATTTTGAATTTTCAAATTTTTGCCAAAAATAGAAAAACACAAATTTGCTTCTATCTTCTTAACCGTGCAAGATAGAGTGATTTCGTCAAAATTTTCGACCCAACCAATGCAAAAGACATGAAGCTGAAATAATTTACATGTACACTAATAAATATTTAAGCATCATTGATATATTTTACAAATGAAACAGGGTCTTGTAAGACTACTGTACAATTTTGGTAAAAGGTTCATGGGGTGGACATTACACATGATAATGTGTGTTCTTCTATGCTATCCTGTTTCTATTCAAATGTCGCAGCTACTATCAACAGGGCGTCCTATTTCTAGTTTTTGAGTTACAACTGATTTACTCAGCAGTGAGAACCTGAAAGTAGCTATTCCTCAGCTATGCAATGAGCTACATGTCTACAATTTCACAATGTTATAGCTGACCAAAAAGTAGGTGAATAACATATTTAAAGAAAACATTATAAATGCAATAGTTTTCAAGTTACAACTGATTTACTCATCAGTGAGAACTCTGAAAGTTGCTATTGACTCAAAAGTAGCTGAATAACATATTTATACAAAATGCTCTACACGCACTAGTTTTCAAATTACAAGTGATTTTACTCATTATGGAAGGAACCAAAAATCAGAAAGTAGCTATTACTCACTTAGCTATTGAGATAGACTCCCAATTTACTCACCATGTCTTAGATATAACAAGCATTCTGACGCATGCATTTATCTCCCGCCATATAAATTAGATGTACTAAAGATAACATATTTTAACAAGGTGCTCTAAATGTAATACTTTTCAAGTTATAATTGATTTAGTGCATGATTTCATGAATTTTAATGCACTAAAAATTATTTAAAAAATTCAATAAAAAAATTTAGCATGTGAAAGCTGTTCCAAAATGTAGGTGAATGAGTTATTTGAGAAATATTGGCTATCTGCAATACTTTTAGTGATAATAGGCAGTTACTCATTTTGAGTAGGTGAGTAATTAGCTACGGATCTGAAAATTCACTAATTGAAAGCTCTGCAAAATGTATGTGAATGAGTTATTTCAGAAATACTGGCTATCTGCAATACTTTTAGAGATAATTCGCATTTACTCATTTTGAGTAAGTGAATAATTAACTACGGGTGTGAAACTTCACCAAGTGAAAGCTCTCCCAAAAGTAGGTGAATGAGTTATTTGAAAAAAATTGGATATCTGCAATACTTTTACAGATAATTCACATGTACTCATTTTGAGTAGGTGAGTAATTAGCTACAGGTCTGGAACTTCACCATGTGAAAGCTCTCCCAAAAGTAGATGAATGAGTAATTTGATAAAAATTGGACATCCACAATAGTTTTAGAGATAATTAGCATTTACTCATTTTGAGTAGGTGAATAATTAGCTACGGGTCTGAAACTTCACCAAGTGAAAGCTCTTCCAAAAGTAGGTGAATGAGTTATTTAAGAAAAATTGGATATCCCCAATACTTTTAGGGATAATTCACATTTACTCATTTTGAGTAGGTGAATAATTAGCTACAGGTCTGGAACTTCACCATGTGAAAGCTCTCCCAAAAGTAGATGAATGAGTTATTTGATAAAAATTGGATATCCGCAATACTTTTAGAGATAATTAGCATTTACTCATTTTGAGGAGGTGAATAATTAGCTACGGCTCTGAAAATTCAAGTGAAAGCTCTCCCAAAAGTAGGTGAATGAGTTATTTGATAAAAATTGGCTATCTGCAATACTTTTAGAGATAATTCACATTTACTCATTTTCAGTAGGTGAGTAATTAGCTACAGGTCTGAAACTTCACCATGTGAAAGCCCTCCCAAAAGTAGATGAATGAGTTATTTGATAAAAATTGGATATCCGCAATACTTTTAGAGATAATTCACATTTACTCATTTTGAGTAGGTGAATAATTAACTACGGGTGTGAAACTTCAAGTGAAAGCTCTCCCAAAAGTAGGTGAATGAGTTATTTGAGAAAAATTGGATATCTGCAATACTTTTACAGATAATTCACATTTACTCATTTTGAGTAGGTGAGTAATTAGCTACAGGTCTGGAACTTCACCATGTGAAAGCTCTCCCAAAAGTAGATGAACGAGTAATTTGATAAAAATTGGATATCCACAATACTTTTAGAGATAATTAGCATTTACTCATTTTGAGTAGGTGAATAATTAGCTACGGGTCTGAAACTTCACCAAGTGAAAGCTCTTCCAAAAGTAGGTGAATGAGTTATTTAAGAAAAATTGGATATCCCCAATACTTTTAGGGATAATTCACATTTACTCATTTTGAGTAGGTGAGTAATTAGCTACAGGTCTGGAACTTCACCATGTGAAAGCTCTCCCAAAAGTAGATGAATGAGTTATTTGATAAAAATTGGATATCCGCAATACTTTTAGAGATAACTAGCATTTACTCATTTTGAGGAGGTGAATAATTAGCTACGGCTCTGAAAATTCACCAAGTGAAAGCTCTCCCAAAAGTAGGTGAATGAGTTATTTGATAAAAATTGGCTATCTGCAATACTTTTAGAGATAATTCACATTTACTCATTTTCAGTAGGTGAGTAATTAGCTACAGGTCTGGAACTTCACCATGTGAAAGCCCTCCCAAAAGTAGATGAATGAGTTATTTGATAAAAATTGGATATCCGCAATACTTTGAGATAATTCACATTTACTCATTTTGAGTAGGTGAATAATTAGCTACGGGTCTGAAACCTCACCAAGTAAAAGCTCTCCCAAAAGTAGGTGAATGAGTTATTTGAGAAAAATTGGATATCTGCAATACTTTTACAGATAATTCACATTTACTCATTTTGAGTAGGTGAGTAATTAGCTACAGGTCTGGAACTTCACCATGTGAAAGCTCTCCCAAAAGTAGATGAACGAGTAATTTGATAAAAATTGGATATCCACAATACTTTTAGAGATAATTAGCATTTACTCATTTTGAGTAGGTGAATAATTAGCTACGGGTCTGAAACTTCACCAAGTGAAAGCTCTTCCAAAAGTAGGTGAATGAGTTATTTAAGAAAAATTGGATATCCCCAATACTTTTAGGGATAATACACATTTACTCATTTTGAGTAGGTGAGTAATTAGCTACGGGTCTGGAACTTCACCATGTGAAAGCTCTCCCAAAAGTAGATGAATGAGTTATTTGATAAAAATTGGATACCCGCAATACTTTTAGAGATAATTAGCATTTACTCATTTTGAGGAGGTGAATAATTAGCTATGGCTCTGAAAATTCACCAAGTGAAAGCTCTCCCAAAAGTAGGTGAATGAGTTATTTGATAAAAATTGGCTATCTGCAATACTTTTAGAGATAATTCACATTTACTCATTTTCAGTAGGTGAGTAATTAGCTACGGGTCTGGAACTTCACCATGTGAAAGCCCTCCCAAAAGTAGATGAATGAGTTATTTGATAAAAATTGGATATCCGCAATACTTTTAGAGATAATTCACATTTACTCATTTTGAGTAGGTAAATAATTAGCTACAGGTCTGAAACCTCATCAAGTAAAAGCTCTCCCAAAAGTAGGTGAATGAGTTATTTGAGAAAAATTGGATATCTGCAATACTTTTACAGATAATTCACATTTACTCATTTTGAGTAGGTGAGTAATTAGCTACGGGTCTGGAACTTCACCATGTGAAAGCTCTCCCAAAAGTAGATGAACGAGTAATTTGATAAAAATTGGATATCCACAATACTTTTAGAGATAATTAGCATTTACTCATTTTGAGTAGGTGAATAATTAGCTACGGGTCTGAAACTTCACCAAGTGAAAGCTCTTCCAAAAGTAGGTGAATGAGTTATTTAAGAAAAATTGGATATTCCCAATACTTTTAGGGATAATTCACATTTACTCATTTTGAGTAGGTGAGTAATTAGCTACGGGTCTGGAACTTCACCATGTGAAAGCTCTCCCAAAAGTAGATGAATGAGTTATTTGATAAAAATTGGATATCCGCAATAATTTTAGAGATAATTATCATTTACTCATTTTGAGTAGGTGAATAATTAGCTACGGGTCTGAAACTTCACCATGTGAAAGCTCTCCCAAAAGTAGATGAAGCAGTTCTTTGAGAAAAATTATGTCATTATTTTGCCACAAATAAGAAAATAGCTATTACTCACTTATGGCATGCAATAGAACCCCAAACTATATGCATTTACCCTACAGTCACAATTTCAAAGTAGGTATTACTCGGCTATCCAATGTGCAACAGGTCTGAAACTTTACTATGTGATAGGTTATCAAAAACTAGATGAATAACATATTTGAAAATATTTCCCTAACTTTAATACTTTTGAAGATATTTGACATTTACTTATGTTGTTATTTTGCTACAAATAAGAAAATAGCTATTACTCACTTATGGCATGCAATACAACCCCAAAATATATACCATCTTATAGTTAAGGACAAAGTAGCTGAACAACATATTTGAAGAAAAAGCTGTAACTGCAATAGTTTTGGAGTTACAATGGATTTACTCAACAGTCACAATTTCAAAGTAGCTATTACTTAGCTATGCAATGTGCAACAGGTCTGAAACTTTACTATGTGATAGCTTACAAAAAAGTAGATGAATGACATATTTGAAAAGAATTCCGTAACTTTAATACTTCTGAAGATATTTGACATTTACTTATGTCATTATTTTGCTACAAATAAGAAAATAGCTATTACTCACTTATGGCATGCAATAGAACCCCAAACTACATGCCAGCTTATAGCTAAGGACAAAGTAGGTGAACAACATATTTTACGAAAATATTGTAACTGCAATAGTTTTGGAGTTACAATGGATTTACTCAACTGTAGAATTTCAAAGTAGCTATTACTCAGCTATCCAATGTGCAACAGATCTGAAACTTTACTATGTGATAGCTTATGAAAAAGTAGATGGATAACATATTTGAAAAGAATTCCCTAACTTTAATACTTTTGAAGATATTTGACATTTACTTGTGTCATGATTTTGCTACAAATAACAAAATAGCTATTACTCACTTATGGCATGCAATAGAACCCCAAACTATGTACCATCTTATAGCTAAGGACAAAGTAGCTGAACAACATATTTTAGGAAAATACTCTAACTGCAATAGTTTTGGAGTTACAATGGCTTTACTCAACAGTCAGAATTTCAAAGAGCTATAACTCAGGTATCCAAGGTGCAACAGGTCTGAAACTTTACTATGTTATAGCTTACCAAAAAGTAGATGGACAACATGTTTGAAAAGATTTCCCTAACTTCAATACTTTTGAAGATATTTGACATTTACTTCTTCTGTTATTTAGCTACAAATGAGAAAATAGCTATTACTCACTTATGGCAAGCAATACAACCCCAAACTATGTACCATCTTATAGCTAAGAACAAAGTAGCTGAACAACATATTTTAGGAAAATACTCCAACTGCAATAGTTTTGGAGTTACAATGGCTTTACTCAACAGTCAGAATTTCAAAGTAGCTATTACTCAGCTATCCAAGGTGCAACAGGTCTGAAACTTTACTATGTCATAGCTTACCAAAAAGTAGATGGACAACATATTTGAAAAGATTTCCCTAACTTTAATACTTTTGAAGATATTTGACATTTACTTCTTCTGTTATTTAGCTACAAATGAGGAAATAGCTATTACTCACTTATGGCATGCAACAGAACCCCAAACTATGTACCATCTTATAGCTAAGAACAAAGTAGCTGAACAACACATTTTAGGAAAACACTCTAAGTGCAATAGTTTTGGAGTTACAATGGCTTTACTCAACAGTCAGAATTTCAAAGTAGCTATTACTCAGCTATCCAAGGTGCAACAGGTCTGAAACTTTAGTATGTGATAGCTTACCAAAAAATAGATGGACAACATATTTGAAAAGATTTCCCTAACTTTAATACTTTTGAAGATATTTGACATTTACTTCTTCTGTTATTTAGCTACAAATGAGAAAATAGCTATTACTCACTTATGGCATGCAATGGGACCCCAAACTATGTACCATCTTATAGCTAAGGACAAAGTAGCTGAACAACATATTTGAAGAAAAAGTTGTTACTGCAATAGTTTTTGAGTTATGAGCCCTTTACTCAAAGTAGCTAAGATTGCTATTACTCACTTATCTTTAGGCTTAAGTCAATAAAACCAAAAAAAATTTCAAGGGCATGAAAATTCATTGGGACAATTAATTTACAAAAAATCTGTAGCTGTAGTAGTTTTGGAGAAATCTGCGTGACTAACTAACGCACGCACACACGCACGCACGCACGCACACACAGACATCATTTCATAATCTCCCGCCCGGCGGGAGATAAAAAAGTATCTGAATAACATATTTCAACAAAATGCTCTAAATGCAATACTTTTCAAGTTATAAGTGATTTGGTGCATGATTTCATGAATCCAACCCTGATACTCACATAAAGGGATGTACTTTTTTTAACCATTTCAACCAATATGACCACATGACCACCAGGGTATTTCCAATTTAGAAATACACATAGTTGACTTCATCCATGCACACCCAGAGTCCACACAGGCCTTCAACTTACGCAGGATGATTGAATGAAACTGTCAACACAGGTTACAGACTATAGCCCCACAGGGCCTCAACATACAGGAGTGATCCTAAACTTGCTGTGCGCCATTGCCTAGTTAAAAATTTATTTTGTCAGTCTTACAACAAGTTCATTGTCATCCCACAACCACCCAGAGGTGTGGTGCCACAGAGGTAACCAAGAATACTGTACAGGCATTTGCACAAACCCGTCCAGCCTCCTCCCCCCCAGATTTTCCAATTAATCCCTGTTGGAACAAGAAATTTCAAGAGGGAGGTGTTGTAGAGCAGTTTATCAGTAAATTATTATTTTTCAATATAAATACAAATTAGTGAGTAGTTGTGACTTATCAATAATGTTACTAAGTTTAGCATATATATTGCAATTAAAATTAATAGCTTCATATAAAACTGAAGTTCTCATTATGTATTTCTTATGTACAATTGTCCAAAACAAATTGAAAATTTTAATTACTTAAATGTAGCTTTTATAAGCTACAAGCTTACCATGTGGGACTGAATGCTGTTCTCGGATGGCCGCAAGGCATCAGGCCAACGTCTAAGAAAAATAGACATTTATAGTTGGCCGTAGCCTCAAGTTGTCCTCTCGTGGTACACTACGAGATCTCTTCCTACTTTCTCATTGAAATTTTTAAACCTTACCCCTCAGCTGGAATACAGCGGGGAGGCAGGGTGGGACTCTTCTCAGTCCCACATGGTAAGCTTGTAGCTTATAAAAGCTACATTTAAGTAATTAAAATTTTCAATTTTATTGCGCTACAGTAGCTTACCATGTGGGACTGAATGCTGAATCCAACTGCACGGTGGAGGGATTACAGCTGAGACTGGAAGATATGTCAATTTTTCTTAGATTTTGAAGTAATAGATTAGAATGAATGTTTTGAAAGTACCAGTCTGAGTCCCATTTACAGTGCCCCAATCCCGAAGACTGGGCCTGTAAAGAGCCAAAAACCTGAATATACTGAATGACAGTGCTAAAAACTGTCAAGATGTTTTGATTGTAGGAGAGAAGTGCAGCCGTGCTCACTTAAGTAGTGTAAGGGCCCTTAGGGGCCATCCACGAGTGAAAAACCAGCCCTATGGTTGGAATACTCATAAAATTTTAGCCACCTAACATGAGAGTAATGACAACCTTAATAAGTCCTTAATACATATTATGCTTGATAAACTAACAATACAAAATGACCTTACCCGTAACTAATGCTGGGACAATGTTTGCAAAGCTCGGTATTATCGCTCACTGGCTCATTGCCAATCAATGATCGGTAAAATTTAAGTACAACCGATATTTGCTAAATTCATTTCTTTGTAGCTTTTTGGTTACAATAAAACACTAACCTGGGTAGTATTATGTAAAAAGCTGAAATATTCATCAGTTAAAATCACAAAACTAGCCGTGAATGCACTAATAATAACGTAAATAGAAACACCTTGGGGTTTTCCCACTGTTGTCAAGGTAATCACAAAATAGGCCAATCACAAACCAGGATACATCACGCATGGTCTGTTAGTGAGGCAGACATCTGTGAATGGCTTTTACGATATATTTTGGTTATATTTTTGGTAATTTGTGTGTATTTTACTTGTTATCATTTAATATTTGATTTTTCTGTCTGGTTTACACTTTTGACTACATGATCGGAAATGTTCGAAGTTTGTTCACAAGTTTCCGGTACGAACTTCGACAGTTAAAATCATGGCGATCTCCCAGCACTACCCGTAACATCTTGAGAGGTAAACCTATACCTAGACCCTGGAATTAGACTCCTGAAGACTTGGTTGTAGCGATGTACCCCCCCTCCCCCTTCTTTTCTTTCCGAGGACAACTGGTCTGAGGGGAAGGATCTAGGACTTGTTGTGCCGCCACCACTGGTCCCAGATACATATTGTTGTCGTTGTCTGACCAAGTAAGGTCTTTTAAAAAAGTAAAAATTTGTAAATGTGTTGTGAGCTTTTCAGTGACAGGCTTGCATGATTTGGTCCACCGATACCCCACTGTAAAAGGCCTTAGAGGCCACGAAGGCCCTAATGTCATGCGCTTTAACTTGGACCAGGTCCAAGGCTTGTTGATCTGCTTGTTTATAACAAAGTAGGATGGTTTGTTTCAACCAAGAAGAGAGAGTAGCGGGTCTGATGTCTGAGGTATGTCCTTTCTTGAAGGAGATGAAAAGGAGGGATCGAGACCCTCTCAGGTCTTTGGTCCGATCCAAATAGTACCTCAGGGCCTGCATAGGACGCAAGGTCCTGTCTTCTTTGAATTGTCTATCTACAATGGTAGTCAAAGCAGGAATAGTCACCAGAGACACACTTTGAGAACCTTCTCTTGCTAGTTGGTTTTTGGCTATGAAGTCAGAAGAAGGGAACAAGGCACCCTTTTCCCATTGGCCTAGATTAGATACTTTGTTTGCAACCCAGGCATGGATTTCACTGCGGTGCTAGCCGGAGGCCAAAGCTAGCAAAAAAAGCAGTTTTGAGAGTAACATGTTTGAGGTCTGTGTCTTTCATAGGCTCAAAGGGCGCTTTTGTGAGCTCATTGAGAACAGAAATGTTCCATTTTGGAAGATTCCTGGAACTTTCTGGACAATCCCTGTGAAAACTGTTGAGTAACCTGTGAAGGTCTGAACTATGTGCAACATGGTGTCAACAATGGCCGTCCTGTAACCATCAATGGTCGAGGGGCCCCTGTTTAGATCTTGGTACAGGTACATGAGACAATCTGAGATATGTTTCACAGATGGAGTGGAGAAATCCACTGAATTTTCTCTGCACCATTTCTCAAATAGGGCCCACTTTGACTTGTAGATGGTCCTTGTTGATGACCTCTGAGGGGCAGCAATTCTCTCTGCCACCTCCACAGAGAAGCCTTGTTCTTGGAGCTGTCCACTCCTAGACACCAGGCGTGGAGGTTGAGATGCTGTGGATTGCTGTGGAACACATAATTGTGGGACTGTTTGAGAAGAGTTGTTGACACTGGAAGTTGTAGTGGGATCTCTGTTGAGAGCTGCACTAGGTCCCAAAAACAGGGCATCCCTGGCCAGCCTGGGGCTATTACGACGATCAGGCAATGGCATTGCCTGATTTTTTGGATCACCCTGTGAAGGAGAGCCGTCAGAGGGTAAGCATAGGCAGTGAGACCCGTCCAGTTTAAGTTCAGAGCATCTATGTCCCAAGCATTTGGGTCTGGGACTGGAGACACGTACAGTGGAACTTTGTGGTTCAGATGAGTGGCAAATAGATCTACATGAGGAGTGAACCACTTTTCGCAGATCTGTTTGAACACCTGCGGATGCAGTGACCATTCTGTTGACTGCACTTGGTTCAACCTGGACAGGAGGTCAGCCATCACATTCAGACACCCAGGAATGTATCTGGCTTTTAATGTTATGTGATAGTGATGACACCATGTCATGATCTTCCACAGGAGAGTGCACATCTCTGCTGAGTGAGTTCCTCCTTGTTTGTTTATGTAGGCTACCACTGTTGAGTTGTTGAGTTGATACGAACAAAAACACCTGAGTAGGTTTTAGTTCTGATTTTTCCTGATTTATTATCCAACCCAAGGACTGGGTTAGGTCTACCACTGCCTGAGTGTTCACTTGGGCTTTCTCCTGAGACTGGGACCTGATCAGCCAGTCGTCAAGGTATTGGATAAGTCTGAGTTCTCTGGAGAGGGCCATTAGCTTCACTTCCTTTACAATCATTGTAAAGACCTGGGGGGCTGTGGCTAGTCCAAATGGGAGGGAGGTGAACTGGAACACCTGCGACCTGTGGCAAAACCTTAGGTATTTCCTTGAGTTTGGATGGATGGATGGATGGATGGATGGGGATGTGAAGGTAAGCGTCTGATAGGTCTATCGATGATACCCACTCCCCTGGAATCAGGGAGGTCTTGATGGACTCTGGAGTTTCCATTTTGAACCTTTCTACGTGTAGAAAAGTGTTGAGCCTGCTTAAGTCTATGACTGACCTCCACCTTTGGTGAGGCTTGGGTACTAGAAACAGGCGACTGTAAAACCCAAGAGATTTTACATTTTCCACCCTTTCGATTGCGTTCTTTGACAGAAGAGACTGGATACAAGTGGCCAGAGCTTGGTCTTTTTGATGGGCCT
Source organism: Sabellastarte sp. h YS-2021 (assembly GCA_964017235.1). NCBI lineage: Eukaryota > Metazoa > Annelida > Polychaeta > Sabellida > Sabellidae > Sabellastarte > Sabellastarte sp. h YS-2021. The sequence continues at coordinate 63,100,967 of OZ024934.1, read as the reverse complement.
TGTATTCTGACTGAATCAGAGGGAATCTGACCAGACTTGGTTTTGAAAGGAATGGCAGTACGTAGCCATTGGTGATAATGTTTAACACGTTGGATAAACATTTGTTTGTTTGCCAGTCTCTTCTGAAAGAACGGAGGCGACCTCCTACTGGTGGACTGAGGGAGGCTTTTAAGGAGCCATTGGGGGGAGGGGTTTCCACGCCCTCGCCCCCTGGAGCCTCTGAAGTTCAGTTTCCCCCTACCTGAGGAAAAGGACTGGTTACTGCTTTGTGAGGAGTTGCCCCCATAGGGGCGTTTCCTGTAGGAGCCTCTTTCCTTGTTCTGGGGACCACAAAAGGGCTTATTTTGATAGGGTCCGAAACCCTGAGAGTCTTTAGAGGTGCCTTTTTTGAGGAGGAAGTCTTCCCCCTCCTTTACAGGTTGAGACTTGAACAAGGAGGAATGCCAAAAGGGCGAGTTCCTGAGTTCTTGGCGTCTCGTTTCCCCTAAATGTGGTTGCAAAAGGGTCATTTCGGCTTCGCGCCTAAGCAAGCCGGTGTTACCCACAGTATATAGTTCCCTCTGGAGTATATGGGCTAAGCATTTGCTGAGGCATGTGAGAGCTCTGTGCTGAATAAGAACAGTCTTATTCCCTAAGTCTAAGTTCTCGCAGGCTTGCTCATATCCACGTTTTGCTGCTTTCTCAGGATTGGCACCTTGTTGGATCTGAGACTTAACCCTCTTAAAGGTTGACTTCGGGCTATGTTGACACTTCTCAAGAGTGGCATTGCAGGAAGAAGAAGTCTTAGCAAAGGCAGCAGTAAAATTGAGTGTGGAAATGTTTTGCCTAGCTTGGTGTTCCAATTCCAACTCTTGTATTTTCTCCTCATAACAGGGCTGTCCCACCTTGTACCACTTTGCAGTGGAAGGAGGAGGTTTGATGTATTTACCCTCAGGTAAACTAGTGGCCTGAAAATCATGTTCAAACTTATCAAAAGCATCTTTGATAACTGAGCTGAGTGGTAGCATAGAGGAAGGACCTCTAGGTCTGAGCTCTTGACGGCCTTTCTCATCGTCCAGACCCATGACTGAAGTTGAGGACCTAGGCATAGACTCCCTAGGGTCAGGGAGAGAAAGAATGCGCCTGAAGGTGTCCACCTCTTCAGTGTATTTGGAGAAAACGTCAGACAGAGCTACATCCCTATTATAAGGGGGGTCTGGATCATGTTGAGGTTGGTCTTGGTCAGAGAGAGCCCCAGAGGGCTGAGACCCAAAGGGCTTTGAAGACCTGTGTCTGGTTGCAGAGGACTGATCCTCCTCTGAGGAAGATGACACATATCTGGACCTGACCTTATGTCTACTCTTGTCAGCATGTTTTTTGGGGTTTAGAAGATGAAATCCGAGGTTCATCGGATTCATCATAGTATTGATCTGAGGCAGACTGGGGTTCAACTTCATGCCTTTTGTGAGACAGAGAGTGTTTTTAGGTCTATCCGAGGCCTTCTCAGCAGGCTCCTCGGATGCATTAGAATTCTGATCCGATGAGTTATGAAGATCAGAACCGAGACGTGGAGGAAGTGCTGGACCATAATCCACTTCCATCTCCTCGACATGTGAGGTAGTTCTAGGTCTCGGAGGGGGTAGGTCCAGATTAACAGCACTAGTGGAGGGTCCAGGCTTAGAAGCTGAAGCCGAGGTCTGATCCACCTCTGCTTGTTTTTTAGTTGTCAATTCGTCTCGGAGAGACTGGAAAGCTTCTAACATAGATGCCTGGAAAGAACCCATTTGCTGCTGTAAATGGATGTTTAGTGTGTTACCCAGGGATTTTTCTAAATTTGATTCAATCTTCTGCTGTAAGGCAGTACCTGGGGTGGGTTGGACAGTTTTTTCTGGTGTTTTGATAGACAATGAACTGAAGAGTAGGGGCTGAGGACGCGGGGGTGAGGTAAATAAGTTATCTGCAGCACTCTCAAGGTCTGCATGGGAACCAGTAAATGAATCCAAGTCATCCCCTAAAAGATCTAGTTCATCATCTTTTGAACTAGCAGTGTCCCTCGTTTTCTTCTTAATATAGCGTTTTCTTTGTGAAATTTTCAACATTTGTACTTCTGTAAAAGAAGTGCATATTTCACATGGATTTTCAAAAGTGACACAGGGGTCATCACCCTTGCCAGATTCCCTACAGGTAGGGCAATAATTATGTGTGTCAAACGCGAAGCAAAAGTGACGACACTTACTAGATCTAGACTTATCTTTATTCGTTTGGTGGGCAGACATCTTGAAACGCAATAAAAAGACGTAGATGAAAGCCTGAACCGAGGAAAACTCAAAAAACACCAAAATAATAAAATATACTTATCCTGTCAAAATGGAAATTTTACAGAATAATCTATGATATATAATACACGAAATGACCAAAAATTAACATCCAACAATACGTATATGCTGAGAAATAGATGAAAATATCTGTGTAAATGACAGACGCTACTAAATCACACGGCAAAAGAGAAAAGTAGGAAGAGATCTCATAGTGTACCACGAGAGGACAACTTGAGGCTACGGCCGACTATAAATGTCTATTTTTCTTAGACGTTGGCCTGATGCTTTGCGGTCATCCGAGAACAGCATTCAGTCCCACATGGTAAACTATTGTACAGCAATAAAATTGTTGTTTACAGTTAAGGAAAGGTCAGTGAAAAGTTCAATAGGCAACTAACATCTAACTAATCTGTTTTTGTTTATTAGTGAACATATAGAATTCAGGAAAATAATAGAGTTCAAGCAGATAAGCTCAAACCAACATCATTGCATATGATCAGTTTAACATGCATGAGGTTTCTATCTTCATCTTGCCTCTATAGCCTTAGTTATGGCTCTGAATATCATATAAACATACACACATTCCAAACTAGTTATTCCTTCTCATTTGTATTTCAATTATTGTGTTAGGAAACATCAGTGAGTATGTCATAAGAATAACTTGTATAGATTACAATGTCACATAGATACATAGGAAAACATAATGAATTCAGTTGTTTATAGATAAATGTCCAAATACTATTATTTATGATTATAAAAGTAAGCCATAACCCAGGCTACTCAGAGTACAATTGTTTTTAGTATTTTTAAAGCCTCGTTTTCATATAGTAGAAGAGTAGTGTGTATTGTGTTTACTGTATATAAGCTCCTACATTTTTGCTGGGAGACAGTTAAGTACAGATCAGATCAGTTCAGTCTGTTAGTCAGTCAGTTCAGTTTGTCTGAAAAATAAGAGAAGAGTCTACAACTTATGACAATGTTTCAGTCAATGCTGAAATGGGCACATATACTTATGGTGCTCTGAATGACTACATGTATTATAGGATGCAATAAATCAAGTTCTCAACTCTCTGCTGCTTGTCATTGATGGTAGTAACTGGCTTAACTTGCTACACTACCCCAAAAGCCCTCTACTACAGACGTCTCAACATGAGCAGTGTGGACAGTACACAGTTAGGTACAAAGGGGGACTATTTTACACATAAAAATACCACCCCATGGGTCCGACAAAACCTGTATGGTTCCACCAAATGTGTCCCCTTATAGACCTTTGCCCAGTTTACATTACACCATCTTACATGTGTCTGATGACTCTCCGTGATGAAACCATGAAAGGCCATAAACCATACCTGTGAACTCACATTTATGATTAATATGTTTGTGACATCACCAACATAATGACCTCATGTAAGACATCACTGTGACATAGCAAAAGGAACATGGTGATTTGCGCATTTATCCAGGAGAATTAATATAATTGGAAATGGAAAATCATCACCTTGGTTACCTACAATGACTCAACTTTCAAGTCATTCAAACATGGTCATGCAAAGAGTAAAGACGTGTACCTGGCAGTCGTTCTTAACTCTCGCCACGTAAAACTCACATAAAGGAATAAAGTTATGGACTAGTATATGTATGCAAGCTAAGAGACAAATCCCTTCAATAGTCAATGAGAAAATTATGATAAAGTGTTGAAATTTTCACACGTTGGGTGGAGGTACCTCATTTGTAACTGCTCTGGCAAACAGACAAACACACACATCTGCATGCTTTGAACAATTTTTCATCCTCGATAGAAAAGAAACAGTATATCTCTGGGCCTTGTAATTTCAGAGAAGTTGTTCACGTGGACACAGACGCTGCAGAGTGATGCCATAATGTCAAATATAAATTTTGTAATTGATTTTTTTAATTTAAAATTTATTTCAAATTTTTAAAAGTTATTATTTTTACTTGTAGGTCACATTGCCTCAAGTATTTTGCTCTCTGCAAGTACACCTGCTACTTCCTGTAAGATGCTTTTTCAAACTTGTGACAGATTTAACACTAGTTTGGGATCTTGTGTATTAATTCAAGCATGGACAGAGTAATATGCTGAAGCTGTTGCTATTAAGTCTTACCAAAGCCCTCTGTGAACTCTTCTAGGGTGAGGTAGCCATTACCATCATCATCCAGCGAGTCAAACACGTCCTCTAACTGGTCTGGTGTGAGCGGTAACTCTGTCTGAAAAAGTCATACAAAGAGACCTCAAAAACACACAGGTAACAGGTCATTCTTGGCAAAAGGGGGAACCCCAGGCCCCAGGTATAATTGGAGAGAACAAGACAGATTTGGGAAATTATGCACCATTTTAAATGCAAAAGAAATCTTTTAAAAATCCATGTATGGCTTGGACTGTAGAACACCAACAAATGTAGAACTCAAAAGAATAGAAAAAAGTGTTGCCATGGTAACATATGTTGCCAGACCTTGGCAAAAACTTAATCAGCTCGAGAGATATAAATATTCTCAAAATTTTGTAAAAATCCCTGAGTGGTTTGGACTGTAGAGTAGCCACAAAACTACAAGTCAAGAAAAAAGTGTTGCACGGTAATAGTTGTGCCAAATGTTGCCACAACTATTATTAGCTCCACCTTCTCTTGGAATAAATTTGGAACATATCTGATCAGACATTTGGACTGTAGAGTACCACAGATTCTATACAGACCCATGGCAATTTAGCCCAGATTACTCAGGTGATGACTCTAACCCAGAGTGGGGTTAAAAAAAGTACATTCAAACATAGACAACCATAAAGCAAAAACCAAATTTTTCATTAAAAGATAACAAAGAATTTAAAACAAGCAATCAGTTACTGCATGAATTGGAAAATTTAATTGGTAAATTAATTCTTATTAAGTTATTACCTTACCTAGTGGACAGATACATTTGTCTTGTGCCTTAAGTCTCACCAAATGTTAGCAAAAAAATGTCCTGAGCTGGGCTCTGGCCAGGTGGCTATAATGCCACAAATCCCGCCAGATAGAGCTATGTACTTCCCAATTTTTTTCTACCTTAGTCTAGTTTTTCCTCTTAGAGCTGTAAAACTGCAGGGAAGGTAGGGTGGTGATCCCCCTGGCCACAAGATAAGGTATTAACTTGCAAAAATAAAATTGAATTTACTTATTAAATTTTTCATTTTACTGCTTCAATGCATAGTGACAGATGCAAAATAACTACCCAGTGGATGGAGGGCAGTTCAAAGTGACTTTTAAAAAAGAAGTTCTCATCTCAAGAGTTTTTCCAATTGTATCATCTTATAGGTCCCAAAGGCTTCAACAGTGCCATACCAGTTTGTCCCCCACTTTTTTCCACTCAGACTGAGCATAGAAAGACAGGGAGGAAAAAGAGAGTTTAGTCGTGCGTATTCCTGAGGATGGTAAACAGGACTGAGGTGTCCTCTTGTCTGTCTCTTTTGTTGATGACAGCACAAAGAAGAATGAAAAAGGCTTACAGAAAAAAGAAGCGCCCCTTCTCTAAAGTCTAAAACTACACAAAATATACAAAAACAAGCAATCAGTGCCCGTGAACTGGCTCTGTGTCACCTGTGTGTTTTGAGTTTCAGAGTAGAAGTGAAAGAAGAAAAGGACACAAAACTTGTGCCCTGGAAATGGTATTTAGAAGTAAAGTACCAAGTTAACTGTTAAAGTGTAAAATGTAGGTGGAAAACATATTCAAAGAAAATACTGTGAATGCAATAGTTTTCGAGTTACAAGTGAATTACTCAACAGTAAGAATCTCAAAATTGCTTTTACTTGGCTATACAATGAGCTAAAGGGCTGCATTTTTACCATTTTATAGCCAACCCAAAAGTAAGTGAATAACATAATTATTTAAACAAAATACTCTAAATGTCATAGTTTTCAAGTTACGACTGATTTACACAACATTGAGAACCTGAAAGTAGCTAACGCTCAGCTATGCAATGAGCTACAGGTCTGCAATTTTACTATGTTATAGCTGACCCAAAAGTAGCTGAATAACATATTGATACAAAATTCTCTAAATTTGAAAATTTTTATAACTTAAATGTAGCTTTTATAAGCTACAAGCTAATCATGTGGAACTGAATGCTATCTCGGATGGCCGCAGCATCATGACCAATGTCCAACAAAAATAGACGTATAATATTTGCCTGATGCCTTCAACACTGAGGTGCAACGGATAGCTTATAAAAGCTGCATTTAAGTAATTAAAATTTTCAATTTTATTGCATTACAATAGCTTACCATGTGGAACTGAATGCTGAATACAACAGCTGAGACTGGGGGTATTTCTGTTAATTTTTCTTGGATTTGAATTAAATCTTGTATATCTTCAAACTAGAAAAAGTTTTTTTCTGAGAAAAATGAGCGGCCCGGATGGAGACTTGGGTTAATAAAGCTGTAGTAGTTGCAGTATGAGACTGTAAGCAGAACATAAGCTTTACTGTGTTTTGTATCTGATGGGAAAAGTGGATTATTTAAAAACTATAGCCGTTGCAGATTACACTATAAGCAGAATGTGAGGTTTATTGTATTTTGTTAAGTAGTATATTTTACAAAAAAAATATATCATTTTTGCTATAGGTTGGCTGAAGAGAAATTGTAGCTGTAAATTTACCTGCTTGAAAAAATGCCTTAGCAGAAATGCCACCTGGAAAGTATGTACGTATCTTGCATATTTGTATTCTCTTGATCTAAATATATGACGCTTGAGAAATAACAAACAAGTCAATCTAGAGGGCTACAAAATGTTCTACTATTTGTAGAAAAAAGGAAATTATGAGTTTAAATATTGATTTTTTTTTCTGTTTAGTTAGTTTTATAAATTGTAGAATATTCACGAGGGATTGTATGGAGAAGCCTTTTTTCTCCTGGTAGACAATTTTTCAGGAGGAATTTTTTCCAAGAGATATTTTATCCGAGATTTATAATGATAAAGATATACTGTATTTGTTTATTTATTTGGGGTTTTACGTCGCTTTCAACACTGTACAGGTCATATCACGACGGGTAGTTTGAAGGGCAGAGGAAACCAGTACATATAGTTCGCTAGGGTTCTGTACTGTAAACTGCCGACCAACGGCAAGCAACTACCAGCTTTCCCACTTACGGCCATGACGGGGATCGAACCCCGGCCGCAGAGGTGGGAGGCGAGAGTGTTACCACTCTGCCACCGTGGCCCCCTAAGATATACTGTAGTATAACTGACTACAGATAGGGATATTCATATGTTGTATGTCTATGAGGCATTTTATGCCTGTGAAAATTCATTGCTATTTTATATCTTATAAGATAAATATGCTTAAGATAATCCTCCTTTTGAAATCCTTTATTGTTCCATTGTAAAAAGAATACACAAAATCATGTTGTCAGATGTTACTGTTAACATTTTTCATTCACACATGACTCAGAATTATATGAATATCATGAAACATCGAGGTTTTTACATAAGACTTTTTCCATTCTCTCGAAACAGACAAGATATTCCTTCCACAAGACATTACTTCCACAAGGCTCTACTTATATGAACCTAAAGATTAACATCCTTGTTTGAATTGTTTAACCCCCAAAAGATTTACTGTAAGTATATCCCATAATGAAAATAAATGAATATATCTTGATATCTCTTGTCAATCTTTTCATACAGTGTGCAGACACATTATGTAACACACAGATATTAACACACAAAAGCACAGCAGGGCATCAGTGAGTGAGTGGGACTTTCCATCAATCTTCCTCCAGATAGATATCACACAAAAGCAAATACAGACCTGGAGGGGAAACAAAAAAGAGACAAGTCATTCATTTTCAATTGGCTGGAGATATATAAAATACTGTACAAGAAAAACTGTTCATGAGAAAGTGTTTTTTCCAGTCATCTTATCTTATGAAAGAAGTCAAGTCTACACATTTGACCAATTTACATAGTCTACATGAATAAGTAGCTGGATCAACAACTCCTTTTGCAAAGCAAAAGCTGAATCAATTAAAGCATTTTTTTCAAAAAAAGGAAAAGTTATATCCCCACAATTCCACAAGAATGGAATCAGAGGAATGTGGGATTTTTTTATGGAGTGGCTGCTGATCCGTGTTTCGCGGTTCCATAGTTTAATGGTCTATTGGTCCGTGTAGTTTATAAACACTTACAGATCTGTGAATTATGAGAAATAATGGCAGGAAAATGCTGAACACAACCACTATGATAAGTTTTACACACAAGAAGATTTGAAATGTTACATGACTGTAAACTCACAACACTGTCACTTTCACTTGAGCTGATAATTGCAATTAGCAGCCGGTTATATCAATGGAAGGGGCATTACACTGAGGATGATGGCATGTCATTTTTAAAAGTGGTAATAATTCCAAACTCCAGTTGGAAATTTCAAATGGATTTTGAGCCTATCTGACTGCCTGCTGTTAAAAACCATAAATCTGTCAGTCCTTGTGTTCGCGTTTATTTTGGAAGTAGATTTATGTGTACTTTGTAGTGTCTGAAAGTTGGCAGATAATATAAGCCCCAGTTTCACCTATGCATGTAATGTGAAGTATATGTTACTTCTGTGTCCATGATGGGAAGGCTTTATAAGTAGCCTTGTCCCAGGTGTTAATATGTATAGCATAGACACAACTGTTTAATTGCATTATAATTATTTTTCATAATGTTCTCATATATTTATGTCGCTTAGCTAGCTGATGAGTCTCCCAGACAGGAAAGGCCTCTGATACAATTTACATTATGGCAAAAATATTTCGTGTTTGCATTCCGGTCTAGACAGCCTGGAAGGCAGGGCTAGCCTACAAGTGTTTTTAAAGTAAATATTGTGGTCATATTCCCGGTTGTAAATAAAAGTCAGTTATACAGAGTGCTATTTTTCGTAAGATATACAGTGAGTGCTTTTGTGTTTCAGTGTATATCATAAATTAAAATAGTTACAGTTATTGCTGTTTCTGTCACTATTTACTCAAAATCACGGATATATTTGCACTATTCAACCGTGAAAACATTACACGGATCGATAGACTGGTAAGCTATTGAACCTTGACACACGGATCCATAGCCACAGCGATTTTTTTAATGTGCCTAAAATTGGGAATTTATATTATATGAACACTGATCAGCTGCAATATTTTAATAATCACATCAGTGCACGCTAAATACCTCATTCTTTTTACGCTAACATAAGTTCATAAACACTAGGTTAGCTTTGCCATATAACAGAAATTTTGTTTTAAGTATGTATGTGTCACGTGTGGTTTTAAAAAGTCTGAAACTAAATGAGGTGGGAGCAAAAACTATATATTTATTATGTTAAGATGGCCAAAGTCTCTTAAACACAAGCACTTTAAGTAAAAAGGTCATAAAAATCTTCCTTTGGGTAAGCTTTAAATCAATGTGTCAAGTTAAACTGATGTTATTGAACAGTAAATCAGTTGGGGGCTGAAAACCCTCATTTTTACTTTAAGATGGACATGACTGCTGGTTGTATTAGAACTCAAAGGTGGAAAGAAAATAAGAATATCCCTATTGTCTTTAATAAGTGTGCAAAATTTACCTGAGGCCAGCTGAACAATATGATACCTGGAGGTTGAAACCCCATAATTTCACTGGAAGGTGGCCATAATTTCATCCATATTGGGACTTTAAGGTAACCATAAAGTAAGAATGTCCTTTTTGTCATCATTTATAAGTGCACAAAGTTTAGCTGAGGTCAGTTGAACAGTAAGATAGCTGGATGCTGAAAACTTCCTTATTTCACTGTAAGGTGGCATAACTTAATTCATATTGTGACTTTAAGGTGATCATAAAATCAGAATGTCCCTTCTGCCAACCTCCATAAACGTGCCAAGTTTTATTTTAAAATTTTAAACATTAACTGAGCTTGGGGCTGAAAACCCTACATTTAAAGTTTGAGATGATCATAACATTATTTATATTTTAATCATTAGGTAGTAAGAGTCTTCTTTTGATCTACTTCAATATCAAGGGGCCAGATGGTTTTATTCCAATTTTATGACTTTAGGGGGGCGCCATAGCTCCATTGATATTTACAGTTTAAGGTCACCATAAAGTCCTGATATTCCTTTGGTAAATCTTAATATATATGCCAAGTTTGGTTGAAAAAAGTGAAAAACTAAGTGAACTGGAGGGTTAAAACTCCTTTTTTGACATTAAGGTGACCTTAATATTGCAGATACAGGGCTGAAACTTTGGCATGTGAAAGATTATCAAAAAGTAGCTAAATAAGTTATTCTAACAAAATGCCAAAATCCTGACGAAAAATCCGGAAGCAAAAAGTACTCAGTAAATAACAGCAAAAGTACTCAGGCGGAACAAAGTACTGGTGCATCAACCACTGAATGCTGTACACAGTCGGGTACTCTGCAAGTGCCTTCATTAGATTATATCAAAGCCAACAATCACATTCAATGTAGTGTAGAAGATAGAATCAATGAATTGCGACAACTTGCTAAAACAGGTATGTCTGAAAATAAGATTAAGTCCCAACGAGGGTGGGCTAAAACTTACTAATCTTTTCTTGTTCAATAGAGCTTTAAAATTGTGTTGGGTAAAAAGACTGGTGGAAGGTAATGGAAAGTGGCAAAAACTGTTTGAGACAATGCAGGGATTAAACAAAAAACATATGTGGCAATTAGATCAACAATCACTGTTGGATATAGAGAAAAGAATATCAAAATTTTTTTGGAGGAATGTAATAGCTCATTGGCGGTATTTTATAACTTTACATCCATATGAGGTGGATCTTAGAAAAATTCCAATTTTTGGATCAAATTTATTAAATAATGACAATTTGTTAATGAAAAGAAGCTCATTTGAAGCAGAGGGTCTGATTTACTTCAATGATCTATTTGATGCTAATGGAAATCTATATGGATATGAAAACTTTGTTAACTCCTTTGCAGTCAACATTAACTTTGTTGACTTTTATAGTTTAATGCACAGCATACCAAGAAACTATAGAACTTTAGATAAAATTGAAATCCCACACGACTATTGCTGTGAGCCTTTGGGGGTTATCTTAATAACATCAAAGGTGTGTAAAAATACATACCAAACTATGGTTTCTAAATTGGATTTTCAAAGAATGCATACTGAGAAATGGAATATTACATTTAGAAAGGTTATATCCAATTTTGATTGGGAATATTATTATTCCATTATTTTTAAATGTACAATTGATACAAAAATGAGATCATTCCAGTATAGATTATTACTTAGAGCTATTGTCACAAATAAATATCTTTATTTTTGTAAACTATCTCAAACAGATAAATGCTATTTTTGTGAAGTCAATACTGAAACAATCGAGCATCTTTTTTGGCACTGCTCAATAGTTAAAAATTTTTGGTTCAAAGTTTTTGAAAAGTTTAAGAATGTATTAAATGTCTCTGAAATTTTAAAAGATGAAAATGTTCTTTTAGGATATAAAGGCGAAGAAAACACTCTATTGATCAATCATTTATTAATTATTATCAAACAATACATATATGCCACAAAGTGTTTAGAACACACATTACACACTGATTCAGTCTTGCATAAAATTGAATATCACATTAAAATGGAGAAAGTAATAGCAATGAGAACAGACAAATCAATTGATCTATATTATAAGAAATGGAGAACTATATTGAGTAGTTTTCAAACTAATTAAAACTTTGAAATATAAGGTATAGTTTTGTTTTTTTTTTTGTTTTGTTTTTTTATGGTTTTGGTGGGTAGTTCTAATTTTATCATGTATTCTTTGTAGTATTTTTTTTTTTCCTGAATTAAAAAAAATGTTTATTTCCTTGTTACGCAACCAATGGAGTTTAGTTTATGTGTAATTTTTAACAAAGTAAACGCATCCTGCGAGATGTGACTAACTGTAAAAGCCACAGAAAGAGGTTTTTTTTTTGGAACCCCTTTTACTCCTTCTCGTGGTTCCCCCCCCCCCCGTTTTTGAAAAGGGGGAATACACTATTTAAAATAAAAAAAGACTACTGTTAAGAAAGTAATGTTACTATAAAACTACAAAAAATGGATTACAGTCATTACACTGATTTAGATTTAGATGAAGATTTTTCTGAATGAGATTTCTTCGACTTTTTTCTGTCTGATCCTTTGTCCGACTCAGTTGACCTTTTTCTGTGTGATCCTCTGTCAAAAGACAGGTACATAACAATCATGAAAATTATCATGGTGTATTTAGGGTGTTATATTTTCTTTCTTTAAAGATGGCCTTAAATTCTTAAATCTTGGGAATCTAAGGACGCCTGAAAATAGGCTTCCTTTGGCAATCCTTAACATATGTACCAAATATGGTAAGAAAATCTTAATTCTTTTTGAGTTATCTTAGAAATTTCTATGGCGGCGATGCAACAAACCTGAATCAAATTAATCCCTGACTTTCGTCTGGGGATATAATTAAAGTTGCCAATATAAATACAGGACTGACCATTTGTACTGTATTCATGCTGAAAGCCCACCCTTAAGGTAACACACATTATACGTATGGTACCTTATGGGTAAATCTAGTTACCAGTATTACATGAGACTCATGAGTGAATCATCAAACATGAAGGGAAATACTGGTTAGCAATGAAGTTGAACACAAGACAAGCTATATTATGATCAGATATGCTGCGTAGCAGCAAAAATTTTATCTGAAATTGTTGCGGGAGTTGCTGTTTTGACACTGGGATACACAGTTCTAGAAATATAGGAGACATTTCCCTAAAATATAGGAAATAAAGGAGAATTTATACAAAATATAGGAAGTTTTTCCTTCCCTCTAAAATATAGGATCTGGGCCTGAAATACAGGAGAATATAGGAAATATAGGAATACTCTGACGCCATGTTTTTCAATTAGGGTTCCTGTCTTCATTAATCTACATATGAAACAAAAAGGGTTTTATGTCATCATGTTTGTAATCATTGTTTCACAAAAAATGGCAAGGCTTTTTTCCACACCCAGAGATAGAATATAAAAATAAAGGAAAATGTACAAAAAACGAATTAACTTGGGCGTGCGTCACTCTCCTTTGTTTTATCACTGAACTTGATACTTTAGAAAGAAAAATTATGGTCAGGATAAGGTAGCTTGTTTGGGTGTAGACACTAAACAGGCATTTCACTGGTTTCACTCTTCAAAAGCATTTGCTAACAAGGGATGACAGGACTTACACCCAAGTTATCAAAAATATGACAAAAAATATCACAAAAAATCAAGGCAAACGTTTGCCTTCTCAGCACACTCATGCTTCCCGCATCGTCACTGTCAAATCGAAAAATGCAAATGCTAATGCCAAATCGGTTACTCCTTCCAAGGTGTGTATAAAAAATAAAGAGATGCATCTCCCTGCCCAGCCAAACTAGGGTCAAAAATCAATCTGCTTTAATAAATAATAGGCCAGCTTCTAATCAGATGGGGTCTTGTACCAACAGGTTTTGTGTGTTGGCAGACCTAGAGGGAGATTCATTATCAGTTTGTTATGACACTACTCAGTTGGCTGGCCAGGGGATGCAGATCTGGAGGACGCTGATGTCCTGGCACAGAACAAAGATGCACAGTACTTGGACAAAAATCATGCACATAAACAATACCAATAAGTCAACGCATCAGACTACTGCAAGTTCCCAACAGAAAGATGATTGGCACCAAACAAGTCTGAGCAGTTCAAATTTGTGTCCTGATTCCCAAGTGGAAACGACTTTCATGGTTAATGCCAATAAGATAACTAATACTCCAGTTTTCAATAGTCATAAAGTACATAATAATGTTTCCATGAACGAAGCTGAAGATCAGTTATATATTGATCAAAAAAAATTCGTTTATATGTTTGCAAGCATAAAAATGAAAGTCACGACCACTTATCTTGCCTTGCACAAAATGGAGGGGATTTTGGCTACATTCCCTTGAATAATCTGAAAATTAAAATGGTCCCCCAGTGCATTGGGAGGTAGTACCTGATATTTTAGAGGCTCATGAGATAGTACGGTTCAGTGGGGTGCCAAATTTTTTAAATGCAAGAATACCAGTGGTCACACAACTCAAGCCTGATAGATGGCAATATCATTTACGCCATTACTGGGACAAACAACTCCCTGATCTTATTAGATATAGATTTCCTCTTGATTTTGCTGGAAATATAAACTACAGGCCACATATGATAACCATACCTTGGCTATTCAGCATACGGATCACATTGATACATATATTCATGAGGAATTGCAATATGGAGCTATAGATCTGTTGGGTATATATCATAATAAGCTCTTTCTGGACGGAACTCTGCCATTCGGATTTCATTCTGATTTCATCCTGATTTTTTGAGCACTGTTCTGATGCCATTAGGTTCATTATGAAACAACATGGCTATAATGCACTCCTTAATTTCATTCACGACTTCATAATGTCGGCTTGCCTTCAAAAATACATGATTCTTATGCATTATTATTGCCATTATTACAAGACTTAGGTCTGGAGGTGAGTCATTCAAAATTGGTTCCTCCTTCCACTTGTGTTGCATGTTTAGGTATTCAAGTAGATACTGTCCATAAAACATGAGAAACTACAAGAAATTAAACTACTGTGTAAATCATGGACAGATAAGAAAACTTGTACTAAACAACAATTTCAGTCCATACTTCGGTCACTTTTTTATGACAAAGTGTATCAAGTCTGCCAGATTTTCTCTTAATCGTATGCTGCAGGTTTTAAGATCTTATTCAAATTCAAGTAGATTTACACTAGCCGATGATTTCTATAAAGACTTGTGTTGGTTCTACACATTTTTAGACCAATATAATGGGGTCACTCATTTTGATAATAGACTACCAAATCATACAGTACATTTGGATGCTTCTATGGCCAGTATAGGGTCTATATTTGGCAATATGCTTTACACTTTGCCAGTACATCATGTCTATCAACACTTGCACATTACACAGTTAGAAATGTTGAATGTAGTTGTTGCATTTAAGGTTTGGGCCACTTTTTGGCAAGACAAAAAGTTAAATATAAGATGTGATAACTTGGCTGTAGTTGAAGTGTTAACATCTGGCAAGACCAAAGATAGTTTTATTGCCACTGGTGCATGAAACATATGGTTAATATCTGCCATATTCAACATACACATCCAAGTATGGCACATACTTGGGAAATCAAATCACATTGCTGATTTGCTTTCCAGGTGGACCATTACCAAGGATCCATTCAGAAACTCCAAAGTCTATTGCCACAATTCATATGGGTACAGCTTCGTGTTGAGCTCATGAACCTTAGCTATGATATTTAGTTTATGTTTTAGATATGATGCTTGACACCTCCCAGCTTGCCACCAGGGCCAGGCAGAAATTACAGTTAGCTTTAAGACCAGCCAGAAAGACTTACTATAGGATGTTTAGGGAGTTTTTGGGACTTCATGGTGGCGACTGGGCTGTGCCACCATAAGGTAAATCAGTTAGTTATTATCATGTTTATGCAATACCTGTCAAAAAATGGCTGGAATTAGGTATCAGTGTATCATCTATGACATAGATACCAGCCCATTTAGACATGAGCAAATACAGTTGTTTTCAAAAGCTTTGAAAATTTACAGACCTCTGAATTCCAAGTCCACTACATTGATTGACATACAAATGTTGAATGATATTATTTCAATTTTTAAGAGCTTGCAGTTTCCTGTACAATTTACTGTACAATTTATATTCTCTAACCTTCATCACATTTTTGAGGATTTCAAATATCCTCCCCTATTCCACTTTGACCTTTGACCCCTCAAGACAGTTGGCAAGGGGGGTGTCATTTGTTTCTGATTTAGGAGCAAATGTGATTATCAAGTGGTCAAAAACAACCCAAAATAGAACAGATATACATACAATTCCTATCCCAAATTTAGGCACATCTGTTACAACCATTAACATATCAATAACCAATAATGTATCTGCTAACCAATAATGTAGCAAAAACTGACCAATAATGTATCATCAACCAATAATGTATCAAAATTAACCATTAATGTATCAAATCTCTAACCAATAATGTAAAAATCACTTGCTCCAATAACGTATCAACAATTAAGCAGCAATAATCAACCATTAATGTATTAGGAAATATTTCATATGCTAAGGTTTTTCAACAAAACACAACTAGAAAAATGGAGGGTAAATCTGACCAGCTATCTAGACTCTTCACATAAAGTTTCCCAATACCTCTCAATACATTCTAAAACTCTAAAAGAATAAAGGAGATAAGAGGCAAAAACACAAAATCGGCTATTTTATGACCTCAGTTTGACCCATAAGGGGGGGGTCCGGGGGTAAATCGGACCAGCTATCTAGACTCTTCACATATGGTTTCCCAATACCTCTTAATACATTCTAAAGCTCTAAAAGCAAGAATAAAGGAGATAAAAGGCAAAAACACATAATCGGCTATTTTATAACCCCAGTTTGACCCATAAGGGGGGATCCGGGGGTAAATCTGACCAGCTACCTAGACTCTTCACACAAGGTTACCCAATACCTCTTAATACATTCTAAACTCTAAAAGCAAGAATAAAGGAGATATAAGGCAAAAACACAAAATTGAAAATTTTAATTACTTAAATGTAGCTTTTATAAGCTACAAGCTTACCATGTGGGACTCAATGCTGTACTCGGATGGCCACAAGGCATCATGGCCAACGTCTAAGAAAAATAGACATTTATAGTTGGCCGTAGCCTCTCATTGTCGTCACGTGATATCTTCTGACCAATCGCCCTACTTTCTCGTTGAAATTTCCTAAAACCTACCCCTCAGCTGTAAACAGCGGGGAGGCAGGGTGGGACTCTTCTCAGTCCCACATGGTAAGCTTGTAGCTTATAAAAGCTACATTTAAGTAATTAAAATTTTCAATTTTATTACGCTACAATAGCTTACCATGTGGGACTCAATGCTGAATCCAACTGCCTGGTGGCGGGGTTACAGCTGAGACTGGAAGGAATGTCAATTTTTCTTAGATTTGAAGTAATATATATATATTAGAATAGTGTTAGAAATACCAGTCTGAGTCCCATTTACAGTGCCCCAATCCCGAAGACTGGGCCTGTAAGGAGCCAAAAACCTATATAGAATGGAAAACGGTGCTAAAACTGTCAAGATGTTTTGATTGTAGGACGGAAGTGCAGCAGTGCTCACTTAGAGGTCTAAGGGTCCCTAGGGGCCCATCACGAGTGACATACCAGCCCAATGGTTGGAATTCTCATAAAATTTTTGCCACCTGAATATGAGATTAATAACAACTTAATAAGTCCTTAATACAAATTACTTTGATAAACTAAAAAACAAAAAGACCTTACCCGTAACATCTTGAAGGTAAAAGAATACCTAGATCCTGGGATAGACTCCTGAAGACTTGGTTGTAGCGGATGTGTCCCCCCTTTTTTCTTTCCGAGGACAACTGGTCTGAGGGGAAGGATCTAGGACTTGTTGTGCCGCCACTACGGGTCCCAGATACATATTGTTGTCATTGTCTGACCAAGTAAGGTCTTTTAGGCAAAAATTTGTAAATGTGTTGTGAGCTTTCCAGTGACAGGCTTGCATGATTTGGTCCACCGATACCCCACCGTAAAAGGCCTTAGAGGCCGCGAAGGCCCGGATGTCATGCGCTTTAACTTGGACCAAGTCCAAGGCTTGTTGGT
The DNA here is from genome assembly GCA_964017235.1 of Sabellastarte sp. h YS-2021. Taxonomy (NCBI): domain Eukaryota; kingdom Metazoa; phylum Annelida; class Polychaeta; order Sabellida; family Sabellidae; genus Sabellastarte; species Sabellastarte sp. h YS-2021. The sequence continues at coordinate 63,082,957 of OZ024934.1, read as the reverse complement.
CTGCTTATTTATAACAAAGTAGGATGGTTTGTTTCAACCAGGAAGAGAGAGTAGCGGGTCTGATGTCTGAGGAATGTCCTTTCTTGAAGGAGATGAAAAGGAGGGAACGGGACCCCCTCAGGTCTTTGGTTCGATCCAAATAGTACCTCAGGGCCCGCACCAGACACAGGGTCCTGTCTTCTTTGAATTGTCTATCTACAATGGTAGTCAAAGCAGGAATAGTCACCGGAGACACACTTTGAGAACCTTCTCTTGCTAGTTGGTTTTTGGCTATGAAATCAGAAGAAGGGAACAAGGCGACCTATTCCCATTGGCCTAGATTAGATACTTTGTTTGTGACCCAGGCATGGATTTCGCTGCGGCGTTTGCCGGAGGCCAAAGCTAGCAAGAAAGCAGTTTTGAGGGTAAGATGTTTGAGGTCTGTGTCTTTCATAGGCTCAAAGGCTGCTTTTGTGAGCTCATTGAGAACAACAGAAAGGTTCCACTTAGGAAGATTTCTGGAACTTTTTGGACGATCCCTGTGGAAACTGGAGAGTAACCTATGAAGGTCTGCATTGTGTGCAATATGGTGGGCTGTTGGGCCCAAAGTGTCAATGATTGCAGTCCTGTAACCATCAATGGTCGAGGGGCGCCTGTTTAGGTCTTGGTACAGGTACATGAAAAAATCTGAGATTTGTTTCACAGATGGAGTGGAGAAATCCACCGAATTTTCTCTGCACCATTTTTCAAATAGGGCCCACTTTGACTTGTAGATGGTCCTTGTTGATGACCACTGAGGAGCAGCAATTCTCTCTGCCACCTCCACAGAGAAGCCTTGTTCTTGGAGTTGTCCGCTCCTAGACACCAGGCGTGGAGTTTGAGCTGTTGTGAGTTGTTGTGGAACACATACTTGTGGGACTGTTTGAGTAGGGTCGTTGACACTGGGAGTTGTAGTGGGATCTCTGTTGAGAGCTGCACTAGGTCCCAAAACCAGGGCATCCCTGGCCAGCCTGGGGCTATTACGATGATCAGGCAATGGCATTGCTTGATCTTTTGGATCACCTTGTGAAGGAGAGCTGTAGGAGGGTAAGCATAGGCAGTGAGACTCGTCCAGTTTATGTTCAGAGCATCTATGTCCCACGCCTTTCGGTCTGGGACAGGAGATACGTACAGTGGAAGTTTGTGGTTCAGATGAGTGTCAAATAAGTCTACATGAGGTGTGAACCACTTTTGGCAGATCTGTTTGAACACCTGCGGATGCAGAGACCATTCTGTTGACTGCACTTGGTTGGACCTGGACAGAAGGTCGGCCATCACATTCAGGCACCCTGGAATGTGCCTGGCTTTCAATGTTATGTGATAGTGATGGCACCAGGTCATAATCTTCCACAGGAGAGCACACATCTCTGCTGAGTGAATTCCTCCTTGTTTGTTGATGTAGGCTACCACTGTTGAGTTGTCCGTAGCGACTAGCAATGTTTGGTTCTGGCACTGGTCCTTGAAGTCTCGCAGGGCCAGGGAGACCGCCTTCAATTCTAGGACGTTTATGTGTAGCCTTTTTTCCCGATCTGACCACAGACCCTTTGTAGAATTTTGATCTAAGTGAGCGCCCCAACCTTCGTTTGAGGCGTCGATAAAGAGTTGAATACTGTGGTCTTTGGGATGAAGGTCTGCACCTTTCATCGTGTTTGAGGGATTTTGCCACCAGTCTAGGTGGGCTGCAATGGCTTCTGTCCAAGGAAGGAGGCTGTCCAGCGACTGAGGATATCTCCAGTGCTCCTTGAGATGAAACTGAAAGGGTCTCATTTGAAGGCGTCCCTCCGGGACCATTTTCTCCGTTGAGGCAAGCAACCCAATTAGCGACATCAAACATCTTGCAGTCAAAACTGGTTTTGACTTGAGTCTTAGGATCAAATCCTGGAGTTTGAGCCATCTCTCTTGAGTGGGTTTTACAAGGGCTGAATCTAGATGGTATTCGTAGCCCACGAACGAAAACACCTGAGTAGGTTTCAGTTCTAATTTTTCCTGATTTATTATCCAACCCAAGGACTGAGTTAGGTCTACCACCGACTGAGCGTATACTTGGGCTTCCTCCTGAGACTGGGACCTGATCAGCCAGTCGTCCAGGTATTGGTGAACTCTGAGTCCTCTGGAGAGGGCCATTAGTTTCACTTCCTTTACGATCATTGTAAAGACCTGGGGGGCTGTGGCTAGTCCAAATGGGAGGGAGGTGAACTGGAACACCTGAGACTTGTAGCAAAACCTTAGGTATTTCCTTGAGTTTGGATGGATGAGGATATGTAGGTAAGCGTCCGACAGATCTATCAACGATACCCACTCCCCTGGAATCAGGGAGGTCTCTGGACTCTGGAGTTTCCATTTTGAACTTTTCTACGAGTAGAAAAGTGTTGAGCCTGCTTAGGTCTATGACTGGCCTCCACCTTTGGCGAGGCTTGGGTACTAGGAACAGGTGACTGTAAAACCCGAGAGATTTTACATTTTCCACCCTTTTGATTGCGTTCTTTGACAGAAGAGACTGGATACAAGAGGCCAGGGCTTGGTCTTTTTGATGGGCCTTGTACTCTGACAGGATCAGAGGAAATCTGACCAAATTTGGCTTTGAAAGGAATGGCAGTACGTAGCCATTGGTGATAATGTTTAACACGTTTGGAGAACATTTGTTTGTTTGCCAGTCTCTCCTGAAAGAACGGAGGCGACCTCCTACTGGTGGACTGAGTGAGGCTTTGGAGGAGTCATTGGGAAGAGGGGTTTCCACGTCCTCTTCCCTATTATGGGGTCGAAAACGACCCCTGGAGCCTCTGAAGTTCGGTTCCCCCTTCCTGAGGAAAACGATTGGTTTTTGCTTTGTGAGGAGTTGCCCCCATAGGGGCGTTTCTTGTAGGAGCCTCTTCTCTTGTTGTGGGGACCACGAAAGGGCTTATTCTGATAGGGTGCGAAACCCTGAGAGTCTTTAGAGGTGCCTTTTTTGAGGAGGAAGTCTTCACCTTCCTTGACAAGTTGAGACTGGAACAAGGAAGGGTCCCAAAAGGACGAGTTCCTGAGTTCTTGGCGTCTCGTTTCCCCCAATTGAGGTTGTAAGAGGGTCATTTCGGCTTCGCGCCTAAGCAAGCCGGTATTAGCCATAGAATATAATTCCCTCAGGAGAATATGGGCTAGGGATTACTTTATATTCTGAATTAGTTAATGTTTATCAATAATTAAAAAACAAACCAGTCCTACTGAATTAAGCCTAGGATTCAGATAGATATGCTTCATAAAGACTTCATCTTCTTAAATAGTTTATAAATAATTTAGAAGTTAATTCCACTTTTTTTCCTGTGAACTTTTATAAATAATGAGTAAAAGAGTAAGACCTATTCAGGGTTGGAATTTGGAACTACTCAGACTTTACATGATAAAGGATCAGAAGGAATTTGGCTGCTCAGGGTTGAACATTGAACAGTTAATAATGTTGTGTAGGGCTTATTTGCTGTGTATTTGATGAGTGATGAAAGGCAATGCCTCCAAACCTGTAGGTAAGCCTCAAACTGTTTAACAGTTAATAGAGTATAGGGCTTATGTCTTACATCTTTGATGAATGATAAAAGAGAATGCCTCTTATATTGTGACATTTTTAATTGGAATCTACATTTTTTTTCTATTGAACCTGCTAATCAAAGAGATGACCTTTCAGGAATAATCAGAAGCCATTTTCAAGATTTCTAATTGCTATCCAAAATGTTCTACACTGTAATCTCTAATTGTAATTGTCAATTGTACTGTTAGAAACTAAGGGCTATGTCTTTTCTGAATGATAAAGGAGAATGCTATTCAAAATGCATTTTTCTATTGAGTAAGTACGTAAATACTTATAAATATAGTTTGTTCCTTTTTTCATATTTTTGTGTATTCAAGTTTTGTTTAGATCAAAATAAAATACCAACACACTTGTTTTTATCATTTTTCTATATTACTGAATTTTTAGGTTATAGGGCTTTTCTTCGCGGGTTGAGAAATTAGTGTCGGATTTTTCTCCACGGTTTGCCAAAATGGTGTAGATTATGAGAGAGTGCTTTTTTTACAGTCATCTTATATTCTGAAAGAAGTCAAGTCTATAAATTTGACCAATTTACATAGTCTATGTGAACAAGTGAATTTCGAACAAGTACCTACATCCTCAACTTCTTCTGCAAAAGAAAAGTTGAATAAATTAAAGCTTTTTTCCAAAAAGAAAAAGTTATATCCCCACAATTCCAACACTGATCAGTTCCAATATGTTAATAACCACATCAGTGCATCATAAATACCTCATTTTTGTCTTTGAAGATGTCATAACATCATAAACACTAAGAGATTAGGTTTGCCAGATAGCATAAATATTTTTTAAGTATACATATGCCAGGTGAGGTTTTAAAAAGTGTTAAAATAAATGAGGAGGGAGCAAGAAGTATAAATTTATCATGTAAAGATGGCCAAAGGCTCTTAAGTACAGGAATTTTAAGTGAAACGTTATACAAAATGTTAAGTACAATCAATGTCAAGTTAAAGTGAGCATAAATATTTTTGAAGTATACATATGCCAGGTGTGGTTTTAAAAAGTGCTAAAATAAATGAGGAGGGAGCAAGAAGTATATATTTATCGTGTTAAGACGGCCAAAGCCTCTTAAGTACAGGAATTTTAAGTGAAATGTTATACAAAATCTTCCTTAAGTATAATCAATGTCAAGTTAAACTGATGTTACTGAACAGTTAATCAGTTAGGGGCGGAAAACCCTCATTTTCACGTCAAGATGGCCATGACTGTACTTGTATTGGAACTCCAAGGTGGAAAGCAAATAAGAATGTCCCTATTGTCATCTTTAAAAGTGTAGAAAATTTAACCGAGCATAAAGTTTAGCTCAGGTCAGTTGAACAATAAGATAGCTGGAGGCTGAAACTTCCTTTTTCACTGTAAGGTGACCATAACTTCATTCATATTGCAACTTTAAGGTGACCATAATATGAGAACGTCCCTTCAATATCAATATATGTTAGATACGGAAAAAGAAAGGAGCCAGACGGTTTTACTCAAATTTTATGACTTTAGGGGGGTCAAAATTATATTAACAGTTTAAGGTCACCATAAAGTCAGGATAACCCTTTGGTTTGCCATCCTTTATAGGTGTGCAAAGTTTAACTGAGGTCAGTCGAACAATAAGATACTTAGAGGCTGAAAACCTCCTTATTTCAGTTTAAGGTGGCTACAACTCCATTCATACTGAGAGTTTAAGGTGACCATAAGTATTATTTTTATCTAGTTTAATACCACTGATAATTTCGATATAAAAAAATGGAAAAAAAAGAAGCCAGAGGATTTTATTCCAATTTGATGACTTTAAGCAGGCCATATGTCCATTAACATTTTGAGTTTAAGGTCACCATAAAGTCAGGATATTCCTTTGGCAAATCTTAATATATGTGGCAAGTTTGGCTGAAAAAAGTGAAAAACTAAGTGAACTGGAGGGCTAAAACCCCCTTTTTTGACATTAAGGCGACCTAGGCGACCTTAAGATTGCAGATACAGGGCTAAAACTTCGGCATGTGAAAGATTATCCAAAAGTAGCTGAATAAGTTATTCCAACAAAACGCCGAAATCCTCACCGTTTTTGAGATACAGACCAAGTACCCATTTTTAAAAAATTTACGAAAATAAAACACCTCCCATTCAGGCATCTATGGTCCGATTGATGAGAAAATCCTTTCCGACCTTGGAAATTTGGTCTAGAATGTACGTGATAAATTTTATAGCACAGGTGTGTGTGCTTTTTTCCGAAACGCGATGACGGGGTGTTTTAGAGTTATGCTTAAGGTTACCTTAAGTAAAGCTTAAGGTCTGCGCAAAGTATCCCAAAAAATTTTCCCGCCCCTATAGTTTTAAAGAAAGGTAACAAGGAAAGAAAAATACGAAAGGCTAAGAAGTTATTCAAGGGAGACCATAATCCTGCGGCGGCGGCGGCGTTGATCAGTCGAACTTCGGTAAAAACAAATAAGCGTCCCTCACGGGCCGCTTAAATATTGTTTAAAATTTTACCAACCAGAGATTACCTTCATAAGATAAAATTGTCTGATCACAACACTTGTGCCTTCTGCCACATATTTCCTGAAACAATTATGCATTTGTTTTGTGAATGTGGGGTTGTACAAGAACTTTGGCATAATGTATCTCAATGGATTGCAAGGAAAATAGGATTTCAAATAGAATTAACAAATGATGAAAAAATATTGGGTTATTATAAAACCGATCAAAATTTTTGGCCATTAAATTTTGTTATTTTAATAACAAAGAAATATATATATTGGTGTTCTGGCAAAGAAATGAATTTACATATCTATTTTCTTCAAAAGGAATTTTCGAGAGTTTTTATAGAGCAAAAGACTTTGTTCCGAATAAATTTGAATCAAAACAATTTTGACAGAAAATGGGAACAGTGGAATGGTTTGGTACAAACTTTAATTGACACTCAAAATACATAAATAGTTGTTTAATGTATTGATTTAATTTGTGTTGAAGCTATATATATGTGTGTGTGTAAATGTAGTTACAAAGTTGGGGATATTTTGTAATTATATAAAACAAGATCATAGAAATCTAAATGTAGTCTTTAAGCATAACTTTGTACATTGTAACTGTATGTAACACTTTGTTGTTTTTGTTGTGAATAAAAAAATTATGAAAAAAAAAAAATTTTTTTGGTGAGGGGAAAATTTTTTGAAAATTGCCAAGAGTACATTTCTTAGTTACCCTGTGAGTCGAAAATTTCGACGAAATCGCTCTATCTCGCACGGTTAAGGAGATAAGCAAATTTGTGTTTTTCCATTTTTGACAAAAATTCGAAAATTCAAAATGGCCACCATATGTGGGAAGAGGAAAATTTTTTTTAAATTGCCAAGAGTACATTTCTCAGATACCCTGTGAGTCGAAAATTTCAACGAAATCGCTCTATCTCGCATGGTTAAGGAGATGGAAGAAAATTTGTGTTTTGCCATTTTTGGCAAAAATTCGAAAATACAAAATGGCCGCCATTTTTGGAGAGAGGAAAATTTTTTGAAAATTGCCAAGAGTACATTTCTCATATACCCTGTGGGTCTAATATTTTCGACGAAATCGCTCTATCTCGCACGGTTAAGGAGATAGAAGTAAATTTGTGTTTTTCCATTTTTTGGCGAAAATTCGAAAATACAAAATGGCCACCATTTTTGGTGAGGGGAAAATTTTTTGAAAATTGCCAAGAGTACATTTCTTAGATACCCTGAGTTGAAAATTTAAACGAAATCGCTCTATCTCGCACGGTTAAGGAGATAGAAGGAATTTGTGTTTTGCCATTTTTTGGCAAAAATTTGAAAATTAAAAATGGCCGCCTTTTTTCGAAAATTTCCAAGAGTACATTTCTCAGATACCCAGTGGGTCGAAAATTTTGACGAAATTGCTCTATCTATGATACCCTCTGAGTCGAAAATTTCAATGAAATCGCTCTATCTCGCATGGTTAAGGAGATAGAAGCAAATTTGTGTTTTTCCAGTTTTGGCAAAAATTTGAAAATTCAAAATGGCCGCCACTTTTGGGGAGGGGAAAATTTTTTGAAAATTGCCGAGAGTACATTGCTGAGATACCCTGTGGGTCGAAAATTTCTATGAAATCGCTCTATCTCGCACGGTTAAGGAGATAGAAGCAAATTTGTGTTTTTCCATTTTTGGTAAAGTAACTAAGTAGCTATTACTCAGTCAGTTATATAGCCATTATCACTAAAAGCAATCTCAAGCAAGCTATCGACCTAAGTAATGCTCATACTACATTTGGTAAAGATATGTCAAATATTTTTCCTTAAAATGCCCGGAAACAAAAGAAGTACACAAAAGTAGCTAAGTAGCTATACTCACTTAGCTATAGACCTTTCTTCACCCAAAGCAATCCCAGGCAAGCTATTAACCCAATAAACACCCATACCAAATTTGGTAAAGATAGGATAAATACTTTTCCTTCAAATGAGCGGAAACCAAGCGTCCGGACGCTGGACGACAGACGACAGAAAAAGCAAAAAATAATATGTCCACCCCCCCCAGTCATATTACTCCTAATTTCTCACTATGCTTTACTTCAGATAGTAAATTTTTTCAAACCAGGTTTCTCTGGTACATTTTGGTCCTTTATACATAATGTACTCTTTTGGGTTGGTTTTCAACCAATTTTTGGCCTTATTTAACTAGTGCCTTTATTTCTGGGCAAAGTGTGCCCAGGGGTATCTCTCCTAGGTCTTAGTACCTTACTTCTAAAGCGTTTAACATATTTATAGCATTCTATGAAATAATATCCAGTGTAAAGTAGATTATATAATAGATTAACATTTGCATTTAAATTATGCACTACATGTATTTTAACATGTTACTTTATATACTGACAAACAGTAAATAAATAGAAGAATGAATTTGAAAATTTTAATTACTTAAATGTAGCTTTTATAAGCTACAAGCTCACCATGTGGAACTGAATGCTATCTCGGGGAGACCGCAGGCATCCGGCCAACGTCCAAGAAAAATAGACGTTTGGTGTTGACCGAATCCCTATGTCCTGAGAGTGTACCATAGCAGTGTAATCTCACGCCTCATCCTTCTCTCCTTGTAAATTTAGACCATATCTCCTCAGCTGTAATACAGCGGGGAGGCAGGGTGGGACTCTCTTCAGTTCCACATGGTAAGCTTGTAGCTTATAAAAGCTACATTTAAGTAATAAATATTTTCAATTTATTGTGCTACAATAGCTTACCATGTGGAACTGAATGCTGAATCCAACCGTCCAGGGGAAGGATTACAGCTGAGACTGGAAGAATAGTCAATTTTTCTTGGATTAGAATTAATAAATAAATAGAATGAATTATGTGAAAATACCAGTCTGAGTCCAGCTTACAGAGCCCCAATTCTGAAAATCGGACCTGTAAGAAGCCAAAAACCAAAAGATTAATAAATAACAGTACCGATACTGTCTGGATGTTTGATAGGATTAAACTCAAAACACGCAAAAATAATGAAAAATACTTATCCTGTCAAAACGGAACTTTCACACAATAATCTATGATATACCGGTATATTACAAAAAATAGCCAAAAATTAACATCCAACAATACGTATGTACTGAGAAATACATGAAAATATCTGTGTAAATGACATACACTACAAATCACACAGCCAACGAGAAAGTAGGACAAAAGGTCTGAGTTCACCACGAGACGACAACTTGAGGCTACGGCCAACTATAAATGTCTATTTTTCTTAGACGTTGGCCTGATGCCTTGTGGCCATCCAAGAACAGCATTCAGTCCCACATGGTAAGCTATTGTAGCACAATAAAATCGCTCTATCTCGCACGCTTAAGGAGATAGAAGCAAATTTGTGTTTTTCCATTTTGGGCAAAAATTCGAAAATTCAAAATGGCCGCCATTTTTGGGGAAGAGGAAAATTTTTTGAAAATTCAAAGAGTACATTTCTTAGATACCCTGTGGGTTGAAAATTTCGACGAAATCGCTCTATCTCGCATGGTTAAGGTTTCATTAAAATGTCCAGAAAAAAAGTCAACGCAAAATAGCATAATAGCTATATAGCACAGTAGCTATTACTCAGTTAGCTATAAAGGTATTACCACCAAAAGCAATCCCAAGCAAGCTACTGATGCAATAATCCTCCATCCCAAATTTTGTGAACATAGGTGAAATACTTTTCCTTTAAAATGCTTAAAAAAGCTACTCAAAGTTGCTAAGTAGCTATTACTCAGTCAGTTATATAGCTATTATCACTAAAAGCAATCCCAAGCAAGTTATTGACCTAACTATTGCTCATACCAAATTTGGTAAAGATATGTCAAACATTTTTCCTTAAAATGCCCGGAAACAAAAGAAGTACACAAAAGTAACTAAGTAGCTATTACTGAGTTAGCTATAGAGCTATCTTCACCAAAAGCAATACCATGCAAGCTATTAACCCAATAAACACCCATACCAAATTTGGTAAAGATAGGATAAATACTTTTCCTTGAAATGACCAGAAACCAAGCATGACGGACAGCAGACGCTGGACAGCGGACGCCGGACAGCGGACGCCGGACACCAGAAAAAGCAAAACATAAAAAAATTGTCCCAACCTTAAACTCAAAGCAGTCTGCAGCTGTGAGTGAGTTTAAGGTAATCTTTTCCTGAAGGTTCTGTTTAAGGTTTGTAACATCCACAAATGAAACATGCCTAGAATTGCACAGTATTTGAAATACTGTTCAAAAATTGACAAACTTGAAGTGAATATAATTTTGTTATGACTGGGAGTTTCAAGTCACCTTGTTGTATGGCACTTATCTGTAGCCAGTTACATATACATGCAAAATTTGAATGAAATTAAAAAAGAGGAATGCTTTTGCTAACAAAAGCGAAGCGTCCCTTAAAGTTTAAAATGTTTTGTGGTTTTAATAAGCATGCTGTAAAGCTAAGAATGCACAAAGCACTGTATGCTTTCCCAATACCTCTTAATACATTCTGAAGCTATAAAAGCAACGATAAAGGAGATATAAGGCAAAAACTCCAAAGCAGCTATTTATGACCCCAGTTTGGCCCATAAGGGAGGGTCGGGGGGGTAAAACTGACCGGCTATTTAGACTCTCCACGTATGCTTTCCCAATACCTCTTAATACATTCTGAAGGTATAAAAGCAACAATAAAGGAGATATAAGGCAAAACTCCAAAGCAACTATTTTATGACCCCAGTTTGACCCATAAAGGGGGGTCGGGGGATAAAACTGACCGGCTATTTAGATTCTCCACATATGCTTTCCCAATACCTCTAAATACATTCTGAAGCTATAAAAGCAACGATAAAGGAGATATAAGGCAAAAACTCAAAATCAGCTATTTTATGACCCCAGTTTGACCCATAAGGGGGGGTTGGGGGATAAAACTGACCGGCTATTTAGATTCTCCACATATGCTTTCCCAATACCTCTTAATACATTCTGAAGCTATAAAAGCAACAATAAAGGAGATATAAGGCAAAAACTCCAAAGCAGCTATTTATGACCCCAGCTTGGCCCATAAGGGGGGGTCGGGGGTAAAACTGACCGGCTATTTAGACTCTCCACATATGCTTTCCCAATACCTCTTAATATATTCTGAAGCTATAAAAGCAACAATAAAGGAGATATAAGGCAAAAACTCAAAATCGGCTATTTTATGACCCTAGTTTGACCCATAAGGGGGCGTCGGGGGTAAAACTGACCGGCTATTTAGACTCTCCATATATGCTTTCCCAATACCTCTTAATACATTCTGAAGCTATAAAAGCAACAATAAAGGAGATATAAGGCAAAAACTCAAAATCAGCTATTTTATGACCCAGTTTGACCCATAAGGGGGGGCCGTGGGGTAAAACTGATTTAGACTCTCCACATATGGTTTCCTATTACCTCCCAGTATATTTTATAGCTCTAAATGCAATACTTAAGAAGATAATAGGGGGGTTGGCCTAAATTTAAGGCTTTCAGATTGGAAGGTGTTAGAAAATCACTCATAAATGAGACATTTTGCAAGGGATTGCTCCCAAAATCTAATCAGCTCGCGTTTTCGATAGTATGAACAGGTGTGTCAAATTATAAGGCTGTGTAGCAAGTAGTTTTTCCTGAACTGCGATGACGGGGGGTGTACTTCAAAAAATTGTTTTTGATCATGTGACCTTCATAAAGGTCAAAGGTCAAATTTAAGCATGCAGAAAAATGTTCCCATGCCTAAGGTATATAACTGCCAAATATGGTTTGAAACCTTCTAATAATAAGGGAGATATTCAAGGGAGACCATAATGCGGCGGCGGCGGTGGCGAGGAAACTGAGGCGAAAACAAATAAGCGCCGTTTCAGGGACGCTTAATTATTTTCAATATAATCCATGGAGAAAGAAAAACAAGAGTAGAGTGCCCGTGAACGGGCACTGTGTCAGCTGAGTGAGTGTTTTTGATTTGTGAAAGTGATAATGAGAGGAAAGCATAATTATCAGGGAAAGTGCTGTACAGAAGTACAGTAAATGGTAATTGAACAGCATGTTCGAAAGAAATTCCGAAGCTGACAGAAGGACAAATAAGTTGTGCCCCGCAAATGGGATTATGAAGGAAAGTAACAAGGTAATTGTTTAAGTGTAAAAAGTAGGCTAAAACATATTTAAAGAAATACTGCAAATGCAATATCCTCGTTTGACCCTGAAGAAGGGGTCCATGGTCAAATCCAACCTCACAAAAACATTCCCAGCCCATGATTTCCTATAGGTTGGTTTACCATCCCAAACCTGTAGGACCAATAATAAGCGAGTTATAAGCACTTTTAAGTTTGGCTGTCCTCATTTGACCTTGGAGGAGGGGTCCAAAGGTCAAATCTGACCACACCAAAAGATTCCCAGCGCATGATTTCCTATAGGATGGTTTACCATCCCAAACCTCTAGGACCAATAATAAGCAAGTTATAAGCACTTTTAAGTTTGGCTATCTTTGTTTGACCTTGAAGGCAGGGTCCATGGTCAAATTCGACCACACCAAAAGATTCCCAGCCAATGGTTTTCTATAGGTTGGTTTCCATTCCAAACCTCTAGGACCAATAATAAGTGAGTTATAAGCACTTTTAAGTTTGGCTATCCTCATTTGACCTTGAAGGAGGGGTCCAAGGTCAAATCGGACCATATCAACAGATTCCCAGGCCATGATTTCCTATACGTCTGTTTACCATTCCAAACCTCTAGGACCAATAATAAGCAAGTTATAAGCACTTTTAAGTTTGGCTATCCTCATTTGACCTTGAAGGAGGGGTCCAAGGTCAAATCGGACCATATCAACAGATTCCCAGGCCATGATTTCCTATACGTCTGTTTACCATTCCAAACCTCTAGGACCAATAATAAGCAAGTTATAAGCACTTTTAAGTTTGGCTATCCTTGTTTGACCTCGAAGCAGGGGTCAAAGGTCAAATTTGACCACACCAAAAGATTCCCAGCCCATGATTTCCTACAGGTTGGTTTACCATCCCAAACCTCTAGGACCAATAATATGGGAGATATAAGCACTTTTATGACTGACAAAGAAACACCTGTGGCGGCCATCTTGTTTTTCAAAAGGAGGCCAAAAATACTCCCAGTCAAGATTTTATAATGAGGAACATATCCTGCGACTTTGAGATCTCCATCTATAATACCCTTTGCTCTAGAGGGCCAACAAAAGTCCTGGTTTAAAGTCGAATTAACGTCCCTGGCAGCTATCTTGTTTTTCAAAATGAGGCCCAAAATATTCCCAGGCAACATTTCATGGTTACTACGGTAATATATCCTGCAAACTTAAGAAGGCTAGCTATAATATTTTTTTCGTTAAGAGCGGTAGCGGTGAAATCTCTCTACACACTGCGGCTATCCAGTGGATACAATGATTTACTCAACAGTGAGACCTGAAAGGAGCTATTGCTCAGCTATGATATGACATAGAGGTCTGCAATTTCACTATGTTATAGCTGACTAAAAATTAAGTGAATAACATATTTAAGCGAAATACTCTAAATGTAATAGTTTTCAAGTTACAACTGATTTACTCAACAGTGATAACCTCAAAGTAGCTATTACTCGGCTATGCAATGAGCTACATGTCTGAATTTTTACTATGTTATAGCCGACCAAAAAGTAGGTGAACAACATATTTAAGCAAATTACTGTAAATGCAATAGTTTTCAAGTTACAATTGATTTACTCAATAGTGAGAACCTGAAAATAGCTATTGCTCAGCTATGCCATGAGCTATAGGTCTGTAATTTCACTATGTTATAGCTGACCCAAAAGTATTTGAACAACATATTTAAGCAAATTACTGTAAATGCAATATTTTTCAAGTTACAACTGATTTACTCAGTAGTGAGAACCTGAAAATAGCTATTGCTCAGCTATGCCATGAGCTATAGGTCTCTAATTTCACTATGTTATAGCTGACCCAAAAGTAGGTAAACAACATATTTTAACAAAATATTCAAAATGCAATATCTTTCAAGTTACAGCTGATTTACTCAACAGTCAGTACCTGAAAATAGCTATTGCTCCGTTGTGCCATGAGCTATAGGCCTCTAATTTTACTATGTTATAGCTGACGCAAAAGTAGCTGAATAACATATTTACACAAATTTCTGTAAATGCAATAGTTTTCCAATTATAACTGATTTACTCAACAGTGATAACCTAAAAGTAGCTATTACTCAGCTATGCCATGAGCTACAGGTCTGAAATTTTACTATGTTATAGCTGACCCAAAAGTAGCTGAATAACATATTTATATGAAATACTCTAAATGCAATAGTTTTCAAGTTATAAGTGATTTACTCAACAGTGATAACCTAAAAGTAGCTATTACTCAGCTATGGCATGTGCTACAGGTCTGAAATTTTACTATGTTATAGCTGATCCAAAAGTAGCTGAATAACATATTTATACAAAATTCTCTAAATGCAATAGTTTTCAAGTTATAAGTGATTTTACTCATGATGGAAGTTACTGAAAAGCCCAAAAGTAGCTATTACTCACTTAGCTATTGAGACAGACACCCAAGTTACTCACCATGTTGTAGCTATGAAAAAAGTAGCTGAATAACATATTTTAACAAAATGCTCTAAATGCAACACTTTTCAAGTTATAAGTGATTTAGTGCATGATTTCATGAATTTTAGTGCATTAAAAATTATTAAAAAAATTTATTAAAAAAAAATGAAGACAGATCCAGGTCTCATACTCACACAAGAGAATCTACCTCTGGCCTAGTACATATATGCAAGATATGAGAGAAATCCCTGCAATAGTCACAGAGAAAATTGTGATAAAGTGTTGAAATTTTCACACTTTTGGTGGGGGTATCCCCCTTGTAATGTCTCTAGCAAACAGACGAACAGACAGATTTGCATGCCTTGAACAATTTTTCATCCTCGATAGATAAAGTATCTTTTAAAAAAAACAGCATGTCTCTAGGCCTTGTAGTTTTGGAGGAGAAGATGTTCACGCGGACGCGTACGCGGACGCGTACGCCCACGCCGCAGAGTGATGACATAATGTCAGCTGACTGACAAGTCAGCTGACATAAAAATGTAAACTCAACTTAAATTTTTTTATACGTGGGAGTTCAAGGTCACCTTAAAATAGGGCACACTTTGAAAACCATTTACAACCACATGTCAAATTTGAAATGAATCTATTAAGCCATTTTTGAGTTACTACCCAGAAATGAAAAAAACTTAAACTCAATATAAGTATGTTACTACTGGGAGTTCACCACACTATAGGGCACACCTAGAGGACCAGTTACATCCACATACGAAATTTGAATTTAATCTGACAAGCCATTTCTGTGATACTGTCTGGAATACAAAGTGTGATGATGACAGACAACGACGCTGACATCACAAAATAGGAGGACAAAGCAATCCCTATGTGCAACACAGCATGAATGCTGGTGACACAAAAATGTGACAATAGACACATCCACACAGAAGCGCACACACACAAGAGGTTTAAGACTGAAAGTGTTAAAAGCGTTGCCATGGTAATAGCCATTGCCAGACACTCAATAAAACATCCCCAGCTCTAGATCTTTTTGGGGTTAAACATAGTATTCTGTGACAATAGTGTAACAAATGTGTTTGAATCAATATAAGCTGCTAGATAATTTATAAAGAATAACAAGATTTAAAATGGGCGTATACAGCCCAAGAACTCAAAAACAGATTTGCTCTTTCGTACCTTAAATTACAATCATAATAGCAGTCTTTTCCCAATAATCAATGAAGGCTGTATTGAGATATTCTGGGTGAGAGTGCAGCTGTTACTTGTGTGGCATGCTACACACTACAACAACCACAGAGATCTCCCTTGCTGTCTTCACTCTAACAGCTGTTTCACTCACCTACAGAGAGGGAGACTGCAATGCCCTTTTCAACAAACTCTACTGGAAAAACCTGCTCAGTGGGAAAACATACTGAATGAATATAAATATGCATGTAAATATTAGCCATATTAGCCACCTTCTATCATGATGATAAACATATTAATAAATAGAGGGAATGAAAGTGTATAATAATTGGTTCAAAATAGGCCTGTATGCAGATGACATCTTTGCTATACTGAAAAACTCATCAGTGAGAGAAAGTATACGCATAGTTAGAAAACTTGAACTCTGCTGTGGTCTGAAAATGAACTTTGAAAAATTCCAAGTGGCAAAGACTAGCTACTCTGGTAGCAGGAATAGAACTTTATGCAGTTAGGTATTGATTTTGACAATATAGATGAAGCTTTAGAAGATAAATACTCAAGCAGCTTGGAAAACATTGAGAAATTAGAAAAGGGTTTTGCAAAGCCAAAAAGCAGCGTCCCATATCAACAAAAGGGAATAATGGTAAAAATTCGGTAAGAAAAAAGCTTGTAAAATACATGACTGGGGTTGTCAGTAGTAATACAGAACATAACTACAAGTTATCTTAAAGAGGTATATCAAAATATGCTGCTGTGTATATTGTCATTACAAAATTAAAATCTTGTTCATTCCAAAAAAAAATAATAATCAAAACTGTGATAAGTATTTATATTTTCCATCAATATGTAACTCATTATCAATACAAAAATACTATAATATTTACTCAAGCAAACCAGATCTATCCACCTTTAATATAACTTGACACTGCATATTGTGGAAGGCACTCAATTAATTGATCCATTTCACTCTATGATAAAACAACAGATAATTAGAATATTGCTTCGCAAAAGAAAAACTAGATTGGGCCAACTCGGCGCCAACATATCCCCAGACAGGTCATCACTCACGCCACAGGTTTTGATCGGGAATTTTTAAAAACATAATTACCCATTATTATATGAACTTCAGCACATCAATCTACTCTGTTTATATCTTCCAAGGAAGATGGTGTATCCCCAGACGCCGAATACATAACTCAAATTATATTTTCAATCTTCCTGCAATGATAACTCTAAACCTATTTTCAAAGTATTTAAATGATTGATGATTGAATATCCATTCTAAAATAATAATCCCAAAAGAGCATATCTGTTTCTATATTTGTTGACAAATAAAATATTATTTTTAACTCAACTCATCATACTTTTCAATCTTCCTTCAAAGTATTTAAATGATTGATGATTCAATGTCCATTCTAAAATTCATAATCCCAAAAGCGCATATCTGTTTCTATATTTGTTCACAAATAAAATATTATTTAAAAAAAAATTATTTATATTATTATTTTATTATATTATTTTTAGAATTTGCAAATTGTTTTCAGTTATTCATTTCCTCTATACCTATATATGTGGTCCATATATATGCAACCTAAATATGTGACACAATCTCAGTTCTGACTCCCCTTTGTGTTATATGTAATGAAGCCCACCTCCTCCCACCCCCACCCCTCTCCCCTTCTCCACACCTCTCTCACTATTACACAAGATCTGCAACCCCATTGAGGTCTTTGTTTCTCATCTGATATCATTAAATACCTTTGTTTATTTAGTGTCACTCAATATAGCTGGAGGTCCCAGAGGTGGGTGGGGGGGAATCCGGGTGGGGGATGTGGGTTGGGACTTAGTTTAGTTTATTAGTTTATTATAGTGACATGTATTATGTTGACAAGGATTATACAAAAACTATTGAAGTAATACCCAGCCCTATATGGGCTTATAAGTCACTTTAAATAGAGAGTTAATAACAAACAGAGCAAACATATTTTGAGGTAAGATACAGTAAATAAAGACAGCAATTCAATACATAAAAATTAACAATATAATTTACTTTTTCTTTCTTGCCACAAATCAAAAATAAAATTAATAACCATATTGACATTCACATGAGTTAATACCCTTGATAATTGATCTATTAATAATTCAGATTTATCTATATTTAAAATTTTGAAATATTTCATACGAATCAGCTCTAAAGCTGGACAAACACAAACAAAATGTATCTCATCTTCTACATCTTTTTTACACAGTTTACATGTTCTCTCAAAGAGATGGAGTGCTACAGCATAAATGGTAAACAAACAATCTATATAAAAGGGGTACTCAAATACAAAAAGAATTGAGAATTTTAAGTATGTGATTATCAACTGAAATGAGTTCATAACTGTAGGAGCTGTGTCAAAATTAACTGAGGCAAGTTGAATAAAACTGGGCTAGTTGAGGGTTAAAAATCCCCTAGTTTTACTACATACGGATATAATTTCATTAATATTGGGACTTAAAGCTCACTTAAAGTGTCCATTTTGTCTACTTGAATATGTTTAACCGGCGTTTAACCAGTTTCATTTTAAAAAGTTAAAAACTCAGCAGAGGTATAACACACAAAAATAAGTTCTTAAAAGACTAAGATAGCCATAACATTATTAATATTCAAAATTTAAATAGACAGGCATTTCCTTTTAAAAATTCAAAGATTTCAGCTCTATAACCCACATAGTTTGACAGTTACTGGGCTTTAAGGTGGCATAATGTCCATAAATTGGGTTTCTGTGGGCATTTTACAATTGTTAAAGAGACCTTAGCAATTAAACTACAGATCTGAAACTTTTTGGGGGACATACATAACAAACAAAAATTATATATAATACAGTTTAAGACTTGTCACACTAAGCATTTCCAAATAACAGGGCAAAATACGGAAAAAATGTCCAAAAAGGCACTTGGGCGAGTGTCTATGGCCCTCATACACAGGTTAAATGTCTACTAAAAACTTTGATTTTCGCCATATGTAAAAAGGACATAATAATGCATTCCCAGATGGGATTTCAGCTCCATCAATCACATAGTTTAACAGTCACAGGGCTTAAAGGTGGCAAAAAGTCCAAATATTGGGTCTCTGTGGGCCTTTTAGAGATCTCGATGTGGCTTTCAAATTAAAGCTTCAGACTTAAAATTTGTTACATACTAAGATTACACATAGAATATGTATCTAATAAAGTTTGAAACTTCTCAGACTTACCATTTCCAAGTTACAGGGAAAAATATGTGAAAAATGTCTAAAAATGGTCACTCGGGTGGGGATTTATGGTCCTCATACACAGGTTAAATGTCTTCTTAAAGCCTTAATTTTTGGCACATATATAAATAACATACTAATATCTTCCCACATAGGATTTGAGCTCTATCAGTCACATAGTTTGACAGTCACAGGGCTTAAAAGTAGCAAAAAGTCCAAATATTGGGTCTTTGGGAGCCTTTTAGAGACCTCAATTTGACCTTCAAAATTAAAGCTTCAGACTTAAATCTGTTACATACTAAGATTACACACAGAATATATATCTAATACAGTTTGAAACTTCTCAGACTTACCATTTCCAAGTTACAGGGAAAAAGATGTGAAAAATGTCTTATAAGGGTCACTCGGGTGGGTGTTTATGGTCCTGATACACAGGTTAACTGTCTATTAAAGGCCTAAATGTTGGGGCACATATAAGAAAACACATAGATATATTCCCAGATGATATTTAACTTAGATGAGAGACATAGTTTTAAAGCTACAGTGCTTGAAAGTGGCAAAAAGTGCATAAATTGGGTCTCTGTGGGCACTTTTGAGACCTTAAGTCGACTCCTTTGGGTAAACCTACAGCCCTAAAATTTTCTACAGACAAGGATTACATATCAAAGTTATACCTAGCACAGTTTGAGACTCATCAGAATTACCACTTCCAAATTATAGGGCAAAATATGTGAAAAGTATAGCAAAAAATCCCTAAGTGGGGGTATTTATGGGCCTCAAAGACAATTTTCTCCTCAACTTAAAGTCGTGATTTTCGGCACATGTACTAAGAACATATTAATGTGTTGTCAGGTAAAATTTCAGCCAGCTGAGCATCATAGTTTGTGACCTAGAGGGCTCTAAGTGGCCAAAAGTCCAATTTCTGACCTTAAGGTGGCCATAAGTTCTTTTTTACTGGGAGTTTAAGGTCACCTTAAAATAGGGATCTTCCTTTGGGCACTCTTAACATGTGTACCAAGTTTGAAAAAAAAATATTAATTTGTTTTTGAGTTATCGCGTCCACAAGGAAATTTCTACGGCGGCGGCGGCGGCGGCGGCGGCGGCGGCGGTGGCGGCGGCGCGACGGACCTGAATCCAATATATCCCCGACTTTCGTCTGGGGATATAATAAATTGTTTACAGCAAAAAGAAAGCTTCTCGATGAGCAATAACAATTTTGCTGAGATGACTGTACATTTCTTTGTTTAACTTTATTGTGCTTTCCCATTTATGCAAAATTCAAGCTGGCTGCAAAAAGTGGCAGAAAAATACTTTGCTGAAAAATGAGCCGATGGCTTCGAGCATCCCTCCAAGGCAAAAATTTCCCAAAACTGCTCTATCTCAGAATGTTTTTGAGATGAATGTGTTTTTGCATTTCCGCCAGAAATTCAAGATGGCCGCCAAAAATGGTAGGAAAACGATTTCCGGCAATGACTCGGCTTATACCCTGTGGGCCAAAAATTTGGTCAAAATCATTTTACCTCACACTGTTTCCAAGATACATAAATTTTTGCATTTTATGCAGAAATTCAAGATGGCTACCAAATATAGCGGGAAAACATTCTTGGCAAAATTGCCATATAACTCTGCATATACCCTAATATATAAATTTCATCCAAATCATTCAATCTTGCATCGTTTCTGAGATAAATGCATTTTTACGCAGAAATTCAAGAGGGCCGCCATAAGCAGCAGGAAAACGTGCAAGTATCTCACATCATTTCCGAGATACATGCAGTTTCAAGTTGCAACTTGTACATGCTTCATATTTATCAGTTGAACACTGTGTTTTAATGAATTTATACTTTAAATTTCTTAAAATCAATATGTCTGATCTTCATGAATGACAGATACACAGTAAATTATGCTTCTTAGATGAGAAAGCAAACTGCTGACCTTTATATTTTCATAATTTTGTTGACAATTATGACACCTTTAATGCATATCTTTACATTATCTTGAAAGTTTGAGTCACACTGGCCCAACTGAAACCTGAATGGGTTTGTTGCAGTTGGTAACCTTATAATTTATGATCATGTTTTCTGTCAACAGTTATCCTTCATTTATATATTCCACAACAAAGGGATATGTAAAACTAGATAGTGCATATCCCCGGACGGGACATGGTTGAAGCGTGACATACAGAGTATTATGTTATCAAGGACCATGTTCGACCTTCTGAACCAACCCAAAAATTTGGGGCACATGATTTCCCATAAGTAGTCTTCACATCCAAACCTCTACGACCAATAATAAGGGAGATATACACCATTATAGGTATCAAGGACCACATTCGACCTTCAAGGAGGGCTCCAAGATCAAATCTGATATCACCAAAAGATTTGGGTTACATGATTTCCTAGTTGTCTTCACATCCAAAACCTCCACGAGTAATAGTAAGGGAGATATAGGCCATTATCTGTATCAAAGACCACATTCGACCTTGAAGGAGGGGCCCACGGTCAAATGAGACCCCACCATAAGATTCAGGGTAGTTGATTTCCCATAAGTTGTCTTTACCGCCAAACCCTCTACGACCAATAATAAGGGAGATAAAGGGCATTAAATCATGGGAAATCATGGGCTGGGAATCTTCTAGTGTGGTTAGATCATAAGTTTTACTATCCTCATTTGACCTTGAAGGAGGGGTCCAAGGTCTAACCTGACAACACCAAAAGATTCCCAGCCCATGATTTCCTATAGGTTGGTTGACCATCCCAAACCTCTAGGACCAATAATAAGGGAGATATAAGCACTTTTCATGACTGACAAAGAAACACCTGTGGCGGCCAGCTTGTTTTTCAAAATAAGGCCAAAAATATTTCCAGTTAAGATTTTGTTATGAGGAACATATCCTGCGAATTTGAGATCTCTACCTATAATACCCTTTGCTCTAGAGGGCCAACAAAAATCCTTGCTTAAAGTCGAATAAACATCCCAGGCGTCCATCTTGTTTTTCGAAATGAGGCCAAAAATATTCCCAGGCGGTAACGGTGAAATCTCTCTACACACTGCGGCGGCGGCATAACAAAGCGAAATCCATAGTATCCACCGGATGCTATCTGGTGGATACAATCAACATGAGCTAGTAAGTTATACAGCCAATAATAAAGGAGTTATATGGCTTCACAGTCTTATATAGGCATATATATGCAGTAAAAGGTACCATTTTGAGTCATTTTAGCAGGCCTAAGGTGACCTTGAAAACAATAGCCAAGGTCAACAAACTGGATGCTGGTACTCCATCATGTACTCAACCTCCAAAGCCATTTTCAATTAGTTTCCATGCAATATAGTCAGCATTAAGTGTGAAAATATCTCCAAAAGGCCAAATATGGCCTCGGTGAGGTACTTTGGCAGTCTGTGGATGACCTTCAATGAAGAGCTTCAAGGTCAAATTTCTGCATGCTTACAGAGGACATATACATGCACATACATGTATTATATATACCAGCCATAGGATGATCTAACTTTACGCATATGAGAACTGGGCCAAAATGTAAAAAAATGGCCAAAATCTGACCTTTAAGAGGCCACCAGTGACCTTGAAATTGAAGGTCAAGGTCACAAAACAATAGCGTTCGTGGCATTGCCCATATATACCCGCATACCAAATTTGAAAGGTCTAACTATTTTAAGTTATCACGTCTGAAAGGAAATCTCTGCAATGGCGGCGGTGTGAACGTACTGAATCCTAAGTATCCCCGACTTTCATCTGGGGATACAATTAATTATATTATGATAAAACCACATCTGATTTTCAAGACTAATCAAGGGTTTTATTTGAGAAAAGCATGTCAATTATACACAGTATAACCTCGATTATCCTAACTCGATTTGAGACATACATTCGGGTCAGATAATCTAGGGGTTCAGATGGATGAAAGAACCCGAAATTCACCCTCTGTGGGTTACTAGGTGGGTGATAATTGAAGGAAGATCGTTTTTAAATAAACACGTGGGTGGATATACACGTGGGTGGATATTTATGAAGCAGTTTAATATATTCATGAAATATAAGATTACTAACCATCTAATTTTGGCTTATTTGCTTTATTTCTATGGATATTGTTATTTTTTTTGTTTAAAATATTATACAGACCTGAGCTAGGTGTGTACAGATGGTACACGCATTACTGACGTTTCATTTTTGATAAACGTCGTCATGCATTTTGTCCATTGAAAAATTCTGGGAGATTATTAACTGCAAAACCCCCACTGAACACATCGTCAATGATTGGGTTTGTTTGACTGGTAATGCGTGTGAAATTTTTTCTTTTTAATACACATTGTCAGTCTACTCGGAGAGATTATCATTTGCAAAACCCAAACAAACACTGATTCATTGATAGATGACATTGTGTAGTGGGGTCAGGTAAATGACTTGATCCCTCCCCAATTCTAAACAATGGTATTAAAGATCAAAGAAGTTAAGCATTTCCACGGACAGTAAGTTGTATAAAGCACAAGAATTAATAATTTTGGATCGGTTAATCTGTAGATTTGGAATGATATAGGGCCGGATAATTGAAGTTCTATTGTACTACCATCTGTCCTTTGATACTTTCCCTCACCCACTTGTGATCCTAATTTATTGCCTAGAGATAAATAACAAAAAAGCCCTGATGCTATAGGAAGAATATCCATTCGACTGTAGGAAGTTGTACGGACACTTTTCCTGGTTGTTGAAGCTTAAGACCAGCAAAAGGATAGTTGTCTGACTTGGCAGTAGAGTCAAAGTCTGGGATATGCGTCCACCCCATGAAGACCTAATCCCCCTCTTAGTTTCTCTGTAAGTCTGTTCTTCAGAGAGGGATTGGTCGGGGTCGGTAATAGTAGCATCCTGGTCATCAGACAGTTCACCCTCTTCAATATATATATCCAGAGGTGGCCGGTCAGACAAAACACTGTCAGAGTCAGAAGCACTGTCAGACTATTCCCTTCTGGTCAGTTCAAAAGCACTGGTAGATGGTTTATGAAAACCTGGTGTAGAAGTATGTTCTGTAGCTTTTGGCTGGTCTGAGGACAGGGGTCGGTCTGAACTAGATCTACTAGCAGAGCTATGTCTGGAAGCTGGAGGGTTGGTACCAGTGAGTTCAGATATAGTGGGTCGGTCGGTGTGCTGAGAAGGCTGGTCGGTGGGCTTGATGAAAAGCTCTTTCCTGACCACATTAGCTGGTGGACAGTGAGTCCATAGCAGTATCATTTGGTAGTTCGTCCTTCTTCTGCCACTGTGGCCTAGCGGGTAACACACTTGTCTAGGAACTCAGAGGACGTGGGTTCAATCCCAGGTACAGGCAGATACATAGTGGCTCGGATGACCACTTAAAATGGCGGTCCTCTGTCATTGGGTCCTATCCCCAGTGGCAGGTTAAAGAACCTCAAGGACGTTGATAAATGGTCATCCTTGAGCCTCTATCTTCCAGTTAGGGGAATGTCAGTTACTTGTGAGTTGGGACTGTACCTGTACAGTCGGATTGGTTAAATAGCGCTTTGAGTCCTGTTGTATATGGAGATATTGCGCTGAGTATAAATACATAATAATAATAATAATAATAATCAGTGCCACCTTAACAAAACTGAAGGTCGGTTCCTGAGGTCGGTCCAGAATTCTAGCCATGAGTAGTGCTTCTAGCCGATTAAACCGGTCCGACCATTCCTGGTCCAGTTCATCAATCCTATGGTCGGTAGATACAGTGGCCGGTCGGCTGGAAGAAGCAGTAGATGAAGATTTGGTAGACTTGTCCGACTTGACTGACTTAGATGATGACTTCTTATCCTCCACCTTCTTCTTCTCAGCAGGCTGTGCACTCAAATCAGGCGACCTAACGGTGCCCTGGCCATCCACGAGCCCCACTACCGACACATGTGCCAGGTCCACAAGGGTGGGACTGAGAGTGACTGAAGAAGTTGACGTGTGTTTACCAGGAGTGGCAGTTTTCTTAGAATCCCGCTTATCTTTCTTTAACTGATAACATGGGGTAGATAGCTGGGATTTCTGGTCAGAAATGAGCAAGTTAAACAAGAGGAGAGTACCCGTGAACGGGCACTGTGTCAGCTGACTGAATGTTTTTGATTTGTGATGGTGATAATGAGAGGAAAGCATAATTATCAGGGAAAGGGCTGTACAGAAATACAGTAAATGGTAACTGAACAGCATGTTCGAAAGATATTCCGAAGCTGACAGAAAAAAAGGACAAAAAAGTTGTGCCCTGCAAATGGTATTATGAAATAAAGTAACAAGGTAATTGTTTAAGTGTAAAAAGTAGGTTAAAAATATTTAAAGAAATACTATAAATGCAATATCCTCGTTCGACCATGAAGAAGGGGTCCAAAGGTCAAATCTGACCATACCAAAAGATTCCCAGCCAAAGAATTTAGGATGGTTTACCATCCCAAACCTCTCGGACCAATAATAAATCAGTCATAGGCACTTTTTAAGTTTGCCTATCCTTGTTTGACCTTGACGGAGGGGTCTAAGGTCAAATCCGACCACACAAAAAAATTCCCAGCCCATGATTTCCTGTAGCTTGTTTACCATCCCAAACCTGTAGGACCAATAATAAGCGAGTTCTAAGCAATTGTAAGTTTGGCTATCCTCAATTGACCTTGAAGGAGGGGTCCCAGGTCAAATCTGACCACACCAAAAGAATCCCAGCCCATGATTTCCTATATGTTGGTTTACCATCCCAAACCTCCAAGACCAATAATACGCGAGTTATAAGCACTTTAAGTTTGGCTATCTTCGTTTGACCTGGAAGGAGGGGTCTAAGGTGAAATCTGACCACACCAAAAGATTCCCAGCCCATGATTTTCTATAGGTTGGTTTTCCATTCCAAACCTCTAGGACCAATAATAAGCGAGTTATAAGCACTTTTAAGTTTGGCTATCCTCATTTGACCTTGAAGGAGGGGTCCAAGGTGAAATCCGACCACACCAAAAAATTCCCAGCTCATGATTTTCTATAGGTTGGTTTTCATTCCAAACCTGTAGGACCAATAATAAGCGAGTTATAAGCACTTTTATGTTTGGCTATCCTCATTTGACCTTGAAGGAGGGTTCCAAGGTCAAATCGGACCATATTAACAGATTCCCAGCCCATGATTTCCTACAGGTTGGATACAATGATTTACTCAACAGTGAGAACCTGAAAGAAGCTATTGCTCAGCTATGCCATGACATAGAGGTCTGCAATTTCACTATGTTATAGCTGACCAAAACGTCTGTGAAAAACATATTTAACAAAATACTCTAAATGTAATAGTTTTCAAGTTACTACTGATTTACTCAAGAGTGAGAACCTCAAAGTAACTATTACTCAGCTATGCAATGAGCTACATGTCTGAATTTTTGCTCTGTTATAGCTGACCTAAAAGTAGGTGAACAACATATTTAAGCAAAATACTGTAAATGCAATAGTTTTCAAGTTACAACTGATTTACTCAATAGTGAGAACCTGAAAATAGCTATTGCTCCGCTATGCCATGAGCTATAGGTCTGTAATTTCACTATGTTATAGCTAACCCAAAAGTAGGTGAACAATATATTTTAACAAAATACTCCAAATGCAATATTTTTCAAGTTATAGCCGATTTACTCAACAGTCAGTGCCTGAGAATAGCTATTGCTCAGTTGTGCCATGAGCTACAGGTCTGTAATTTCACTATGTTATAGCTGACCCAAAAGTAGCTGAATAACATATTTGCACAAATTTCTGTGAAGGCAATAGTTTTCCAATTACAACTGATTTACTCAACAGTGAGAACTTCAAAGTAGCTATTACTCAGCTATGCAATGAGCCACAGGTCTGGAACTTCACTATGTTATAGCTGACCCCAAAATAGGTGAATAACATATTGCAACAAAATACTCTAAATGCAATAGTTTCCAAGTTATAAGTGATTTACTCAACAGTGATAACCTAAAAGTAGCTATTACTCAGCTATGCCATGAGCTACAGGTCTGAAATTTTACTATGTTATAGCTGACCCAAAAGTAGCTGAATAACATATTTATACTAAATTCTCTAAATGCGATAGCTTTCAAATTATAAGTGATTTGCTCAACATTGAGAACTTCAAAGTAGCTATTACTCGGCTATGCAATGAGTCACAGGTCTGGAACTTCACTATGTTATAGCTGACCCCAAAATAGGTGAATAACATATTGAAACAAAATACTCTAAATGCAATAATTTCCAAGTTATAAGCGATTTACTCAACAGTGATAACCTCAAAGTAACTATTACTCAGCTATGCCATGAGCTACAGGTCTGAAATTTTACTGTGTTATAGCTGACCCAAAAGTAGGTGAACAACATATTTAAGCAAAATACTGTACATGCAATAGTTTTCAAGTTACAACTGATTTACTCAGTAGTGATGACCTAAAAGTAGCTATTATTCAGCTATGCCATGAGCTACAGGTCTGAAATTTTACTATGTTATAGCTGACCCAAAAGTAGCTGAATAACATATTTATACTAAATTCTCTAAATGCAATAGTTTTGCAATTACAACTGATTTACTCAATAGTGAGAACCTCAAAGTAGTTATTACTCAGCTATGCAATGAGCTACAGGTCTGAAATTTTACTATGTTATAGCTGACCCAAAAGTAGGTGAACAACATATTTAAGCAAAATACTGTAAATGCAATAGTTTTGAAGTTACAACTGATTTACTCAATAGTGATGACCTAAAAGTAGCTATTACTCAGCTATGCCATGAGCTACAGGTCTGAAATTTCACTATGTTATAGCTGACCCAAAAGTAGCTGAATAACATATTTACACGAAATTCTGTAAATGCAATAGTTTTCCAATTACAACTGATTTACTCAATAGTGAGAACTTCAAAGTAGCTATTACTCAGCTGTGCCATGACCTACAGATCTGAAATTTCACTATGTTATAGCTGGCCCAAAAGTAGCTGAATAACATATTTATACGAAATTCTCTAAATGCAATAGTTTTGCAATTACAACTGATTTACTCAATAGTGAGAACCTCAAAGTAGTTATTACTCAGCTATGCAATGAGCTACAGGTCTGAAATTTTACTATGTTATAGCTGGCCCAAAAGTAGCTGAATAACATATTTATACGAAATTCTCTAAATGCAATAGTTTTGCAATTACAACTGATTTACTCAATAGTGAGAACCTCAAAGTAGTTATTACTCAGCTATGCAATGAGCTACAGGTCTGAAATTTTACTATGTTATAGCTGACCCAAAAGTAGGTGAACAACATATTTAAGCAAAATACTGTAAATGCAATAGTTTTCAAGTTACAACTGATTTACTCAATAGTGATGACCTAAAAGTAGCTATTACTCAGCTATGCCATGACCTACAGATCTGAAATTTCACTATGTTATAGCTGGCCCAAAAGTAGCTGAATAACATATTTATACGAAATTCTCTAAATGCAATAGGTTTTAAGTTACAAGTGATTTACTCAATAGTGAGAACTTCAAAGTAGCTATTACTCAGCTATGCAATGAGCCACAGATCTGAAACTTCACTATGTTATAGCTGATCCCAAAATAGGTGAATAACATATTGAAACAAAATACTGTAAATGCAATAGTTTCCAAGTTATAAGCGATTTACTCAACAGTGATAACCTAAAAGTAGCTATTACTCAGCTATGCCATGAGCTACAGGTCTGAAATTTTACTATGTTATAGCTGACCCAAAAGTAGCTGAATAACATGTTTATACGAAATTCTCTAAATGCAATAGTTTTGAAGTTATAAGCGATTTACTCAACAGTGATAACCTAAAAGTAGCTATTACTCAGCTATGCCATGAGCTACAGGTCTAAAATTTTACTATGTTATAGCTGACCCAAAAGTAGCTGAATAACATATTTATACGAAATTCTCTAAATGCAATAGTTTTTAAGTTACAAGTGATTTTACTCATGATGGAAGTTACTGAAAAGCCCAAAAGTAGCTATTACTCACTTAGCTATTGAGACAGGCACCCAACTTACTCACCATATTGTAGCTATGAAAAAAGTAGCTGAATAACATATTTTAACAAAATGCTCTAAATGCAACACTTTTCAAGTTATAAATGATTTTGTGCATGATTTCATGAATTTTAATGCATTAAAAATTATTAAAAAAATTTATTAAAAAAAAAGTAAGACAGATCCAGGTCTCATACTCACACAAGAGAATCTACCTGTGGCCTAGTACATATATGCAAGATATGAGAGAAATCCCTGCAATAGTCACTGAGAAAATTGTGATTAAGTGTTGAAATTTTCACACTTTTGGTGGGGGTACCCCCCTTGTAATGTCTCTAGCAAACAGACGAACAGACAGATTTGCATGCCTTGAACAATTTTTCATCCTCGATAGATAAGGTATCTTTTAAAAAAAACAGCACGTCTCTAGGCCTTGTAGTTTTGGAGGAGAAGTTGTTCACGCGGACGCGGACGCGTACGCGTACGCGTACGCCGCAGAGTGACGACATAATGTCAGCTGACTGACAAGTCAGCTGACATAAAAACTTACAGTCAGCATCTGGCTTCTCAACACATGGGTCCACCTGGCGAGTGCACAGTACTGGGACTGCGCCGACCAGATTAGCAATTGTCCATTGGATGGGATGTATTAACGCAATAAAATTAAGATTCTATGTTCTAAAATAAAGAAACTGCATGAATTTTAACATCCAACAATAAGCATATCCAGTGTAAGAAATTAAAATTCAAGAGCAATATTCAGACACTTCCAAGCAATATGGTGGCCAACAAGAAGAAGGAAGAACACACATCACCATCTGGGTCACCTCACCCCAGGAATAGGCATCGGCCAGTGTTATATGTCTATTTTTCTTGAAAGTTGGCCAATGCTTGTGGTCATCCGAGAGAGCATTCAGTTCCACATGATAAGCTATTATAGCGCAATAAAAGCAATAGTTTTCAAGTTACAAGTGATTTTACTCATTATGGAAGGTACTGAAAATTCAGAAAGTAGCTATTACTCACTGAGCTATTGCAACAGACTCCCAAGTTACTCGCCATGCTGTAGCTATAGAAAAAGTAGCTGAATAACATATTTTAACAAAATGCTCTAAATTTGAAAATTTTAATTACTTAAATGTAGCTTTTACCATGTGGGACTGAATGCTAACTCGGGAGGCCGCAGGACTCCAGCCAACGACCAAGAAAAATGGACGTTTGGATTTGACCGAGTCCGTGGTTTAGTATATACCATAGCAGTATCATTTGGTAGTTCGTCCTTCTTCTCTTGTGGTAAATTTAGCCCATACCCCTCAGCTGGAATACAGCGGGGAGGTAGGGTAGGACTTTCCTCAGTCCCACATGGTAAGCTTGTACCTTATCAAAGCTACATTTAAGTAATTAAAATTTTCAATTTTATTGCGCTACAATATCTTACCATGTGGGACTGAATGCTGAATTCAACCGCCCGGTGACGGGATTACAGCTGAGACTGGAAGAATATTGTTCATTTTTCTTGAATTTAGAATTTAAAAATATACCAAAATATTCCCAAATTACCAGTCTAAGTCCCAGTTACAGAGCCCCAGTTCTAAAGTCGGGTCTGTAAGTAGCCAAAAACCAAAATTTAATGAATGACAGTACAGGTACTGTCTGGATGTTTTGAGAGTAGAGAGTGCAGCCATGCTCACTCAAGATAGTAGCCCCTCAGGGCATCAATGCTATAATAATACAGCCCTAGGCTTGAATCTCATCAATTTTGCCACCCTAAATATGAGATTATGGTACACTGATAAACACTAAGTACATTATACAGTTAAAAATATAAGAGACCTTACCATAAACATCTGGAGAGGTAACCAATACCTAGACCCTGAGATAGACTCCTGAAGACTTGGCTGCAGCGGATGTGCCCCCCCCCCCCCCCCTTCTTTTCTTCCCGAAGATGAGCATGCTGAGGGGAAGGGTCTAGGACTTGTGCTGCTACTACTGGTCCCAGATACATATTGTTGTTGTTGTCTGACTAAGTAAGGTCTTTTAGGTAAAAATTTGTAAATGTGTTGTGAGCTTTCCAGTGACACGCTTGCATGATTTGGTCCACCGATACCCCACCGTAAAAGGCCTTAGAGGCCGCGAAGTCCCTAATGTCATGCGCTTTAACTTGGACCAGGTCCAAGGCTTGTTGGTCTGCTTGTTTGTAACAAAGTAGAATAGTTTGTTTTGGCCAGGACGAGAGTGTAGCGGGTCTAATGTCTGAGGTATGTCCTTTCTTAAAGGAGATGAAAAGAAGGGATCGAGACCCTATTAGGTCTTTGGTTCGATCCAAATAGTACCTCAAGGCCCGTACCGGATACAAGGTTCTGTCTTCCTTAAATTGTCTATCTACAATGGTAGTTAGAGCAGGAATAGTCACCGGAGACACACTTTGAGAACCTTCTCTTGCTAGTTGGTTTTTGGCTATGAAATCTGAAGAGGGGAACAAGGCAACCTTTTCCCATTGGCCTAGATTAGATACTTTGTTTGCAACCCAGGCATGGATCTCACTGCGGCGCTTGCCGGAGGCCAAAGCTAGCAAGAAAGCAGTTTTGAGAGTAAGATGTTTGAGGTCTGTGTCTTTCATAGGCTCAAAAGGTGCTTTTGTGAGCTCATTGAGAACAACAGAAAGGTTCCACTTAGGAAGATTCCTGGAACTTTTGGGACGATCCCTGTGAAAACTGGAGAGTAACCTGTTAAGGTCTGAACTCTGAAAGATATGGAGCCCCGCTGGGCCCAGGGTGTCAACAATGGCTGTCCTATAACCATCAATGGTCAAAGGGTGCCTGTTTAGATCTTGGTACAGGTACATAAAGAAGTCTGAGACTTGCTTTATAGAGGGAGTGGAGAAATCCACTGAATTTTCTCTGCACTATTTCTCAAATAGGGCCCACTATGACTTGTAGATGGTCCTTGTTGACGATCTCTGAGGGACAGCAATTCTCTCTGCTACTTCCACAGAGAAGACTTGTTCTTGGAGCTGGCCACTCCTAGACACCAGGCCTGGAGGTTGAGATGCTGTGGATTGCTGTGGAACACATAATTGTGGGACTGTTTCAGAAAAGTCCTTGACACTGGAAGTTGAAGTGGAATCTCTGTTGAGAGCTGCACTAGGTCCCAAAACCAGGGCATCCCTGGCCAGCATGGGGCTATTACGATGATCAGGTTATTGGATTGCCTGACTTTTTGGATCACCTGTGAAGGACAGCCGTCGGAGGGTAAGCATAAGCAGTGAGACCCGACAAGTTTATGTTAAGAGCATCTATGTCCCAGTGAACCACATGAGACAGATCTGTTTGAACACCTGCGGATGCAGTGACCATTATGTTGACTGAACTTGGTTCGACCTGGACAGCAGGTCGGCCATCACATTCAGACACCCTGGAATGTGTCTGGCTTTTAGAGTTATCTGATAACGATGGCACCAGGTCATAAGCTTCCACAGGAGAGCGCACATCTCCGCCGAGTGGGTTCCTCCTTGTTTGTTTATGTAGGCTACCACTGTTGAGTTGTCTGTGGCAACTAACACTGTTTGGTTTTGACACTGGTCCTTGAACCTTTGAAGGGCCAGAGAAACCACCTTCAGCTCTAGAACATTTATGTGTAGCCTTTTTTCCCTGTCTGACCACAGACCTTTTACAGAGGTTTGCTCTAAGTGAGCACCCCAGCCTTCATTTGAGGCGTCTGTAAAGAGTTGGATACTGTGGTCTTTGGGATGAAGGTCTGCGCCTTTCATCACGTTTGTGGGATTTTGCCACCAGTCTAGGTGTGCTGAAATGGTTTCTGTCCAAGGAAGGAGGGTGTCCAACGACTGAGGAAATCTCCAGTGCTCCTTGAGATGAAACTGAAAGGGCCTCATGTAAAGGCGTCCCTCCGGGACCATTTATCTCCGTTGAGGCAAGCAACCCAATTAGCGACATCAAACATCTTGCAGTCAAAACATGTTTTGACTTGAGTCGAAGGATCAAATCCTGAAGTTTGAGCCATCTCTCTTGAGTGGGTTTTACAAGGGCTGAATCTAATTGGTATTCGTAGCCCACAAAGAACACCTGAGTTGGCTTTAGTTTGGACTTCTCCTGATTTTTTTTCCGACCCAAGGACTGTGTTAGGTCCACCACTGCCTGAGTGTTTATTTGTGCTTCTTCCTGAGACTGGGCCCTGATCAGCCAGTCGTCCAGGTACTGGTGAAGTCTGATTCCCCTTGACAGGGCCATCAGCTTCACCTCTTTTACAATCATTGTAAAGACCTGAGGGGCCGTGGCTAGTCCGAAGGGAAGGGAAGTGAACTGAAACACTTGCGACCTGTGGCAAAACCTTAGGTATTTCCTTGAGTTTGGGTGAATGGGGATGTGAAGGTAGGCGTCTGCTAAGTCTATCAACCACACCCATTCCCCTGGAATCAGAGAGGCCCTGATGGACTCTGGTGTTTCCATTTTGAACCTTTCTACAAGTAGGAAGGTGTTGAGCCTGCTTAGGTCTATTACTGGCCTCCACCTTTGGTGAGGCTTGGGGAAAATCCAAGAGATTTTACATTTTCCACCCTTTCTATTGCGTTCTTTGACAGAAGTGACTGAATACAAGAGGTCAGAGCCATTTCTTTTTGAAGGGCCTTGTAACCTGACTGAATCAGAGGGGCTCTGACTAAATTTGGTTTTGAGATGAATAAAAGAACGTAACCATTGGTGATAATGTTTAACATGTTGGATGAACATTTGTTTGTTTGCGAGTCTCTTCTGAAAGAACGGAGGCAACCTCCTACTGGTGGACTGATGGAGGCTTGAAAGGTGTCATTGGGAGGAGGGGTTTCCACGCCCTCGTCCCCTTGAGCGGGGTTGAAAACGACCCCTGGATCCTCTGAAGTTCGGTTTCCCTCTACCTGAGGAAAACGATTGGTTACTGCTTTGTGAGGAATTGCCCCCATAGGGGCGTTTCCTGTAGGAGCCTCTTTTCTTGTTGTGGTGGGGGCCACAGAAGGGCTTGTTTTGATAGGGACCAAAACCCTGAGAGTCTTTAGGGAAGTCCTCTCCATCCTTCACTAGTTGAGACTTGAAAAGAGGAGTATGCCAAAAAAGGCGAGTTCCTCAGTTCCTGGCGTCTCGAGTACCCTAGATGTGGTTGAAGAAGGGTCATTTCAGCCTCTCTTCTCAGAAGGCTAGTGTTGCCCATGGTATATAGTTCCCTCTGGAGTATGTGGGCTACAGATTTGCTAAGACAGGCTAAGGCTCTCTGTTGAATAAGAATCCTCTTGTTCATGAGTTCAAAATAATCACAGGCGCTTTCATAACTACGTCTGGCAGCTCTTTCGGGGTCAGCACCCTTTAAAATTTGATTTCTGACCCTTTTGAAGGTAGCCTTGGCACTGTGTAGGCATTTCTCCATAACAGTGTTACAGGAGGAGGCAGTCCTAGCAAATGTAGCTGTGAAATTGATGGTAGAGAGCCTAGATTCTCCCTAGATTGATGTTCAAGTTCCTTAAGAACTTGTAGGGGAACCTTGCCCACAGGGGCCCCAGAGGGCTTTGGAGAGATACAGATTTTTGCAAAAAAGTTCTTGAAGCTTATATTCAAAACAAGGTTGTCCCACCTTGTAGTACTTTTGTATTTTTGTATTTGGTTTTTATACTCAGCGCAATATCTCCATATACTACAGGACTCAAAGCGCTATTTGACCCATTTGACTGAACTAAGTACAGTCCAAGCTCATAGTGACTTGCATTCCCCTAACGGAAAGACAGAGGCTCAAGGATGACCATTTATCAACGTCCTTGAGGTTTTTTAGCCTGCCACTGGGGATAGGACCCAATGACAGAGGACCGCCATTTTAAGTGGTCATCCGAGCCACTATGTATCTGCCTGTACCTGGGATTGAACCCACGTCGTCTGCGCTCCTAAGCAAGTGTGTTACCCACTAGGCCACAGTGGCAGATGATAAACTGCAGATGATAGTACTTGGCTGTTGAAGCCGGGGGTTTGATGTATTTACCCTCAGGTAAATTGGAGGCCAAGAAATCTTGTTCAAATTTCTCAAAAGCATCTTTGAGAATTGGGTTTAAAGGGAGCATAGAAGAAGGGCCTCTTGGCCTTTGCTCCTGTTGGCCTTTCTCGTCGTCCAGGCCTAGCACAGTGGTAGAGGACCTAGGCAAAGTTTTCCTGGGGTCAGGGAGATCTAGAATTTGCCTGAAAGTTTCCACTTCCTCAGCATATTGAGAAGGGAGGTCAGACATGTCTACCTCCCGATAAAAGACTGGATCTGTGCTGTCCTGCTGTTGAGGTTCCTGAGGAACCTTATGTTGAGGTTTAGTAGGCTTTCTAGTTGAGGCAGAGGACTCATCTTCCTCTGAAGAAGACGACTGAAAATAATATTTTGCCCTTGCCTTGTGCTTCCTTTTGTCAGAATGCTTTTTTGCTTTAGGAACCACCTTCTAGGGTGTTCCAACTGGGAATGATGTTCCAAGTGGTCGAATTCAATATCCGATTGCTTGGAAGCATGCTCGGACTGGACATTTTGAGAAGACTTGGGAGGAAGTAGAGGTCCATAAAAATCAGTGTCTATCGGTTGGACATCCGAGTGGTCGGATGCCCTGGAAATAGAAGTCCGAGTCGGAATAGGGTCGGGCTGATTACTTGGTCCAGGTTTAGGTCCAGTTTTTGTAGAGTCGGATGTCTGTACTACATCCAACTCGGAGGCTTTTTTGAAAGAAAGCATTTTGTCTCTGAGAGACTTCATTGCCTCCAGCATGGATGCCTGGAAGACCCCCATTTCTTGCTTAAGTTGGATGTTAAATGTACTACCCAGGGATTTCTCAAGCCTACTTTCTATTTTATTCTGCAATGCAGTACCTGGGGTGGGTGGGACAGTTTGTGGCATTTTTAATGACAAAGATTCAAAACGCAAGGGTTGGGGATGTGGAGGTGAAGAAAACAAGTTTTCTGCAGCACCCTCAAGGTCTGCATGAGAGCCTGAAAAGGCCAGATTCCCTACAGATTCCCTACAGGTAGGGCAGTAATTGTGGGTATCAAACGGATAGCAGAAGTGACGACATTTAGATGATCTTGCCTTAACACTAGCTTGGTGGGAAGTCATTTTACTGCAATAAAAAGATCCGAGTCGAAACGCGAAAAACTCACAAAAACATTAAATATTCAAAGAGTACTTTGAACGTTCTAGAACGTTACAGAACATTCTATACAATAAAATTGAACAAATGGCTGAATAATAACATCCAACAATACGTATGTGCTGAGAAAACAGTAAATTATTGAGAGAACGTTCTATACAATGAAATTAAACAAATGGCTGAATAATAACATCCAACAATACGTATGTGCTGAGAAAACAGTAAATTATTGAGAGATATTTCAAACGTCTTTCCAATATAGTGGCCAATGAGAGAAGGACAAATTACCAAACGACACTGCTATGGTACATACTAAACCACAGACTCGGTCAAATCCAAACGTCCATTTTTCTTGGTGGTTGGCTAGAGTAATGTGACCTGAGTTAGCATTCGATCCCACATGGTAAGCTATTGTAGTGCAATAAAAGCAATACCTTTCAAGTTATAAGTGAGATAGTGCATGGTTTCATGAATTTTAATGCATTAAAAATTATTTTAAAAATTCATAAAAAATTAACAAAGATCCAGGGCTGATAGTTACACAAAGGAATCTACTTGTGGCCTAGTACATATATGCAAAAGATAAGAGAAAAATCCCTGCAATAGTCAATGAGAAAATTGCAATAATTGCATTGAAATTTTCATACTTTGGGTGGGGGTACCTTACTTGTAATGGCTCCAGAAAACAGACGAACAAACAGATCTGCACACCTTGAACAATTATTCATCCTTGATAGTTAAGGTATCTTTTAAAAAAACAGCATGTCTCTGGGTCTTGTAGTTTTGGAGGAGAAGTTGTTCACGCAGACGCGTATGTGTATGCCAACGCCGCAGAGTGATGACATAATGACCACTGTTAACAGCCATTTGCATAGAATGCACTGTGAACTAGATATCAGATTTTTCACAATACCTGCAGCCTCTGCATGTCTCTCTTTGTGATGAAGCCCTTCTCCTCCTTGTCACACACATTGAATAGCTCATGAGCTTTCTGCACCATCATCTGCTTGATGTCTTCAGGAGATGCCTCTATGCTCTCCTGGGTGGTATAGCTGGCCATCATAACCAAACCTATAACAAAAAGTTGTCCAGAATTCAGAACTCCAACAAATTTGAAAATTTTAATTACTTAAATGTAGCTTTTATAAGCTACAAGCTTACCATGTGGAACTGAATGCTGATCTCGGATGGCCGCAGGCCCCGGCCAACATCCACCCACAGGAAGGTGAGCCTCAGAGTTGAAATATCGCTTGATGTCCCTTCTTTCGAGTTGTAATTTTGCCCGAGTTGTTATTTTGCCTGTACCCCCCTCAGCTGTAATTCACCAGGGAGGCAGGGTGGGACTCTCTTCAGTTCCACATGGTAAGCTTGTAGCTTATAAAAGCTATATTTAAGTAATTAAAATTTTCAATTTTATTGCGCTACAATAGCTTACCATGTGGAACTGAATGCTGAATCCAACCGTTTGGTGGAGGGATTACAGCTGAGACTGAAGTATAGTCAATTTTTGGGGGGTTTTGAATTAAGAATAGAATAATGTATTAGAAAAACCAGTCTGAGTTCCACTTACAGTGCCCCGGTTCCGGGAACTGGGCCTGTAAGAAGCCAAAAACCAGAATATTTGAATGAATGACAGTACTAAGGCTGTCTGGATGTCTGGATTTTGAAGGGTTAAGTGCAGCCGTGCTCACTTATACGATACATAGCCCCAAGGGCTTCAACACGAAAGAAAATAAGCCCAAGGCTTGAAAATCTCATCAACCTGCCACTCTTATGATGAAATTATGGGTTCACATGTTAAATACTGTAACTGAAAAGAAAAGATAAAAGACCTTACCAAACATCCTGAGGGGGTAGACATATACCTACACCCTGGGATTTAGACTCCTGAAGACTTGGCTGCAGTGGATATGCACCCCCCCCCCCCCCTTCTTTTCTTTCCGAGGATAACTAGTCTGAGGGGAAGGGTCTAGGACTTCTTTTGTCGCTACTACTGGACCCAGATCCATATGTTGTCATTATCTGACCAAGTAAGGTCTTTTAGGTAAAAAATTTGAAAATGTGTTGTGAGCTTTCCAGTGACAAGCTTGCATGATTTGGTCCACCGATACCTAACCATAAAAGGTCTTAGAGGCCACAAAGGCCCTAATATCATGCGCTTTAACTTGGACCAAGTCCAAGGACTATTGGTCTGCTTGTTTGTTATGTAACAAAGTAGGATAGTATGTTTAACCAAGAAGAGAGAGTAGCGGGTCTAATGTCTGAGGTATGTCCTTTTAGAGTAGGGATCAAGACCCTCTCAGGTCTTTGGTTCGATCCAAATAGAACCTCACGGCCCGTACTGGACACAGGGTCCTGTCTATCCACGATGGTAGTCAAAGCAGGGATAGTCACCGGAGACACACTTGAGAACCTTCTCTTGCTAGTTGGTTTTTGGCTATGAAGTCAGAAGAGGGGGAACAAAGCAACCTTTTCCCATTGGGCTAGATTAGACACTTTGTTTGCAACCCAGGCATGAATTTTGCTGCGGCGCTTGCCAGAGGCAAAAGCTAGCAAGAAAGCAGTTTTCAGTGTAAGATGTTTGAGGTCTGTGTCTTTTGTGGGCTTAAAGGCCACTTCATGAGCTCATTAAGAAACAGAAAATTTCCACTTTGGGAGATTCCTGGAACTTTTCGGAAGATCACTGAAAGCTAGGAAGTAACTAGTTAAGGCCAGAGCTTTGAGAAATATGGAACCCTGCTGGGCTCAGGGTGTCAACAAAGGCCAATGTTGACAGAGGCTTGTTTTGATCTTGGTACACGTACATGAAGAAGTCTGAGACGCTGCATCATTTCTCAAATAGGGCCCACTTTGACTTGTAGATGGTCCTTGTTGATGACCTTGAGAGGCAGCAATTCTCTCTCCCACTTCCACAGAGAAGCTTTGGTCTTGGAGCTATCCACTCCTAGACACCAGGCGTGGAGGTTGAAATGTTGTGCATTGCTTGAAACACTTGGTTGTGGGACTATTTGAGAAGTGTTGTTGACACTGGAAGTGGAGTGGGATCTTTGTTGAGAGCTGCACTAGGTCCCGAAACCAGGGCATCCCTGGCGAGCCTGAGGCTATTACACTAATGAGGCAGTTGAGTTACCTGATTTTGGATCACCCTATGAAGGAGAGCCGTGGGAGGGTAAGCATAAGCAGCAAGACCCGACCAGATTATGTTCTGGGCATCTATGTCCCAAGCATGTTGGTCTGGGACTGGAGATAAATACAATGGAACTTTGTGGTTCAGATGAGTGGCAAATAGATCTAAATGAGGGGTGAACCACTTGACAGATCTGTTTGAACATCTGCGGATGCAGTGACCATTCTGTTTATTGGACTGGATAGAAGGTAGGCCATCACATTGAGGCACCCTGGAATATGCCCGACTCTTAGGGTTATCTGGTAATGATGGCACCAGGTCATGATTTTCTACAGGAGAGCTCACATCTCCACCGAGTGGGTTCATCCTTGTTTGTTTATGCAGGCTACTACTGTTGATTTGTCTGTGGCAACCAACACTGTTTGGTTTTGGTACTGGTCCTTGAACCTTTGAAGGGCCAGAGAAACCGCCTTCAACTCTAGAACATTTATGTGTAGCCTTTAATCCCAGTCTGACCACAGACCTTTATAGAAACTTACTCTAAGTGAGCAACCTTCTAAGTAACCTTCGTTTGAGGTGTCTGTAAAGATTTAGATACTGTGGTCTTGGGGAGAAGGTCTGTGTCCTTCATAACGTTTGCGGGATTTTGCCACCACTCTAGGTGAGCTGAAATGGTCTCTAACCAAGGAAGATGTCCAAAGAATAAGGAAATCTCCAGTGCTCCTTGAGGTGAAACTGAAAGGGTCTCATGTGAAGGTGTCCCTCTGGGACCATCTCCGTTGGGGTGAGCAACCCAGTTAGCGACATCAAACATCTTGCAGTCAAAAACATGTTTTGACTTTAAGAGTAGGATCAAATCCTGAAGATTGAGCCATCTCTCAGAGTGGGTTTTACAAAGGCTAAATCTAGGTGGCATTCGTAGTCCACGAACGGAAACACCTGAGTAGGTTTGAGTTCAGACTTCTCCTGATTTATTACCCACTCTAAGGACTGTGTCAGGTACTTCCTTGAGCTTTGGAGGATGGGGATGTGAAGGTACGCATCTGACAGGTCTATTGACGATACCCATTCCCCTGGAATCACAGAGGCCCTGATGGACTCTGGTGTTTCCATTTGAACCTTTCTATTAGTAGAAAGGTGTTGAGCCTGCTTATGTCTGTCACTGGCCTCCACCCTTGGTGAGGCTTGGGGACTAAGAACAGGCGATTGTAAAACCAGAGAGA
The DNA here is from genome assembly GCA_964017235.1 of Sabellastarte sp. h YS-2021. Taxonomy (NCBI): domain Eukaryota; kingdom Metazoa; phylum Annelida; class Polychaeta; order Sabellida; family Sabellidae; genus Sabellastarte; species Sabellastarte sp. h YS-2021. The sequence goes on along the minus strand of OZ024934.1, from coordinate 63,042,414 downwards.
TTTTACATTTTCCACCCTTCTATTGCATTCTTTGACAGAAGAGACTGGATAAGAGGCCAGAGCTAGATCTTTTATGGGCCTTGTATCCTGAGTGAATCAGGGGAACTCTGGCTAATTCTGATTGGTAATGAATGGTAGAATGTAACCATTAGTAAGAATGTTTAACATATTGTTTGAGCATTTGTTTGTTTGCCAGTCTCTTCTGAAAGAACGGAGACCTCCTACTGGTGGACTGAGGGAGGCTTTTAGGGAATCATTGACTCATTGGTAGGAGGGGTTTCCACAACCTCGCCCCCTTGTGTGAGGTCGAAAATGACCTCTGGAGCCTCTGCTACTCAATTTCCCCCTACCTGGGGAAAACGAGTTACTGCTTGGAATGGATTGACAGCCATAGGAGTGTTTCCTGTAGGAGCCTCTTGGTTGTGGGGATCATGAAAGGGCTGATTTGATAGGGCCTAAACTGTAAGTGTTTTTACGGGTGTCTTGCGGAGGAACTCTTGTCCCTCCTTAACTAATTATGAATGGAACAAGGGAGAGGGACAGAATGGGGAACTCCTAAGTTCTTAAGATCTGGTATCTCCCCTGACTTCCCCATAGTGTATAAGTCTCTCTGGAGAGTGGGCTAAGGCCTTACTTGACAGGCTATGGAATTCTTTTGGATAAGGATCCTCTTATACAGGATATCTAGTCACAGGTCCTTTCATAATCATCTTTGGCTGCTTTTTTATTATTTATTTATAGGCACCCTTGAAACTGGGTTGACCTGTTGAAAGTAGCCCTGATACTGTCACAACAGTGTCCGTGATTAGGTTGTATTCAAAAATGACCTAGGTAAAAGCAGCCAAAAAATTAAGGGTACAGAGATTTGCCTTGTCTGAAGCTCAAACTCTTTGACTGTCAGTAGGGACCTAGCCCTAGGGGCCCAGAGTGACTAGGGGATATACAGATTTTGCAATCTTGTAATTTGTCCTCAAAACAAGGTTGTCCCAATTGTACCCCCTGGTGGAAACAGGGGTTTATAGATTAATTTTCAGGTAAATTAGCAGCCTGAAAGTCCTGTTTAAATTTATCAAAAACATCTTAGTTGAGGACTGAGTGGGAGCATAGCTGAAGGGCCGTTTGGCCCAAGCTCCTGTTGGCCTGCTACATCATTCAGAGCCCAGACTGTGGTGGAGGACCTAGGCATACTGTCCCTGTGGTAAGGGAGATTCAAAGACTGCCTAAGTTTCAATGTCTTCGGAATATTGTTAGGGGCAAGTCAGGTAACCTACTTCCCTATAAAATACAGAGTCCGGTCCTGAGTGAAGGACCTTGTTCAGAAGAAGCCCTCTTGGGCTTGAAGACTTTTTGACTTCCGCCGAAGCCTCAGATGAGTGACATTTAATACACGACTTGTGTTCCTTTAATCCAAGTGTGTGCTAGGATTGTATGGAGTTCTGATTTGAAACCATCATCTGAACATCTGAACTACCTGGATTTTGTATCCGAACATCTGAACATATGCTCGGATGGTTAGTACTTGGGTGAACATGCAAGTCAAGCTGTTGGTTGGGACCAGGCTTCAAAATCCGAACACCCAAACTGCTCAGCTGGTTATAACTCGGATGATATGCAAGTCAAATTGTAGGTTCGACCCAGGCTTTAGATCCGAGTGGGGATCTGATCCACCCCCGCTTGGAATTGGCCGACAAGTTTAAACTCTTAGAGATTGAAATGTGTCCATAACAGAAGCCTGGAACCTCACCATTATTGCTTCAAAAGATACTTAAAGCTATTTGTTGTTGAATTGAAGTAATATTGTGGAGACAAGGTAGGCATTACGTAAACCATTGTTCACGTTTGTAACTGCCTTGCCATTTGCATTAAAAAAAAAAAAATTGTCTATTAAACAAAGACTTTATAAGTAAAATATTTTAAATATTTTATATTTTCATGTTAATATGTTTGATTTTTAATAAAATGCACAGAAAAGGGGACAACTTTTTATTGCCAAACCAAGGTCTCCCTAACACCATAGGGAGACCTTAGTTTTGCAAACACCTGCTGTTTAGACGAAAACGATTTTGAACAAGGACTTGTATTTAATTTTATATTTTAACCCTTAAAATGATCAAACAATGTAGCAGAATGGGGATAAAATATTTAATTTTATTTGTTTTATTTTGAAAGGTAAAGGTCCTGCAATAAGCTACACGATTCGTAGTCTCTAAGCACATGCTGTCTAGATGATGACATCACCAAAGGGGTTTCCCATGGATTCCCCTTGGAGTCAGTTTCCATGCTTTATTTCATATTTTAACCCTTAAACTGGTCAAATAATGTGGCAGATAGGGAGTAAACCCTTAAAATCTCAACAGGTATAGATCCTGTATATAAGCTACATACACAAGTCTTTGTCGCACCCTCTTCCTTTACAACGTGAACCTGGAAATGGATTTCAGTTGTAAAATACATTAAATATATGTATCTGTTCTGTGAATTGTCACAAATTAAGATTCTATATTATGAAATAAAGAAACTGATTAAGTTTCAATATCCAACGACAAGTATATGCATATAAAAATATAAACTTCTTTCCTTGCAATAAAAGACGTCTGTATATGGCGGCCAACGAGAAAGAAGGGAGATCAAGCAATGTTTCACTACGAGGTTCACCTTCCTGTGGGGCACCGGCCAGTACTAGACGTCTATTTTTCTTGGACGTTGGCTGGGGCCTGCGGCCATCTGAGATCAGCATTCAGTTCCACATGGTAAGCTATTGTAGCGCAATAAAACCTCCATAACTCTGATAACAAATTGTCTATAACTCTCAGAATACAACAAACTGTCTAAATCTCTCTGGCTATAAGAAACTGTCTACAACTCTAACTACAGCAGAGTGCCCAAACATCTATACACTAAACTCCCCATAACTATCTAATTTTACAACAAATTGTAACTCTGTGATTAAAAGAAAGTGTCAATAATTCTGTGATTGCAGTAAAGTGTCCATATCTCTCTGAATACAAGTATCTAGTTTTGAGTACTCTCCGATTGCAACAAATTATTTTGAACTCTCTGATAACAATTTCTCTATAACTCTCCAACTACAACAAACTGTCGGTAACCCTCTGATTACAAAAAATTATATAACTCTGTGACTACAAAGAAACTGTCCATAACTCTCTGCAGTCACATACAAGCTATAAAGCCAATAAGCTGCCATACCAAATGTGCCTGCAACATGTAAAATCCTGTTCTTTTAAATGAGCAGGAAGGAAGAGTGATGCAGAGAAAAAGCAAAAATGATGTACTCATCCAGCAAGACAGTAAAGTTTATTTAGTCGCTGAGGGTCAGTTTTAGTTTCCCGGCTTGTCAGGGTGGGTCGGCAAAATATCAAACATATTTGATATTTCACCGACCCTCCACGACTCTTGATTTTGACCGTGGCTCCGCCCAGCTGAAAACCGGTTTCTCCTAGTAACTTCCAAAAGTGTCCAAATCACTTTCAGTCTTGTCTTTATCACTTCCAGTCCTGTCCTATCATAAAACTGGCTTTGTCACCTAATGGGGGTGTTCTAGGGTCGGTTGCAAAAGTCATAGAATCGGGGACGAAAACCATAAAAAAGCATGCGAAAATGATGGGTCGGTTACGTATTCCCGACAGGACGTAGACCATACCGGCTTGTCTGGATCAAGATCCCGACCTGATTTGGGATTGGGATCATTTTCTTCATGACAAGATGGGAAACTATCAGGACAAGCCATATACCCCTAACAGACAAGCCGCAGTAACCCCCGACAAGCCATACTGACAAACAGAACTGGAGTATACAGGACTGGAGTATTTTCCAGACTCGCCACAACTGGACTGATTAAATCCTGGAGTCGGGATCCAGAGTTGGGATCGAACAAAAACTATTAAACCTCCTCTGGCTCATAAAAAAATAATTTTTCACTGTAAACATGCCAGCTACACATCACAGAGACATCATACATCAGCTAAGGGTACTTTTGGTTTTTACTAAGTTTAATATTTTGATTTGTATCTTGATGTAAAGACAGGACACATTTGACCATCACGTGCCATACAGCCACCAGCACAGCTTTAGCCCCAGCCAGCCCCCAGGAGAAGTATAACGCCACAAAACACCTGGGTCATGCCCTGGACCCTTCAGAGAGAAGAAAAGGATACTACAGCAACCTCCTGGCCGACCTCGTACACACAGACATCCCAGGGTACCAGAATTTTGTCAGGATGCCCAGTGCCTTTTTTTACCTCATCGCGGAACGCATTCACCACCGCATCAAGAAGACAGTCACCAATTTCAGGAAGCCACTGGAAGTTGGCATCAAACTGGCCATAACCCTGAGACATCTGGCCACTGGAGAGACCTACACCTCCCTGCAGTACCACTGTTTGGTTGACTGCAACACCATCTGCAAATTCGTCCCGCAGATCTGCCGAGCCATCCTTGCTGTATTTCAAGATGAATATTAGAACTACCCTGGTAGCCTTGATGAATGGAAAAGGGTGGAGAAGTTCAGAACCGGATGGAATGTCCCCCATGCTGTAGGTGCCATAGACGGGAAGCATATCACCATGAAGAAGCCAAAGAAATCAGGCAGTGACTATTACAATTACAAGAGCTACTTTTCCTTGGTTCTCCTGGCCCTGTTGGATGCAGAATACAGATTCCTGTGGATAGACTGTGGGTCCAGTGGTTCCTGCTCAGATGCACAGATTTTCAACAGAAGCTTTTTGTGGGAGAAGATCCAGGACGGCAGTTTGGAACTTCGACCACCTGAACCCCTTGGGGAGGAAGGGCCAGGCTTACATCACTTCTTGCTGGGTTACGACGCCTTTACCTTGATACCCTGGATGGTCAAACCCTACAGCCAAAGACAACTGACCAGTTAAGAAAGAATATCCAACTACAGGATCTGCAGGGGTAGGAGGGTGGTGGAAAATGCCTTTGGAATCTTAGTGAGCCACTTCAATGTACTACTGGGCACCATAGAGCAAAGGCCAAGGATTGTCAGAGACATTGTAATTACATGTGTGGTGTTGCACAACATGCTGAGGACACACCAGGGCGGGGCAGACGGGGCATCAACCCCAGGAAATGATGTAGCAGTTGAACAGAATGAACAAGATGTGTATGTGCAAAATGAGAACTACAGGAATTCTTCAAGGGAGGCCAAACAGCAACGAGAACTACTGAAGGACTACTTCCATAATGTGGAGGCATTGGCTGGGCAGGAGGACAAGATCTAAGATGTGTCAACCAACCACCCTGGGGGCAGAAGCTGGCATCTATCAGTCCTTTTCAGGACTACTACCAGTCCTTTTCAGGACTAACCAATTATTCCAAGAACTTTTATTATATGATGGGGTTACCAAAACTTCATCAAATATGAAAACCAAATCCATTTTATTTCCCACAAGTTTCAAAAATACTTCGAACCAAATCACAACTCCCCTCTTTAAAACACTCAACCCAAGTCCAAATAAAGTTCCCCCCCCCCCCCCCCTTAAATTATTTTTGTGTAAACTTGCCAGATATTTTAAAGTTCAAAATCTGCAAAATCTCTTAGGGGAAGTTGAAATGTTTAGCAAAGGGTCAAAGGTCAAATCCAAATGTAAAAATACTTCCCCCATATGTTTTTAACAATTTTAATCCTTGGAGAGGGAGAAAATGTGAAAAAGTGTTTGGCCCATTTCTTTTGGGCCAAAGTTTTTAAAATTGATTGTCATTTGGATTTTTGACTCTTTTTTTCAGAAATCGTTTTTTTACAATTTTTTTTTAATTGGTTTTACTTTTTTTTTCTTTTCATTTTTTGCTTTCTTTTGTGGTTAAAATTTCTGCAATTTTTCGAAATATTTCATATTATTTTTTAAAAGTTAGAAGTTTTTTTCTAAACTTCTAACTTTTCTTCAGGCACACACTCATTCATTCATGCATTCATTCATTTTTTTTTATACGTTTGGGACAAAAGTGTTTTGTGTGGGGCAGTGTAAAGCATCTTGATTTTTTTTTTAGAACAGCAGCTTATTAATTGTTTTGGAAAGATTCGGGTGGTCATGAAAAGGACCTTTAAATGCTTAACAGCAGTGGTCCTGAAAAGGGCCGATTGAAAGCTTGGTAGATGTTCTACTGCGGTTGCTGTTTTGTGTTGGCTGACTGCGTAGGAGGTGGCGGCCAGGCTGCTGATGTTCTTGCTGTGAGGCAGTGGTGGTTGGAGGAGAGGCAGCTGGTGCTAATGTGTCAACTGGTGAAAATGGTTGCAGTGTGTCAATCAGTTGGTAGCTCATCACAGACTGAAGATTTCTGAAGAAGCCTGAAAGTCCTGATATGTTCTGTTGGCTTTCTTCGCCTGTAACTGAGGCAACTGATGGAGGGTTGAAGTTCTTTGTCGGTATCAAGGTGAACGTAAGTGGTCTTGATGAAGGTCCAGTTTGTTGGTCATCAAGGACTAGGAACGAAGCCGGCTGCCCTCTGGACTTCTGCTGCTGTTCTTTGCTGGCCACTTGGCTCTGCTGAGCGGGTTGCATGGCTTGGCTTGAAGGCATCTGTGTCTCTGGGATGGTTAAGATGTATTCCCTTAGAGCTGGAGCTGGCTGCTGTGGCTGTCAAAATGTCTGTGGCACAAATGTTGAAGCTACACTTCAGCTACGTGAAAGTGTCTGTTGCTGTGGCTGCTGGGGCTGATGACCACGTTCTTCTGCCTTGCTATGAATGTTGCTGAGGAGCTTGATAGCCTCATTTTTAAAAGTCTCTCTCCTCTATTCCCTCCACCTCCAACACCAGGTAGTTGCAGAAGGCTGTACGTGTTGTTGTCTCCTGCTTTTGCCCGAGGAATGATGACGGCATGCTTCTCATCTGGGTAAACTGGTCCATGACCTGCTGGTCAACCAAAGAGCGCCCTGAAGCTGCGATGGGGGTCGTGACTTGTTGAGGCTGTAACAAGGTGTCTGTTGACTGCATTCTTATCAGTAGAGGCTCTGGAGATGTTGTGTGCTGTAGTAGCTGAAGCACTGGCTCCTCAGGCTTGCGATTTGAAGGCTGACGACTTGCTGAGCTCCTTGCGTCTGATGTGCGTCAAGAATAGTAGCTTGTCCTGTATCCAAGTCTGATGTTCCGTCATCTTCTTCGGGGCCTGTCCAGACTTTGACTGCGTCAGCTTCTCGTAACATGTCCTTTGTAAGTCAAACCAGGTCTTGCACACCTTGACAGACAGCTTGCGACTCCTGGTGAACTCTTCTCAGAGAAACTCCTTCCTCACTTTGTCCTTGAAATGTTCACTAGTCTTGTCGTACATCTCCTCGTGGTCCTGCACAAAGTCCATAATAGCCTTGTCAGAATCAGTGAGATATAAGTTGGTCATGTGGCCCTTCTTGCAATGTGACTGTGATGGTCCTGCCTCTCCTCCAGCAGCCTCTCTTTCAGTGTCACTTCTTTCTGTCCTGGGCCTTTTTTCTGGTTGTCCCTCCTCTTGAGAGTGCGATTCCTCTGCTCTTGCCTCCTCCCTCCTCCTCCTTCTGTTGTTGTGCCTCCTCCCACTCTCTGGTCTCCCTCTCTTCCCTCCTCCGCTTTTAGTTATTAATTTCCCTTCTACTAAAAAAACAAGAGGAGAGTGCCCGTGAACGGGCACTGTGTCAGCTGACTGAATGTTTTTGATTTGTGATGGTGATAATGAGAGGAAAGCATAATTATCAGGGAAAGGGCTGTACAGAAATACAGTAAATGGTAACTGAACAGCATGTTCGAAAGATATTCCGAAGCTGACAGAAGAAAAGGACAAAAAAGTTGTGCCCTGCAAATGGTATTATGAAATAAAGTAACAAGGTAATTGTTTAAGTGTAAAAAGTAGGTTAAAAATATTTAAAGAAATACTATAAATGCAATATCCTCGTTCGACCATGAAGAAGGGATCCAAAGGTCAAATCTGACCATACCAAAAGATTCCCAGCCAAAGAATTTAGGATGGTTTACCATCCCAAACCTGTCGGACCAATAATAAGTGAGTCATAGGCACTTTTTAAGTTTGGCTATCCTTGTTTGACCTTGACGGAGGGGTCTAAGGTCAAATCCGACCACACAAAAAAATTCCCAGCCCATGATTTCCTGTAGCTTATTTACCATCCCAAACCTGTAGGACCAATAATAAGCGAGTTATAAGCAATTGTAAGTTTGGCTATCCTCAATTGACCTTGAAGGAGGGGTCCCAGGTCAAATCTGACCACACCAAAAGAATCCCAGCCCATGATTTCCTATATGTTGGTTTACCATCCCAAACCTCCAAGACCAATAATACGCGAGTTATAAGCACTTTAAGTTTGGCTATCTTCGTTTGACCTGGAAGGAGGGGTCTAAGGTGAAATCCGACCACACCAACAGATTCCCAGCCCATGATTTTCTATAGGTTGGTTTTCCATTCCAAACCTCTAGGACCAATAATAAGCGAGTTATAAGCACTTTTAAGTTTGGCTATCCTCATTTGACCTTGAAGGAGGGGTCCAAGGTGAAATCCGACCACACCAAAAAATTCCCAGCTCATGATTTTCTATAGGTTGGTTTTCATTCCAAACCTCTAGGACCGATAATAAGCGAGTTATAAGCACTTTTATGTTTGGCTATCCTCATTTGACCTTGAAGGAGGGTTCCAAGGTCAAATCGGACCATATTAACAGATTCCCAGCCCATGATTTCCTACAGGTTGGATACAATGATTTACTCAACAGTGAGAACCTGAAAGAAGCTATTGCTCAGCTATGCCATGACATAGAGGTCTGCAATTTCACTATGTTATAGCTGACCAAAACGTCTGTGAATAACATATTTAACAAAATACTCTAAATGTAATAGTTTTCAAGTTACAACTGATTTACTCAAGAGTGAGAACCTCAAAGTAACTATTACTCAGCTATGCAATGAGCTACATGTCTGAATTTTTGCTCTGTTATAGCTGACCTAAAAGTAGGTGAACAACATATTTAAGCAAAATACTGTAAATGCAATAGTTTTCAAGTTACAACTGATTTACTCAATAGTGAGAACCTGAAAATAGCTATTGCTCCGCTATGCCACGAGCTATAGGTCTGTAATTTCACTATGTTATAGCTAACCCAAAAGTAGGTGAACAATATATTTTAACAAAATACTCCAAATGCAATATTTTTCAAGTTATAGCCGATTTACTCAACAGTCAGTGCCTGAGAATAGCTATTGCTCAGTTGTGCCATGAGCTACAGGTCTGTAATTTCACTATGTTATAGCTGACCCAAAAGTAGCTGAATAACATATTTGCACAAATTTCTGTAAAGGCAATAGTTTTCCAATTACAACTGATTTACTCAACAGTGAGAACTTCAAAGTAGCTATTACTCAGCTATGCAATGAGCCACAGGTCTGGAACTTCACTATGTTATAGCTGACCCCAAAATAGGTGAATAACATATTGCAACAAAATACTCTAAATGCAATAGTTTGCAAGTTATAAGTGATTTACTCAACAGTGATAACCTAAAAGTAGCTATTACTCAGCTATGCCATGAGCTACAGGTCTGAAATTTTACTATGTTATAGCTGACCCAAAAGTAGCTGAATAACATATTTATACTAAATTCTCTAAATGCAATAGTTTTCAAATTATAAGTGATTTACTCAACATTGAGAACTTCAAAGTAGCTATTACTCAGCTATGCAATGAGTCACAGGTCTGGAACTTCACTATGTTATAGCTGACCCCAAAATAGGTGAATAACATATTGAAACAAAATACTCTAAATGCAATAATTTCCAAGTTATAAGCAATTTACTCAATAGTGATAACCTCAAAGTAGCTATTACTCAGCTATGCCATGAGCTACAGGTCTGAAATTTTACTATGTTATAGCTGACCCAAAAGTAGGTGAACAACATATTAAAGCAAAATACTGTACATGCAATAGTTTTCAAGTTACAACTGATTTACTCAATAGTGATGACCTAAAAGTAGCTATTACTCAGCTATGCCATGAGCTACAGGTCTGAAATTTTACTATGTTATAGCTGACCCAAAAGTAGCTGAATAACATATTGCAACAAAATACTCTAAATGCAATAGTTTTGCAATTACAACTGATTTACTCAATAGTGAGAACCTCAAAGTAGTTATTACTCAGCTATGCAATGAGCTACAGGTCTGAAATTTTACTATGTTATAGCTGACCCAAAAGTAGGTGAACAACATATTTAAGCAAAATACTGTAAATGCAATAGTTTTGAAGTTACAACTGATTTACTCAATAGTGATGACCTAAAAGTAGCTATTACTCAGCTATGCCATGAGCTACAGGTCTGAAATTTTACTATGTTATAGCTGACCCAAAAGTAGCTGAATAACATATTTATACGAAATTCTCTAAATGCAATAGTTTTCCAATTACAACTGATTTACTCAATAGTGAGAACTTTAAAGTAGCTATTATTCAGCTATGCCATGACCTACAGATCTGAAATTTCACTATGTTATAGCTGGCCCAAAAGTAGCTGAATAACATATTTATACGAAATTCTCTAAATGCAATAGGTTTTAAGTTACAAGTGATTTACTCAATAGTGAGAACTTCAAAGTAGCTATTACTCAGCTATGCAATGAGCCACAGATCTGAAACTTCACTATGTTATAGCTGATCCCAAAATAGGTGAATAATATATTGCAACAAAATACTGTAAATGCCATAGTTTCCAAGTTATAAGCGATTTACTCAACAGTGATAACCTAAAAGTAGCTATTACTCAGCTATGCCATGAGCTACAGGTCTGAAATTTTACTATGTTATAGCTGACCCAAAAGTAGCTGAATAACATATTTATACGAAATTCTCTAAATGCAATATTTCTGAAGTTATAAGCGATTTACTCAACAGTGATAACCTAAAAGTAGCTATTACTCAGCTATGCCATGAGCTACAGGTCTAAAATTTTACTATGTTATAGCTGACCCAAAAGTAGCTGAATAACATATTTATACGAAATTCTCTAAATGCAATCGTTTTCATTGCTTTTCATAATATGAAACTTAAGATTTGTGGTATTTTTAGAAATTCGACGGTTATTCGGTGTCGACACGAATAATACTTGACGATTAGCCGACATCAAATATTTGTAGTCGTGACGTCCCTAACATATTTATACGAAATTCTCTAAATGCAATAGTTTTTAAGTTACAAGTGATTTTACTCATGATGGAGTTACTGAAAAGCCCAAAAGTAGCTATTACTCACTTAGCTATTGAGACAGACACCCAACTTACTCACCATATTGTAGCTATGAAAAAAGTAGCTGAATAACATATTTTAACAAAATGCTCTAAATGCAACACTTTTCAAGTTATAAGTGATTTAGTGCATGATTTCATGAATTTTAATGCATTAAAAATTATTAAAAAAATTTATTTTAAAAAAAGTAAGACAGATCCAGGTCTCATACTCACACAAGAGAATCTACCTGTGGCCTAGTACATATATGCAAGATATGAGAGAAATCCCTGCAATAGTCACTGAGAAAATTGTGATTAAGTGTTGAAATTTTCACACTTTTGGTGGGGGTACCCCCCTTGTAATGTCTCTAGCAAACAGACGAACAGACAGATTTGCATGCCTTGAACAATTTTTCATCCTCGATAGATAAGGTATCTTTTAAAAAAAACAGCACGTCTCTAGGCCTTGTAGTTTTGGAGGAGAAGTTGTTCACGCGGACGCGGACGCCCACGCCGCAGAGTGACGACATAATGTCAGCTGACTGACAAGTCAGCTGACATAAAAAGGTTTTTGTTTCCCTCACCAAAATGAAGTACATGTGTATTAATTTTACTAGAGTTATGTTATGTGTTACACAACTATATATTTAATTATTGTAATGTTGTACTATTATTTTTTTTCCTGTTTGTACAGTAATTTGTATAGCCTCTGTGAGATGGTTGCAACCTCTCCCATCTCTATAGAGTGTCTCAAAGAGTTTTTAATAGAGGGAATAAAACCTATAAATAAAAAATAAAAAACTTCCTACACCTTACGGTTTCCGAGATATGGTCCAGACAAGATTTTCAAACTCAAGGTCACTACAGTAAGGTCAAAGATCAAATCAAGGTCAGACCATGACGCTGCACACCTACACCCTCTAACCAATGTCCCTACCAAGTATCAACTTCTTACACCTTATGGTTTCTGAGATACAGGCCGGACAAACTTTTTCCCGCCACCCAAACGCCCATCCGGACACCATGGGTAAAAACATGGACTGTGGGGTAAAAATGAAAGCTACAGCCTTCAAATTTTCCACAGACATATATGACATATAGCAATTACATCTCTTACGGTCTGAGACTTGTCAGACTTACTATTTCCGAGTTACAGGGAAAAATATTTGGAAACAAGACCACTGCCGCGGTGTGTATCTCCCGCCGAGAATTAAAGGGGAAGAAATACCTTTTTCCGAGATATTCACATTTTTCATTTTCCGCTAAAATCCAAGATGGCCGCCAAAAGTGGGGAAAACTGAAATTTTTTCCCTTTGCATAGAATACTCTTGTACTACCCTGTGGGTCAAAAATTCGCTTGTAATCGCGCTATCTCTTACGGTTTTCGAGATATTCACACTTTTTCATTTTCCGCTAAAATCAAAGATGGCCGCCAAAAGTGGTGAAAAATGAAATTTTTCCCCTTTGCATAGGATACTCTTGGACTACCCTGTGGGTCAAAAATTCGTTCGAAATCGCTCTATCTCTTACGGTTTTCGAGATATTCACACTTTTTCATTTTCCGCTAAAATCAAAGATGGCCGCCAAAAGTGGGGGAAAATTGAAATTTTTCCCCTTTGCATAGGATACTCTTGTACTACCCTGTGGATCAAAAATTTGTTCGAAATGGCTCTATCTCCTACGGTTTTCGAGATATTCACACTTTTTCATTTTCCGCAAAAATCCAAGATGGCCTCCAAAAGTGACGAAAATTGAAATTTTTCCCCTTGGAATAGGATACTCTTGTACTACCCTGTGGGTCAAAAATTCGCTCAAAATCGCTCTATCTCGTACGGTTTTCGAGATATTCACACTTTTTGATTTTCTGCTAAAATCCAAGATGGCCGCCAAAAGTGGCGAAAATTGAAAGTTTTCCCCTTTGCATAGGATACTCTTGTACTACCCTGTGGGTCATAAATTTGCTCGAAATTCCTCCATCTCTTACGGTTTGCGAGATATTTGTGATTTTTCACATTTTCACTAAAAGTAGCAATAAAGTAGCCATTACTCACTTGTACATTGAGCAATAGTTGTGAAACTTAAATATGTTACAGTTCACAAAAAAAAGTAGATGAACAACATATTTGAGAGAAATTGTGTAGCTGCAATACTTTTGAAGATATAAGCCATTTACTCATTATGGTTATCATTAAAAATTGACAAAGTAGCTATTACTCACTTAGCTATGGAGATACACTTCCAAACTACTGACCATGTTGTAGCTGTGGAGAAAGTAGCTGAACAACATATTGGAACAAAATATTCTAAATGCAATAGTTTGAGTTATAAGTCATATAATTATATTAGGTAAAAGTGCTATTACTCACTCAAAAGAAGCCGCCAAAAGTAGCAAAAATTGAAATTTTTCCCCTTAGCATAAGATACTTTTGTACTACCCTGTGGGTAAAAAAATTCGCTCGAAATTGCTCTATCTCTTACGGTTTGCGAGATATTTGTGATTTTTCACATTTTCACTAAAAGTAGCAATAAAGTAGCCATTACTCACTTGTACATTGAGCAACAGTTGTGAAACTTAAATATGTTACACTTCACAAAAAAGTAGATAAACAACATATTTGAGAGAAATTGTGTAGCTGCAATACTTTTGAAGATATAAGCCATTTACTCATTATGGTTACCATTAAAAATTGACAAAGTACCTATTACTCACTTAGCTATGGAGATAAACTTCCAAACTACTGACCATGTTGTAGCTGTGGAGAAAATAGCTGAACAACATATTGGAACAAAATACTCTAAATGCAATAGTTTGAGAGTTATAAGTCATATAATTATATTAGGTAAAAGTGCTATTACTCACTCAAAAGTAGGCCAAAGTTCACCAAATCCAAAAAAATATTGAAGAGCGTAAAAATTCATTAGGACAAGTAATTTACCAAAAATGTGTAACTGTAGTAGTTTCAGCGAAAACTGCGTGACCCAGGCCCGCACGCACGCATGTATGCACACACATTGTGCAAATTATAATCTCCCGCCCGGCTCATATAAAAATGTCAAAAAAGGGTCACTCGGGTGGATGTTTCAGGTCCTCGTACAAGTTAAATGTGTATTTAAAGCCCTGATTTTTGGCACATGTTAAAAGAACTTATAGTATATTCCCAGATGAGATTTCAGCTCTATCAGTCACATAGTTTGACAGCAAAAAGTCCATAAAGTGTACGCATTTTAGAAACCTCAATGTGACCTTAAAATCATAGCTATAGACTTTAATTTTTTCACACACACAGACTGCATATAGAGGATATATCTAATACAGTTTGAGACTTATCAAACTTACCAATTCCAAAATACAGGGCAAAATATGTGAAAAATGTCGAAAATAGGTCACTCAGATGGGTTAAGGGTCCTCATACATAGGTTAAATATTCTATTTAAAGCCTTGATTTTTCACACATGTAAAAAGAACATCATTTTAGAGACCTTAAACTTAAAGTTACTGATTTAAAATTTTCTACATGCAGAGATTACACTTAGAAATGATATCTGAGACTTGTCGGACTTACCAAGTTACCTGCAAATATGTGAAAAATTTGGAAAAATGTCACTCGATTGGGGTGTTTAAGGTCCCTATACACATGTTAAATGTCTCTTAAAGGCCTAGACTTTTGGCACATGTAAGAAGAACATATTAATATTTTCCCTGATGACATTTCACCTCAATGAGAGACATAATTTGAAAGCTACACGGCTTAAAATTGGCAAAAAGTCCATAAATTGGGTCTCTGTGGACAATCTTGAAACCTTAAGGTGACCTTAAAATTAAAGCTCGAGGCCTCATATTTTTCACACACAATATTACATATGGAAGTTATATCTAGTATAATTTCAGACTCATCAGAATTACTATTTTCAAATTACAGGGCAAAATATGTGAAAAATTTAGAAAAAATCCCTAAGTAGCAACTTAATAGGCCTCAACGACAATTTTATCCTTAAAATAAAGTCTTGATTTTTGGCAAATGTATGAAGAATATATTTATGTATTCTCTGGTTAAATTTTAGCCACATGTATCTCATAGTTTGTGACCTAGAGGGCTTGAAGTTGCCCCAGGTCCATTTCAGACTTAAGATTGCCATAAGTTCTTTATTATTAAAAGTTAAGGTTACCTTAAAATAGGTTACCTTAAAATAGGGATCTTCCTTTGGCCACCTTTAACATGCGTACCAAGTTGGAAAAAAATAATGTTCATCCATTTTTGAGTTATCGTGTACACAAGAAAATTTCTACAGCAGTCACGCAATGGAGCTGAATCCAGCATATCCCCAACTCTCTTTTATTTATTTATTTATTTGGGGTTTTACATCGCTTTCAACACTGTACAGGTCATATCACGACGGGTAGTTGGAAGGGCAGAGGAAACCAGTACATACAGTTCGTCAGGGTTCTGTACTGTAAACTGCCGACCAACGGCAAGCAACTACCAGCTTTCCCACTTGAGGCCGTGCCGGAAAGTGAACACCGGCCTCAGAGGTGGGAGGCGAGAGTGTTACCACTCTGCCACCATGGCCCCTATATCCCCAACTCTCGTCTGGGGATATAATTAAACACCAAACAACTCCCCACCCTCCCCATCCCAGCCCAGGCCCCAAGATTTGTCACAGCATGTGGAAATCCACTGGTGGGGAAACCCTCTCCCCCTTCCTTGACTCGTTTCAAATACTGCTATTTTTGTAACCACATAAGGGCCTCTGATCTTCCCCAGTGAATAATGGCCCATATTTTGAAGACTTTGTCTTCCTTTTAAAGGGTGATGGACACCCTCAATAGTTGGAACAAGCAAATCAGAGGCTTGGGGACTCGGGGGCAGTATTCACTAACATGGATTAAGATCAGGTCAAGATCATGCGGGATGACCATCGAAGAAACACCCGTGGCGGCCATCTTGTTTTTTAAAATGAGGCCAAAAATATTCCTTGGCAAGCTTTTGCAGTGATGAACATATCCTGCAAACATGAGAACTCTGCCTATAATACTTTTTGTTCCAGAGGTGACAACAAGAAAATCTTTAAATCTCTACACACTGCTTCATGCAAAAAATATTCCCAGGCAAGATTTTGTAATGATGAAGATATCCTGTGAATATGAGATCTCTACCTAAAATACCTTTTGCTCAAGAGGGGTAAGAAAACTCCTTGCTGAAAAGTAAAAAAAAACACCTGGTGGCCATCTTATTTTTCAAAATGAGGCCAAAATATTCCAGGAAGATTTTATAATGATGAATAAATGTTGCAAATGTGAGAAATCTACCTATAATACCTTTCCTCCAGAGGGGTACCCTCCGAAAATCTATACACACTGCAGTGGCAGCAGCCGTGGCATACTCATGCGTAATCTATAGTATTCACCAGATGCTATCCGGTGGATACAATTACTGTCAATTGATATTAACAGCACCTGAGAATTATATCTGTAAATGCCTCAATGATGGTGATAGAACCTCTTCAAATTGTTTCAATGTTTTATTTTGCAAGGTATTGAAAAACTGGTTGTAAACATTTTTAATTAAAAAATACATTAAAAAAGAAATGTTGTGCAGTTACCCTGATACTGCAGTGACTTAAAACATACTAAGACCACTAATATTCCCTGTTTTGGTTCACAAGTATTCTGGTATCTAAAATGAAACTAGAAACTGACCAAATAATCACCATCACAATATAAACCCTCCAAAAACATAAATGTATAGAAACTATTGGATACTCTTTCAAGCATTTGAGGACAATATCTAATTACACAAGAACAACCTTTAGATCAAGACATACTGTTTCTTAAATGGAATACAAAGCCTTTATTTCTTTCTATTCTTTATATATAATCTTCAAGTTAATTAAATAATGATGTTTTCTCAATAGAAATATATGTGCCAAGAATAAAGTCTAGCAAACATCAGAGGATCAACACTACTTTTCAATTCAGTAGGTGACCTAAAACAGGTAATCATTCCATAAAGAGGATGCCCTGTATAAGGAGATTTGTGCATAAAAACATGCACTGATTAGTTTAAGAATTTGTATTACAAATCATGTTTAACATTTTACTGTGTTGGCAATGCTCAAAGAGAAAAACCTTTGAATGTCAGTTACATGAAACACCTTTTTCACATTTATTTCGAATCAAACATATATCTCTTGCAATAAAACAATTGTTCTGTTTAGGCATAACTTTACATGGGTATGTTAAATATATTTCCTCAGGCTAATCAAGCACTTGTTGCAAAGATATCGTTCTATCAAAATTACATAGCCAATTGTAAAAATTTTATTGTAATTTAACTTTTTATAAGTTAAATACTTACCTTATCCTCACTAGTGCTTACGTGTTAGCGGGAGCATACATGGACGACCAGACGAGAATATTGTTTTAAAAACGAATATCCTTGTCGGTACCAGTATGTATGCGCATGACCGCGCATGCGCCTACACTGGAATAATCCCGATTAGCCTCACTTTTAATTTTGGGAGTCAATACGTTGTATTGTAAACCAAAAATCTTGAAAATGTGGGGTTGCATGGGTGGGAATTCGAATCTAGTGAGGATAAGGTAAGTATTTAACTTATAAAAAGTTAAATTACAATAAAATTTTTACATTTTATTGCGTAAAATACCCTTACCTTATCCTCACTAGTGCTTGATTACAACCATACAGGTGGTGGGATTTTCAATATTTTTGACACCAAATGTAGGAATAACCAAACAATAAGCCAAAGAATCACTATCAAGTACCCTTGTGAGGATAAAGTATTAGGCTATGTTACACAAAAAGTTAACTTGACAAAATAACACTTGTAAATCTGTTATATTTGTAAGACTAACCTATAGCCCTTGGATCCTTGGCCCTATGTGCAGTTTGAGTTTTCTGTATATCAAAGGCTGTTATCAACTTGCTTGAAAAGGTGGTTGCAACAATAATCAACACATAACATCAACTTCTAAACTTCCAACGAACCAACAGGAAATATTTACAAATGCCTCCCTGGATGGCCTGTAAATATATCAAAATAAGCATAAAAGTGGATAACACAACACAAGACAAGTTGAAAATACTTATGATTCATATATAGGTAAATTCATTTAAAATACGTACTATAAATGAACTATATGTTGAGCAGAAACCACAGAACCCAATGAATATTCTGCCCCCTCTTTTGACTTCCAAGATACATCCTTCAGATAGAAGTTAGTGAATGTCGTATGAGATTTCCAAAAACATGCACCTAAAATCTGATCAAGAGAGACTCCACCCTTGAAAGCCAATGAAGCCGCCATAGAGCGGACATCATGTGCCTTGACTCTAGATAATTTTTGAGTTTCAAGGTCAGATTCCTGATAAGCCAAAATGACCGTTTGCTTTATCCAGGATGATATAGTCGCTCTTTGAATATCTCCTGAAAAACCATTCTTGAAAGAAACAAACAAAAGGTGTTTTCCATCCCTAATGTCCTTTGTCTTATCAACATAGTATCTTAAAGACCTGACTGGGCATAAAGTCATGTCCTGAGATAAAGATGAGTCCAAAATTGGTTTAAGAGCTGGAATGACCACTGGTTGAACCACATTAGGTCCATCCGAAGCCAACTGGTTCTTGGACAGAAACACTGATGAAGGAGCCACTGTGACCTCCTTCCAACCAGCCTTATGTTTCAGGGATTTGAAGGTCCAAGCATGTACTTCACCTCTCCTTCTGCCTGATGCCAAGGTCATAAGGAACACTGTTTTGAAGGTTAGTAATTTCAAAGGAGCATCCTTCAGAGGTTCAAAAGGTGACTTAGTTAATGCCAGAAGGACCAAAGATAAATCCCAAGAAGGTACGCCTCTATCTTTTACTGGCCTATCTCTATGAAAACTCGCAATCAGTCTATTAAGCTCAAAACTGTGACTGATATCATTGCCTGCTGGTCCCAAATGATCTGCTATAGCTGTTCTATTACCTGCAATGGTAGTGGGTTTCAAATTTTTCTCATTGAATAAATGAATCAAAAAATCTGCTATTGTGGAAATAGATGGTTGTTCGAATTCCACCTGCTTCTCTTTACCCCATGATTCAAAAATGGACCACCTTGATTCATAGACCCTTCTGGATGAAAATCTCTGAGGTGCCTTAATTCTCTCTGCCACTGTGCTTGAGAATTTTTGAGGTGATTTGGTCTCGAGTCCAGATGCCAAACATGAAGATTGAGATAAGGAAGGTTTTGATGGAATTTTTGACTGAATGGTTGCTTCAGAAGCCACTCCCAATGTGGAAGAAACAGTGGAGGTTTTGTGGACAGGTCTATGAGATCCCAAAACCAACTCATCCCTGGCCACCCTGGGGCCACTACAATCATTTGACATGCATAAGACCTCATCTTTTGGACTACTTTGGGAATTAGAGCTATTGGACAATAAACATAACCGTCCATTGCCTCCCAAGAGATGTTCAATGCATCTACCGCCATTGCATTTGGATCTGGGACTGGAGACACATATAGGGGTAGCTTGTTGTTCATTCTGGTGGCAAACAAGTCTATCATTGGTTTGTGCCAAATTTGGCAAATCCTTAGAAAAATTTTGGGATGAAGAGACCATTCTGTCTGTATGACCTTGTCCCTGCGTGAGAGGCTGTCTGCTATCACATTGAGACAGCCCTGAATGTGTCGAGCCCTCAGCAAAATTGCTCTGGGATGACAAAAAGCCATGAGACGCCATAACATGAGACACATTTCTAGTGAATGAGTCCCCCCCTGTTTGTTGAGGTAGGCCACCACTGTTGAATTGTCTGAGGCCACCAAGACTCTCTTGTTCAAAAAATGGGTTTGAAAAGACCTTATTGCTAGAAACACTGCTTTTAGTTCCAGAATGTTTATATGCAAATTTGTCTCTATGTCTGACCACAGTCCACTGACTGTCAGGTCTCCCAAATGTGCTCCCCAACCCTTGACCGAAGCATCTGTAAACAACAGGAGATTGTGCTCCTCTGCATGTAGGGGAGACCCTGTCAAAACATTTTTTGGATCTTTCCACCATATGAGATGTTTTTTTCAAAATTTGAGAGCATGGGATGATCTTGTCCAATGATTGGGGATACTTCCAATGGGTTTTCAAGTACCATTGGAAGGGTCTCATATGCAACCTGCCCATTGGGACTGTCTTCTCTAGAGCTGCCAGGAAAGACATTAGGATCCTGGGAGTTGTTGTGACACTGTTGTCCAGATCTTCTATGGCATTTTTCAAAATTTGCCATTTTTTTTCTGTAGGCAAAACCTCGCCCTTGACCAAGTCGAACCTGTAGCCCAGGAAATCGAATTTTTGAGTTGGTGTTAACTCTGATTTTTTGAAGTTGATCACCCAACCTAGTTCCTGCACGAATTCTACCAGTTGTTTTGACTGTTCCATGCAAATCTGCTGTGTTGGAGCTCGCAAAAGCCAGTCGTCTAAATACTGGTGGATGCGAATACCCCTGTTTTGAAGCATTAGCTTTACCTCCTTGACTACACGAGTGAATTCGAGTGGAGCCGTCGCAATGCCGAAGGGTAGTGCTTTGAACTGGAACGAACGCCCCCCTACATGAAACCGAAGTAGGCTTTGAGATCTTTGGTGAATAGGAATGTGAAAATACGCGTCTGTAAGATCTACAGAAACTACCCACTCCCCTTTGCAAATGGAGTTTCTTATCACCTCGGCGGTTTCCATTTTGAATGTTGGAACTGTTAAATGACTGTTGAGAACACTGAGATCTATTACTGGGCGCCATTTTTTCCCCGGCTTTGGTACTAGAAATAACCTGCTGTGAAATCCCAGAGTTGCAGACATTCTTACCGGAATCACTGCTTTTTTCTGTAACATTTGCTGTACACATTCCAACAGGAAGTTTTGTTTTTGTTGATTGGCATAACCACTGTGAATTGTGGGATGTCGAGCCAATTCGATTGGATCTTTCAAAATGATCTCGTAACCGTGTTGTAGAATGTGCACAACTCTGGGATGACAACCGTTTTCTTTCCATACCTTGTAGAATAACTGTAAAGGGCCTCCAGGTAGCAATGCTTCTTGAGTATAGTCATTTCCTTCTACCCCCACGACCTCCTCTGATGGCCTGTGTGGGTTTGAATTGTGGCTTGTTATCTTGCTGGCCACGAAAAGAATTCTTTGAGGATGTGTTTGGAAATGAAGAATTATTGTAGTCAGCTCTTCCTTTCCTAGAATTGAAAATGGGTTTCGAATCCATCTTCTGTCTTTTGGGAGAACGGCTGCGTTCGTATTTATTCTCCACATTGTTGAGAACTGAGGGCGAAAACAAATCTGTTGAAGTGAAACCAGATCTCCTCAATCTGTTCCTATCGTGCTCGTGTAAGTGAGGGGCTGAGTACTTTAAGATAGTATCCCTCCTAGCAAGCTGCATATTGCAGGACATTGTCATTGAAGCTTCCACAACAGTTTCCAGAGCTCTTTCAATGGAAGCTATAGTTGAATACTGTAGCTGAATGTAAGACATCAGTTCTTCCATATCCTTACTGAGACTGTCTTCCATGTTGGAAGCACCAGACTGTACAATCTCCTCCATATTAGATGCACATTTCTCAAGAGCCCTAATAAAGTGACTGACAAACCCCAACACCTGAACATGCTCGCGTTTTACTGATTCCATAGTAGTAAACTGACGAGTTGGAACAGAAATGTAAGATGGAGCAGAGGTAGATTTTGAGCAAATAGATTTGAAGGAATCTTGACATTTAGGTGCAGAGATGGCAAATTCAGAAGTAGTAGACCTGTAGAACTTCATGTTGGGTCTGGTATAAGGTAGAAATGTATCTGAATTGAAAGGTGCTGAGTGAAGTCTCTCCCCATTCTCAGATGGATTCCCTGCAACTTTCTTTTCCAATTCTGACCATCTAGCATTAATTTCCACCACTGGAGGTAAACACATAGGTAAGACAGATAATTTCTTCTTTCGGTCCTTCGACCCAAAGATCTTCGATGGAACCTCCTTATATTCCTCTGGAGTTGAAAGTTCTAACAAACCCCTAATAGAGGCTAAAAACTGTCTGTAGGAAGGATCTTCGTCTATCTCTTCTTCTTTCGAAGAAAATTTTTGTTCAGAGTGAGGAGAGAGAGAACGCGCTCGTTTGTGATGCGTTCTCTGCTCTATTTCTTCTTGAGCCACACTATGATCTTCTTCTTCAGTCGTAGCAAAAATGGACCTGGCATCTTCACGACTTGTAGTCTCTCCAAAAACCTCTTGTGTAGCTGTCTCTGCGGTTTTAGTTTCTAAAACCTGAATACGACCCTGCATAGCTTCTAGACGTGCTAGTATAAGCTGTAAGGGATCATTAGACACAGTAGAGGAAGAAGAAGTGGAAGGTAAATGGGAAGACTTTTCTTTACTGGTAGCTTGAGAGGGCTGAATATCTTCAGACCCTAGAAGGGAATCTTCGACCTCTTTAGAGATCGTTTCTTTAGTGGATTTTTTCTTCTCATAAGCTTTCCTTGCTTTGAGTTTTTTCTTCTGATCAGCCGTGAATTGGAGGCATACAAAGCAATCCTCCTCTTTAGAAGTGACACAGACGTCATCCCCTTTGTTCTTCTCTCTACAAGAGAGGCAGAAACGATGGTGATCCCATTCAAAAGAAGTATGGCGACAACCAGCCGCTAACTTCTGTCCTTTACTTTTTATTTGACCTTCTGCCATAGTTGAAAACAATCTTTGTTTACGATGTACACTCCCTGACGACCAAATTAAAAGTGAGGCTAATAGGGGTTATTCCAGTGTAGGCGCATGCGCGGTCATGTGCATACATACTGGTACCGACAAGGATATTCGTTTTTAAAACAATATTCTCGTCTGGTCGTCCATGTATGCTCCCGCTAACACGTAAGCACTAGTGAGGATAAGGTAAGGGTATTTTACGCAATAAAATAATCTTATTTATCTATTTATTTAGTGTTTTATGCCATGCCTAGTACCTTAGACAATAAGTCTTTACCTGATAATATATTAAACCTGCTTATAAAAACTAGCACTTTTGTTCAAACACTTGCCCAAGCCTAACTTAAGGACAATCGCGGCTCCTGCCAGTGTGCTTATATATTGCGCAGTGAATACAGACATCTGAGAGTCTTTCTGTCTGTATGTATTTATGTGTGGTTATGTGTGTCCTTGTGTCTTGCAGATTATATGTGGGTGACATAAAAACAGCAATTTATTCAGTAAAATTAATATAACTGACCAAAGTAATTATGTATTTTGCTTAATGTAATGTGCTTAAATATTAGTGCTTAAATATAATGTGGTTTTGCATTATGTTCTTCATACAAATGTCTATCAATGTTTATTTTTGTCATAATAACTTTGTATTTGTATCAATTAAAACTCTGCACATAATAAATATTTTGGTTTTTTTTTTCATGAAGAGTGGGGTTTTGTCCTCATTCTTATTTATCTGAGTGGGGTTGTGTCTGAGTGGGGTTTTGCCCAATGGGGTTTGGTCTGAGTGGGGTTATGCCTAGTGGGGTTTTCTCCGTTTACCAAAATTTATGGCTCTTTGTCCTGCATGTAGATATGTGTGCTGTGTTGAGGGATAAATAAAAGAAATGGAACGTTCATTTCCACTGACTTTTATAAAGCCTTGCTCTTTTTTATTTATGATTGAATTCGGGTTTTTTTTTCAACCATAAAAATGTTTTTTATTTCTAATAAATATTTCTTAGCATCAACTAAAATAGTTATTTAAACACTGGAACTAGAGTCACAGCTAGTGCACAGACTATAAATATATATATATATTATATGTAAATTATGAATATTATTGCACTGGGGAGTCATTTTATAATTATAATTTTACACTTCAACATATTGTAAAAATAAAGAAAATCAAAATGTAAATTCATTTGAGGTTACTGTATCAAAGGAAATCTAACACAAACTCCAGTTTTATATAGATCAAAACATCTAAAATATCACTAGAACAGCAAATATCTGAGAAAAAACATGGCAGTCCTTTTTGATATTGCAAGGCATGACATCACAGCACTATTTATGTGATTGTTTTTGGTTTTTTTTGGTTTTTTTTGGTTTTTTTTAAAGTCATTTTAATTTTTATAATATAAACAGAAATGAATTTAGAATTTCTGGGCTTTGTTTATAAAATCTTATTTTTACACTATCACCAGACAAAAAGAGTTTAAGTTTGTAAACTACATTTTTGACTCCAAAGGAACTGTGTTGTTACAAACATATCAGTGAAATGTAATGACTGATAATTTATTAAAAGATATCGTCAAAAATGCCACAATTTTAGCAATTTTATGCAATATAAGTGAAATTAATTACCATAACTGGTTCTGAACGGGCCATCAAACATGTTCCAACTGATTGAATTTGATGTGTGAAAAGAGCACAAGAGATTCTAAATTTGCTGAGTCAGCATTTATTAAATTTTCACACCACATTTTAAGTTTGATTCATACATTTCTCAATATTTTGTGCTGTGACCCCCACTTTTTATTAATTATTTTTGACTGATATTGGATGGATTTATGTTTCAATGAATTATTACAAAATTCTTAACGTTAGCATTTTCAAATTATTTTTTTATCTGAAATTATGTTATTTTTAATCAGATGTTCAATCCAATTAGTGAAGCTCCAACATAGCCTTCCTTGTGCAGAAACTGTTTAATATGAACTATGATATTATAAAATCATATTAAAAATTAATGAAATATAGAATGAAAATTTCACAAGATGTTATGTGTAGCCCCTTATTACTTTTGTTATAGTGTGGTAAATGTCCATCAACAGGAAAATGTAAACATATGAAATTCTTTAGGTCATATTTTATAAATAACTCTTTTTGGCATTTGAATTCTGTTTAGGTTTTAAACACATGTTGAGTTGGTTGTATCTGTTGTTGATTGTGCTTATTATATTGTCTTCAATGTCCATCTTGTTCAATTACATTGTTTAATACCCTTGTTTGGTTCCCATGTCAGGTATCACTTGAAAGGTATTATATGTGTTTGTTTTCACAGCTGTTTATGGTTTTGTATTGTCATCCAACCTTTGTATAATCATTCTTAAAGACAAAAGTGTTATTTTAGGTATTGTTATAGTTAGGTATAAATATAGGGGATATGTAAACTTTAGCTCAGATAGAATATTGAGAGAGAACACAGACATAATATGAGATTAAATTCAGACAGAATATTGGAGTATGAGATGAAATTAGTAAGAGAATAATATAGAATAGGAAATAAAGTAGTAACTGATATTTAATATAGATATTGAGAAGAGACTGGAAATAGACTTTAATGAAAAATATACAAGTGATACTGGATTATAATTATATGTGAATTGTTGATCATAATAACATAATAAATTATGTGAATAAATAAGAACATCAAAGAAGAACTTTTATACCCCCAACCAAACTATAATACTTTCGCTATGCAAATAACACAAAATCTGAGAAATTAGAGATCAATTCTTGCTTTAATACAAAAAAATTTTCAATGGTGACCCCCTGTTTTTCACTGTTCTGAATAAAAAACATCGAGATGAAGTTATTTTCAAACTTTGGTGAAATTCTGCATGTTGAAAGTATTTAGTAGCGATTATCCTTAAATTCACAATATCAAACACTACTGAGGGAGGTTTAACATCAATTGTTTGGCGGGAAGATGTGATGTATAATTACTCACTGTCAAGCCTGATATGTTATGACAGTACTTTGTCAGTTAAGAAACACCCCTTAGTATGTAATTGGCAAGCTGAAACCAAAACCGTGGCCTCAACGGACAAGTTGTGCAAAGCAAACAACCCCCACAGTCGAGGCCAGGTCAAAGGTCAAGATGAGATAGTTACAGTGAATATTACATAAATATGTAGTAGTGAGGTAAAGAGCCTTTATTACACAATCAACAAAACACACAATACTAAAATACATAAAATTGACTGTATGATGATAACACACAATTGTATGATCTAAATATGTTATATTACCAGACAAATATTAATACACTTAAATGAAAGGGACAAAAAAGGCCCCAAGCCCAATATGATTTTTCTGTACTGTGTTTAATATACAATACTTTACCTTGTTGATATTACTGTTGAACAAACTATATAAAATCCTCCCAGAGATACTTGTTATTTAAACATATGTTGCATGTAAACAAATGCCTTCACACCACTTATTGTTCAGTATTTTATCAGTGGTCTCATGCATGTACATATTCTCCTTGTATGGTAGTTAGAAACTCTGGTCTCAGTGTATCCAAATATCCACACATAGGAACCCAGCACACTGATTTGCTTCACTCTAGATGTGCCATCCTTCTGTCATCTTCGATTGAACCTTTGCTATTCAAGGTGCATATTGATTTTCTCATACTGAAAATATAAGTTCAATTTGTGTCACTGAGAGAAAACTTAAAGTCTTCCCTGGGAAATAACAAAACTATAGACTGTTCTCAGAGGACTTACATCCACAGAAAAGTGGTACAGGGGAAAGACACAGCAATTAGAAATCTACCTGCTTTCTATTTTTCTCAATGTGAACATGTCCAGTTATGTTCCACAAGTCTTAAGGATGACTTAACTACACACCTCATTCTGAGTTCTATCACAAGTAGAAATGGCAACAGGTTTCTTCAATAATGTCAGATCAGAGATAAGGCTTAATAAACATTGGCCTCATACTTCTTTGTTTTACACAGCATTTCACCTTTAACTTTGCAATATTTTGCTTAATGCTTTAGAATGAGAAAGCATGACACCATATTAACACATTAAAATTGTGTCGAAAAAATGCATAATGAAACTGATATCCCAAAACAAAATTGTTGAAATTATATTTCACTACAGAAGCTCTAAACTACCAAAATTTATCTTACATTAAGTCAAATATTTGACTTACTAGGTCATACATAAAATTTACAAACACAAATTTGAAAATTTTAATTATTTAAATGTAGCTTTTATAAGCTACAACCTTACCATGTGGAACTAAATGCTATCTCGGATGGCTGAAGGCAATCACGGCCAACTCAAGAAAAACGAGTATAATATAGTGACAAAGAACGTGACTTCCTTCTTCGAGTTGGAAATTTTGCCCGTACCCTCTCAGCTGTAATTCAGCTGTGAGGCAGGGTGGGAATCTCTTTAGCTCTACATGGTAAGCTTGTAGCTTATAAAAGCTACATTTAAGTAAGTAAAATTTTCAATTTTATTGCGCTACAATAACTTACCATGTGGAACTAAATGCTGAATCCAATCACAACTCAGAGGGATTACTGCTGAGACTGGAAGTATTATGTGAATTTTTCTTGTGATTTAAATAAAATGTATGCTAAAATTACTAGTCTGAGTCCCACTTACAGTGCACAAGTTAAAAACTAGGTACTGTAAGAAGCCAAAACCTCAAGTCTCATAAAAGTACAAATACTATCTGGATGCTGGGCTTATGAAGGAAGGAAGTGTAGCCTCTGCTCACTTTTTTGTGGCCCAAAGGGCTTCACTATCTCTGAATACAAGCCCAAGGCTTGAAGAATCTCATGAAAAACTAGACTAAGGACGCATCTGTGCCCAGATGCTGGATGTATCCACCGACAAAGGCCAACTAACATAGTTTAGAAGATAAACAGCATTTTTCGTTAATAAGCAAGCTGAAAGCACTTTTAAGTTTGGCTACCCTTATTTGACCCTGTAGCAGGGGCCCAAGGTGAAGTCTGACCACATCAAAAGATTCGCAGCCCATGATTTCCTATAAGTCGTTTTCACATTGCAAACCTCTAGGACCAATAATAAGCAGGAGGGGCCCAAGGTCAAATCTGACCACATGAAAAGATTTGCAGCCCATGACTTCCTATAAGTTGTTTTCATATTAATGAGTTATTTGAGAAATACTGGCTATCTGCAATACTTCTAGAGATAATTCGCATTTACTCATTTTGAGTAGGTGAATAATTAGCTACGGGTCTGAAACTTCACCAAGTGAAAGCTCTCTCAAAAGTAGGCGAATGAGTTATTTGAGAAAAATTGGCTATCTACAATACTTTTAGAGATAATTCGAATTTACTCATTTTCAGTAGGTGAGTAATTACCTACGGGTCTGGAACTTCACCATGTGAAAGCTCTCCCAAAAGTAGATGAATGAGTTATTTGATAAGAACTGGATATCTGCAATACTTTTAGAGATAATTAGCATTTACTCATTTTGAGTAGGTGAATAATTAGCTACAGGTCTGAAACTTCACCAAGTGAAAGGTCTCCCAAAAGTAGGTGAAGGAGTTATTTGACAAAAATTGGCTATCGGGAATACTTTTAGAGATAATTTGCATTTACTCATTTTGAGTAGGTGAGTAATTACCTACGGGTCTGAAACTTCACCAAGTGAAAGCTCTCCCAAAAGTAGGTGAATGAGTTATTTGAGAAAAATTGGCTATCTGCAATACTTTTACAGATAATTCGCATTTACTCATTTTGAGTAGGTGAGTAATTACCTACAGGTCTGGAACTTCAGCATGTGAAAGCTCTCCCAAAAGTAGGTGAATGAGTTATTTAAGAAAAATTTGCTATCTGCAATACTTTTAGAGAAAATGCAGAATTACTCATTTTTAGTAGGCAAGTAATTTAGCCACAGGCCTAATTTAGACATAAAGCCTACCAATAGAATACTGTGGTGCACCCTGTAATATACCTTGCAAACTTGAGAAGGCTAGCTATAATATTTTTTTTCGTTAGAGCGGTAATGGTGAAATCTCTCTACACACTGCGGCTATCCAGTGGATACAATGATTTACTCAACAGTGAGAACCTGAAAGTAGACATTGGTAAGCTATGCCATGACATAGAGGTCTGCAATTTCACTCTGTTATAGCTGACCAAAAATTATGTGAATAACATATTTAAACAAAATACTGTAAATGTAATAGTTTTCACGTTATAACTGATTTACTCAACAGTGATAACCTCAAAGTAGCTATTACTCAGCTATGCAATGAGCTACATGTCTGAATTTTTTCTATGTTATAGCTGACCCAAAATTAGGTGAACAACATATTTAAGCAAAATACTGTAAATGCAATAGTTTTCAAGTTACAACTGATTTACTCAATAGTGAGAACCTGAAAATAGCTATTGCTCAGCTATGCCATGAGCTATAAGTCTGTAATTTCACGATGTTATAGCTGACCCAAAAGTAGGTGAACAACATATTTTAACAAAATACTCCAAATGTAATATTTTTCAAGTTACAAGTCATTTACTCAACAGTCAGTACCTGAAAATAGCTATTGCTCAGTTGTGCCATGAGCTACAGGTCTGTAATTTCACTATGTTATAGCTGACCCAAAAGTAGCTGAATAACATATTTACACAAATTTCTGTAAATGCAATAGTTTTCCAATTACAACTGATTTACTCAACAGTGTGAACTTCAAAGTAGCTATTGCTCAGCTATGCAATGAGCCACAGGTCTGGAACTTCACTATGTTATAGCTGACTCCGAAATAGGTGAATAACATATTGAAAGAAAATACTCTAAATGTAATACTTTTGAAGTTATAAGTAATTTACTCAACAGTGATAACCTAAAAGTAGCTATTACTCAGCTATGCCACGAGCTACAGGTCTGAAATTTTACTATGTTATAGCTGACCCAAAAGTAGCTGAATAACATATTTATCAAAAATTGTGTAAATGCAATAGTTTTCAAGTTACAAGTGATTTTACTCATGATGGAAGTTACTGAAAAGCCCAAAAGTAGCTATTACTCACTTAGCTATTGAGACAGACACCCAAGTTACTCACCATGTTGTAGCTATGAAAAAAGTAGCTGAATAACATATTTTAACAAAATGCTCTAAATGCAACACTTTTCAAGTTATAAGTGATTTAGTGCATGATTTCATGACTTTTAATGCATTTTAGACATTTTTGTCTACCACAGGCCTAATTTAGACATAAAGCCTACCAAAAAGATAGGGTGGCGAGTCCTCTAGCATACCAAGCCACCTGCCAAATATGAAAGAAATCTGGAAAGAAATGTGGACTGTAGGTCGCTAACAAACAATATTCCACATTTTAGACATTTTTGTCTACCACAGGCCTAATTTAGACATAAAGCCTACCAAAAAGATAGGGTGGCGAGTCTTCTACCATATCAAGCCACCTGCCAAATATGAAAGAAATCCGGAAAGAAATGTGGACTGTAGGTCGCTAACAAGAAATCTCTGCGGACGCGGACGAGGGCGCGGACGCGGACGACAACGATGATGAATCCATAGTATCCCCGCTTCGCGTCGGGATACAATAAATTTGCCACTGATGACAAATATGAAAATTAATAATGAGATTATGAGGGTCACCTCGAGAGACAAACAATACATTATACACTTTTTTTTTCAAGGAAAAGTAAATTAGACCTTACCAGATATCCTGAGGGTAGACATATAGCTGATGACACTGGAATAACTGATGACTCTGGAAGACTTGGTTGCAAAGGTTGTGCCCCCACCTCTTTCTTTCTGAGGATGAGCAGTCTGAGGGGAAGGGTCTAACACTTGTTGAGATGGTACTAGCGGACCCAGATACATATTGTTGTCGTTATCTGACCAAGTTAGCCTTGTTGAGCTGCTACTAATGGACCCAGATACATATTGTTGTCGTTGTCTGACCAAGTAAGGTCTTTAAGGTAAAAATTTATGAAAGTATTGTGTGCCTTGCAGTGACGAGCTTGCATGAATTGGTCCACCAAAACCCCACCTAAAAGGCCTTAAAGGCTGTAAAGGCCCTAATATCATGAGCTTTTACTTGGAGCAGGTCCATGGATTGTTGATCTGCTTGTTTGTAGCATAGCAGAAAAGATTCTTTTAACCAAGAAGAGAGTAGAGGGTCTGATGTCTGAGGTATGTCCTTTCATGAACGAGATAAAGAGCAGGGATCGAGACCCTCTCAGGTCTTTGGTACGATCCAGACAGTACCGCAAGGCCCGTACCGAACACAAGGTCCTATCTTCTTTTGAAGACACAGTTTAAGAACCCTCTCTTGCTAGCTGGTTTTTGGCTATGAAATTTGATGAAGGGAAAAGGGCTACCTTCTCCCACTGGCCTAAACTGGAAACTTTGTTTGCAACCCAGGCATGGATTTTGCTGTGTCTTCATAAGCTCAAAGGGTGCTTTTGTGAGCTCATTAAGAACAATGGAAAGGTTCCACTTGGGTAAATTTCTGGAACTTCTGGGTCGATCCCAGTGAAAGCTGGAAAGTAACCTGTTAAGGTCCGAGCTTTGAGAGATATAGAGCCCAGCTGGGCCTAAGGTGTCAACAATGGCAGTCCAATAACCATCAATGGTTGATGGGCACCTGTTTAAGTCTTGGTACAGAAACATGAAAAAGTCTTAGGCTTGTTTCACAGAGGAATTGGAAAAATCCACTGAATTTTCTCTGCACCCTTTTTCTAAAAGGGCGCACTTTGACTTGTAGACAGTCCTTGT
The DNA here is from genome assembly GCA_964017235.1 of Sabellastarte sp. h YS-2021. NCBI lineage: Eukaryota > Metazoa > Annelida > Polychaeta > Sabellida > Sabellidae > Sabellastarte > Sabellastarte sp. h YS-2021. The sequence continues at coordinate 63,010,658 of OZ024934.1, read as the reverse complement.
TGATGACCTTTGAGGGGCAGCAATTCTCTCTGCCACTTCCACAGATAAGTCTTGTTCCTGAAGGAGTCCACTCCTGGAGACCAGGCATGTAGGTTCAGGTATTACGAGTTGTTGTGAAACACTTGACTGTGGGGCTGTTTGAGAAGTGTTGTTGACACTGGTAGTAGGAGTGGGATTTCTGTTGAGAGTTGCACTAGGTCCCAAAACCAGGGCATCCCTGGCCAGGCTGTGGCTATAAGTATGATGTGGCAATTGCATTGCCTGATTTTTTGGATCACCCTGTAAAGGAGAGTTGTGGGAAGGTACGCATAGGCAATGAGACCTGACCAGTTTATGTTCAAAGCAGCTATGTCCCTTGCATGTTGGTCTTGGACTGAAGACATGTACAGGGGAAGCTTGTGATTTGGACGAGTGGCAAAAAGGTCTACATGAGGAGTGAACCAGTTGTGAAAGATCTGTTTGAATACCTGCGGATGAAGTGACCATTATGTTGATTGGATCTGATTCGACCTGGAGAGTGTGTCGGCCATCACATTTAGCCACCCTGGAATGTGCCTGGCTCTTAGGGTTATCTCGTAATAATGGCACCAGGTCATGACTAATTCTTCTTGAGACCCCAAGAAGATCTCCCCATCTTCACCTAATATTTCTGATTCATCTGCTGATGAATCAGACTTGTAATTTTCTTCACGTACCATTTGCAATTCCCAAGTCACTGTTCCTCAGTAAACAAACTACACAAGAGTCATATTCTTTGGCCAGTTACACATGCGTCATTACCCTTACCTGCTTCTCTGCAGATACGGAAATAGTTGTGTAGATCAAAATTCTGACAAAATTGATGACATTTTAAGGAACGTGGCTTGTTGGGGGTTTTGTCGTTGCAAAGTGGACATGATATCAGAGCTGAGGCGGAATGACAACTCGGGAAAACTTAAAAAGTACTTAACAGGGTAAGCTATGGTAGTGCAATAAAAACACAATTTACTTACTTATACAGGACTTACTAATAGTAAGTTGTACATAAGACTTAGTAAGTAGTATATAACTATATTTGGAATATTTAGTTGGATGTATGGCTTTTTAAGTTACTTTCAACATAATAACTTGTATATATGACTTAGGCAACTTGTACATTATATACTTAGTCATGCATTTAAAGGTATTTAAGCTATGTTTAGAGGCCTGTTCCATTTGTGCGAGTGTGTTTTACAATTTGAAGTAATAAATATCCACGACCCACAGTATAATTAATGATAGGTTTAAGATGGGTTTGTGGCATGTTCCCAATGTATAAGATATTTCCTGATAGCTTCCGCTGTAACATTAACAAGATGACAATATGATTGGTTTAACATGTTATCAATCTGATAAGGATTGGGAAAGGTTTGCAATATTTTTAAGGCATCTTCAAGGCAGTACTCGTAAACCTATTGGGAAGTTCCGTACTTTCCATATAGGATGTATGTAAGATGTCTATAAGGTCATTAAGATATGTAACATTCAGTTCTCAATTCCTGAAAATTAACAATCCAGAATTGGATTTACAATATATATCACAGAAATGGAACAGCCCCATTACAGAAATGTCAGGCATGTTGGCATACATTAAACTAAATAAAACAAGACCACTGCCGCGGTGTGTATCTCCCACCGAGTATTAAAGGGGAAGAAATACCGTTTAAGAGATATTCACAATTTTTCATTTTCCGCTAAAATCCAAGATGGCCGCCAAAAGTGGCGAAAATTGAAATTTTTCCCCTGGGCACAGGATACTCCTGTACTATCCTATGGGTCAAAAATTCGCTCAAAATCGCTCTATCTCTTACCATTCCCGAGATATTTTCAATGATTTATCTTCCGCTAAAATCCAAGATGGCCGCCAAAAGTGGCAAAAACTGAAATTTTTCCGTCTGCATAGGATACTCCTGTACTACCCTGTGGGTCAAAAAGTTGCTCGAAATCGCTCTATCTCTTACCGTTTCCGAGATATTTTCAATGTTTTATTTTCCGCTAAAATCCAAGATGGCCGCCAAAAGTGGCAAAAATTGAAATTTTATCCCTAGGCACAGGATACTCCTGTACTACCCTGTGGGTCAAAAGTTCGCTCGAAATCGCTCTATCTCTTACAGTTTTTGAGATATTCACACTTTTTTCATTTTCCGCTAAAATCCAAGATGGCCGACAAAAGTGGCGAAAATTGAAATTTTTTCCCTAGGCACAGGATACTCCTGTACTACCCTGCGGGTCAAAAATTCGCTTGGATCGCTCTATCTCTTACTGTTTCCGAGATATTTTCAATGTTTCATTTTCCGCTGAAATCTAAGATGGCCGCCAAAAGTGGCGAAAATTAAAATTTTTCCCCTTTGCATAGGATACTCCTGTACTACCCTGCGGGTCAAAAATTCGCTCAAAATCGCTCGATCTCTTACCATTCCTGAGATATTTTCAATGATTTATTTTTCGCTAAAATTCAGGATGGCCGCCAAAAGTGGCGAAAATTTAAATGTTTCCCCTCTGCATAGGATACTCTTGTACTACTCTGTGGGTCAAAAATTCACTGAAAATCGCACTATCTCTTACGGTTTTTGAGATATTTGTGATTTTTCACATTTTCCCTAAGTAGCAATAAAGTAGCCATTATTCACTTGTACATTGAGTAGATGAACAACATATTTGAGAGAAATTGTGTAGCTGCAATACTTTTGAAGATATAAGCCATTTACTCATCATGGTTACCATTAAAAATTGACAAAGTAGCTATTACTCACTTAGCTATGGAGCTACACTTCCAAACTACTGAGTACTGACCATGTTGTAGCTGTGGAGAAAGTACCTGAACAACATTTGGAACAAAATACTCTAAATGCAATAGTTTGAGAGTTATAAGTCATATAATTATATTAGGAAAAATTCCTATTACTCACTCAAAAGTAGGCCAAAGTTCACCAAACCCAAAAATATTGAAGGGCATAAAAATTCATTAAGACAAGTAATTTACCAAAAATGTGTAACTGTAGTAGTTTCAGAGAAAACTATGTAAAACACTCACGCACACACGGACGCATGTACGCATACACATGGTGCAAATTATAATCTATCAGCTATCAGAGCCCGTGAACGGGCTCTGTGTCAGCTGACTGTGTGTCTTGAGTTTCAGAGTAGAAGTGAAAGAAAAAAAGGATACAAAAGTTATGCCCTGCAAACGGCATTCAGAAGTAAAATAGAAAGTTAACTGTTATGATGTAAAAGTAGGAGAAAAACATATTCAAAGAAAACACTGTAAATGCAAGAGCTTTCAGGTTAGAACTGATTTACTCATCACTAAGATTCTTAAGGCACTTTTGCTCAGCTATGCAATGAGCTACAGGTTTGTGATATTACTATGTTATAGATGACCCAAAAGAAGGTGAATAACATATTTAAAGAACATTCTCTAAATGCAATAACTTTCACGTTACAACTAATTTACTCAACAGTGAAAACCTGAAAGTAGCTATTGCGGCTATACTATGAGCTACAGGCTAGCAATTTCACTATGGTATAGATGACCCATAAGTAGGTGAATAACATATTTAAACAAAATTCTCTAAATGTAATAGTTTTCAAGTTACAACTCATTTACTAAACAGTGAGAATCTGAAAGTACCCATTGTTCAACTATGCCATGAGCTACAGGTCTACAATTTCACCATGATACAGCTGGCCCATAAGTAGGTGAATAACATATTCAAACAATATTCCCTAAATGCAATAGTTTTCAAGTTACAACTCATTTACTCAACAATGAGAACCTGAAAGTAGCTATTGCTCAAGTATGCCATGAGCTACAGGTCTACAATTTCAAAAGTACATGAATAACATATTTTAACAAAATTCTCTAAATGCAACAGTTTTCAAGTTACAAGCAATTTACTCAACAGTGGTAACAGGAAAGTAGCTATTACTCAGGAATGCAAAGAGCTACAGGTCTGCAATTTTTCTATGTTATAGCTGAATAAAAAGCTACTAAATAACATATTTATACAAATTTCTGTAAATGCAATAGTTCTCAAGTTATAACTACACCTACGCACTGGAGAACGATGCAAATTTGTATACACCGGAAAGACAACTCACCAAAGCCAGTGAACCATTGCTTGACCTTGAAGGAGGGGCTCAAGGTCATATATGACAACATCAGAAGATTCCCAGCCCATGATATCCTGTAAGTTGGTTTCACATTGCAAACCTCTAGGAGCAATAATAAGCGAGTTATAAGCACTTTTACATTTGGCTGTCCTCGTTTGACCTTGAAGGAGGGGGCTCAAGGTCAAATGTGACCACATCAGAAGATTCCTAGCCCATAATTTCCTATAAGTTGGTTTGACATTGAACATCTCTAGGACCAATAACTAGAAATAGGACGCCCTGTTGATAGTAGCTGCGACATATGAATAGAAACAGGATAGCATAGAAGAACACACATTATCATGTGTAATGTCCACAGTCCACCCCATGAACCTTTTGCAAAAATTGTACAGTAGTCTTACAAGACCCTATTTCATTTGTAAAATATATCAATGATGCTTAAATATTTATTAGTATACATGTAAATTATTTCAGCTTCATGCCTTTTTGCATTGGTTGGGTCAAAAATTTCGACGAAATCGCTCTATCTTGCACGGTTAAGGAGATAGAAGCAAATTTCTGTTTTTCAATTTTTGACAAAAATTCGAAAATTCAAAATGGCCGCCATTTTGGGGAAGAGGAAAATTTTTTGAAAATTCCCAAGAGTACATTGCTTAGATACCCTGTGGGTCGAAAATTTCGACAAAATCGCTGTATCTCGCACGGTTAAGAACATAGAAGCAAATTTGTGTTTTTCCATTTTTTGGCAAAAATTCCGACGAAATCGCTCTACCTCGCACGGTTTAGGAGATAGAAGCAAATTTTTTTTTTTCCCATTTTAGACAACAATTCGAAAATTCAAAATGGCCGCCATATGTGGGAAGAGGAAAATTTTTTGAAAATTGCCAAGAGTACATTTCTCAGATACCCTGTGGATTGAAAATTTCGACGAAATCACTGTATCTCGCATGGTTAAGAACATAGAAGCAAATTTGTGTTTTTCCATTTTTTGGCAAAAATTCGAAAATACAAAATGGCCGCCATTTTTGGGGATGGGAAATTTTTTTTGAAAATTGGCAAGAGTACATTACTCAGATACCCTGTGGGTCGAAAATTTCGACGAAATCGCTCTATCTCGCACGGTTAAGGAGATAGAAACAAATTTCTATTTTGCCATTTTTGACCAAAATATGAAAATTCAAAATGGCCACCATATGTGGGAAGAGGAAAATTTTTTGAAAATTTCCAAGAGTACATTTCTCAGATACCCTGTGGATCGAAAATTTCGACGAAATCGCTGTATCTCGCATGGTTAAGAACATAGAAGCAAATTTGTGTTTTTCCATTTTTGACAAAAATTCGAAAATACAAATTGGCCGCCATTTTTGGGGATGGGAAATTTTTTTGAAAATTGCCAAGAGTATATTGCTTAGATACCCTGTGGGTCGAAAATTTCGCCGAAATCGCTCTACCTCGCACGGTTTAGGAGATAGAAGCAAATTTGTTTTTTTCCCATTTTTGACCAAATTACGAAAATTCAAAATGGTCGCCATATGTGGGAAGAGGAAAAATTTTTGAAAATTGCCAAGAGTACATTCTCAGATACCCTGTGGGTCAAAAATTTCGACGAGATCGCTCTATCTCGCACAGTTAAGGAGATAGAAGCAAATTTGTGTTTTTCCATTTTTTGGCAAAAATTCGAAAATACAAAATGGCCGCCATTTTTGGGGATGGGAAATTTTTTTGAAAATTGGCAAGAGTACATTACTCAGATACTTTATGGGTCGAAAATTTCGACGAAATCGCTCTACCTCGCACGGTTTAGGAGATAGAAGCAAATTTGTTTTTTTCCCATTTTTGACAAAAATATGAAAATTCAAAATGGTCGCCATATGTGGGAAGAGGAAAAATTTTTGAAAATTACCAAGAGTACATTCTCAGATACCCTGTGGGTCAAAAATTTCGACGAGATCGCTCTATCTCGCACAGTTAAGGAGATAGAAGCAAATTTGTGTTTTTCCATTTTTTGGCAAAAATTCGAAAATACAAAATGGCCGCCATTTTTGGGGATGGGAAATTTTTTTGAAAATTGGCAAGAGTACATTCCTTAGATACCCTATGGGTCGAAAATTTCGACGAAATCGCTCTATCTCGCACGGTTAAGGAGATAGAAACAAATTTCTATTTTGCCATTTTTGACAAAAATACGAAAATTCAAAATGGCCGCCATATGTGGGAAGAGGAAAATTTTTTGAAAATTGCCAAGAGTAGATTTCTCAGATACCCTGTGGGTCGAAAATTTCGACGAAATCACTCTATCTTGCACGGTTAAGGAGATAGTAGCAAATTTGTGTTTTTCCATTTTTTGGCAAAAATTCGAAAATACAAAATGGCCGCCATTTTTGGGGATGGGAATTTTTTTTGAAAATTGGCAAGAGTACATTGCTTAGATACCCTGTGGGTCGAAAATTTCGACGAAATCGCTCTATCTCACACAGTTAAGGAGATAGAAGGAAATTTGTGTTTTGCCATTTTTTGGCAAAAATTTGAAAATACAAAATGGCCACCATTTTTGGGGAGGGGAAATTTTTTTGAAAATTGGCAAGAGTACATTTCTCAGATACCCTATGGGTCGAAAATTTCGACGAAATCGCTGTATCTCGCACGGTTAAGGAGATAGAAACAAATTTGTGTTTTCCACTTTTGGCAAAGTAGCTATTACTCAGTCAGTTATATGGCTATTATCACTAAAACCAATCCCAAGCAAGCTATTGACCTAAGTAATGCTCATACTAAATTTGGTAAAGATATGTCAAATAGTTTTCCTTAAAATGCCCGGAAACCAAAGAAGTACACAAAAGTAGCTAAGTAGCTATTACTCAGTTGGCTATAGACCTATCTTCACCAAAAGCAATCGCATCCAAGCTATTAACGCAATAAACACCCATACCAAATTTGGTAAAGATAGGATAAATACTTTTCCTTCAAATGAGCGGAAACCAAGCGTCCGGACGGCGGACGACGAACGCCGGAAAAAGCAAAAATAATATGTCCACCCCCCAGTGGGGTGGACATAATATGCGAGTTATAAACACTTTTAAGTTTGGCTATCCTCATTTGACCTTGAAGGAGGGGGTCCAACGTCAAATCTGACCACATCAAAAGATTCCCAGCCCATGATTTCCTATAAGTTGGTGTCACATTACAAGCCTCTAGGACCAACTAGAGGATCGCTTGCAAAAAAAGAGATAATGTTTTTGCACAGCAAAAACAAAGCGCCCCGAAAAGGATATAAAGGGTGAGTGCTAAAGTATTAAGAAAAGGCTCTGCTTTTAGCCTTATACTGTTATGGCAACCAAAGTCTGCGTAGTCTGCTCTATCTAGCATGGTTTTCGAGATATAAGCATTTTTGTGTTTTGCAATTTTTGCGAAAAATTCAAAAATTCAAAATGGCCGCCATTTTGGGCAAGATAAAATTTTTTGGAAAACTGGGATGGCTACTCTGCAGAGATTCCCTGCGGCAATAAAAATTTTGTCGAAATCGCTCTATCTAGCAAGGTTTTCGAGATATAAGCATTTTTGTGTTTTGCAATTTTTGCGAAATATTCGAAAATTCAAAATGGCCGCCATTTTGGGCGAGGCATAATTTTTTTGAAAATTGGGATGGCTGCTCTGGAGAGATACCCTGCGGGTCAAAATTTTTTTTGAAAATTGGGATGGCTATTCTGCAGAATTACCCTGTGGGTCAAAAATTTTGTCGAAATCGCTCTATCTAGAATGGTTTTTGAGATATAAGCAATTTTGTGTTTTGCAATTTCTGAGAAAAATTCGAAAATTCAAAATGCCCACCATTTTGGCCGAGACAAAATTTTTTTGAAAATTGGGATGGGTACTGTGCAGAGATACCCTGTGGGTCAAGAATTTCGTCAAAATCTCTCTACCTAGTACGGTTTTCGCAATATAAGGATTTTTGTGTTTTGCAATTTTTGCGAAAAATTCAAAAAGGCCGCCATTTTGGGCGAGACAAAATTTTTGAAAATAGTGATGGCCACTCTGGATAGATACCCTGTGGGTCAAAAATTTCGTCGAAATCGCTCTATCTAGCACGGTTTTCGAAATAAAAGCATTTTTGGGTTTTGCAATTTTTGTGAAAAATTTGGAAATTCAAAATGGCCGCCATTTTGCGTGAGACAAAATTTTTTGAAAATTGGGATGGGTACTATGCAGAGATACCCTGTGGGTCAAAAATTTCGTGGAAATAGCTCTATCTGGCATAGTTTTCGAGATATAAGCATTTTTTGTGTTTTGCAATTTTTGCGAAAAATTCGAAAATTCAAAATGGCTGCCAGTTTGTACAGAGATACCCTGTGGGTCAAAAATTTCGTCGAAATCGCTCTATCTCGCACCGTTTTCGAGATATATGCCCTTTTGTGTTTTCCTTATTTGGAAAATTTGTAATGATTAATTAATCATTAATTACTCGGCCATTTCTTAACCAACCCATGCCAAAATCTTATGATTTTCAGATTTTAATAGAATGAATGTATTTGCCAAGTTTCAGGTGAATTGATAAAATCCCTTTCAAGTTATCATCCGGACAAGATTACCCATTGAAAAAAGACATTTTTGGTCATGTGACCTCTCTGATTGGTCGAAATGTCACTGCTGCATATTCAAAAAATTCCCCAAGGCTACTGCATACATCTGCCAAATTTGAAAAGAATCTGAGCAACGGTCACAGAGTTATAAGGAAAACGAAACGCAGAGCGGGTGGAGCCTGATTTTCTCCCATACACAAAAAAGCGTCCCACAAGGGACCACAAGACCACTGCCGCAGTGTGTATCTCCCGTCGAGGATTAAAGGGGAAGAAATACCTTTTCAGACATATTCACAATTTTTCATCTTCCACTAAACTCCAAGATGTCCGCCAAAAGTGGCAAAAACTGAAATTTTTCCCCTAGGCACAAAATACTGTTGTACTACCCTGCGGGTCAAAAAGTTCGCTCGAAATCGCTCTATCTCGTATGGTTTTTGAGATATTCACTTTTTCATTTTCCGCTAAAATCCAAGATGGCCGCCAAAAGTGGCGAAAATTGAAATTTTTCCGCTCAGCATTGGATACTCTTGTACTACCCTGCAGGTCGAAAATTCGCTAAAAATCGCTCTATCTCGTATGGTTTTCGAGATATTCACACTTTTTCATTTTCCGCAAAAATCCAAGATGGCCGGGAAAAGTGGCGAAAATTGAAATTTTTCCCCTTGCCATAGGATAATCTTGTACTACCCTGTGGGTCAAAAATTCGCTCGAAATCGCTCTATCTCTTACGGTTTTCGAGATATTCACACTTTTTCATTTTCCGCAAAAATCCAAGATGGCCGCCAAAAGTAGCGAATATTAAAATTTTTCCCCTTAGGATAGGATACCCTTGTACTACCCTGCGGGTCAAAAATTCGCTCGAAATCGCTCTATCTCGTACGGTTTTCGAGATATTCATACTTTATCATTTTACGCAAAAATACAAGAAGCTTGAGACTTGGCTAATACCCCATTCACACTACAGATGGTAATTTTTCCCCTTGGCATAGGATACTCTTGTACTACCCTGCGAATCAAAAATTCGCTCAAAATCGCTCTATCTCGTGAGGTTTTCGAGATATTCACACTTTTTCATTTTCCACTAAAATCCAAGATAGCCGCCAAAAGTGGCGAAAATTGAAATTTTTCCCCTCGGCATAGGATACTCTTGTGCTACCCTGCGGGTCAAAAATTCGCTCGAAATTGCTCTATCTCTTATGGTTTGCGAGATATTTGTGATTTTTCACATTTTCACTAAAAGTAGCAATAAAGTAGCCATTACTCACTTGTACATTGAGCAACAGTTGTGAAACTTAAAAATGTTACACTTCACAAAAAAGTAGATGAACAACATATTTGAGAGAAATTGTCTAGCTGCAATACTTTTGAAGATATAAGCCATTTACTCATTATGGTTGAAAAATTGACAAAGTAGCTATTACTCACTTGGCTATGGATATACACTTCCAAACTACTGACCATGTTGCAGCTGTGGAGAAAGTAGCTGAACAACATATTGGAACAAAATACTCTAAATGCAATAGTTTGAGAGTTATAAGTCATATAATTATATTAGGTAAAAGTGCTATTACTCACTCAAAAGTAGCCACCAAAAGTAGCAAAAATTGAATTTTTCCCCTTAGCATAGGATGCTCTTGTACTACCCTGTGGGTCAAAAATTCGCTCGAAATTGCTCTATCTCTTACGGTTTGCGAGATATTTGTGATTTTTCACATTTTCACTAAAAGTAGCAATAAAGTAGCCATTACTCACTTGTACATTGAGCAACAGTGAAACTTGAATATGTTAACAGTTCACAACAAGAGGAGAGTGCCTGTGAACGGGCACTGTGTCAGCTGACTGAGTGTTTTTGATTTGTGAAGGTGATAATGAGAGGAAAGCATAATTATCAGGGAAAGTGCTGTACAGAAGTACAGTAAATGGTAATTGAACAGCATGTTTGAAAGAAATTCCGAAGCTGACAGAAGGACAAAAAAAGTTGGGCCCTGCAAATGGTATTATGAAGGAAAGTAACAAGGTAACTGTTTAAGTGTAAAAAGTACGTTAAAACATATTTAAAGAAATACTGCAAATGCAATATCCTCGTTCCACCTTGAAGAAGGGGTCCAAGGTCAAATCCAACCACACAAAAACATTCCCAGCCCATGATTTCCTATAGGTTGGTTTACCATCCCAAACCTCTAGGACCAATAATAAGCGAGTTATAAGCACTTTTAAGTTTGGCTGTCCTCATTTGACCTAGAAGGAGGGGTCCAAAGGTCAAATCTGACCACACCAAAAGAATCCCAGCCCATGATTTCCTATATGTTGGTTTACCATCCCAAACTTCTAGGACCATTAAGAAGCGAGTTATAAGCACTTTTAAGTTTGGCTATCCTCATTTGACCTTGAAGGCAGGGTCCAAGGTCAAATCCAACCACACCAAAAGATTCCCAGCCCATGATTTCCTATAGGATGGTTTACCATCCCAAACCTCTAGGACCAATAATAAGTGAGTTATAGGCACTTTTAAGTTTCGCTATCCTTGTTTGACCTTGAAGGAGGGGTCCAAGGTCAAATCCGACCACACCAAAAGATTCCCAGTCTATGATTTCCTGTAGGTTGGTTTACCATCCCAAACCTGTAGGACCAATAATAAGCAAGTTATAAGCAATTTTTAGTTTGGGTATCCTCGTTTGACCTTGAAGAAGGGGTCCAAGGTCAAATCGGACCACATCAACAGATTCCCAGCCCATGATTTCCTATATGTCTGTTTACCATCCCAAACCTCTAGGACCAATAATAAGCGAGTTATAAGCACTTTTAAGTTTGGCTATCCTTGTTTGACCTTGAAGGAGGGGTCAAAGGTCAAATCTGACCACACCAAAAGATTCACAGCCCATAATTTCCTACAGGTTGGTTTACCATCCCAAACCTCTAGGACCAATAATAAGGGAGATATAAGCACTTTTCATGACTGACAAAGAAACACCTGTGGCGGCCATCTTGTTTTTCAAAATGAGGCCAAAAATATTCCCAGTCAAGATTTTATAATGAGGAACATATCCTGCGAATTTGAGATCTCTACCTATAATACCCTTTGCTCTAGAGGACCAACAAAAGTCCTTGTTTAAAGTCGAATAAACGTCCCTGGCGGCCATCTTGTTTTTCAAAATGAGGCCAAAAATATTCCCAGATAACATTTTATGGTTATTAACATATCCTGCAAACTTGAGAAGGCTAGCTATAATATTTTTTCGTTAGAGCGGTAATGGTGAAATCTCTCTACACACTGCGGCTATCCAGTGGATACAATGATTTATTCAGCAGTGAGAACCTGAAAGTAGCTATTGCTCAGCTATGCCATGACATACAGGTCTGCAATTTCACTATGTTATAGCTGACCAAAAATTAACCAATAGTTTTCAAGTTACAACTGATTTACTCAATAGTGATAACCTCAAAGTAGCTATTACTCAGCTATGCAATGAGCTACATGTCTGAATTTTTTCTATGTTATAGCTGACCCAAAAGTAGGTGAACAACATATTTAAGCAAAATACTGTAAATGCAATAGTTTTCAAGTTACAACTGATTTACTCAATAGTGAGAACCTGAAAATAGCTATTGCTCAGCTATGCCATGAGTTATAGGTCTGTAATTTCACCAAGTTATAGCTGACCCAAAAGTAGGTGAACAACATATTTTAACAAAATACTCCAAATGCAATATTTTTCAAGTTACAACTGATTTACTCAACAGTCAGTACCTGAAAATAGCTATTGCTCAGTTGTGCCATGAGCTACAGGTCTGTAATTTCACTATGTTATAGCTGACCCAAAAGTAGCTGAATAACATATTTACACAAATTTCTGTAAATGCAATAGTTTTCCAATTACAACTGATTTACTCAACAGTGAGAACTTCAAAGTAGCTATTGCTCAGCTATACAATGAGCCACAGGTCTGGAACTTCACTATGTTATAGCTGACCCCAAAATAGGTGAATAACATATTGAAACAAAATACTCTAAATGCAATAGTTTTCAAGTTATAAGTGATTTACTCAACAGTGATAACCTAAAAGTAGCTATTACTCAGCTATGCCATGAGCTACAGGTCTGAAATTTTACTATGTTATAGCTGACCCAAAAATAGCTGAATAACATATTTATACGAAATTCTCTAAATGCAATAGTTTTCAAGTTACAAGTGATTTTACTCATGATGGAAGTTACTGAAAAGCCCAAAAGTAGCTATTACTCACTTAGCTATTGAGACAGACACCCAAGTTACTCACCATGTTGTAGCTCTGAAAAAAGTAGCTGAATAACATATTTTAACAAAATGCTCTAAATGCAACACTTTTCAAGTTATATTAATTAAGTGGTTTAGTGCATGATTTCATGAATTTTAATGCATTAAAAATTATTAAAAAAATTTATTAAAAAAAAAAATAAGACCGATCCAGGTCTCACACTCACACAAGAGAATCTACCTCTGGCCTAGTACATATATGCAAGATATGAGAGAAATCCCTGCAATAGTCACTGAGAAAATTGTGATAAAGTGTTGAAATTTTCACACTTTTGGTGGGGGTACCTCCCTTATAATGTCTCTAGCAAACAGACGAACAGACAGATTTGCATGCCTTGAACAATTTTTCATCCTCGATAGATAAGGTATCTTTTAAAAAAACAGCATATCTCTAGGCCTTGTAGTTTTGGAGGAGAAGTTGTTCACGCGGACGCGGACGCCCACGCCGCAGAGTGACGACATAAAAAAGTAGATGAACAACATATTTGAGAGAAATTGTGTAGCTGCAATACTTTTGAAGATATAAGCCACTTACTCATTATGGTTATCATTAAAAATTGACAAAGTAGCTATTACTCACTTAGCTATGGAGATACACTTCCAAACTACTGACCATGTTGTAGCTGTGGAGAAAGTAGCTGAACAACATATTGGAACAAAATACTCTAAATGCAATAGTTTGAGAGTTATAAGTCATATAATTATATTAGGTAAAAGTGCTATTACTCACTCAAAAGTAAGGCTGAGTCGGTAGTGGCGGTATACCGGTATCGAGACATGTTTACTGAAATACCGTGACCGCTTTTAACAACCAGAATCTCGAATGTCAGCTTATATAATTATTGGGAAACGTAAAATATTAAATGCCAGACCTGAATCTGAAGAAATTATGAACTATTAGCTCGTATTTCATAAGATTTTAATGCATTTATAGTGATTTCTTTGAGAAAAACTGCCATGTTTTGGATTACAGAAAATCACTTCCTGTTTGTAGGTCTATTCGATTGGGGAACTGCTGAAACTCAAACGTTTTCGGTATCCCGGAATCGGGATGGTTTTGCATTGGCGGAATCCCGGACTAGAAAATCTGGTACCGTCACACCCCTACTCAAAAGTAGCCGCCAAAAGTAGCGAAAATTTAAATTTTTCTCCTTAGCATAGGATACTCTTGTACTACCCTGTGGGTCAAAAATTTGCTCGAAATTGCTCTATCTCTTGCGGTTTGCGAGATATTTGTGATTTTTCACATTTTCACTAAAAGTAGCAATAAAGTAGCCATTAGTCACTTGTACATTGAGCAACAGTTGTGAAACTTAAATATGTTACAGTTCACAAAAAAGTAGATGAACAACATATTTGAGAGAAATTGTCTAGCTGCAATACTTTTGAAGATATAAGACATTTACTCATTATGGTTATCATTAAAAATTGACAAAGTACCTATTACTCACTTAGCTATGGAGATACACTTCCAAACTGCTGACCATGTTGTAGCTGTGGAGAAAGTAGCTGAACAACATATTTGATTATTTGTAACAAAATACTCTAAATGCAATAGTTTGAGAGTTATAAGTCATATAATTATATTAGATAAAAGTGCTATTACTCACTCAAAAGTAGGCCAAAGTTCACCAAACCCAAAAAATATTCAAGAGCGTAAAAATTCATTAGGACAAGTAATTTACCAAAAATGTGTAACTGTAGTAGTTTCAGAGAAAACTGTGTGACCCATGCACGCACGCACACACACACGCACACACATGTTGCATATTATAATGATAATTAGATATAAAATTGAGACAGTTTACCTACTACTTCCAGAAAAGGTTACATTAACTTTGCTGTCCTGTGTAAACCATAGAACTTTCTCAATTCATATTCCCAGCTATTATTATTATGAATGCCAGTAATTTCGACATTACAAGGAGCTGGTACTTTTTTTGTAAGGGTGGAGAGCAGTACTGCTTCACGCCATAGCATGGCACAAACCACATCTTGGCACAAAACAAAGATAGAATATTTAATAACAATTGTGCTGAATCGGTCACATTTGTGCATTTTCGTATATGCAAAAACACAGTTTCAAATGCCTGTCTATGACAGAAGAACCAGGAAGTAGCAAAAATCAATTTAAATATGTGAATACTGTCTATAAACACTAGTGAAGACAGTAAACTGGAAACCTATTTGCCGACTGAAAGACACTGATCCAAATATGTTCCGTTTTCTTCTAATCAAAAGCAGTTTCTTCGCAGTCATTATTTTAACATAAGTTTATCAAAATATTCAACTACAATAAATATATCACAACATTTTATAATATTCTATCAATAAATCACTCATTTTGTCCTCAAAAGTCTTCAACAGGAATTCAGTAGAATTGTACTGTGTTACCAGTTTTGGTTAAAGACTGAAGTGGATAAAATTTGAAAGGACCAAAATTATGCTGGATACAAAAAATTAGTTTCCTTCCCTCCTCTTCTGCCCTTCCCTCATCTTCTGCCCCTGCTCTTCCATAATGGTGACAATTCTTCACCCCTGCATGGATCATGGTGTGTTTGGAATAAATGGTTTGTACTTTGTTGTAAAGGTTCTAGTTGTGAAATGAACCTTGATGTTGCTATAGTACCTTAATATGATGTCTTGGATCTTAGTACCTTAATATGATGTCTTGGATCTTTGGAATGTGATACTGTGCCATTGCTCTTTCTTTCAGTCGAGGAACTGACCCATAAGCATTTGCCAAGTCCAACCACACTATTGCTAAGTTGCCTTTGTCTTCCTTTGTTGTGCTCCAAACAGCCAGAGAAACCAGGCATTCCCGCCTTCTGTATGGCTGTGTCTAATAGACACTGTCTATGTACTCATTCTTTAACAAAAATTTTGTTATCCTCTTTGCAACAATAGAATAGAATATATTCCCTTCAACGCTGAGCAATGAATTCTGTCAAAACTGTCCTATTACAGTAAATTTCTCCTTCTTTGGAACATAGATACCTTCAGCCCTATTCCATTCGTCTGGCACTCTCTGGTGAATCCATATTGCTTTAAGCAATTTCCACAACCTGCATAACTTTGGACACCTTTTATATACTGCATATAAGTCCACTGGGACCTGGTGAAGAATTCGCTCTCCCCTTTTTCACAACCTCCTGGACTTCCTTGAGCTGTATTTGTCCTAGGCTGAATGCACACTTTGGCTCATGTACACTTGTAAGCCCTTCAAATGGTGACAATTCTTCACCCCCGCATGGATCATGGTGTGTTTGGAATAAATGGTCTTCTAGTTCTGCTTGCCTACAGTTCAATGTACCAGATCTAGATTGGCCTAGCATCTGAGAAGTGTAGGAATAAGGATTCGGGATAAATGCTGTTCGTTGCTTGTTTTTCTTCTTCCTTGGTGCACTTGTTTGTTCTGCCTTCGTAATGTTCTTTTGTTTGTCCCTCAAAGTGTCTCTGAGTTGCTTTAGCACAGCTTTACCCTCTGTTGAGGCCATTTTCCAGTTCTTCTTTGTTTTCCTCAATACTTCTCTTAACTCCCTGATCTTTCTTTGCCTCATATTCGGGTTTCCTTCCCTCCTCTTCTGCCCTGCTCTTCCATATACACCAAACGTTTCCAAAGCTGCAATGTGTACTACTGATGTCATCTTTTCAACTTTCTTTTCAGCTGGTTTTTTTAGTGCATCTTCTAAAATAATTTCCAAATCATCATCAAAATCTTTCCATTTACCAGTGTCGCATGCTCTTGGCCATTTGATCTTTTCATGTCTTGCTTGCAGGTCCTTTTTACTTGCTTGCTGCTTGTCATGAACTTGGAGATTCTGAACACTGTGGTTTTCTTCCGGGTTCACATTCTCCACCATCACACCAGGCTCATAGTCTGTGCGCTATTCATTACTAGCTTGTTTGTTACCTGATAATGTTCATTTGTTATTTCATATATTATTTTATTGATATTTTTAATCAAGTAGCATGATTACAGGTGCATATATGTACATAAATGAACATATAAATTTTTTTAAACTTGCAATTCCTCCACCATTACTGGATGGATTTTAATGCAACAAAAATAAGCTGAAGCTCTGTAAAATACCTTTCTTATGATGTATATAACATATCTGTAGCTTACAGAGTTTCCAAGATATTTAATGAATAACTGGCACCTGTTCATTCATTTGTAATGCTGTTGCAAACCCTTATTTTTGCCCACCTTAGATGGCTTAAAACAATATTTTAAAGTATCTTTTCCTGGTGAAAAAACACTATTTCATAGATCCATATATATATATATATATATATATATATATTTTAATAAAAATTTATTTTAATATGATTTATGCAAGGAAACATACACGGGTGGTCATAGAGATACACGGTCTTCAGAAATTATGACACAAAAACTATTAAAGGGTTTAAACAACAAAGTAACACAAACCAAATGTCACGGTAGGCATTGTTTAAGTATATGTTGTAATTTAGTTTGTGCAATTATGTTATTCACACTACTTAAATTCGAAAACTTTGAAGACCGTTTATCTCTATGACCATTTATCTTAGTGACCACCCGTGTATATTATTAATTGTCATTTTTTACCCTGTAAAAATCACTTCCTGGTTTGTACCAAACAAAGAAACCTAGCTAGGTGACAACAGAAATAATTTAAATATATTTGGTATGTTCCGTCTGCAAACTGTGCCAAGCTGATGTATTGTATAAATTATATTATTGTCCATTAAAAACGATTCTACTGCAGTGATTACAAGAGGTTTCACGGTATGATGTTTCGCGGTAAAACTCACAGGAGGATTTGCGGTAAACTTTGATAATTTCTTTAAAGTTTAGAGTAACACAAAATCTTTATTTATGGATGGATTTTGATAATTTAGGTGCCATTCTTTTCAGTTTTTAATCATGAATCTAATGGTATGCAATAATGTTAAATTATCTTGAGATAGGATATTATATTTTTGAGCAACTAGAGTGCTTCTAATTAATTCCACTGTACTTAGGCTTAATCCTAATAACTGACTTCAAAGAAGTTAGGGTTTTTGTGTTTATCAATTAGTTTGTGGATATTATAGACATAAAAAAATGCATACAAAAATGTAATACAAGTCCAGTCACAGTACATGTGTACTGCTCAGCTACCAATGTTCGTCGCCTACCCAAGTTTGTCACCTGACTCAAAAACTGTTAAGGACAGATAATATTGATACTGAAACATATTCAACAAATACTTATAATGATGAAGTACAACTTTACAAGGAAAGATTATTGTAAAGAGGTTTTAATGTTGTAAAAATGCAAGTGACGAACTTGGGTAGGCGACGAACTTGGGTAGCTGAGCAGTAAATTAATGAAATAATACATCCTAGGATCTTAGAAATTCACGCGAAACGTCTCCCGTTTTTACCGCGAATCATCCAAATTAACAGCGAAATGACCAGGACAGCGAAACTTCTCAACCGCGAATCCTCTCGACACCACTGCAGTAAAGCGTTGTTTTGGCGGCGTTTTGACTTCACAGTATGTTACTGCTCAACCAGTGAATTTCGTAACCCCAGTGAAGTTCGTCACCTGCTATAAAAGCATTCAAGGATTAGCAATATCGTGGTGATCCGGGATTGCGGGGTAGCAATCCGCGGTTTAGCAGTCACCGAAGATCGGGGACCAGCTTAAAAACGTGAGTACAGGAAGTATGCACTCTTTGGTTTGAAAGTGAACTGACAACATACACAGAATATATATTGTCAAGATATTCAGCTAAAGGACGTCTGGGCTGTGTTTTATAACACAGTCCAGGTATTTACAGTGAGGTTACACAACTACTGGTTGTGCACAGATTGCAAGTCCTGTTATAAAGCAGGGTAAGTGGCAGTTTTAGTTTAATATCCACATTTTAAAAAGTGGAATACTTGCCTTGGAGCGCAAGGTATAATTGTTTGCAGGAAGATCATAGTAAAGAAGTTTTAATGCTGTCATAAAATACGAGAGACCAACTTCACTGGGGTGACGAAATTCACTGGCTGAGCAGTAGTGAAATACTTTTACGGGGGGAGGGGGGTACTGTACTGCTCAGCCAGTGAAGTTCGTCACCCCAGTGAAGTTTGTCACGGCATATGTGTATACCATGCCATTGGAAGAAGCTATTCCATTTATTTAAATGTAAATATTGCCTGTCCTTGGGCGTTTTTACGGCAGGTGACGAACTTCACTGGGGTGACGAAATTCACTGGCCGACCAGTATAACCTGCGCTTGTCCAAATGAATATTTTAACAAAAAGAAGTCCACGAAAATACTTTTTAAAAATCAAAAATAAGGTTTTATATCTAAGTTGTGCCGAGTTACAGCGGGAAGCAGTAGCTGAGCAGTTGTTTAGGAAGAGAAATTATTGATATATCGCTCACTACGTCAGCGTAAGACTGCCGAGTATTCAGTGTCACAGATGTGACAATAGAAACGTTTGGGGCATAAAATTTTGGAATCTTACATTATGACATTTTGTAATGAAAATATAAATGTTGCGCTTAACATTTTAGAAATATATCAAACCTTTAAACTTTTGCCAAAAATTAACCGTGTGCATACTAAAAGCTAGACCTTGGATGCAATTAACAATCGGGGTTTTAGTCATTCTGGCATTCTGCACAGTTCTCTATGGCATTACCAATTAAAAACCTTCCTCCCAATTCCTTCTAAGCACATTTCTTTTATCACCCGTCCATGTCCTTCATTAGCTCACACTCTCAACATACCTGTCATTGTGTGTAGCAGTTGTTGATGTAACACTTGAAATAAAAAAGAACAATAGACAGATTAGGATATTTTAGTTTTAATTCACTATTACAGCGACCATTTAGGGCTAGGACAAAGTTTTTCTCTCCTGAAATAAATGATTTGGGAAGACGAAAATATCTATGGATAACAAGTGTGAGTATCCTGTATGTATTTAAAGAAGGAGAAATATGACAGTGGCAGCAAGCACTCTGCGAAAAAGATGCCACTTGGTTAATGGATCTTCTAAAATTTCTTTTCTGAAGCTGTAATCACCAAAAGTTTCTGGCAAGTCTTAGGCTTAACTTTTGTATAGAAACACAGCCAATTTATGCCTAAGACTTGGCCAAGGCCTTTCATGAATATGCAACCATGGACAAGATGTTTGATTTGGTGATGACCACTATCCCAGCAGGCACACAACTTTGAAATCAGGTTGAAACCAACAGGTGAAATCTGGTTGAAATACACGTAGATTTTGCAAACCATTTTTAGTTAGATCCAACCGTTGAAATCATGTTGAAATCATCACAGAAAATCAGATTGAACACAAGGGTGAAATCTGGTTGCAATACATATAGTTTTTGCAAACTGTTTAATTTTAGTTGGCTCCAAATGATGAAATCAGGTTGAAATCAATGAGTGAAATCTGGTTGAAATGCATGTAGATTTGGCAAACCGTTTTTAGTTGGATCCAACCAGTGAAATCAGGATTAATCCAATGGGTGAAATTATGTTGAAGTATGTTTTGAATTTGCAAATTATTCTTAGCTACATCCAATATTTTAGTCCATGTTACTCCAACACAGATTATTTTTTATGGAATCATAACATTTATATTTTTTATTTCTCTTTTAGAAGGTCAAACCACTGGTTCTCATGTGGCTAGCTGGATTCTCATAATAACATGTGAAATGGTAATTTTTCATTTAATTCAAGCATATGTAATTACATAGATATTGATTTTTCATGTTCCTATAATAGGGAATTCCAGTTTCAATAATCTGATGAATTCTTGGTAATATATTTAAACAAATTATATATTTGTGAAGTGACATTTTCTGTGTCTAACTATTTCATCCAGTCAACCTTGGTAATACTATGTTAAAAAGAGACATTACAATTAATAAACTCTCAAGAAAAATCATAATGTTTTTTGCTGCCTTTCTTTCAAAATATGCAAGAAAAAAACACAAGCAAGCTTCACCACATTGCTGCCTCAGCTTAATTAGTTTTCAAATTTGACCACAAACGAGTGGACCTAGTTAGACAAGCCAACACTATGCTATTGAGAAAGAGTGTACACTTCCTATTGTGTGGTCCTGTCAGTAATTAGTTTTAGTCACAGACCTAAGAGTGAGTACAGCAAGAAGTACTGATAAAATAAGCATGAACCCCATGACACCACAGAGCTATTGTGTTCTCAGAGTGATAAAATGTTATAACTGAAGAGCTTAGGTTCATGCTGTTTCTGACAAGCAATTTTTTTATTCTATCTAAATATATTTGTCTTGTACATAGGAATGAATGTGGCACATAGATTTTATAAATATGTATGTATTCGTTACCTACTAATTATTTTGATGATCCACAAATATGCTAATTTTACACTGGATATGAAGTAAATATTATAGGAATAAAAGACATATTCGAGTGCTTTATGATGGTTTTAAACTATCGATCGGCTACATTAAAGCCACGGAGCCCTATTCTAAAATGGTTACATTAATATTTTGGTAAAAATAAGCAGTAAATCTTACGTAAAAATCAAAACAAATCCAACGCCATGTTGGCTGTTCTATCAGTGAAACAAACATAGCGACATCTAGGGTAAAAAAAGTAAGTATTTTTGTCACTCTATTTTCATAGAATTTGTTATGAAATATTGAGAGATTGTCACTGTAGATGCTTTCAATTTTTTGTAAGCTTTAAAACGATATGCTATTGATTAAAATCAAGCAAGAAATTTTATGAATATTTTAACCACTTATTTTACAGCGAGTCTCTAGGCGTATTCGACTGACGAGAAAATAGATGAAATACTTGTACGAGATCTATATTTTCAATTTGACTCTATCCGGCAGTAGATGTTATACATGTACGAGGTTACCACATGTCTCCCTGTTGGTAAACCAGGAAGAACATGATGTTCAAGGCTAAATAGACCAATGAAAATGAAGCATTTCACACAATACTTATAGAAACTCAAATGGTCGCCATTTTGTTGAATAATTTTGTATGGCTGAATAAGATTTATCATTTTTTCATGGAAATTAATATCTAAAGCACATAATTGAATCATGTAAAGCTTGAAAATGCTTAATTTTGATACCCATATTGTTAGTTTTTTCTGAAGAATTTATTAGTAATTTTTTTATTTTTGTAGTTGTTTGTATGTATTTATGGTGCTAAAAATGGCAATAATATATTAAAGCTTGGATCGCCCCCATTCTGCTTAAACATCGTCTTTATACTAATGAAAATAAATTTTGTTTGCTTTTGAAGGCTTTGGAATCTATGAAATGTATCTATACCATTTTTCTGAACATTCAATGAATTTAATGGAAATCCACTGCGCATATTTAATGCATACTTTCCATAGATTATTAGTCGAATACACCTATTCGTTTACATTTGTACGCGAAGGGATGATGTACGTAGAATTCAACAGCGTTACTTTATTTACCGTTCTATATTCGCGATTTCTGAATTGCGCAAAAGACGTGTCCAAGGTCACTGCGCAGCCTACCATTTTAGAATAACTTATTAAGACACAAAATAGATATGAAATTTTGTAATAAGTTCAATGCCAAATATATTGTAGATGTAAAGTAATTAACTTACTAATAAAAGTGTTCCTTGAGGTAAAACACACAAATTGAAAAAGGGTAATGTAAGAACTGGGAAGCATGAATCAAAACTTAGTTGTAACACAATTTTTATTTATTTTTTTTATTTATGTTTTGTTTTCTTTGAAAGCTTATCACTTTCAGGGAAGGCACACATTAACATACTCATGTCAGATGTTTTTCCATATTCAATATGTTTTTGTTCCAAAACATGACTACTTTTTCCCTTCAGAAATCAAACTTACATTTATTCTTGAAAAAGTATACATTAATTTAGGATTGATTTTCAACCCTACATCACCAAGATATCTTGTCTAAAACATAACTACATGTACTTTTTAATGTAGGAAATCTAAACAAGATTTAGTGTTGAAAATAGGTCAGGACAAATTTCAATGCTAAATCCCCAGAATTTTACATCTAAAATATGAATACTTTTTCATGTCCGAAAACTTACTTGGATTTAGTGTTGAAAAATTGTACATCAACACCAGGATCGATTTTTAACTCCAAATCAATGTGTTTTCAAAGGTCTATGCCTGCTGGGATGTTATATACTGACAAACTAAATGTAATGGAAGAATGGATTACTGGTTTGACTGGTCATGAAGTACGGGCCAGATCCCAGCAGGCACACGCCTTGAAATGTCATTGATTTAGAGTTGAAAACAGGTCCTGACGTTGAAATGCACATTATCAACTACTAAATCTAAGTTAGTTTTCTGACATGAAAAAGTAGTAATGTTTTGACCAGAAATCATGGTGATTTTTGGTTGAAAAATTGACACTGACACAATTTCAACACTATTTCAAAACTGGATTTTTGACTGGAAAAAGTAGTGATACTTCATGAAAAAATCACCACTAAATCAAGTTAGGTTTTTCGACATGAAATCTTAGTCATGTTATTGAACAGAAAACAGGTTGAATATTGGGAAATGAATGACTAGTGATCATTGATTGAAAAATATTTTTCTAGAGGGTGATCTAGTGATTAAGTCTAACTTTTTGAAAGAACTATTATTGCAATAGTTTTTTAATTTATAGGTGTTTGTAAAGATAAGACTAATTTTTAAAGATCATAAAGATGATACAGATTATGTGTGCATGTACTTGTACATTTTTATCCATTCCCCTTATTAATTTATAGCAACTTACAACAAAACTGATGCACCCAAATATAATTTTTATAATTTATAATTGTATTTTGATTAATGGAATTCCTGATAATTAAAAAACAACATTTTGAAGTCAAACTTATCTTAAATAAAAATGATCAATTCAAACTTATTCATCAAAACTTAGTAATTTGAATTTGTTTCTCAAATTCTCCCATACACAAATAACTAGTTTTCAGTTTGCAAGTTTACACTGAAAACTTCTCTATACAGAGAACATAAGTTATACCATTTTATCACACAACAGTGAGGTTGAGGGGTTCCTGGTTTTTCTTATCTGTACCCTGCTACACAGAACATTAGGCCTCTGACTAAAAATAATTAGATAACACAGCAGGGGTGGAGGTGGGGGTTTACCCTTGCTCAATTGCATGCATGGTGTTTACTTCTTTAGGTCTGTTTTTTTTGTGGTCAGAACTGACAACTAATTAAGGTGGGGAGTAATGGGTGGAGTTCTAATAATGTGGCTATTCTTGTGGTTTTTTTCAGTTTACAGGGCAAAGTTGTATGAGACACAAGCATCTGAACTGAGCATTGTGGCTTTGCTACATGATTATAGCTTCTTTATGATTACAATATAATTATAGCCAACTTGATAAAACTTTTAAAAGAAACTGATTGGATAAAATACTGAAGATATAAATAATGTCACAATTGTTTGCTATTTACAAAAAAAATATTTTAAAATTTCACAAAAAGAATTTCAATGGAAGGTACTGAATAATACCGGTCCTATTAATAACATGAAAATGGATATCTAGTTGGAAAATATGGATTTACATATCTTGAGCAATTATATTTGAAAGCTGATGCAAAATTATGTTTTATTACAATGTCATTGGAAATAGAATATTGAATATACAATGATTCATAAAAACATGTCATCTTGGAAAGAATTAATTACTTTGAAGATGTATCCAAATTGTAAAATGTGCATATGGATAGTTATTGTATCATATTATTAAGAAGCTATAATTATGACATACAAGCTACAATGATTCAAATAAAGAAGACAGTGTAAACAACCTGATTTCACCGATTGAATTCAACTCAATTTCATACATTGGATTCAACCAAAAACAGTTTGCAAAATCTACACATATTTCAACAAGATTTCACCCATTGAATTCAACCTGATTTCACCAATTGAATTCAACCTGATTTCACTGGTTGGATACAACCAAAAATGGTTTGCAAAATCTACACGTATTTCAACCAGATTTCACCCACTGAATTCAACCTGATTTCACCAATTGAATTCAACCTGATTTCACCGGTTGGATCCAACCCAAAACGGTTTGCAAAATCTAAATGTATTTCAACCAGATTTCACCGATTTAATTCAACCTGATTTCACCCGTTGAATTCAACCTGATTTCACCGGTTGGATCCAACCAAAACGGTTTGCAAAATCTACACGTATTTCAACCTGATTTCACCGATTGAATTCAACCTGATTTCACCGGTTGAATTCAACCTGATTTCACCGGTTGGATCCAACCAAAAATGGTTTGCAAAATCTACACGTATTTCAACCAGATTTCTACGTTGGATTCAACCAGATTTCAAAGTTGCGTGCCTGCTGGGATTCACAAATGATACTTAGACCATTTTCAACTTAGATTTTAAGTATTTCTTAGATTTCAAGTAAGAAATTTCGAAACCTTATTCACAAATATTCCTAACTCTAAGATGAACTCAGAACCTGTATTTAGATTTTAAGTTTAGTTGAAAGCTATCTTGATAAGACAGGACACTGGTATTTTGCAATTTGGTTTGTAAATATTGGGCAATAATGATGTTATTTTGGGATAAGGTAGGTTTATTTACCCAAGTGGTTACTACATAAGTCAAAATTTTAGCTAGAAGAAACTTTCAGTAATTGTTCATTTTACAAAGTTCATTAGAGTTTATTTTCACAAATGGCTGGATGCTTTTTGAGAAATGTACATATTTTCAAGATTTAAATTTTTACTAGGAATTAATTTTCACTATCCAAGCTGATCGGGTAAAAATTGAAAAAAAATAACAAAATAAAAATTAATGCCAAGTAAACATTTTACATTTTATACAGTATTTTTGTGCATGCCCCAAAAAGAAACGATTACCAATTATTTTTGTTTGTGTGTGTGAGAGGGGGTGTGAAGCCAAAAAATGTAAAATAACATGACACTATTTGAACACTGTAAAATATGTCACAGTAAAACAAGACTTTTGCATCCAATATTCTTTGCAGAGAGTTATCATAAACATCGATTACATGCACCAAATTTTACCATTTACCATAGCTTTCACAACCAACCCTAGAGTCATAGGGTAGGTTGTAGGGCCTGCTCCAGTGGTACACCCGCATAAGTATTGTTTGTAAATCTGGCCGCAGAAGTCGACAAGAAATTCTTGCTGCCGTAAAAAGAGCAGCATTCCAACATTTCTGATCCAAAGGATGACAGAACTTCCTTACACAGAAAGCAAAAGTCGATCTGACCCAGATCTTGGGGTTTCACTAGTACAGCACAAGACTTTAAAATTGATAAAAAGTCTCTTCGAATAACGCAAACATTGCCTTGCATGATTTCTTCTGTTGGTAAGCAACTCAGAAACTCAATTCTTGTTTTGGATGTTACAGTACTTAAGACTTTTACTGTTACTTTACTGGCCCAATGAGTCATATTACGCAGGTTCAACCAGAAAACACATGTTGATGATTTGACATTAGGACAATTTGTTATTGGTTTTTTTGAACAATGTATTTGACAAAAATCATGTATCTTGAATGTAACATTTCTTTATTTTTACATTTTAATCTTGAATTATTTTAAATTATCTGTGATCACCCCACCTCCCCTTCTAAAAGTTTGTTTTTAAAATTTCATAAAAATGCTGAGTTTTAAAATTTTGCACATATGATACATGTAATTTTACTTCCAATTATCTGCAACCCCCCACCCCACCCCAATCCACACCCGAAATATTGCAAAATATGTTTTTGCTTTTAATTATTAAATACATCTGGATATTTTTATATAGCCCCATAAAATTAGTTTTCTCTGGTATATTTGCAAAAAATACACAGCATTGGCTGATGTTCAATCTTTTTGAAAAGTATCTTCTGTATTTAAGTTGTTTCAAAAATGAACATTAATACAACAAATACAGTTGAAAACACTCACCAATATTGGATAGTCATTGTATTCGATAATTAATTAATTTGTTTATTTGGGGTTTTCATCGCTTTCAACAATGTACAGGTCATATCACAATGGATAGTTTTGTGGGCAAAAGAATCCAGTACATACAGTTGGTCAAGGTTCTGTACTGTAAACTGCCTACCATCAGTAAGCAACTACCAACTTTCACACATAGGGTTCAGGGTTTGAACCACTAACCTCAGAGGCGGGAGGCGAGTATGTGGGAGGTAAGTGTGTTACCACTGTGTCACCATGGCCCCGTGGATTGGATAATGACAGTTGGCAGTTTAAATGAGAAGTTGGAACTGTTGAAGCACTCAGACAGAAAGAGACTCCACCCTATACTACTTCACCAGTTCCATCTGCTTCCGTCATCAGCAAAAGCTATGTGGATAGGAATGTGTATAATTTGTATGGAGGAAATCAATCACCAGGAAGTTCTTCAGCAAGAAAGGAGAAGGAAAGAAGTGTTCCACTAAAACATGGTCCACCAGTTTCCAGATTACCAATGTTTGATAGTACAAAGAACTAGAATACCTTTATATTCCAAATGAAGAAAAAAGTTAAACAGGTTAGGAGAGAGCTGCCTGGATGATACACCAGATTATGTCTTGTCATTGTCTGAATACATGTAATGAGATTTCCTGCACTGAACAGACAAAATGACTGGGGGAGTGTACTGGGGAGTACTCCATAAGGAAATGGAAATTGTCAATAAGGTTGTAACAGCACTTCCAAAGAGGAAGACAGAAATTTTGGTTGTTGATGCATTTCTGAAAGGATGCAAAGATAAAAGTGGCGCACTTGGATCTATGAACTAGGAACCATTATATTTTAGGATCAGCCTGTGATTGTAAATAATCCAGAACACAAAGAATAATTCATGGCTAAAAAAAGCCTCAAATTAAGTCCAGTTCATGGAATTAGAGACAAAAGGAACTGACATGGAAACTTCCAAAGAGGTCATGGAGTTGATCTCACAGACTTTGGATTACACTCAGATATAAACACAAGTCTAGCTCTTTAACCAGCTGAGCTACAGGGGAATCCATAAATGCCCAGGTGTTAATAGAACATATATACGTGAGGATGTTACAATATTAACTTTAGCTATCAACCTATGTCTTAAAGGCCTAGTAGCATCAAATCTCATGTACTAATTTTTGGGGCTGAAAACATTAGACTGAACATCCTGTTTGCATAAATACCAATCTTTTGAAAAACAATCCAGTATTAGCCATTCTACAGCTGATTTATTTACTCTAAATTAGCCATTTCTCCTGTCTAAATCTGCCAGTAAGAGAATGTGTGTACTACTTATACTATGTGCACAAGAAGTATGTTTCCCTGTGACTGCTCTTTGTGTGTGTAAAGAAACATACAGTTTCAGTGTGGAGTGTTGGTTTTTGTTGTTGTTGATGTTGTTGATTGTTGTACAAATGAACTAATAATATGCTCAGATGTAAAGGAGAGTAGAAATATTAAATTCCTATGCTTGAAATGGACATAATATAATCAGTTTTGTTAAATAGTGTAATTTGTGTACACAAAGTTAATTTCATGTTTGTTCATCTCCTGAAAGTTTAACAACATCTGATAGCAACCTTTTATTCAAACACAGTTCTTCAAGAAGAACTGTAGCTTGGCTCCCAGGCTGAATCCATTTTGTCTTCCGTTCAGTATCATCCAGTCGCCCATGAATACATTTAGGGAACAAAGGATCTCAGTGTGTGTGCCTGTTAGTGATATGATTAACCACAGAAATCCATTTAGACACTATCATAACACTATTTCCTTCCTCAGTTGACACTGCTAACCAATACAAATGATTTACAATACTTTGAATTCCCTCAGAATTTCCTCACAGCCTTTAGTTTTAGCCAAGGCCTCTAGTTTTTTGCCTAATCCTTTAGCTACATGTCACAGGTCATACAGATGTAGTATGTTTGTGAAATTTTCCCTGACCCACTTTGAAACCTGCATATGTCGATCCGTGATGAACTTTATAATGTCTAAGCAATCCATCAAATAGTTAAGTGACCTTTTTAGCCCTTCCAGTTCAATATGGTAACTACCCCCAATTTCAGTACTTGTAACTATTCTATTATACAGTTCCAGACTAACTCTATACCTTTATAAATTCCATATTTTGTAGTGTCCAACACTGTCACATCGCCTGTCTCCACCCACAACAATTCCATCACCTCTTGCCTGTAATAGCCCAATCAGATTTTCTTGCTGTCTTTCCCACAATCTGGTAATTGCTGTAAAATTTCATGATGATTTCAAAAAATGTACTCTTTTGAATTCCCCAAACCTTCATAAATTTCAACAAGCGAATAACTTTAGAGATTGATGAGCCACTACAAATGATTACTGTTTGAATGCCCCTTGACATATGGTTAGCTAAGCCAGTTTGTGGTAACTTTACAAATTCACAAAATATTTTGACAGTTAGTAGTGTACCCTGTCTTGGTTCTGTGGATGATCTACCTGACACTGTATCATGGCTACCACATGATGGACAGTGTACCCAGTTTAAAAGTATCATTAAGGTTGAACAAAACACAATAAACTTGGGCTCATTGAGCACAACCTTTTGGGAAGTGGTGTCTTAGGTACAAACGGAAATTCATCATCAGCTTCCTGTAAATAGAGTGCTCTTCATGAACACTGTTGAGGTTTTCTGAAGAGCTTGTAAATTCATTTTTATCTTTAGGAATGTATCAATCTCCTGCTTGACAACAATGATCTTGAGTTTGACATTCAGTTTGAACACCTTTGTCCATCCCAATCTTCACAACAGCTTGTATTTTCTTACTATTCTGACTCTGTATTGTTTGGCAGGCTATGCTACATGATACACTTTCACATCCCTCTGTCATGTCAGTGTCTTCTGTCATGTCTGTGTCATCCAAAGGAGCATCATGATTTGTATCAGCAGCCGCAGAACTTGACAAAGCATGCATAACAATTCCCTTTTGTTCCCTTTTTTCATATGCTGTTCGGGATCTTTTTGGTTTTGATGCCTGTGGATTCTCTGTAAGAGTAAACAATGTTAGCACTGCATGACTTTTGAGTCTTCTTAAACTTTTTATGCCCATATCCTGCTACAGACTGCATGACATTTCAAAAGATTCTTCCGTGAAATGATCACTGCAAGCAAAAGTATGCTGAGAAGATGGCCCTTGCCAGTTAGCTTTTGTTCCTTGAACTTGTCTCACCCATTCTTTGTACCGGGATTCATCTTTCTCTCTGTTAAGAAAGTAATGAAAACTGGTGTTTTCTGTCCTTTCTGACCGATTCGTACAGTTTGGAACAGCACATGTTTTCCCCATGATACTGTGGTAGAATAAAACGATAGTGATGACTGAACATTTAAGTCTATTGAAAATGTAATTCTATTTAATTTTACTCAAATTTATTGGAATGTTTATGTTATTCTCAGACATATTTATTAATTTATATCCAATAGTAGCTACTAGTTACAAGAACGAAAATAATCTGAAATATTGTAAAGTACTTTTGCTTACCAAACTGGTCCTCGTATTTCACCTTAAGTCATATAATTTTAAATATTCCTTTGGTAAATGTAACACAGTCTTTTCTCTCAGTTTCATCAACACAATAAGATACAGTGAAGTTTTATACAGGCAGAGATTCTACACACAACAGATGACGTATACACAAGAGATAAACTGGAGGCTGGTGTTGTTGAACCAGAAAGCTGACAAGCAGCAGAAAAAGTGAAATGTTTATCTAAGTACACAAGTCTCAGCTGTGTAGTTGTTATTACTGGGGGTCTGTGTATGTTTGTTAAATATATGAGCCAAAGTTGTATGGTAGATGCTACTAGGCCTTTAAGTTGTAAAATAAAGGTGTGAACAGACACAGTACTTGGTCAAAAATATCTTAAAACACTATTCACAGGATTTACCTTTGAAGGATATTGTTCCTACAAGCTCTTTAGTGCTGGCTTGGTAGTAACTTTTACACGACAGACCAGTATACTGGTATTCAATTTCATTTTTATTGCTTTTGAGCTTGAGTGTGGTTTTTGTGTTTATTTATTTATTTGTTGTTTTATGTCGAGTTCAACAGCCAGAGTCATATTGCGACGGATAGTTTTACAGGTGGAGGAAACCAGTGCATACTGCACTGTATACCACCGGGCATCGGCAAGTAGCTATCAACTTTCCAACATGAAGCGCCTGGCCCGAGATTCGAACCAGCGGCCTCACAGGTCCTGTGGTTTTTCTGAAATAGTCACATATATTAAAGGTGTACTGAAAGTAAACTATTTCTTGACACTTACTGTTTTCATATTGTGGTTATACACAAAAGGTTACAAGTTTTCAGTTTCACGCATATGTAAATGAAAGAAGAATGGCTATATTATTTAGGATTAAAGCCATTGCTAAATGATAAATGTATTTCTCACATTACAATCATTTCACAAAGGACAATGAGACTAATCTGTAAATTTCATAAGAGAGTTCATACACCTGTATTGTTTAAAACACTTCAGACTTTAAAATTCAGTGACCTAGTGAATTATAAAATTAATATGTAAATGAAAAACCCCAAAAATTTACTATTACCTTATCATAGACAACCATATTTGAAACAATTCAGAGCTCAAAGTTCTGCAAAAAACAAGAACAAAAATTTGGAGTAAATTTGTAAGAACCAATGTTAAGTTAAAATAATCTGAAATATTGTGAAGTAATTTTGCTTATCAAACTAGTCCCCGTATTTCACCTTAAGTCAAATTATTTTAAATATTCCTTTGTTGAACCAGAAACCTGACAAGCAGCAGAAAAAGTGAAAAGCTCAAAAGCAATAAAAGCAAAATTGAATACCAGATAAACACAAAGGCATACACTTCCATTTCTATGCCGACGATACACAACTTTATGTCCATCTGTCACACATGAATGCTTCAGCTGCTTTTGATAAGTTGAACAGATGCCTTCAAGATGTCAAAGAATGGATGTCGGCTAGCAAACTTAAACTTAATCCTGATAAAACTGAGTTCACATTTTTTGGCTCCAAGAAACAGAGAGAAAGGTTAAATGCATGTTTCCCAATCGACATCTTGGGCAACACCCTTCACCCCACCGAGTCAGTCAGGAACCTGGGTGTGTGGTTTGACTCTGATTTTTCCTTCTCTAAATACATCCAAAATGTTTGTAAAGGCTGCTTTATTCAGCTGAGGGATTTTAGAAATATTAGGCAGTTCTTGACTGCAGCTGTGTCGGTTGCCAATGCTTTTGTTAGTAGTCGGTTGGACTACTGTAACTCACTTTTCAGGAGTCTCTCCAAATTCAATCTTCATAGATTACTGTCTATCCAAAATAGTGCAGCTAGAATTGTTACAAATTCAAGTAAATACACTCGGATAACTCTGGTACTCAGGAAACTCCATTGGCTCCCTATTCAGTTTCAATCAGAGTTCAAACTGGCTACCCTGGTGGACAAGTTTATTCATACTGGTTTCCCTAAATATTTTGCTCCACATCTATCCACATACCACACTACTTACAATACTAGACGTAGTCAGAGTGTTGCCAATTTCCTCAATGTACCAAAATTTCAACCTAAAATTCACAAGTCCACTAAGCAGTTTGGCTTCAGTTTTGCCTTTGATGCTCCCACTGTTGGAATTCACTTCCTGAAGACATTCGTTCATCACCCACTATTGCCTCTTTTAGAAAGAAGCTCAAAACCTATCTCTACGCAAAGGCATATCCTCGTTAGTTCATTTTCTCTTATGGCTTCTCCTTCTCCTATTTCTGTCCCTGGACTTTGAATTTGCATATTGCTATTGTCTTCTTGCGCCTTAGAGTTCACTACTTAGTGGAGATTAAGCGCTATAAAAGTCGAATTAGAATCAGAATTAAGTCAATATGTCTATGGTGTACAACTATGGAACAGTGTCTCTCTTCAGTAATACTTAGCTACTTGTTTTTTCCTTTAAAAGTAATTACAAAATCATTTGTTAAGTAAACATTATCACATACTATAATCAAAAGTTGATATTTATTGAACTTTATTTTGTTCCTGTCCATATTTGCCTATATTATTTTGTGTTAACATGTTAATCTGCTGCCACAGGTTTTTAATTGTAAAAAATTGAAAAGGTATCTCAAAACTGATCTGATTAGTACTGGGAACAGTCCTTGGTTTCAAGTGTTTCCTTTTTGTATGTTTCTGTGATACTGATATTTTTATCTCCCACCTGCAGGCCGTGGTCACGTGCGTGCGTTCGTTCATCCATTCGTCATGTTTTTACATAAACCTTAATATCTCATTCATTTATAAAGATATCTTCACCAGATTTGCAGGGAATGTTTATAATGTTTGTGCAATATTTTGGCCTCATTTAAAAAAAACAAAATGGCCGCCATAGCTAATTGTTTGAAAATCATAAAGATGCTCTAAATCTTGAAATATAGCAACTGGTTTCATCAGATTTGCACAAAAGATATATGGCTAGGAAAGCTAGTCTGATAGTAATTTTGGCCTAGTTAGCAAAACAAAATGGCCGCCATATTACATGTTTAATGTCAAATGGGGTTATAATATTAAAAGGCTTTATATCTCCCTTACCATTGCTCCTGGGGGTTTGGGATGTGAAAACAATTTGTAGGAAGTCAAGGCCTGGGAAAATTTGACCTTTGACCCCTGCTTCAAGGTTACATGGGGTCATCATACTCTAACATCCTTATATCTCTCTTAATATTGGTGCTAGGGCTTCAGAATGTAAAAACAGTCCATTGGGAGTCCTGGTTTGCAAATGTTTTGCCTGTGAATAATTTTGGCCTCATTTTGAAAAAAAATGGCCGCAATAGCCAATTATTTGAAAATCATTAAGATGCTATAAACCTTGAAATATTGCAGTTAGGCTCATCAAATTTGCTAGATATATGGCTAGAAAAGTTAGCCTAAAAGTAATTTTGGCCTACTTTCAAAAACAAAATGGCCACCATATCGCGTTTAATGTCAAATGGGATTACCCTATTTAAAAGGCCTTATATCTCCCTTATCATTGCTACTAGGGGTTTGGAATGTGAAAACAACTTATAGGAAGTCATGGCCTGGGAATCTTTTCCAATTGCTGACTTTGACCTTTGACCTCTTCTTCAGTGTCAAGTGGGATAATCTTACTACAAAGGCCTTATATCTCCCTTATTTCTCCAATATTACTGAATTCTTAAGTGGTAGATAACTGCTGCGGCAGTGGCCTTGTGAATACAGGGACTATTGTGCTCCAAATTTCTCATAATATCGGTTATATATGTCTGTATACAGAGTTGAAATAAATGTTATCTAATTTTAATTTTAATGGACTGCGCATTTCTTATTGTGCAGAAGTAGTAAAGAGTGGGAATTTGACCCCCCCATACCACAGTGATTCAACAGTTTACTTCCGGTTGCACATGCATATTGGAGCACTTCTGGTTCTGGTTGCGCATGCACAGTGTTGTGGAGCAATCTGGTTGAGGGGTGATGACATCACATCATGTGACCAAATGCTTCAATTTGATTGGCTGATGATGTCACATGATTACATTTGACTTCCCATACCGCATTGATTCAAGACACTTCTGGTTGCACATGTGCATTGAATCACTTCTGGTTGCGCATGTGCAGTGATGTGGAGCAATCTGATTAGTTGATGACATCATAGGATGCTGCAATCTAATTGGTTGATGATTTGATTAAATGCTGGCAATGTCATTGGTTCAGGAAGGATGCAGTCATTTGATTGGTTGAAGATGTCAGGTGACTAAATGCAAAGAATATGTTGGTGGATAATGTCACTGCAGTCATTTGATTGGTTGATGTCATTTGCAATATGATTGGATGTCACATGCTGTAATGTGATTGGTTGATGAGTAAATGCTGGCATTTGATTGGTTGATGGGTGATGATAGGGGTTATTTTTGAATAATGCCATGTTTGCTAGGGGCCTATTTTTGAATAATGCCATGGTTCCCAGGGGCTATTTTTGAATGATGCCACGGTTACTGGGGATTATTTGTGAATCATGTCATGGTTGCTAGGGGCAATATTTGAATGATGACATGGTTGCTAGGGAGATATTTGAATAATGCCATGGTTGCTAGGGGCAACATTGAATGGTGACATGGTTGCTAGGGGCAATATTGAATGATGACATGGTTGCTAGGGGTATATTTGAATGATGACATGTTTGCTATGGGATATGTTTGAATAATGTCAAGGTTGCTAAGGACTGTTTTTGAATGATGTCATGTTTGCTAGGGGCTCTTTTTGAATAATGGCATGGAATATTTGATTTTGTTTTCCAGTATAATAGGACATGCTATGTTTGCATAAGGTTTACACAAATCAATGTGTTTCAATTCAGATGTGTCTTCCCAGGGGGATATCTC
The DNA here is from genome assembly GCA_964017235.1 of Sabellastarte sp. h YS-2021. Taxonomy (NCBI): domain Eukaryota; kingdom Metazoa; phylum Annelida; class Polychaeta; order Sabellida; family Sabellidae; genus Sabellastarte; species Sabellastarte sp. h YS-2021. The sequence continues at coordinate 62,975,244 of OZ024934.1, read as the reverse complement.
CCAGTGGGGACATCTCCCCCTTGGGTGAGGGCTACTTTTGTGCATGCAAGTCCAGAAATGTGTTGTCACAAAGTGTGTTGAAAGCCAATGTTAAATAAAACAACATTGAAACTTTAATGAACAGAATGTTTTAAGCCTAATAACAATGGAATCAGTACAACAATGGATGTAGTTTTTTAATTGAATAAAACACATCATTACAAAAGCTAATAGTGACCTTTAACAAAGTTTAAGTAACATCATATTTTAACAATGGTGAAGATATTTAACTGGAATCAAATTGACAATGACATACTGACATCAAACACAAATAAAAGTTAGAATCAACCTCTACTCCTCAACATTGGCTATAATATTTTGGCTATAATTCAAATAATCCAAAAATGTGTTGACACAAAGTGACACAAAGTGTTATTACATTTTCACATATTGTGTTGATAGCCTGTGTTTAAAGTGTTTTAAAGTGTTTAAATAAAACAATACTAAAATTATATTCATTTTAATTAACAAAACAGAATGTTGTTTATTTAAATATGTTGTTTAAAGTCTAAAAAAGTTTGAAATTATCTGCTCAACAGTCTATAAAATGTTTTGAAAATAAATAAAAGAAGTAGTGGTTGTATTTGGGTGTGCTATTTCAACGGCAGGGAAAGAGCACTTTTTATAGTGGGGAATGAAATAGTGGGAATAAAAATTGCCCTTGAATATTTAAGTTAAAAATACTTTGGTTTGAGCTTATTTGTAAATGAGGATAAAGAATGGATAGACGATTTTTTTTCAAAACCACTCCCACAAGGTATTCCAAAAAAGAACACAGTTATAAACCTTCCTCTTCAATTCAACCTTGTCACTGTGCTGCCAGACAAATCATACAAGAAATTTTCATGGTAAAAATCAAGTCAGTTCCAATTGAAAATGATTTAAAACTGGTTCCCTCACTATTTGTTTAATAAAAAGTCTCTCAGGTCCCATTTTCACCACCAATCTCATTTCTTGATTTGATTGATCAAGCACCACAATGAAAGAAAAATTGCTCTGACAAAAAGTCATAGCAGTTTTTCCATTCCTTTAAATAAATGATCAACATTTTGAAATGAATAAAAAAATTGAAAACACTTATACTGAAAATATGTCATGAGATGATGATGATGTGACACATGGTTAACATCACAGTGCTTTGCCTTGTGATGTCATAAGAAAACTGTGATTTACATTCAGCGATTTTATTTAAACATGCAAACTGATAAAAATCATAAAAATGCTTAACACAATTTTATTGAAACTGAGTTATTAACTCAAAATGGTTAATTTTTTATTTTAAAAAGCAGTTACTTTTAAATTATTTTTAAAGGAGAGTGATAACACTTTTGTAAAATCTCTTCCATGCTATAAACTCTAATAGCAAGTATAAAATAAACAGTGTTGACCAGATCGCAGGGAGGAAGACGGTCAACTCCTCCTCCTCTTCCTGCTGCATACCATATAAGTATCATATAATGTACAAAAACACTTATTTTATCACTTAAATTGAAAAAAAATGAACATGTTTTGATTTGGAACAATCTTTAAAGCACAGCACAGTTATGAAGTGTCATCACATTTATCACAAAGTATGTGTGAAAGTCTGTGTTTAAAGTGCTTTAAAGTGTTAAATTAAACAACATTAAACTTTTATTATTAATCAACAGAATGTTTTAAACCTAATATATAAAAATCGGCTGTAATATTTTAATGCATCACACCAATTCAAAAACTAATAGTAGACAAGTGACTTTAATAAAGTTTATGTAATATAACAATGTTGAAGATATTTAACTGGAATCAAATTGACAATGACACATTGACATCACTAAAAAAAGTTAGAATCAACTCTTCCTCTTCAACATTGGCTGTAATATTTTAATGCATGATATAATATTTTAAGTTTTTAACAATGTTGATAAATTTTGATAATTAACTGGAATCAAATTGACAATGACACATCATCAAACAGAAATAAAAGTAAAAATCAAATCCTCCTCCTCCTATTACCCTATCCCTCTTCTTTACTCATATTCCCTCCTCTTGCATAAATAACACAACCTTTATTGAGTTAAGACCTTAAGTAGCATATAATGTACAAAGAAACATTTAATTTATAGCTTAAATAAAAATATGTACATGTTTACACAATACAGTACAATTCTAAAACAATGCTGGAATCATTTGAGAATCAGCATTTCAGATTTCAGTCTGATCATGTTTCCAGCAGAAATAACACAAAACAGTTTTAACAATTCACCCCACATATTTGAACCCGGATAGAGTTCTGGTTCAGTTGTATTCATGAGTCTCTTAGACAAGCCACAGCCCCAAATGGGATCACTGTCCACCCACACCGATTGTCCTTGCACACTTTGCAACATGTCACTAAAAACCACCTGCTGTTGCTTGCTTGATGCAATGCAGGTTAGAGCAGTTTCTTGTCTTTCTGTCACATGACACAAAGTACTGAGATAATTGTAGATATGTTCACATCTCTGTTCTTCCACCTGCAGTGACAAAGGATAAGTAGGTGATAAAAGGTGTGTTCTGTCAAGATAAAAAAAATCCTCCCATGGACTAACTAAATCTAGAGGCTTGGTATGCGCATTGTCCGTCAACTCTCTTTTGCAATAAAAGTTAGAAAATCCCACTTTTTCTTGCTTGTAAGTGAATATGGCACCCTAAATCTTTTACTGGTAGAGGAAAGAGATTGACCGCAGGTCAACACCTGTTTACACTTGTCCGAGGACTGGGACACAAATTTCTTGTTCATGCCTTTCAGAGCCGTTGTTTCCACTCCTTCACGATCCCTCAAGACATAGGTTTTTGTACACAGAGCCACCTTTACCACCCCCTCCTTCTCCAATTTAAACAGTCCAGGCAAACATTTCTGAAAGGCTTTGTGTTTGACACTAGACTGTCTGGGAAACCATTAGGAATTTGGATGAATCTGCTTGTGACAAGATCCATAGAATCTCATGTCAAATTCTGCTTTCTTCTCAGGTTTAATCACCTGTTCCAAAGAAGGGGCTGTATTGGCAAAATAGGCACTGTCTGTATCCATTTCAATGCATTCAAAGTCACTTCTGTCTACAAACATGTCCTACAAGTCATAGTACCACTCCGACATTTTAACTTGGCATACTGCAAGATGGCAAATCCAATCTGCATGGGTAAATTCAATTTTTGTCTGGTTTTGGTTAGTTCTATTTCGGCAAAATCATCTAGCAAATGCAGATTCTTGAAGGTTGGTAAATTGACTTTCAGCCCCATCTCTCTGTCCCCTTGGACATATTCCACTCTCTGGTGCTTTTCTTGGTCTATGATCATGCTCCTGTTGCCTGAAAATAAAAGAAAAATTGCAAGAATCGCTAAAACGAAAATAACAACTACATCTGCTTTGAAAAAATACATAATTTCAAATGTTATGAACAATCTCACAATTTCATGGTGTCTCCTAGAAGCGGTTTCTCAGAATTCTCATCCCCTTTTCTTATGGCATCTGAGATGCTTTCTCTGAACTCCCGGATACAGCTTTGATTTCTTGGCTTTCATTCCTCCCACCAGCAGCTTTCTGGGTCTTTTGTCTATGTCATATTTCTCACATGTGCTTGCATTTTCTCACCAATTGCCTCAAAGCGAACAGCACATATACAAAACAGGGTCTCATCTCAGAGAAGTGATCCCATAAACATTCAGGCACCTCACTTCAACCATCCCGTAAAGATTTCTTTTTTTCTCACATCCTGTAAAATTTGTGTTTCTCCCAAACCACTCTTGTGGTAATGATAGTGTGGCGACCTATCTGTGGTGACCCAGCAGATATGTCAAGCCTTCCAAATAGCCTGTTAACCCTACAGATTGACCAAATCAATATAAAGCCTCGCGTTGTGTTCAGATTTGTATTAGGTTATTAGCAAACCGTCACTAACATTAACTCCTGTTGTTAAAGGGACAAATTTGTGGTGCATTAAGAATTTCACAGCAAATTCAACAATGAATATTTATTTTAAAATATATCAAATTCAACAGGTAATTTACAAAATAAGACAAAATATCACCAATAAACCCTCTATATATAGCAATAGTATTTACTCGAATTAATCAGCTAGAATACAAATCAGATTTCAATTAGTGCACAACTAACCAACTGTCTAATATTTGTTTTAATAAAAAGGTCAAAGTTGGGGTTTTACGTCCCGTTCAACAGCCAGTTGTTTTAATAAAAATACCATTTATCTTTAGTATTTAGCCTACAATCATCTAATACTAAACCCTTATTGCTGCTATGTGTAGTAAATGTCTTACCATATTTGGTTGTTCTACTACTGAGTAGTTCTACTACTGAGCTGGTTCATTCAACTGATTGGTTCAACTTTTGGTCCTTCTGGAACCCTTTAAATCCAATCCAATTCAATTGCTGCTAACATTCAATCCCTCCTCACGTCACCGTTTCTAAGTGCCTAAAGTACTATATGACGGTGCAACACCGTAATGACGTCAGTCCACATTTGTGACGTATACTAGCGATCGCCATTGTAGCCATCTCTGCACCGTGACAAATATACGTAAATATAAGGCACTCTGTCGCCCCCTAGTGATGGATATTTGAACTAAAAGGTTTGACAATAAGCTTATTTTATTTTACTAGTAAAAACACTAGATTTAATAACACTGTATATATTTTATTTTACAAAACGTTTGCAGTGGGCGATAATGCACCGCATTTACACTAGCGACTGCGGAGACACTTCTTCAACAATCTCGCAGACAAAATACCGAGTTGGCGCATGCGCAGACGTAACACGCAAGCGAGGTCATCTCAATAGTAAGGGGGCAGTTATGTCTAAAGTGAACTTTTGATAATCACACTCTCGCATGACCACCACCTTGTACCCCTGTGTCTTCAAGTACTTGTCTTTGGTGCATTGCTGCCTCTTTTCCATCCCTCTGGCATCTTTCTTCTAAGCCCCAACTGTGATGCCCATGGTAATAACACCCATCATATTTGTACATAGTTTTATTTGCAGCATCATACCCATAAAAAAATCAGGGCCTATCCTGTGCTCTTTTCCTGCATTGAGTTTATGAGTAATATGCACTCCCTGCTCTTGTGATACCCTGTCCATCCAAGCAAACATATGGAGAACCTTGCCGTTCACTTTGGGTTTAAAATGAAGAGCTTCCCTTCTCACAAAGGAGCCTGTGGGCATCCCTTCTCCTATAGCCCATAAATGGAGACCACTACAGTCATAGACCACAATATTTTGACACACCTTTTTACCCCTGACCAAGGTTTCTTCAACCTGGTGATAATGGGTGAAAATAATGGAGGGCCACCCACAACGTTTTTCTTGATGGTGTGGCACAGATCCTTCTCCTGTCCAAAGAGACTAAAGTAAGCTTTAGTGTCCTTAAAGAGAAACTTTCTGGCTATTCCCGGGATAGAAATGGTTTCTTTCAGATAATCAATGTCCATGGACTGGTAAAATGTATGCATTTTTCCATGGCTTCCACAAAAGTACCCCAAAAATTGCTGAAGCTAGACATGTTTTCCCCATGCCACACCCTCTGCAAAGGCTGGTAGTTTTCTTCCACTTCCACCTCAGTGTCTCCCAATGTATTCTTCTGATTCAAACTTGAGTAACAGGCCTGGAAAAGGGGAAGGCTGGAAGAATCCAATTTATCCACACTGTCTAACCATTCGTAGTGGAAGAAAGGCTTGGCCTCCTCTGTTTGGTACATCTTGAGTTATTTGGCGTAGCTATACCCCGGGGCCAAATAGTGAGAAATGTCTAAGAAACGAAACTGGGCATTGGAAATACACAGGTACTGACTGGATTTCTTCACCACAAAATAGTCTTTAGTTTCGTGGAGTCCCAAGACTTTCACTATTGATCAAGTTCATATCATACTTGGCCAAGTAAAACCCCAAGATGGGTACTTCTTGCTTGTACTTTTCCATTTTCACTTTCAAATCTTCTTCTTGCAGTGTGACATCATAATAAACTAACTATGTCAAGAAGTTGAAGTGTAAACATCATTGCATTAAAAAGACTTTCATTTAGATAAAATTGTATTTAAATAAGCCATTTGTACTATGATCAACTACTAAACACTCCATGGCGAAAGAAAACCTTTTGGTGTAGCCCAACATTCTCAGTAATGTCAAATTAAACTGCCCACCTGTTTGGCGTGATGTTTATCGCTTTACATACCTGTTAATCTGTGCCCTCCCAGGAAACCCTCTTTTCATGCATTAGCCTCCTGTTTTTATACTGGTCTTGCTGCATTTTTCCCACCAAAAAAGTGCTTCATTAGCAGATAATTTCCTGCCAAAAAAGTGCAGCATCAGCAGATAATTTCCCACCAAATATTTTTCCCACCAAAAATTTTGCAGCATCACCAGATAATTTTCCACCAAATTTTTCCTGCCAAAATTCTTGCGCCAAATTTTTTTCCCTTTAAATATGCAGCTTTGTGTCAACTTTTCTATGGGCTTTAAATCTGCATGGACAATATGTCAGTGCAGCAGCACCTCTCCCCATGAAGGAGGAGGAGTTATTGATTCTTACTTTTAGCAAATTGTATTTGTTAACACCATTTATCAACAATGTTAAAAGTTAAATTTTGTTAAAGTCGCTTGGTCACTATTATCTTTTGTAATGATGCATTTGGTATTATTTTATTTAAATATTACAACAAAATTGTATCTTACTCATTCCAGTTATAAGGCTGACAACATTCTGTTCATTAAAATTTCAATGTTGTTTTTTTTAAACCGGCTTTCAACACACTTTGTAACAAAATTTTTGGACTTACATGCACACAATCTGTCAGTGGAGCAGCACCCCCTCTTCCCAAGGGGGAGATGTCCCCATTGGGAAATGCCCCCCTGGGAAGACACATCTGCATTAAAACACATTGATCTGTGTAAACCTTATGCAAACATAGCACATCCTATTATACTGGAAAACAAAATCAAATATTCCATGACATTATTCAAAAACAGTCCCTAGCAACCATGACATTATTCAAAAATATCCAATAGCAAACATGTCATCATTCAAATATACCCCTAGCAACCATGACATGATCCAAAAATAATCCCCAGTAACCATGGTATCATTCAAAAATAGCCCCTGACAACCATGGGATGATTCAAAAATAGCCCCTAGCAAGCATGGCATTATTAAAAAATAACGCCTATCATCACCCATCAACCAATCAAATGCTAGCATTTAATCATCAACCAATCACATTACAGCATGTGACATCCAATCATATTGCAAATGACATCAAACAATCAAATGAATGCATTTATTCATGTGACATTATCCACTAACATATTCCTTACATTTAGTCACGTGACATCTTCAACCAATCAAATGACTGCATCCTCCCTCAACCAATGACATTGCAGCATTTAATCACATCATCAACCAATTAGATTGCAGCATCCTATGATGTCATCAACCAACCAGATTGCTCCACACAGTTCGCATGCACAACCAAAAGTGGTCCAATGTGCATGTGCAACCGGAAGTGTCTTGAATCACTGCAGTATGAGGAGTCAAATGTAGTCATGTGACGTCATCAACCAAATTGTAGCTTTGGTCACATGATGTGATGTCATCACCCCTCGACTAGATTGCTCCACAACACTGCGGATGCGCAACCAGAACCGAAAGTGCTCCATTGCGCATGTGCAACGGGAAGTAAACTATGCTGAATCACTGTGGTATGGGGGTTCAAATGCCCACTCTATACTACTTGCAGATTTTGTTCAGAATTTGTAAACATTTAACTGATTAATTTCTACTGATTGTATGAAAAAGGACTCAGGTATAAAAGCCAAATGATATACAAATTTAGTCCAGCTCTAAAACTTGTTGGTAGCATCTATCAATTATTTTTGTTATTCCTGCAGCGATACAAGTGAAGCACTGCAAAAGATTTTTAAACGAAAGCCTTGATGGAGCTCACGCTTCTAGAGATCACTTTTTTCTCCCCCCTTTTTTTGTCTCTGGGCTCTCATAAATTGTGGCCACAATAGCTGTGTTTTACAGAAGTTAAACGGCGATGGGCTACATTAGTACTGGGATGGGTTACTGTTTCAGTGGACTACTCATATTTCTGATGGCGATAGAGGACCCAAAAACCTTTCAACCTTGTTTATTAAAATATTAACAGTTGTTAATCATTTTTGTTCCCAGCTCATTGATTAACACGTTCAGCATTTTATCAATTACTCCCAGACTGTGACCAATATCATCTTGCCCTGCTATTAATGTAATGGATCTTAGGATGTGATAACAGATGTTAAATACAATACCATCTTTTATTGAACTATCTTTTATTTATGGAATACAATAATCCATTTCCCAATGTTCTTTCATACTATTACAAAGTATTCATGACTGTGAATTGTCTTTTCTTAATTATTTTTTTCCCATGATATAAACTTTATTTGAAACAAAATGAGAAATAGATGCCATTACACATCCTGGGGGTACACTCACCCTGGCAAAAGGTGACCCAGGGTCAATTTGCACTTTCTATACACACAGTTACAATAAAGATACAACTAGAAAAATGTTTTTGCTAACAAAAACAAAGTGTCCCAAAAGGTTAGATGCTTTATAGTATAAAGTAGAAAAAGGGTTTTGAAAAGAAAAACATGCAGTGCTGAAAAAAGCTAAAGTTAAGCAGACATTGTGGAAGTTTGTGCATTAACATGAAAGAAAACTCTAAGCTTTATTTTGTTTTCTATGGTCATAAATTGTGTAAAGTTAATTTAATAAATGCTATAGTTTCTAAGAAGAGTAGTTTTAAAGTAGATATAAGGCAAAATCCGCTATTTTATTACTCCAGTTTGACCTGTAAGAAGGGGTCAGGGGGTAAACCTGACTGGCAATATAGACTCTCCATATATGGGGTAGTGTGACCACAAAACTGGTTTGAAAGCCCAAGAAGCAATAATGAGAGGGATAAAAGACCTTTTCCATATGATAAACTCAACTTTGAAGCAACTTTACTAAGCAGCAGATGTAAAATTTGCTAAAGTCTCTGTATGTCTTACAGTTGAATAAATGACATTTTCCATTTCCACAAAAATTCAAGACCACTGTCAGAATTTTGAAAATTCAAATTTTTTTCCAGAAGAGTCCTTACTACTAGGGGTGCAAGGAATCTTAAAATTGTGAACCATATTGATTTGCAAATCAAGTTTTGCGAACCAGATCAGTTCATGAATTGACTTGGTTTAAAAACACTTTTTCAATATTGATGCTAAATATTGTGTCACTATGAATATCAATGTCCAATATATCAGGCATTTAAAGGAAAATTTGCTAAGGAGGAATTTGCAACTCAATAAAAGCCTTTTTCAGATTCTAGCACCTTTTTTGAAGTTTTTACATGAAACAGCTTGTCACTGCCATAAATCAAAGCTACTATGTATAGTTCCTTTCATTTGGGAGGCCTACCCACCTAGCTAGGAGTACCCACCTAGCTCAAACTCGGACTGAGTGATTGGACTGCAAAAGAGGTTGGGAAGTTCTAATTACAGTTAAATTTGTTTCCACAGACATGATTAAGACCAGAGTTTGTCTTGTATAATTAAAGAAGCTCCCACAAGATCAGAGAACACACTCTTAAATAACAGCAAGAGGAAAGTTCTGTCCTCACATCTGAATGGAAACAGATATTAAAATAGATCACTGCCTGTACTCCACACACATACACACACACACCACTCACGAACACAACCCACTCACACACAGAGACAATTCTCTCATCTGCAGAGGAGTGAGTGAAGGATGGGGGGTTCAGTCTGAGTGTACAGACAAACATATGCACAGTTTGCTAGTTAGCTAATCATAGCTATGAAATCACCTACAAGTCTGACATTTTACTATGTTATAGCTGAAAGAAAACTAGCTGAAAAATATATTAAACATAATGCTCCAAATGCAATACTCAAGTTATAAGTGATTTACTGCATGAATTCTTGAATTGTTAATGCATTAAATCTTATTTTAAAAATTCATTAAAAACATATTAAAAATATCCAGCGCTGAGAAAAGAAGTGAAAGTTAAGCAGACAGTGTGGAGGTTTATGAATTAACATGAAAGAAAAATTTAAACTTTATTTTGTTTTCTATGGTCATAAATTGTAAAAAGTTAATTTAATAAATGCTATACTTTGTAAGAAGAGTAGTTTTAAAGGAGATATAAGGCAAAACACAAAATCTGCTATTTTATGACCCCAGTGTGACCCATAACAGGAGGTCAAGGGGTAAATCTGACCTGCTATCTGGACTCTCCTTATATGAAATCCATTCTAAAGCTCTAAAATCAAGAATAAAGGAGATATAAGGCAAAAGGATCAAATCTGCTATTTTATGACTCCAGTTTGACCCATATGTTCAGGGGATAAATCTGACTGGCTAATTACCCTCCACATATGGTTTCCCAATACCACTTAATGTATTCTAAAGCTCTAAAAGCAAGAATAAAGGAGATATAAGGCAAAAAGACAAAATCTGCTATTTTATGACCCCAGTTTGACCCATAAAGGGGGGTCAGGGGGTAAATCAGACCGGCTATGTAAGCTCTCCACATATGGTTTTCCAATACCTCTTGATACATTCTAAAGCTGTAAAAGCATTAATAAAGGAGATATAAGGCAAAAACACAAAATCGGCTATTTTATGACCCCAGTTTGACCCATAAGGAAGTATCTGGGGGTAAATCTTATTGGCTATCTAGACTCTTCACATATGGTTTTCCAATACCTCTTAATACATTCCAAAGCTCTAAAAGCAAGAATAAAGGAGTATAAGGCCAAAAGACAAAACCGACTATTTTATGACCCATAAGAGGGGTCAGGGGGGTCAGAGGGTAAATCTGACTGGCTATATAGACTCTTTACCAATACCTTTCAATACATTCTAAAGCTCTAAACTCAATAATAAAGGAGATATAAGGCAAAATGTCAAATTCCGCTATTTTATGAGGTCAGTGGAAATATTTTCCCATGCCTAAGGTATATAACTGCCAAATATGGTTAAAAAACTTGCAATAATAAGGGAGATATTCAAGGGAGACCATAATGCGACGGCAAGGAAACAGAAGTGAAAACAAATAAGCGCCCTTTTCAGGGACGCTTAAATAGAAGGCATCATATTTACACTTCTTTGAATTATACCAACACAAAAAGGATGTATTCATGCATTAACAGAATATAGTATTTTTACAAAAAAAGTGAAAGTATACAACAATTATGCTCTGAGGATATCTCTGAAGAGTGCCAAACTTTTATTAAAATGTTCTTTCTTAAGCTATAGATTGGGTAGATACTTTTGTTCTTCAAACACAATGTGGACAGTTTTCTTCAATTCTCTAATTATCAATGGAGTAGTAGTCTTTGCCTTTGTCTGTGTATATATATATATACAACACTACCCTATGTCTTTTATTTTTAATGATAATAACTTGAAATTTTAAAAATTTCTTATATTTTAAATGAAGATTTTAAATATATATCCATTCCACACTTTTAGTTAGAAATAAAATATATAACTCAAGTGTCTACCTAAAAATGTCTACTTAATGTTTTACCCGATTAAAATCATCATTAAGTAGACTGTTCCCTTAAGTGGACATTTAAACATGAAGAACTATGAATTGGAAATCAGATAAAAAGATCTCAAAATAATTGGTTTTGTATGTATGCTAAATTTAGGGATCTTTGTGTAAGAAAATACATCACATTCTATCTGCACATGTAGTTTTAGCTTGAATACCTTTTTTCAGACTTAAATACATATATTCATACCTGTAAAAATTAGTTTGATTTTGTTATTTGTTAGGATTCTGGCAACAGTTTCCTCTTTTTAGTTAGATGATCAGTTGAATAATAAAATCCCATGAAAGTTACTACTTGCTAACTATTATGCCAAATACTATGTTTATAATGCATGTATGGTGTACACCAAATGTCCACTTAAGTTGGCTGTGTCCATCTTAAGATATACACTAAATGTCCACTTAAGTTGGGTTTCTGCATACAAAATGACCACTAAATGTCCACCGCAAATATACAAGATGTCCACTCAAGTTGGGTTTTTGCATACTAAGATATACACTAAATGTCAACTTAAACTGGGTTTTTACATCCTAAACTATATACAAGATGTCCACTTAACTTGGGTTTTACATACTAAGATATACACTAAATGTCCACTTAAACTTGGCTTTTACATCCTAAAATATATACAATATGTCCACTTAACTTGGGTTTTTATATTCTAAGATATACACTAAATGTCCACTTAAGTTGGGTTTTTACGCCCTACGATATACACTAAATGTCCACTTAAATTAGGTTTTTATGCCTAAGATATACATTAAAAGTCCGCTTAAGTTGGGTTTTCATATCCCAAAATGTATACAGAAATCCACTTAAGTTGGATTCTTACATCCTAAAATATACACTAAGTCAATTTTTCCCAAAAAGTTCCAGATCACTTTGTGTATACCCTGGGACAAAATTTTTTATCAAAATATCTCTATCTCACCCTGTTTCCTTGAAAAATGGGTTTTCAAATTTTAAAATGCACACCATGACATTGCCCACCTACACCACCAACCAGTGTCCTACCAATTCTCAACCTCCTACACCTTACAGTTTGTGAAATACAGTATAAACAAACTTTTTCCCGCCACCTGCCCGCCCGACCGTGACCCCAACCGGACATCTTGGGTGAAAACAATACCCACACAACCCTTAAAAGCAGTGGGGCAAAAATGCTTTATTTTTGTGCATTTTCCAGGCATTTAAAAACAGCAAGATATCTTTCCATTTATTTTTCAAGTTTCCAGTTTAATTATCTAAACAAGCGTTCTGTTCACAATAATGAACAATTTATCATTGTCTCATTAAAATTTCTAAATAATTCAGCATTTGACAAGCATTTCAAAGTAACTTTTGATTTCCCAGTACTTTTGCTTTAATTGGGCGATTTTGAGGTATTGCTGCTGAATATCTTGTTATGTAGGATATCTTATGTTAAGTTTCACATCTAATTATCTAGAAATAAGTGTGCTATACATAATAATGAGGATTTTGATTCTCTGATTATAATTACTTAATTATTCACCATTTGACAGACATTTTAACGTAGCCTTTGTTTTCCCAGTATTTTTTTTATTTAATTGGGGATATTTTCCTTGGGTATTGCTGCTCACTATCTCATATTTAATATATAGCCTGTGTAAACTTCCCAGTCTTATCATCTACTTATGATCTTTCTGTAAGTGTGTTGTTGACAATGTGGTGTTTATCCCATAAAAAATTGCATTTTTGAGCATTTCAAAGGCGTTTTAAACTAGACTTTGATTTTCTAGTATTATTTACTTATGAATTTTTTTCTGCGAGTATTGCTGCTCAATATCTTAATATTCAGTCTAATATATAGTCTAATTTTTCCAATGGGTTGTTTTTAAACCACAGAATTTCCGTTGAGCGATACGAAAAATTTTAGCCTTCATGAATTTTAATAAGAATACCACCAAATTGATCATTATTACATGTAGAATTCCTGTATACATAGCTATTTATAGTGGAAATACAATAGTATTGTGATAGAAAAGCTATGTTAATGAGATTGTAAAATACTTAATATTTCGCACCAGACCAGATTGTTCAATATTATGTGTAGAGTACTGGAAATCAAAAGCTTTGCTGAATAGACTGTGAAATACTTCATACATCATGGATTTAAATAAGATATTGTCAGATATTGAGCAACAACACCCACTGAAAAAATCGCCCAGTTAAGATATACTGGAGAATCAAAGGCTTTGTTAAAATCCTTGTGAAATGCTTAATAATTGTCTGATTTTAATAAGACAACCACCAAATTGTTTTAGGACCAATCGGTATGTGTACGACAAGATCCTGTCTGCGACCCTTAATCGTGGACAGTCGGTGAAGAAAATGGTAAAATGGGCGGGAATACTGAATCGGTATGAAAGCCTGGGATTAAGTTCAGATCGGCCTCAGTCCCCGACTGTTCTGCGACTAAGAACCGATTAAGTCATTTTTCTGGGCGGTTTGAACCACGATCTTGTCGTACACATACCGATTGGGTCCCAGGACGCCTCAGGACTCCTGGGACTAAGCCCCGACTAATCCCCAATTAAGTCCCGGCTTCCTCAGGCCTCCTGAGGCCTCCTGAGTGTTCCTCAGACCATGATGGCCGATTCTTGTTTTGCAAAATAACTGGATATTCTGGGTATATATATATAAATTCAGGGAAGTAATTATCATTACTTGTCTAGGAACACAGCAGGATGCCAGCTTTTAATGGAAGACATCTTCAGCAACAAATTAGGGTTTTTTTATTCAGTTACATATACTGATGTTCTGGCTATTTCTACGTCGACCACAGCAACCACCACAAGCAGCACCACCACCACCACCACCAGCCATACAGAGACCTAGAAGAAGGCACAACATGTGGGCCAGGCCATGGCTACTACAGAGAGAGGAGAGAGGGGCCTACCACAACATTATGGCTGAACTGTATGCCACAGACATTCCAGGATTCACCAATTTCATGAGGATGACCCCTGAATTCTTTGAAATGATAAAGACCAGACTGGAACCACGTCTAGCCAGACAGGCCACCAACTACAGAGCTCCAATCAGTGTTGGGGAAAAGTTAGCCCTCACCATCAGATATCTGGCCACTGGAGGGTCATACACATCATTATCCTGTCAGTTCAAGGTTGGCAGATCCACCATTTCCAAGTTTCTACCAGAGGTCTGCAGGGCCATCCAGGATGAGTTCACCAGAGAGTATCTCAGATGTCCTACTACTCCAGATGAGTGGAGAGAACTGGAAACAGAATTCAGGATCAGGTGGAATGTTCCACATGCCCTGGGAGCCCTTGATGGCAAGCATGTTGCCCTGAAGAAACCCAAGAACTCTGGAGCCCTGTACCATAACTATAAGGGATTCTTTTCAATAGTAATGTTGACCTTGGTTGATGGACAGTACAAGTTCAGATGGGTGGATGTGGGTACAGCTGGATCTTGCTCAGATGCCCAGATATTTAATACCTGTCACCTGAAGAGGAAGATTGATGATGGCAGCATAGGCTTCCCTGACCCAGCACCTATAACCCAGGGTGGTTGAGATGTCCCCTACTTCATTCTGGCAGATGATGCGTTTGCCCTGAAGACCTGGCTAGTGAAACCCTATGGCAGAAGGATGTTAACCAGAGAGGAAAGGATTGCCAACTACAGAATATCAAGGGGCAGGAGAGTTGTTGAGAACGCTTTTGGCATCCAAGTCTCAAGATTTAGAGTCATGATGAACACTATTGAACTACCCCCAGAAACAGTCAGGGGTGTAACCTGACCTGATCATGATGATGATGCTGTGCCTGGTGATGGTCGGTTGATTGGTGGTGCTGCTGATGGTGGTCGTGACAGAAAGCCTGCCAGAGAAGCTAAAAGACTGAGGGATTACCTCAAGGACTATTTCAATAATGAGGGAGCAGTGGCCTGGCAAGATGGCAGAATATAACTGCTACTGCAGTAACCAGTCCTTTTCAGGACTACCAAATATTCCAAAAACAATTAATCAGCTGTGCTTGTTTCAAATAACCCAATCATTACCAAACATAATTCACCCAACCAACAAACAGACAAACCCAATGCAAAACATAATTCACCAAACCAACAAACAAACCCAATGCAAAACATAATTCCCAAAAATAACATACAAACGCAATGCCAAACATAAGTCACCCAAACAACAGACAAACAGACAAACCCAATGGCCAACATAATTCCCAGAAATAACAGAGAAACCCAATGTCCAACATAATTCCCACAAAAAAACAGACAGACAAACCCAATGCCAAACATAACTTGGTAAATGGAATAAATATTGCATATATTTGGAAATCGACACCCTAGTTTCACTTACATTTGGTTTTTATTCTGGAGAAATAACTGAAACTGAAAGTTTTTCCTTTATTGCAAATCTCAAAATTAAATTTTTATATTCCACTTCAGAGCAATTTACAAAATATAACCACCCAAGTGGTTCTTTTTACAGTATGGTTTATCTGTCTGTTGGTTGTGGGGAGTTATGTTTGCAAATTCGTTTGTCAGTTTGTTGGTTCGTGGCCATGTCATAACATAATATTTTTTATCTCTACGGATGGTGTCAGTGTTGGACTGTTTCATTACAGATTTAAAGCAATCCCATGGATTTTAAACTACAAATGGGCAGATTATTGGCCATATTGGGAGTTTATTTATCTATTTTTTTTTCTATGTGGCCTTCTGTTGTTACGTGTATTACCATGGGTTATTTGTTTCATGTTTGGGGTGGTGTGGGTGTTGGGCTTTTTGTTTTTGTTTTGTGATAAGTATTTGTACTGAACTGTTATGTTTTGGGAGGGGAATTTGAACAACTTGCAGCTAAATAATTGTTTTTGAAAGATTTGGGCGGCCCTAAAAAGGGCCTATGGGAGGTACGAGACCCACCCAGACTGGCTGGCTACTGAGGAGGCTGCTGCTGTTGAGGCGGTGCTGTGGTGGTGATGGTGTAGAGCTGCTGCTGTTGCTGCTGGTGAGGCTGCTCAGTGATCTGTGTTGTTGTTAGATCTGGTAGCTGGCTTAGTATTCCACTTAAGTTGTGTCTGCTGCCCTCGTTCTGTAATGTGAGCACTGATGGAGGGTTTCCAAAGCCAATGGGGCTGGGTGTGTAGTAGACATAACTGCTGCCTGCTGCAGCCTGGGTGGAACTAGACGCCTGTTGAGTGGTTGTTGGCAGTATCCCGACCCTCTGTGACTCTTTGGTAATAGTGGCTGATCTCTTGGGTAGAACTTGACATCTATGAGTGTTCTTTACTTCTTCAATGTCTCTAAAAATACCACCCTTGAGGTCCTCAAACTCCTCTTGGGTCATCTTTTCAGCCTCTGATGCCACGTAGTCAAAGAAGGGCTGCCTGTCTGACTTCTGCTGCAGGAAACCTGAGATCAGTGTCCTCATCTGGTTGAAGTGCTCGAGTATCTTTGAATCTGTAGAAACTGGTGTAGATGTAATAATTGGTTGACTTGCACTCTCCCTCAGGACACTGGACTCAAGATGTTCTTTATCAGTAGTAGAGCCATGCGATTCTTCATGCTTGCTGGTGTTGGGACTGGCCTTGAACCCAGAACTTCTGTTGGCCCCCTTGCGTCTTAAGGAAACCAATCTGCTGGTAGACCCAGGACTGTCTCTTGGTCATCTCCCTTGGGGCTTGGCCAGACTGTAGCTTGGAGAGCTTTCCATACCGAGTTCTCTGTGACTCAAACCACTTTCTGACATCAAAGGGCTGGAGCTTCAGTTCTGCAGAGATTTCTGCCCAGAGAGCCTCCTTCCTATGTCATGGAAACGTTCATGCTCCTCGTCGTAGACCCAGATTTCTTAGTCCCAGGACACCTGAGACGGTCTGAGGCTTCGCGGGACTAATGAAACCGATTCCTTTTCACACGCATGAAACTTCGAAGATCTGTTATGAGTCGGGGACTGACAAACAGGCTTCCTGGGACAAAGCTAGGGATGCCTGGGACTAAGGGTCGCAGGAGGCCTGAGACAACATAGCACTGTGTAAATTTGGGTCTGAGGAGGCCTGAAGAAGCCTGGGACTGGACATTTTGTTGACGGCGGGAAATGAGAATCGGTTTGGATCGTGAGAAATATCAAACATGTCTCACGGCCCCAACCGACAACTACCGATCCATACCGAATGCCTGGGACTAAGCAAATATTTGAAACCGACTACAAAAAACCCTTAATCGGGAAGCTTAGTCGTGTGGTGGAACACCCACATTAGAAATCAAAGCCTTTGTTGAAATCCCTGTAAAATTCTTAATAATTACTTGATTTTAATGAAACAACTATCAAATTGTTCATTATTATGAGTACAATACTCGTTATTTGATAAATAAAGTAATAACTCAATATAAGATGTCTTAAAGGTAAGATATTGAACACCAACATCCATGGAAAAAATTGCGTATTTAAGTGACACTGGGAAATCAAAGGCTTTGTTAAAGTCCCTGTTAAATGCTTATTATTTGCTTTACTTTATCGAGACAACCACCAAATTGTCCATTATTATATGTAGAATACTCGTTTATAGATAATTAGTCTTGAAACTTAACTTAAGATATCTTAAAAGTAAGATATTGAGGGACTAAATCTATGCAAAAAAATCGCCCAATTAAGTAACACTGGGAAATCAAGGGCTTTGTTAAAATCCCTGTAAAATGCTTAATATTTGCTTGATTTTAATAAAACAACCACCAAATTGTCCGTTATTATATGTAGAATACTCGTTAATAGATAATTAAACTGGAAACCCAACATAAAATATCATAAAAGTAAGATATTGAGGGACTAAATCTATGTAAAAAATTGCCCCATTAAGTAACACTGGGAAATCAAGGGCTTTGTTAAAATCCCTGTAAAATGCTTAATATTTGCTTGATTTTATCAAGACAACCACCAAATTGCCCATTATTATATGTAAAATACTCATTGATAAATAATTAGACTGGAAACATAAGATTAAAAAGTAAGATATCGAGGGACTAAATCTATGTAAAAAAAGTCGCCCAATTAAGTAACACTGGGAAATCGAGGGCTTTGTTATTAATATTTGCTTGATTTCAATAAGACAACCACTACATTGTTCATGATAATGTGTAGAATACTCGTTTATAGATAGTTAATATGGAAATTTAACATAAGATATCTTAAAAGTAAGATATTGAACACCAACATCCACAGAAAAATCGCCCAATTAAGTAACACTTGGAAATCACTTGGAAATCAAGGGCTTTGTTATAATCCCTGTAAAATGCTTAATATTTGCTTGATTTCAATAAGACAACCACCAAATTGTCCATTATTATGTGTAGAATACTCGTTTATAGACAATTAAACTAGAAACCTAACATAAGATATCCTAAAAGTAAGATATTAAACACCAACATCCACGGAAAAAAGCACCCAATTAAGTAACACTTGGACATCAAGGGCTTTGTTAAATTCCTGTAAAATGCTTAATATTTGCTTGATTTCAATAAGACAACCACCACATTGTTCATGATAATGTGTAGAATACTTGTTTATAGATAGTTAATATGGAAACTTAACATAAGATATCCTAAAAGTAAGATATTGAACACCAACATCTACAGAAAAATCGCCCAATTAAGTAACACTTGGACATCAAGGGCTTTGTTAAAATCCCTGTAAAATGCTTAATATTTGCTTGATTTCAATAAGACAACCACCACATTGTTCATGATAATGTGTAGAATACTCGTTTATAGATAGTTAATATGCAAACGTAACATAAGATATCTTAAAAGTAAGATATTGAACACCAACATCTACAGAAAAATCGCCCAATTAAGTAACACTGGGAAATCAGATTGCCTATGATTTGCCCCCATGGAATTTCCCCCCACTGATTGTCCCCCATTTTTTAGTCAGGTATGGTTTTCCCCCTATGATGCAGTGTTTTCCCCCTTTATATTTTAGTCCTTTGGTGCTATAAATGTTTTGAGTTTTCCCCTTTTAAATTTTAGTTATTTAGTGCTATAAATATACATTGAATTTAGTTCCAAGACTACCATCTGACATGCTGTGGATCTTGGATCAAAAACTTCAATCTGATAGAAATGTACTTGGGTTATTATCCACAACTAACTTATCAAAGAACAATTTATGTTTTGCACATGCTGTGTAACTTTGTTCAAAGTCTATCAACGTTAATTGCACCTACTTGTCTACATTGTGTATATAAAGCTCATTATTTGAAACATTAATAGATCATGGATTCTATTTCATTATGGAAATTTATCTATCCATCTTATGTCTTCCCCCCTCAGTGGTGCATAAAATCCTGTAAAAAGCCTTTAGTTTTTACTATATTTACTACTCATCCATAATTCTGTTAAAAAAAATGAAGGGGGGAAAATCACAGTATCATAGGGGGAAAACCATATATTAGTGGAAAAAAAGGGGGACAATCAGTGGGGGGAAATTCGGTTGAGGAAAATCAACGTACACCGGGAAATCAAGGGCTTTGTTGAAATTGCTGTAAAATGCTTAATATTTGCTTGATTTTAAAATTGGTTAATTATTGAGCATTTGACAGGCATTTTAAACAAGTGGACACTATAGAGCTAAACCAATATTTGTGTTTGGTGCCATAAACATTTTGTACAAAATATAAGAAATGCCAAAATGTCAGCTTGTCAGATAGTATGTATATTTTAAAAACTTGTTTTCTCTATCTTGTTCTCTAGAACAAATGAGAAATAGATAATTGAAAGTTGAATGTGATTTATTATCATACATGGATCAATAATATACTCTGCTCTACTTATTACCTATTTTCATGTTGCAAGTCAAAAACGGATAACAAAAGCTAAATTTATCTTTTAAATTTAATTTTGACCTCATTTAGTGGGGAGTATAATTAACAGTTGGTCCCCTCAGTAAGTTCAACTGTTAATTTTATTATCAGCCACTGTTTATCTTTTTTCTATGTATAACATTAAAATAGGTAATAAGTACATTTCTTATTTTTGGATAAGGAAGTAATGTGGGAAGATGCCTGTTTACCCATTTTTCTAAAAGCAAATCAGGCTGTTAACTATGAAGACAGTGTATTTCCAGACTAAAAATATAATACAGGAAATAAGAAACCAAATTAACGGTAGGTCCCCTCATTATAACCCCCCCCTCCGATTCAGGCCTCAAGATTCATTTCTTATCTAGAAATCAAGGAATACAGATACTTGTGTGATCAAATTGCACATATTTTCATTGGACTTAATTTTATGCAATGGTTTGGATATCACTTAGTGCCATTTCTGTTAGGCTTTTATGAGTTTAATTTTTGTAGGGTTTTAAAATATGTAATCTCAAAATGTCACTAAAGAAGAAGAAAAAGAGAATAGATAGAGAAACAGATAGACAAGGTCCAAAAGCCCAGAGAGTAAGACTGGAATTGTGGCTGAGTCTCAGGAGGCTACTGCGGTCAAGCACAGGAGGTGCAACATATGTCAGATTCAACTCCTTAATATTTACTTGGAAGTTGTGCCAAACCACACAGGCTGTGACTATCTGCACGATCACTCGAGGTTCTTGCTGCATAGTGGATTGCAGGAACTAAAATCAGCTGGGCAAAATCCCAAAGGCATTCCCCACCCTTCTGCCACAGATGAGCCTGTAATTGAATACCTGCTCACTGAAGTCCAGGATTCTGCGAGAGAAGAGTTTCATCAGCCATTGCCATTGGGCCCATAGTGTACACGTGATTCAGCCAGAGCGAAGACGGTGGTGTTATTCTTTATCCTTTGCCTGACATCACTGTACAGGAATATCTGGCTGTCAGAACTGGATCCACAGGCAGCAATGTCAAACCAAATAAACTTATAGTTGGCATCCACCAGGGCTTGCAGGACAAGGGACATCTGATGGGGATGCTTTTCCTGTTTATGGCACAAAGAGCATGGGTAGGTTCCACCTCACCTGAATCCCTGCCCTTTCTCCAACCAGTCCTATGGGCAGGTAGGACAAGTGACAACCTCTTCACAGGAGTATCTGATTTTGGCAAGCAGTAACCCAGTAAACATTTTTGGGTTTTGCAAACATTTGAGAGGAAACATTTGGCAAAGGTTTAAAACAGGTAGAAGCGTGAATCAGTTTATGGGTCTAATTTTGGTAAATTTTTGACTTTTTACCTGAATAACACAAAGAGTATTTCACATATTTTCAATGTTAATACCTCAAATAATAGGTGTGTTATCCCTTTATTACTGTGCCAAATATTAATTCCCTAATATTTATACAAATATTAAAAATATTGCTTTTTCTGTTTCTAATTGACCAAAACCCTTGAATTAGTTTTTGGGTCTATTTTGAAAAAAACATGTCACACTTGACTGAACCCCAGCTGTTTCAAGTTCACTATATATAGACTGTAACACAAGGACACTGACCAAATTGTGAGCCTATTTTGGCCAAGTATTTCGTGTAGTGGTGTGTCTTCAAGTACTTCAGTTGTAAAAACTTTTGTGTGTTTGATGTATAATTACAAATGTAAACACATATTTATGTTTGGGGTGTTTTATTACTACATTTTCATTTTTCTGTTCATCACTCTTAATAAAATTTAACAGTCTGGGGAAATAGCATTGGACAACATTACATAAAGAACTTGCATTGTAAGCTATACTAAGGTACAACTAAGAGGGATAAAATATATGCAATGTTTCAAAACAAGGCAATATCAAATCATTAATTGGTAAACTAAAAGTTGTGAAGCTTTAAAATTTATTAATTGAAGTATTGCTGTCAATGGGAATAACAGAATTAGGTAGAATTACCTATAACCAGAGCACTTAGGCAGTGCATACCTCTACCAATGCATGTAATAATAAGTAAATAGATAAATCCAAGTTATTTTTTGTATCCAGATGATAATCCAGATCACTCTAAAAATTTAACGGGATGTAAGGTGGACATATCTTCTGATTTCTTTTCAGGAAGATGCAACTCGTATTATTTGCAATATCTTGCTAAGGCACAAGCAGACAAAGAGACAAGCAGTTATAAAAATATTTATTTATTTGGGTTTTATGTCGCTTTCAACACTGCACAGGTCATATCACGACGGGTAGTTGGAAGGGAAGAGGAAACCAGTACATAAAGTTGATCAAGGTTCTGTACTTTAAACTGCTGGCCAAGGGCAAGCCACTTTCCTACTTGAGGTCATGCCAGGATTCGAACTCTGATCTCAGAGATTGGAGGCGAGTGTGTTACCACTGCGCCTCCTTGGCCACCGTTAAAAAAATGATACCTCCTTGGCAGAGGTAATAATCAGTTGCAGCAATCTATATATCATTGTCATGACAGAAATATGTCTGAAATATTACTGTAGAAAACATTTTGACAGAGTCAAGGTCAAAGGTTAGACTAAGGTCACAGTATGACATTGCACATCTTTAACCCCTAACCTATACCCCTATCAAGTATCAACATCCTTGGTAACATCTAACAGATTCTGAGATACAGGCCAGACAAGATATTTACCCCTGCCCACCTACCCACCCATCCGTTCACTTGTCAGCAAAGCTAGATGCCATGGGTGAAAACAATACCCGCATTTGGACAATTTGAAATCATGATTTGGTCAGTCCTAAGTGACCACAGGTGACAGTACAGATATTATAAATCTCTGAAGTGATAAGTCAAGTGTAACATTGGTTTTCCAAAATAGACCCATACACTGATCACAGGGTTTTCAGCAATAATTAAGAGACAAAAAAGACAATGTGTTTAATATTTCTACAAATATTTAGAAAATGATAACTGGTACAATCAGAAAGGGATAACATCTGAGCTATCACCATGAAAACAAATGAAATACTGGATGTGTTATTAAGGTTTGAACTAAAAAAGATACCAAAATTAGACCCATGAACTGATCATTACTTCCATCAAAAACACTTCATATTCTAGAAATATAAACATGCAGACACACCACTTCACATTTGGAATTAGTAAAACAGGCTCATTATTTGATTACTGACCACATATAATATGCCATATATGGTACACTTCATATAGTTGAAGTATTCATTCAGTGTTTACCTTTTTTCAAAATAGACCCAAAAACTGATTCAAGGGTTTTGGTCAATTAGAGACAGAAAAGGCAATATTTTTAATATTTGTATAAATATTAGGGAATTAATATTTGGCACAGTAATAAAGGGATAACACACCTATTATTTGAGGTATTAACATTGAAAATATGTGAAATACTCTTTGTGTTATTCAGGTTCAAAGTCAAAAATTTACCCAAATTAGACCCATAAACTGATTCACGCTTCTATGAAAACCATCTATATTGTATTTGTAATTATACTCAGCGCAATATCTCCATGTACTACAGGACTCGAAGCGCTATATGACCCATTCGACTGTACAAGTACAGTCCATCTCACAAATTACTGACATTCCCCTAACTAAACGACAGAGGTTTAAGGAGGAGCATTTATCAACGCCCTTGTACCTGGGATTGAACATACGTCCTCTGTGTTCCTAGGCAAGTGTGTTACCCACTAGGCCACAGTAGCAGATGCAATAACTTATGATTATAATTTATAATAGAGTGTTTTTAAAACATTTTATGTATACCGTTTATTAAATGTTTATTGATAAATGTTAGAAAAACGTTACAAATGAACATAATAATGTCTGGATAATAATGGGGTTAGAGATCAAATTCAATATCTTTGAATGGTTGCTCATTAATAAAAAATATTGTTATGTCTAAAATTGTAAGAGAGTGGCTTAGAAATTGCGCCCCCATTACATTCTTACCTTTAGTTATTGCATGTGGGACCATTTTTGACAAAATCCTCTAGAATCCCTTATTATTGCGCACCACCAATTTTGTTTTGACATGTTTGATGGTGAACGTTTAATAAGCATTCTGAAAATATGGGTTTTATTTAAAACGTTTTTTAAAAAATGTTTTGTAAACTTTTAACCATTTTAAAATGTTTCTAATGAAGACGAATTGAAGGGATGCATGCACAGCTCTCCCCTGTGGCCAGATGTCTCCATATAATAGCTAATTTCAAGGCCTGGGATGAACGGCTCTCTGAGAAAGGTTGTGTGCCTCAGTAGGTCTGGTGTCAATCAACGCTCTGGTGTCAATCAACGCTCAATTTCAGTGAATATCTCAGGAGATGTCAGGATTAAATCGGTGAAATTAGTAAACTCCTGTCTTCCCGTCTTGTTAGCCACTGCTAATGAATTTGACCTGTCCAGTGACGCCTATATATAGGGATCAATACTGGATATGACATTCATATTTATTTGGGGTTTTACGTCGCTTTCAACACTGTATAGGTCATATCACGACGGGTAGTTGGAAGGGCAGAGGAAACCAGTACATAGAGTTCGCTAGGGTTGTGTACTGTAAACTGCCGACCAACGGCAAGCAACTACCAGCTTTCCCACTTAAGGCCGTCACGGGGATCGAACCCCGGCCTCAGAGGTGGGAGGCGAGACTGTTACCACTCTGCCACCGTGGCCCCCAATACTGGATATGAAGAAAATCGGCAAAATCACCATAGGATTCTATCGCAACCTTATGGCAGAGCAATCGTAGTGATTGTAAACCCTGAAATCAGATCGACGAGAGGATCACAAACCTGTCAACCTCTCACCCACTGAGCCTCTAGTCACAGAGAATTTCCCAATTCCAAAATTTTCACAATTGGGAGCAGGGTTTACAATATATCGCAAAAGTATCTCCCTTTATTGTTTTATTTTATCATGAAAACTCACATTTGTGAAAAGTGTATTGGACACATTCAGGTTCTTTCAGTCAGTAATTGTAAAAAACATACCCTGACCAGTAAATTAAAAATGTTGGATCTGGATGCATGTATAAGAACTCAATAATTTCACATTTACAGTGTATCTCCATCAATTGAAATTTACATTGCGAAGACAGTAAAATATATATAATGAAAAAAACCAGTATTCTGACATGACCCAATTGGCCTGAGAATAATGATTCAAAAACATACATAAAAATCATCCAAAAACCAGCAGTGCTACGTTTTGGTTATTATATGTATTTTATGTGGTTTCAAATAACTACAATGACTAATATTTAATAACACTGCCATTGGTACTTCACATATCTGTATCATAATATTTAAAACTGAGGTTTATGATTGCTGCAACTAAGCAAAAACCTGGTCAATAACTAGAAGAGATACCGTTGTTTAAATAAGTAAATGTATGTATACTCAAGGACCCTCATTACAACAGCAACTCCTACATGTAAATTTGCAAGCGGCACACAACCCAGTTGTCCTGTGATAATAATGTTATCACCTGTTTGTTTTGAATAATGACGAGAAGTGCAGATCCCCCTGAACAAATCACCAAGATACAGTTATTAAATTGGTTTGGACACTGTTGTCACTTCCCTTAAAATGGAAAATATGTCTGCTGTGCCGGAGGAATTGTTACAAAACCATGTGACATGATATAAAGATCACTTGCAACATCTGTTTTGGAAAAAAATTAGGAATTAGCATTGTTTTGCAAAAAAAATCTGAATTCAAATATATCTGAATAGATATTTCTATTAAGGGAGATACAGATTTGATATCTTACCAAAGCTTTAAATAATATACATCACATAATAAAAACTGAACAGCATTCTTGGTCAGAATGGGGATTAGTTGTGGATCAAAATGTTCTCAAATCCTTCTGGTTGTCATCAACTTCGTGGTTTTTGTGAGTACATATTTCATTCCTTTTTCTGTTTACAATTACAATTGCTCTGCTACAAGTTATATATATATATTTCCAGTAACAGATATTTAGGGAATATTTATCAGGCTATTGCAGTTTATTTTTTATATGCTTTACAACAAGGATAAGTTTGAAAACTGATGGAGATGATTCTCTGGTGTAGTATACATACTTCTCATAACCATTATCACACCCAAAGTTTTTGGCAATCATCTGGCCAGTTTGAATTTACTCGTGTGCTATGGCGTGTTTTTTGTTCTTCTTCATTTGTCTGCAAGGATTGATCTTTTAATAATAATTTCCAGGTTGAATTTTTAACTTTCTGGTTTGGTGCAATCAAACTTATCAGACCACAGTCATTATAAGAGATTATTTCTTTATCTTTCATGGGGTTTCCAACTGATTAGCTTACGGTATTTTCACGAAGAAAAGTAATACAGTATGAGTTACCACTGTTAAGGAATTTATTTTCTGTCTAGCTAACAGCTTTCCTTACTGGAGTTATTAGCTACAACCCCATTGGCTTATTTACTTTTGACTGTGGTTGGGTCCACTTTATATTTTGATAGGATGCCTTTGTTGGAATTCACATACGGGTAATGGGGGTGTTCCACTGGAGCCTACCTGTCAGTAACTAGGTATTTTTTGAGGGTCGGAAGCAATGTTTACAGTCGGATAGTGTCAGTTGCAAGTTCCCGGCTTGTCTCAGTGGATCGGCAAAGTATCAAAGATGTTTGCTATTTCACCTACCCTCCACCACTCTGCATCTAAACTGTGGCTCCAACCACCTGGTGACCGTCCTGTTGTGGATCTCTACGGCTTGTCAGTTGTACTTCCTGTCTTGTCCTACACTGTTAATGTATTGTCTTGTAAAACTTCCCATCCTGTCCTGCTTCAGTACCAAGACTAACTGACCGTACTCGAAAGCAAACCGGCCTGTTGTAAACATAACCGACTTGTCAAGACAGGAAATCTGATAAAGTTAGCTGACTTTATACTTTAGGATTTTGTTTTTTATGAAAACGATGCTGCTTATTATTTGACAATGGGTCCCAAGAAAGGCAGAAGAGTGAGGAAGATAAAAGTTCCCACTGACAGTGTTCCTGAATTTGAACTGGGGGACACAGTGGTGGATATCCAGCAGAGGAGCGAGGAAAGGGAGGCCAGAGAGAGGGAGGAGGCATGACAACAGCAACAGAGGGAGGAGGAGGCAAGGAGGTAGGAGGAAAGAGTGGAGGAAACACACTCTCAAGAGGAGGGACAGACAGAAAAAAGGCCAAGGGCAGAAAGAAGTGACACTGGGACAGAGGCTGCTGGAGGAGAGGCGGGACCATCACAGTTGCTTTGCAAGAAGGGGCACATGACCAACGTATATCTATCTGACTGATGCTGATGAGGAGGCTATTGTGGACTTTGTGAAGGACCATGAGGAGTTGTACAACAAGACAAGTGTACATTTCAAGGACAAAGCGAGGAAGGAGTCTCTCTGGGAGGAGTTCGCCAGGAGTCGCAAGCTGTCTGTCAAGGTGCGCAAGACTTGGTTTGACTCGCAAAGGACACATTATGGGAAGCTGACGCAGTCGTAGTCTGGACAGGCCCTGAAGGAGATGACTGGATGTCAGACTTAGATACAAGACAAGCTAGGATTCTTGAGGTTGCATATCAGATGCAAGGGGCAAAGCAAGTCATCAGCCTTCAAATCGCAAGCCCCAGGAGCCAGTGCTTCAACTACTACAGCACACGACATCTCCAGAGCCTCTACTGACACAGACAGTATGGAGATAAGCATACTGTCAACAGACACCACGTTACAGCCTCAACAAGTCACAACCTCCACCGCAGCTTCAGGGCACTCTTCGGTCGACCGGCAGGTCATGGACCAGTTCACACAGATGAGAAGCATGGTGTCATTATTCCTCGGGCAAAAGCAGGAGACAACAACACATACAGTCTTCTGCAACTACCTGGGATCAGAGGTGGAGGGATTAGAGGATAGAGACTTTCAGACATTTAGGAACGAGGCTGTCAAGCTCCTTAGCAACATTCAAAGCAAGGCAGAAGAACGTGGTCGTCAGCCCCAGCACCAGACACTTTCACGTAGCTCAAGTACAGCTTCAACATTTGTGACACACACATTTCAACAGCCACAGCAGCAAGCTCCAGCTGCAAGGGAATACATCTCAAGACATCCCAGACACAGATGATTTCAAGCCAGCCTATCCAACCCGCTCAGCAGAGCCAAGTGGCCACAGAGGACGGCAGCAGCAATCAGAGGGCAGCCGACTTCCTTCCTACCAACAGGCTGGACCTTCAAGACCACTTATGTTCACCTTGACACCGACAAAGCACTTCAACTCTCCATCAGTTGCCTCAGCTACAGGCAAAGAAAGCCAACACAACATATCAGGACTTTCAAGCTTCTTTGTAAATCTTCAGTCTGTGATTAGCCACAAACAGATTGACACACCACAACCATATTCACCAGTCAAGACACAAGCCGCCTCACCTCCAACCACCACCGCCTCACAGCAAGAACAACAACAACAACATAAATAAATAAATGAGAAAAAAAAAACTAAAACAAATTTGGAAAAAAACTTTATTGAAAAACTCCCAAATGATGATGAATTTTAAAGAAATTTGAAAAAAATAAATGGGGCAAACACTAAGAGATTTGCCCCCTCAAAGATTGAAGTTGTTAAAAACAGTAACAAGTTTGACTTAAATCAGGGTCTGTCGTTGGTCTGAAATATTTTGACATTTGGATTCGACCTTGTGACCTTTTTGACCCGTTGCTAAATATTTCAAATTACCATAACAGATTTTGCAGATTTGATGTTTAAAAGATCAGAAGAAAATAATTTAAGAGTGGTGGTTGAAACTTTTTTGAAATCAAATGGATTTGTTTTGAAAAAAAAATTGTTGGAAGTAGTCCTTCAGTAGTTCTCATTGTTGTTTAGCCTCCCTCAAAGGATTCCTGTAGCTCTCATTGGGCACATACACTGTCTGATCATTCTGTTGGGCTGCTACATCATTTCCTGGGGTTGGTGCCCTGTCTGTCCCGCCCAGGTGTGTCCTCAGCATGTTGTGCAACACCACACATGTAAACACAATGTCTCTGACAACCCTTGGCTTTTGGTCCATGGTACCCAGTAGTACCCTGAAGCAGCTCACTAAGATTCCAAAAGTGTTTTCCACAACCCTCCTGCCCCTGGAGATCCTATAGTTGGCTATTCTTTCTTCCCTGGTCAGTTGTCTTCGGCTGTAGGGTTTCGCCATCCAGGGCATCAAGGCAAAGTCATCGTCACCCAGCAAAAAGTATCGAAAGTCTGGCCCTCCGTCCCCCAGGGGTTCAGGTGGTGGAAGGTGGTTCCCGTCCTCTATCTTATTCCCTCAAAAGGCTTCTCTTGAAAATCTGTGCATCAGAGCAGGAACCACTGGACCCGCAGTCTATCCACATGAATCTGTATTCTGTGTCAACCAGGGCCAGGAGAACCAGGGAAAAGAAGCCCTTGTAGTTGTAATAGTCACTGCCTGTTTTCTTTGGCTTCTTCATGGCGATTTGCTTTAAGTCTATGGTACCTACAGCGTGGAACACATTCCATCTAGGCAGTGCAAATAGGCTCTGAATACCTGTTGGACGAATTTGCAGATGGTGGTGTGGCTAACCAACCAGTGGTACGGCAGGGAGGTGTAGATCTCTCCAGTGGCAGGGTGTCTCAGGGTTATAGCCAGTTTGATTCCAACTTCCAGTGGCTTCCCAAAATTGGTGACTGACTTGTTGATGCTGTGGTAAATGTGCTCCTTTATGAGGTAAAAAATGGAGGTGGCATCCTGACAAAATTCATGCATCCCTTGTCAGGTTTCTGAAGGATCCAGGGCATGACCCAGGAGTTGGGTGGCTTGAGGCTGTGCTGGTAGCTGTATGGCAGGTGATGGTACTGGGTACAAATGTGCCCTCCTCTGTCTTCCCATCAAGATGCAAATCAAAATATTAAACTCAATAAAAACCAAAAGTATCGTTAGCTGATGTATGAAGTGTCTGTGATGTGTAGCTGGGATCTTTGCATTGACAATGATGTTTTTGTGAGCCAGATGGGGTTTATATAGTTTTAGTTCGATCCTGAATACTTCAGTGCTGTCTATTTGTGAGTACGGCTTGTTGGGTGTTGCTATGGCTTGTCTTTTTGGGGTTTATTGCTTTTCCTTGTAGGTTCCCGTCTTGTCTTGAAGAAAATGATCCCGATCCCAAGTCAGGTAGGGAACTGGATCCAGACTTGCCAGTATGGTCTACGTCCTGTCTTGAAGATGTAACCGACCCATCATTTTCACACTCTTTTGGGGGGGTTTCATCCCCGATTCCATGACTTTTGCAACCGACCCTACAGTCGTAGAGTCGGTTACTGGGTTGGTTCCAGTGGAACCCCCCCTTATAAGATGTCCTTGTTGGCATATGACACAACTGGAAAATATTTTGCATTCAGGACCACTGTTCTGAAACATTTAAAAATACTTTCCAGGTGCTAGGAAATGTTTGACTGCCCCATAAATTAGTTCAATATTGTCTCCATCCTTGGTTCAACTGGAAATCATCCAAGCTTAGATTTCTCATAGATTCTCATTCCATACATAGTCCTTCTTAGCAGCAAAGGTCATACCCAGAGCCAAGTCTCTCTGACTGTGAATATGATCACATACAAGACCATAGGTTTCTCAATCACACAGAATTCTGGTTCATTAACATCCTGTATCCATTGAAATTGTTGGCCTTATTAATTCATGTTATTTTACGTTGTTGTGCAACTTTGAACAGTTTGACATATGCATGAGAAATTAATAATAACCATAGTTTTATATATATGATTCCCTTACAGTCTTCACCTTGTTTACACCAACCTGACCATACTCATTTGAACAAATTACAATATTAATCTTATTATTTTCTATGTGTTCGTCTTCACAAACCCTGACAACAAGTCTCACTTTTACTTTTGTGTGAACTGTGCTGGTGACTGTGTATATAGATTTGCGGTCTGGCAGTGATTGGGGTTGCAATTGCTCTGAAATTTGCTACAGAGGATATGATAGGATGGCTTGTGGACATTGTTGGCACTTATGTGGACTGGGGAGTGCTTGCTGGGGCTTTCTATGTGATGCTAGGCGTTGGAGTCTTCCTAGTATCAGTGGGTTTCTTTGGCTGCTGTGGAGCTGTGAAGAGAAACAAGTGTCTGTTGGGAATGGTAAGTTGAAATACACATACAGGTTTATGAACATATTTCATATTATTTAAAGAAATGCCATTTTATATATTTACAACCTTGGAACCAACAAACCTGTAACTGACAAAAATGCATCATTTCTCATTCTTAAGGCTTGCACAATCATTTTACTTTTCCAGTTGTAGCAATAGTTAGCTTTTGTAACAATGTTGTAGATTCAAACTAATCTGGTATCAGTGAATTTTGACTTGTATGCTCTGTTTAATCATGCATTGCAGTACATATTTGTGGTGGTGGCCATACTACTGTTGCAGGTGACGGGAGGAATTCTGGTGGCTGTTTTCTTGGGTTATGTATGACAGATTTTTGTATTAATTGTTTATACTTTAAGCTATTATTGACTTGTAATCTTCCTTAAAATTTTAAAATAATTGAAGCATTATACAGTGTTTTAAAGGGATTTGTTAATGCATATAACTGCTGGAAATCATAACCTTTGCTAAAAAACAGTCTGCTATTTCAGCATGAAATACGTTATCAATGTCTATGGATTTTAGCTGGATGAGACTGTGGAGACAGAGATGCAGGAAAATGTGAGGAATAGTTATGGAACAGCAAGCGGCATCACAGCTTCCTGGGACAACATGCAGTATGAGGTAATGTAAGAAGTGTAAGATGTGGATTGAGGTGATGTGAGATATGGAGTGCAATGAGATTGGATGTGGTGAAGAGGTATGTGATGTTTGAAAGGTATCATTGAGGTGTGGGTATGAGTAGAGGTATAAGGTATAGTGAGACATCTGATGTGTAACAGGTATGGTTGTGATTTGAGTTACTGTAGTGAGAGGTATGGAATATTATGAGAAGTATTACTGCGGTGTAAGGGCTAAAGTTGTAAGCATGTTCCATAGTGACAGATGTGCATTGTAAAAGACGTATGGGGTGTATTCTGAAGTAGGGGTGTAGTGAGAGGTAGGTATCATTTTTGAGAGTTATGGAATCTAGTAAGAGGTATCGGTTGTGTTCTAAGATATGGGGTGTAGTGAGAGGCATGGAATATTATGAGCAGTATTTGTATGGTGTAAGGGGTAGATTATAAGTATGTTCCATGGTGACAAATGTGCATTGTAAAAGAGGTATGGGTGTGTTCTGAGGTATGGGGTGTAGTGAGAGCTATGTTTTACTTTGAGAGTTATGGAGTGTACTAAGAGGTATGGTCTAACAATCCCCAAGACCCCTCCCAACACACTCACACACACATTGAGGGTATATCTTGTTTATTATACATAACATAGTAAATTAAGTGTAAATAAAAGATAAAATATAACATGAGTAAATACAACTAATACTACTTGACTATGTACAACTCGGTTAGGTTACACACTTATTATAACTGACTGGCATGCTAGATTAAAGTCATTGTTCATTGTAAGATGCATGCCCATACATACACATGTTAAAATATAAACGTAGTATTATCAGTTATTTAAGTTACCAGATTAAATACACATTATCATTTATTACATCAACACCACTGATTATAATGAATTAATCACACACCAATGTAAGTTACACAATCCCCTGTAATGCACTGTTACCAGACTAAAATTAACTAAAATTAAGCTGACCCAAGGGGACAGACCGTCACATCACCTGTAATAAGTGGGACTTAATTAGTCATGCCTTAATCAAGTTTTACCACTACCTTGGATTAATTAAATGACTTGAGATTTTTCTATTTACCCATTTGAAGTGCCAAAAATGGTAATATGATATTATTTATGATCCAACCCCAAACCCAACAACCAGTAGGGCATCATAGCAATATTTTTTGCATAGCCCGGGCAACAGAACAGCCCCTTTCCATGTCTTTCTGTATATATCTCCAAACGCAGTCCGACGTCCAGGTGCCGTGTTCCATGATTTCTCTTATAGGAGCATGAGCCTTGTAAGCCAAGGTGGCACCTGAACGCCGGAAAGCGTGAAATGTATAAAAATTCTTTGGCAAGTTCATGTCCAGATTAATGGCAGCTAGAGTCTTCCTGACTCTAGAGTCAGCCATAACCTGATAACCCACTGAAACAGTGGTTGGTTGCTTTCTGGAGCATATAACTTATATATGGCTTTTAAGGCTCTGTATGGACAAATGCTGAGTGATTTTAACCGCGGAAGTGTGATTACTCTTACCTCGTCATTGAATTGCAGTGTTTTCGACCACTTAAGCAAAATCTTCACCTGGTTTTTGTCAAAAAACACATCGCCACCCGTTAAATGCTTACTTTGATCAAACTCACCTGTTGCATGTGGTGCCAAATTGGATAGACGGAAGAAGCCAAAAAAGGCTGTGAGGAAATTAGCTTTAAAAGTCACAGCATTTGGCCTATTATCACACAGTGTTATAAGCTCTGTAAGCGTGTTTACGTCCATGACATTGCGCTTTGTAATTAGGATAGGCCGAGACATTTTTATTGATTTGATAAAATACTTAACCCTAGGGTGTTCGAATATATCATGGGGAATATTGTATAAGATGGCCATAGCTTTCACAGCTGAGACATAATTAATTATCATCCCGACAGACACATTGTTATGCATCAGGTATTCAAGAAAACACAATACTGTGACCACTGAAAAACTGTGTAACGCCACGTTCACACTTATACAAAACCCGACAAACACTCTGAATAGTCTTTGGTAACATAGCCTTGTTTTAGGTCTAAAAGCCATGGAGAGCCTGGTGGTAACTTTCTTATGCAATTCTTGGCACCGCTCAGCTCCTACAAAACAAAGCATAGTATCTGTTACATATGTTCATCTATTTACAACAGGCCCAAATTTGCTTTTAACCAAATGGGGCTGACAGTGAGTGAATGTAGTTCATTGAAATCCTTATGAGAGCCTGACCATCTAGAAAGTAAATCTGCCTTTCTGTTATTTTTGCCTAGAACATGTACGTATTGCATATCTACATCCAAGATGGTTGCATGGTACCAGACTTTCCTTGCACAGGCCCCCCAAAAGGGGTCCCTTGCCTTGCCTGTTCTAAGGACAGACACCACTGCTTCATTATCGCATTTAATGAGTACCTTGGCGTCTGCCCAAGTACGACCAAATAACTTCAAGGCCACTAGGATATTCACCATCTCAAGATGGACAATTGTGAACTGCTTGTAACCAAGAGGGATGGATATGTGATAGACCATAGTTTTACAGCAGCCACCCAAACCTGTGAGACAGGCATCTAACTCTACAGTATAATCAGGGATCTTGTGGCCATACATAGAAACCCCATTGTAGTCTTGCAAAAAATTATGAAACCAGTACAGATCTCTATGAAAGGCATCATTCAACTGTATGTTATTACTGTCCCCTGCATTTCTAAGGATTTCCAGCATTCTATTCAAGAAGCATCTAGCTGGGCAAACGCATTTGCTTATATATAGCAAGCCCAATAAAGACTGTAGTTGCCTCTTAGTGCATTTGTTTTTTCCAGACCAGGCTGTGACTTCAGCCTTAATCTGGCCTAATTTGTCATTTGGAATAGCCAAGGTGCCTTGCACGGTGTCAATTTCTATGCCCAAACAAACAGCTTTTGTGGCCGGATATATTAACTTTTTGGCACTAATTGTAAGACCTAATTCTGTCATAATTTCAAACAAAGCGTCAAATGATTTTTTGGCTACAGACGGCACCGCAAAACCAAGAAAATCATCTATATAGTTTAGCACGTCGAAACCACGCTGACGCATAACGTAACGCACGGCATCGCTCGTACGTTGAAAGAATTGACTTCCATGTCTTGTCCCAAAAGGCAAATTTTTATCAACATAGAAACCATCCCAGTAAAGTCCCAGGAGATCATAATCCTTAGGGTCGATGGGCAAGTGGCGGAAAGCCCGACTCACATCAATTTTATAAAGGTGTGCCCCTTTACCCAATTTTGTAAGTTCTGCCGTAAGATCATCAATGGTTGGAAATGTTAGACGGAAATCTGTACCCATATATGCACTTTTATCAACCCCATCGTTTACTGAACACCCTTTGGGCCAGCTCAAGTCTATTATGACCCTTCTAGTGTCATAATTTGGTTTTGGACGAGTCATAAATGGGGAAATGTGACAGTGGCTGATGGGTTTTTCTGGAAACGGGCCAGCAATGGCTCTGTACTTAATCTCCTCATCCAAGTATGCTTGTATATCTTTAGGGAAGTCAGTAGCAGAACTATGATTGCCTGGTTCACTTTGGAGTTTACAGTCTCTGTTGAAGCCTATGGGGAACCATACTCTAAGAATTGCAACAACTGTTGATCCCAGTAGTCTTTGAGCAATACCTTCCAATTTTGAATGCGAAGTTGAGAGGAAACAGGAATACGTGCACCCAGAAAATTTGGTTTGCCATAACATTTGATTTTTTCATGCAACTCCACAATGGAGGACACATCACTTACATTGGACTGTAAATTGCTGGGCATAAGTGGATCTGATAGAGGAATAAAGCCAAACATGTACTTGGACTGCATCTTAAACCGACAGGTAATGTCGCTATCACATTGAATTGCATTTTTATAATCTCCGTTAAACAGCAAAGAGTATGCAAACTTGTCATCAATGCTAGTATTAACATCATATAACAAAACTTCATCCCTGCTACCTTCTCTAGCATTCGTGTCAATGCGACCACCACCTAACACGCTTGACTTTTCTGCACTGAATACTTGTCTCTTTTCTTTAATACCAAGTATTTTATCCGCATTGTTTTGTTTGCCAGCACTTCCGATAACACACAGATCCCCTCCAGTGACCAAACTTTTTGATTTAATTTGTACTGGCAATTGTTGCACGTCACTTTTGATAGTGTGATTTTTAACAAATTGGTTGACATTTGTCTTGTTTGATCTAATGTTACTTTGAAATTCATCTTCCATACTCAAGTTTGTGTTGTCAAAAAACACAGGTTCATTTGCTTTACTGTTGTTCAATTTACTATACCCAGCAAACAATTTGTCCTGTTTATCAACATGTGTTTTGTTATTGGCTTTTCTAGGTCGACAAAAGTAGTGCATTGCACATAATTTGCATGTGCAATACCACCAACTCTGTCAACACTTTTTGTATCACCTACAACTACTGAGGCATAAGATCTATATGTTTTATTACACACCAAAGCTTTAAACGTTCTGACAGAAGCCCCAAAGGGACGAACCAGTAAACTTTCAATGTCTTTGGGGTTACATTTGATGTTGTAAAAAAGCCTTGCTTCGTACACACGACCTGCATTATACTCATTACTGACATGATTCTTGTTCATTTTTTCATCACAATTTACACTTGAACCATTATTACACATGAGTTGTTTATCTGTATAAGCGATGGACAGCTGCTCACTCGTTTTTTGAGTGCTGTTTTTTCGCCACCAAGCAATTTTGTTCTGAATGAGGTAATACTTTGCCTTGTTGTAAACAATATGCACATATGTGCCTATGCATCTTACCATTTGTTTCGTGATCACGATTGTT
This sequence comes from Sabellastarte sp. h YS-2021, assembly GCA_964017235.1. Lineage (NCBI taxonomy): Eukaryota > Metazoa > Annelida > Polychaeta > Sabellida > Sabellidae > Sabellastarte > Sabellastarte sp. h YS-2021. The sequence continues at coordinate 62,938,045 of OZ024934.1, read as the reverse complement.
GGGACAGCTATTGCTTTGAAAGAGCTTGCAAAGTTGGGGTTTTACGTCCCGTTCAACAGCCAGGGTCATATTGGGACAGGTCCTCAGAATTACCACTTGTGGGACTCGAACCCACAGAGGTGACAGCCTATGATTAGATGCCAAACTTGCTAACCACTAGGCCACTGAGGACCTCTGAAAGAGCTTGCAAAACCATGGCTTACGTCCTGTGTCGCTTGATTTTTGCCACGACTTTGCACTGTAATTCACATGTTTTGGCGCATGAGCACGACGTATTCGATCGATTTTTGCAGTGTCATTCCATGTTATGGTCCCCCTTTCAAATTCGCAGCATAACCCTGCATGGGCTGCTTTAGCCCCTGACCACGTAAAGTCTGTACAATCTTCCATAAGGTCAGCCATATAGGCCACCATTTTCTCTCTTTTACCTTCATCTTACTCGTCTAGTAACCCTGTACCCATTGCGACAACGTAAGTTGGTTGTAAGTTAGCCTAGCACGCGTCGCGCCCCCAAGAATAGCCTCGTGTGGCCATGCTACCTTGTGCTTTACATAAACGTCAATGGGCCCACCCCTTTTTGATTTAAGTTTTGACCCAAGACTCGTACCTGAACTTTCGTTTAACACTTCTAATTCACGCAACCTTGCATCAACCTTCTTTTGAATAATTTGGGAACTTCTCAGGACATGTAAATCTGGGATACTATTATCACTATCAGAATCACTGTCACTCTGTACCATAATTTTTCTTTTACTACTTTTTTTGTCACAATGGTTACCAGAACTCTTGCTACTTAACTTAGACTGTTCTATCTTCTGACGTGCACCTCCATTGTTGCTGCTCCCCACTTGGCCTTCCACCGCGTCCAATCTGGCGTTTACTCTCTTCAACTCGGCTAAGATCTGTAACTGCACTGCTTCTGTTTTCTTCTTCTGACACATCACCATTGTAATCAGCAACACCACTGGTTGTACCACTTTGAGTTTTATTACACTTTTGCATATTTGATAGTTCTTGTAAGTTCATATCACTGTCACTTTCTCTGGCACTATTATCAATCCCCATGCGACATTTCTTGCCAGTAGGTGGAAAATGTTTATGTCCACATTTTGAGCATTTGTTTTTATGCGGCATTTTGCCTATTAGTTCACACACTGCAAATACAGAAACACAAACCGCAGTGCTCTCCTTTTGACCGTTTTATTGCCTGATTCACGAAATTGAAAAAGGATATGAAACAGCTTCCCAGCCTCAACTGGAGGCCCCCTGCAAGATATAGGTTAGACCATCCCTCAACCATGGTGAATCAAGCATAAAGTCGTCAAAAACAGAGCATCAGCAGGCTGTACACACACACTCCTCGCAGAACATTGTCAAGGTTAAAATATTTAAAACACAACGTAATATGTACATGAGCCAGCAATATAACAAGAATTTAAAAGTTTTAAGTCCGTTTCCTTCAAAAGCTGGATTCCAACTGACTGTAACTATTGACTCGAGTTTATGCCGTATGGATGGACCAATGACAAACCTCGTAACAAGTGTATTTATTATGTCTCTAACAACCACATTAGACTGGTACCCTTATAAATTTACATCTGTACATGTTAATACCCCCAATGTTATTGACACCCTGGGAGGAGGGGATCCCAGGACTGAAAACCGCAATGCCCTGACATTGCAATCTATATATGGGGTGTAGAGGTATGGATTATGATGTGAAGAACTGTAGTGAGAGTTATGGGGGTGTTTCATGAATTATTTGTGCAGTTTGTAAATTATTTATTATTTATTTTGTGTTTTACATCAGGCCTAGTACCTTATTAGTTAAACTGTTAGGGTTAGTTGATAATAAAGATTCGAAGGTTTGTCCATAGTGCGCAAGTCAAGATATGTTGTGTGTAGTCTGAGTGTGTGGTAGTGTGGTGTGTACTGTATTGTATATAATATTAAATATGATGTTCATTATGATATATTAGAAGGCAATGTATACGTATGAGTGAGTCATGAAAATTATAACCCAATCTAAATGTGCTGATAAAAACCGAAGCACAAAAAGCTTTAGCCCATATTGAAATGTGTCACATATTTTTTTCTTTTTCGGTTTTTGTACAGACAATGGATAGAGTGTATTATTTTATAGATCCATTGTTGTGGAGGTATCAACTACAAGGATTACCAGGATAGCATTTATCACTCATCTACAGGTAACATTGTAAGTATACCATTGAAAGTAGTTTTTTTCCATGCATTTCAAGATTTTATACAATGTAAATAAACAGAAAATCTCAACATTTTCTTATAATAGTTTTTAAGGAAATAATAGAGGTGATTTTCATGTCTTTACTTAATACATTCACTTGTTAGATATTGACCAAAGTTCATTTGGACCTGTGTTCTTGCAGGTTCCAAAGTCATGCTGTACTGATGCAACTCGTGATGGCACTGATATCATTTTAGATGATGTCTCCTGGACTGCATGTAAGAATGATGTCTCAGCTGGAAGGGAGGACTCAGACAGCTGTTACTCAAAGGTACAGTAAACAGTGTCTGTCACTTCCATCTGTTTTACAGTGTTTACTAAATCAAACTGAACAAAATAAACAAATAAAATAGATTCATTGACAGGAACAAGAATTTTTTCAAATGAGTGGGCGTCTGTCATTTTTAAACAGTTAACCCCATTTAAATATCTATGAATATTATTAAATGGGATTACAATAGGATCCATAAGAATAATAAATATCATTTTTTGTATTTTGAGAATGACTAAACTCAGCTTCATATTATTGCATAGACATTTTAATCAAATCCTGTGTTTTATGAACCACTTGGATATTATTTCAGTGATTTGCAGCTTTAAAACCATAAAACGTTTGAAGATTCGACATTGTTTCTTCAGTTAAATCTAGTTAAACCCCAGTCTATGGAGACAATATTGTCTGGGAAGGTCTAACTGGTGAAATGAAGATATAATATTATCAGCTAAATATTTATTAATTTTATTGTTTTGCATGATTTACTAAATGTCACATTAAATTAAAACAATAAACTGTTTGACCATTCAATGGTATGTGGTACAAGTTGAATTTGTTATCTGGGATAAAATTGCTGGTTTTGTAATTTGGGATTTTGGCTGCTGATGAAATTGACACTATCTAAACTTCTCTGTTTCAGGGTTGTTACACCAGTCTGAATGAGTGGATCTCCTCCTATACAGATGTGCTGGTAGGAGTGATGGTTGGACTGGCAGTGTTTCAGGTTGTCAGTATTGCGATGGCATGCTGTGTCATCAAACAGGACAAGTATGAGTCATATGCATAGACTTCTCATATGTAGCAGTGACTGGATATCATCATTCCTGATTAAACTATACACAATTCTTTTTCATTGGACATATTACTAAAACATTTCCATGTTATATTGTGGAATCACAAATTTTGTATTGCTGTGCATTTGTCATAAAATACCTGTGAAAAAAGTTTCATGATGCTTGAGAAAAGTTATATATGGATAACTTTTATATTCTATAGCCAATATAGATGTTCAGTGACCCAAAAATATGTGTCCATAACTCTGGCAACAGTTCTTACTTAGTATTTTCTTGTGCATAGACTAAAACAGAGCATTGTCGAATTTAATACTGATTGAGTTGACAATTTTTAATATTTTCTGGTTTAAATATTACCCTTAATATACAATACAGATGTGTTCAAAGGCATACCTGTATGTATAAATGTAAGATGTAACAATTATTTTAGTTTATAATGAAGTGTAAAGAGTTAAAGACAAATGTGACAACGTATATTCTTATTAAATTACAAAGTCATATAAAACAGAGGATAGCCAGATTAAGTGGATAGATTACTATCCTTTCTTAGAGGTTATAAATTTGAAAAATGTTTTTATTTGCTCTTTAAAACTGTTGGAAGCATAAATTCTAACTTTAAGTTTAAGGTTCTTCAAATAGCATTTCATTGTAACCATAAGCTGTTCAGTTGGAAAATATTAGAATCCCCTTACTATGTGGGTTAACTGATAACCTTGACCGCACCTGTACAGTTGCACCAACACTGAATTGTTGTAATCTCAGGTACTTTAATCTTTTTATGTGTAACTTTGATCAGTTCTAGATAATCTCTTTGCATGGTCAATATTGATCGTAAATATTAAAAATACTAGTATGTGGTTGGTTATGTCATAATCATTGGTAAATATTTCATACATAAATAAAAACAAATGGAGAACATCTGTATTTTGTTGCCATTAAGAAATAGTTAACATGGAATCTCAATTTTGAGCGGAATATATTTATAAGTCAAGTTAAAAACTGTTGCACTGCTTTAATCCACCCATTAGATAATTACAAATAGATTTATACAAAATTCTGATTTATGCGAGTGTGGTATGCATATCAGAGGGTAGAAGATGCACAACCTGTACAGCAGAAATAGAAATAGAAACATTTGTATAGTGCAAAATTGATGAAACTCCTCTAATGCACTGGAATCCAAAAAGGGGAAGTCCTTAAACCTTTCAAAGTTGAAAACCAGGGAGGATGACCATGGTTGGTTTCTAAGCTTGAAATGGTGATTTATTATCTGACACTGATTTGTGAGTCTGTTCCATTCCATCAGTGTAGCTGTGGCAGAAACCACACCTGCCCATGGTCTTTCCGGGACAGACTGAAGAAACTAATAGTCTATTTCCACATGTTAGACTACCAGACTTGATCAAAGATGACAAATAGGGGGTTCAGAAAAGCTTTATGTCTTTAAAAATGAGGAGGGTGTATTTGAATAGGATACATTATGAAATAGGCAGCCAGTGGGGTTTTTCTAAATAGGGTGTGACATGACTCATTTTGTTCAATCTGAAAATATATATGGCATAGTGCATTTGGAACTTTCTGAAGTTTAGCAACACTACCCTTGCTGACTCCATATATTAGGGAATTACAGTAGTCTAATTGACAACTGACTACAAAATTTACCACAAGAACTGCAATAAGAAATACGGACACCTGGCAAATCCCCAAGGTGATAGTAACAGGCATGATAGATCTATATGATTGTCAAAGGCTGAATCAAAAGTGACACCTAGATTTATACTTTCTCAGCCATTGTAGTAGAGCTTTGAAGGAATGTAACAGAAAATTTTCATATAAGTGACACTCTGGTTTGCTTATCACCAATGATAATGAATCCAGTCTTGTCAGGATTAAGGTTAAATTTCACAACATCCATTCACTCCTGAACAGAAAAAAAGACACTTAGTCAGCTCCCCGATACTGGAGTCAAAATTACTGGAGTCTATTGCCAAATATATCTGGGTGTCATCAACATACAGATGGTGTGTGACCATAAAACTTGTGTGACCCGACTAAGGGGATTAGTATAGAGAGTGAAAAGGATGGGACTTAGAACTGAACCCTGGGGGATGCTAAAAGGGAGATGAAAAGCCTCAGAAAACCTGTCTCCTAGTTTAATTTTCTGTTTGCAATTAGTAAGGAAAGAATCTATCCATGTTAACACAGTACCATCAATACCAAAGCAGTTTTTAGGCAATCACTTAACATATTGTGATCTGTCATGTCAAAAGCCACAAAAAATCAAACAATGTTTAAGCAAGTGCCTTGCCTGAATCCTCAGATGTAGATATGTCATTTTAGATCTTGATCAGTGTCATCTCAGTTGAGTTTAAACTACTGCATGCCGACTGATGGACATAGGATATCCCTCTTGGCTAATTTATTGGTTTATCTGTTTAGTCACAACTTTCTCAATTAACTGATTTGGCAGCTCTTGTAAATTTATTTTTGAGTTGATGGTACTACTCTATATATCTCTCTTCATACTCACAACTTGAAAGCATGTGTGCTTGTCATTCACAAATACATGCACGAGTTATTGAAATAGCACCTAATGGTAACATTGTTCTCATTGTTAATGTTAAGAAGTGACAATTCTAAAATTAACAGAAAATTAAATGCTTACTTTACATACTTTCAGACCATCCCACAAAAACAAACTGTGACAAGAACAATTTGTATACAAATATTTTATTGAGTTGTGCTATGACACATATATTTTCTAATTTTCCCTTTTTATATTAATAATTTGTCCTGTGTGCTGTGTACATTGTGTATCATCAGTGTTCAGCTGGTAAAGAATCTGCAGAATGTCCCTGGTTCTGACAGATGTCAGAGCATGCCTGACTCACCTTACTGCTGCAACAGTATGGATGGTTGACCACTTTGCAGCTCGAGTTAGTAGACCGAAACCCCTTTTGGCCTTGTTCATTGTAAAGCATTCACTTGCTCAATTCCTCATCTGCCTAAATTTGATTAATTAGTCTAATATCAGTTCATATTATATACTTTATCACAGTAGTGCTGCTTTAGAGTACTAATGTAAAAACTTGTATCAAAACAGTTGACTTTGTAAATGATCCTAAAAATCTGTTCCAAAAAATGCCACTGGTAAATCCAAAACCTCCACCTCAAATTGAAGGGAGCTGAAAAGACCCACCCCTAATAAATTCCTGCTCAATCATATTTTAAAGGGTGTGGTGTGTGATAACATTTACAACAAGAGTACCCAGAGAGCACATCCTTTTGCCAAGGCCCAACACCTCCAATATTGCATCTGCATGGATGGGCAGCAGGGTGCTAGGAAAAAACTTATTCAGGGTATACCTCGGAAACCTAAAGGTGTAAGAAGTTAAAACTTGTCAGGGACATTGCTTTTGGGTGTAGGTGTGCAATGTCATGTGACTTTGATCTAACTTTTGACCTTGTTGTAGTGACTTTGATCTTTAAAATCTTTTTCAGGCTCTGTCTTGGAAACCAAGGTGTTACAAGTTGATACTTGGTAGGAACATTAGTTAGGGAGTGTAGGGGTGCAACATCATGATGTGGTCTTGATTTGACCTTTGACCTTGCCATAGTGACATTGATTTTTGAAATTTTGTCTGGGCCAAATCTCAAAAATTGTAAGGATTAGGAAGTTGATCCTTTGATGGGTCATTGGTTGGGCCAATGTAGGTATGCTAAGTCATAGCGTGGCTCTGCCAAAATGTAGTCACCTGCCAAATTTGAGACATATTTCTCTTGTCAGAAAAATAAATGGATTGCTGTTACTAATTATAACATGTGCCTTTACCTAACTATGCTATTTATATTTACAACTATACTTCAATTAATAAATTTTACAGTTTCAAAAGTTTTAGTTTACTGATTAATGCTGTCATCTTGACAAACATTTGTTCTCTCTTAAATGTTATTTTATCTATTTAAACATTATTTTGAACCTTTACATAACTTTGCTCTGAAAGTCTACTAATCTTTCTACTGTTTCACTTCTTCTGTGTCTGATGGTGACGAAAACTATTACCCAGGGCTGTTGGGTACTGGCATTTCCAATGATATTTTAATTTTTTCCAAAAACACTGTACAAGAATCAACTCACAATAAACAGCAGCTTGATGTGATTATTGGAATGTATTTATTGATTTTTTTCTGTTTCATATCTTCTGAACAATCTTTAAATTTAACAAACTATGTGTGTCTGTTGTATTGGGTTCACTGTCAAACCCTTTACATTTTTGTCATTTCAATCTTAAATTTGTTTGTTAGCATAAAAATATATTTTATGTCAATTTTATTACATAAAAGTATACACTGTGTAGAAATGCATGATGAACAATATGCATGTACATACTGCTAAGAAAGTGAAAGCATGTGCAGTGAACCATTTCTTTCTAATTGCTGTTATCAGATTATCACACCAGATGCTAGCATCATGGGCTATTTCCATACGCACGGCATCAGGTATCCTGCATCCGTGATACGGTAAACGGCTATTTTCAATTTTAATTAAAAATAGAAGAGGTGTTTTTATGTGTGCGACATGCGGTACGGTTATAACACGGAATACGGTGTCTGGTAAGCCTTTCAATCCTGGAATTCCGTATACAAAATCAATAAATTACGTCAGAATGACGTCACTCTATAGTACTAGGTAGGCCATATAACAACATGCGGTTATATAAATTACATTAAAATATTGATAAAAATTCATAAAATTGCCATTTCTTGCTTGATTTTGACAAATAATATATCATTTTAAAGCTTATAACCATCAGAAATCATATGCAACGTCTAATAACTCAATATTTAAACACAAACTACTGAAAAATTGAGTGTACATGATTAATTGCAAAAATAATAATGTTTTCAATTGTTTTGTTATTTCTTCCCCATTTGTTCATTTATTTTGAGGCAATAAAACAAATAAATGCACTTTTCAACTACATATATTATATAATAATATAAAGTAATATATACTAATATTATTACTTTTATACATGCTTGTAAATCACTCCTTCAATTAACTGAAATGGACACCTGTTGAGACCCTCCATCTTGTCGGTATTTGGCTGAAAATTTCTGTACACAGATTTTATTATTTCACTTATTCATACCATTTTGAAGGGAAATTATTGTAGTTCATGGTCAATCAATCAATCAATCAGTTGTCCACGTGCTTAATCTCCGTATCAACGGATTCTAAGGCACACCATCCAATTCATAAGGCATAAATCATAAGACATTAGACATGTTCCGAGTCGTTCCCAGAGAGGTGGTCCAGTGTTCGGTAGTAAGAAGCTATGGTGGGAATGATTCTGAAATAGGTAGGTTTTGAGTCGACTTTTGAAACTGGAGAGATTTGGAGCACTGCGTATATCATATGGAAGATCATTCCATAACTTAGGGGCATCATATGAGAAACTATTGTTAAAATGGACCTTTGATTTATGGATGGAAGCACAGTAAGAGGGAACCTGAAGAAACAAATTTTTGGGATTGGAACGTCTTGTATTCATGGCAGATTTGTACAAGGGGAGATATGGTGCAAAATACTTAGGCTGGCCAGTGGTGAGGTACTTATAAACCCAAACTAGGGTTTTGAAGATAATACGTTGTCTAATGGGTAGCCAATGAAGTGTCCTAAGGGTGGATGTAATGTGAGTGTACTTTGAAGCACCAGTGACAAACCGTGCAAGCGCATTTTGAACATATTGGAGCCTTGTAGCATTTCGGGATGACAAACTGTGAAAAAGAGAATTGCAATAATCCAAACGACTACTGACCAGAGCATTTGCATTTGCCACAGAAAAAAACCTCCTGATGCGATCAAGGTCCCTGAGGCTAATAAAACAGGATTTGATAACAGAATTTACGTGATTGGTGAAACAAAACTTTGCATCAAACAGAACACCCAGATTGCGTACAACATCTGCGGGAGAGAGGCAATTACCCAGGATATTGACAGGAAATGAGTCACTGAGCCATTTGTGTCTGTCTTTGGCACCGAAGACTATGAATTCTGTTTTATCAGGATTTAGCTTGAGTTTGTTTTCAGACATCCAGACCTGAATATCATTCAAACACGATTTAAGACGGTCAAAAGACTTGAGATTATCATCAGGGGATAAGTGAATGAACAGCTGAGTGTCGTCCGCATAGAAGTGGTAACAGACCGGTATATTTTCTGATGACTTGACCAAGAGGTGTTGTGTAGAGGGAAAACAGAAGAGGACCTAAGACAGAACCTTGGGGGACTCCAAGCTTCAATTTGAACAGATTCGAAAGACCGGAACCAATCTTGACTGACTGAAAACAATCCTGGAGGTAGGATCTAAACCATTTTAGTGCCGATCCAGCAAAACCAAATCTAGACGACAAACAGGATAGGAGTGTGTCATGATCGATAGTGTCAAAAACCGCGGACAGGTCGAGTAGCACTAGTGCTGTAGGCATGCCCTTGGACAGAGATAATTGAATCTCATTTTTGATGCACAACAAGGCAGTTTCTGTTGAGTGCCCCAACTTATAGGCTGACTGGAAAGTGTTACCAAGATCATGAGAATCCATGTGAGATCTAATTTGGGCAGCCACAATTCGCTCGACCAATTTTGACAAGAAGCTAAGACCGGATACCGGTCGATGGCTCTTCAAGTCCTCTTTTGAAAGGGTGGACTTTTTGAGGAGGGGTGTGACAATAGCCTGTTTGAAAGGATTAGGGAAAATGCCATTATTGAGGGACAAGTTAACCAGTTTAGTCAATGAAGGGAGAAGAATGTCAATACATTGTTTCACAATGTGAGTGGGGCATGGATCAAGGGAGCAAGTTTTTGAAGGAGATTCCTTGATAAACTTAAGGACTTCAGTATCAGTGACAACTTGAAAGGAACTGAAAGTCGGCGGCTCCTTGTCTGGGTGAAGAACCTGAGATCTGGTGTATTTAAAGGTGTCTCGAATCTTTTTAATTTTATCAATGAAAAACGAACCAAATCTGTTTGCTAAAGATTTTTCATCATCAAAGGATGGGAGGACAGTAGAATTTGACCGACTCAATGTTCTATTTAGTGCATGCCATAACCTCTTACTATCACCGCAATTTTCACTAACTAGATCACGGTAGAAACACCCCTTGTTTCTATTTAGAATGTGGTTACATCTGTTTATCTGCTGTCGAAGACGGGAACGATTTTGAGGCGCGTTCATACTGCCTTCTCATGCACAGTTCTATACTCATCGGTTATCCAGCTTGGGGCTGGTTTGATGAGCTGTTTAGTCTTCACTGGTGCATGAATATCTAGAAGGCCAGACAAACCAGACATGTACTGTTCATGCAATAAATCTATGTCATCAGATGGTGAGCTAACAAACGGAATAGTCAGGAGGTCACTTCTGAATTTATCAATATTCGATTTATGATACTGACGGAAGGTAACAACTTTCTGAATTGGTGTATCCAAAGATGGAAAGTCAACCACACAAGAGATAATTTTGTGATCACTAATGAAGCCTGAACCTTTCACATTAGAAATTGCATAGAACTCGGATGGAGCCATCAACAAATCTAAGGTATGACCATGAAGGTGAGTTGGAAAATCAATGTGTTGGGACAGACAGTAAGAATCAATGACTGATTTGAATTCAGAGACTGTTGGAGACATAGTGTCGACATCAAGATTAAAATCACCACAAATGACAAAGGAGGAGGATAAGGAAGACAAAAAACCCACATATGACAGAAAATCTTAAAAAAATTTTACTACAGATGAGGCAGGGGGCCGGTAAATGACCCCAAGAAACAAGCGACACCCATCGAGAGTGAGACAGACAGTGATTTTCATGGGACGAGAACTCAGGGGAATGAATGGTTTTAAAATCAAGAGCAGATTTAATAAAAAAAGCCAACACCGCCACCACGTTTGTTTTCTCTGTTGATGTGAACAAGGGAAAAATCTTCAGGCCTTAACTCATTTAGAAATGAGGGTGTGTCTAGAGTTTTAATATGGGTCTCGGTGAGACCAAAAACATCAAAATTTCCAGTTTGGATTTCATCACAGAGAATTGGACCTTTATTCCTAATGGACCGGCAGTTAGCAAACCGAAACTTCAGTGGCCCAGGATTTAGAGCGACATCACCCGACAGTGAAAAGACGCCTTTTCACAAAAAGTGACTCTATGTGTCCTGACATAAATGAACAAAATGGATTTGGCAGTAGGTCCATCATATTTACATCCATGCAGGCCGACATCGCACCTAGTCTGAATTCTGTTTTGACTCTTATGGCAATGTACAAAGAGGCCAACAATACAAAGAAGGAGTCTAACAATCCACATCATAAGGAATCACAAACCACAGACAAAATGAACATGCAAAAATTCACAGCAAAAACATTAAAGGACAATAAAATACAAACCACAACCAAAAATGACTGAGTAACTCCCGGTAGAGGACAGTAATGCCCGTAATATCAACTAGCAAAATATTCAAAATGTAAGACACAACCAAACAACACCGAGTAACTCCCGGTAGTGGGCGATAATACCCGCAATATCAACTAGCAAAACTATTCTACAGTTAAAAACATTCAGAACAACATAAAAAGGATAAATAACTGAAGGTATGTCATGGAAAGCAGTAATAATAAGAAAAAGTACTACTAAAAGCCCAGATTATTTGATAATTTCCATCACTTTTGTATATTGTTAAAATACGCGTCCGTTACAGTCCTAGCGAACACCGAAAAGTGGTGGTGTTTTATTAAAAGTCATGGTGCTTTTTATAAGAATCAACTGAGTGTAGTGATGGCCAAAGAATTATAAAAAAGTTTTGGCTTCAGCTGAAAATATTTTTGAAAAATAACAAATATTTGGTTATTGAAATATATAGATTGCACATTGGTATGAAAATATTGAAGTTAAAATATGACATTTATATATAAATAATGATAAAGGGACTTTATTGTAGATTTTTCTGCTTTTTCTTTGATTAAGTTAGGTTGGATATTTGCTAAAGGTATCTGAGGAATTATTATGTATGCTTGATGTAAATAAAGTAGTTGTATATATAAGGCCAAACTTTGAATTCGAATTTTTCTCTTATTTCTGGATGGTTTTTAATGAAACCAGCATAAACATTGTACAAATACCTGTCTAATGCTATTTGTCTTTTGTTGTTTTTGTTTTGTCTGTGGGTAAAGTACTTTTGAAAATATTTGCAAAAGATTAACATCTCATTCTGATGCCCTCCATCTTATTGGAATTTGGTTAAAAATCTCAAATATTCGGCTAAGTAGCAATTATGTCAGTACATATGGAAACACACCAACCGGATGCCGGATACCAGACCAGGATGCTGTATCTGGATGCCGGATGCCGCATGTATGGAAATAGCCCTTCACTGGTGTTACAGTTACGGGGAAACGCAGTAACAATTACCGTTTGCTTTTAAATTGCAATAGGAAAAGACAAAAAGTTCAATGTAACAAATTTATTTAACAATTAAAAATAATCGATTACAGTCAACTGGTATGCTCTCAATAATACATACAATGATACCATAATGAAACCAATCTGACCTGTATGACCTGATATGTAACACAGATAGTGTTTATTTAAACAACCACAGACTGACAGATTTACTCGTCATATAGGAAACATGAAAAAATTTCTGAAACCCCGAGGCTAACCAAGAGTGAGCAGATCTGTCGATTTAAATGTAGGAGTTAAGGTGATTTATTGTCAGGTTAGAATTTTTGCTCCTCTCAACAAAACATGAGATACCTTCAGTTGAAGTTGTTACACATTCAGTTGTGGAGATCAACATCATCTTGTATATAATTTGCTGTCGGACACTATAGGTTAATTACATGTCTTGATATAATAAATCTTACACGAATGTTACAGTATGGTGATCCAGCCCCGAAGTGGATAACAATCCTTAAATCTGTTCTTGAGATTTTGGGAGGTCAGTATTTTTATTTGGAGGTTCTTAACAATAGCTTTAATCGTCGGGCCTGGTTTAGGATTGGCATATATTCTTCAGGAACTTTGGGGAACATTCAGGAATAGGGGTGGATCCAGCTTTAAATATGGGGTGGGGGTGTCACTGTCCGCCACATGCTTGATCCAGTCCAGGATGTCCAGCTTTTAAGTATTTGTCTGTTGCATTGGGTTCACTGTCGAACCTCTAATATTTTTTCAAGGGGGATAGAGGGTTCCAAACCCCCTGAGCTCCCCTGATATGCTAGTGGGGAACAATAAGAAGTGAATCTAATGTGTCGCTAATAAATTTTACTGTATCAACCTAAAGCTATCTAATTGTTTGCAAAGCCAGTTTTTTCTTAAGTCAGCCATAGCGATCATAAGACCAAAAATCCTTAAGGTTAGAAACCCATTTGGGAGGTATCAAGAGTCAATTGCAACATTGATATAACATATGCTATAACATATGCAACATTGCTATAACATATGCTATTCGTAAACGAAGAAAAAGTACAAAAGATTTAAAATTGCTAACAGATTGCCTTGCACATCTAGAAGAAGTGGTCATTTGTACCCCTTCTGTGAATCAATTAGAAGAAATATATCTTATAAAACAGCAAATTGAAGACATATATGCAGAAAAAGCCCGAGGAGCAATTGTTAGGTCTAGATGCAAATTCACAGAAGAGTATGAGAAGCCGACAAAATATTTCCTTAACTTAGAAAAAGCAAATAACAAATTAAAATCTATTTACTCATTAACTGTAAAGGGCAAAAGAATTAGCAAGCAAGAAGATATTCTGGATGCACAAAAGCAATTTTACTGTGACCTTTACTCTGAGCCAAACAAAAATAATGAGTTTGATAGTATTGACAACTACCTACAAATCATGGATTTACCCCACATCTCTTTTGCTGCTGATAAACTCTGTGAAAGTCAATAAAAGAATTAGCAATTAACAAAACCCCCAGACCAGATGGTCTACCAAATGAATTTTAAAAAATATTCTTTGAAGATATAAGTGATTTACTATACATGTCCTATATATAGAAGCTTTCAAAAGTGGATTTCTGTGTGAAAGTCAAAGGCAGGGTGTTATACGTTTGATACCAAAAAGGGGGAAAGATCTTACAGACATTAAATCTTGGTGACCTCTTTCTCTGTTAAACTTAGATTATAAAATTTTAGCTAAAGTTATTGCAAACAGGCTGAAAGTCATTTTGCCAGAAATAATTAATACAGATCAGATAGGTTATATGGCAAATAGATTTTGTGGTGAAAACACCAGACTAATAGCAGATATTATTGAATACTGTAAAATTAACCAAAAGCCTTGTATAATTTTATTAGCCGACTTTGAGAAGTTTATTAAGATTTGGAGTTTATTAAAATCTTGTATTAAGCATTTTGGATTTGGTTCCAACTTTCAGACATGGATAAATGTAATGTATTGTAATATTCAGAGTTGTGTGTCCCACAATGGTTATCAAACACCATATTTTAGATTATATAGGGGAATTAGATAGGGATGCCCTTTAAGTGCTCTTTTGTTTTTGTTGGCTGCAGAAGTTGTTGCCACAGTCTTAAGAAAAACTTGTAGTATTAAAGGAATTACTGTTAATGGCATTTCAATAAAATTATGTCAATTGGCTGATGATATGGCACTTTTCCTAAGTAACGATAGTTCTGTTTGTCATGCTCTACAAATTTTTGAAGAATTCTACCGTTATGCAGGGTTAAAACTTAACAAGAGTAAAACTGAGGCAACTATAATTTATGATGATGGTTCTCTACATTCTGATGACCATTTATTTGGTATTACTTGGATCAATAAACCCTTTAAGACGTTGGGTATCTGGTTTGCAATTGAAAGCACAGAAATGGTAAGATTAAATGTTTCAGAAAAAATGGATAAAATAAGAGATATGCTAAATATATGGCAATCTAGATCCCTGACACTTAAAGGAAAAATAATAGTTTTAAAATCCCTTATTATACCTCAAATTCTACAACTAGCCTATGTTTTACCTTTTAGCAATGCCCTATTAAATGAGCTAGATGATATGTGTTTCTCTTTCTTGTGGAGTAAAAAAAGCACAAGATTGCAAAAAGAGTCATAATCCAGCCTTTTGATCTTGGTGGGTTAAAAATGGTATCTGTATTTGCTTCATATAATTCTTGTAAAATCATGTGGATGCGAAGGTATTGTAATAGTAATAAAGCAAAGTGGAAAGTTTTATCTGAATGCTTAATAAATATTGAAAATAAGATGATATATCAAAAAAAAATCTACAAAAGTATTAAACATAAACCTTTCAGCACCTTTTATGCTGATCTACTTTCTGTTTGGTACAATTTTATAACGGCTGAACCAAAAACTTTTGACGATCTTTTAGAAGAGCCTCTTTATAACAATGGCCTTATTACAATAGACAATAAGGCTGTTTCTACAGAATATTTGGATTGGAAAAGATCTTGGCATTTTAAGTTAAAGATATAATAAATAGTGATAAGACTTTGATTGATAAATTAAACTTTGAGGAAAACTTGGAAAGCAAATTCCAGACATGAAATACAATAAATTTAGCAGTACCATATGATCCAAAATTAGAAATCTCCCCAAAACAAGCCTAGTTGATAATTCAATTCCAAATTTATGTCTTACAAACTTTTGTAAAGTTAATAATAAAGAGGTATATATATGCACTATGTGAAAGCATTGTATAGCACTCCCACAAGTCAACATAAATGGGTAGAGTACTACCCTTTCTTAAAAATGAAGGACTGGAAACAAATTTATCTTCTACCATCCAAATTGGTTTCAAACTCTTACTTAATTAATTTACAGTTTAAAATAATTCATAGATTTTTCAATTGTAATTATAAATTATATATATGGAAGATTAAAGATTCACCAGATTGCAGTCTATGCTCTGACACTGACAATCTTGAGCATTATTTTTTTTATTGTCATTTTGTAAAACACTTCTGGGACCAAGTTGAAAATTGGTTATTCAGCAAATTTCAAATACAAATTAAGTTTACTGTTTTAGAAGTACTACTTGGTGTAAATACCACTGAAAATCACTTTTATTTTCCTGTTAATTATATAATATTAATTGGAAAATACTTTATTTACAAATGTAAAAAAATGACAGAGATTTGTTTTTTAACTGCTTTTTATATGCTTTGAAATATCATCTTAGCATTGAAAACAACATCAGTATCAACCAAGGAAAGATAGAAAAATTTAATTTAAAATATGGTAATCTGTATGCTGTCTTATTATCTTACAGTAATGTAAGTTGTATGTGTTATCATTAATGATCTATTTTTTTTCTGTAATAATTTCATACTGCCCCTTTTTGTGTTAAAAATTGTATAATGTATTTTATAGTTGTCAACTGTGTAACTGTTCAATGTATGCAACCAAAAATATTAATAAAAAAAAAACAAAAAAAAAACATTGCTTGGCAAACTCTCGTTGTTACATAAAATCCATGCCCTGTTTGGCCATGATTGTGACTGATTCAAATTTTCGAATCCAAGACAAGGCATACCATCACATAGCCAATATGGAAGAGTTTACACTATTTGACTATTTCACACTTTAAATTGTGGATAAATAAATTGTGTAAGTATCAACAGTAGTTATAGCATGTCACACTTTAATGCATATGACTTTTAAAGTCAGTCTATATTTATAGTATCTATGTTATCACTGTGTAAGAAACATTCAACATTACCAGTTCTGCACACACTGAAATCATCACTAAGCAGAAATATTTGTGATGGTGTTCATACACAAGTGATAAAAATGTAAAAAAAATCATGTTGAATGTAAACTTGTAAACAAAATCTTCCCACATAGGTAAGTTAATGTTATTGTGTCAAAATCCATGTTGTCAATCAGTGTTATGCGCCTCGTTTGTTTTTCAGTGGTTCGACTTTGACAGAACAGAAGAATGTCTGTTCAAAATGCATTAGATACTGAAAGAAAGATTAAATAGGACTTCTTTAATTTGATTTGAAAATTTGCTGTGATATGTGATTTTATAAGTTATTTCTTTGGCATCTTATAGTTGTAAAGTTTCTGTAAAAGAATAATTTTCAAGAAGGAATGATCATGGATATGTACAATAGGACTGTTGCAGTGACCTCCATTGCCAATGAGTCAAATTCAGATGAAACTTCTACACAGAGGAATACATACAGAAGATTAGCAGAACCAATCAGTTTACAGAGTGTATCACACTCATTGAATGAAAAAGATATCCATTGTAATTGGTCAAAGGGTCTATCTGACAATAAAGCACGGACTCAGCTTCTAGTAGTGGTTACCCTGTGGCTTGGTTTCATGGCTGCAGATGCCACAGATTTAGCCAGTTTGTTTTTATGAATGGCAAAACCTGCATCAGCTAAAATGCCATCTAGCATTTATAGGGCAGAGGTTATTGGGGCACTCTGTAACATATTGATTATATAGATATTAACTGGTGGGCTGTGTTATCTGGCTGTAAAGAGAAATATGATCAATTCATTTGTAATTGAACTCAATGAGATGTTGATAACAGCATACCTTAGAGTTTTCTTTAACATAATGAGAGGTGCTGGTCCTCCATCTTGGTTTGTGCTGTAAATGTAGGCTACCACATGGCCACTCTCATGGGCATAACAATGAACATCATCCACATTCAACAGAAGATAAACATCAAGTTGACATCAATGTAAGAGCAGCATTTATACACATCATCGGTCACCTTATTCAAAGCATTGGAGTCCTTATTGCAGCCATTGTTATAAAAATTGAACCTGACTATAAACTGGATGGCCCTTTTTGCACCTCCAGTTCTCAGAGATGTATTACTGATGTTCGTGGAGGCTGTCCCCAGAGGAATGGATTATCATGCCATTAAGGAAAGCCTTCAGCCATTGGCCAATGTAAGCATTGTCCATTCCCTGCATGTGTGGGCTCTCACCATGGATAAGATGGCAGTGTCTTTGATTCTTGCCACAGAGACAGGACCCGAGACTAGAATGTTCTTATCAAACGGACCAGCAAGCTTCTCAGGGACAACCATGGCGCATTACATACCAATGTACAGGAACAGGTCTTCCAAGAATGTACCATGAAAGCAAATGTAATGGAAATGAATGACTCTTTTTCCCTAAAAGGGCCTCAGTTATTAATCAATCAGCACTTTCAGTGACCTACATTACTTTGATCACTCTCAAAATGTCATGACTAAGGATTTACATTTATATATAGCATCTGGTCAATTCCAAGCTGCTATTTTTAAAAAACTATTTCATTGTATTTAACATTGAAAATATATTATCAATGATTTATACTTTTGCAGTTTCTACTTTTATTCCTGCTTATAGGACTTCAGTTTTGGTTTTCCCTGTTAATATGAGTCCCTCTTTTATTCTGTCATATAAACAGAGTGAACAAAATAGATATTCACATGCTTTGATATTCAACTTTATATGGGCAAGTGAATTAAATTCAACAAACTCTGATATATTTGCATATGTATCTTAACAATGTAAAACAATATGCATAAGAAAAAAAAACACATCAAAACTCACCCTTGTACAATCACATAAGAGGATTTTGTGGTTCTATTGGAAGACACCACCCTTGTGCAGCACTTGAGGACTCCTCTCTTTGGGAAAGATCGATCATCAATATTTACAGAAGAGTGTAACTAATCTGTCATAAAACATTGTTAGGATAAGTTGTACAACCATTAAGAAAAGACGTAACTGTCGTACAATAAAAGCAATTCTCTGAACAGAATGCTCACTTGTGCAGGTTATGAAAACTGGACCAAGCATCAACAGCTGACATAATTTTGCTCCTGTTCTTTAGCACTGAAGTATGACCAAAGCGGTTATGCCCTGGACTACAAATTGAGCAAACAAGAAATTGCATCATGTTTGTAATGCAGCATCTACAACATGTAAAATGATGAATAAATTATCAGTTTTGGGAGTTCAGTCACCCCCATGAGGAATTTGTTATAGCAATTATTGTGACAATGCATTGTTCTTAAGGCCTTAGATGACCTTAATCCTTGTTGATGTTGCTCGTTAATAATACTCTAAATACTCTGAGAGTCTATATTTTAATAATAACTGTTATCCATACTCTGCCAGTGTTTCTAATTTACACACAAGCTGTTCACACATTTTATTTATTCACTCAGTTGCTTTTATGACACAACTTTTATCCAATAATTTGGTGTTCAGGTGGGTATTCCATCATACCTGACCCTAACCAACCCTAACTGACTTAGAATAGGGAAGGTAAAACATAAATTTGGCAAGTGTAGCAGAGCAAAATGAAGGGTCAGTTGGACCTCCAGAACAGGATTTAGTACATCAAGGCTTGTCTGGGTTTGCCTCCTGTAATAGGTTGGGTCAAACTGTTTTTCGTTTTGCACAATCCAATGTAAAACTATTGTGACAAACTGTAGAGGCAAAAAACATATCATACTTAAACTGTAGTGGCAACCCAATAAGACTGGAGCAGTGTCCAGACTCGCACCAAGACTGATTAAGTCTGGATTATATAAACCACTATTTACTCATCATTTCAGAATTTTTGTTTTTGAGTTGAATATTTTCATTTTCAATTTGATTTGTAGACAAAGAGGGGCATACCAGGAACATCTGAATACAGGTCCATCCCCTGCCACACAGCCATCACATGCACCACAACCATGAAGACCAAGAAGAAAGCCCCAAACCCCTGGGCTTTGTCATGGATACATCAAAGGAAAGATAAAGGATACTCTTTGCTGAGTTAATAAAAATGACTTTCCAAATTACCAAAAATTTGTGAGAATGCCACATGTAGCTTTTAGCCCATATGTGTAAATTGGTTCATAAGGTCTGCTGAGCCATCCTTGAGGAATTCCATCATGAGTATTTGACATGCCCTACCAGTACTGAAGAATGGAGACAGGTTGAGAAGTTTTGCTACAGATGGAATGCCTCCATAGATGATATCATATCATAAAGAAGCCTACCAGATGTGGGAATGAATTTTACAATTACAAGGGATTCTTTTCCCTGGTTCTGCTGGCTCTGGTTGATGCTGATATACATCTTTGGGTAATGTTGGGTTAAGTGGATCTTCAGCAGATGGACAAATTTTAACTACAGCAAGTTGAAAAAAAGAGATAGAGGATGGCACCTTGGGGCTTCTGCATGCAGGGGAGAATAGCAACTAGAGGTAAAGACCAAAGGTTGTTAGAGGCATAGTATTTTGACATGTGTTGTGTTACACAACATCTTGAGGACACCTCATTGAGTAGGAGCAAACAGTTTGTTAGAGCAAACTGGACATTGTGTGTGCATCTACCAGAGTGGATTTGCTGAATTTTGGATATTATTTCTATCTGGATACAATTTGTAGATCTGCCAGACAGTGGATTTGCTGTATATTGGATGTTGTTTGCATCCTGGAGTGGACAGTTTAGTGGGACAGACTCTCTGAATATCTGGCTACAAACATTTTGTGTTACTGGACACTGCACAGATCACAGGATACAGATATTGTGTGGTAGTGGATGCTGAACGGATCACAGGACAGATTGCTGGATACAGTGGACCAACTTAACTGTTACATACGTAGATAGAACTGTGGTCAGGTCAAATTGGTTCCATTATTGTATCACCATTTTATTGTATAAATTGTTAAAAATGCCTATGTTGATTGTAATCATTATTTTAATTGTTAAATGAATTTATTAGGTAAAAATTTTTGTTCTTCCCTGTTGCCACTTAAAGGCAACCGGTAATTGCTACCGCCTTGCTCCTGTGACTGTAACAGACCTTTGAAACATTAATAGGGCCATGTATAAGCATTTAATTCCTAATTACATTCATTACTTCAAGCTTAAATTGATAATTATTAAAACTTAAAAAGATTTATATTTTATTTTGTTTCATTTATTCTAAACAAATAATATTTATACTTCTTCAAAGTTGAGCAAAAGGTAAACTGTTTTACAGGGGAAACAACAAAAATCAAGCCTACTTCTGCAGAGGCTTCAAAACTCCAGTATTTAGTATATGAGTATCATATGTGTCCCATATTTTGTTTTATATTGTCACAACATGTGCTTTCCGATGAAAAAGTCGTGTGTATAACTAACATTTTTTAGTAGACTTGCCACAGAAACTGCAGGACTTTGTTTACATTCACTAAGAAGTTGAGCTTATTTTTGGCTTAACTTTGATCCACCAAGGCAGGTGGTTTAAATTTTGGATCACATATTGTGGAACACACAAAAATTTTTTATTGTCTCTTTTTTGGCTTTTACAATTATAACAAAATATAATCACTATAAAATAAACAAATAAAAATAGAATATTTGCATATCTGTTACAATATTTGATGTCACTGTTTGCACAATAATGTTAATTTATGCAATGCAATGTTACACATTCCTCTTGCCTCATTTTACAGAATAGGTTAACATCGAGTCAAAATTCTTATCATTTCCAAAGTTCAGAAAATTTGACAACCCTGATATCAAAAGATGACCTTCAATTGAAAATCCTATAACCCTAAATAGATATAAACTACAAGTAATCAAGGTTTAAAAAAGTGAACTGAAACACAATACATGTACATATACCAATATTTCCCACAAATATTTCTCTACCACATATGTTGTTCATGCAGCAGATTTTTTTTGTCATCGAAGCAATTGAAATTCAATACACTATTCCTTTACCATGTAAGACTTTTAATACAATTTTTACACAAAAAGGTTTTACTGCAATATTACTGTTTATAAATTAACATGCAATAAAATAATGTATTGAAAAGAATTGTTCAGGTATAAGTAATATTATCAGGAAGAACGCATTTTAAAACTGCATTATAAAATAACAAGATTTGCCTTAATTTCAGCTTGTAGATTCCAATTTTCATACTCCAGCTTGTTAAAAGTACAATTAATCCATGATTTATATTTAGAAACAACAAGAATTCAACAGAATTGTACTGTCACCAGCTTTGGTTAAAGACTGAAGCGGATGAAATTCGAAAGGACATAACTTATGCCAGATAGACAAAAATAGTTGACGTGCAGCATTTCTGCAAATCCAGACCATCTTTCAGAAGGACTGAGTCATAGTGAAGCCCCACCTTCTTGAAAAATATAACTTAAACTGCTAGTCATATGACCATACAAATTAATGCATTGTGCAAGATGTCCTGTCTTGTCTGCTTCCTCTCTTCATGGAGGAAAGAAGGACTTATATTTGTTCACATCCTCTCTTCATGGAGGAAAGAAGGGCTTATATTTGTCCGCCATTTTGTGGGAGAGCAAACAAGCAAGATCATTGTCTATCAATTCTGCACTGATAATCCACTAGTAAAGCATGCTCAGCTAGTCATAATACATGTAAATGCATTGTACAAGATGGGTCATGTCTTGTCTGCTTGCTCTCTTCATGGAGGAAAGAAGGACTTATATTTGTTCACATCCTCTCTTCACGGAGGAAAGAAGGGCTTATATTTGTCCGCCATTTTGTGGGAGAGCAAACAAGCAAGATCATTGTCTATCAATTCTGCACTGATAATCCACTAGTAAAGCACACTCAGCTAGTCATAATACATGTAAATGCATTGTACAAGATGGGTCATGTCTTGTCTGCCTCGGCTCTTCATTGAGGAAAGAAGGACATCTATTTGTCCACCATTTTGTGGGACAGCAAACGAGCATTGTCTAATCTTGTGGAGTGTTAGGTCACTTTACCATACAGGTTTCTTCAGGACTTTTTATATCCACAACGGATAAACAGAAAAAACTGTTGCCACGGCAACACTAGCTGCCTGATATTGCTGAAAAAGCTAACCAGCTCCTATTCATGCAGGGGTTTGGAATGCAAAAAATCCACAGAAATATAAGTCAAAGAAACAGAAAAAAGTGTTGCCAGGTGTTACCGAAAAACTAATCCGCTGAAATCAAGGCAAGGGTTTGGAATGCAAAGATACCCGAGAAAAATTTTTAAGCCCAAGAAACATAAAAAAGTGTTGCCATGGCAACACTTGTTGCCAGATGTTGCCGAAAAACTAATCAGCTCCTATCTGTGTGGGGGTATGGAAAACAAGGAACCCATAAAAATATTTGTAAGTCAAAAAAAAAGAAAAAAGTGTTGCCATGGCAACACTTGTTGCCAGGTGTTGCCAAAAAACTAATCAGCTCCAATCTGTGCAGTGGTATGGAAGCAAAGAACCCATAAAAATATTTACAAGTCCAAGAAACGAAAAAAAGTGTTGCCATGGCAACACTTGTTGCCACGTGTGCCAAAAACTAATCCGCTCCAGTCTGTGCAGGGGTATGGAAAGCAAAGAACCCATAAAATATTTATAAGTCCAAGAAACAGAAAAAAGTGTTGCCATGGCAACACTTGTTGCCAGTTATCGTTAAAAAACTAATCAGTTCCAATCCATGCAGGGGTTTGGAATGCTAAGAACTCCCCAAAAGATATTCAAGCCCAAGAAACATGAAAAAGTGTTGCCACGGCACTTGTTGCCAGATATTGACAAGAAAGCAATCACACACAAACTCTCATGCCATTAAACTTCCACACCAAATTTAGCTGAGACACATAAAATACTGTATCCGTAAATGAGCAGCAATGAAGGGTGATTCAGATGAAAAATAAAAATAATATCCATGTCCAGCAGGATGGATATAATAATTAATAAAAGTTGTAACTTTAAACTTACTTTTTTAACTTTCAGGTTTTTATGGTAACATTACAATAAAGATCTTGTTTTGGTCAAGACACATGTACATGTTTAATTTAAATGAAAAACTCTAAACTATCACTTTAATATTGCCAAAACATCACAGAAATTTGTCCTAACCTTAAACTGAATGTAAGTCA
This sequence comes from Sabellastarte sp. h YS-2021, assembly GCA_964017235.1. Lineage (NCBI taxonomy): Eukaryota > Metazoa > Annelida > Polychaeta > Sabellida > Sabellidae > Sabellastarte > Sabellastarte sp. h YS-2021. Next base: position 62,913,779 of record OZ024934.1, on the reverse strand, counting down.
ATTGAAATGTTAAGAGTTTAAGTTCATGTTAACCATGTAGACTCTGTTCAAGGCTACTTATAGCCAAAATTTAAATGTGCTTAAAATCTATTGCACATAATTTAAGATATTATCCAAAATTTTAAAAGAAAAGTAGTTATGCCATTACTGAGAGTTAAAGGTCACCTCAATGTAGTCTCAGGGCATTTCTGCAACATCAGTTACATGTACCTGTAAAATATAGATCAAATATGTCATGCCATTTTGGTATACTTTGTGGAATCGCAAAAGTAAAATTCAATATAAATGTGTTATAAATGGGAGTTTAAGGTCATCTTAAAATAGGGTACATGTCGATGACCAGCAACACCCACATGCCAAATTTGAATTTCATCCTACTTGCAATTTTTGACATATTTTCCAGAAACAAAGTGTGATGACGATGCTGGTCCGATAGGTGATCCATTACAGCTGAGTGACCCCAAACTATTACAACCTTAAACTCATAAGTTTCTAAAATATCAGCAATTTATTGTAACCTTACATATACATGCAAAACTTGAATGAAATTTCTTGAGTTACCTTCAGTATACGCTATGGAAAAGTGAAAAAACTTAAACTCAACATAATTCTTTTATACATGGGAGTTTAAGGCCACCTTAAAATAGGACACACCTTCAATACCAGTTACAACCACATGCCAAATTTGAATTGAATCCATCAACCAATTTTCGAGATACTGTCTGGAAACTGAAAAACTTAAAATCAATATAAGTATGTTACTAGTGGGAGTTTAAGGTCACCTTAAAACAGGGCACACCTTGAGTACCAGTTACATCCACATGCCAAATTTGAATTTCATCCCTCATGCCATTTTTGAGATACTGTCTGGAAATGGAAAACCTTAATCTTGATATAAATATGTTACCACTGAGAGTTTAAGATCACCTTAAAATAGGGCACATCTTGAGGACCAATTACATGCACATGCCAAATCTGAAGTTAATCCATCATGCCATTTTTGAGATACACTCTGAAAATGAATTGTGGCAACGACGCTGGCCATATTTGTCCTCCAACATAGCTGCTAGTGACACCAAGGTAATCCAACCTTAAACTCATAAGTTTATCAAATATCAGGAATTTACTATAACCTTACAAAAGAGATTTTTTCTTGTGTAGACAGATGTACGTGATGAATATCAAAGATTAAAGTCTTAATTAGCACATCAAATATCTTTCAAACACCAAAAATTGTCCCAAGCTTAAACTCAAAATTAGTTTGCAGATGTGAGGGAGTTTAAGGGAATCTTTTCCTGTAGCTTTTCTTCACGGTTTGTTACATCCACTACTTGAAAGATGCTTAGAATTGTAGTATTTGAAATACTGTTAAAAAATTGCCACACTTAAAGTGAATATAATTCTGTTATTACTGGGAGTTTAAGGTCACCTTATTGCAATGCACTTACCTGTGGCCAGTTACATATACATGTAAAATTTTAATGAAATTTCTCAAGTTATTTCCAGTATACTCTATTGAAAAATAATGTAAACTCAATATAACCTTTTAATACATGAGAGTTTAAGGTCACCTTACAGTAGGGCACACCTTGAAAACAAGCACATGCCGAATTTGAATTGAATCTATCAACAAATTTTTGAGATAGCGTGCGGAAACAAAAAACCTTCAAATCAATATAAGTATCTTACTACTGTGAGTTTAAGGTCACCTTAAATAGGGCACACCTTGAGGAAAAGTTTCATCAATATGCCAAATTGGAATTTAATTCATCAAGACAATTTTGAGATACTCTCTGGAAAGTAAGTGTGAAGACTACTCTGACCATATACGTCTTCCATCAAAGCTGTTAGTGACACAAATTAATGCAACCTTAAACTCATTAGTTTATAAAATATCAGCAACTTACTATAACCTTACAAAAGAGACCATTTTTGGTGGATATATATGAACATGATGAATATCGATGCAAAAAGTCCTAATTAGCATATAAAATATCTTCCAAACACCAAAAATATTGCCCAGCCTTAAACTCAAAGTTTGTTTGCACTGCTGTATGTTAGCGAATTTAAAGTAATCTTTTCTTGAAAGTTCTGTTCAAGGTTTGTTACATCCACAACTGAAATGCCTAGAATTGCACAATATTTGAAATATTGTTCAAAAGTTAGCAAACTTAAAGTAAAATAATTCTCTTATTAATGGGAGTTTAAGGTCACCTTATTGTGTGGCACTTACCTATGGCCAGTTATATATAATTGCAAAAGTTGAATGAAATTTCTGAAGTTACTTTCAGTATACTCCATGGAGAAAGAAAAAAGGTAAACTGGACATAAATTTTTTATATAAGGAAGTTTAAGGTCACCTTAAAATAGGACACACCTTCAAAACTAGTTACAACCACATGCCAAATTTGAATTGAATCCATCAAGCCATTTTTGAGATATTCTCCGGAAATGAAAAAACTTATATTGAGTTTAAGTATTTTACTAGTAGCACAAAACTATACAGCACACCCCCAGGACCAGTTACATCAACATGCCAAATTTGAATTAAATCTGACAAGCCATTTTTGAGATACTGTCCGGAATACAAATTGTGACAACGACAGACGCCGCCGCCGCCAGACGATGACAGACGACAACGCCGCCCCCGATGCCATAAAATTGGATGACGAAGTGATCCGTATATGCCACTCAGCATAAATGCTGGTGACACAACAATTATAACAATAACTAAGTTACATACATAACTTACTGTCTGTTACATTCTGCAAGTGAAAAATGATATGCTTTAATTTGTCTGATAATTTCAGCTTCTTTCCACTGTCAAACCACAATCCATGCAAATGTTTGCAGTAAAATAACAAGTGTGGAATATTTTCACTTTCATCACAACTTGACAATATTTGGAAACATTGGGATTCTATCTACTTATCTTATCACCACAAGTAAGTATATTCATCAAAATTTTATATTTGAAGTCTGCAAATTTTTTATGTTTGATCTGATATTTTTATATATATATATATATATTTTGTCATTGTATCTTTGAACAATTAGTATCTGTTAAAGTTTGCCACATCTGTTCTGTGTGTGATCTTGAAATTTTTTTCATATGTAAGGTATTTTAGAAATCCTTTACTCAGAGAGAATTTAGTTTATAAGAGTTATTACCAATGACTATGGAGATATATATTTTTAGTGATTATATATTTATGATTAAATATTTTTAAGTTTCATGACCTCTCTGACCATTTTCATTAAGTAAATCCTTCACAAATATAATTCCACTCTGAATCCAATGTTTAAAAGTTAGTGGAGTATTGTTAATTTTGAAGAGCTCATTACCCCAAATTATTTATTAAAAAAGAATTATAATTATTTGATAATTTTTTCCAATGGCTTAATATATTTGCAAACATTAATGCACTTATAATTTCCTTATAGAAAATATTTAGTCCAGATAGCATTTCAAACTTATTGCAAAATATGGTTATTCCACTATGTTTTAAACACTGGACAAATATTGTTTATAAAGCAGCATGGATCATTTAGTTTTGTCATAAAAGGAGCCTTTATAAGGTCTTTTCTTTTGCCGTAAATATATATTGGATTACTTGTTCAAATTTTCCTTTTAATTTTCCCTGTTTCTCCAGAGAAAGTTAAAAATAAGTTTTTCAAAACTTTTCAATATTGAAAAGTGAGTATGTAAAATAGACATATTTAGAATTATAAGTTCATAGCAAGAGTGTTTTTGGCCGAGACTTTACTTGTACCTATTTAAAACTGCATAAATCAGCATGGCTGTTTCAAAAGTAAGATCCCAGTCTGTGCTCCGTGTATTTGAATTATTTTTAGGGTTAGTGGTCATCCTGTAAGAAACGGTTTTAAAGGGTGACGTACAGTATGTTTTACCATTTTGAATCAAATTTGAACCGATAAATTTGTTGATTTCTGTGTATTTCTTGTATTGTCTGATTGATTGTGAATTCATCAGTAAACTACTGAAAATGTCAAAGGTTAGAGTCTATAATATATGGCAAAAATACACTGATTGGTGCCTCTTATTCCGATACCAGTACTGTACTGTACTGCTTCCCTGCATAAGTTGGCCGCAGTCATAAGTTGGCCGCTATCACCATACTGCCTTTCTCCCAATTATCGCCAGACAAAATTCAAATAGACATAACTTGACCAAAAGTACATCACAAGTCTAGGAAATAAGGTAAAACCATTTCAACAGTGAATAGAACAGATACACTACTGCCTTGCTACCAATTATCGCCGGGTATCAACTATCGCCGCCCATAAATTAAATATTTATATTTCAGTAATGGCCACATATTTAGAATGCTCTTTCGTGTGTATTTGTTCTATTCACTTGGGAAATTGTTGCATCTTATTTGCTAGACTTGGGATTACTTTTGGTCAAGTTATGTCTATTTGAATTCTGTCTGGCGATAATTGGTACCCGGCGATAATTGGTAGCAAGGCAGTACACAATGAAAAGCTTTCAAAATGTGTGGCCATTACTGAAAGAATACCAGATCATTCGCCACATTTCCCGTTCGCCACATATTACTGTACTGCTTCTAGGCATAAGTTGGCCGTGGTTATAAGTTGGCCGCCATCACCAAATCTTGAAGTTGCTACAAATTTAAAAGCTGATTGCAATCATAAATGGTCCATTATTATTACATTTATGCTTTTTATTCGTTTTAAACACTGTACAAAGACTTATTTGTCTGTTTTGCCCAATTAAATTAGTGGCGGCCAACTTATGACCGCGGCCAACTTATGCCTAGAAGCAGTAGACGTTTCGCCACAAGAAATAACGACGAGCGAGGGGTTATGGGAGATTTTACAACGATTAGCGATAAAATAGAACTCACGAGGTTATGCGGGGGTTTTACAGAGCAATTTTTTATTTATTAGCCAATCAGAATCGCGGACACAGCCGTGTCATGTTAGAATATCAAATTTCGTCTGCAAATGTGATTAATTTAATTAACCAATGAAAACAATTGTTAAATAAAATATGCAAATTAGAAAAAGGAATTCCGTGGGGGATTCCTAGAAATATAATAAAATAAAGCGAGTTCTTGTTTTTAAATATTCATGAGCAAATCAAAACTACGTGGTAGGAGACGAGACTATTACTGGCCATTTCTACTTGGAGTAGATGTCCCTGTAAAATATTTCATTTCACGGGCTAACCCCACAATATATGGTACTTCAAAGAACTTCAAAGAAGTTAGGGTTAATTCAACTTAATTGTCCCCCCTCCCTCTTCAAACAATGGCAACCTTCAAAGAAGTTAGGTTTCTTTGATAATTCCAATTATGTAACTATGTGGCGAAACATCTGAAGTAATTATGTGGCGAACGGGTTTTGTGGCGAATGATCTGGTTACCTACTGAAATATGAATGTTTTATTTTCCGGTGGCGATAATTGGTACTCGGCGATAATTGGTAGCAAGGCAGTACCTTCACGGGGCTTTAACACAAGTGGCCTACTACACTCTGAAATCATGTATTATTGTTAAACTTATTATATACAACAGTTTTCATTGGTGTACAATAACATGTTTGTCTTTCTGGAGCCTGTAGATGAGCCGCAGCCAACTTATGACTGCGGCCAACTTATGCAGGGAAGCAGTACAGTACAAATGTTTGTGGGGTATCCGGATCGAGCTCCGGTGACCCTAGACATGGTAACCGCGGCGATCGACCCTAACATAGACCGATAAGCCTATTCGTAGTTCCGATCTTCCAGTGTAAACAAACCTCGGAAAGCACATAAACAAAGGCACATGGTGGGCGAAAATAGGCGAATTTTTGTCCTCATCTTCATAACTAAGGTCACTGTATCTCTGGAAATACTTAATGGATTTTTACGAAATCAAAAGCACCAGAAAATGTAATAAATTGCCCCTGAAATGGTGTAAATATTATATTTTTATATACATGTTTTATATTAGTTTAAAATAGTGCTGGGACGATGTTTGCAAACTTCGGTATTATCGCTCGCTGGCTCATTGCCAATTGATGATCGGTAAAATTTAAGTACAACCGATATTTGCTAAATTCATTTCTTTGCAGCCCTTTGGTCACAATAAAATGCTAACCTTAATAATATTTTGTAAAAATCTGAAATATTCTACAGTTAAAATCACAGAACTAGCCGTGAATGCAATAAAAATAACGTAAATAGAAATACCTTGGGGTTTTCCCACTGTTGTCAAGGTAATCATAAAATTAGCCAATCAAAAGTCGATACATCAAGCATGGTATGTCAGTGAGAGAGACGTCTGTGAATGGCTTTTAGGTGAAATTATGGTTATATTTGTGGTAATGTGTGTCTATTTGCTGGTTTATAATTTAATATTTTATTTTTCTGTCTGGTTTACACTTTCGACTCCATGATTGGAAATGTTCGAAGTTTGTTTACAAATTTCCTATAGAACATCGACAGGTAAAATCAAAGCGATCTCCCAGCACTAGTTTTATATTTATCAATCTTCAACCAAATTCCAGTAAGATGGGAAGGCATCAGCATCTAAATTAATAATTAAGTGGCCCGTCAGGGACGCTTATTTGTTTTCACCGAAGTTCGACTGATCACCGCCGCTGCAGGATTATGGTCTCCCTTGAATGACTTCTTAGCCTTTCATATTTTTCTTTCCTTGTTACCTTTCTTTAAAACTATAGGGGCGGGAAAATTTTTTGGGATACTTTGCACAGACCTTAAGCTTTACTTAAGGTAACCTTAAGCATAACTCCAAAACACCCTGTCATCGCGTTTCGGAAAAAAGCACACACACCTGTGCTATAAAATTTATCACGTACATTCTAGACCAAATTTCCAAGGTCGGAAAGGATTTTCTCATCAATCGGACCATAGATGCCTGAATGGGAAGCGTTTTATTTTCGTAAATTTTTTAAAAATGGGTACTTGGTCTGTATCTCAAAACGGTGAGGATTTCGGCGTTTTGTTGGAATAACTTATTCAGCTACTTTTTGATAATCTTTCACATGCCGAAGTTTTAGCCCTGTATCTGCAATCTTAAGGTCGCCTAGGTCGTCTTAATGTCAAAAAAGGGGGTTTTAGCCCTCCAGTTCACTTAGTTTTTCACTTTTTCAGCCAAACTTGCCACATATATTAAGATTTGCCAAAGGAACATCCTGACTTTATGGTGACCTTAAACTCAAAATGTTAATGGACATATGGCCTGCTTAAAGTCATCAAATTGGAATAAAATCCTCTGGCTCCTTTTTTTTCCCATTTTTATGTCAGCTGACTTGTCAGTCAGCTGACATTATGTCATCACTCTGCGGCGTGGGCGTCCGCGTGAACAACTTCTTCTCCAAAACTACAAGGCCTAGAGACATGCTGTTTTTTTTAAAAGATACCTTATCTATCGAGGATGAAAAATTGTTCAAGGCATGCAAATCTGTCTGTTCGTCTGTTTGCTAGAGACATTACAAGGGGAGTACCCCCACCAAAAGTGTGAAAATTTCAACTTTTTATCACAATTTTCTCAGTGACTATTGCAGGGATTTCTCTCATATCTTGCATATATGTACTAGGCCAGAGGTAGATTCTCTTGTGTGAGTATGAGACCTGGATCTGTCTTACTTTTTTTTTAATAAATTTTTTTAATAATTTTTAATGCATTAAAATTCATGAAATCATGCACTAAATCACTTATAACTTCAAAAGTGTTGCATTTACAGCATTTTGTGAAAATATGTTGTTCAGCTACTTTTTTCATAGCTACAATATGGTGAGTAAGTTGGGTGTCTGTCTCAATAGCTAAGTGAGTAATAGCTACTTTTGGGCTTTTCAGTAACTTCCATTATGAGTAAAATCACTTGTAACTTAAAAACTATTGCATTTAGAGAATTTGGTATAAATATGTTATTCAGCTACTTTTGGGCCAGCTATAACATAGTGAAATTTCAGACCTGTAGCTCATGGCATAGCTGAGTAATAGCTACTTTTAGGTTATCACTGTTGAGTAAATCGCTTATAACTTGAAAACTATTGCATTTAGAGAATTTCGTATAAATATGTTATTCAGCTACTTTTGGGTCAGCTATAACATAGTAAAATTTCAGACCTGTAGCTCATGGCATAGCTGAGTAATAGCTACTTTTAGGTTATCACTGTTGAGTAAATCACTTATAACTTGAAAAGTGTTGCATTTAGAGCATTTTGTTAAAATATGTTATTCAGCTACTTTTTTCATAGCTACAATATGGTGAGTAAGTTGGGTGTCTGTCTCAATAGCTAAGTGAGTAATAGCTACTTTTGGGCTTTTCAGTAACTTCCATCATGAGTAAAATCACTTGTAACTTAAAAACTATTGCATTTAGAGAATTTCGTATAAATACGTTATTCAGCTACTTTTGGGCCAGCTATAACATAGTAAAATTTCAGACCTGTAGCTCATGGCATAGCTGAGTAATAGCTACTTTTAGGTTATCACTGTTGAGTAAATCACTTATAACGTGAAAACTATTGCATTTAGAGTATTTTGTTTCAATATGTTATTCACCTATTTTGGGGTCAGCTATAACATAGTGAAGTTTCAGACCTGTGGCTCATTTCATAGCTGAGTAATAGCTACTTTGAAGTTCTCACTGTTGAGTAAATCAGTTATAATTGGAAAACTATTGCATTTACAGAAATTTGTGCAAATATGTTATTCAGCTACTTTTGGGTCAGCTATAACATAGTGAAATTATAGACCTATAGCTCATGGCACAACTGAGCAATAGCTATTCTCAGGTACTGACTGTTGAGTAAATCAGCTATAACTTGAAAAATATTGCATTTGGAGTATTTTGTTAAAATATATTGTTCACCTACTTTTGGGTCAGCTATAACATAGTGAAATTACAGACCTATAGCTCATGGCATAGCGGAGCAATAGCTATTTTCAGGTTCTCACTATTGAGTAAATCAGTTGTAGCTTGAAAACTATTGCATTTACAGTAGTTTGCTTAAATATGTTGTTCACCTACTTTTGGGTTAGCTATAACATAGTAAAATTTCAGACATGTAGCTCATTGCATAGCTGAGTAATAGTTCCTTTGAGGTTCTCACTGTTGAGTAAATCAGTTGTAACTTGAAAACTATTACATTTAGAGTAATTTGTTAAATATGTTATTCACAGAATTTTTGGTCAGCTATAACATAGTGAAAACTTCCAGACCTCTATGTCATGGCATAGCTGAGCAATAGCTACTTTCAGGTTCTCACTGTTGAGTAAATCATTGTATGCACTGGATAGCCGCAGTGTGTAGAGAGAGATTTCACCATTACTGCTCTGATGAAAAAAATATTATAGCTAGCTTTCTTAAGTTTGCAGTGTATATTAACAACCATAAAATGTTGTCTGGGAATATTTTTGGCCTCATTTTGAGAAACAAGATGGCCGCCACAGGTGTTTTTTGTCAGTCATGAAAAGTGCTTATATCTCCCTTATTATTGATCCTAGAGGTTTGCGATGATAAACCAACCTGTAGGAAATCATGGGGTGGGAATCTTTTATAGTGGTCAGATTTGACCTTTGACCCCTCCTTCAAGGTCAAACAAGGATAGCCAAACTTAAAAGTGCTTATAACTCGCTTATTATTGGTCCCAGAGGTTTGGGATGGTAAACAGACAGGAAATCATGGGCTGTGAATCTGTTGATATGGTCCGATTTGACCTTGGAACCCTCCTTCAAGGTCAAATGAGGATAGCGAAAATTGAAAGTGCCTACAACTCGCTTATTATTGGTGACAGAGATTTGGGATGGTAAACCATCCCATAGGAAATCATTGGCTCAGAATCTTTTGGTATGGTCAGATTTGACCTTTGGACCCCTCCTTCAAGGTCAAATGAGGACAGCTAAGCTTAAAAGTGCTTATAACTCATTTATAATTGGTCCTAGAGGTTTGGAATGGTAAACCATAGGAAATCATGGGCTGGGAATGTATTTGTGTGGTTAGATTTGACCTTGGACCCCTTCTTCAAGGTCGAACGAGGATATTGCATTTGTAGTATTTCTTTAAATATGTTTTAACCTATTTCTTACACTTAAACAATTACCTTGTTATTTTCCTTCATAATACCATTTACAGGGCACAACTTTTTTATCCTTTTCTTCTGTCAGCTTCGGAATTTCTTTCGAACTTGCTGTTCAGTTACCATTTACTGTATTTCTGTACAGCCCTTTTCCTGATAATTATTCTGTCCTATAATCACCTTCACAAATCAAAAACACTCAGTCAGCTGACACAGTGCCCGTTCACGGGCACTCTCCTCTTGTTTTATATCGAAATCATCACTGGTATTAAACTAGATAAAAATAATACTTATGGTCACCTTAAACTCTCAGTATGAATGGAGTTGTAGCCACCTTAAACTGAAATAAGAAGGTTTTCAGCCTCCAAGTATCTTATTGTTCGACTGACCTCAGTTAAACTTTGCACACCTATAAAGGATGGCAAACCAAAGGGTTATCCTGACCTTATGGTGACCTTAAACTGTTAATATAATTTTGACCCCCCTAAAGTCATAAAATTTGAGTAAAGCCGTCTGGCTCCTTTCTTTTTCCATATCTAACATATATTGATACCGAAGGGACGTTCTCATATTATGGTCACCTTAAAGTTGCAATATGAATGAAGTTATGGTCACCTTACAGTGAAAAAGGAAGTTTCAGCCTCCAGCTATCTTATTGTTCAACTGGCCTGAGCTAAACTTTATGCTCGGTTAAATTTTCTACACATTTAAAGATGACAATAGGGACATTCTTATTTGCTTTCCACCTTGGAGTTCCAATACAAGTACAGTCATGGCCATCTTGACGTGAAAATGAGGGTTTTCCGCCCCTAACTGATTAACTGTTCAGTAACATCAGTTTAACTTGACATTGATTATACTTAAGGAAGATTTTGTATAACATTTCACTTAAAATTCCTGTACTTAAGAAGCTTTGGCCGTCTTAACACGATAAATATATACTTCTTGCTCCCTCCTCATTTATTTTAGCACTTTTTAAAACCACACCTGGCATATGTATACTTCAAAAATATTTATGCTCACTTTAACTTGACATTGATTGTACTTAACATTTTGTATAACGTTTCACTTAAAATTCCTGTACTTAAGAGCCTTTGGCCATCTTTACATGATAAATATATACTTCTTGTTCCCTCCTCATTTATTTTAACACTTTTTAAAACCTCACCTGGCATATGTATACTTAAAAAATATTTATGCTATCTGACAAACCTAATCTCTTAGTGTTTATGATGTTATGACATCTTCAAAGACAAAAATGAGATATTTATGATGCACTGATGTGGTTATTAACATATTGGAACTGATCAGTGTTGGAATTGTGGGGATATAACTTTTTCTTTTTGGAAAAAAGCTTTAATTTATTCAACTTTTCTTTTGCAGAAGAAGTTGAGGATGTAGGTATTTGTTCGAAATTCACTTGTTCACATAGACTATGTAAATGGGTCAAATTTATAGACTTGACTTCTTTCAGAATATAAGATGACTGTAAAGAAAGCACTCTCTCATAAACAGTTTTTCTTGTACAGTATTTTATGTAGCTCCAACTAAGTGGAAATGAATGAGTTGTCTCTTTCTGCTTCCTCCTCAAACTCTGTATTTGCTTTGGTGTGATATCTATCTAGAGTTACATTCATGGAAAGTCTTTCTAACCAGAAAGAACCCCCCCCCCCCCCCCCCCCCCCACTCTCCTTTAGTGCACTAGCATGCGGGTGAAAAAAGATTTGCCTCTATATGTGGGGGGTGGGGGGTGGATGGAGGGAGAGTGGGTATTAGTGTGGTTTAGATGATAGATAGAGATATAAATATATGTGTGTGTGCACTTCATGGAAACAAAAAAGTCTAGCTGTTTATGCTGTTCTTTAGAATGTGTATTGTTATCTCCCGCCGGGCTTTAGCCCGGGAGGGAGATTATGAAATGATGCCTGTGTGTGCGTGCGTGCGTGTGTGCGTGCATTAGTTAGTCACACAGATTTCTCCAAAACTACTACAGCTACAGATTTTTTGTAAATTAATTGTCCCAATGAATTTTCACGCCCTTGAAAATTTTTTTGGTTTTATGGACTTAGGCCTAAAGATAAGTGAGTAATAGCAATCTTAGCTACTTGGAGTAAAGGGCTCATAACTCAAAAACTATTGCAGTTACAACTTTTTCTTCAAATATGTTGTTCAGCTACTTTGTCCTTAGCTATAAGATGGTACATAGTTTGGGGTCCCATTGCATGCCATAAGTGAGTAATAGCTATTTTCTTATTTGTAGCACAATAATGACATGAGTAAATGTCAAATATCTTCAAAAGTATTAAAGTTAGGGAATTCTTTTCAAATATGTTGTTCATCTACTTTTTGATAAGCTATCACATAGTAAAGTTTCAGATCTGTTACACATTGGATAGCTGAGTAATAGCTACTTTGAAATTGTGACTGTTGAGTAAATCCATTGTAACTCCAAAACTAGTGCAGTTAGAGTATTTTCCTAAAATATGTTGTTCAGCTACTTTGTCCTTAACTATAAGATGGCATATAGTTTGGGGTTCTATTGCATGCCATAAGTGAGTAATAGCTATTTTCGTATTTGTAGCAAAATTATGACATAAGTAAATGTCAAATATCTTCAAAAGTATTCAAGTTAGGGAATTCTTTTCAAATATGTTATTCATCTACTTTTTGATAAGCTATCAGATAGTAAAGTTGCAGACCTGTTGCACATTGGATAGCTGAGTAATAGCCACTTTGAAATTCTACAGTTGAGTAAATCCATTGTAACTCCAAAACTAGTGCAGTTAGAGTATTTTCCTAAAATATGTTGTTCAGCTACTTTGTCCTTAATTATAAGATGGCATATAGTTTGGGGTTCTATTGCATGCCATAAGTGAGTAATAGCTATTTTCTTATTTGTAGCAAAATAATGACATCAGTAAATGTCAAATATCTTCAAAAGTATTAAAGTTAGGGAATTCTTTTCAAATATGTTATTCATCTAGTTTTTGGTAAGCTATCACATAATAAAGTTTCAGACCTGTTGCACATTGCATAGCTGAGTAATAGCTACTTTGAAATCGTGACTGTTGAGTAAATCCATTGTAACTCCAAAACTAGTGCAGTTAGAGTATTTTCCTAAAATATGTTATTCAGCTACTTTGTCCTTAACTATAAGATGGCATACAGTTTGGGATTCTATTGCATGCCATAAGTGAGTAATAGCTATTTCCTTATTTGAAGCAAAATAACGACATAAGTAAATTTCAAATATCTTCAAAAGTATTCAAGTTAGGGAAATATTTTCAAATATGTTATTCATCTAGTTTTTGATGAGCTATCAGATAGTAAAGCTGCAAACCTGTTGCACACTGGACAGCTGAGTAATAGCTACTTTGAAATTGTGACTGTTGAGTAAATCCATTGTAACTCAAAAACTACTGCAGTTACAGGATTTTCCTAAAATAATTTGTTCAGCTACTTTTTCCTATACAGGACCCTCTGTGCAACTCTAATCGGAACTAAATAATAATATATAAGACATTTGAATAAAGTTAACTGTAAACATAGACCTATTCCTTTTTTCCCCCTTTTTTTTTTGTCCAAGTTGTGAAACTTAATTCCTAATTGAGTTTGCACTCAAAATGCAAGAAGTATGGCTTTTTGTAGAACATCCGTCATATCTGATATTCCATATCAATGAAAAACTTGTTATTATCTATGTGGTGGAAATAAATGACGGATCTTTTTTCAGGTTATTAACAGTAATAATAAAATGAATTCATATCTATTCAGTAGGAACAGCCCGACTGTAATAGACATGGGCTTAATATCAGCTGCGGGAAATCTGCTGATTAATGAATTAAATTGTTAACTGGCCTTATAGCAACATTTATAACTGCCCAGAAATATGCCACCATAACTGTCCACCATGGATATATAGGTTGTTATTGATTATTTTAAAAAAATTAAAAATCTGAACTAACCACAAGTCCATTAGTGCGGACAGTTATAAAAGATTTTTCATGGGGAGATGTATCTCCTATGCTATTAATTGTTATAAGATAAATCAAAAGTCTGATCAGACCAATAGCCTATCCAGTCCATGGATGCAGACAGATATATCCAAGTTTTTTTTTCATATTTCACAATGAAGATCTAATTTTGGTTATTACATAATATATAGTAAATCACTACTTGCACCAAAAGCTTTTGATGCTGTTTTTCTTTATTCTTTTCTGTACCGTTGTGTACTTTTATTCTATACGTTTTATGTTTATGTTCTCTACGTTCTGTTAATGTGTATTTCTATGTACTATTCTGATAAACTTATGTATTGAATTGTCATCAGTACAACTTGAAAACTTTAATGGTGTGGATGTCTTCATTTTGGCAAAGAAACAACTATTGTGGTTATATGCAAAAACACACTATTTAGTAGTTAACTCTTTCAGTAAATTTCTGTTTTTTTTTATTGGCAATATGTCTTTCCTAATGGGCCCTTGGCTTTTTGCTTCTGTTGATTACTTTAAAATTCAGCTTTTTGTTCTATGGCTCCCTCTAACTTGAGAATTATCTCGGCAAACTGTCAAGGTCTTCGAGATATTAACAAAAGAACTGATGTTTTGAATTATTTTCGTGACATTAAACCCGATATACTCTGTCTACAGGATACTCATTGGTTAAGTGCAGATGAAAAACTAATTAAAACTTTGTGGGCAGGTGAGTGTTTACTGAATGGTTCGCAAACGAATGCCAGAGGAGTTGCAATCTTAATAAATAAAACTTTTGAATATAAGATCGCTTCAGTTGAAAGAGACATGATAGGTAATCTGATATCTGTATCATTGATTTTAAATGAATTTACAATTCAAATTATAAATATATATGCACCAAATAAGGACTCTCCCAATTTTTTTAAGTCTTTAAAGGAAAAGATTGAGCTTTCTCCCAGTGACTATTGCATTGTATGTGGTGATTTCAATCTTGTAATTGATCCAAAAAAGGACAGTTACAATTATAGACATATAAATAATCCACAATCTAGAAATTGCCTGATAGATACTATGAACTCGCTGGGTTTAAAAGATGCCTTTAGATTTATTAATAATGATGCAAGATGCTACACGTGGCATAAAAAGAATCCAGTTAAACGTGCAAGACTGGACTATTTTATAATTTCAGAAAATTTCACTGACCGTATTGAAAAATGTAATGTTAAACCAGGGTACCGGTCGGATCACTCATACATTGAATTACTTGTAACTTTATGTAAATTTGAGCGTGGAAAAGGTCTGTGGAAGTTCAATTGTTCGCTATTAAAAGATAAGGAATATTTAATTACTGTAAATAATATTATAGATCGTGAAAAATTGCGTTATGCCTTACCAGTATATAATCCAGACAATATAACAAACTTACAGGATTCTTCTATTGAATTTACAATTCCTGATAGTGATTTCTTAGAAGTATTGATTCTTCAAATTCGTGGTGAAACTATACGTTATGCATCGTCTTTAAAGAAGAAAACAATTCGGAAAGAAGAAAATTTAAAACAGGAGATAGAAAACATGGAAAAAGATTTAGATTCTACAAATCCAGTACACTTGGACTTAAAAAAAAAGGAATTAGAAAATATACGAAAAGACAAACTTAATGGAATTATGATTAGATCACGCGCTCAATGGCTTAGTGAAGGTGAGAAACCATCAAAGTATTTTTGTTCATTAGAAAAATTCTACTATACGGAAAAAACAGTTAAAAGAGTAGTTACTGATGACGGAAGTGTAATAACAAATCAAAAAGACATTTTGAATGAATTAAAAAATTATTATCAAAACTTATTTAAAAGTAAGGATGCAGAACTACAGGACTGTAACATCAGCGATTTGCAATCCTTGAGAGGTTTCAAAAAGCTATCTAGCAACGATGCAAACTCATTGGAAGGCTGCCTTACAATAAATGAAATAAGTGAAGCCTTAAGAAAAATGAAAAATCAAAAATGTCCTGGAATTGATGGTTTCCCAGCTGAATTTTTCAAGGTTTTTTGGACTAAACTTAAATTTTTTGTATTAAGGTCATTAAATTGTGCTTATAATACAGGACAAATGTCAATTTCTCTTAGACAATGCATTATTTCTTGTCTTCCTAAAGGAGACAAACCTAGACAGTTTTTAAAAAACTGGAGACCAATTTCGCTCTTGTCTGTAGTTTATAAGATTGCTTCATCTGCTCTGGCTACAAGGTTGCGAACTGTTCTACACACGATCATCTCAAATACACAGTCAGGATTCATGAGTAACCGCTTCATTGGTGAAAATACTAGGTTAATCTATGATATAATTCATTATACGAACTATAATAAACTACCAGGGTTGCTCATGCTTATTGACTTCCAAAAAGCATTTGATTCTGTTTCATGGAAATTTCTTTTCTCTATTCTTACCGCTTTTGGCTTTAAAGAAAGTTTTTGTAAATGGATTGAAGTGCTAAATGTCAATGTGTCTGCATCTATTCTTCAGTGCGGTAAACTTTCAGATTTTTTCCGAATAGAACGGGGATGTAGACAGGGTGATCCAATATCACCCTATTTGTTCATCATATGCGCTCAAATTATGTATCTATTAATTATAAATGAGAAATGTTTGAGAGGAATTTCAGTCAATAACAATGAGTTTAAGATCACACAGTTTGCCGATGATACAACCTTAATTTTGGATGGGAGTAAAAATTCTTTACTAGCTGCTCTCAATGTGTTAGAGGTATATGGCACTATGTCTGGTTTAAAGGTAAACATAGATAAAACCAAACTAGTATGGATAGGTAAAAAAAGACATTCGAAAGACAAATTTGATGTTGGAAAAGATTTAGTATGGGGTACCAGCAGTTTTACTCTTTTGGGCATTAATTTTTCTGTAGATTTAACAAATATGATCGAGATAAATTACATTCCAGCTATTAACAGCATTGAAAAACTTTTAAATCTTTGGAGACATAGATACTTAACTCCAATTGGTAAAATAACAGTGATAAAAAGTTTGGCCTTGTCCAAGTTAAACCATCTTTTTATGGCCTTGCCTTCACCGGGAAAAGAAATTTTGAAACAGTTGGAAATAAAATTCTATAAATTTATCTGGAGTGGAAAACCAGACAAGATAAAAAGAAACATTTTGACAAAACACTACACTGATGGTGGATTAAGCATGATAGAACTGGATACATTTATATCTGCTATTAAGATAACTTGGATACGACGACTATATCAAAATTCGGATACGCAATGGGCTATGTTGGCAAAAGCATATCTAGGATCAGTAAAAAAAACTGTGTTACTTGGATCATGTTATAGTTCAATCATAGCGAGAAAGTTATCAAATAAATTTTGGTCAGAAACTCTGTTCTGTTGGAGTAAACTTACTGATAGTATTCCGACTAGATATGCAAGTGAAGCTCTTTCTGTACCCCTTTGGAATAACCCAAAAGTATCCAAGACAAATTTCTTTTTACCCGAATGGTACAATAAAGGAATTATTTCTATTGCTGATATGATATCTGGAAATGGAAATTTGATAATCCAAAATGATTTAACAACGGGGTATCACATTCGTACCAACTTTTTAGAATATCATAGAGTTACAGTCTGTGTCAAAAATTACTTAAGTAAACAAAATGATATATCTAAAACACATAATAAACCAACTATTCCAAATCAAATAAAAATCATTTGTAAATCAAAGAAAGGAAGCCAAGACTTTTATAAAATTTTGGTCAATCAGAATATAGTAGATGATACTACCTATTATTCTTTTTGGGAACAATCTTTGGGTATTACCATAAATAAAAATATGTGGAAACAAATATTCCGAGTATGTTTTAAAACAGTAAAAAATAATGATTTAATTTGGATGCAGTACAGAGTGATATATAGAATATTAGGTACGAATGATCTGTTGTATAAAATTAATAAACATGATGATGGCAAATGCAGCTTTTGCAAAGAACACACCGAAACTATACTACATCTTTTTGTGCAATGCACTGATGTACAAAATTTTTGGTCAGAACTAAAATTAAACATTCAACCCATTCTTGGAGTTAACTTGGATATAAATCCTACAACTATAATTTTAGGAAACCTTCAAACAAGGACTGATACTATTCCACTTAACACTATTTACTTTGCAGCTAAGTTATATATTTTTAGAATGTCAAAATCGAATAAATGTTTAAATTATCCGGCCTTCTATAAATTTTTTAAAACAGTTTATTTAGAACAGGAGTTAGTTGCCAAATTAGAATTAAATGAGAGTAAGTTTAAAAAAATATGGGGAAACTTCATACAAATGTTTCTTTGCTAAATGTGACCAATTAATCGTGGTTCACGGATGAATTTCTTTGAACTTGTTAATTATGTATTTACTAAATCATTGCATAATGTAGTAATTATCTAGAGCAGTACTTGTATAGTGTCTTTGGTCAGAGTTTTGTTTCTCTATATGTTGTAATAATTGTCTTTTTTGTCTATTGTCAATTGTCATTTATGTATAATTGTCTAATAAATATTAATAAAAAAAAACAAAAACTTTTTCCTTAACTATAAGATGGCATATCGTTTGGGGTTCCATTGCATGTCATAAGTGAGCAATAGCTATTTTCTTATTTGTAGCAAAATTATGATGGAAATAAATGTCAAATACCTTCACAAGTACCAAAGTTAGGCAAATCTTTTCATTTGTTATTCATCTAGTTTTTCAAAAGCTTACTTTCCTGTGTCCTTTATATTTTTGTTGCTTTTGCAGGTGTAGGTCAATAGCTAAGTGAGTAGATACCTGAGCAAAAGGTACTAAAATGAGTAAATGTCTTTTATCTCTAAAAGCATTATAGGTAGGCAATTTCTTCTAAATAAGTCATTCACCTACTTTTGGGTGATCTACCACATAGTGAAGTTGCAGAACTGTAGCTCTTTGGATAGCTGAGTAATAGCTACCAAAATGAGTAAATGTCTTTTATCTCTAAAAATATTACACATAGGCAATTTCTTCTAAATAAGTCATCACCTACTTTTGTGTGATCTACCACATAGTGAAGTTGCAGAACTGTAGCTCTTTGGATAACTGAGTAATAGCTACTAAAATGAGTAAATGTCTTTTATCTTTTAAAGTTTTACAGATAGGCAATTTCTTCTAAATAAGTCATTCACCTACTTTTGGGTGATCTACCACACATACAGAAGTTGCAGAACTGTAGCTCTTTTGATAGCTGAGTAATAGCTACTAAAATGAGTAAATGTCTTTTATCTCTAAAAGTATTACACATAGGCAATTTCTTCTAAATAAGTCATTCACCTACTTTTGGGTGATCTACCACATAGTGAAGTTGCAGAACTGTAGCTCTTTGGATAGCTGAGTAATAGCTACTAAAATGAGTAAATGTCTTTTATCTTTTAAAGTTTTACAGATAGGCAATTTCTTCTAAATAAGTCATTCACCTACTTTTGGGTGATCTACCACACATACAGAAGTTGCAGAACTGTAGCTCTTTTGATAGCTGAGTAATAGCTACTAAAATGAGTAAATGTCTTTTATCTCTAAAAGTATTACACATAGGCAATTTCTTCTAAATAAGTCATTCACCTACTTTTGGGTGATCTACCACATAGTGAAGTTGCAGAACTGTAGCTCTTTAGATAGCTGAGTAATAGCTACTAAAATGAGTAAATGTCTTTTATCTCTAAAAGTATTACAGGTAGGCAATTTCTTCTAAATAAGTCATTCACCTACTTTTGGGTGATCTACCACATAGTGAAGTTGCAGAACTGTAGCTCTTTGGATAGCTGAGTAATAGCCACTAAAATAAGTACATACCTTTTATCTGTAAAAGTGTTACAGATAGGCAATTTCTTCTAGATACGTCCTTACCTACTTTGGGTTGATCTACTGCATAATAAAGTTGCAGAACTGTAGCTCTTTGGATGGCAGAGTAATAGCTACTGAAATGAGTAAATGGCTTTTGTCTTTAGAAGTATTGCAATCAAACATTAAACTTGTTGTCACTTCTACATGTGCCTCCATCTCACAAGAAAATTTATATTCCACTATCTTTAGTACATCTAATTTATACGGCGGGAGATAAATGCATGCGTCAGAATGCTTGTTTTCTTTTACTTTCTTCCATTTTGTGTGACACTTGTACATTTAATAAAATTAAGCTCAAGTTGGAAATGAATTTTGGAAATTTTAATGCATTAATATTCCTCAGATCATGTACTAAATCACTTATAACTTGAAAAGTCTTGTGTTTAGAGCATTTTGTTCAAATATGTTATTTTTCCATAACCTTAAGCATTTTTCATAAAAACCGGTCATCGCGTTTTGGGAAAAAGCGCACACACCTGTGCTATAAAATTTATCATGTTCAAAAACCAAACTAAATATTGAAAAAAATTTAAAGTGGGGCTCAACCACATTTAATTTATTGGGGGTACATTTTTCTACAGACCTGGTAGCTATTCCAAATTTGAACTACAGCGTGATTGTTGACGAAATACCAAAGAGGTTGAATTTTTGGAACCAGAGATACACTACTCCACTTGGCAGAATTAATATTCTTAAAACACTAATACTGCCAAAATTCATTCATCTTTTTACTGTCCTACCAAAACCTCCGGCATCTGACATTAAGAAAATCAACTCTATGTTCTACAAATTTATTTGGAACAACAAGCCGGATAAAATAAAACGTACAATAATTAATAAACCTTATCACCAGGGAGGTTTAAAAATGATAGATTTGGGAACTTTCATAGAAGCCTTGCAACTAACCTGGGTAAAGCGTTTTTTTGTTGACAGTGGTTCACAATGGTCAACCTTAACTGAATATAGAGTAAGAAATCTAAAATTCGCCACATATCTGAAATTCGCCACATGTGAAAATACTAATAAAATAAATGAATTGTGGTGAGATTTGTTGACTGTATAATAAATTAAGACTTTTTGAACTGAAAAATACCAATTTTTAGACAAAAACATCATTTTCTTCATAAAATTAACCAAGGTTTTAGAGGTGGCGAATTTTAGATTCCTGGCGAATTTTAGATTTCTTACTCTAACATAGGCAGTAAAAGAAAATTTTTGACATGGGCTCGGTATGGCACCAGAATTTGAAGAGAAATGTAAGCAATAAATGTTATTATGATCTTCTAACCAGTTGGCAACAAATATTAGAGGTAACTACTATCAGCAAACCAATGAATATGCCATTGTGGTACAACCCACACATCTCGAAGTCCATTTTTTTTCAGAAAAATATGTACTTAAATGGTTGTGTATTGATAGCAGATGTGTGTAATATGGACGGTCAAGTTCTATCCTGTGATGTTCTGGTAGAGTTTTTTCGCCACCATTGTAGTTTCCTGGATTACTACAGATTAAAGACAGGCTTGATAAATTATTTTAAAAAATTCAATATTACCGGACCAGTTTTTAAACCGATCCAACCTACTCTGACAGGATTATTAAGTAAGAATCGAAAAGGGATCAAAATATTTTACGAATTATTAGTCGAGAGAGCTAATATAAAGAATGTCGAAGACTATCAGAGGAAATGGTCAAATGTACTCTCAAAGAAACTTTCTCATGCGGAATGGAAAAAAATATTTACCATTTGCTTCGATCTAATAAAAGATAATGACCTTGTTTGGTTACAGTACCGAATAATTCATAAAATCCTTGGCACTAGAAGCCTACTCTTTAAAATGTCCAAAGCAGAAACTAATCTTTGTAGAAACTGTGGGTTATCTGAGGAAACTATTGAACACCTTTTCTTTCATTGTGCCAAAGTTAAAGAATTTCTGTTAAATGTTAATAGATGGGCTGAGCCCCTAACAGGTATTAAATGTCGGTTCACCATTCAGGAGGTTTTGTTGGGAGTCATCCGAGTTGGCAGTCATTCTGATGCCCTTAACATATTATTACTTTTAATAAAGGATTATATTTTCCAGGAAACACTAAAAGGATTTTCCTTGAACATTACGGCCTTTTCCCATAAATTACACCAGATATATAAAGAGCAAGAGTTTCTAGCCACTATAAATTCGCAACTGCCAACATTCCTGAGGAAATGGACTCTGTTTAAAGGTCTAGTGTATACACAGCTGGCTAACACAGATTAAAAAAAAAATATATATATATACATGTAATTCAAATGACAAATTTATTTTTCATATTCATATGGACGCCTATTGCAGTGTTTTATCAAAACAGACACTACGGTACCTTTGAAATTGAATAAAGATGTATAAATATGAATATACACAGCTGGCAAACAATACAGCCAACATGGTACTTTAGGAACTGTTCTTTTTTAGGTATGGATCATTCAGTCCCATGTATCCTGTTCTCTTTTAAAAAAAAAAAAAAAAATTGATCATGTACATTCTACACCAAATTTAGAAGGTCGGAAAGGATTTTCTCATCAATCGGACCATAGACATCTGAATGGTAGGCGTTTTGTTTTCGTAAATTTTGCAAAAATGGGTACTTGGTCCGTATCTCAGAAAAGGTCAGGACTTATTCAGCTACTTTTGGATAATCTTTCACATGCCGAAGTTTCAGCCCTGTATCTCCAATCTTAAGGTCACCTTTATGTCAAAAAAGGGGGGTTTAGCCGTAGTAAAGTTTCAGATCTGTAGCTCCTTGCATAATTAAGTAATTGCTGTGAAACCTAAGCATTCTACTGCAGTAAATAATCTTTTCCTTACATCTGCATTTTATTTCAGTGACTCTTTCTTCTATTCTCATCTGCTCCATCCCGCATTCCCCTCACTTAAATAAAAATGCATGGGACACAAGAATTGCCTCTGTATGGGGGATTTCTCATGGCCATGTCTTGCTTATACAGTATTTTATAGAGCTTCAGCTAATTGAAAATGAATTAGTTGCCCCTTTCCTTCTTTCTGCTACTGCACTACTCTGTATTGGCTTGTGTGTTCTATCTATCTGGGAGGGACATTCATATAAAGCCCCTCCTCCACTCACTTAAGCCCTGCTGTGCTTCCTCTGTTACATAATGTGTCTGCTATTTTACCTCTTCCGTGGCCTCTTTTAAACAAAACCTTATGTTTGTTTACAAGGTTTGGTTTGTGATTTTCAGTGTGCAACAAAAAGCACTCTTATCAATATCTTGAGTGTTTTATACCTTTGCAATTATGAATTGTGTGGAAACTCATTCCTTCTTTATGACACTACAGTGCTTCAAACATAACTTACAATTTGTACCCTTTTGTTTTTTTAATCCTGAAAGCCTTTGTCCTTTTCTACTTTTTCAAATAAAGGTCTTTGCCTTTAAAGGTCTTTGTCTAAAATGACTGGGTAAAGAGGGTGTTTCACTAATATATTCTATTCAACAATTTCTTGATTGGTCAAAAGGGTTATTGGTGTGCAGGTTGCAAAGAAATATACCAAGTCCCAATATAAACAGTGTGCACAGAAATCATTGTCACTTTTATTATACACTTTCTTTCTATATTTTCAACTTGTAAACATGTTACATATGAAACCTATAACATATAATTTCAAAAACATGTTAATTTCAAATATGTACAGTCAAAACCAGAACGTACAATATCACAAAGTACAAATTACAAATATCTTCTTGAAAGGGTATCCCTTCAGCTGTACTCTGGACCAGTTTAAAAGCAGGATTTATGGCTGTAAGGTTTCTTGCTGAAATAGTTGTGGCCTTTATGGCTTACCATATGGATTCTTATCAAATTACAACATAGGTTAACCCCTCTGTAAGGAGGTGATTGCAGTTAGATGCACTAGGAGGGGCAGAAATGTAATTACAAGAAAAACACAACACCTGTCATAATGGAAACCAGGGATGAACAGCCAGGCAAAAGAGTGAGAAGCACCAGCAAAACCTTACAAGAGAAACTTACGTACCTTTGTACAGCTAAGCAAAATGGGTAAAAGACTGTGAATTTTTGACAGGCATTGGCGACTATAAGACTCAAGTGGAAAAATGAAGATGCCTCTGAAGTTGTAATGTGAACCTGTAGTGTTATGATACTTGAAAGAACTTTTTTTTCTTAGGAGGTATTTTTCCTGATCACAAATTATTCAGGAGGCATTCATTCTAGGAGGTATATAACTCACTTATTATTGGTCCTACAGGTTTGGAATGGAAAATCAACCTATAGAAAATCATGGGTTGGGAATCTTTGGTGTGGTCGGATTTGACCTTCAACCCCTCCTTCAAGGTCGAACGAGGATATTGCATTTGCAGTATTTCTTTAAATATGTTTTAACCTACTTTTTACACTTAAACAGTTACCTTGTTACTTTCCTTCGTAATACCATTTGCAGAGCACAACCTGTGTGTCCTTTTCTTCTGTCACTTCTAGTATTTATATATAGTGGAGTACTAGTAGATTCTCTCGTGTGAGTATCGGCCCCACATCTATCTTAATTTATCGTAGACCCGTGGATACCATGGTTTTCGCGGGGGTACGCCGCCGCCGCAGTGTGTAGATGATTTCTCATTATCCCTCTGCAGCCAAAAGTATTAGCAGTAGAGGCCTCAAATTTGCAGGATAGGTTCAATGGTACCACGGCCGTTTCATTCAAATTTTTAGGGACTTTTGCTGCCCCAGTATATCAAAGGGCATGCAATGTACACTTTCCAAATTTGCAGGATTTGTTCATCATGGTCAAAGCTTCCTTGGGAATTATTCTGGATATCTGGACAAAAACAAGATGGCCGCCGTGGGTGTTTCTTTGACCGTTTTTATGTCGTCACTCTGCGGCGTGGGCGTACGCGTCCGCGTACGCGTACGCGTACGTGTCCGCGTGAACAACTTCTTCTCCAAAACTACAAGGCCTAGAGATGTGCTGTTTTTTTTAAAAGATACCTTATCTATCGAGGATGAAAAATTGTTCAAGGCATGCAAATCTGTCTGTTCGTCTGTTTGCTAGAGACATTACAAGGGTGGTACCCCCACCAAAAGTGTGAAAATTTCAACACTTAATCACAATTTTCTCAGTGACTATTGCAGGGATTTCTCTCATATCTTGCATATATGTACTAGGCCACAGGTAGATTCTCTTGTGTGAGTATGAGACCTGGATCTGTCTTACTTTTTTTTTAATAAATTTTTTTAATAATTTTTAATGCATTAAAATTCATGAAATCATGCACAAAATCATTTATAACTTGAAAAGTGTTGCATTTAGAGCATTTTGTTAAAATATGTTATTCAGCTACTTTTTTCATAGCTACAATATGGTGAGTAAGTTGGGTGCCTGTCTCAATAGCTAAGTGAGTAATAGCTACTTTTGGGCTTTTCAGTAACTTCCATCATGAGTAAAATCACTTGTAACTTAAAAACTATTGCATTTAGAGAATTTCGTATAAATATGTTATTCAGCTACTTTTGGGTCAGCTATAACATAGTAAAATTTCAGACCTGTAGCTCATGGCATAGCTGAGTAATAGCTACTTTGAAGTTCTCACTATTGAGTAAATCGCTTGTAACTTAAAACTATTGCATTTAGAGAATTTCGTATAAATATGTTATTCAGCTACTTTTGGGCCAGCTATAACATAGTGAAATTTCAGATCTGTAGGTCATGGCATAGCTGAGTAATAGCTACTTTAAAGTTCTCACTATTGAGTAAATCACTTGTAACTTAAAACCTATTGCATTTAGAGAATTTCGTATAAATATGTTATTCAGCTACTTTTGGGTCAGCTATAACACAGTAAAATTTCAGACATGTAGCTCATGGCATAGCTGAGTAATAGCTACTTTTAGGTCATCACTATTGAGTAAATCAGTTGTAACTTGAAAACTATTGCATTTACAGTATTTTGCTTAAATATGTTGTTCACCTACTTTTAGGTCAGCTATAACATAGTAAAATTTCAGACCTGTAGCTCATTGCATAGCTGAGTAATAACTACTTTGAGGTTCTCACTATTGAGTAAATCAGTTGTAATTGCAAAACTATTGCATTTAGAGAATTTCGTATAAATATGTTATTCAGCTACTTTTGGGCCAGCTATAACATAGTGAAATTTCAGATCTGTAGGTCATGGCACAGCTGAGTAATAGCTACTTTGAAGTTCTCACTATTGAGTAAATCAGTTGTAATTGGAAAACTATTGCATTTACAGAATTTCGTATAAATATGTTATTCAGCTACTTTTGGGTCAGCTATAACATAGTAAAATTTCAGACCTGTAGCTCATGGCATAGCTGAGTAATAGCTACTTTTAGGTCATCACTATTGAGTAAATCAGTTGTAACTTGAAAACTATTGCATTTACAGTATTTTGCTTAAATATGTTGTTCACCTACTTTTGGGTCAGCTATAACATAGTAAAATTTCAGACCTGTAGCTCATTGCATAGCTGAGTAATAACTACTTTGAGGTTCTCACTATTGAGTAAATCAGTTGTAATTGCAAAACTATTGCATTTAGAGAATTTAGTATAAATATGTTATTCAGCTACTTTTGGGTCAGCTATAACATAGTAAAATTTCAGACCTGTAGCTCATGGCATAGCTGAGTAATAGCTACTTTGAGGTTATCACTGTTGAGTAAATCGCTTATAACTTGGAAATTATTGCATTTAGAGTATTTTGTTTCAATATGTTATTCACCTATTTTGGGGTCAGCTATAACATAGTGAAGTTCCAGACCTGTGACTCATTGCATAGCTGAGTAATAGCTACTTTGAAGTTCTCAATGTTGAGCAAATCACTTATAATTTGAAAACTATTGCATTTAGAGAATTTAGTATAAATATGTTATTCAGCTACTTTTGGGTCAGCTATAACATAGTAAAATTTCAGACCTGTAGCTCATGGCATAGCTGAGTAATAGCTACTTTTAGGTTATCACTGTTGAGTAAATCACTTATAACTTGGAAACTATTGCATTTAGAGTATTTTGTTGCAATATGTTATTCACCTATTTTGGGGTCAGCTATAACATAGTGAAGTTCCAGACCTGTGGCTCATTGCATAGCTGAGTAATAGCTACTTTGAAGTTCTCATTGTTGAGTAAATCAGTTATAATTGGAAAACTATTGCCTTTACAGAAATTTGTGCAAATATGTTATTCAGCTACTTTTGGGTCAGCTATAACATAGTGAAATTACAGACCTGTAGCTCATGGCACAACTGAGCAATAGCTATTCTCAGGCACTGACTGTTGAGTAAATCGGCTATAACTTGAAAAATATTGCATTTGGAGTATTTTGTTAAAATATATTGTTCACCTACTTTTGGGTTAGCTATAACATAGTGAAATTACAGACCTATAGCTCATGGCATAGCGGAGCAATAGCTATTTTCAGGTTCTCACTATTGAGTAAATCAGTTGTAACTTGAAAACTATTGCATTTACAGTATTTTGCTTAAATATGTTGTTCACCTGCTTTTAGGTCAGCTATAACAGAGCAAAAATTCAGACATGTAGCTCATTGCATAGCTGAGTAATAGTTACTTTGAGGTTCTCACTCTTGAGTAAATCAGTAGTAACTTGAAAACTATTACATTTAGAGTATTTTGTTAAATATGTTATTCACAGACGTTTTGGTCAGCTATAACATAGTGAAATTGCAGACCTCTATGTCATGGCATAGCTGAGCAATAGCTTCTTTCAGGTTCTCACTGTTGAGTAAATCATTGTATCCAACCTGTAGGAAATATGGGCTGGGAATCTGTTAATATGGTCCGATTTGACCTTGGAACCCTCCTTCAAGGTCAAATGAGGATAGCCAAACATAAAAGTGCTTATAACTCGCTTATTATTGGTCCTAGAGGTTTGGAATGAAAACCAACCTATAGAAAATCATGAGCTGGGAATTTTTTGGTGTGGTCGGATTTCACCTTGGACCCCTCCTTCAAGGTCAAATGAGGATAGCCAAACTTAAAAGTGCTTATAACTCGCTTATTATTGGTCCTAGAGGTTTGGAATGGAAAACCAACCTATAGAAAATCATGGGCTGGGAATCTTTTGGTGTGGTCAGATTTCACCTTAGACCCCTCCTTCCAGGTCAAACGAAGATAGCCAAACTTAGAGTGCTTATAACTCGCGTATTATTGGTCTTGGAGGTTTGGGATGGTAAACCAACATATAGGAAATCATGGGCTGGGATTCTTTTGGTGTGGTCAGATTTGACCTGGGACCCCTCCTTCAAGGTCAATTGAGGATAGCCAAACTTACAATTGCTTAGAACTTGCTTATTATTGGTCCTACAGGTTTGGGATGGTAAACAAGCTACAGGAAATCATGGGCTGGGAATTTTTTTGTGTGGTCGGATTTGACCTTGGACCCCTCCGTCAAGGTCAAACAAGGATAGCCAAACTTAAAAAGTGCCTATGACTCACTTATTATTGGTCCGAGAGGTTTGGGATGGTATACCATCCTAAATTCTTTGGCTGGGAATCTTTTGGTATGGTCAGATTTGACCTTTGGACCCCTTCTTCATGGCCGAACGAGGATATTGCATTTATAGTATTTCTTTAAATATTTTTAACCTACTTTTTACACTTAAACAATTACCTTGTTACTTTATTTCATAATACCATTTGCAGGGCACAACTTTTTTGTCCTTTTTTTCTGTCAGCTTCGGAATATCTTTCGAACATGCTGTTCAGTTACCATTTACTGTATTTCTGTACAGCCCTTTCCCTGATAATTATGCTTTCCTCTCATTATCACCATCACAAATCAAAAACATTCAGTCAGCTGACACAGTGCCCGTTCACGGGCACTCTCCTCTTGTTTTACAAAATACAAAAAGTGCAAATATCTCTAAAACCGTAAGAGATAGAGCGATTTCGAGTGAATTTTTGACCCGCAGGGTAGTACAGGAGTATTCGGTTGCAATATGAAAAATTTCAAATTTTACAACTTTTGGCGGCCATCTTGAATTTTTGCGGAAAATGAAAAGTGGCAAATATCTCTGAAACTGTCAGAGATAGAGCGATTTCGAGCGAATTTTGGACCCGCAGGGTAGTAGAAGAGTATTCTGTTGAAACATGAAAATTTTCATCAAATAACTCATTCATCTACTTTTGGGAGAGCTTTCACATGGTGAAGTTCCAGACCCGTAGGTAATTACTCACCTACTCAAAATGAGTAAATGCGAATTATCTCTAAAAGTATTGCAGATAGCCAATTTTTCTCAAATAACTCATTCATCTACTTTTGGAAGAGCTTTCACATGGTGAAGTTTTAGACCCATAGCTAATTACTCACCTACTGAAAATGAGTAAATGTGAATTATCTCTAAAAGTATTGCAGATAGCCAATTTTTCTCAAATAACTCCTTCACCTACTTTTAGGAGAGCTTTCACTTGGTGAAGTTTCAGAAAATCGAAACACTGCACGGATCGAGAGTTTGTCGAGGTTTTGATTTTTCCGTCGAAACGTTCTTCGAATAATGCCTGTTGACAATTGTGGTTTCGTGATCGTTATCAAATAGATCTATATTAGATATGAGGTACAGACAGTATTTGGACATATTATTCCCAAAACCATAAAATTAAGCTGAAAGTGGATGATTATATAAAAAATGGCTGCAAGAAAACCGAAACTTACAGTAGACTGGATTATTACCACAACAGGCCGGCAGTGAAGCCGGTGCTGACCCTACAGGCGTACGTATCTGTCGGATTTCCCAACAATGTATGTGTAGAAAAATATTTTACTTGGTCAAAATTCACGGACAACTCATTAATATTAATGAGGTCACGGTTTTTCATGGTGGTTTTTTAATATTTTCTGCTTTAAGATCAAATACTAGATGGACTACTGTACAGAGCTCATGAATATTTATATATGTGTAAAAATATTTGACGATTCCATTGGACTTTTTAAAAATATTTTACTCGAAGATTTTATTGCGTTAATACATCTTACCTAGTGGACAGATGCATTTGTCCGGCGCCTTGCCGGTCTCGCCAAACGTTAGAAAAAAACGTCCTGAGCTGGGCTCTGGCCGGGACCGGTAGTGTCCTGTTCATTCGCCAGGGGGCTGTATAGCCTCCCTGCCGGTGTACTGCGCATGCGCTCTTCCTCTTTTTGTTTGGCGCGTGAAGGAACGCTTGTTTTTTAAGAGAAACTTTCAATTTTAAATTGTTTATGTTCTAACATCTTGTTAGTGGATTTTTTTGTGTGCTACTTGTATTTTATATATCATGGCATCTCCTAGTGAGTGTAAAGGTCAGCGAAGAGGTTCTTGTGGCCATGCAATGGTAAACTTTGATCTCCATGACAAATGTGCGCGCTGCCGTGATAAATCCATTGGAGAAGATGATTGTGTTATGAAGAAACAATGTTCAATTTGTGAGGGTTTTTCGGATTCCTAACGTGAAATGTTATCAACTCCTACTTACAGAATCCGCAAAGACAAGAAGGCTATGTCACCGAGTGACTTCTTTAGTAGTAAGAGGTGTGATTGAAGTTTTCAATGTTTATTAGATGTTAATGTTTCCACAATATAACAATAAAACTATAACAATTCAATAACAAAAGTTCTCAGCAATCAGTGTATCAAAATGTCTCTTAATATTTATTTTCTATGTTTAGATCTTGCTATTTCTCATTTACCAAAGTTCTCCAATAATTTATGAATATCTTATATCACTTCACTATGATGTCTAGTTTATCTCTACAATCACTCTCTAAATTTTACTCTAAATCTATCTGTAGTCTGTACCTATATTTATACTCAAACTCAACAATGTGGTTTCACAGGAATTCAATAGAATAAAGAATATACTTATACAAATAGGTGTGAGAACAATTCTCTAACCACATGGTTTATACAACATAGACAACAGGTATAAGAACAATATTGTAACCAGATGGTGAAACAATACACATTCCCTGCTACTAAGTGACAGATGACATGGGGTTTGACCTTATAATTATATAATTAGAATTTTAGATATAACACTATTGATACAAGCAATTACATACTTCAAACATAAACAAATTAAGATACATTTTCTCTTTCTACCATATACTTAGTCTAAGCAACAGATGTAATCATAAATGTGTTTGATTATAACTCTTTATAGATGCCATCAGACTATATAATTTCAAAGGACTAAAGAAAACAATAAGTTTTGTGTTAATTTAGGTAAAAGCTACAAACATGCTATATTTATCAAAACAATACAAATAACACCATTTTCCAATCTATGACAGCTGGATTATTAGTGTCTCCAAAGGAAGTTACTGTACTCTCGTCTGTTGACGGTGAACCTACTTTTCAATCCCCGTCTGGTGCCATTGCGCAGCCCCCTTCTTCTCAGCCTCCTGCTATTGCCTCCACTTCATCTCTATCTTCTCCCCCGCCTCCAGCTTATGTCACTGCAGATCAATTGTCAGCCATTTCGGATAAATGGGCTGAGCAATTCGCACGCATGGAGGCACTTCTCTCCAGAGGAAATGTTATTTCCACCCCTTTATCGTCAGTCAAACAGGTGGATACTTCTACTCTGGTGTCAGACAAACCCTTTTTAGCTCCTGTTGCCCGACCCACCGGCCCGGCTGGTGTTCCGGTAACAGTAGAAGCTACAGAAACTAGAGAAAATGACTCCAAATCAAAGAAAAAGTCACATAAATCTAGACGGGACAAGTCTTCAGATAATGTCAAATCTAGCTCCCTATCTGAATGTGATAGTGTGAAGAAGTCAGACGGGAAACAGAAGAAACGTGACCGGTCTAGGTCCCCGGGTTCTAAAACCTCTACAAAACATGCGCACTCTTCTTCCCCTCCGGTTCTTACCAGCTCCGGACTGGAGTCTGCTAAGGCACCGGCCAATGTCAAAGGGGATACTGTTGACCGACCTTCCTCGGTTGCTGATGAGGGAATTCCTCCTTCTTCTCAAACTATGTCTTCAGCCAAGCCACAGCCGGTCCAAGAACAGACTTTTGCTGATACCGGTGCTTGTGCTTACCGGCCATTTGAAGAGTCCGGTCTATATGAACAGTTTTCTGATATTGAGGAAGGCGAAGATGATGATAGGGACAGGTCCGGAGAACTATCAGGGTCGGCGGAGGCACATTTATCTGACATTACAGACCCTCCGGAACAGACAGAGGATATGTCCTATCGCGAAACTGTACGCTCTGTGAGAGCTTTCATGGGTTGGCATCACATTCCGGCTTTTGAGACAGATTTTTCTGAACCAGATAAGTCAAATAACCCTTGGAAAGGGAAGAATCCTAGAAAGCCAACACGCATCTCTGTAGCAATGCCGCCAGACGACTGGCTTTGTCAGAAGTTGGAACGTTTGAATCTTACTGTTGCAGAGGGATATCCCTCCCGTTCTCAGGACTCAGCAGGTCTTAAAAGAGATCAGTTCATTAAAGTTCCAAAATCACAGGAGAAGTGGTACAAGATGCACTTACTCAAACCGGAAGGACCCCAGTGTCCTGGTCGCTCCGTATTCAACTGGAGGAATTCTGAGGCCAAGGTTAATTCCCAATTCCCAAGGATTACGCGCGCCTCTGCATACCCTTCCACGGGCCCCCCTTCTAGACCTATTGCCCAAGAATCACTCAGAAGGTGGGAACGAGCCGCATGTGAGGACAGTTACATAGTTAACCATGCGGCAGGGTTCAGCCGTTGTTCTACTGAACTACAAGAAAAAATGTCACAAAATATTGCTCTGTTGGGCTCCCGTCTTAGCAAGGGTAAGACCTCTAAAGATGTGTCCAATGCTTTGAATGACCTGCGTGACCTCATGGCTTTTCATCAAAAAGTGTCTGTGGCCATGGGCACGTCTCTTCAGCATTTGGCGGACAGTTTGTTTGTGAATATGGCCAACCTAGTCTTGTTACGGAGAGACGCCTATCTGGATTTTGTAAAGCCCGGAGTAAAACAGGACACCATGAACTTGCTTCGTAATGCTCCCTTGTTTGGCTACGGGTTATTCCCTGATGCAGCCATCATGTCGGCAGAACAAGATATCCAAAAGTTTGAAACCAGTAGTGTTGCTCAGAGGCCCGGACCGGGTGCTACTCAGCACACTAACTGGAGGGGTTCACAACGTTACAAACCTTACGACCGTAAGGATAGAAAGCAGGGCTCTACCTCTGATCAGTCTACCCAACAACAACAAACCCAGCCTTGGAGACAATTTGGCAGAAATCGTCCCAGAGGAAGGGGACGTGGTCGCGGCTCGAACCCCCGTTTCTCTAAGGGGCAGTCTTTCAAGTCATATAAATGACAGTTACTTAAATGGTCCAACACTCAGCCTAGTAAATCAAAGTCAGTTGGACCCTCAGTGTCAGGACAGTTTTTTACCAGTAGATCAGAAATTGAAGTGTTGTCAGACTTTAAAGAAACCTCTTGTCCCAAAGACCTTAAGTCGACTGGGTGTGTGTTATCATGTTGTCAATCCAGTTCGTACTGTTCTTACACACGGGCATCCGCAAAAGAAAGGAGTAGGCCCCGGCAATTGTCTGAACAAAATAAAACATGTCAAAGATGTATGCTGTGTAAGTCCTTGTGTTTTTGCCCCAAGTGTACCCAATGTCCCCAATGCTGTCACCGAACAGAATGTAGGGGGCAGACTTCAACAGTTTTGGCATATCTGGCTAGAGATGGGTGCGAATCCTCAGGTGGTCTCTGTTCTCAGGGATGGTTACACCCTTCCTTTCAAACAAAGGCCCCTGTTAGCAAGGGTTCCAGTGGTTCAAAGCGGTTACGCAAACCCAACCAAAAACATGTACCTAAAAGAAGCCCTGGTAGGTCTCATGCACAAGTTGGTAGTGGAAAGGGTAGTTGTCAAGTCGTCCCTGGCCTTTTACAACCGTCTCTTCCTAGCTCCGAAACCGAACAGAAAATGGAGGCCAATCTTAGATCTCAGTCGCCTCAATTTGTTCCTCAGTACAGGCACTTTCAAAATGGAAACACCGGAGACGATCCGGTTATCCTTGAAAGAAGGGGAGTGGGTCACGTCGCTAGATTTCAGCGACGCATATTTCCACATCCCAATTGCACAAAGGTCAAGAAAGTATCTCAGGTTCTTCCTGTTCAATCAGACCTTTCAGTTCACAGCCCTACCTTTCGGTCTGGCCACAGCTCCTCTGGAGTTTACCAAGGTGGTCAAAGAAGTAAAACTCATGACTCAAGCGAAGGGTATCAGGATCCACCAGTACCTAGACGACTGGTTGCTGAGAGCCCCTTCCCCGGAACTCTGCCTACAACATACCCAGACCCTCTTGGCCCTATGTCAGCAGTTGGGTTGGATAATAAATCTGAACAAGTCAGAGTTAGTTCCCAAACAGGTCTTCAATTTTGTAGGTTACCGGTTCGACCTGATCACCGGTCGGGTTCTACCCACTCAAGACCGGTGGGAGACCCTTCAAGAGAAACTGAGGTTCATGAAGGACCGTCACCAGTGTACGGTTCGTCAATTCATGTCCTTGATAGGCCTCTTGACGGCCACAGAGAAACAGGTGTGTTCAGGTCGCCTTCATATGAGGCCCATCCAGTGGCATCTGAAGAAAAACTGGCATGTTTCGGAAGTCCTAGAAAAAGTGATCCCGGTCCCTCAATCACTCCATCCTCATTTGAACTGGTGGTTAGACGAAACCAATGTTCTGAAAGGTCAACCCCTGCACCCCCTTCAGCACGCCGTTCAACTGTTTACAGACGCCTCAAACGAAGGTTGGGGCGCACACTTAGGGGACTTCACTGCAAGAGGAGTTTGGTCTATTCCGGAAGTCGCCTTCCCATAAATTTCCTCGAACTAAAGGCAGTTCTCTTGGAGATACGCCAGTTCGAGCATCTGTGCAAGGATCAGATTGTTCTTGTCGCAACGGACAACACGACGGTGGTCTCGTACATAAACAAGCAGGGGGGTATGAGGTCAGGCTCTCTGTGTGCCCTCCTGTGGAGACTTCTGTCCTGGTGCCACCCCAGAGGCATAATCCTGAGGGCAAGGCACATTCCAGGTCACTTGAATGTGATAGCAGACAAGCTGTCCAGACACAACCAGGTGATTCAAACGGAGTGGTCCCTTTCCCAGCAGGTATTCACTCTCTTGTGTTCCAGGTGGATCCAGCCTCAGGTGGATTTGTTTGCAACCCGATTCAATCACAAACTTCCACGCTTTGTCTCACCGGTACCAGACTCGGAAGCCTGGGCAGTCGATGCCCTGAGTCTACAATGGGATCATTTGGAGGCATACGCCTTTCCCCCCCGTGTCCCTGCTCCCCCAGGTAATCTCAAAGTTGAGGGATCAGGGCTGTCGCAGGATGATCCTCATCGCTCCAGGATGGCCAAACATGCCTTGGTTTTGGGACCTAGTGAACCTGTCCGTTCAGATTCCCTTCAGGCTTCCCCTGGTACGAGATCTAGTGACTAAACCCTTCAACGGGATGATTCACAGGAATCTCGCAAACCTCAATCTTCATGCTTGGCTCCTAGAAGCCTTACCATCCAAGAACGTGGATTCTCTGATGAAGTGGCAGCAAGAATTGAGGCTCCTCAGAGAAGCTCAACCAGAGCCGTATATAAGTCAAAGTGGGCCATTTTTGTTAAATGGTGCCAGTCACACGAGGTGGACTTCCGGGCGCCCTCTGTAAACCAGATCGCAGATTTTCTTCTTCACCTTTTCAAGGAAAGAAATCTGCAACCCAGTACCATCGAGGGCTATAGAACGGCCATTGCCGACATGGTGGGCAATGATAGGATCAACATTAGTACAAATGACAACCTCACCCGTCTTCTGGATAGCTTTCATAGGGATAGGCCCAAGGGTAGGCGAGGTGTCCCCTCCTGGAACCTTTCGCTGGTGCTCCACCAGCTTACTAAGGCTCCCTTTGAACCCTTGAGGAAGGCCTCTCTTAAACATCTGACATTTAAGACTGTCTTCCTTCTAGCCCTTGGATCAGGCAAGAGACGCAGTGAGATCCATGCCTGGTTGTACAGGAACATCAGACATCAAGAGAACTGGAGTCAGGTCTCCCTTTACCCGTCTCCAAGCTTTCTCTCCAAGAACCAGTTGGCTCGGGATGGCTCGGCTTCAGTTGCTCCCATGGTCATTCCCGCGTTAGCCCCGACTCTGGATCGGTCACTGTCTGAGGACAGGTCACTCTGTCCAGTAAGGGCTTTATGATATTACCTAGACAAAACCCAAGATCTCTGGCAGGGCAAGGACTTGGTATTTGTGTCTTTCAGGAAGGGCTTCCATAGGGACATTGTCCCGGCTACCATCTCTTCCTGGATTAAACAGACGGTGCTGTTGTGTTATCAACTCTCAGACCAGTCGGCCCAAGAGTTACATCAAGTTAGAGCTCATGATGTTCGGGCCTTCGCAGCTTCTCAGGCCTTTCAAGGAGGAATTTCTCTAGATCAAATTCTTTCGGCCTGTCATTGGAAAGCCCACAATACCTTCACCCAGTTCTATCTGAAGGACTTAGCTTGGGCAGATTCTGAGTTGTATCATTTGGGCCCCGTGGTGGCAGCCCAACAAATTCAGGGGAGCCAATGAATCACGCTCCTGCTTTCCTTGTACATAGTGTATATTCTGTGTATATATAAAAAAAAACCTTCAACTATCTATAGCTCCTGGTCTGCCATGATCCAAAGTGGGGCCAGGAGTGAAGCAAGATAGTTTTTATAGCTCCTGTTCGTCTTCCTCGTTAGAACTCTCAGCTCCCCTAGATCCTATAGTACTGTCTAACGTTTTCCGTACTGGATCTCTGCAGATGCAAAAAAAGGGGGGGGGGGGGCTCGGGGTCGATCCTAAAAGTGGGCTATCCTAGCCATCATCGGATCCTCCTTGGGCATTTACATATTTGTAGAGTTCTTAGGAATTCCCCTTCTTAGGCTACCCTCCATCCAGTGGGTAGTTATTCTGCATCTGTCCACTAGGTAAGATGTATTAACGCAATAAAATAGAAAATTTAATAAGTAAATTAAATTTTTATTAGTTAATACCTTACCTAGTGGACAGGGGGATTCCCTCCCTACCTTCCCCGCTAAGATTA
This sequence comes from Sabellastarte sp. h YS-2021, assembly GCA_964017235.1. Classification (NCBI taxonomy): domain Eukaryota; kingdom Metazoa; phylum Annelida; class Polychaeta; order Sabellida; family Sabellidae; genus Sabellastarte; species Sabellastarte sp. h YS-2021. The sequence goes on along the minus strand of OZ024934.1, from coordinate 62,876,693 downwards.
GCCAAGGGAAATTCTAAGGTAGATAACAAAAAGAGGAAGAGCGCATGTGCCACGCATGCGCAGTACACCGGCAGGGAGGCTATACAGCCCCCTGGCAAATGAACAGGGTAAGGTATTAACTAAATTTTCTAATTTGTGGACTACTCATTAATATTCATGAGGCCATGGTATTCTGTGGGGTTTTCCAACATATTTGTACGAATTGATGGTGTAATGACTGAATTTGTGATGCCGTGACTTTAGATGAAAACTTAAAACCACGATGCCGAGACAGGAACCACTTTGATGTAAATAACCATTTTCAGTATTTTTTTTAATTCTATCACTGCATGGCCTTGAAGTTTATTTTTATTGGACAAGACAATAAAAATTGACCACTAATTAGTAGAAGTCCACTGTTAAAAATGTCTAAATAAACTGAAAATGTATTTTTAATTAGTTCAAACTTTATCATAAAGTCGTCCCCCAGAATTTTTAGCCCCTCCCCCACATTTTGTGTAGTGGTGGGGGATCACCCACACTTTTTGAAATTCCTAGAATCAACACTGAGATAGCCAGTATTTCTCAAATAACTCATTCACCTACATTTTGGAGAGCTTTCACATGCTAAAGTTTTTTTATGAATTTTTAAAATAATTTTTAATGCATTAAAATTAATGAAATCATGCACTAAATCAATTATAACTTGAAAAGTATTGCAGTTAGAGCACTTTGTTAAAATATGTTATTCAGCTACTTTTTCCATAGCTACAACATGGTGAGTAACTTGGGTGTCTATCTCAATAGCTAAGTGAGTAATAGCTACTTTTGGATTTTTCACTTACTTCCATCATGAGTAAAATCACTTGTAACTTGAAAACTATTGCATTTACAGAATTTTGTGCAAATATGTTATTCATCTACTTTTGGGTCAGCTATTACATAATAAAATTTCAAACCTGTAGCTCATGGCATAGCTGAGTAATAGCTACTTTTAGGTTATCACTGTTGAGTAAATCACTTATAACTTGAAAACTGTTGCATTTAGATTATTTAGTTTCAAAATGTTATTCACCTATTTTGAGGCAGCTATAACATAGTAAAATTCCAGACCTGTGGCTCATTGCATAGCTGAGAATAGCTACTTTGAGGTTCTTACTCAACACGAAATCATTTATAACTTGAAAAGTATTGCATTTAGAGCATTTTGTTAAAATATGTTATTCAGCTACTTTTTTCCATAGCTACAACATGGTGAGTAACTTGAGTGTCTATCTCAATAGCTAAGTGAGTAATAGCTATTTTTGGACTTTTCACTAACTTCCATCATGAGTAAAATCACTTGTAAGTTGAAAACTATTGCATTTAGATAATTTTGTGCAAATCTGTTATGCACCTACTTTTGGGTCAGCTATAACATAGTAAAATTTCAGACCTCTAGCTCGTGGCATAGTTGAGTAATAGCTACTTTTGCCTTTGCCGGTGGATACATCTTGCATCTGGCCACAGATGTGTCCTTGGTCTAGTTTTAAATATTTTTTTTTGTGTTGAAAAACATGAAATTATACACTTAGTCGCCATTTTCATAGTCACTATGATAGGGATTTATCTGAAATCTTACATTTTTATAGCGAAATACTCCTACCATTTCCTAAAAGTACCTATTATGTTGCAGCTACCCAACCCAATGGCCAACGCCAAAAAGCGTTTTTAAGGTTATATAACAACCTTAATCAGCCAAAGGGCTACATAGTAGTCCGTCCTCCTATCACTAGGTCACCTGACCACTCTTTGTTTACCATATTTTGTTGGCCATCTTAGTAGTCAAGACTTGTTTTGGAAAGCTCTGATTGTGGACATTTTCTTTACAAAATGTCTTACAATATCGATTCTTATGACATATCAACAAGAAATAATCTTCATTTGGACACGTTATACAAGTAAATACCTTACAATTCTGTGGATTTTTGGGTATCATGCGATCCATGCACAGTTTGGAGACAGATTTGTGTCATGGTTTTGCTAGGAACTGGACTTCTACAGATACATTGGACGAAGGTTACTCAAGTTCTAAAAATATATGCCTACCTTTTGCTGCTACTGTGGAAAAGATGGTTATTTTAGCAAAATCCTTGCATTACACTGCTATGGTGGTGAATGGAGGTAAAAAGTCTTAGGCATTGGACAAAAAGTATTTCATATATATTTTATTTATGCATGTGTATTATATGAATGTGTACATATATGAACTTCAATTTACTTATTTTTATAGATTTTTTGTACATTGCAAAACAGTGTTTGGGATTTACATGGTCCTTTAAATTTCAATATAAGTTTTGGGATTAACATTATCACAAATGGCTTCATTGCTTTTTACCCCACAGCCCTTAAGGGCTGTCGGGGTATTGTTTTTACCCATGGTGTCCGGATGGGCGGGCTGGCGGGCCGGTGTTTGGGCGGCGGGAAATAGTTTGTCCGGGCTGTATCTCAGAAACCGTAAGGTGTAGGAAGTTCATACTTGGCAGGGACATTGGTTGGGGGGTGTAGGTGTGCAACGTCATGGTCTGACCTTGATTTGACCTTTAACCTTGCCGTAGTGACCTTGAGTTTGAAAATCTTGTCCGGGCTATATCTCGGCAACCATAAGGTGTAGAAAGTTGATACTTGGCAGAGACATTAGTTAGGGGTTGTAGGTGTGCAACGTCATGGTCTGACCTTGATTTGACCTTTGACCTTGCCGTAGTGACCTTGACCTTTAAAATCTTTTCCGGGCTATATCTCAGAAACCGTAAGGTGTAGGAAGTTGATAATTGGTAGGACATTGGTTAGGGGGTGTAGGTGTGCAACGTCATGGTCTGACCTTGATTTGACCTTTGACCTTGCTGTAGTGACCTTGATCTATAAAATCTTGTCCGGGCTATATCTCGGAAACCGTAAGGTGTAGGAAGTTGATACTTGGTAGGGACATTGGTTAGGGGGTTTAGGTGTGCTACGTCATAGTGTGACCTTGATTTGACCTTTGACCTTGCTGTAGTGACCTTGACCTATAAAATCTTGTCCAGGCTATATCTCAGAGACTGTAAGGTGTAGGAAGTTTATACTTGGTAGGGATATTGGTTGAGGGTTTTAGGTGTGCCACGTCATGGTGTGACACTGATTGACCTTTGACCTTGCTGTATTGACCTTTAAAATCTTGTTGCACCTTTGGGTCTTTCTGTTGATGCAGATTAAGCACTGTTAAAGTCATATTAGAATTCATTAGGAATTTCCTTTTGCAAGTTCCCATTGTAACAGATGGAATTTCGTCAAGTGAGCCACAGGCCTTTCTCCAACACCACATATAAGCATTCATTGAATGTATTGCCACTTCTGTATGCATGGGTAATATTCAAAACATCCAAACCATAATTCGGCCATTTTTGGTTTACTGATAAGTGCTGTCATTTTATTATTGAATTGTTTTGTTTTAATACTTCATCTTTACATACATTTCTTTTCCTTAGATATTATTTTGTCTACTTAAGCATTATTTGGACCTTAATATAGCTGACACTGCTCTGAAAGTATCTCTCTGATGCTATTTTTGTTTTGCCTGATGCATCAAAGCCCAACTATTATGGTGTGAAATCTTTTGAAGTATATTAGATGTGGCTTCACAGCATTCTATCCTTTAAAATCAAAGAAAAACTTTGATGAAGTGAAATTGTATGAAGTATATTAGATGGCTTCACAACCTTCCCTCTTTCCAATCAAAGAAATACTATTATGAAGTGAAACCATTTGAATTATAATACCTGTGGCTTCACTGCCTTTTAATCTTGTAGTGGTGGTGGACCAGTTCACGCCCGGGTACCAATTCACGCCCACCCCTAAATTTATCCAAAATAATCACAGTTAAACAATAAATGTCAAATGTATATGATCAATTTGATGATTATCTATAATGTGGTAAACATCTTCTCTATGAAAAATCATAAATCTTCAAGAAAATTGGGGGTGGGCGTGAATTGGTACCCGGGCGTCAACTGGTCCACCACCACTATCCTTTACAATCAAAGAAAATCTATAATCTGTTATATTATATTAGATATAGCTTCACTGTCTTTGAACTTTCTTTACTTTTCAATTGAAGAACAGTTATTGTTTTTACAACACAAAAGCAAGAATGTATGAAAAGATTAATGTAATTGTACCGGGAACGCTCGTTATTATGCTCATGGGCGATAAGTGCAGATTTTTGTAGAAGTTGGGGATGGGCGTTTAATTGATAGTAATAAAAGTGAAATAAAGCACTAATATCTTAATTTCAGTGTATCTTTGATCTAACATGCAATTTTCTGGGGTTGTTATGGCCATTTCAGCCGTCATTGTGGTGAACGATAATAGACTCATTTGCGGTTCTCCGTCGTAAATACAAGGTAGAGATTAATGAGGGGAAAAGCTATAAAACTCACCTTAAGTGGACAAATATATCATCTGATGCCATTTACTATTGATCCAATAAATAACTTCTAATAATGACATTTTATTTTAATTTATTCAGTGCAGGTAAATTGCACGTTTAAGGAAACAATTACAGGCCTCGTAAAAAAACTTTGAACTACCTTGATAGAAAAAAGGAGAAAATGTTTAAAGTCACTCAATGTCTGTTCATCTTTTTTTAATTTTATTGCTTCAAACATTTTAACTAATAAGTCTTTCGAAGTCCCTTGACCATTAAGAGTCATATAAAGCAAAATAAGTTATTTACTTAGAAAACTGAGAGCAGGAAATATGGGGACAAAACTTTTAGAAAAAAAACATCATCAGTAAGGTATTTACGTGAACAGGAAGTGTAATCAATACCAGTTGCTAGGCAGAGATCTGAGAGAAAGGACGTAATATGTTAGCAATACATGTGTTTTCATTTTAACGAATATATTTTTCTGACATTTATGAAATAGCATGGTTTATGTCTGGTTTTTGGGTCATTTTTTTTCTTATTTTTTTGTACATTTGATGAAAACTGTTAATATAATTGGAGCTATGGCCCGCCTAAAGTCATAAAATTGGAATAAAGTCGTTTGGCCCCCTTCTTTTTCCATATCTAACGTATATTGATATTGAAGGGACATTCTCAGTTTATGGTCACATTAAAGTCGCAATATGAATGAAGTTATGGTCACCTTACAGTGAAAAAAGGAAGTTTTCTGTCTCCAGCTATCTTATTGTTCAACTGACCTGAGCTAAACTTTATGCACTTATACAGGATGACAAAAGGGACATTCTTATTTTATGGTCAACTTAAAGTCCCAATATGAATGAAGTTATGGCCACCTTGCAGTGAAATGATGGAGTTTTTAATCTCCAGCTGTTGTATTGTTCAGCTGACCTCAGTTAAATTTTGCACACTTATTAAAGATGAAAATAGGGACATTCTTATTTTCTTTCCACCTTGGAATTCCAATACAAGCACAGTCATGGCCATCTTGAAGTAAAAATGCGGGTTTTCAGCTCCTGTATTTAAGAGACTTTGGCCAACTTAACATAATAAATATATAGTTTTCCTCCCAACTCATTTATTTTAAGACTTCTTAAAAGCACACCTGCCACATGTATACTTAAAACAAAATTTCTGTTATCTGGCAAAGCTAACCTCCTAGTGTTTTTGAAGTTATGGTATCTTCAAAGCAAAAATGAGGTATTTAGCTGCAGTGATTTGGTCATTTATATATTGCAGCTGATCAGTGTTCATATAATATAAATTCCCAATTTTAGGCACATTAAAAAATTCCCACATGTGGATATGACTTTACTTTTTGGGAAAAAAAGCTTTAATTAATTCAGCTTTTGTTTAGCAGCAGGAGTTGTTGATCTAGCTACATATTCACATACACTATGTAAATTGGTAAAATGTATAGACTTGACTTCTTTCAGAAGATAAGATGACTGGAAAAAAACACTTTCTCATAAACAGCTGTTTTATCTTAAGCATATTTATCTTATAAAAATATTAACTAGCAATGAATTTTCAGAGGCATAAAATGCCTCAAAGATATAGAACATATGAATGTCCCTATCTATAGCCAATTATAGTTTACTACACTGTATCTTTATTATCTGTTTTTTCTCCTCCAACTCTGTATTTGCTTTTGTGCGATATCTATCTGGAGGCAGATTGACTCATGATGCTCTACTGTGCTTTGTGTGTTAACATCTGTGGGTGTGTCTGGACACTGAAAGTTGATAAGGGATATCAAGATGTATTTATTTCTTTTCATTAAGGGAAATGCCTACAGTAAATCTTTTTGGGGTAAACAATTCAAACCAGGACATTTATCTTTAGTTTCGTTGAAGAAGAGCCTTGTGGTGAGAATGCCTTGTTTGTTTTGCGAGAATGGAAAAAGCCTTAATAATATGTAAAACCTTGGGCTTTCATGATATTCAGATATAGAGACATGTCTGAATTAAAAATGTTAACAATAACATCTGACAACATGACCTTGTGTTTTTTTTAAGAATGGAACAATAAAGGATTTCACAAATACGATTATCTTGAGCATATTTATCTTATAAAAATATTAAATAGCAATAAATTTTCAGAGGCATAAAATGCCTCAAAGATATACGACATATGAATGTCCCTATCTATAGCCAAATATAGTTTACTACACTGTATCTTTATTATCTGTTTTTTCTCCTCCAACTCTGTATTTGCTTTTGTGCAATATCTATCTGGAGGCAGATTGACTCATGATGCTCTACTGTGCTTTGTGTGTTAACATCTGTGGGTGTGGGTGTGTCTGGACACTGAAAGTTGATAAGGGATATCAAGATGTATTTATTTCTTTTCATTATAAATCTAGGATTAAATATCTCCTGGAAAAAATTTACAATCCTAAATTTACGATCCCAAATTTACAGCAAAAATGATATATTCTTTTCATAAAATATACCACTCTACGAAAAACAATAAGGCCCACATTCTGCTTACAGTCTAATACTGCAACGGATACAGTTTTTAGATCATCCACTTTCCATTAGATACAAAACACAGTAAAACTTACCTTCTCCTTGCAGTCTCATACCACAACTACTACAGCTTTATTAACTTAAGTCTCCATCCGGGCCGCTCGTTTTTGTTAGCAAAAACCTTTTTCTAGTTTTTTTATGAATTCTTAAAATAATTTTTAAGGCATTAAAATTAATGAAATTAAACACTAAATCACTTATAACTTGAAAAGTATTACATTTAGAGCATTTTATTAAAATATGTTATTCAGCTACTTTTTCTATAGCTACAATATGGTGAGTAAATAAGGAGTCTATCTCTATAGCTAAGTGAGTAATAGCTAGTTTCTGACTTTTCAGTACCTTCCATAATGAGTAAAAACACTTGTAACTTGAAAACTATTGCAGTTAGAGAATTTTGTACAAATATGTTATTCATCTACTTTTGGGTCAGCTATAACATAGTAAAATTGTAAACCTGTAGCTCGTTGCATAGCTGAGTAATAGCTACTTTGAGGTTATCACTGTTGAGTAAATCAGTTGTAACTTGAAAACTTGTTTTTACAGTTTTTTCTTTATATATGTTATTTACCTACTTTTCAGTCAGCTTTTCAGTATGTTATAATACTGCAATTGCAGACCTGTACCTTGTAGCATAGCTGAGCAATAGGTACTTAAAGGTTCTCACTGTTGAGTAAATCAGTTTTAACTTGAAAACTATTGCATTTAGAGCATTTTGTTTAAATATGTTATTCACCTACTTTCAGGTCAGCTATGACATAGTAAAATTGCAGACCTGTAGTCCATTGCATAGCTGAGCAATAGGTATTTTCAGGTTTTCACTGTTGAGTAAATCAATTACAACTTGAAAACTATTGCATTTAGAGAATTTCCTTGAAATATGTTGTTCAGCTCCTTTTGGGTCAGCTATAACATAGTAAAGTTACAGACCTGTAGCTCATAGCATAGCTGAGTAATAGCTACTTTGAGGTTTTCTTTGTTGAGTAAATCAGTTGTAACTTGAAAAATATTGCATTTAAAGTACATGTCTTTTCTATAAATGTGTTGTTCACCTACTTTTGGGTCAGCTATAACATAGTGAATTTGCAGACCTGTATGTCAAGGCATAGTTGAGCAATAGCTACTTTCAGGTTTTCTCACTGTTGAGTAAAATAGGATGGAACTTGAAAAGTATTGTATTTAGAGTATTTTCTTTAAATATGTTGTTCACCTACTTTTGGGTCAGCTATAACAGTTGTAGACCTGTAGCTCATTGCATAGCTGAGCAATAGCTACTTTGAGGTTTTCTCTGTTGAGTTAATCAGTTGTAAATTGAAAACTATTGTATTTAGAGGCTTTGTTTAAATATGTTATTCATCTACTTTTGAATTAGCTATAACATTGTAAAATTGCAGATGTGTAGCTCATGGCATAGCTGTGTAATAGCTACTTTGAGGTTCTCACTTTTGAGTAAATCAGTTGTAACTTGAAAAATATTGCATTTAAAGTATTTTCTTTATATATGTTGTTCACCTACTTTTGGGTATGCTATAAAATAGTGAAATTGCAGACCTGTATGTCATGGCATAGCTGAGCAATAGCTACTTTCAGGGTTTTTCACTGTTGAGTAAATAGGATGTAACTTGAAAAGTATTGTATTTAGAGTATTTCTTGAACTATGTTGTTCACCTACTTTTGGGTCATCTATAACAGTTGTAGACCTGTAGCTCATTGCATAGTTGAGCAATGGCTACTTTGAGGTTTTCTCTGTTGAGTTAATCAGTTGTCACTTGAAAACTATTATATTTAGAGACTTTGTTTAAATATGTTATTCATCTACTTTTGAATTAGCTATAACATTGTAAAATTGCAGATGTGTAGCTCATGGCATAGCTGTGTAATAGCTACTTTGAGGTTCTCACTTTTGAGTAAATCAGTTGTAACTTGAAAAATATTGCATTTAAAGTATTTTTTTTTATACTTATGTTGTTCACCTAATTTTGCTTATGCTATAACATAGTGAAATTGCAGACGTGTAGCGTATGGCATAGCTGTGTAATAGCTATTCTCAGGTTCTCACTGTTGAGTAAATCAGTTCGAACTTGAAAAATATTGTATTCAAGTATTTTCTATAAATCTGTTGTTCACCTACTTTTAGGTCAGCTTTAGTATAGTGAATTTGCAGACCTGTATGTCATGGCATAGCTGAGCAATAGCTAATTTCAGGTTTTCTCACTGTTGAGTAAATAGGATGTATTTTAAGTATTTTCTATAAATCTGTTGTTCACCTACTTTTAGGTCAGCTTTAGTATAGTGAAATTGCAGACCTGTATGTCATGGCATAGCTGAGCAATAGCTGATTTCAGGTTTTCTCACTGTTGAGTAAATAGGATGTAACTTGAATACTATTGCATTTACAGTAATCTGTTTAAATATGTTGTTTACTTACTTTTGGGTCAGCTATAACATAGTGAAATTGTAGACGTGTAGCTCATGTCATAGCTGAGCAATAGCTACTTTTATATTTTCACTGTTCAGTTAATCAGTTGTAACTTAAAAACTATTTCATTTACAGTATTTTGTTTAAGTTATTAACCTACTTTTGGGTCAGCTATAAAATAGTATAATTGCAGATCTGTAGCTCCTTGTATAGCTAAAGATATATGCAATATCTATACACATATATTAAATATAAGAGGTACTGTATATACCCTGTCATTTTGTTTTTTGTTTAATATTTTCTTTAATGTGCAGTTTATGAAATGAATACACTGTCTAGCCTTTGTCTAGCTTCTTGCAAAGTACCAGGATGTAGAAAATCTTTTGTCTTTTTCTTTGTCATCTGGTGCTCAGTAGAGTAATTTTCCCCAATATAAATGTCTGGTTCTTCAACACATGACTTCCAGACATGTCTTCCAGACATACTAATAGGTTCAATAGACAATATTCAACAAACAGTCTTTTATGCTTGTGTTGGTGGTTATTCAAAACACTAGTAGAAACACCATTTATATATTTGGAAGTGGCAGTTTTAATTATGTGGGTGCAAGTTTTTGCACAAATAAAAGTTCAGAAAAGAGGCCTTTGTCATGAATACAAAGTCAGAAACCTAATTGAAAATGGTTTACATGCGAATGGTATCAATGTGTATGTGTGACACATGTACTCTTAATTGGTATTTCATCAGTTTTACAAGTCACATATAGTACATAACATGAACTTTTTCATACCTGTTGTGTGTTTAAAACTTGCATTTTAGGGAATGTCTTTTGTCCTTGACAGCCTGTATCTGTCTCCTGGTAAAAATATTCCAAAGGGAAAATCAAAATCTGTACTTAATGTTGTGTGCAACATTCAATGTCATATTTGGACAGATCTACTATTGTGTGCAGTTGTGTAGCCACATCAGAGATGTGCATAAACCATGTAAGCCTCTTTAAAAATTATGTACCAATATTGAGGATCTCTGGTGCTTGCACTTGAAAGTCATGAGGTGTGTTATGTATAAAGTTATACATACAGAATTAGTTTAAATTGTTTCTAGTTGTTATAGATCACACCTTGTCCTTTAAACTTGTAATTGATGAAATACCATAATTTGTTCAATTGACACCCAGGGAAATTCACTTAATTACGGGGAGGCCCCAGATAACATTCTACCATCTGCAAAACACTAGAGAATAATCCTAATACATTAACATGTTTTTACTTTGGGTGAATACTAACATAACAGTGACTACAGTAGGCAACATATTTTCTTTGATTAGATTTTGTTTAATATCAAGTAAAGTTTCCATCATATATGTCAACCATGGTAATATTAAGCAGAACCTTAACAATATTATTTGTGGGAGTTGAACCAGTAGAAGCGAAATAGTGACACTAGATTGGCCCTAGCTCTAGTACAAATGTAACTTTTACAACAGACAAGGCAATAAATCAATCTTTGTTATGTCGCAACATGTAAATTTTTGCAGTGGCAAGTGAATGTGAAGATATAAATTGTCTTCTGTTTTGTGCAAAATTAAGGCATTTTCCAAGTTACGGTTTGAAGCATTAGACACCCCCAAAATCTGTCTTTCATCAGCCAAGTTAAGACAACTTAAGTACAATTTAAGTACTAATTTAAATGGTGTTGGTCTAATATTCACTTGCACCATTGTATAGGTAATCTTTGAATGTGGAAAGGGAAGTAGAACATATTCCCATGAATGCCAGGGCAAGCAAGTACCAACCTTATGACAATACATGATGAAATGGGGAAAACTAACATTTGACTTATGATGTAATCTTGGAACAAGGCCTTCACATTATTGGCTTACTGATCATACAATATTTATAAATTCTGTTTTATTGAATAATTTAAAGTCAATTATATTATTCATGCAAGTTAACCATATAGAAATAAAAGACAAATTTACCTTTAACTCTTGTATCAGAAATCTACTTATATTTTTGATATTGAGAAGTATGATTTATAGCTCACCTACCATGTCTCCTATAATCTTATTATCTCCCGCCGGGCTTTAGTCTGTGAGGGAGATTATGAAATGCATCCTGTGCGTGCGTGCGTGTGTGTGTGCATTAGTGTGTCACGCAGATTTCTCCAAAACTGCTACAGCTACAGATTTTTTGTAAATCAATTGTCCTAATGAATTTTCATGCCCTTGAAAATTTTTTTGATTTTGTGGACTTAGGCCTAAAGATAAGTGAGTAATAGCAATTTTAGCTACTTTGAGTAAAGGACTCGTAACTCAAAAAGTATTGCATTTAGAGTTTTTTCTTGAAATATGTTGTTCAGCTAATAATAATAATAATACTGGGCTCTTATGTAGTGCTTTTTCTATTATTAGCTCAAAGCGCTTTACACAGTATTACCCCAGCAAGGATAGCTAGCCTTGGTAACCTTACCTATTGCTGCCATGCAAGGCGCAGAAGCTAAAATGTAATTTTTAAAGACAGATAACTGAAAAACCTACGGAAGAGGTCCTCAGTGGCCTAGTGGTTAGCAAGTTTGGCATCTAATCATAGGCTGTCACCTCTGTGGGTTCGAGTCCCACAAGTGGCAATTCTGAGGACCTGTCCCAATATGACCCTGGCTGTTGAACGGGACGTAAAAAACCCCAACTTTGACCCAACTTTGAAAAACCTACGGACGGATTTTGATGAAATTTTCAGGATATGTATGAAATGGTAAAAGGAAGAAATGTTTCAATTTTGGGAGTGATCCGGATCACTATCTGGATCTTCTGGATCCATGAAATCTAAATCTAAATCTACTGCTTTGAAGGCGCAATATCTTGTAATAATAAGAAAGAAATGTAATTTTTAAAGACATAACTCAAAAACTTACGGACAGATTTCGATGAAATTTTCAGGATATGTCTGAATAGGTAAAAGGAAAAAATGATTCAATTTTGGGAGTGATCCGGATCACTACCTGGATCTTCTGGATCCAAGGACGGATTTCGATGAAATTTTCAAGATATGTCTGAAAAGGTAAAAGGAAGAAATGATTCAATTTTTAGAGTGATCTGGATCACTATCTTGATCTTCTGGATCCATGAAATGTAATTTTTAAAGACAGGTAACTCAAAAACTAATGGACGGATTTCGATGAAATTTTCAGGATATGTCTGGAAAGGAAGAAATGATTCAATTTTGGGACTAATCCGGATCACTATCTGGATCTTCTGGATCAATGAAATTTACTTTTTAAAGACAGATAACTCAAAAACTTATGGACGGGTTTCGATGACATTTTCAGGATATGTCTGAAAAGGTAAAAGAAAGAAATGATTGAATTTTGGGAGTGATCGGGATCACTGTCTGGATCTTCTGGATCCATGAAATATGATTTTTAAAGACAGATAACTCAAAAACGTATGGATGGATTTTGATGAAATTTTCAGGATATGTCTAGAAAGGTAAAAGGAAGAAATGTTTCAATTTTGGGAGTGATCCGGATCACTGTCTGGATCTTCTGAATTCATGAAATATAATTTTTAAAGACAGATAACTTATGGACGGATTTTGAGGAAATTTTCAGGATATGCAAGATAGAGCAATTTCAGTGATAAGTAAGTCATTCACCTACTATTGGATGATGTTCTACATGGTGAAGCAGATCTATAGTTTTTTGAATAGCTGAGTCATAGCTACTAAATGGATAAACGTCTTTTATCTCTAAAGTGTTGCTGATATGTTATTTCTTCAAAATAAGTCATTCACCTGCCTCTTGCTTGTTGTCACTTCTACATGTGCCTCCGTCTCACAAGAAAATTTATATTCCACTATCTTTAGTACATCTAATTAATACGGCGGGAGATAATTGCATGCGTCAGAATGCTTGTTTTACAAATTTGAAGCTTACTTCACAACATTCAGCTTTTGACCTGCAAATTGTCTCATCCTTAATAATTGTTGATCTCTGATTTTTCTTGTTTGATGTTCCTCAGAATCTGTTTAATGTGTCGTGGAATCTGGGTTCCAGTCCATCCATATTTCAACCCAGTGACTGTCTTTAGATAGAGATTAAATACTAGAGAAATACTATTAGAGTTAGAATTACCTAGTGTATATGTCAAAAGCCATATGTATAATGAAAAAGCCATGCATGGGGATTATTTGTCTTATGATGAGATACAGTTTATTTTGGATCATAAAAAAATATTCATCTGGTGGCTCTACACATGAAAGCATGTGGACAGTAACAGTTTCATAGATGGCAGACACCACATGACTAATTTAATAAAATTATTTTGGTTCTGCAAATCTATTTAGAATTTCTCCCTCAGAAAAGGTTATTGCCTTCTCTGATAGGATTTTCATTTGTAAATCTATCATAAAAACACATTTTAACAGTGTTGGTAAATGACATTATTCTATTCAAAAACACTATTAAACGTCTTAAAAGTTATTGGGTACTAATGAGCTCTCTCCTTGTTACCCTTGTGGTATATGTATATTGTTATCTAAACACAATCAATTGATATCTATTATTCTGGGTTTAACTCAACTTTAATCTAAAGATTCAACTTTGTGGTTGTCTGAAAGACAGCCACTGTTCCCTTGTTAAGTGTCCCTTGAAAAGGGGACGCTTATTGGTTTCACCCCCGGTTTTCAGTCAGCCGCCGCCGCCGCCGCCGCATTATCGTCTCCCTTGAATATCTCCCTTGTTATTAGGCCTATCCAAATGATATGTGGCAGTGTTCTTCTATAGGCGTGGGGAAATTTTTTGACAGGCATAAATTTGACCTTTGACCTTTATCAAGGTCACATTATCAAAAATTCAAAAAAAAATTTACTTCCTTTTCACTAGATTTCCTCAGAAAGTACTGGGTGTGGGTCAACCAAATTTGGTATGCACATTCCTGAGGGAAGAATCTAGGCGCCAGTCGATATTGGGATCAGTCGGGCCATAATTGACCGATTGACGGGCGATTGATTATAAGTTCATAAAAATTTTGCTAAGATTAAGCCTTGAACTCGCTTATTATTGGTCGTAGAGGTTTGGGATGGTATACCAACATATAGGAAATCATGTGCTGGGAATCTTCTGGTGTGGTCAGATTTGACCTTGGGCCCCTCGTTCAAGGTCAAGCGAGGATAGGCAAAGTTTAAAGTGCTTATAACTCGCTTATTATTGGTCCTAGAGGTTTGGGATGGTATACCAACATATAGGAAACCATGGGCTGGGAATCTTTTGGTGTGGTCAGATTTGACCTTGGACGTCTCCTTCAAGGTCAAACGAGGATAGCCAAACTGAAAAGTGCTTATAACTCGCTTATTATTGGTCCTAGAGGTTTGGGATGGTATACCAACATATAGGAAATCATGTGCTGGGAATCTTCTGCTGTGGTCGCATTTGACCTTGGGCCCCCCCTTCAAGGTCAAACGAGCATAGCCAAACTTAAAAGTTCTTATAACTCGCTTATTATTGGTCCTAGAGATTTGGGATGGTATACCAACATATAGGAAATCATGGGCTGGGAATCTTCTGGTGTGGTCGGATTTGACCTTGGGCCCCTCCTTCAAGGTCAAAAGAGCATAGCCAAACTTAAAAGCAGTGCTGGGACGGGTGCTGAAAAACGGCACCGAGTACTCGCCCTCTCACAACCGGCCCGAATTCGAGTAGCCGCGAGATTTAGTATCTACCATTAGACGTCTTCTGTAATCAGATAGTCGGTCCCGGGAACGAAAATTTTGAAGATAAACGTCTTCTATTTGACCAGATATTATAGAATATGGAGTAAATTATACGTTATCAAGCGAAAATAACAACTTTAATTGACATTACGTGACGGAAATGCTGAAATGTAGCATATTTTACACAAGCGTTTCATTACGTGGGCGATAATACAATACCTCGCGAGTAACCGAGGATTTAAAATGGACTCGAGTACTACCAAAGATCGACTCGTCTATCGAGGCTCGAGTACTCGTTCACAGCCCTACTTAAAAGTGCTTATAACTCGCTTATTATTAGTCCTAGAGGTTTGTGATGGTATACCAACACATAGGAAATCATGTGCTGGGAATCTTCTGGTGTGGTCGCATTTGACCTTGGGCCCCCCCTTCAAGGTCAAACGAGGATAGCCAAACTTAAAAGTGCTTATAACTCGCTTATTATTGGTCCTAGAGGTTTGGGATGGTATACCAACATATAGGAAATCATGTGCTGGGAATCTTTTGGTGTGGTCAGATTTGACCTTGGGCCTCTCCTTCAAGGTCAAACGAGGATAGCCAAACATAAAAGTGTTTATAACTCGCTTATTATTGGTCCTACAGGTTTTGGATGGTATACCAACATATAGGAAATCATGGGCTGGGAATCTTTTGGTGTGGTTAGATTTGACCTTGGGCCTCTCCTTCAAGGTCAAACGAGGATAGCCAAACTGAAAAGTGCTTATAAGTCGCTTATTATTAGTCCTAGAGGTTTGGGATGGTATACCAACATATAGGAAATCATGTGCTGGGAATCTTCTGGTGTGGTCGCATTTGACCTTGGGCCCCCCCTTCAAGGTCAAACGAGTATAGCCAAACTTAAAAGTGCTTATAACTCGCTTATTATTGGTCCTAGAGGTTTGTGATGGTATACCAACATATAGGAAATCATGGGCTGGGAATCTTCTGGTGTGGTCGGATTTGACCTTGGGCCCCCCTTTCAAGGTCAAAAGAGCATAGCCAAACTTAAAAGTGCTTATAACTCATTTATTATTGGTCCTAGAAGTTTGTGATGGTATACCAACATATAGGAAATCATGTGCTGGGAATCTTCTGGTGTGGTCAGATTTGACCTTGGACTCCTCCTTCAAGGTCAAATGAGGATAGCCAAACCTAAAAGTGCTTATAACTCGCTTATTATTGGTCCTAGAGGTTTGTGATGGTATAGCAACATATAGAAAATCATGGGCTGGGAACCATCTGGTGTGGTCGAATTTGACCTTGGGCCCCTCCTTCAAGGTCAGACGAGGATAGCAAAACTTAAAAGTGCTTATAACTCGCTTATTATTGGTCCTAGAGGTTTGGGATGGTATACCAACATATAGGAAATCATGTGCTGGGAATCTTCTGGTGTGGTCAGATTTGACCTTGGACTCCTCCTTCAAGGTCAAATGAGGATAGCCAAACCTAAAAGTGCTTATAACTCGCTTATTATTGGTCCTAGAGGTTTGTGATGGTATACCAACATATAGGAAATCATGTGCAGGGAATCCTCTGGTGTGGTTAGATTTGACCTTTGGCCCCTCGTTCAAGGTCAAACGAGCATAGGCAAACTTAAAAGTGCTTATAACTCGCTTATTATTAGTCCTAGAGGTTTGGGATGGTATACCAACATATAGGAAATCATGTGCTGGGAATCTTCTGGTGTGGTCGTATTTGACCTTGGGCCTCTCGTTTAAGGTCAGATGAGCATAGCCAAACTTAAAGGTCATAGGAAACATTTTTCACAAAAATTATGAAGTTAACTTCATTCAGTAGACAAACAACCTATAAGAATGCAAATGTGGTTTACTTTAAGAAATATATGGTACAAGAGTCATAAATAGCATTATAAAAATAAATATCAGGAACATGGAGTAAAAAGCGGACATATTGTTGTTCTCGTAGTAGATGATTGATGACGTCACAGGTTCATAACGGAAGTTCTGTGTAGTTGGAGATATAGTGTATATATTTATAAACTGAAGGAAGATAACATTTTCCTTTGCCAAAAAAGCTCACTAGCCATTATTTTTTCTAGATGCATTTTTTTCTCAAGTTTTACCTAACTTTTAACCACTGACAGTTCTAACAAACACAGATATACTGTAAGTAGGCTTGTCTTGGAATGCGGAAGGGTAAACATATGTATGAGATTTTGCCTCCTTCCATCATTTTTTTTCCAGGTTTTTAAACTGTGATGGGAAAGTAGCCTTTCAAGTTAGATAAATTTACACAAAACTAAGAATCTCTTGACAAATTCAAAAGTGGTCATTTGAATTTACTGGATACTGTTTTTTTTTTGGCCTTTAATCACCGGCATTTCTATCAAGAAAAGGCATGATGTAAAGTGAAATCAAAATACACAATTTGTTTTCATTTGCATAAATAATTTGTAAAAGCATGCTGTTGTAGTCAAATTTATTGAATTTATTCTGAAAGAATCATGTTTGAAGTTCTAACTTTTACATTATCAGTTTATGAAATAATTCAGTATATGAGTTTCCCTTCAGATATTAGTTCAATATTTCTTGGCCTTAAGTTTGGATAATTTAAAGTTTTGGAAATTAGTTGGTGACATTTTATTCTCAATTTAAGCCTTTGTTGAGACCAAAAAAAAAAGGAAATGTGTGGATGGCTAGACGCATTATGTATACTATGAAAGCAGTATTGTTTACAGGTTTGGTGGGAAACTAATTTGAGGAACATATATGATTATCCTTGCTTGAGGCCCAGTTCTAAAGACATTTATGTTATATTTATTTCATCTCCTGGCAATAGTTAGTTTTCAAAATTGAAAAAAAATAACTATAAAAATTCATCTCAGAGTTGAACCTGGTTGAATGCATTGTTTGGTGATTTTTATGCAACTTGCTTAATACCTCTCTAAATATTTTTTATCTGAGAACAAATATAAAAGATGTTCTGAAGGCTATTTCAAAAATTTACTGTGGCAGACTGATGTCTTATAAACAAATAAACTTCATAAAAACACATTATGCAATCTTTTAAATATATATGTATGTATTACAAGGCTTACGGAAATAATAGTTTGTTTACATTGTCATGATCCTGTGATGTCAAGGCTAGTATTTCCTATGAGAGTTGTCAGTGAAAAATAATGGCGACAGTTGTGAAAATCTTGAAACAACAGCCAGAAAGTGATTGAATATACCATGTAACCTTGTCCAGACGCATCTTATTTTCACAGAAATTGAACTTACATATGTATATGTAATCACTAATGAATGATCTGAAAAGACTTCCTATGACCTTTAAAAGTGCTTATAACTCGCTTATTATTGGTCCTAGAGGTTTGGGATGGTATACCAACATGTAGGAAATCATGTGCTGGGAATCTTTTGGTGTGGTCAGATTTGACCTTGGGCCTCTTCTTCAAGGTCAAACGAGCATAGCCAAACTTAAAAGTGCTTATAACTCGCTTATTATTGGTCCTAGAGGTTTCGGATGGTGTACCAACATATAGGAAATCATGAGCTAGGAATCTTTTGGTGTGGTCAGATTTGACCTTGGGCCTCTTCTTCAAGGTCAAATGAGCATAGCCAAACTTAAAAGTGTTTATAACTCGCTTATTATTGGTCCTAGAGGTTTGGGATGGTATACTAACATGTAGGAAATCATGGGCTGGGAATCTTCTGGTGTGGTTGCATTTGACCTTGGGCCCCTCCTTCAAGGTCAAACGAGGATAGGCAAAGTTTAAAGTGCTTATAACTCACTTATTATTGGTCCTACAGGTTTGGGATGGTATACCAACATAGAGGAAACCATGGGCTGGGAATCTTTTCGTGTGGTCGGATTTGACCTTGGGCCTCCCTTTCAAGGTCAAATGAGCATAGGCAAACTTAAAAGTGCTTATAACTTGCTCATTATTGGTCCTTGAGGTTTGGGATAGTATACCAACATATAGGAAGTCATGTGCTGGGAATCTTTTGGTGTGGTCAGATTTGACCTTGGGCCTCTTCTTCAAGGTCAAACGAGCATAGCCAAACTTAAAAGTGCTTATAACTCACTTATTATTGGTCCTAGAGGTTTGGGATGGTATACCAACATACAGTAAATCATGTGCTGGGAATCTTCTGGTGTGGTAAGATTTGACCTTGGGCCTCTTCTTCAAGGTCAAACGAGCATAGCCAAACTTAAAAGTGCTTATAACTCGCTTATTATTGGTCCTAGAGGTTTGGGATGGTATACCAACATATAGGAAATCATGGGCTGGGAATCTTCTGGTGTGGTTGCATTTGACCTTGGGCCTCTCCTTCAAGGTCAAACGAAGATAGCCAAACTTAAAAGTGTGTATAACTCGCTTATTATTAGTCCTAGAGGTTTGGGATGGTAAACCAACATGTAGGAAATCATGTGCTGGGAATCTTCTGGTGTGGACGGATTTGACCTTGGGCCTCTTGTTCAGGGTCAAACCAGCATAGCCAAACCTAAACGTGCTTGTTCTACTTTGCAGCTGAAAAGACACAGTCAACTGATACAGAACCTGTTCACAGGCACTGATTGCTTTTTTCCTTTTAAGATCACTCTTGTGACCCTAACATGGTCCTTTCAGGAGAATTTCTCTTCACCAATAACATTTACCTCTTCACATTGGTCCTTTAGCATTTCATATAAAACTTAAAGGCTGTAGGGACGCTTTGTTTTTGTGTACAAAAACTTTTGTCTAGTTCTGTATTGTTTTTGAACTCTTTTGGTTACTTTACATTCAAAACCTGTGCACAGATATTAACCAAGTTGTCAGGATATGTTTGTTGCAAAGGGAACTGAGGCTGCTTTTTTTGGCAACACCTGGCAATAAGTTGTTGCCATGCCAATACTTTTTCTCTGTTTCTTGGGCTTAAAATCTTTTTGTCAGTTCTTTGCATTCCAAACACCTCCATGGATTGGAGCTGATTAGATTTTCAATGATATCTAGCAATAAGTGTTGGCAACACTTTTTTTTTCTGTTTCATGGACTTATAAATATTTTTATGGGTTCTTTGCATTCCATACCACTGCACAAACTGGAGCTGATTAGCTTTTTGGCAATACCTAGCCACAATGTTGCCATGGCAACACTTTTTTCTGTTTCTTGGATTTGTAAATATTTTTATGGGTTCTTTACATTCCAAACCCCTACATGGATTGGAGCTGATTGCTTGTTTGAAAGTACATTCTGATTGTTGTTTTACAGCTCCCATCCATCGAGGATTTTGTGTTCATTAAGCCAATAAGTAGAGGAGCATTTGGGTAAGTACTGCAGTGCTTTAATTGCATACAAACAAACTCCTGTAAATTATAACTATGATTTAAAGAACCCCCCTTAATCAGTGGAAAATATCAAGTCCTTCAATTGCTTTCTCCTTAAAATTTGCGCTTTCATTTAGAAATTTTGAAGTTCTTTTTCCACGTCCCTTCAAATTCAAATCATAGAATTCAACAATATGAGAGTAATATTTGCATAACTTCTCAACTAAAGTGTAAGGAGGATATATGAATACCGTATTCAACGTAATTAGTGCACAGTGCACTCAGAAAAACAAATTAACCCTATAAATGTGATTTAAATTATCTTCCTTATAACCACACAGGCCTGTGAAAAGACAACTCTGGTTATAGTGATAACCTCATTGTATTGTATATTGTGCATTTCTACTCGGCGCAATATCTCCATATACTACAGGACTCAAAGCATTTATCAAAGTCCTTGAGGTTCTTTAGCCTGCCACTGGGGATAGGACCCAATGACAGAGGACCGCCATTTTAAGTGGTCATCCGAGCCACTATGTATCTGCCTGTACCTGGGTTTGAACCCACGTCCTCCGAGTTCCTAGACAAGTGTGTTACCCACTAGGCCACATGTGGTCTAGTCCATCTCGCTACTGAAGAACACTGGTATATTGTGTAAAACAAGGTATTTCAAATATGCACAAAAAAAAAAAAAAAATTATAAGTTCAACCTTAGTTTGCCTGAGAAAATGATTTGTTTTGGTCACTGCACTGTATATGCATTCTTGAATCATTTGATTAGTAATGTTACACATTTTGGAGAAATATTGTACATATACTGAAACCAATTTTAACACCTGTCTGTACATTACTCTGATTATAGAAAGCTTACACAAAATTACTTTCCACAAATTGAAATGAAAGTCATTTTTATTGCGCTACAATAGCTTACCATGTGGAACTGAATGCTGATCTCGGATGGCCGCAGGCATCCCGCCAACGTCCAAGAAAACTAGACATTTATATTTGGCTGTAGCCTCAGGTTGTACTCTCGTGGAACTCTTCTCAACTCTTCCTCCTTTTCTTTTTGGCCACATGATTTGGAAACATTTGATTTTTTGCTTCATTTATCTTATATATCTCAGTAAATGCGCCATTTTTGTCCATTTGTCTCTCCGTCAACATTTCTGTTTCCAGAATCTAACTCAAAAACGCTTTGTCCAATCAAATTCAAACTTGACAGGGAGATAGATCACCATCATAGCTAGCTTCCTTTCGAAATTGGTGTCATGACGTCCGTTCGTTAGTTCGTTTTTTGTCTGTCTATCAAAATTTCCTTTTTCCGGACTCTAACTTGAAAACGCTTTGTCCAATCGAATTCAAACTTGACAGGGAGATAGATCACCAACATAGCTAGCTTCCTTTCGAAATTGGTGTCATGACGTCCGTTCGTTAGTTCGTTTTTTGTCTGTCTATCAAAATTTCCTTTTTCCGGACTCTAACTCGAAAACGCTTTGTCCAATCGAATTCAAACTTGACAGGGAGATAGATCACCAACATAGCTAATTTGCTTTTAAAATTGGTGTAATTCCATCTGTTCGTTTGTCCGTTTATAGCATAGATACAATTATGTAACCTACATTACAAGTTTTACATTTCTTAGCACGTCTAACACATTTACCTTAACTGGATGACCTTACATTTCTTTCCTTGTTTCTAAATTTAAATACAGCAGTCGCTAACCTTATTGCTACCTGCGCAACCCGCCTTTCGGGGCATCTCTGACACTCTTGTTGTTTCTCGTTTGATCTACATAACTGCTGTCCTACCTGCAGAGAGACAGGGAAGTGAGGCGACCCTTGTGTCACTCTTGAAAAACTATACCAGTTATGTAGTTCTTTTACTGAAGAACAAAACTATAAAATAAGAAACCGAAGACGATATGCTCGGAAACAAAAGTCAGATTCATCCAAAGACAATTTGGATCTGCTTAGGGATCCAGATGTGGAGGAAGTATTCTCAGGGTCACATGAGGACCTAGAACACACTGCTCAGCAGTTGTACTCATCTCCTCCCCACCCCAGCACTTACGTTTAGAAGCATTATCCATTAAAATGCCTCAAAATGTCCCTCCCACTCTGGGCATGGTCCACCAACATAAAATTTTAAAAAATCTGGGTTCACAGTTGAACATCCAACACAAATGGGGGTGCTTCTATTATGGAAACTCTGCAGTCTTTGAGAGTCAAGATTGAATCTGTCGAAAAACCCAATTCCAAAGCGGGGGTGAATCATATCTCCGCTTCGGATCTGAAGCCTGGTCCGAGCAAACAACCTGACTTGCAGAAATCCCTGAGCACTAATCATCCAAGCACCAAACCTTTGTACGAGCCCATGGAGACCTACTTTGTTGGTCCTCCCTTACCACCACAGTTTGTCTGGAGGTTCGAGTCCAAACCTTTGGCTCCGAACTCCGAACTATCCGAATGTTTTGCTGCGGTAAAACAGAAGAAACATGGATAAAAGGAAACATAAGTCCTGGGCCAAATATGTCACTTGATCTTCTTCCTCAGGGGAATCTGAGGCCTCTAATGCAAGTCAAAAGGTCTTCTAAGCCCAAAGGGGCATCTTCTGAACAAGACAAGCAAAAATCAGACCCAGATCCTGTACTTTATTGGGAAGTAGATACTTCTGACTTGTCCTCACAATACACAAAAGACATAGAAACTTTTAGGCAGATTTTAAATCTCCCTGACCCTAGGGACAGTATGCCTAGGTCCTCTACCACATTGTGGGCTCTGAATGATGTAGCAGACCAACAGGAGCTTAGGCCAAGGGCCCCTTCATCTATGCTCCCACTCAGTTCTGAACTAAAAGATGCTTTTGTTAAATTTGAACAGGACTTTCAGGCCGCTAATTTACCTGAGGGTGAATGTATAAAACCCACTGCTTCCATTTCTAAGTTGTACAAATTGGGACAACCTTGTTTTGAGGACAAATTACAAGAATTGAACACAGATTTTTGCAGATTTAAAAAAAATCTGTATCTCCCCTAAGCCCTCTGGGGCCCTATGGGCAAGGTCCCCCTACTGGTATCAAAGAGTTTGAGCATCAGGCAAGGCAAAATCTCTGCACCTTTAATTTTTTGGTTGCCTTCACCAAGACTGCATCTGAATGCAACCTGATCATGGAAAAATGCCAAGACAGTATAAAGGCTACTGTCAAAAGAATTATATCCACCCCACTGACCGAGTAATAGCTACTTAGCTACTTTTAGTAGCTTTTTTATTTTAAGCATTTTGAAGGAAAAGTATTTCACCTATGTTCCAAAAATTTGGGATGGAGGATTATTGGATCAGTAGCTTGCTTGGGATTGCTTTTAGTGATAATACCTTTATAGCTGACTGAGTAATAGCTACTGTGCTATATAGCTATTATGCTATTTTGAGTTGACTTTTTCTGGATATTTTAATAAAACAATGTTTTCTATCTTCACAAAAATTTATGTGAAGGATAATTGGGTCAATAGTTTGGCCAGGATAGCTTTTCGTCGATGATAGCTTTGTAGCTATCTGAGTAATAGCTGCTTTGCTACTTTGAGCCTACTCAAATTGCATTTCTGTTTTCACTCTTTTAAAGGAAACGTATTTAACTCATCTTTTTAAAATTTGGTGTGAAGGTTTATAGCGTCAATTGCTTGCTTGGTATTGTTGTTGGTGGTAATAGCTTTAACCTCCTGAGTAATAGCTACATAGCAAAAAACATAAATATGTCTATCTCCTAAACCGTGCGAGATAGAGTGATTTCGTTGAAATTTTCGACCCACAGGGTATCTAAGCAATGTGCTTTTTGAGAATTTTCAAAAAAATTTTACTCTCCCCAAAAATGGCGGCCATTTTGAATTTTCGAATTTTTGCCAAAAATGGAAAAACATACCTTTGCTTCTGTCTCCTTAATCGTGCGAGATAGAGCGATTTCGTTGAAATTTTCCACCCATAGGGTATCTCAGCAATCTACTCTTGCCAATTTTGTCCAAGTTTTAGAGCAAAACTCATGCTTCCCTTTGGGTGGTCATTACGCATGTCAATGCGTCCTATTTCTAGTTAAAAGCCAAATTCAAAAGGGTGCCAGTCCTGAAAAAGCAGCCAGGCATGGTTATGAAAAAAACCTGTCACTATCTAGATATCCTGAATAAGAGGATTCTCATTCAGCAGAGAGCCTTAGCCTGTCAAAGTAAGGCCTTAGCCCACATTCTCCAGAGGGAGCTGTACACCATGGGTAATTCCATCCTTATCAGACGTGAGGCTAAAATGACCCATCTTCTACCTCATTTGGGGATTCTAGACGTCAGGAACTCAGGAGCTCCCCTTTTTGGCCCACTCCCTTGTTCCGGTCCTACTTGGTCAAGGACAGAGAAGAGTTCTTCCTTTAAAAAGGCACCCTAAAAACACCCAGGCTTTGGACCCTATCATAACCAGCCCTTTTGTGGTTCCCACCACAATAAGAAAAGAGGCTCCTACAGGAAACGCCCCTATGGGGGACAGTCCACTCCAAGCAGTTACCAATTATTTTCCTCAGACAGGGGGAAATCGAGTAACAGAGGCTCCAGAGGTTGTTTTCGACCTCACCCCAGGGAAGAAGGGCGTGGAAACCTCTTCCCCCAATGACTCCTTAAAAGCCTCCCTCAGTCCATCAGTAGGAGATCGCCTCAATTCTTTCAGAAGAGACTGGCAAACAGAAAAATGCTCAAACAACATGTTAAACATTATAACCAATGGTTACATTCTACCTTCCATTCATCAAAAAACTAAAATTAGCCAGAGTTTGCCTGATTCACTCAGGATACAAGGCCCTTTAAAAGATCTAGATCTGGCCTCTTGTATCCAGTCTCTTCTGTCAAAGAACGCTATAGAAAGGGCGGAAAATCTAAAATCTCTCGGGTTTTATAGGCACCTGTTTCTAATCCACAAGCCTCACCAAAGGTGGAGGCCAGTGATAGACCTAAGCAGGCTCAACACCTTCCTACTAGTAGAAAGATTCAAAATGGAAACACCAGAGTCCATCAGGGCCTCTCTGATTCCAGGGGAATGGGTGTCATCAATAGACCTGTCAGACAACTACCTTCATATTCCCATCCACCCAAACATAAGGAAGTTTTTATTGCGTTAATACATCCTATCCAATGGACAATAGCTTATCCGGTCGGCGCAGACCGGCCCGCCAAACGTCAGAAAAAGACGTCCTGTGTCTCCACTAGCAGGTCGGTCCGGAGTACCAGTGCACTCGCCAGATGGCGTGTTGTACTTCCTTCCTGTCTAGACATAGTGACGTCATAGCATCTTTTTCGTTTGGCGCGAACCAGTGCACAGTGGAAAAATTTATATCTGCCAGAATTTGTGTTTTATCAGTGTTTATTGTGAAGAACAATCTTGGATTTGATTTTATTATTATCTTCTGTGTTCCTACTCTACTATGTCGTCTCCTGGCCAGAAGAGAGAGAGTTGTGGTCATGCAATGGCCATTTTCGATGGACATGCATTTTGCGCACGTTGTAGGGAAAAAGGAAAAGGTGAGGAACCTTGTGTGAAGGATAAGGACTCTGTTGACTGTTCTCTGTGTAACTCTTTCACCCCGGAGCAACGTGCCCAGATCTCAACACCGTCTTATAAAATTAAGAAGGAAAAACGGGAGGCTAAACGTGCTGACATTTCCCAACCCACGGATGAACTTATAGACCCTTCAAGCGTTTCAGTTATTGGGGTTGTGGGTGGACCTAGTACTGACAAGTCTCCAGCTCCTCCTGAGAAAAAGACAAAAAAGGACAAACCTTCTGTTAAACCCAAGAAATCTGCTACTGCAACTCTCTCTTCTGCTACAGACGACAAGTTCACAGCCTTAGAGGATAAGTGGTCCGACCGCTTTAACAGGTTAGAGGCATTACTGTTAGCCAAGTCTATGGAACCTGCCTTTTCGTCGGAGGTCAGAGTAGCCCCTACTCATTCTGCACCAACTAATGTGTCTCGGGACTCTGAGCCCTTCTTTCAACCACCTAATCCTTCAGATGACGCTTTTCAGCGCACTGGCCCAGACTCTAGTGCTGCCTTGCAGCCGTCGGCCGGTAAGCTTGTCAGAGACTCTTCACTTCTTGGATCTTCATCATCTGAGCGCACTGGCCCAGACAATGTTGCTTCACAGCAAAAGTCGGCCGGTAAGCTTAAAAGTCAGAGCACTTCTCAAGGGCGCACTGGTCCAGACACCGCTTCTCAGAAGCATAAGTCGACCGGTAAGCCTAGTGCTGGTTGTCACCGACCTACTACAGCTGAGACTTCCAAACAACCGACAACCGACCATCCTCCCTCCGACCGACCTCTTGGCTCCACCGGCTCTGCTTCACCGACCCTTCAGAAGAGCGGAAAGGACAGCATTTCTAGTTTAGATTCAGATACTGATAGTCAAATCTCTGATACCCCTCCGGTGGAACTTTTTGCAGAGGAAGGGGATTTTTCGGAAGATCCAGAATTTGAACAGGAAATACCGACCTCAGAAGAACAGACGTATAGGGAGACCATGCGCGGCATACGATCCTTTATGGGTTGGTCCCATATCCCTGACATGGATAGTTCAAACCCATCTGACGACAACCCTTTCGCTGGACCTAAAGCTCCCCTTCCCAGCAAGGTCTCAGTCCAGATGCCTACGGAAGATTATCTTTGTCGCAAGCTATCTAAACTCAATCTCACCATGACGGAGGGATACCCATCCAGAACTACAGAAGCCGGCAGCCTGCCAATGGACCACTTTCTCCGACCTCCCAAGCCGCAAACAAAGTGGAATGGCCTATATTCTGATCAACAATTGGATCCAGCTACTGTCACCAGTTGGAATACAGGCCCGTCTAAATTGAACAATAGTTTTGGTCGTATAGCTAGAAGAGCAGCTTTGGCAGCCACCCCACCGGGTTCCCGTAGAATTTCACAAGATACCCTGCGCCGTTGGGAAAGGACGGCTAGAGAAGCCTCAGTGGTGTGTAACCAGACTGCTAGTTTTAACAGGTGTTTGTTTAAAGTTCAGGGAGAAATGAATGCACATTTGAAAGTTATCAGAAATGAAAACAAGGGCAAAGTGTCAAATAAGTTATCTGAAGCGGCTGAGGAACTTCAATTCCTTATGGAATTTAATTCCAGTATTACACAGGCGGCCGCGAAGGCCATGGAGCATTTAACAGACTTTGTTTTTCTTACCATGGGGAATATTACCATGACCCGTAGAGACTCTTACCTTAGCCATCTGAAGAATGGTATCAAGCCCGACACCTTCGCAGCTCTCAGAACAGGCCCCTTGCACATTGCCACTCTGTTTGCAGAGCCTGTGGTTAAGAAAGCGGAAGAGGAGATTGCTCTGTATGACAGCAAGAGTCATCCTGCACCTACTACTACTGCACGGGCTAAGAACCGTTATCACCCATATGAGAAGAGTGATAGGAAGCAAGAGGGCCGGTCGGAAGGGAAACAGGACAGGCCAGCCTGGAAGAACATTAACCGTCGACAATTCAAAAGAGGCAGAGGCAAGGCCTCTAGTTTTTCATCCCGACCTGCACGTGGTCAGCAGCAATATAAATGACAGTTATTGTTTAAACAGGGTTTCCAGTCAGCTGCTGACCCAGAACTCTTTCACAGACCAGACAATGAACAATTCCTTAAGTTCAAATGTAAAATATCATGTTGTACAAAATGTTCCTTCTGCACCCGGGCTTCCGCAAAGGAAAGGTTTAAGTCCCGGAGTGTCAGACTGTCACCAAACAAAATCTCAATTAAAATCTGTGAAAAGTGCTTCTTGTGTCACTCAATTGTTGTTTGCCAATCCTGTCTCAAATGCCCCAAATGCTGTTCCCTATCTGCCTGTAGGGGCCCGTCTTCAAAAATTTTGGGAAAGTTGGTTGAAACTGGGTGCCGGCCCGAAAGTAGTTCAAATCTTAAAAGAGGGCTACACCCTCCCCTTCCGGGTCCGGCCAAAACTCACAAGGTCTCCGACTGTCATAAGTTGCTATGTCAATCCCCAGAGGAACAGCTACCTACTGGAGGCATTACATCAGCTTATAGACAAAAATGCAGTAGAACAGGTCATAAACAAAACATCTCTGAGCTTTTTCAACAGACTTTTCCTAGTCCCAAAAC
The DNA here is from genome assembly GCA_964017235.1 of Sabellastarte sp. h YS-2021. Lineage (NCBI taxonomy): Eukaryota > Metazoa > Annelida > Polychaeta > Sabellida > Sabellidae > Sabellastarte > Sabellastarte sp. h YS-2021. Next base: position 62,848,113 of record OZ024934.1, on the reverse strand, counting down.
CAAACAACAAGTGGCGTCCTATTTTAGACCTCAGCCATCTAAACCAATTTCTCAAGACGGAGAAATTCAAGATGGAGACGCCAGAAACCATCAGGACATCCCTCCAAGGAGGGGAGTGGGTAACCTCTATAGATTTCAAAGACGCCTACTTCCACATCCCAATACAAGAACAATCCAGGAAGTATCTGAGGTTTCATGTCCAGGGGCAAACATACCAGTTCAAAGCCTTACCTTTCGGCCTGTCCACAGCACCCTTAGAGTTCACTGTAATAGCAAAGGAGGTAAAGCTGATGGCCACCTGCCAGGGTATAAGGATCCACCAATACCTAGACGATTGGTTGGTCCGGGCTGGATCCCACCAACTCTGTCTCCGGCATACCCAGCATCTAGTGAAGATATGTCAAGATTTAGGTTGGCTAGTAAATTTGGACAAGTCGGAGCTGGAACCCAAGCAAATCTTCGACTTTGTAGGCTACCAGTTCGACCTCAAGGTCGGTCGGGTCCGGCCGACTCCGGACCGGTGGCAAAGCCTTCAAGGAAAGATTCTAGAGATATTAGACCAACCGACCTGTCCGGTCCGGCAGTTCATGTCCCTCATTGGCCTGTTAACGGCCACAGAGAAGCAAGTTCACCTAGGTCGACTACACATGCGACCTATACAGTGGCACCTCAAGAACAATTGGCACGTACCGGAATCACTAGAAAAAGTGATCCCCATCCCCGTATCCTTACACCCTCACCTACAGTGGTGGTTACTGGAAGAAAACGTGCTATCCGGCCAACCTTTACACCCAGTCAGACATGCTCTGCAGCTCTTTACAGACGCATCAAAAGAAGGCTGGGGCGCTCACTTAAACGACCGCACTGCAAGAGGTTGCTGGTCCTTACCAGAAAGCAGACTGCATATCAATTACTTGGAGCTAAAGGCAGTTCTTCTTGCTCTCAAAGAGTTCACAGATCTCTGTACCGGTCAAATAGTACTTGTGGCAACAGACAACACCACAGTAGTTTCCTACATAAACAAAGAAGGAGGCATGAGATCAGGCCCCCTGTGTGCCCTTCTCTGGAGAATCCTGACCTGGTGTTCCCAGCGGCAGGTAACCTTAAAAGCCCGTCACATTCCAGGCCGGCTAAATGTAATAGCGGACAAGCTATCCCGTCTGGGTCAGACCATTCAGACAGAGTGGTCCCTTCTGACCGAAGTGTTTCAGACCTTATGCCAAAGGTGGCACCGACCTCAGATAGACCTATTCGCTACGAGGTTCAACCACAAGCTGCCCCAGTTTGTATCTCCAGTACCGGACTCCCTAGCGGTAGCAGTGGATGCCCTCACTCTGTCATGGGAGGACCTGGATGCCTATGCCTTCCCGCCAACAGCCATATTGGGCAAAGTAGTGGAAAAGTTAATACACTCCCCGTGCAAGAGAATCATTCTGATTGCCCCGGGTTGGCCCAACATGGCTTGGTCTTGGGACTTGGTGAACATGTCCAGCCAAGTTCCCATCTGTCTGCCCATCCAGCCAAACCTGTTAACTCAACCCTTCAATCAGATCCCTCACAGGAATCTGACAAATCTGAACCTGCATGCATGGCTCCTAGAGCCACAGCAATTAAACAACAGGGCTTCTCTGAGGCAGTGGCAGAGAGGATTGAGGCTCCTCAAAGAAGGTCAACCAGATCAGTCTATGAGGCGAAGTGGGCCGTTTTTACAAAGTGGTGCATCGCTAATCAGGTGGACTTCAGATCTCCACCTGTGAAGTCAGTCGCTGACTTTCTACTGTACCTCTTTGAGGACAAGAATTTACAGCCCAGCACCATTGATGGATACAGATCTGCTATCGCTGATAAACTGGGGAGTACAACAGTCAATATCAGCAAAGATGAGAATCTCACCCGTCTCCTGGAAAGTTTTCACAGAGACAGACCCAAGGGAAGGAGGGGAATCCCCTCCTGGAACCTTTCCCTGGTACTACACCAGTTGACAAAGGCCCCCTTTGAACCTCTTAGGGACGCATCCCTGAAACATTTGACTCTCAAGACGGTTTTCCTTTTGGCCCTGGGTTCGGGCAAAAGAAGAAGTGAGATTCATGCATGGCAGCACAAAAACATCAGACATCAAACCGATTGGTCCAAGGTGTCTCTATATCCATCACCCAGTTTTCTCTCCAAGAACCAGCTGGCTAGGGAAGGTCCAGAGAGCGTAGCCCCAGTGGTCATACCAGCCCTGGCTCCTACTCTGGACAGATCCCTCAAGTCGGATAGGTCTCTTTGTCCAGTCAGAGCTTTACGTTACTACTTGGACAGGACTTCCGATACTAGGCAGGGCAAAGATTTGGTCTTTGTCTCTTTCAAGAAAGGTTTCGACAAGGACATTTCACCTGCCACAATCTTGTCATGGATCAAACAGACTGTGATCCTATGCTACGAGCTCTCTGATCATCATGCTCACACCTTACACCAAGTTAAGGCTCATGATGTCAGAGCCTTTGCTGCTTCTAAGGCCTTCCAGTCGGGAGTCTCCTTGGAGCAGATCCTATCAGCCTGCCACTGGAAATCCCATAATACCTTCACTCAATTCTACTTGAAGGATGTGGCGTGGGCTGATTCAGAGCTCTTCCATCTTGGTCCAGTCGTGGCTGCCCAACAGATCCACCAACAGACTGGTACCTAGAGGAGATCAGAGCCTATGTAAATAGTTGTACATATTATATATATAGCACATATATTTAAGTAAAAAAAAAAAAAAAAAAATCTCACGTACTTCCTCCGGGAGAATTGGATTTATGGGACCGAACTCATCCCTCTCTTCCCCTACCTCAGAGCAGGTATGATAGAAAAAAGGGAAGAGGGGGGGGGGACAAGGTCGACTCTGACGGTTCCATTCTGGTTAACCGGATGATGATATTCGACCATAGCCTTATGGTTTTTGACTTCAATATCTACCCAGGCTTTAAGAAAGAATCTTCATTATCCCTAACATGAGTTCACGCAAATCCCTAGTAACTTACCCGCCGACCAAGCGGTAGTTATTCAGCTATTGTCCATTGGATAGGATGTATTAACGCAATAAAATTGCAAATTTAATAAGTAAATTAAATTTTTATAAGTTAATACCCTATCCAATGGACACACAAGACCCTCCCACCGACCCCGCTCTCAATTACTAGGGGCCTAATAAGTTTAGACAACAAAAAAGATGCTATGACGTCACTATGTCTAGACAGGAAGGAAGTACAACACGCCATCTGGCGAGTGCACTGGTACTCCGGACCGACCTGCTAGTGGAGACACAGGACGTCTTTTTCTGACGTTTGGCGGGCCGGTCTGCGCCGACCGGATAAGCTATTGTCCATTGGATAGGGTATTAACTTATAAAAATTTAATTTACTTATTAAATTTGCAAATCTACGGGTTTGCCACGATTTACAGGTGTTCCAGCTCACCTCCCTCCCCTTCGTCCTAGCCATGGCCCCACAGGTTTTAACAATGATTGTGAAAGAAGTGAAGCTGATGGCCCTCACAAGGGGACTCAGACTTCACCAATACCTGGATGACTGGCTGATCATGGCCCTGTCCTAGGAGGAGGTACAAGTGAACACTCAGACCGTGGTAGACCTGACACAGCCCTTAGGGTGGATAATCAATCAAGGAAAAGTCCGAACTCAAACCCACTCAGGTTTTTTCGTTTGTGGGCTATGAATACCACCTAAATTCAGCCCTTGTAAAACCCACTCAAGAGAGATGGCTCAAACTTCAGGATTTGATCCTACGATTCAAGTTAAAACATGTTTTGACTGTAAGATGTTTGATGTCGCTGATTGGGTTGCTCGCCTCAACGGAGAAGATGGTCCTGGAGGGATGCCTTCACATGAGGCCCTTTCCGTTTCATCTCAAGGAGCACTGGAGATATCCTCAATCATTGGACAGCCTCCTTCCTGGGTCAGAGACCATTTCAGCTCCTCTAGAGTGGTGAAGAAAGCCTGTAAACGTGATGAAGAGCGTGGACCGTCATCCCAAAGACCACAGTATCCAAATCTTTACAAACGCCTCAAACAAAGGTTGGGGCGCTTACTTAGAGCAAGTCTCTAACAAATGTCTGTGGCCACAAAGGGAAAAAAAGACTACACATAAACGTTCTAGAGTTGAAGGCGATATCTCTGGCCCTTCAACGGTTCAAGGACCAGTGTCAAAATGAAACAGTGTTGGTTGCTATGGACAACTCAACAGTAGTAGCATGCATAAAGAAACATGGAGGAACCCACTCAGCGGAGATGTCTCCTGTGGAAAATCATGACCTGGTGCCATCATTACCAGATAATTCTAAGAGCCATGCACATTCCAGGGTGTCTGAATGTGATCGCTGACCTATCCAGGTCGAACCAGGTCCAATCAACAGAATGGTCACTGCATCCGCAGGTGTTCAAACAGATCTGCGAAAAGTGGTTCACTCATGTAGATCTATTTGCCACTCTTCTACACCACAAAGTCCCATTGTACATATCTCCAGTCCCAGATCAACATGCTTGGGACACAGATGCTCTGAACATAAACTGTTCGGGTCTCACTGCTTATGCTTACCCTCCCACAGCTCTAATTCACAGGGTGATAAAAAAATCAGGCAAAGCAGTTGCCTCATCATTCTAATAGCCCCTGGCTGGCCAAGTATGCCCAGGTTTTGGGACCTAGTGCAGCTCTCAACAGAGATCCCACTCCAATTTCCAGTGTCAACAACACTTCTCAAACAGTCCCACAACCAAGTGTTTCACAACAATACACGACATCTCAACCTCCCGTCTGGTGTCTAGGAGTGGACAGTTCTAAGAACAAGGCTTCTCTGTGGAAGTGGAAGAGAGAATTGCTGCCCCTCAAAAGTCATCAAGGACCATCTGCAAGTCAAAGTGGGTTCTATTTGAGAAATGATGCAGAGAAAATTCAGTGAATTTCTCCACTCCATCTGTAAAACAAGTCAGACTTTTCCATGTTCCTGTACCAAGATCTAAACAGGTGCCCGTCGACCATTGATGGTTACAGGATGGCCATTGTTGACACCTTGGGCCCAGCGGGGCTCGATATTTCGCTAAGCTCCAACCTTAATAGGTTACTTTCTAGCTTTTACAGGGATCTTCCCAAAAGTTCCAGGAATCTTCCAAAGTGGAAACTTTCTGTTGTACTTAATGAGCTCTCAAAGCACCCTTTGACCCTATGAAAGACACAAACCTCAAATATATTACCCTAAAAACTGCTTTCTTGCTAGCTTTGGCCTCTGGCAAGCGCCGCAGCGAAATTTATGCCTGGGTTGCAAACAAGTATCCAATTTAAGCCAATGGGAAAAGGTAGCTCTTTCCCCTCTTTAGATTTCATAGCCAAAAACCAACTAGCAAGATATTGAAGATAAGATTCTCAAATGTATCTCCAGTGACTATCGGTGCTTTGACTACCATCATGATAGACAATTCAAGAAGACAGGACCCTGTGTCCAGTACGGGCCCTGAGGTACCACCTGGATCAAACCAAAGACCAAAGAGGGTCTCAATCCCTACCCTTTATTTCCTTCAAGAAAGGACATACCTCAGACATCAGACCCGCTACTATATTACAAACTAGCAGATCAACAGTCCTTGGACTTGGTCCAAGTTACAGCTCATGATATTAGGACCTTTGCTGCCTCTAAGGCCTTTTATGGTGGAGTTTTGGTGAACTAAATCATGCAAGCTTGTCACTGGAAGGCTCACATTACATTCACCTAAAAGACCTTGGTCAGATAAAGACAACAATATCTATCTGGGTTCAATAGTAGCAGCTCCGCAAGTCCTAGACCATTCCCCTTAAAGACTAGTTATCGTTGGAAAGAAAAGGAGGGGGGGGGGGGGGGGGGGCACATCTGCTGCGATGAAGTCTTCAGGAGTCTAATTCCCAGGGTCTAGGTAGATGACTCCCTCCTCAAGATGTCTGGTAAGGTCTTTTATCTTTTATTTTTAAGGAAACAGTATTTAATATATAATATATTATGTGTTTCTCGAGGTGACCCTATAATCACATTATTAGTCTTTATCTTATCATTAGTGGGCAAATTTGATGAGATTTTCAAAAAGTGAGTTAAGGCTTTTTCCTTCATAAATCCAGATATCCAGACAGTATATGTACTGTTTTCTTATCTGTGATTTTCAAGGATTTTTTGGCTTCTTGCAGGGCCCGGTGTTTTAACTGGGGCACTGTAAATGGGACTCAAACTGGTAATTTTAACAATTACATATATACTTAATTTAATTCAAATCCAAGAAAAAATGATAGAAATACCTCCAGCTGTTGTAACGCAATGAAATTGAAAATTGTAATTACTTAAATCACCCCCTGGAATCCTGTACTATGAGGAATGATTTTTTCCGTTGAAATACGGATTTTTTCTGCTAAATTACTGATTTTTTCCGATATAAATATAACACTTTGCATGTCTTTCAACATAAACACAAGAAAATGTGGCATTTGAAACCACAAATAGTGTAATAAAAGATGCTGCTGACCTTGCTAAACTTCCTCACTGCATGTTGTTGAAGAAAGACTAAAGATTGGGTACTTAGATTATATATAAACTACTTCAATAACAGAAAGTACAAAGAAATACACAAAGAAAAGTTTTTCTAACTGGATTAAATTCTCTCAAGGTAAGTTACATCAACTTTTTTACATTTCATAATGACTATTGAATCATATCAGGTAAATTTCAAATCTAAAAACAGTATTAATAATATGTTATAACATAAACATTAATGAAGTGTAACTCCAACTGACTGTACAGATTTTTTCTGCTGCAATTTTTCAATCGTACGGATTTTTTATGCTTACTGTACAAATTTTTTATGTTTGAAAAAAGAGACTTGAAAGCTCTTGTTATTTTTGAGTTATTTCTGTATAATTTATAACTAGCAATATCACTAAAAGATACAACAAACAACCAAATCTACTACAAGTGTGACAATTACAGATATGTTCAATAAATTGCCTATCAGTATATACAGTTGGTGTTGAACACTAGCATGTTTAAATTGCCCAGTACCTAATTTAGCAGAAACCTTGGAACAAAGATATAGTTAAAATATTAATTTACATAATCTTATTTACGTGATGGTCATATTATTTACTTTAGTGTTACTAAAATTTCAACAAATGTATTATTAATAAACACACAATTGCCCTTTACAGAAATATGGAGATTGCAGAGTTTGTAGAGGGCTCCTCGTTTGCTGATGTGTCATTTATGACATCAACTCCTGTGAAGGAGCCACCTTCCAAGCAGATAAAATCACACAGTTGTGAGAAATGTGTCTATAAATCAAAGTTTAAACACAACATCAAACGGCACATTGAGAGCAAACACAGTGATGAGATAGGGTACAAATGTAAGTCATGTGGTAGATGCTTCTCCAGTGAAAGTGATTTGAAAGTCCACAGAGAAAAGTTACACCAGGACACCCATTTCTGTGAGATGTGTGGCAGAAACTTCACATCAAAGGCTGGTCTCAAATACCACACTAAGCATCAGCATCTCAATGAAGTGGGAAAGCATACATGCAATGTGTGTGGGAAAAAGTTTGAAGAAGTTAGCCATTTCCGTGGCCATGTAGCAAGCCATACTGGCATTCTCCCATACAAGTGTGCCAAATGTCAAAAGGAGTTTGCATATAAGTCCAACTTTCAGAGGCATGTTAAATCTTGTTGCAATGGCAACTCAGCAGCTACCTGTGACATTTGTCATGTCAAACTTTCCTCCTCGGATGCATTGAAGGAGCATAAATGTGGAAAGCACACCCAAAACGTCTATGTATGTTCATGTGGTCGTTCCTTCAAGTGGAGATCTTCCATGCATATCCACAAAAAGAAATGTGAAGCATAATTTAGACATCTGGAATGTTGAAAAGGCCTCTACGAAAATGAGGCTTTATAGAGCTTTCATCACACTTGTGAAACTGACGTACACCATGTTCTCCACGAACTGATTCAGAAGGTTTACTGATATCTCCCTTTTTTCTACAAGGATTTTGGCGCTGTCTCTCTTTGTTGTCAAACACAAAGTGATCCCTGAAAAGCAGTCCATCATTGAAAGTTCCACTTGTTTGAGCATTAATTTAAAAGCAGTAATTTTGTCTATCAATGTCATTGTAATTTTAACATTTTGGTGGTTGTGTTTTTAACAATTAAAGATTTGAATTGGATTTTTAAAAGAACTTGCAGTATAAAAATTAGAACAGAATTGTATAACTACAGAAATATATCTTAAGTTAGATATAATATTGTACATAAACAAGAATTCAGTAGTGAACACATTTTTCAGGAAAAAATGCATGTCTTTATACTAGCACATTATATATCCATGATTATAAGCATCCGTTGAAATAAACATTACCAAAATAATCACAACTTATTTTCTGTGATTAAAACTAAAACATTCAAAGAGATTCCTTGTCCCTTTCAACACATTATTTGGGTATTGTCACAGTGGGTTGGTCGAGAGTACATTAATTTTGCAGGTATGGACCAATTATCTGCATTCTCTACAAATGAGCTTCTTACAACTTCTAGATAAATGTGACAGCCTGTAAAACCAGGATAGTTACCATGAGTGTACAGATTGCTAGAATATAGTGCATGTATACCTTGGAACTATACTATTTATGGTCTGGAAGTGAGGTTGGCTCCATTTTGAGTCACATGGCATGCCTTCTTTCATATCAAGCACATACACTGGGTACACTGAAGAAGCAGTTGTTTTGATACTGAAAGGCCTGAAATAATCCACCATGAATCTCTATTTACTGTGCATAAAACTTAATCATTGGAAAAAGTTGCTGTACATTCATGTCATTTAACAAGCAATCCATTAGTTAGTTACCAAACAGTGTTTAGGAGATATGACAAAATGATTACAATTTTTCTAAATATTCTGTCACTCAGTGTTAGGAATATATTTTACTAAACAAATATATGTCTTACTTATCTGGCTTCAATCTGAAAGTATCCAGCTCTAATGCTATACCCAAACCTCTGGGAATGTCATCTGGTTTAAGGACACCTTGTCCAGATGGGTCAATTTCTTGGAAGCTCTGAAAAATGTTTTCAACCTCAAGTGTACCAGTTACACATGCATTAAAAGTACCTCCAGTACAGTATGGATATAACTGAAGCTTCCTTTCAATGCTGACAATGAGTCCCTCAATGAGAATGGCAGGGAAATCAGAAACATATTTTCCTGGGGGTTGGAAATGCCATAAGTTGAACTCTGCAAGCATCTTGAAGTCACAGGAGAAAATCAAGCCAATATATACATCTTTGTGTTGCTGATAGGCCAGCTTCATCTTCAGCTTCATACCAGTTCCGAACCATCTTACAAAAGTTTGCTTCTTTGTTATATCCTTTGAGCCTCATAAAATCCTCAACATCAGCTGCAAATGTCCTTTGAGCAAACCCATTGTTTTGCTTGTCTATCAAATCAAAAACTATGGCTGGATTCAGCATTGTATCAGTGGAAATTGCATCTTCCCAAGCCTTTCTAGTGATACCAAGTTGTGGCAGACCAGTGGAACATACCTTGGTACGAAGGCTGAATAGTTTGTGATGTGCATCCAAAACATAAAACAGAGGCTCTTGAGTACCAGTGTATTTGTTCGCTATTATTTCTGGTGTTGAGTACCAGTTTACTTTGTAATTAAGCGTCCCTTGAAAAGGGGACGCTTATTGGTTTCACCCCCGGTTTTCAGTCAGCCGCCGCCGCCGCCGCCGCCACCGCATTATCGTCTCCCTTGAATATCTCCCTTGTTATTAGGTCTATCCAAATGATATTTGGCAGTTGTCTTCTATAGGCGTGGGGAAATTTTTTGACATAAATTTGACCTTTGACCTTTATCAAGGTCACATTGTCAAAAATTCAAAAAAAAATTTACTTCCTGTTCACTAGATTTCCTCAGAAAGTACCGGGTGTGGGTCAACCAAATTGGGCATGCACATTCCTGACAGAAGAATCTAGGCGCCAGTCGATATTGGGATCAATCGGGCCATAATTGACCGATTGACGGGCGATTGATTATCGGTTCATAAAAAATTTGCTAAGATTAAGCGTTAAACTCGCTTATTATTGGTCCTAGAGGTTTGGGATGGTATACCAACGTATAGGAAATCATGTACTGGGAATATTCTGGTGTGGTCAGATTTGACCTTGGGCCCCTCGTTCCAGGTCAAACGAGGATAGTCAAACTTAAAAGTGCTTATAACTCGCTTATTATTGGTCCTAGAGGTTTGGGATGGTAAACCAACATATAGGAAATCATGGGCTGGGAATCTTTTGGTGTGGTCAGATTTGACCTTGGGCCTCTTCTTCGAGGTCAAACGAGCATAGCCAAACATAAAAGTGCTTATAACTCACTTCTTATTGGTCCTAGAGGTTTGGGATGGTAAACCAAGATGTAGGAAATCATGGGCTGGGAATCTTTTGGTGTGGTCGGATTTGACCTTGGGCCTCTCCTTCAAGGTCAAACGAGCATAGCCAAACATAAAAGTGCTTATAACTCGCTTATTATTGGTCCTAGAGGTTTGGGATGGTAAACCAACATATAGGAAATCATGGGCTGGGAATCTTCTGGTGTGGTCGGATTTGACCTTGAGCCCCTCGTTCAAGGTCAAACGAGGTTAGCCAAACATAAAAGTGCTTATAACTCGCTTATTATTGGTCCTAGAGGTTTGGGATGGTAAACCAACATATAGGAAATCATGGGCTGGGAATCTTCTGGTGTGGTCGGATTTGACCTTGGGCCCCTCGTTCAAGGTCAAACGAGGCTAGCCAGACTTAAAAGTGCTTATAACTCGCTTATTATTGGTCCTAGAGTTTTGGGATGGTATACCAACATATAGGAAATCATGGGCTGGGAATCTTTTGGTGTGGTCGGATTTGACCTTGGGCCTGTCCTTCAAGGTCAAACGAGCATAGCCAAACTTAAAAGTGCTTATAACTCGCTTATTATTGGTCCTACAGGTTTGGGATGGTAAACCAACCTGTAGGAAATCATGGGCTGGGAATCTTTTGGTGTGGTGGAATTTGACCTTGGGCCTCTCCTTCAAGGTCAAACGAGCATAGCCAAACTTAAAAGTGCTTATAACTCGCTTATTATTGGCCCTAGAGGTTTGGAATGGTAAACCAACATATAGGAAATCATGGGCTGGGAATCTTTTGGTGTGGTCAGATTTGACCTTGCACCTCTTCTTCAAGGTCAAACGACCATAGCCAAACATAAAAGTGCTTATAACTCGCTTATTATTGGTCCTAGAGGTTTTGATGGTAAACCAACATGTAGGAAATCATGTGCTGGGAATCTTTTGGTGTGGTGGGATTTGACCTTGGGCCTCTTCTTCAAGGTTAAACGAGCATAGCCAAACATAAAAGTGCTTATAACTCGCTTATTATTTGTCCTAGAGGTTTGGGATGGTATACCAACATATAGGAAATCATGGGCTGGGAATCTTCTGGTGTGGTCACATTTGACCTTGGGCCCCTCGTTCAAGGTCAAACGAGGATAGCCAAACCTAAAAGTGCTTATAACTCGCTTATTATTGGTCCTAGAGGTTTGGGATGGTATACCAACATATAGGAAATCGTGGGCTGGGAATCTTTTGGTGTGGTTGGATTTGACCTTGGGCCTTTCCTTCAAGGTCAAACGAGCATAGCCAAACTTAAAAGTGCTTATAACTCACTTATTATTGGTCCTAGAGGTTTGGGATGGTAAAACAACATATAGGAAATCATATGCTGGGAATCTTCTGGTGTGGTCGGATTTGACCTTGGGCCCCTTGTTCAAGGTCAAACGAGGCTAGCCAAACATAAAAGTGCTTATAACTCGCTTATTATTGGTCCTAGAGGTTTGGGATGGCTCCTCCTTCAAGGTCAAACGGTGATAGCCAAACTTAGAAGTGCTTATAACTGGCTTATTATTGGTTGTAGAGGTTTTGGGTGTGAAACCAACCTATAGGAAATCTTTTGGCTTTCCTAAAATTAATACTGCTAATATCCTATATTACTTACCTACAGATAAGTTGTGTTATAAATTCAGGTATAACAAGTCATATCTTCTGTGTAAATGACTAAAGACAAGGTACACATGTTATTCTACTGACACATCTTACAATCACATGGAAGTTGTTTTTTTATGTTTTTGAAATGTTTCACAGTTGGCCTTCATATCTCTCACAAGTGTATTTACTTTGCAACCTGGTTTTGTAAAAATATACAGGTTCATGCCACCTGAGTAGTAGATTCAACCCTTTTTTTAACACTCACTAAATGAGAATGCCACTGGGAGAAAGACACCGTTGTAAACTTCAAGGATGAAAACACCATGTAGCCTTGTTAAGATGCACGGATTGTTTCCCCAATTTAATCAGCTCTTGAATATCAGACCAGTTTATATCATTGTCCGATGGTATATTGGTGATGGATGTGCCCAAGATGAATACAAATAATATTTCACAAGTTCATATAATAATATACATTGCATTGTATTCACTTTGTTTCCTGTAATATGCCACATTACATTATAAAAATAATATCCTGTGTTACTGACATTATATACAGATAATATAGGTTTCACATAATTTGTTAATTTATACACTGGACACATTTTTGGTTAATGAAAGCAATGACCTACAATATTATAATTGCTTCATTTTTAAAGCCAGCAATGTACACAAGTGGAATAGATTGAAATATAGGAAGTCTGGGACAGGTAACATTTCATCCCACTTTATAAAAACAACTTGTGCACTCTTATTAGCCTTGCCACAGGCATTTATATGTACAATATAGACACAACAGTTTGATTGCATTATAAGTATTTTTCATAATGTTCTCAAATATTTGCTGAAAAATGTGCTGGAAATTGTGTTAAAAAAATCAAATCAAATATAATTTAAAATAAAAAAAAAAGTGCATTTGTTTGTCAATGTCTAGCAGTCTACTGATGAAGTCAGATTCTCCAATTTCCAGCACTTCAGTCATGCAGTGTACATACATGGGTTTTACCCATGATTGAGTTTATGAAATCTTATTATTGGTTATTAAGTGGTCCATCTGAGCAGCTCTGATGATCAGTAATGCACAAAAAAAATTATGGTTTCTTTGTTTCTATGTCAGCTGACATGGTATCACTCTGCATTGTCTGGTATGCATCCACATCCTCATGAACAACTCCAAAAGTACAAGGCCCAGAGACATGCTTTTACATTTAAAAGATACCTTGTCTATTGAGGATGATAAATTGTTCAAGGCATGCATATCGGTCTGTTCATCTGTTAGGAATCTTCTGATGTGGTTAGATTTGGCCTTGGGCCCTGTTTAGAGGTATACAGTTGTAAGTAGAGACTTTGGGAAAGGCTAAGACAGTTATGAAGTGGAGTATGCAGTCCAAGTATATCAGTTTATGGGAATGACCTCCTCTTGAACTGTAGGATCCTTTTATAAAGGTAAACAGCAGTAGTTAAATGTTGGGAACAAGACCAAAAATACATTTATATATGTGTGTCTGTGATTATACAATACAATAGAAAGATATAACTTCTATGTAACTATCTCTTGCAATTCTTAAAAAAAATATATAAACATGTTGTCAGGTGTGTGACTATTAGAGAGGAATACATCTCATAATAGGATACAAATAGTGATAACAGCATATAATGCACAGAATATTGAAAATATTCTGAATGGCTTTTGTTAATATCCCTTTTCCAGCTCCAATGAAGGTGAAAGGTGACTTATTTAGTAATTGGACATTTTTCATAGCTGAATGGCAAAATAACGAAATTGCCACTGGACTAAGGGAGAAATAAAAGAATGTAAGGGTTGCAACTTTAAGATCTGTTATGGGTAGAGATTGTTTTAGATTCTTAAGAAATCATGAGATAACAGATGAAAACTGCAAAGATCCAGCAAAGTGTAGAAAGGCACTGGAAAGTTATTTCAAACCAACCCAAAATGAGATTTACGGATTGTATATGTTCTGTTCATGTGATGAAGGACCCAATGAAAATGTGGATCAGTGGGTTAACAGACCAAGACTACTTTCAAAGTCTTGCAACTTTGAAGCAATGACTGACAGTTTGTTAAGAGACCGTGTCGTTCTTGGGACGAAAGGCAAGGCTACAAGAGCATGGATGTTTAGAAAGAAGGTAAAAAAGTCAATCTGAATGAAGCAGTTGAAATTCTGAGAGCTAGTGAAGTAGCTGCTTAACACATAACATAAAGGAGTTTGACCAAGGGACATCTGAGGAAGTGGTACACTTCAACAATCAGGAGAAGGCTAACAGATGTCCAGCAAAAATTCTCTACTTATAACTGTGTACGCCTAATCAGGCCCCTCCTTCAAGGTCAAATGAGGGTAGGCAAACTTAAAAGTGCTTATAACTTGCTTTTTATTGAAAAATGCTGTTTATCTTCAAAACCATGTTAGTTGTCCTTTTCCATTGGATACGTCAAATGCGTCCTTGGTCTATTTTTTTAATGAATTTTAACATAATTTTTAAGACATTAAAATTCATGAAATCGTGCACTAAATCAATTATAACTAAAAAAGTATTGCATTTAGAGTATTTTGTTAAAGTATGTTACTCAGCTACTTTATCCATAGCTACAACAAGGTAACTTGGAAACCTTTCCCAATAGCTAAGTGAGTAAAAGCTACTATTGCATTTAGAGAATTTTTTATAAATATGTTATTAAACTACTTTTGGGTGAGCTATAATATAGTAAAATTGCAGACCTGTAGCTCGTTGCATAGCTGAGCAATATTTACTTTCAGGTTTTCACTGTTGCATAAATCACTTGTAACTTGAAAACTATTGTTGTTAGAGAATTGTGTTTAAATATGTTATTCACCTACTTTTGGATGAGCTACAGCATAGTAATATTGCAGACCTGTAGCTCATTGCATAGCTGAGCAAAAGCTACCTTCGTTTTCTCACTGTTGAGTAAATCGGTTGTATTTAGATAACTATAATAATTACATTTAGAGTTATTTCTGTAAATTTGTTTTTTATAGCGAAATACCCTTACCATTTCCTAACAGTAGCTATTTGTTGGAGCCATCCAACCCAATGGCCAATGCAGAGATGCGATATTTTAAGGTTATATAACAACCTTAACCAAGCCATTGGGTTACAGTAGTCCGTCCTCCCGCCAATTAGGTCACATGACCACATTGTTTACTTCATTATTTTTGTTGGCCATCATCAGTATGGACGTCTTTGGGAATTAGTAGAAGTTTCTCAAGGTTTTCATTTATTTTTTGAGATTTTGCTGTGAATCTCACTTTTTTTATATGTATATGATACAGGACTGATTCATTTATTGAATCTTCGAAGGTATGCATTATATTATGCAAATAAAGGATTTTTTGGATGGCGACATCGAAAGTTCTATCATCTTCAATCTCCAGGAAATAAGTTTTCATACAGAAGGTCCTACTGCAGCAATAATATTATTATACAGCTTGCCAGTCGTTTGGTTCAGTTTGCTGGACGTTGGAAGCTATAATTTTGCAGCATACGTATATAGAAAGAATGTATTCTTCAATAACAGAAGCGATCTGGACGGCGCCATCTTGGATGAGAATGACAATTCGAGTGGCCGTTATTGCTGTTCACGTCGGGTTCTAATAGCCAGGCGTTGAAAGCAATTTTTTCACAGTATGCATCCCAGTCGAATAGATTGTCGATGCTACAGAAGAAGGAATCTCCCTTGGGGGCAGCCATTAAGTTACCATGGACACGGCACCGTGGAGGAGTTTTGAATGCAGGAAAACACTACTTCTTCGGAAAACTCTTCCGTCGAGGTCCAGTCAAAACATTCACCAGAGGATATACCTGTGTGAAGTCATCCATGCACAATCGAGTATTCTATACCTCTCAGAAGGTCAGAATTCGGGTTGTCAGATGTCCGGGAGTGTCATTCATATCTACAAGGAGAGGTTTTTGATCAATGGTTGCACAAGAATTTAGTACAATCGGGTTTCTATACCTCTCAAAAGGTTTAGAATTCAGGTTGTCAGGAGATGGTGATTATGATTCATCTCATTACAAGGAATCTATTCCTTATTTTACTTTTGCTTGACTGTTATTGAGTGGCTAGGGATTGATTTAACAGGCACAGTTTCTGTGAATGCTCCCTTGTTTGGTCACATTTACATTCCTTGGGTGAACAGCCAGCATTGAAATGTGGCTTTTATGTTGGGTTTCAAGGAGTTTGAAGCCTCTGATGTTTTAAAGAGCAGCTATACAGGAAGAAGTTTGCTTGGACTTCCTTACATACATTTCTTTCCTGGACAGCTCCTTAGTTACAGCAGGTCTGCAGGAGGAACATGACCTTTCAGACACTTTGCAAACAAGGTCCCTGGTAGGGGACTGTAAGAGAGAAGAAGCGTGTATATTCTCACTCCTTCAGTTCAGTTCATATTTAGAGGATCCTAGGGATCACTATGATATGTTATAGACTTCAATATGCTTTGGACTGGGTGCAATGATGTTTGCATTTCTAGTCCAGTCAACCAGTTGGTGTCCAAATCTTCTTGTTGTAGTTTGCCCATGTCTAAGAACATGTGACTCAACAGGAGGGATGTAAATTAGAATGTCTTTAGCAAATCTACAATGCATTTTTCACTCCTAATGATGTTCTCTTGCTGGACATATTAGATGTTCAGAGGATTTTCATCTAGTGTTTTCATGGAAATAACAAGGATTAGTAACTCTAGAGGTGAGCATGCTTCTAGTTTCTGGTCTAATAAACCATGGAATAGAGTTACAAGTGCCTCCTACTCCTCAGCTAGTTAAAAGGGGAGTGGATCTTACTTATACAGGCCTATGGAAGCAGGGATGATAGCTGGCTTCCTGTGGTTTCAAGAAACCTTTCTCCAGTTTGGTACTATACAAGTCCTGGGAAAGGAAAATATTCAGCCAGACTTTTTAGAAGTGAGGTTGGCAGAAGTTAGAAAAAAAAACAAAAAAAACAAAACGGGAGAAACAGTTTTGATAAAAGCTGTTTATGAAATGATCGACAAAAGGGCGATATCACCAGTCACATCACTGGAAGTTTACAGTTACAGTCTATTTCTTGGGGTTAGTGAAGAAGAAATGACTGTCAGTATACTTAAGGTCAGGTAAACAAGCTTTGCATGTACCTTACTCAATATGAATTGTTTTAAGATTTGGAATTCGTCTATATAACGACAGTGGATGACGCCACTCAACCTTTATGGGTACACACTCTTCACCGGTAGACTCGGCTAACTAAAGTATCTTCGCCTCATTGGAGGCTACAGATTCTACCAGTTCATTGCCTTAACCTGCAATATGGCTACAGTTCCTCTCCAGTTCACCAAGGTAGCAAAAGAGGTGAAGCTGATGGCTCGTGCAGAAGGCATCAGTATTCGCCAGTATATAGAGGGTTGGCTAATGACAATGAACTGAAGCAGCAATGCCAAGATATCACCCTCTGGTTGGTGCATCTTGTCGAAGCATGGGTTGGATCACAATTTCAAATGATCAGGCTTATTTCCAACTACAGTATTCAATTTATTGTTACAATTCCACCTCAGGGTAGGTCTAGTCTTCTCAATTCAAAGAAAATTGATTGAAAGACGGTTACCATGTTGGAAGTTCTCACTTATCTCCAGGGAAGCTCATGTCACTTTGAAAGCATGGTTTCAATGGAGAAGACTATACCATTGGGTTTTCTGCACGTGAAGTCATTCCAATGGTATCTGGAAACACTGCTGATATCTTCAGTCTCTGGATATCTTTGGTTCAGGGATCATCTTCAGTGGTGGACCAGTAGTTCAATTTTGAAGTAGGACTCACCACTCCTTCAGGAGCACAGTTTCTTTCCTTTCGCTGAAGCTTCCCTAATGGGTTGGGATGCTTTCTTGAGTCATCCACAGCCATTGGTCTGTGGAATCAGGAAGAGTCAAGACTTCTCATAACATAACATTTTACAGCTGGAAGCTATGTTGTTACCTTAAAATGATTCAGAAGTCAGCTTCTGAGTTGAAATCAGTTGATTTTCACAGACAATTCTTTAGTGGTTGCCTGTGTGAACAGCCAGGGAGGCTTCCACTCACGGAATAGGTACCTTCATCTGTAGAATCATGATTCAGTCCAATGTCAGAATGATTCAGATTCAGGGAAGTACATCCCAGGGAATCCACATGTTCTGGCAGATTCCTTGTCTAGGAAGATAAGTTATTTCAGACCAAAGGGGCTATGAATCGTCAGGTTTTCAATCAAATTACACATTGCTGCCATCAATCAGTGGTTGATGTGTTTGCAACAAGATGACCCACAAGTTTCCTAGGTAGGTCTGCTGTCAGGCTTGGGAAAAAGGTGCTTGAACACCTCTTGTGATAGTCTGGACAGACGTGTATTTTGCCCAGGGTCTTGGTCCTCCTGTCTCATGTCCCAGACAGTCGGGCTTAGGGAACAGATGCATGGAATGTCTTTGGGGAGGGTCTGGTCAGTTATGTCCAGTGGCCCTCATCCCTCATGTGATTCAACAGATGACCACCTACAGGTATAGAATCATCATATTGTACCAGGGTGGCCAGGGATGTCTTGGTTTTGGGTCTGGTGGATCTGTCCACAAAACCCCTTCTAAATGGGTGAATCTATTGACTCAACCATTTAGTAATAGACTTCACTTGAATCTTCATGTTTGGCATCTGAAGTCAGGCATGAATATTATGGAAGATTTCCAGAGGAAGTGGTGAATCATGAAGGAGCACTCCTCTAGGAGAATCTGTGAATCAATGGTTGTTTTCTGGGAAGTGGTGTGTAGAGAGTCGTATATACATCTCAGACCCCACTATTCCACATTAGCAAATTTCCTGAAATACTAGTTCAAGGAGACATACCTAAAGGCCTAAAGGGTCAAGAAGTATCTAAAAGTTGAGATAAATAATAGATTAGCAACTTTTAGTAAGAGACAAACCAATAGTTTTGGATTTTGTCATTGGTCCTTCATGCTCTTATCAAACAACCTTTGAGCTTGTGAGGAAGGATTTCTTGAAGTTATTACCTTTCAAGATGGTCTTTGGTTTTGACTTCAGGTAGACTAGTGAACCCTTCCCTTAGTTCTAGGGAGGATTGGTCACAGGTAACTTTGGCCCACTAACTGCCTTTTGGCCATGAACCAGTTGGCTTCAGATGGGCCTACTGCGATTACTGCAATTGAGTCAGTGATCTTTGTCTCTGTGGATTACAGAATCATGATAAAGGAGTGACATTAATGCTTGGACATATTCTTCCTTTAGTTAAGGAGAATGAGTCACAAGTAACTCTGGTCCCTTCAATTGCCAGAACCAGTTGGCTTTGGATGGGTCTACTGCAATTAAGCTTGTGGTCATGCCAGCTTTTAGCCTCTTGGGACAACAGTTCAACTCAATATGGGTCTCTCTGTTCTTGTTAGGGGTTTGGTGATCAAAAGGTTTGGGATGGGACAAATCTTTTGTTTTACTGCCATTGAACGTTTTCTTACAGACTTATCTCTTGGCAGCTATTTCATCTTGATTGAGTCAAGATTGAGTCACAGAAGCTATTGATGTATGTTTTGATTGCATCTTTAGTTTTTGCCAATTTCTGTCTGAAAAACCTCTGTTGTCTTAGGGTCAGATTTGAAATTGGGTCCTACGGTTGCAGTTATAGTTTGTTACTTCATAATATGATATCTTCAGTCTCTGGATATTGTATTGCAGTAGGTATTAATGTTGCCTAAATCTTTCTTGGGAAGGATTAGGCATTATGCTGCTGACACTTTCAGGTTGGTTTGACCTTGTCTTGAGGTCGGATGTTACAATGTAGATGGGATATCTATGTATGACATCCTTTTGCAACACCAACATTGTCAGCAGTTGTGAGAACTACAACTACATACTTTCAGTCTTTTGGGAGTTGTATGTTGTGATTGTTGGAAGTTTATATGTTATTAATGCCTGTAAATTCCATTGTGAAGTTCTCATGTTGTTTAGTTGTAGGTTGGGTAGTGGTTTTTCTTAAAAGAATTCCCTCCATCCTACAAGGCTGAATTCAGCTACTGTTAGGAAATGGTAAGGGTGTTTCGCTATAAAATTGGAAAATTTAATAGTAATTAAAATTTTTATTAGAAATACTTACCATTTCCTAACACTCATATTTCCCTCCCGCCTCCCCGCAAGTCATTCTTTTACTTGCAACAAAAATAATGAAGTAAACAATGTGGTCATGTGACCTAATTGGCGGGAGGATGGACTACTGTAACCCAATGGCTTGGTTAAGGTTGTTATATAACCTTAAAAAATCGCATCTCTGCGTTGGCCATTGGGTTGGATGGCTCCAACAAATAGCTACTGTTAGGAAATGGTAAGTATTTCTAATAAAAATTTAAATTACTATTAAATTTTCCAAATTCATCTACTTTTGCATCAGCTATAACATTGTGAATTTTGCAGACTACTTTATCCATAGCTACAATATTGTGAGTAACTTGGAAACCTTTCCCAATAGCTAAGTTAGTAATAGCTACTTTGTGACCTTTCAGTAGCTTCCATAATGAGTAAATCATGTGTAACTTGAAAACTATTTCATTTACAGCATTTTCTTTAAATATGTTATTCACCTACTTTCTTTGTCAGCTATAAGATAGTTTAATTTTCAGACCTGTAGCTCATTGCATAACTGAGGAATAGCTACTTCAAGTTTCCACTGTTGAGTAAATCGCTTGTACCTCAAAAATATTACATTAATTTTACAGTATTTTCTTTAAATGTGTTTTTCACCTACTTTTTTCACTGGAACAGTTAACTTTGTACTTTACTTCTGATTACCATTTCCAGGGCACAACTTCTGTGTCCTTTTATGCTTTTACTTCTACTTTGCAGCTGAAAACACACTGTCACCTGATAAAGAACCCGTTCACAGGCACTGATTGCTTTTTATGTCAGCTGACTTGTCAGTCAGCTGACATTATGTCGTCACTCTGCGGCGTGGGCGTACGCGTACGCGTACAACTTCTCCAAAACTACAAGGCCTAGAGACATGCTGTTTTTTTTAAAAGATACCTTATCTATCGAGGATGAAAAATTGTTCAAGGCATGAAAATCTGTCTGTTTGTCTGTTTGCTAGAGACGTTACAAGGGAGGTACCCCCACCAAAAGTGTGAAAATTTCAACACTTTATCACAATTTTCTCAGTGACCATTGCAGGGATTTCTCTCATATCTTGCATATATGTACTAGGCCAGAGGTAGATTCTCTTGTGTGAGTATGAGACCTGGATCTGTCTTAGTTTTTTTTTAATAAATTTTTTTAATAATTTTTAATGCATTAAAATTCATGAAATCATGCACTAAATCACTTATAACTTGAAAAGTGTTGCATTTAGAGCATTTTGTTAAAATATGTTATTCAGATACTTTTTTCATAGCTACAACATGGTGAGTAACTTGGGTGTCTGTTTCAATAGCTAAGTGAGTAATAGCTACTTTTGGGCTTTTCAGTAACTACCATCTTGAGTAAAATCACTTGTAACTTGAAAACTATTGCATTTAGAGAATTTCGTATAAATATGTTATTCAGCTACTTTTGGGTCAGCTATAACATAGTAAAATTTCAGACCTGTAGCTCATGGCATAGCTGAGTAATAGCTACTTTTAGGTTATCACTGTTGAGTAAATCACTTATAACTTGAAAACTATTGCATTTAGAGTATTTTGTTTCAATATGTTATTCACCTATTTTGGGGTCAGCTATAACATAGTAAAATTTCAGATCTGTAGCTCGTGGCATAGCTGAGTAATAGCTACTTTGAGGTTACCACTGTTGAGTAAATCACTTATAACTTGAAAACTATTGCATTTACAGAAATTTGTGTAAATCTGTTATTCAGCTACTTTTGGGTCAGCTATAACATAGTGAAATTACAGACCTATAGCTCATGGCACAACTGAGCAATAGCTATTTTCAGGTACTGACTGTTGAGTAAATCAGTTGTAACTTGAAAAATATTGCATTTGGAGTATTTTGTTAAAATATGTGGTTCACCTACTTTTGGGTCAGCTATAACATAGTGAAATTACAGACTTATAGCTCATGGCATAGCTGAGCAATAGCTATTTTCAGGTTCTCACTATTGAGTAAATCAGTTGTAACTTGAAAACTATTGCATTTACAGTATTTTGCTTAAATATGTTGTTCACCTACTTTTGGGTCAGCTATAATATAGTAAAAATTCAGACATGTAGCTCATTGCATAGCTGAGTAATAGCTACTTTGAGGTTATCACTG
Source organism: Sabellastarte sp. h YS-2021 (assembly GCA_964017235.1). Taxonomy (NCBI): domain Eukaryota; kingdom Metazoa; phylum Annelida; class Polychaeta; order Sabellida; family Sabellidae; genus Sabellastarte; species Sabellastarte sp. h YS-2021. Next base: position 62,825,776 of record OZ024934.1, on the reverse strand, counting down.
TTGAGTAAATCAGTTGTAACTTGAAAACTATTACATTTAGAGTATTTTGTTTAAATATGTTATTCACATAATTTTTGGTCAGTTATATCATAGTGAAATTGCAGACCTCTATGTCATGGCATAGCTGAGCAATAGCTACTTTCAGGTTCTCACTATTGAGTAAATCATTGTATCCACTGGATAGCCGCAGTGTGTAGAGAGATATAACCATTACTGCTCTAATGAAAAAAATATTATAGCTAGCCTTCTCAAGTTTGCAGAATATATCAATAACCATAAAATGTTGTCTGGGAATATTTTTGGCCTCATTTTGAAAAACAAGATGGCCGCCAGGGACGTTTATTCGACTTTAAAAAGGACTTTTGTTGGCCCTCTAGAGCAAAGGGTATTATAAGTAGAGATCTCAAATTCGCAGGATATGTTCCTCATTATAAAATCTTGACTGGGAATATTTTTGGGCTCATTTTGAAAAACAAGATGGCCGCCACTGGTGTTTCTTTGTCAGTCATGAAAAGAGCTTATATCTCCCTTATAATTGGTCCTAGAGGTTTGGGATGGTAAACCAACCTGTAGGAAATCATGGGCTGGGAATCTTTTGGTGTGGTCAGATTTGACCTTTGACCCCTCCTTCAAGGTCAAACGAGGATAGCCAAACTTAAAAGTGCTTATAACTCGCTTATTATTGGTCCTAGAGGTTTGGGATGGTAAACAGACATATAGGAAATCATGGGCTGGGAATCTGTTGATGTTGTCCGATTTGACCTTGAACCCCTTCTTCAAGGTCAAACAAATATAGCGAAACTTAAAAGTGCCTATACCTCGCTTATTATTGGTTCTAGAGGTTTGGGATGGTAAACCATCCTATAGGAAATCATGGGCTGGGAATCTTTTGGTGTGGTCAGATTTGACCTTTGGACCCCTCCTTCAAGGTCAAATAAGGACAGCCAAACTTAAAAGTGCTTATAACTCGCTTATTATTGGTCCTAGAGGTTTGGGATAGTAAATCAACCTATAGGAAATCATGGGCTGGCAATATTTTTGTGTGGTCAGATTTGACCTTGGACCCCTTCAAGGTCGTACGAGGATACTGCATTTGCTGTATTTCTTTAAATATGTTTTAACCTACTCTTTACACTTAAACAGTTACCTTGTTACTTTCCTTCATAAAACCATTTGCAGGGCACAACTTTTTGGTCCTTTTCTTCTGTCAGGTTCAGAATTTCTTTGAACATGCTGTTCAATTACCATTTACTGTACTTCTGTACAGCACTTTCCCTGATAATTATGCTTTCCTCTCATTATTACCTTCACAAATCAAAAACACTCACTCAGCTGACACAGTGCCCGTTCACAGGCACTCTCCTCTTGTTTCGTTTTAAGGTCACTCTTGTGACCCTAACATGGTCCTTTCAGGAGAATTTCTCTTCACCAATAACATTTACCTCTTCACATTGATCCTTTAGCATTTTATATAAAACTTACAAGCTGTAGGGACGCTTTGTTTTTGTGTACAAAAACCTTTTGTCTAGTTACTATTTAAGCCAGAGAAGGTGGTTCCATCTAAAAACAACATGTTCTTTTGCCATATTTGTTTCTTAGTGGGCTAAATATGCTCTGCATATATACAAGCCAAGATATGCTTTGGGAGTTTGTTTAGAATGTTTGCACATGAACACCTCAACTTTGGAACTGTTTTTTGTTATCTCCCGCCGGGCTAAAGCCCGGGAGGGAGATTATAAAATGCATCCTGTGCATGTGTGCGTGCGTGGGTGTGTGCGTTAGTGTGTCACACAGATTTCTCCAAAACTGCTACAGCTACAGATTTTTTGTAAATTAATTGTCCTAATGAATTTTCATGCCCTTGAAAATTTTTTTGGTTTTGTGGACTTAGGCCTAAAGATAAGTGAATAATAGCAATTTTAGCTACTTTGAGTACAGGACTCATAACTCAAAAAGTATTGCAGTTAGAGTTTTTTCTTGAAATATGTTGTTCAGCTACTTTGTCCTTAGCTATAAGATGGTACATAGTTTGGGGTTCTATTGCATGCCATAAGTGAGTAATAGCTATTTTCTCATTTGTAGCTAAATAACAAAAGAAGTAAATGTCAAATATCTTCAAAAGTATTAAACTTAGGGAAATCTTTTCAAATATGTTGTCCATCTACTTTTTGGTAAGCTATCACATAGTAAAGTTTCTCACCTATTGTACCTTGGATAGCTGAGTAATAGCTACTTTGAAATTCTGACTGTTGAGTAAAGCCATTTTAACTCCAAAACTATTGCAGTTAGAGTGTTTTCCTAAAATATGTTGTTCAGCTACTTTGTCCTTAGCTATAAGATGGTACATACTGTATAAGTGGTTATTTTCGCGTGGAATTAATTTTCGCTATATTCGCGAGTGACTACAAAACGCGAAAATAACTTCTAGCCAATATTTATCAGTAGAAGTGAGCATGAGCGATAATACAAGATTGTGCAAGATACAATATTTGACACTGCCACGGAAACAATAAATTCCATTGCTTTATCAAATGTACCATTCACAGAAACGCCTAACTCCTTTGATCTTTATCACCAATAGGGAGGGATTAATTCAATTACACGACCCCGCTACACAACTTCTTTGATAATGCGCCGATCAATGAAAGTGTGTTCGATTGGGTTTCGTAAATTTATAATCTCCCAGAGTAGGTTCACACACTGACAACGTGTATAAAAGAAAAGACGTCAACTATGCATTTCCAGTCAAACCAGCAGAAGTCCGCGTAATATTTTAATTTGAACATGTTGTTAGTTTGGGCGATAATTGAATATATTTCACCGCGAAAATAAATTCTCGCGAACCAGGCCTACAGTGTACATTCGCGAACTTAAGTACCCGCGAAAAAAACCACTTATACAGTAGTTTGGGGTTCTATTGCATGCCATAAGTGACTAATAGCTATTTTCTCATTTGTAGCTAAATAACGACATAAGTAAATTTCAAATATCTTCAAAAGTATTAAAGTTAGGGAAATCTTTTCAAATATGTTATTCATCTACTTTTTGGTAAGCTATCACATAGTAAGGTTTCAGACCTGTTGCACCTTGGATAGCTGAGTAATAGCTACTTTGAAATTCTGACTGTAGAGTAAAGCCATTGTAACTCTAAAACTATTGCAGTTAGAGTGTTTTCCTAAAATATGTTGTTCAGCTACTTTGTCCTTAACTATAAGATGACATAGAGTTTGGAGTTCCATAGCATGCCATAAGTGAGTAATAGCTATTTTGTTATTTGTAGCAAAATAATGACAGAGGTAAATGTGAAATATCTTAAGAAGTATTAAAGTTAGGCTAATCTTTTCAAATATGTTGTTCATCTAGTTTTGGGTAAGCTATCACACGGTAAAGTTTCAGAGCTGTCCCACATTGTACAGCTGAGAAATAGCTACTTTAAAATTCTTACCATTGAGTAAACCCTTTGTAACCATATAGTTTGGAGTTTCATAGTATGCCATAAGTGAGTAATAGCTATTTTGTTATTTGTAGCAAAATAATGACGGAGGTAAATGTGAAATATCTTAAAAAGTATTAAAGTTAGGCTAATCTTTTCAAATATGTTGTTCATATGTCTCAAAAGGTAAAAGGAAGAAATGATTCAATTTTTGGTGTGTTCCGGATCACTATCTGGATCTTCTGGATCAATGTAATGTAATATTTAAAGACAGATAACTCCAAAACTTATGGACGGATTTCAATGAAATTTTCAGAATATGTCTGAAAAGGTGAAAGTAAGAAATTATACAATTTTGGGATTGATCCAGATCATGATCTGGATCTTCTGGATCAATGAAATGTAATTTTTAAAGAGAGATAACTCAAAACTCATGGACGAATTTCGATGAAATTTTCAGGATATGTCTGGAAAGGTGAAAGGAAGAAATGATTCAATTTTGGGAGTGATCCGGATCACTATTTGGATCTTCTGGATCCATAAAATGTAATTTTTAAAGACAGATAACTCAAAAACCTATGGACGGATTTTGATGAAATTTTCAGGATATGTATGAAATGGTAAAAGGAAGAAATGGTTCAATTTTGGGAGTGCTCCAGATCACTATCTGGATCTTCTGGATCCATCAAATGTTATTTTTAAAGACATAACTCAAAAACTTACGGACAGATTTCGATGAAATTTTCAAGATATGTCTGAAATGGTAAAAGGAAGAAATTTTCAATTTTGGGAGTGATCTGGATCACTATCTGGATCTTCTGGATCCAAGGACGGATTTCGATGAAACTTTCAAGATATGTCTGAAAAGGAAGAAATGATTCAATTTTTAGAGTGATCTGGATCACTATCTTGATCTTCTGGATCCATGAAATGTAATTTTTAAAGACAGGTAACTCAAAAACTAATGGACGGATTTCGATGAAATTTCAGGATATGTCTGGAAAGGTGAAAGGAAGAAATGATTCAATTTTTGGAGTGATCCGGAACACTATCTGGATCTTTTGGATCCATGAAATGTAATTTTTAAAGACAGGTAACTCAAAAACTTATGGACGGATTTCGATGAAATTTTCAGGATATGTCTGGAAAGGTGAAAGGAAGAAATGATTCAATTTTGGGAGTGATCCGGATCACTATCTGGATCCTCTGGATCAAGGAAATGTATTTTTGAAAGACAGATAACTCAAAAACGTATGGACGGGTTTCGATGGCATTTTCGGTATATGTCTGAAAAGGAAAAAATGATTCAATTTTTGGAGTGATCCGGATGACTGTCTGGATCTTCTGGATCCATGAAATGTGATTTTTAAAGACAGATAACTCAAAAACATATGGACGGATTTCGATGAAATTTTCAGGATATGTCTGGAAAGGTAAAAGGAAGAAATGGTTCAATTTTTGGAGTGATCCTTATCACTATCTGGATCTTCTGGATCCATGAAATATAATTTTTAAACACAGATAGCTTAAAAACTTATGGACGGATTTTGAGGAAATTTTTAGGATATGCAAGATAGAGCAATTTCAGTGATAATTAAGTCATTTACCTACTATTGAGTGATGTACCACATGGAGAAGCAGATCTATAGCTTTTTGAATAGCTGAGATCTCACAAGAAAATTTATATTCCACTATCTTTAGTACATCTAATTAATACGGCGGGAGATAATTGCATGCGTCAGAATGCTTGTTTTATGTAATTTGAACAGTCAGACTGTAGAAAGGTTAAACCTGATACCAAGCAATACAGAAGATGGCACAGTTTATATTTTGGCCAAGAGTTCCCAACATGTATATTCTGCTCAACCAAAACTTCATTTATCACTTCAAAGCATAACTTCAATTCTTGTTTGGTCAACTGCTTCAAAATTTCTTCCGGTGAGTTGAGTAACACCTGGAACCGTTCTTCATTAAAGCACTGCCATTTTTTCCTACTCAAATCATTGGTTTTCAAACAGTCAAGCATAGCTGAGAACTCCCCTTGTCCTACATATGGCCTTGGAGCAACGTTTTCATTGATTTTGTGGGTTGATTCTAACTCTTTGTCAGCAACACTGGGATCTGCTATACAATCTATTAGGGTTTCACCTGTAGTTTCATATATTAATTCAAATGCATCAGCAAACATTTCCTCTGTATTTACTGTTTCTACTGTATTGCTGTTATATGTTCAGTAAATTGGAGAAATTCATCAATGTCTTCCAGTTCTGCATCAGAAATGAAATTTACAATGTTATTGTCAGCTGTCTTGTTAATGGGGTCTCCCTTCATGTCGCTGCTAAGGCTGTTTCCTTTGTGAAAATTTCCATTAGTGTGGTTTCTTATCATAGTGAGAGTGTTTTTACTAAAGTATGGTAAAGAAGAAGCTTTGGTTGGAATTTCTGTATACAATGTATTTGTTTATGCTTCTAAACTTTGCAATGATTGCAGATTTCTGTAACTTTGTTACTTCTGCCCAGCAATCTTTTTGGGCTTGGAATAGTGTAAGTGGCTCATTATTGCTTCCCCTAACAGCCACTCTCTGGAATGCAGAATCAGATGTCACAATAGGAACATGGAGTCCTTTCTGTTTGCAAGTATCTAATGTTTGTAACATCATTGATCTGTACACATCTGTGGTCAAGCTGTACCCTTTCATGGCATATCCAATGATGTGTGCATAATTTTGGTCAAATGTGAAAACCCTGTCCAAGTCAGTTATCACAAATAGAAGAACTTCTGTTGCCAACTGCCGTGTCAATTGAAACTGATTTTCTATAAACTTTTTGTAATTATGTAGTGTAGTAAGTACTTCTTCTATGGGCAATGGGCTCTTCTTTAAGCTACCTTCTTTCTGGACTTGCCTGCTTTCATATTCTTGAAATATTCTCAGATCATCACATTTCTTGGAAAAAACAGATGGAAATTCACCAAGAAATTCAACATTTTCTTTGACAATGCTTGCTATTTTTTGCTTCAATAATTTACAGCCCTCCATTCTTTTCTTTGGTCTTTTTGGTGCATTTGAGTGATATATTTCAGTTGCGTTTTCCCAGGCCATTTCCCACAATTATTCATTAAAGCTAACTTTCATGCACACGCATGACTCTTCTGACCAGCACAGAAAAAGAAGGCTTTCAGTGTTTAATGCCTTCATCTCTAGCATAATTTGAAGTATGTAGTACTCAGGTATGGTATAGTATACAGGACTAACCAAATGATTGACTCTTTTGCGTCTGCATTTCACCTCTACACCAAAGATAGGTTCAGAAACTTGTGACTCCCGAATTGCACCATCTGGACTCACAACACAGAATGGCTTGCCTTTGTAATCAATGACATGGCATCCAAATTCAGTGTAGCATGTATTTGGGCAGTACAGTGGCATGATTTTACAAACCAATGTTGCAATTGCATTTATTTCATTATTTGTGCCAAATTGTATGTTTTCAATTTCTTCCTGTGTTAACTCATCCTTTTTCATTTTATGATTTACAACAAAATCAAAATGTTCCTGTTGTTTTTTAAGTGTATCCAACCCTAAAGCTTTATGCATTGTACTTCCTGTAACATATGCTTGATCACGTATACTATGCCACTTGACTGACCTTTGTTTCACCTTATGTGGATTTTGTTCTGATTCATTATGTTTCAGATGATGAAAATTTGCCTGCAAGTCCAAGTAGCATTCTTTGCTCCTGACAAAATTGTGATCGCTTCCATTTAATATGGAACCATACCAAGCTAAGGTGTCTGACAATTTCAGTCCAACAGTGATGCAGTCATTAACATCATACAAGGTGGTTTTCAAGGAACTGATCACATTCAAGAGCCTGCTTTTTCCCCAGTCCTTTCCATCTTTCTCTGATATACTGATAAACTTCCGCACTGATCTTCTTAAGGAAACCTGTAACTGTCTCAATGATTCCATCTTTTGACAAATGGTCTGAATGATGCAAATAAATGATTTTTACATGATTCCGTTGTTCCTTCTAGGTAGTTGTAACCATAGATCTGCTGATCTTCAAGGTGTTTAATTATGGCACTAACATCATCAATTTCTTGTTTAAAGGAAAAATTTCTGTCTGAAAGCTTTGGGGTTTCATTTCCAAACAAGTCCACATCCCCTATAATTTTTCCTCTACCTTTGCATATTTTCTTTCCCTCTACTGCAATTTTGTATGTGTTGTTTTTGTCCAATTTGGCAATAACATCGATTAAATCAGTAAAAATCCCAGGCAGCAAAGGTGGTGAATCTGTGTCACTTTTGTTCAAAATCTTCAAACTTGGAACAGCAAAGTTGATTGTAGAATGCTCTGGCTCATATTCTCCCCTGTTTGCGAATCCACTACAGACTTGACCTTGATTCTTAGGCCCTGACATAAATCTTAAAAATCTTGAATGAAACAGCCTTTGTCCAATTTTCCAAAACTGGAGAGTCTCAGAATACTGGAATCTCATTCTGGTTGTGTTTGTTGTAGAATACCAATTAACAACATCAAGAAACAAAAGAAATGCTATGTTGCTCATGGGAAATTTCTTCTGGCCAAACAAAATCACAAAATTTGTAAAAAACTTCTATTTTCCCAGCCTGCTGAAACTCTTACAGTACACCTGGTAAAATCTTTTATGAGCTTGTTCATCTGAGTTTCATCAACATCACCAATATTTGGCTCATCATCAATCTCATGAGGCAAAAATTCAGATGGTTCTGAACAAGGAGAAGTTTGCTTCTCCTCCCCATATGGTAGCTGCTTGAAGAGTTTTCACATACACAGGGCTCTTGCTTGATCAGTATTCTCATATTCCATAGATAAATCAAAGTTTTGAATGTCATCCTGCTTTGCTGGTGAATCTGCACTTGCTGGTTTCTTTTTCAATACTATAGAGGGTGTGGTAGAGGAAATGGAACAGATAACAATATTTGCGGAATCATACACATGGGCAGGTTTTCCACTTTTTGTAATATCTTGAGGAATTACAGATGAATAAGTTCTGGTTTTATATCTGTACTTTCCATTAATTTCAACAGTTGTCCATATTTTCATTGGTAAATCAACATGGCACTTAAAGTGATGGTCGAGGGCCCCTTTTAGTGACAAAAATTTATCTTTACAGTAATAACATTTCATTTTGTTCTTCCTCTGTGGTAACAAGTAAGTATATTAAAATCATAAAAAATCAGTACACGCCACAAAAAATATAGCATAAAAATCCGTACAGTGTGTTTGTCACGTTTACATTCTATATCCACATGATATTTCACCTATTTCATGTCCTATTTATAATTATTTTGCAAAAACTATTGTAATAATGGTTGTTAACCAACAGAAGAACATGCTGTTACAAAAATCCCAATAAAAAGGGGTACACAGTTCAAATTTGTAAAATATATTTCACAGGGCTCACTTTGAATTCTATTTGATACTCCGATAAACCTTACAAAAGCAAACGTAAGGGATCCTGATGAAAGATACACATAAGTGGTGGTGGTGGTGGTGGTGGTGGGGGGGGGGGGGGGGGTCTTGGAAACATAAATTGGAGCACTGTGTGTGATCTTTGTATAGCATTTCTGCAACTACTTAAAATTTACATTGGAAAAAATCGGTAATTTAGCAGAAAACTGTATTTTATCAGAAAAAAATCATTCCTCACAGTACAGGATTCCAGGGGGTGTAAATGTTGCTTTTATAACCTACAAGCTTACCATGTGGAACTGAAGAGAGTCCCACCCTGCCTTCCCGCTGTAGCACAGCTGAGGAGGTAGGGGCAAAATTTACAACTCGAAGGAAGTACATATGTCACTGTCAAGGTCACCTCGCCTCAGCAATAAGGCATCAGGCCAGTGTTATACGTCTATTTTTCTTGGATGATGGCCATGATGCTGTGGCCATTCGAGACAGCATTCAGTTCCTCATGGTAAGCTAAAAGTAATTAAAATTTTCAAGTTAATCTCTAAGCCTAACATAAGATCCTTTGTTGACCTCCTTTATAATATATGCCAGTATAATAAATGTCACATCTGGAAAATATAAAACTTACATAAAAATATAAAATTTAAAGTACATGTAATTTTTAATTTAGTTTATATGTACAAAAAAAGTTTCAAATAAAAAAATGAAATACTTTTTGTCTTATGTCGGATACTTTTTGTCCAGTTACTTTTTGTTTGGGTGCAATACTTTTTGTCCTACAATCGACAATTCCAGCTTTTTTTCTGGCAGCCTTTCCCTTTCAATACCTCCTTTTACCCCTTGTAGGAAATGTTTCTTGGCATGCATATTCCTGGGGAATATATCCCTCAAAGTGTGGTGCTTCTTTTTGCATAAACAGAGGGGTGGGGGTGGGGGGGGGGGGGGGGGGCAAGGCAGGTGGTAGCAGATACTGTGACATTTATGTGTGTACCTGTGGTGTATGTTTGTGTTGTTATGTCAGCTGACTTGACACACAGCTGACATTATGTCGTCACTCTGCAGCGTTGGCTTATTCGTCCGTGTGAACAACTTCTCATTCAAAACTACAAGACCCAGAGACGTGGTGTTTTTTAAAAAAAAATATACCTTAACTATCGAGGACAAAAAATATTGAAGGCATGCAGATCTGTGTGTTTGTTCCCCAGAGCAATTACAAGTGACGTATCCCCACCAGAGTGTGAAAATTTCAACACGTTATCACAATTTTCTCATTGACTATTGAAGGGATTTCTCTGTTGTCTTGCATGTATGTACTAGGCCATAAGTAGACTCCCTTGTGTGAGTGTCAGGCCTTGATCTTTCAGTTGGCATCATGTCGTCACTCTGCGGTGTGGGCGTATGCGTCCGCGTGAACAACTTCTCCAAAACTACAAGGCCCAGAGACATGCTGATTTGTTTAAAAGATACCTTAACTATCGAGGATGAAAAAGTGTTCAAGGCATGTAGATCTGTCTGTTCGTCTGTTTGCTAGAGCCACTACAATTGAGGTACCCCCACCAAAAATGTGAAAATTTCAACACTTTATCTCAATTTTCTCATTGACTATTGCAGGGATTTCTCTCATATCTTGCACATATATGCTAGGCCACAAGTAGATTCCCTTGTGTGAGTATCAGGTCTAGATCTTTTTAAATTTCTTTTTTTTTAATTTTTTAAATAATTTTTAATGCATTAAAATTCATGAAATCATGTACTTAATCACCTTTTTTCTCATTGACTATTGCAGGGATTTTTCTCTTATCTTGCATATATGTACTAGACCACAAGTAGATTACCTTGTGTGATTATCCGGCCAGGACCTCTCCTAATTATTCTTTTATGAATTTTTAAAATAATTTTTAATGCATTAAAATTAATGAAATCATGCACTAAATCACTTATAACTTGAAAAGTATTGCATTTAGAGCATTTTGTTAAAATGTGTTATTCAGCTACTTTTTCCATAGCTACAACATGTTGAGTAACTTGAGTGTCTGTGACTTTAGCTAAGTGAGAAATAGCCACTTTCTGACTTTTCAGTAACTTCCATCATGAGTAAAATCACTTGTAACTTGAAAACTAATTGTATTAAGAGAATTGTGTATAAATATGTTATTCACCTACTTTTGGGTCAGCTATAACATAATAAAATTTCAGACCTGTATCTCATTGCATAGCTGAGTAATAGCTACTTTGAGGTTCTCACTGATGAGTAAATCAGTTGTAACTTGAAAGCTATTACATATACAGTATTTTCTGTTGTTCACCTACTTTTCAGTCTTCTATAACATAGTGAAATTGCAGATGTGTAGCTCATTGCATAGCTGAACAATAGCTACCTTAAGGTTCTCACTGTTGAGTAAATCAGTAGTTACTTGAAAGCTGTTACTTTTATTATGCTACAATAGCTTACCATGTGGGACTCAATGCTGTACTCGGATGGCCACAAGGCATCATGGCCAACGTCTAAGAAAAAAAGACATTTATAGTTGGCCGTAGCCTCTAGTTGTCGTCACGTGATAACTTCTGACCAATCGCCCTACTTTCTCGTTGGCCACGTTGAACTGGTAGCTGTTTGTAAATATACAGACATTTTCATTTATTTCTCAGACTTTACTTATTGTTAGAGGTTCTTTTTTGGATATTTCTTTTATTATATAACATAGATCATTCTGTAAAATTTTTATTTTGACAGGATAAGTATATTTCTTGTTTTCGCGTGTTTTGAGTTTTCCTCGGTTCAGGCCTTTTACATTGTATGTCTTTTAATGCATTTAAAATGTCCATCCACCAAACAAATAAAGACAAACCGAGAGCTCAGAAATGCCGCCATTTTTGTGTCACCAGCATTTATGCTGCGTGGCATATAGGGATCGCTTCGTCATCCAAATTTGTGGCGTCGTCGTCTGTCGTCGTTGTCGTCACACTTTGTATTCCGGACAGTATCTCAAAAATGGCTTGTCAGATTTAATTCAAATTTGGCATATGGATGTAACTGGTCCTGGGGGTGTGCTGTATAGTTTTGTGACCTTAAACTCCCACTAGAAAAATACTTAAACTCAATTTAAGTTTTTTCGTTTCCGGACAATATCTCAAAAATGACTTGATGGATTCAGTTCAAATTTGGCATGTGGTTGTAACTAGTTTTGAAGGTGTGCCCTATCTTAAGGTGACCTTAAACTCCCACGTATAAAAAACTTATGGCCAGTTTACGTTTTTTCTTTCTTCATGGAGTATACTGAAAGTAACTTAAGAAATTTCATTCAACTTTTGCAGTTATATGTAACTGGCCATAGGTAAGTGCCACACATTAAGGTAACCTTAAACTCCCATTAATAACAGAATTATATTCACTTTAAGTTTGGTAATTTTTGAATAGTAAGTCAAATATTGTGCAATTCTAGGTGTTTCAGTTGTGGATGTAACAAACCTTGAACAAAACTTTCAGGAAAAGATTACCTTAAACTCGCTACAATATACAACAGTGCAAACAAACTTTGAGTTTAAGGTTGGGTCAATTTTTTTGGTGTTTGGAAGATATTTTATATGCAAATTAGGACTTTTTACATTGATATTCATCATGTACATATATCTCCACAAGAAGAAAATGGTCTCTTTTGTAAGGTTATAGTAAATTGCTGATATTTTATAAATTAATGAGTTTAAGGTTGCATTGGTTTGTGTCACTAGCAGCTTTGATCGAAGACATACATGGTCATTGTCGTCTTTACACTTACTTTGCAGAGAGTATCTCAAAAATGGCTTGATGAATTAAATTCCAATTTGGCATGTTGATGTAACTTTTCCTCAAGGTGTGCCCTATTTAAGATGACCTTAAACTCACAGTTGTAAGATGCTTATATTGATTTGAATGTTTTTTTGTTTCTGGACAGTGTCTCAAAAAATTGTAGACAGATTTGATTCAAATTTGGCATGTGGTTGTAACTGGTTTTCAGGGTGTGCCCTAGTTTAAGGTGACCTTAAACTCTCATGTATTAAAAAGTTATATTGAGTTTACATTATTTTTCCATAGAGTATACTGGAAATAACTTGGGAATTTCATTCAAGTTTTTCATGTATATGTAACTGGCCCCAGGTAAGTGCGTTACAATAAGGTGACCTTAAACTCCTAGTAATAACAAAATTATATTTACTTTAAGTTTGGCAATTTTTCAACAGTATTTCAAACACTGCAATTCTAAGCATTTTTCAAGTTGTGGATGTAACAAACCGTGAACAAAACCTACAGGAAAAGATTCCCTTAAACTTCGTTACAGCAGCAAACTAACTTTGAGTTTAAGGTTGGGACAATTTTTGGTGTTTGAAAGATATTTAATGTGCTAATTAAGACTTCAAGCTTTTGATATCCATCATGTACATCTGTCTACACAAAAAAAATCTCTTTTGTAAGGTAAATTCCTGATATTTGATAATCTTATCAGTTTAAGGTTGCATTACTTTTGTGTCACTAGCAGCTATGTTGTAGGACAAATATGATCAGTGTCGTTGTCACACTTCCTACACTAGAGTATCTCAAAATTAGCATCATGGATTAAATTCAAATTTGGCATGTGCATTTAATTGGTCCTCAAGGTGTTCCCTATTTTAAGGTGACCTTAAACTCCCACTAGTAACGTATTTATATTGATTTTAAGTTTTTCCGTTTCGAGACAGTATCTCATAAATTTGTTGACGGATTCAATTCAAATTTAGCATGTGGTTGTAACTGGTATTCAAGGTGTGTCCTATATTAAGGTGGCCTTAAACTCCTCTGTCTGAAAGAATTATGTTCAGTTTAAGCTTTTAACTTTTCCATAGAGTATACTGAAGGATTTTAAGTTTTTCCGTTTCCAGATAGTATGTTGAAAATGGGTTGATGGATTCTATTCAAATTTGGCTTGTGGTTGCAACTGGTATTCAAGGTGTGTCGTATTTTAAGGTGACCTTAAACTCCCATGTATAAAGGAAGTATGTTGAGTTTAAGTTTTTACTTTTCCATAGAGTATACTGAAGGTAACTTAAAAAATTCCATTCAAATTTTTGCATATATCTTTAACTTGCCATAGATAAGTACCACATATTAAGGTGACCTTAAACTCCCAGGACTAACACATTGAGAGTGTCATTGTCACACTTCCTTTCCAGACAGTATCCCAAAAATGGCATGATGGATTAAATTCATATTTGGCATGTGGATGTAACTCGTACTCAAGGTGTGCCCTGTTTTAAGGTGATCTTAAACTCCCACTTGTAACATACTTATATAGATTTTAAGTTTTTCCGTTTCCAGACAGTATCTCAAAAGTAGGTTGATGGATTCTATTCAAATTTGGCATGTGGTTGTAACTGGTATTCAAGGTGTGTCCTATTTTAAGGTGACCTTAAACTCCCATGTATAAAAGAATTATGTTGAGTTTAAGCTTTTAACTTTTCCATAGAGTATACTCAAGGTAAGTTAAGAAATTTCATTCAAGTTTTGCATGTGTATGTAACTGGCTATAGATAAGTGCCATACATTAAGGTGACCTTAAACTCCCAGTAATAACACATTTTTAGTGTCGTCATCACACTTCCTTTCCAGACAGTATCTCAAAAATGGCATGATGGATTAAATTCCAATTTGGCATGTGGATGTAACTGGTGATCAAGGTGTGCCCTGTTTTAAGGTGACCTTAAACTCCCACTAGTAAAGTACTTATATTGATTTTAAGTTTTTTCGTTTCTTAGATAGTATGTTGAAAATGGTTTGATGGATTCTATTCAAATTTGACATGTGGTTGAAACTGGTATTCAAGGTGTGTTCTATTTTAAGGTGACCTTAAACTCCCATGTATAAAAGAATTATGTTGAGTTTAAGCTTTTTCTTTTCCAGAGGTTGCTGAAGATAACTTCAAAATCAAAAATAATCTCCAAACGTGTTAAACATTATCACCAATGGCTACGTACTGCCATTCCTTTCAAAGCCAAATTTGGTCAGATTCCCTCTGATCCTGTCAGAGTACAAGGCCCATCAAAAAGACCAAGCCCTGGCCGCTTGTATCCAGTCTCTTCTGTTAAAAAACGCAATCGAAAGGGTGGAAAATGTAAAATCTCTTGGGTTTTACAGTCGCCTGTTCCTAGTACCCAAGCCTCACCAAAGGTGGAGGCCAGTCATAGACCAAAGCAGGCTCAATACTTTTCTACACGTAGAAAAGTTCAAAATGGAAACTCCAGAGTCCATCAGGACCTCCCTGATTCCAGGGGAGTGGGTATCGTCGGACGCTTACCTACACATCCCCATCCACCCAAACTCAAGGAAATACCTACAAGGTTTTGCTACAAGTCACAGGTGTTCCAGTTCACCTCCCTCCCATTCGGACTAGCCACAGCCCCCCAGGTCTTTACAATGATTGTAAAGGAAGTGAAACAAATGGCCCTCTCCAGAGGACTCGGAGTCCACCAATACCTGGACGACTGGCTGATCAGGTCCCAGTCTCAGGAGGACGCCCAAGTGAACACTCAGGCGGTGGTAGACCTAACTCAGTCCTTGGGTTGGATAATAAATCAGGAAAAATCAGAACTGAAACCTACTCAGGTGTTTTTGTTCGTGGGCTACGAATACCGTCTAGATTCAGCCCTTGTAAAACCCACTCCAGAGAGATGGCTCAAACTTCAGGATTTGATCCTAAGACTCAAGTCAAAACATGTTTTGACTGCAAGATGTTTGATGTCGCTAATTGGGTTGCTTGCCTCAACGGAGAAAATGGTCCCGTAGGGACGCCTTCACATGAGGCCCTTTCAGTTTCATCTCAAGGAGCACTGGAGATTTCCTCAGTCGCTGGACAACCTCCTTCCTTGGACAGAATCCATTGCAGCCCACCTAGATTGGTGGCAAAATCCCTCAAACGTGATGAAAGGTGCAGACCTTCATCCCAAGGACCACAGTATCCAACTTTTTACCGACGCCTCAAACGAAGGTTGGGGCGCTCACTTAGATCAAAATTCTACAAAGGGTCTGTGGTCAGATCGGGAAAAAAGGCTACACATAAACGTCCTAGAATTGAAGGCGGTCTCACTGGCCCTTCGAGACTTCAAGGACCAGTGCCAGAACCAAACAGTGCTAGTTGCGACGGACAACTCAACAGTGGTAGCCTACATCAACAAACAAGGAGGAAATCGCAGAGATGTGTGCTCTCCTGTGGAAGATTATGACCTGGTGCCATCACTACCACATAACATTGAAAGCCAGACACATCCCAGGGTGCCTGAATGTGATGGCCGACCTGCTGTCCAGGTCCAACCAAGTGCAGTCAACAGAATGGTCTCTGCATCCGCAGGTGTTCAAACAGATCTGCCAGAAGTGGTTCACACCTCATGTAGACTTATTTGCCACTCACCTGAACCACAAACTTCCACTGTACGTATCTCCTGTCCCAGACCCAAATGCTTGGGACATAGATGCTCTAAACATAAACTGGACGAGCCTCACTGCCTATGCTTACCCTCCTACGGCTCTCCTTCACAAGGTGATCCAAAAGATCAAGCAGTGCCATTGCCTGATCATCGTAATAGCCCCAGGCTGGCCAGGGATGCCCTGGTTTTGGGACCTAGTGCAGCTCTCAACAGAGATCCCACTACAACTCCCAGTGTCAACGACCCTACTCAAACAGTCCCACAAGTATGTGTTCCACAACAACCCACAACAGCTGAACCTCCACGCCTGGTGTCTAGGAGCGGACAACTCCAAGAACAAGGCTTCTGTGTGGAGGTGGCAGAGAGAATTGCTGCTCCTCAGCGGTCATCAATAAGGACCATCTACAAGTCAAAGTGGGCCCTATTTGAAAAATGGTGCAGAGAAAATTTGGTGGATTTCTCCACTCCATCTGTGAAACAAATCTCAGATTTTTTCATGTACCTGTACCAAGACCTAAACAGGCGCCCCTCGATCATTGATGGTTACAGGACTGCAATCGTTGACACTTTGGGCCCAACGGCCCACCATATTGCACACAATGCAGACCTTCATAGGTTACTCTCCAGTTTCCACAGGGATCGTCCAAAAAGTTCCAGAAATCTTCCTAAGTGGAACCTTTCTGTTGTTCTCAATGAGCTCACAAAAGCACCCTTTGAGCCTATGAAAGACACAGACCTCAAACATCTTACCCTCAAAACTGCTTTCTTGCTAGCTTTGGCCTCCGGCAAATGCCGCAGCGAAATCCATGCCTGGGTCGCAAACAAAGTATCTAATCTAGGCCAATGGGAAAAGGTCGCCTTGTTCCCTTCTTCTGATTTCATAGCCAAAAACCAACTAGCAAGAGAAGGTTCTCAAAGTGTGTCTCCGGTGACTATTCCTGCTTTGACTACCATTGTAGATAGACAATTCAAAGAAGACCAGACCCTGTGGTACTATTTGGATCGAATCAAAGACCTGAGGGGGTCTCGTTCCCTCCTTTTCATCTCCTTCAAGAAAGGACATACCTCAGACATCAGACCCGCTACTCTCTCTTCATGGTTGAAACAAACCATCCTACTTTGTTACAAACAAGCAGACCAAGAAGCCTTGGACTTGGTCCAAGTTAAAGCGCATGACAGCCTCTAAGGCCTTTTACGGTGGGGTATCGGTGGACCAAATCATGCAAGCCTGTCACTGGAAAGCTCACAACACTTTTACAAATTTTTACCTAAAAGACCTTACTTGGTCAGACAACGACAACAATATGTATCTGGGACCTGTAGTGGCGGCACAACAAGTCCTAGATCCTTCCCCTCAGACCAGTTGTCCTTGGAAAGAAAAAAGGGGGGGGGGGGGGCACATCCGCTACAACCAAGTCTTCAGGAGTCTATCCCAGGATCTAGGTATTCTTTTACCTTCAAGATGTTACGGGAAAAAATTATTTGTATTAAGGACTTATTAAGTTGTCATTAATCTCATATTCAGGTGGCAAAAAATTTTATGAGAATTCCAACCATTGGGCTGGTATGTCACTCATGATGGGCCCCTAGGGACCCTTAGACCTCTAAGTGAGCACTGCTGCACTTCCGTCCTACAATCAAAACATCTTGACAGTTTTAGCACTGTCTTCTATTCTATATAGGTTTTTGGCTCCTTACAGGCCCAGTCTTCGGGATTGGGGCACTGTAAATGGGACTCAGACTGGTATTTCTAACACTATTCTAATATAATTATTACTTCAAATCTAAGAAAAAAATGACATTCCTTCCAGTCTCAGCTGTAATCCCGCCACCGGGCGGTTGGATTCAGCATTGAGTCCCACATGGTAAGCTATTGTAGCGTAATAAAATTGAAAATTTTAATTACTTAAATGTAGCTTTTATAAGCTACAAGCTTACCATGTGGGACTGAGAAGAGTCCCACCCTGCCTCCCCGCTGTTTACAGCTGAGGGGTAGGTTTTAGAAAATTTCAATGAGAAAGTAGGGCGATTGGTCAGAAGTTATCACGTGACGACAACTAGAGGCTACGGCCAACCATAAATGTCTTTTTTTCTTAGAGGTTGGCCGTGATGCCTTGTGGCCATCCGAGTACAGGATTGAGTCCCACATGGTAAGCTTGTAGCTTATAAAAGCTACATTTAAGTAATTAAAATTTTTAAATTTACAGTATTTTGTTTGAATATGTTATTCAGCCACTTTTAGGTCAGCTATAACATGGTATACCTGTAGTTCATTGCATAGCGGAGCAATAGCTACCTTAAGGTTCTCACTGTTGAGTAAATCATTTGTAACTTGAAAACTATTACATTTACAGTATTTTCTTTGAAGATTTTGTTTACCTTCTTTTCAGTCTTCTATAACATAGTGAAATTGCAGATGTGTAGCTCATTGCATAGCTGAGCAATAGCTATATTCAGGTTCTCACTGTTGAGTAAATCAGTTGTAACTCGAAAACTATTGCATTTAGAGATTTGTTTGAATATGTTATTCACGTACTTTTCAGTCATCTGTAACATAGTGAAATTGCAGACCTGTAGCTCATTGCACAGCTTAGTAATAGCTACTTTGAGGTTCTCACTGATGAGTAAATCAGTTGTTACTTCAAATTATTGCATTAAGAGAATTTTGCTTAAATATGTTATTCTTTTACTTTGGGGTTAGCTATAACATAGTGAAATGTAGACCTGTAGCTGATTGCATAGCTGGGCAATAGCTACTTTCAGGTTTTCACTGTTGAGTAAATCAGTTCTACCTTGAAAACTATTGCATTTACAGTATTTTCTTTATATATCTTATTCACCTACTTTTCAGTCTTCTATATCATAGTGAAATTGCAGACCTGTAACTCATTGTATAGCTGAGAAAAAGGTACTTTCAGGTGATCACTGTTGAGTAAATCAGTTGTAACTTAAAAGCTATAATTGTATAATTGTATTTTGTTTGCATTTGTTATTCAGCTCCTTTTAGGTCAGCTATACCATTGTAAAATTGCAGGCCAGTAGGTCATTGCATAGCAGAGTAACAGCTACTTTGAGGTTATCACTGTTGAGTAAATGAGGTATAACTTGAAAACTATTGCAGTTACAATATTTTGTTTAAATATGTTATTAGCCTACTTTTGAGTCAGCTATACCATAATAAAATCCCAAAAATTTTAGACCTGTAGCTCATTGCATAGCTGAGTAATAGCTACTTTCAGATTCTCACTGTTGAGTAAATCAGTTGTAGCTTAAAAACTATTGCATTTACACTATTTTCTGTAGATAGGTTATTCACCTACTTTTCGGTCAGCTATAACAGCTATAACCTGATAACTATTGCATTTACAGTATTTTGTTTGAATATGTTTTACACCAACATTTTACTCAAACATGGTACTTTACTTTGGAATGCCATTTGCAGGGTACAGTTTTTGTGTCCTTTTCTTCCTTCACTTCTACTCAAGACACACATCAGCTGACACAGAGCCCGTTCACGGGCACTGATTGCTTGTTTCCTTTTTATGTCTTATACATGTTCAAGTGCACATTTCTCTCATAGTCGATTGACGACTGTGCATATGATACCTGGAACAATGTCTATAAAAGATACATTTTATTGCGTTAATACATCCTATCCAATGGACAATAGCTTATCCGGTCGGCGCGGACTGGCCTGCCAAACATCAGAAAAAGACGTCCTGTGTCTCCACCGGCCAGGCCGGCCCAGTACTGTGCACTCGCCAGATGGCGTGTCGTACTTTTTTCCTGTCTAGACAGAGTGACGTCATAGCATCTTTTTTCGTTTTGGCGCATGTACTTGTGGCACGGATTATCTCAGTGAATTTTAATTCAAGTATTTTGTGAGAACTCCCTTTTATTTCATTTTATAATTTTGTGTACGGATTCTAGAAGACTTATAGCACATTATGTCTTCTCCCAGTCAACGTAGGGGAAGTTGTGGCCATATGATGGCAGGGTTTGATTTACATTGAGTGTGCGCGCGCTGTCGCGATAAGAAGAAGGGGACTGACACTTGTGTAGAAAAGCCTGGAGCGGATTGTCATATCTGTAAGTCTCTCACCCCAGAACAGTTATCACAGCTTTCTACGCCTACGTATAAGAATAAAAAGGAGAAGCGCGACTTGAAGTCTTCTACTCCAGCTAAGAATCCCACATCTGACACCACTCTCAGTCCCACCCGTGTAGACCCGTCCCTAGTGACGGTAATGGGGGTTGTGGATGGCCAGAGCACCTCCGGGTTGCCTGGTTTGAGTGAGAAACCAGCTGAGAAGAAGAAGAAGAGGGAGGATAAGAAGGATTCCAGCTCCAAGCCGGTCAAACCGGACAAGTCGGTTAAGGCCTCTCACCGACCTGCTGCTGACTCCACCGACCAGAAGTTGGATGCAATGGAACAGAAGTGGTCGGACCGGTTCAACCGGCTGGAGGCACTATTATTGGCCAAGACTCTGGACCGGGAGCCTACCTTCAGTGCTGTCAAGGTCACACCGACCCATGCTCCACCGGCCAGTGCTATTAGCTCTGAACCCTTTTTGAATCCTTCAGGCCAACCTTCTGTATCTTCACAGCCCTCTCACCGACCGGCTGTCTCTACCTCACCGGTCATTGACCCTGTTGAGGCGTCCACTGTTTCTAAGGCCGGATCTGACTCTTCTCAGCCTGCACACCGACCAGGAACGTCTACAGTTCCCAACCAGCCCACCAAGAGACCTTTTTCTGCTGCGTTTGATTCAACTAGAAAGGACTCTGAAAGTTCCAGTTCGGATAGATCTCCGGTTGATTTATACCCAGAGGAGGGTGAACTGTCTGATGAGCATGAAGTGTCACTTGGTGACCCCGACCAATCCCTCTCCGAGGAACAGTCGTATAGGGAGACAATGAGGGGTATACGGTCCTGGGGTGGACCCATGTTCCGGATGTAGACACTGGTGCCAAGACTTCAGACGACAACCCTTTTGCCGGACCGAAACTTCAAGCTGCTGGCAAGGTCTCCCGTCAACCTCCCTACGGATGAGTGGCTTTGTAACAAACTGTCCAAGCTCAATCTCACCCTAGTACAGGGCTATCCATCGTGTACCACTGAGGCTGGCACTCTTCAAGGGGATCAGTTTGTCCGACCGGCCAAATCCCAGAGTAAATGGTACGGTGTGCACACGGAACCTAAGAAAGACTCTAGTTCTGCAGTTAAAGCATGGAATACTGGCTCCTCCCGCATTAACAGCACCTACTTACGCATAGCTCGTCAGGCTGGCATTGCTTCCAACCCGCCTTTGTCCAGACCCATCTCCCAGGAAAATTTGAGGAAATGGGAAAGGTCAGCCCGGGAATCGTCTGTCATCTGCAATCAGGCAGCTGGGTTTAATCGCTGTTTACTAAAGGTCCAGCAGAGTGTGCAGTCTCAGCTCCGCACTATCCGGACAGAATCAAAGGGCAAGACAGCAAGCAAGGTTTCAGCAGCAACAGATGAACTTCAATTTCTGTTAGATTTCAACTCCGGTGTCTGCCAGGCAATGGCCAAAGCAATGGAACACTTAACAGACATTGTTTTTGTGAATGTGGCCAATACTACTCTGCTATGTCGAGATTCGTATTTGTCTTATCTCAAAGCTGGAGTTAAAGCTGATACGCTGAACGCCCTTAGATCTGCTCCACTAGAACTGGACACCTTATTCCTGGACTCAGTTATTAACAAGCAGAGGAAGATATAGCTAGTTTTGACAGAAACCGCTCTGGGTCGGTATACAAGAAGGGCAGATATCGCCCCTATGAAAGGCAGGATAAGAAATCTGACCCCAAGAAACCGGACCGACCTGCTTGGAAAAATATCTCCTCACATACAGAGTTGCTTCTAGGATGCGTTTTATGCGGTATCTCGCATTAATTTGCTTTTGTTCGCAGATTTCATCGGAGTATGCGGGGACGAGATTATAAAAGAACGCATTCAGCACAAGGCAATGCGGGATATATATACGAAGCGAAAAGACGAGAGATCAAGGAAATCGAAATGATGCATGGAGCGAGAGTTTGTCGAGGTTTTGAATTTTCCTTCGAAACGTTCTTCGAATAATGCATGTTGACGATGTGTAAAAGAACTCAAACATATTATGTGCTACAGCCAGTATTTAGACATATTGTACCCAAAAACATGAAATTAAGCTTAAAGTGGATGGTTATATGAAAAATGGCAGCAAGAAAAACAAAACTGACAGTAAACTGGATTGTTACCACAATAGAGTCAAGCCGGTGCTGACCCTACAGTACGTATCTGTGGGGTCTTCAAACAATGTATGTGTAGAAAATATTTTACTTGAAGATCAAAATTCACGGACAACTCATTAATATTAATGAGGTCACAGATTTTCATAATGGTTTCTTAACAATATTCAAATACTAGATGGACCACAGAGCTCATGAATATTCATATATGTGTAGAAAATATTGACAATTTCGTGGAATTTTTTAACAATATTTTACTTGAAGAATTTGTGGACTACTCATTATATTCATGAGGTCACGGTATTCTGTGGGGTTTTCCAACATATTCGTACGCATTGATGGTATAATGACTGAATTTGTGATGCCGTGACTTTAGACGAATACTTAAGACCACAATGTCGTGACAGGAGTCACTTTGATGAAAATAACCATTTTCAATATTTTTTTAAAAAATTCTATCACTATAGGCTTGAAGTTTATTTTTATTTGGCAAGACGATCGCCTGACATTTACTTTTGTACATAACTATATATAGTGGCATTGTACCAGCCTACCAGTGAACGCCCACCTTATATTTCTTCAATACAATAGAGGTCAAGGACAAATGCTTCTAAGTAAACTAAATGACTGTTCACTGGCATAAAATGAACGATAATCAATGTAATTTGTCAAAATACATAGCTTTAAAGCAAATATTATCAGACGTACAACTGCTAATTATACCATATCTATCAATTAGTATTCTGGTACAGTTACGTTATAATCAAAGCGTGTTAATAGAATTTAAAATATTATTTATTTAATTAATTTGGCAGTATTAGCTAAAAGGTGGGTGTTCAATGGTAGATAACCACTACTTATTGGGTAGCCAAGTGGCCTTGATCACTAATTAATGGAAGTCCACTGTTAAAAATGTCTAAATAAACTGAAAAAGTATTTTCCATTAGTTTAAACTTTATCATAAAGTCGTCCCCCAGAATTTTTAGCCCCTCCCCCACATTTTGTGCAGTGGTGGGGGATCGCTCCCACTTTTTCAAATTCCTAGAATCAACACTGAAAGGAATAAGTCCTGGCTTGTCAGTTGTAATGTCAAAAGATTGTACATTAAAACGTGTCAAAGGTGCTTCTTCTGTCATTCAGTTGCCTTGTGTCCAATCTGTGACAAATATCCCTCTTGTAAAAAATCTGCCTGTAGGGGCCAGACTTCAAAACTTTTGGCAAACTTGGCTGGAAAGAGGTGCCGGACCGAAAATAGTTCAAATCTTGAGAGAGGGCTACACCCTCCCCTTTCGGATCCGGCCAAACCTCACAAGGTCTCCCACTGTCAAGCCATTATGTCAATCCCCACAGGAACAGCTACCTGCTGGAGGCATTACATCAGCTTATGGACAAAAATGCAATAGAACTGGTCCACAATCAAACATCTCTAGGGTTTTTCAACCGGCTTTTTCTGGTACCCAAACCCAACAACAAGTGGAGGCCTATACTGGACCTAAGCAAACTAAATCTTTTCCTCAAGGTGGAAAAATTCAAAATGGAGACACCGGAAACCATCAGGACATCCCTCCAGCAAGGGGAGTGGGTAACCTCAGTAGACTTCAAGGATGCCTACTTCCATATACCAATACAGGAACAGTCCAGGAAATATTTCAGATTTCATGTCCAGGGCCGGACCTACCAGTTCAAAGCACTGCCATTTGGTCTGTCCACAGCGCCCATGGAGTTCACTGTCTTGGCAAAGGAGGTGAAACTGATGGCCATACACAAGGGTATAAGAATCCACCAGTACCTAGACGACTGGTTGGTCAGAGCCAGATCCCACCAAACCTGTCTCCATCACACCCAAATCCTGGTCAAGATGTGCCAGGATCTAGGCTGGCTGGTGAACTTCGAAAAATCAGAACTGGAGCCCAAACAAGGCTACCAGTTCGACCTCAGGTCTGGCCGGGTCAGACCGACACCGGACCGGTGGCAAAGTCTTCAAGGAAAAATACAAACACTGCTGTTACTACCGGCCTGTCCGGTCCGGCAGTTCATGTCCTTGATAGGTCTGTTAACAGCCACAGAGAAACAAGTTCACCTAGGCCGGTTGCACATGAGACCCATACAGTGGCATCTCAAGAACAATTGGAGGGTACCGGAATCCCTAGAGAAGGTCATCCCTCTACCCAGATTCCTGCACCCACACTTACAATGGTGGTTAAAAGAAAGCAATGTGCTCCAAGGACAACCGTTACACCCCATAAAACATGCTCTGCAAATTTTTACAGGGTGGGGCACTCATTTAAACAAGGTCACTGCAAGGGGGTCCTGGTCAGTGCCGGAAAGCAAGCTGCACATAAATTACCTGGAACTGAAAGCAGTCCTTTTGGCCTTGAAAGAGTTCCAAGACCTATGCACCAACAAAATTTTCCTAGTGGCCACAGACAATACCACAGTAGTGGCTTACATAAACAAAGAAGGAGGTATGAAGTCGGGCCCGCTGTGTGCCCTACTGTGGAGAATCTTGACCTGGTGTTCCCAGCGACAAGTGACTCTAAAAGCCAGATATATCCCTGGCCGATTAAATGTGATAGCAGACAAGCTATCCAGGCCAAATCAGACCATCCAAACAGAATGGTCCCTCCTTCCGGACGTTTTTCAAAACTTGTGCAGCAAATGGCACCGGCCTCAGATAGACCTATTTGCCACGAGGTTCAAACCACAAGTTACCTCTGTTTGTCTCTCCAGTACCGGACACCCTGGCTGTAGCAGTGGATGCACTCACCCTACCATGGGAGGATCTGGATGCATACGCCTTCCCACCGACCGCCATATTGGGCAAAGTGGTGGAGAAGTTACAAGACTCCCCGTGCAAGAGACTCATTCTGATTGCCCCGGGGTGGCCCAACATGCCTTGGTTTTGGGACTTGGTGACCATGTCCAGTCAGGTCCCTCTCAGCCTGCCCAACCTGCCCAGTCTGTTGACACAGCCCTTTAATCAGATCCCTCACAGAAATCTGACAAATCTAAATGTCCATGCATGGCTCCTAGAGCCACAAAAATCAAAGAACAGGGCTTCTCTGAGGCAGTGGCAGCAAGAATTGAGGCTCCTCAAAGAAGATCAACCAGATCAGTCTATGAGGCAAAGTGGGCCATTTTTGCGAAGTGGTGCATTACTAATCAGGTGGACTTCGGGTCACCACCTGTAAAGTCGGTGGCTGACTTCCTAATGTACCTCTTTGAGGACAAAAAGTTACAGCCCAGCACCATTGATGGATACAGGTCTGCCATTGCTGATAAACTAGGTAATACAACAGTCAATATCAGCAAAGATGATAGGGGCCACGGTGGCAGAGTGGTAACACTCTCGCCTCCCACCTATGTGGCCGGGGTTCGATCCCCGTCATGGCCGTAAGTGGGAAAGCTGGTAGTTGCTTGCCGTTGGTCGGCAGTTTACAGTACAGAACCCTAGCGAACTATATGTACTGGTTTCCTCTGCCCTTCCAACTACCCGTCGTGATATGACCTGTACAGTGTTGAAAGCGATGTAAAACCCCAAATAAACAAATAAACAGCAAAGATGATAATCTCACTCGTCTCTTGGAAAGTTTCCACAGAGATAGACCCAGAGGGCGGAGGGGAATACCCTCTTGGAACCTTTCCCTGGTATTACACTAGCTGACAAAGGGTCGTTTTGAACCTCTTAGGGAGGCATCTCTGAAGCATCTGACCTTCAAAACTGTCTTCCTTTTGGCCCTGGGCTCTGGCAAAAGAAGGAGTGAGATCCATGCATGGCAGCACAAGAACATCAGACACCAATCCGATTGGTCTAAGGTGTCCCTGTTTCCATCTCCCAGCTTTCTTTCCAAGAATCAGCTGGCCAAAGAGGGTCCAGAGAGTGTAGCCCCAGTGGTCATACCAGCCCTGGCTCCTACTCTAGATAAATCCCTCAAGTCTGACAGATCCCTGTGTCCAGTCAGAGCCTTGCGCTACTATTTGGACAGGACTTCAGACCTCAGGCAGCACAAGGAGCTAGTCTTTGTCTCCTTCAAGAAAGGCTTCGACAAAGACATCTCCCCTGCCACTATCTCCTCATGGATCAAGCAGACTGTGATCCTATGCTATGAGCTCTCTGATAATCAAGTCCACACCCTGCATCAAGTTAAAGCTCATGATGTCAGGGCCTTTGCTGCCTCTAAGGCCTTCTAGTCGGGAGTTTCCTTAGAGCAGATCTTGTCAGCTTGCCACTGGAAATCCCATAATACCTTCACACAGTTTTATCTGAAGGACGTGGCCTGGGCTGATTCAGAGCTCTTCTATTTAGGCCCTGTAGTGGCTGCTCAGCAGATCCACCAAACAACTAGGGCCTAGAGGAGATTTGTAAATATGTAAATAGTGTACATACAGTTAAGCAAAAAAAAAACAAAAAAAAAAACTCAGACGTGCTTCCTTCGGGAGGTTTATTTCTTCTCAGGGGACTGAACTCAGCCCTCTCTTCCCCTACCTCAGAGCAGGTCTGTCAAAAAAGGGGGGTGGGTGGGTAAGTCGGTTGGACCGGTTAACTGGTATCTGTTGACCGACTATAGCCTTAAGGGTTTCCTGACCTCAGGGTCGACCCAGGCCTGACAAGTTGTTAGTTTATTTTAATAGTTCATTTAAGTCCCTAGTAACTTACCCGCCTACCAAGCGGTAGTTATTCAGCTATTGTCCATTGGATAGGATGTATTAACGCAATAAAATTGCAAATTTAATAAGTAAATTAAATTTTTATAAGTTAATACCCTATCCAATGGACACACAAGACCCTCCCACCAACCCCGCTATCAGTCTACTAGGGGTCTAATTGGTTTAGACAACAAAAAAAGATGCTATGACGTCACTCTGTCTAGACAGGAAGGAAGTACGACACGCCATCTGGCGAGTGCACAGTACTGGGCCGGCCTGGCCGGTGGAGACACAGGACGTCTTTTTCTGACGTTTGGCGGGCCGGTCCGCGCTGACCGGATAAGCTATTGTCCATTGGATAGGGTATTAACTTATAAAAATTTAATTTACTTATTAAATTTGCAATTTTATTGCACTACAATAGCTTACCATGTGGGACTGATTGATGTTCTCGGATGGCCGCAAGCCCGGCCAACGTCTAAGAAAAATAGACATATATAGTTTGCCATAGCCTCAGGTTGCCTTCTTGTGATCTCTATGAGATCTCTTCCTACTTTCTTGTTGGCCGCATGTTTTTGGTAGCTTCTCTTATAAACAGTGATATTTTCTTCTATTTCTCAGCACATACGTATTGTTGGATGATGATTTTTAGCCATTTTGTTTAAAATACCTTATACATTATTCTGTGAAAGTTACGTTTCGATAGGATAAGTATTTTTGCTTATTTTTGGTGTTTTGAGTTTTTCTCGGTTCAGGCTTTGTCAAAAGTCCTCCCACCAAGCAAAGTGTCATCACTTCTGCTTTTCTTTCGACTCTCATAACTATTGCCCCACATGCAGGGAATCTGGCAAGGGTGATGGCTCCTGTGTCACGTTCGAATCTCCTTGTGGTATTTGTGCTGCCTTCTCAGAAGAGCAGTTGATAAAAATCACCCACAGGAAACGTTATGTAAAAAAGCAGAAGCGAGACAATACCAAAGATGAACTCGATCTCTGAGGGGATGAGGATGTCGAGTGCTTCACTGGATCTCAGGCACACCTTGAGAGTGCTGCCGACAATTTGTTTACGTCTCCACCACATCCTCAGCCCCTACCCTTGGAGTCATTATCTGTGAAAACACCAGCAAAATCTGTCCCACCAAACCCAGGTACTGCCTTACAACAGAAAATCGAGTCCAAGCTCGAAAAGACACTTTTAACATCCAGTTACAGCAACAAATGGGTGTTTTCCAGGCTTTCATGCTAGAGGTATTTCAGTCTCTCCGAGACGAATTTACGTCTTTTCAAAAGACATCTAAACAAACAGAAGTGGAGGTGGATCAGACCTCCGCTTCGGCCTCTAAGCCTGGTCCCTCGAATCAAGCTGTAACTCTGGACCCACCCCCTCCGAGACCTCGGCCTACCTCACACTCAGTTGAGGCTATGGAGGTGGACTATGGTCCCTCCCTGACACCACGTCTCGGTGCTATTCAATCTCAACATGACAACGCATCAGATCAGCATTCAGGTCTATCCGATGAACCTACTAGGGTGGCATCGGCTAGGCCTAAAAAGCATTCTCACTCTCATAAAAAGCATGACATTGAACCGAGGTCCGCCTCGGATCAGTATTCAGGTCAATCCGATGAGCCTTGAGTTGCATCGTCTAGACCTAAAAACATGCAGATAGAAGCAAACACAAAGTGAGGTCCAGATATGTGTCTTCATCTTCAGAGGAGGATCAGTCCTCTGCACCCAGACACAGGTCTTCAAAGCCTTCTTAGGCTCATTCTGATCAAGACCAATCTCAACACGATCCAGACCCCCCCCCCCCCCCCCCCCTTATTATAGGGAAGTAGCCTTGTCTGACGTTCCCTCTCAATATGCTGAGGAAGTGGGCACCTTTAGACGTATTCTTGACCTCCCTGATCCTAGGGAGTCCATGCCTTGGTCCTCCACTTCTGTCATGGAGCTGGACGATGAGAAAGGCCGACAGGAGCTTAGGCCAAGAGGCTCTTCTTCTATGCTCCCCCTCAGCTCGGTTATCAAAGATGACTTTGATAAATTTGAGCATGATTTTCAGGCTGCTAATTTACCTGAGGGTAAATATATGAAACGTCCGCCTTCCACTGCTAAGTGGTACAAGGTGGGACAGCCTTGTTATGAGGACAAAATTCAGGAGTTGAATATGGATTTTGCAAAAATCTGTATCACTCCTAAACCCTCTGGGGCCCCTATGGGCAAGGTTCCCCTACCAATTCTCAAGGAATTAGAGCATCAAGCTAGGCAGAATATTTCCACCCTCAACTTTACTGCTGCCTTTGCCAAGACTTCCTCTTTCTGTAATGGCACTCTAGAGAAGTGTCAATACAGCCTAAAGTCAACCTTTAAGAAGGTTAAATCCCAAATCCAGAAAGGTGCCAATCCTGAGAAAGCAGCCAAACGTGGATAAGAACAAGCCTGTGAATATTTGGACATCTGGAATAAGACTGTTCTTATTCAACACAGAGCTCTTACATACCTCAGCAAATCCTTGGCCCATATACTCCAGAGGGAGCTATATACTATGGGTAACACCGGCTTGCTAAGGCGCGAAGCCGAGATGACCCTTTTACAACCACAACTAGCGGAAACGAGACGCCAGGAACTTAGGAACTCGCCCTTTTGGCACTCCTCCTTGTTCAAGCCTCAGCTAGTTAAGGAGGGAGAAGACTTCCTCCTCAAAAAAGGCACCTCTAAAGACTCTCAGGGTTTTGGACCCTATCAAAACAAGCCCTTTTGTGGTCCCCACAACAAGAAAAGAGGCTCCTACAGGAAACGCCCCTATGGGGGCAACTCCTCACAAAGCAGTAACCAATCGTTTTCCTCAGGCAGGGGGAAACCGAACTTTAGAGGCTCCAAGGGTCGTTTTCGACCCCACTCTAGGGGACGAGGGCGTGGAAACCCCTTCCCCCAATGACTCCTTAAAGGCCTCTCTCAGTCCACTTGTAGGAGGTTACCTCTGTTCTTTCAGAAGAGACTGGTAAACAAACAAATGTTCATCCAACATGTTAAACATTATCACCAATGGCTACGTTCTGCCATTCATTTCAAAACCAAGTCTGGTCAGATTCCCTCTGATTCGGTCAGAATACAAGGCTCTTCAAAAAGATCAAGCACTGGCCACTTGTATCCAGTCTCTTCTGTCAAAGAACGCAATAGAAAGGGTGGAAAATGTAAAATCTTTTGGGTTTTACAGTTGCCAAGCCTCACCAAAGGTGGAGGCCAGTAATAGACTTAAGCAGGCTCAACACTTTTCTATTTCAGATCTGTCAAAAGTGGTTCACTCCTCATCTAGATCTATTTGTCACTCATCTGAAACACAAACTTCCACTGTACGTGGCTCCAGTCCCAGACCCAAATGCTTGGGACATAGATGCTCTGAACATAAAGCGGACGGGTCTCACTCCCTATGCTTACCCTGCAACGGCTCTCCTTCACAGGGTGATCCAAAAAATCAGGCAATGCCATTGCCTGATCATCGTAATAGCCCCAGGCTGGCCATGGATGCCCTAGTTTTGGGACCTAGTGCAGCTCTCAACAGAGATCCCACTTCAACTTCCAGTTTCAACAACTCTTCTCAAACAGTCCCACAATTATGTGTTCCACAGCAGTCCACAACATCTCAACCTCCACGTCTGGTGTCTAGGAGTGGACAGCTCCAAGAACAAGGCTTCTGTGTGGAGGTGGCAGAGATAATTGCTGTGCCTCAGAGGTCATCAACAAGGACCATCTACAAGTCAAAGTGGGTTCTATTTGAGAAATGGTGCAGAGAAAATTTGGTGGATTTCTCCACTCCCTCTGTGAAACATCTAAACAGGCGCCCCTCGACCATTGATGGTTACAGGACGGCCATTGTTGACACTTTGGGCCCAGCGGGGCACCATATTTCACAAAGCTCAGACCTTCACAGGTTACTCTCCAGTTTTCACACGGATCGTCCCAAAATTTTCAGGAATCTTCCAAAATGGAACCTTTCTGTTGTACTCAATGAGCTCACAAAAGCACCCTTTATGAAAGACACAGACCTCAAACATCTTACTCTTAAAACTGCTTTCTTGCTAGCTTTGGCCTCCGGCAAGCGCCGCAGCGAAATCCATGCCTGCGTTGCAAACAAAGTATCTAATCTAGGCCAATGGAAAAAGATTGCCTTGTTCCTTTCTTCTGACTTTATAGCCAAAAACCAACTAGCAAGAGAAGGTTCCCAAAGTGTGTCTCTGGTGACTATCCCTGCTTTGACTACCATTGTAGATAAACAATTCAAAGAAGACAGGACCTTGTGTCCAGTGCGGGCCCTGAGGTACTATTTGGATCGAACCAAAGACCTGAGAGGGTCTCGATCCCTCCTTTTCATCGCCTTCAAGAAAGGACACACCTCAGACTACTCTTTCTTCTTGGTTGAAACAAACAGACTTGTTATAAACAAGCACACCAACAAGCCTTGGACCTGGTCCAAGTTAAAGCGCATGACATTAGGGCCTTTGCGGCCTCTAAGGCCTTTTACGGTGGGGTATCGGTGGACCAAATCATGCAAGCCTGTCACTGGAAAGCTCACAACACATTTACTAATTTTTACCTAAAAGACCTTACTTGGTCAGACAACGACAACAATATGTATCTGGGTCCAGTAGTGGCGGCACAACAAGTCATAGACCCTTCCCCTCAGACCAGTTGTCCTCGAAAAGAAAAGAGGGGGGGGGGGGGGGGGGCCACATCCGCTACAACCAAGCCTTCAGGAGTCTAATCCCGGTATAGGTTTACCTCTTAGGATGTTATGGGTAAGGTATTTTTTTATTATCAGTATATATAGTCTATTATGTATTAAGGACTTATCAAGGTTGTCATTAATCTCATGTTAGGTGGCAAAAATTATGAGAATTCCAAGCCTAGGGCTTGTTTTCTATCGTGGATTGCCCCTAAGGGCTTTACTCTTTGTAAGTGAGCACGGCTGCACGTCTCTCCTACAATCAAAACATCCAGACAGTTTTTTAGCACTGTCACTCATTCAATTCAGGTTTTTGGCTCTTTACAGGCCTGGTCTTCGGGATTGGGGCACTGTAAACGGGACTCAGACTGGTATTTCTAAACATTCATTCTAATCTATTACTTCAAAATCTAAGAAAAATTCACATATCTTCCAGTCTCAGCTGTAATCCCTCCACCAAGCGGTTGGATTCATCATTCAGTCCCACATGGTAAGCTATTGTAGCGCAATATAATTGAAAATTTTGATTACTTAAATGTAGCTTTTATAAGCTACAAGCTTACCATGTGGGACTGAGGAGAGTCCCACCATGCCTCCCCGCAGTATTACAGCTGAGGGGTATGGTTAGAATTGCAACGAGAAAGTAGGAAGAGATCTTGTAGAGTTCCACGAGAAGGCAACCTGAGGCTACGGCCAACTATAAATGTCTATTTTTCTTAGACGTTGGCCGGGCCTGCGGCCATCTAAGAACAGCAATCAGTCCCACATGATAAGCTTGTAGCTTATAAAAGATACATTTAAGTAATCAAAATTTTCAAATTTGCATTTTCTGTGGTGTTTCAATTGATATATGTGATAGTTCATACAGTTAAGTCGAAAGTTTTCTTTTTAATCAGTGGATCACTGAACCTACATCTTTTTTCTGGTAGAAATATAGAACTTATCCTTACTTTGTTCAAAGCTGACATTAAACCAGCAGTTTTTCTGCTCCCATACACAGATCCACATGTGACAGCTTTGGTAAACTGCGATGCTTAAATCATAAAATTACATTTGCATTCATCATATAATTATCAAAGTGAAAATTGAAAAAAAATATATATATATATTGAGAGCCAGGCAAAACAATGAAATAAACAAGGATACTATTGGAATGAATCTCTGCTGTATATGTTATAGTGTAACTAAATCTAACAAATGACTCTGCATTGCCCAGTTCATGGTAGATCATCAACATAGCATATGTTATGTCAGGAAATACTGCATGCCTTCAATAAACTTGAGATTATATTTTGGAAGTGAACTTCCCTCACAAATAACGTACTTTCTCCATAAATATGTGTCACAATGTTGTCACACTAAAGTCACTCTTACAACATGTGTTTTGTAATTTTTGTATTTGATGTTACAGAAAAGTCTTTCTTGGGTGCAAAAAAAGTAACCTCTCTAAAAAGTATGCCATTAAAGTGATGAAGAAGGATGAAATGGTGAACAAGAATATGGCAAGTCAAGGTGTGTCTTGGGTTTTGGTAAAATTCAAATTAATCGGTGTAAAACTTTTCAGTATTTTAGATTCAAATCAGGTTCAGTCTACAACCATTGCAAAATCCTTCCCTTTTGCACTTTAAATCACTGAGGAACTTCTATCCAGAAGAAAGTTTGAGTGTAAAATCCAGATTTATAAAATCAGCAAGGACAGGATTGATCCTTTAAATTTTATGGATCTGTGTATGTTAACCTAACGCCCTATTCACACTACAGATGGTACGTCCCGCAGTTTTCTCGGCGGTGGAGCCGCCTCCAGATCACCCCATTTCGTCCGAGCTGTTCACACTACAGGCAAACGGCCACTGATTAGACACGGTTTTTAACTGTCAATAACAGTTGGATGACTGTACTACAAACGTTGGTCACTGAGAGACAACCTCCATTAACCTCAACTCATCTTTGGGCAAACGCTTGACCAAACGACCAATACCTTATGTCACTGTATTACACCAAAAGACAACCAAATCACATCCTTATGTACACTGGACCACACCTTTGGTTACCATAGTAAGAAATTCATACGTGAAATCGTCTGCGCATGCTCAAGGTACCGAAATCAAAGGCGGAAATTTGAAACTTTTCGAAACAAACGTGGGACTCGCAAGGTAATGGACAGTTCACCACTGACTTGCTAGGTTTCATACAGACATCAGACGGTGCTTCTAGCAGCGTTCGAAATGGCCAGTGGCCCGAGGCAACTAAGTATCACGGTGGCCCTATATTTTTGAGAACTTCTTAGCCTGGTTGGCCAGTAAAATAAAATAATTTACTACAGGTAGAATACTTTAGTTTTTAAAAAAATAACCGAAAACTTTAGAACATTTAGAACGTTTCCACTGTTCATATATTAGCCGTCCAAATCGAAAGAATATTCTGTGTGAGGCTTTCGTTCCTGTCTTTTGGTTTGTTGTTTTGATCCATTTTGGTGCGTTTTAGGCTGTTTGACTGAATTTTCTATACCATTAGTACAATTTAACACCCTGTCTTATAAGGTTTTGATGAAGTTCTCGGTCATCTGTTTGATGAAGCAACAGAGGAATTTTGTTGGTTAATGTATAAAAATAAAGGGAAAATGTGATTGACCAATGAAATGGCCATTGATGAAGATTTTTTTTCTTGTTTTTTTTTTCTCTTTTGCTGATTATGAGTCAGATGACGAGTCTGATTATGGCTCTTATAACTTCTGTAAATTAATAGTTTTACACCTGTTTTTTTTTTGACAAGTAATGTTGTATTGTAAGCTGTATGTTGAATGTATGTAAGTATGTTGAATAAAAAAAAAAATTGATTTTTATTTGTAAATTTCTTCATTTTTAAATTTAAGATCTGGCCAGCAACTTTTCAGTTGGGCCATTAACTTTTTTAAGTTACTGGTCCTGTTGGCCAGCAACATTTTTGTATGAGTCGTGGACACTGGATTCAAGGACAGGGACGTTTCACCAAATGCAGTTTTCCGCGGGTGATATTGCTTGTAATGTGAATGGGGTATAACAGGGTTTTATGATTCTTGTGCAAGCTAAATCTTACTAGACTTACCTGCTGCATCAGAGTTTTCAGTTGAAAATGTTACTGTGTATTTTAAACATCCTGGCACAGGCATAGTACCTTCACTTATAAATCCTTTAAGTGCGTAATATAAATTGGTGCCAACCCAAGTAGAGTAGTTAAACCTGAATAAATACACATATATAAAGTTACAAAGCAAGATAGGGATTACACACTGATGATATGGACTACTTCCCCTACTACTGTGATAATTGCTTTTCTTGTTCCACTCTCA
Organism: Sabellastarte sp. h YS-2021; assembly: GCA_964017235.1. NCBI lineage: Eukaryota > Metazoa > Annelida > Polychaeta > Sabellida > Sabellidae > Sabellastarte > Sabellastarte sp. h YS-2021. Next base: position 62,790,507 of record OZ024934.1, on the reverse strand, counting down.
TTGGTGGGTGATTGTAGTGTCAGTTTTATAATGTGTTGTCCCTGATAAAAGTTGTTTATAAACTGTGTTGTACTTACAGTTATTGCTGAGAGAGATGCCCTGGCTGTTTCCAAAAGTCCCTTCATTGTACATCTTTATTACTCACTCCAGTCCCAACAGAACATCTATCTGGTGAGTCTGCTGATACCAGTCCTATCTACATTTTTGAGGATGATATAATATCAGAGTTATAAGAGTTGTTATTTTTAACCCCAGCCTGGTCATCCCCTGCACCATCTTTGGGGTGCAATAGGAGACATAAAGCTTGTGGGTGTTCCACAGCTTAATGCAATGCCTGTTTTTTCACCAATTTTCAGGGTTTTTTTTTTTTTTTTTTTGCAGGGATGGGTGTATATGGTAACAACTGTTGCCATGGCAACACTTTTAAGATTTGGGTTTTGGGGTTGTAAAGTTTTTTTCACCCCACAGCCCTTGGGGGCTGTAGGGGTATTGTTTTCACACACGGCGTCCAGATGGGCATTCGGGTGGGCAGGCGGGCGGGCAAGTATATGGTGGGAAAAGTTTGTCTGGACTGTACATGGTAGGGACATTGGTTAGGGGGTGTAGGTGTATATCATGGTGTGACCTTTAACTTTTGCTCTGCCAAAGTGTGTTCACCTTACATTTTTATGTCAGCTGACTTGTCAGTCAGCTGACATTATGTTGTCACTCTGCGGTGTGGGCGTACGCGTCCGTGTCCGCGTGAACAACTTCTTCTCCAAAACTACAAGGCCTAGAGACATGCTGTTTTTTTTAAAAGATACCTTATCTATCGAGGATGAAAAATTGTTCAAGGCATGCAAATCTGTCTGTTCGTCTGTTTGCTAGAGACATTACAAGGGGGGTACCCCCACCAAAAGTGTGAAAATTTCAACACTTTATCACAATTTTCTCAGTGACTATTGCAGGGATTTCTCTCATATCTTGCATATATGTACTAGGCCAGAGGTAGATTCTCTTGTGTGAGTATGAGACTTGGATCTGTCTTATTTTTTTTTTAATAAATTTTTTTAATAATTTTTAATGCATTAAAATTCATGAAATCATGCACTAAATCACTTATAACTTGAAAAGTGTTGCATTTAGAGCATTTTGTTAAAATATGTTATTCAGCTACTTTTTTCATAGCTACAACATGGTGAGTAACTTGGGTGTCTGTCTCAATAGCTAAGTGAGTAATAGCTACTTTTGGGCTTTTCAGTAACTACCATCTTGAGTAAAATCATTTGTAACTTGAAAACTATTGCATTTAGAGAATTTCGTATAAATATGTTATTCAGCTACTTTTGGGTCAGCTATAACATAGTCAAATTTCAGACCTGTAGCTCATGGCATAGCTGAGTAATAGCTACTTTTAGGTTATCACTGTTGAGTAAATCACTGATAACTTGAAAACTATTGCATTTGGAGTATTTTGTTTCAATATGTTATTCACCTATTTTGGGGTCAGCTATAACATAGTAAAATTTCAGATCTGTGGCTCATGGCATAGCTGAGTAATAGCTACTTTGAGGTTATCACTGTTGAGTAAATCACTTATAACTTGAAAACTATTGCATTTACAGAAATTTGTGTAAATATGTTATTCAGCTACTTTTGGGTCAGCTATAACATAGTGAAATTACAGACCTGTAGCTCATGGCACAACTGAGCAATAGCTATTTTCAGGTACTGTATGTTGAGTAAATCAGTTGTAACTTGAAAAATATTGCATTTGGAGTATTTTGTTAAAATATGTTGTTCACCTGCTTTTGGGTCAACTATAACATAGTGAAATTACAGACCTATAGCTCATGGCATAGCTGAGCAATAGCTATTTTCAGGTTCTCACTACTGAGTAAATCAGTTGTAACTTGAAAACTATTGCATTTACAGTATTTTGCTTAAATATGTTGTTCACCTACTTTTGGGTCAGCTATAACATAGTAAAATTTCAGACATGTAGCTCATGGCATAGCTGAGTAATAGCTAATTTTAGGTTATCACTGTTGAGTAAATCACTTATAACTTGAAAACTATTGCATTTAGAGTATTTTGTTTCATATGTTATTCACCTATTTTGGGGTCAGCTATAACATAGTAAAATTTCAGACATGTAGCTCATGACATAGCTGAGTAATAGCTACTTTGAGGTTATCACTGTTGAGTAAATCACTTATAACTTGAAAACAATTGCATTTACAGAAATTTGTGTAAATACGTTATTCAGCTACTTTTGGGTCAGCTATAACATAGTGAAATTACAGACCTGTAGCTCATGGCACAGCTGAGCAATAGCTATTTTCAGGTACTGTATGTTGAGTAAATCAGTTGTGAGTTGAAAAATATTGCATTTGGAGTATTTTGTTAAAATATGTTGTTCACCTACTTTTGGGTCAGCTATAACATAGTGAAATTACAGACCTATAGCTCATGGCATAGCTGAGTAATAGCTACTTTTAGGTTATCACTGTTGAGTAAATCACTTATAACTTGAAAACTATTGCATTTAGAGTATTTTGTTTCAATATGTTATTCACCTATTTTGTGGTCAGCTATAACATAGTAAAATTTCAGACCGGTAGCTCATGGCATAGCTGAGTAATAGCTACTTTGAGGTTATCACTGTTGAGTAAATCATTTATAACTTGAAAACTATTGCATTTACAGAAATTTGTGTAAATACGTTATTCAGCTACTTTTGGGTCAGCTATAACATAGTGAAATTAGAGACCTGTAGCTCATGGCACAACTGAGCAATAGCTATTTTCAGGTACTGACTGTTGAGTAAATCAATTGTAACTTGAAAAATATTGCATTTACAGTATTTTGCTTAAATATGTTGTTCACCTACTTTTGGGTCAGCTATAACATCGTAAAATTTCAGACATGTAGCTCATGGCATAGCTGAGTAATAGCTACTTTTAGGTTATCACTGTTGAGTAAATCACTTATAACTTGAAAACTATTGCATGTAGAGTATTTTGTTTCAATATGTTATTCACCTCTTTTGGGGTCAGCTATAACATAATAAAATTTCAGACCTGTAGCTCATGGCATAGCTGAGTAATAGCTACTTTTACGTCATCACTGTTGAGTAAATCACTTATAACTTGAAAACTATTGCATTTACAGAAATTTGTGTAAATACGTTATTCAGCTACTTTTGGGTCAGCTATAATATAGTGAAATTACAGACCTGTAGCTCATGGCACAACTGAGCAATAGCTATTTTCAGGTACTGACTGTTGAGTAAATCAATTGTAACTTGAAAAATATTGCATTTGGAGTATTTTGTTAAAATATGTTGTTCACCTACTTTTGGGTCAGCTATAACATAGTGAAATTACAGACCTTTAGCTCATGGCATAGCTGAGCAATGCTATTTTCAGGTTCTTACTATTGAGTAAATCAGTTGTAACTTGAAAACTATTGCATTTACAGTATTTTGCTTAAATATGTTGTTCACCTACTTTTGGGTCAGCTATAATATAGTAAAAATTCAGACATGTAGCTCATTGCATAGCTGAGTAATAGCTACTTTGCTTATAACTCACTTATTATTGGTCCTAGAGGTTTGGAATGGCAAACAGACATATAGGAAATCATGGGCTGGGAATCTGTTGATGTGGTCCGATTTGACCTTGGACCTCTTCTTCAAGGTCAAACGAGGATAGCCAAACTTAAAAGTGCTTATAACTCGCTTATTATTGGTCTTAGAGGTTTGGGATGGTAAAACAACATATAGGAAATCATGGGCTGGGATTCTTTTGGTGTGGTCAGATTTGACCTTGGACCCCTCCTTCAAGGTCAGTTGAGGATAGCCAAACTTAAAATTGCTTATAACTCGCTTGTTATTGGTCCTACAGGTTTGGGATGGTAAACCAACCTACAGGAAATCATGGGCTGGGAATCATTTGGTGTGGTCGGATTTGACCTTGGACCCCTCCTTCAAGGTCAAACAAAGATAGCAAAACTTAAAAGTGCCTATAAATCACTTATTATTGGTTCTAGAGGTTTGGGATTGTAAACCATCCTATAGGAAATCATGGGCTGGGAATCTTTTGGTGTGGTTGGATTTGACCGTGGACCCGTTCTTCAAGGTCGTACGAGGATACTGCATTTGCAGTATTTCTTTAAATATGTTTTAACCTACTCTTTACACTTAAACAGTTACCTTGTTACTTTCCTTCATAATACCATTTGCAGGGAACAACTTTTTTGTCCTTTTCTTCTGTCAGGTTCAGATTTTCTTTTGAGCATGCTGTTCAATTACCATTTACTGTACTTCTGTACAGCACTTTCCCTGGTAATTATGCTTTCCTCTCATTATTACCTTCACAAATCAAAAACACTCAGTCAGGTGACACAGTGCCCGTTCACGGGCACTCTCCTCTTGTTTAGACATATAGTCCAACCTGCTTAAGCAACCGCCTGCGAAGAGAAACCACCTGCAAGGAGCAACCACCCTGTAGAACCACCAAGGCATTTTACATTAATTTGAACCTGTGAAGAGCAACCACCTGCAACCAGCAACCACCCTTTTTATGTCCCACGGGAGCTCTGAACCTGTGAAGAGCGACCAACCTTTCCTTTCAAAAAATCCCAATTTACTTTAAATTCATGACATATTTTACTAACTAACAGCAGCTGATTACACCTAGATATAACATTCATACTATCACTATAATAAAATAACTATTCTTTAAAATTACCTTACTTTATTATTGTAGATGTGTTTACATACATTCTATGTACATACATTTTTTTTTCATTTTATACACTGAAGTTTTCAGGGCAGTTTTCTAAGCCAATATCTTCATACAACCTATATGCAAAACAAAAAATTTGCTTTTTCTGTTCAGGGTGTTTGTGAGTGCTCTTGTGTATTGTAAACATGTTAAAGAGTCATCAGATCATGTACTTTCAAGTTATTATCTTTGCTAACAGGTTTCAATGAAGTTGTGTGTCTATAGGATTACTCATGAATAGGTTGTGTCAGTAGTAACTGGACAGGGGATTAACACCCCCACCATTGTGCCTCACCTCAATGACAATTAGATCCCCTAGAAGTGACTCTAGGTTGTATGTTATTGTGCACAGCTCACTCCTGATTTTACTCCATAGCCTTCATCACACATATACACATACTATCAACAGTTCATTTTAAACTATCAAAGGACATTAAAAACTCAAATTTTAATGATATTTTTAAATTCAGTTTTAAAAAGTTTTCATTCTATCATCATACAAGTAAGAAGCAAATTAATTTTAATCATCTTTTGAAATGTAGTCTTTTATTGCGTTAATACATCCTATCCAATGGACAATAGCTTATCCGGTCGGCGCAGACCGGCCCGCCAAACGTCAGAAAAAGACGTCCTGTGTCTCCACTAGCAGGTCGGTCCGGAGTACCAGTGCACTCGCCAGATGGCGTGTTGTACTTCCTTCCTGTCTAGACATAGTGACGTCATAGCATCTTTTTCGTTTGGCGCGAACCAGTGCACAGTGGAAAAATTTATATCTGCCAGAATTTGTGTTTTATCAGTGTTTATTGTGAAGAACAATCTTGGATTTGATTTTATTATTATCTTCTGTGTTCCTACTCTACTATGTCGTCTCCTGGCCAGAAGAGAGGGAGTTGTGGTCATGCAATGGCCATTTTCGATGGACATGCATTTTGCGCACGTTGTAGGGAAAAAGGAAAAGGTGAGGAACCTTGTGTGAAGGATAAGGACTCTGTTGACTGTTCTCTGTGTAACTCTTTCACCCCGGAGCAACGTGCCCAGATCTCAACACCGTCTTATAAAATTAAGAAGGAAAAACGGGAGGCTAAACGTGCTGACATTTCCCAACCCACGGATGAACTTATAGACCCTTCAAGCGTTTCAGTTATTGGGGTTGTGGGTGGACCTAGTACTGACAAGTCTCCAGCTCCTCCTGAGAAAAAGACAAAAAAGGACAAACCTTCTGTTAAACCCAAGAAATCTGCTACTGCAACTCTCTCTTCTGCTACAGACGACAAGTTCACAGCCTTAGAGGATAAGTGGTCCGACCGCTTTAACAGGTTAGAGGCATTACTGTTAGCCAAGTCTATGGAACCTGCCTTTTCGTCGGAGGTCAGAGTAGCCCCTACTCATTCTGCACCAACTAATGTGTCTCGGGACTCTGAGCCCTTCTTTCAACCACCTAATCCTTCAGATGACGCTTTTCAGCGCACTGGCCCAGACTCTAGTGCTGCCTTGCAGCCGTCGGCCGGTAAGCTTGTCAGAGACTCTTCACTTCTTGGATCTTCATCATCTGAGCGCACTGGCCCAGACAATGTTGCTTCACAGCAAAAGTCGGCCGGTAAGCTTAAAAGTCAGAGCACTTCTCAAGGGCGCACTGGTCCAGACACCGCTTCTCAGAAGCATAAGTCGACCGGTAAGCCTAGTGCTGGTTGTCACCGACCTACTACAGCTGAGACTTCCAAACAACCGACAACCGACCATCCTCCCTCCGACCGACCTCTTGGCTCCACCGGCTCTGCTTCACCGACCCTTCAGAAGAGCGGAAAGGACAGCATTTCTAGTTTAGATTCAGATACTGATAGTCAAATCTCTGATACCCCTCCGGTGGAACTTTTTGCAGAGGAAGGGGATTTTTCGGAAGATCCAGAATTTGAACAGGAATTACCGACCTCAGAAGAACAGACGTATAGGGAGACCATGCGCGGCATACGATCCTTTATGGGTTGGTCCCATATCCCTGACATGGATAGTTCAAACCCATCTGACGACAACCCTTTCGCTGGACCTAAAGCTCCCCTTCCCAGCAAGGTCTCAGTCCAGATGCCTACGGAAGATTATCTTTGTCGCAAGCTATCTAAACTCAATCTCACCATGACGGAGGGATACCCATCCAGAACTACAGAAGCCGGCAGCCTGCCAATGGACCACTTTCTCCGACCTCCCAAGCCGCAAACAAAGTGGTATGGCCTATATTCTGATCAACAATTGGATCCAGCTACTGTCACCAGTTGGAATACAGGCCCGTCTAAATTGAACAATAGTTTTGGTCGTATAGCTAGAAGAGCAGCTTTGGCAGCCACCCCACCGGGTTCCCGTAGAATTTCACAAGATACCCTGCGCTGTTGGGAAAGGACGGCTAGAGAAGCCTCAGTGGTGTGTAACCAGACTGCTAGTTTTAACAGGTGTTTGTTTAAAGTTCAGGGAGAAATGAATGCACATTTGAAAGTTATCAGAAATGAAAACAAGGGCAAAGTGTCAAATAAGTTATCTGAAGCGGCTGAGGAACTTCAATTCCTTATGGAATTTAATTCCAGTATTACACAGGCGGCCGCGAAGGCCATGGAGCATTTAACAGACTTTGTTTTTCTTACCATGGGGAATATTACCTTGACCCGTAGAGACTCTTACCTTAGCCATCTGAAGAATGGTATCAAGCCCGACACCTTCGCAGCTCTCAGAACAGGCCCCTTGCACATTGCCACTCTGTTTGCAGAGCCTGTGGTTAAGAAAGCGGAAGAGGAGATTGCTCTGTATGACAGCAAGAGTCATCCTGCACCTACTACTACTGCACGGGCTAAGAACCGTTATCACCCATATGAGAAGAGTGATAGGAAGCAAGAGGGCCGGTCGGAAGGGAAACAGGACAGGCCAGCCTGGAAGAACATTAACCGTCGACAATTCAAAAGAGGCAGAGGCAAGGCCTCTAGTTTTTCATCCCGACCTGCACGTGGTCAGCAGCAATATAAATGACAGTTATTGTTTAAACAGGGTTTCCAGTCAGCTGCTGACCCAGAACTCTTTCGCAGACCAGACAATGAACAATTCCTTAAGTTCAAATGTAAAATATCATGTTGTACAAAATGTTCCTTCTGCACCCGGGCTTCCGCAAAGGAAAGGTTTAAGTCCCGGAGTGTCAGACTGTCACCAAACAAAATCTCAATTAAAATCTGTGAAAAGTGCTTCTTGTGTCACTCAATTGTTGTTTGCCAATCCTGTCTCAAATGCCCCAAATGCTGTTCCCTATCTGCCTGTAGGGGCCCGTCTTCAAAAATTTTGGGAAAGTTGGTTGAAACTGGGTGCCGGCCCGAAAGTAGTTCAAATCTTAAAAGAGGGCTACACCCTCCCCTTCCGGGTCCGGCCCAAACTCACAAGGTCTCCGACTGTCATAAGTTGCTATGTCAATCCCCAGAGGAACAGCTACCTACTGGAGGCATTACATCAGCTTATAGACAAAACTGCAGTAGAACAGGTCATAAACAAAACATCTCTGAGCTTTTTTAACAGACTTTTCCTAGTCCCAAAACCAAACAACAAGTGGCGTCCTATTTTAGACCTTAGCCATCTAAACCAATTTCTCAAGACGGAAAAATTCAAGATGGAGACGCCAGAAACCATCAGGACATCCCTCCAAGGAGGGGAGTGGGTAACCTCTATAGATTTCAAAGACGCCTACTTCCACATCCCAATACAAGAACAATCCAGGAAGTATCTGAGGTTTCATGTCCAGGGGCAAACATACCAGTTCAAAGCCTTACCTTTCGGCCTGTCCACAGCACCCTTAGAGTTCACTGTAATAGCAAAGGAGGTACAGCTGATGGCCACCTGCCAGGGTATAAGGATCCACCAATACCTAGACGATTGGTTGGTCCGGGCTGGATCCCACCAACTCTGTCTCCGGCATACCCAGCATCTAGTGAAGATATGTCAAGATTTAGGTTGGCTAGTAAATTTGGACAAGTCGGAGCTGGAACCCAAGCAAATCTTCGACTTTGTAGGCTACCAGTTCGACCTCAAGGTCGGTCGGGTCCGGCCGACTCCGGACCGGTGGCAAAGCCTTCAAGGAAAGATTCTAGAGATATTAGACCAACCGACCTGTCCGGTCCGGCAGTTCATGTCCCTCATTGGCCTGTTAACGGCCACAGAGAAGCAAGTTCACCTAGGTCGACTACACATGCGACCTATACAGTGGCACCTCAAGAACAATTGGCACGTACCGGAATCACTAGAAAAAGTGATCCCCATCCCCGTATCCTTACACCCTCACCTACAGTGGTGGTTACTGGAAGAAAACGTGCTATCCGGCCAACCTTTACACCCAGTCAGACATGCTCTGCAGCTCTTTACAGACGCATCAAAAGAAGGCTGGGGCGCTCACTTAAACGACCGCACTGCAAGAGGTTGCTGGTCCTTACCAGAAAGCAGACTGCATATCAATTACTTGGAGCTAAAGGCAGTTCTTCTTGCTCTCAAAGAGTTCACAGATCTCTGTACCGGTCAAATAGTACTTGTGGCAACAGACAACACCACAGTAGTTTCCTACATAAACAAAGAAGGAGGCATGAGATCAGGCCCCCTGTGTGCCCTTCTCTGGAGAATCCTGACCTGGTGTTCCCAGCGGCAGGTAACCTTAAAAGCCCGTCACATTCCAGGCCGGCTAAATGTAATAGCGGACAAGCTATCCCGTCTGGGTCAGACCATTCAGACAGAGTGGTCCCTTCTGACCGAAGTGTTTCAGACCTTATGCCAAAGGTGGCACCGACCTCAGATAGACCTATTCGCTACGAGGTTCAACCACAAGCTGCCCCAGTTTGTATCTCCAGTACCGGACTCCCTAGCGGTAGCAGTGGATGCCCTCACTCTGTCATGGGAGGACCTGGATGCCTATGCCTTCCCGCCAACAGCCATATTGGGCAAAGTAGTGGAAAAGTTAATACACTCCCCGTGCAAGAGAATCATTCTGATTGCCCCGGGTTGGCCCAACATGGCTTGGTTTTGGGACTTGGTGAACATGTCCAGCCAAGTTCCCATCTGTCTGCCCATCCAGCCAAACCTGTTAACTCAACCCTTCAATCAGATCCCTCACAGGAATCTGACAAATCTGAACCTGCATGCATGGCTCCTAGAGCCACAGCAATTAAACAACAGGGCTTCTCTGAGGCAGTGGCAGAGAGGATTGAGGCTCCTCAAAGAAGGTCAACCAGATCAGTCTATGAGGCGAAGTGGGCCGTTTTTACAAAGTGGTGCATCGCTAATCAGGTGGACTTCAGATCTCCACCTGTGAAGTCAGTCGCTGACTTTCTACTGTACCTCTTTGAGGACAAGAATTTACAGCCCAGCACCATTGATGGATACAGATCTGCTATCGCTGATAAACTGGGGAGTACAACAGTCAATATCAGCAAAGATGAGAATCTCACCCGTCTCCTGGAAAGTTTTCACAGAGACAGACCCAAGGGAAGGAGGGGAATCCCCTCCTGGAACCTTTCCCTGGTATTACACCAGTTGACAAAGGCCCCCTTTGAACCTCTTAGGGACGCATCCCTGAAACATTTGACTCTCAAGACGGTTTTCCTTTTGGCCCTGGGTTCGGGCAAAAGAAGAAGTGAGATTCATGCATGGCAGCACAAAAACATCAGACATCAAACCGATTGGTCCAAGGTGTCTCTATATCCATCACCCAGTTTTCTCTCCAAGAACCAGCTGGCTAGGGAAGGTCCAGAGAGCGTAGCCCCAGTGGTCATACCAGCCCTGGCTCCTACTCTGGACAGATCCCTCAAGTCGGATAGGTCTCTTTGTCCAGTCAGAGCTTTACGTTACTACTTGGACAGGACTTCCGATACTAGGCAGGGCAAAGATTTGGTCTTTGTCTCTTTCAAGAAAGGTTTCGACAAGGACATTTCACCTGCCACAATCTCGTCATGGATCAAACAGACTGTGATCCTATGCTACGAGCTCTCTGATCATCATGCTCACACCTTACACCAAGTTAAGGCTCATGATGTCAGAGCCTTTGCTGCTTCTAAGGCCTTCCAGTCGGGAGTCTCCTTGGAGCAGATCCTATCAGCCTGCCACTGGAAATCCCATAATACCTTCACTCAATTCTACTTGAAGGATGTGGCGTGGGCTGATTCAGAGCTCTTCCATCTTGGTCCAGTCATGGCTGCCCAACAGATCCACCAACAGACTGGTACCTAGAGGAGATCAGAGCCTATGTAAATAGTTGTACATATTATATATATAGCACATATATTTAAGTAAAAAAAAAAAAAAAAAAAAATCTCACGTACTTCCTCCGGGAGAATTGGATTTATGGGACCGAACTCATCCCTCTCTTCCCCTACCTCAGAGCAGGTATGATAGAAAAAAGGGAAGGGGGGGGGGGGGGGGGGACAAGGTCGACTCTGACGGTTCCATTCTGGTTAACCGGATGATGATATTCGACCATAGCCTTATGGTTTTTGACTTCAATATCTACCCAGGCTTTAAGAAAGAATCTTCATTATCCCTAACATGAGTTCACGCAAATCCCTAGTAACTTACCCGCCGACCAAGCGGTAGTTATTCAGCTATTGTCCATTGGATAGGATGTATTAACGCAATAAAATTGCAAATTTAATAAGTAAATTAAATTTTTATAAGTTAATACCCTATCCAATGGACACACAAGACCCTCCCACCGACCCCGCTCTCAATTACTAGGGGCCTAATAAGTTTAGACAACAAAAAAGATGCTATGACGTCACTATGTCTAGACAGGAAGGAAGTACAACACGCCATCTGGCGAGTGCACTGGTACTCCGGACCGACCTGCTAGTGGAGACACAGGACGTCTTTTTCTGACGTTTGGCGGGCCGGTCTGCGCCGACCGGATAAGCTATTGTCCATTGGATAGGGTATTAACTTATAAAAATTTAATTTACTTATTAAATTTGCAATTCAGTCCAGTTCTGAAAGTTATAATTCTTAACACTTTCAATGTACCTTAGTTACCTAATTTACTTATAAATTTGTTAACAACTAGCTTAATGCGTCATATTTTCCTCATACATAATACTCTTGTTAGTTAATGTCAAAAAACTCCTTTAATATCATAGATGTTTGGTTTGTAACACATAGGGATAGAGGGGTCCAGAATGGAGTACACATAACTCTGATTCATGGCCCCAACAATTGAACCTGCGCAGAGCAACCACCTGCAAAGAGCAACCACTTTTGTATTTTCCCCTGGGTGGTTGCTCTTCGCAGGTTCAACTGTATTTCTCTTATGACATCGATATATGGCTACATCTAAACAAAATTCATCAAGAAAAATATTTAATCCCTGAAAATTGAAGCTTGTATTTTTCATTAAAGGCTCTATTCTTCGTAGATATCAATGACTAACATCTTTTATATAAATTAATCATTTTATTTTTATTACTGAAGTGGTGTAAAAGCTGCAAAATATATGGATTTGTGTTCGAGTTTTGGGTACGGGTTGGCGGTCACTTCATCCATTATTTTCTTTGCGGTTTATTTGTTTGACAATGACTAGCAGAAATCATGCGCAGACAACGATTTTACAATAACAGTGACTGCGCGATTCTTGAGGATTTTATTGGATGAGCAATATAATATATTTCTGCAATGACGTAATTTGACTTTTGTGTACTTTTCTTCAATGAAGACATACTAAAACTGGGAAATTCGCCTCTTTTTAACCCCAGAAAACCCCTCGGAAATTGCACGCTATCTTTTTCATCGAAGTCTCTTGAACTTAGGGACGTCATCGTGTACCGTGATATCATCATATCGCCGATGTTTCCAGTCCGCACACGATATCGAGCTTTGTTTTCATAGCCCGATTTCCGGGGTTTAGTGACTACATTAATGAAAAGTATATACGTGGGTGTACATGAGCCAGAACTCGTAACTGGAAATGGCTTTCAGCTTATTCTAAAATGAAGATTCTTGGATCTTACCCTTAATAAAGTAAAAATCTTTGTTATTTCGGAGAATTTACAGGGTTTATAATGTTTTGAATTAAAAATATGAAGTTGAAATGTAGATATAAACTTAGTGATAAATACCGCGATATCGCCCACTGTTTTGTTCACGGTATCGAGACAGCAAACTTCCCAACGATGACGTCCCTACTTGAACTACTAAATATTTCTTTCCATTACTGTTATAAAATAACGTGCATTTTCATATTATTTCGTTTAAAATATTAACCAGGAAAACAAAAGGGCTTCGCGGACTTGTATGTTCATAATGCACACATACAAAACATTTTATTCAGTTCCAATTTCATTCAATAAATAGTGTAATAATAGAATCGTAGTGAGTAATAGCACTTTTACCTAATATAATTATATGACTTATAACTCTCAAACTATTCCATTTAGAGTATTTTGTTCCAATCTGTTGTTGAGCTACTTTCTCCACAGCTACAACATGGTCAGTAGTTTGGAAGTGTATCTCCATAGCTAAGTGAGTAATAGCTACTTTGTCAATTTTTAATGATAACCATAATGAGTAAATGGCTTATATCTTGAAAAGTATTGCAGCTACACAATATCTCTCAAATATGTTGTTCATCTACTTTTTTGTGAACTGTAACATATTGAAGTTTCACAACTGTTGCTCAATGTACAAGTGAGTAATGGCTACTTTATTGCTACTTTTAGTGAAAATGTGAAAAATCACAAATATCTCGCAAACCGTAAGAGATACAGTGATTTTGAGCAAATTTTTGCCCCACAGGGTAGTACAAGAGTATCCTATGCAAAGGGGAAAAATTTCAATTTTCGCCACTTTTGGCGGCCATCTTGGATTTTTGCGAAAAATGAAAAAGTGTGAATATCTTGGATTTTAGCGGAAAATGAAAAAGAGTGAATATCTCGAAAACTGTATGAGATAGAGCGATTTCGAGTGAATTTTTGACCTGCAGGGTAGTACAAGAGTATCCTATGCAAAGGGGAAAAAATTTCAATTTTCGCCACTTTTGACGGCCATCTTGGATTTTTGCTGAAAATGGAAAAAGTGTGAATATCTCGAAAACCATAAGAGATAGAGCGATTTCGAGCGAATTTTTGAACTGCAGGGTAGTACTAGAGTATCCTCTGCAATGGGGAAAAATTCCAATTTTCGCCGCTTTTGGCGGCCATCTTGGATTTTAGCAGAAAATGAAAAAGTGTGAATATTTCGAAAACCATAAGAGATAGAGTGATTTCGAGCGAATTTTTGTCCCTCAGGGTAGTACAAGAGTATCCTATGGAAAGGGGAAAAATTTCAATTTTTTTCGCCACTTTTGGCGGCCATCTAGGATTTTAGCGGAAAATGAAAAAATGTGAATATCTCGAAAACTGTAAGAGATAGAGCGATTTCGAGAGAATTTCTGACCCACAGGGTAGTGTAAGAGTATCCTATGCAACGGGGAAAAATTTCAATTTTCGCTACTTTTGGCGGCCATCTTGGATTTTTGCGAAAAATTAAAAAGTGTGAATATCTTGGATTTTAGTGGAAAATGAAAAAGTGTGAATATCTCGAAAACTATACGAGATAGAGCGATTTCGAGTGAATTTTTGACCTGCAGGGCAGTAGAAGAGTTTCCTATGGAAAGTGAAAAAATGTCAATTTTCGCCACTTTTGACGGCCATCTTGGATTTTTGCTGAAAATGAAAAAGTGTGAATATCTCGAAAACCGTAAGAGATAGAGCGAATTTTTGACCCTCAGGGTAGTACAAGAGTATCCTATGCAAAGGGGAAAAATTCCCTTTTTCGCCACTTTTCAAAAAAATTTCCTCTCCCCAAAAATGGCGGCCATTTTGAATTTTCAAATTTTTGCCCAAAATGGAAAAACATAAATTTGCTTGTATCTCCTTAACCATGCGAGATAGAGCGATTTTGTCGAAATTTTCGACCCACTGTATACCTCAGAAATGTACTATTGGCAATTTTCAAAAAATTTCCTCTCCCCAAAAATGGCGGCCATTTTGAATTTTCAAATTTTCGCCAAAAATGGAAAAACAGAAATTTGCTTCTATCTCCTTAACCATGCAAGATAGAGCGATTTTGTCGAAATATTCGACTCATAGGGTATCTTAGCAAACTACTCTTGCAGAAAATTGCAGACCTGTAGCTCATGGCATAGCTGAGCAATAGCTGTTCTCACAGTTGAGTAAATCAGTTGTAACTTGAAAACTATTGCATTTAGAATATTTCGTTTAAATCTGTTTTTCACCTACTTTTGCATCAGCTATTACATAGTCTAATTGCAGACCTGTAGGTCAATGCATAGCTGAGTAATAGCTACTTTCAGGTTTTCACTGTTTACTAAATCAGTTGTAACCTGAAAACTATTGCATTTAGAGCATTCTATTTACATATGTTGTTCACCTACTTTTGGATGAACCATAACATAGTAAAATTGCAGATCTGTAGCTCATGGCATAGCCGAGCAATCGCTGTTTTCAGGTTCTCACTGTTGAGTAAATCAGTTGTAACTTTAATATTATTGCATTTAGAGTATTTTGTCTAAATATGATGTTCACCTACTTTTGGGTCAGCTATGACATAGTAAAATTGCAGACCTTTAGCTCATTACATAGCTGAGTAATAGCTACTTTGAGGTTTTCACTGTTGAGTAAATCAGTTTTTACTCGAAAACTATTGCATTTATACTATTTCGTTTAAATATGTTTTCCACCTACATTTTACTCCTTAACAGTAAACTTGGTACTTCTGAATCCATTTGCAGGACACAACTTTTGTGTCCTTTTCTTCTTTCCCTTCTACTCTGAAACTCAAAACACATTTGTCAAGACACCTAGAAGTTCTAAATGGTATGACATGTACAAGAAGGACTAAATCTAAAGATCTAAAGTGTTGTCTTGGTCACCGGATTTAACAGCAGTTTCAGCAGGATTGCCGGACACAGCTTGCCTTCTGCCCCGTCCTCCCGGTCCATCCATCAAAACACCTTGAGAAGATGGGAGAGATCAGCTAGACAACAGACATTTATGTGTAACCAAGCTGCTGCACTGAGCTAGTGCCTCACCAAGGTTCAAGATTCCATGGTTGCACAACTGAAAACTCTACATTCTGAGAAATACAAAGGCAAGTCTTCAGGGAGGTCGCAGCATGCTCTTGACGAACTTGAGTACTTAGTGACATTGAACAGCATTATCACCCAAGCTATGGCTAGTACGATGCAGGACTTATCTGAAGGCATTTTTATAAACATGGCCAACCTTACACTATCTCGTCGTGACAGCTACCTAGACTATCTCAGAGCCGGGGTGAAGCAAGATTCTCCCACTGCCTTGTGAAATGCTCCACTGTACATGCACTCCCTGTTCCCTGATCAGCTACTGGTGAAGGCAGGAGAGGAGGTTTCACGTAACGAGGAATGACGTTCTACTGATGCCTCACAGAAGAAGCCCAGTCGTTATCACCCCTATGCTTCTTCTGCCATGTCTGGAAGTCTAGTATGCCTGCATGGAAGCAAATGAGGGACAGACAACAGGACAAGAAAGGTTGTGGCAAAGCCTTAACTTACCAGCAAAAACCTCCTAAGGGTTCAAAACAGCATAAATGAAAATTTTAAGAGGACTTTTCTGTGACCAGCAAGAGAGAGACAGTAAATTTTTTACATGTCGACTCTTGTAAATCCTGTTCATTTTGCAAAAGGGTATCCACAAAAGAAAGTTGTAAATCCCGACAATGGTCATCATACAGAAATAAAACACATGGAAGATGTTTCCTGTGTAGGTGTTACGGTCACGGGCAAGCACGGTAGCAATTACCGGTTGTCTTTAAGTTGTAACAGAAAAAGCAAAAAGTTAAACTTAACAAATTTATTTAATAGTCAACAATAATGATTACAGTCAACTGGTATGCTCTTAACTAAACACACTTATACAATAACAAGATCTAGCTGACCTGACCACTGAGATTAAGAATAAGTTTATCCGCCGTATCCCGCAATCTGTTCTGTAATCCGTCCTGTGGTATTTTCTGTGATCTGTCCAATATCCTGTGGTCTGTCCCGTGATCTGTCCAGCGTTCACTCGCACACAGATATCTATATCCTGTGACCTGTCCCACACTCAACAACACAAAAGGTGCTTGTCCTGCTATCCTTTATATATCCAGTAACACAGAAGGTCTGTCTGGAGATTTTTAGAGAGATAACACAATTGTACTGTCTGCTCCAAGATATGGACAATGTCCAAAATGCAGTAAATCCACTCTCTGTTATATAACTGTACAATATCCAAAAATATCCAAAGTGCAATAAATCTGTCCAGACAATGTATCTAGTTCACTCCAGTAAAAGTTCACAGCAACACAAGTTATATTATATTCCAAAACACAATAGCTCTCCTTATAGCCAGCGAATACAAAGTTCACTTGTGGTCAGATGTACATTCCTTATATACATTCACAGATTCCTCTGGAAGAAGCTTGAGCCATCTAGGCCAAAGGAGGAAGTTCTAGAAACTACTGGTAATTGGGTTTCCCCAAATCTAACATAACCACTGAGGGGGGGATTTCCCCCAGTCTGTGAACAAATCAATAAACACTAAAACACAAAAATCAATAACTCCCTTACTTTAAATGTTAACACACAAAAAGAACCAACAACACAATTATTTTTTATGACAATGTATAAACATAAAGCTTAAATTAAACAATGCACTAATATAGTGCCTAATATATGTAATATACAATGTACTAATATAGTGTCCAATATATGTAACACCTCCCCCCTTAAAGAAAAATTTTGGAAACCAAGGGATTACAAAATTTTACAAGAGATTTTCATGATGTATACAAACACAGGTAATAACATTTTACAAAACATTTTTGTCTAAATACAAAAGTAAAATTAGTACCATGTATAATCTTTATAAACTTACTAATTACAGGTATATAAATTACAATTTAAATACAGCTTCTGGACAGGGCGTCCGCACAGATATTATCCTTTCCTTTAACATGTTCTATTTGAAGATTGTGTTCTTGCAACATTAAACTCCAGTTCAATAATCTTCTATTTTTGTTTTTCATTTTGTGCAAGAAGACTAAAGGATTGTGATCTGTGTATACAATGGTGGGTTTTGATGATGAAGATATGTATATGTCAAAATGGTGGATGGCTAAAATGAGTGCTAAACATTCTTTTTCTATTGTAGAGTAGTTCTTTTGATGAACATTAAATTTTTTTGAAAAATAGCAGATGGGATGTTCAATATCTTCATTATCACATTGCAGTAAAACTGCACCTGCACCCACATCACTGGCGTCTACAGCCAGCTGGAAAGGTTTACTGAAGTCTGGAGCAGTTAGTACGGGCTCTAAACAGAGAAGGTTCTTTACTTTGTCAAATGATTTTTGACAAGTCTCTGACCAGTGATATTTTACATTCTTTTTCAGTAGCTCAGTCAGTGGAGAAGTGACCTCTGAAAAATTTTTGCAAAATTTTCTATAATATCCTGCCATTCCAAGGAACCTCATTAAGCTTTTCTTATTTTCAGGAATGGGATAGTCAATGATGCTTTTCACTTTAGCTTTGATTGGTGTCACAACTCCATGACCTACTACATGCCCTAAGTACACAACCTTTGCTTTTACAAAGTCATTCTTTGACAAATTTACAGTGAGGTTTGCCTCCTTGAGCCGAAACAAGACTTGTTCAAGCCTTTTTAAATGTTCTTCCCAAGTATCACTAAAGATGACAATATCATCCACATACACTTCAACACCTTCTAAGTCTTTTAAACATATATTCATTAGTCTTTGAAATGTGGCCTGGGAGTTCTTCATGCCAAATGGCATCACCTTGTACTGATATAGACCATCAGGGGTCACGAAGGCTGATATTTCTTTGGCCCGCTCAGTAAGAGGCACACACCAATATCCTTTCAGTAAATCACACTTTGTGATGTATTTGGCATTGCCAATCCGATCAATACAGTCTTCCATCCTTGGGATAGGGAAGGAATCCGTTTTACTCAAAACATTGACTTTTCTGTAGTCAGTGCAATATCTGATTGAACCGTCTGGTTTCGGGACCAAAACACAAGGAGATGCCCAACTACTTTGACTTGGTTCAATTATACCTTTGTCTAGCATATATTGCACTTCCTGCCTTAATTTTTCGAGTTTGATAGGATTTACCCGATACGGATGCTGTTTGATCGGACGGGCATCGCCGATATCGACATCATGCATGAGTATATTTGTCCTATTAGGGGCATTTGGGAACACTGACTTGTACTTTAAGAGCAATTCAATGAGTGGAACCCTCTTATCTGGTGGTACATGACTCAGTTTGGTTTCCAAATCATCAAGGATCTCAGAATTACTCAACCTAATTTTACATTCAACATCAAGATCAGTAGTGTCGTCCCATATTTCGTGCTCCTGATTACTGTTACTTTCTATATTACAGTCAGTAACCATAACAGGCTTTTTCACACCCCTTTCAAAGTATGGTTTTACCATATTCACATGACATAGTTGGGTTGACTTTCTTCTGTCCGGGGTTTCAATGATATAGTCCAGGTCACCTACTCTCTTTAACACTTTGTATGGCCGTGATATCTGGCCTGTAACGTATTTCCCTGGACAGGTAGTAACACTAAAACCTTGTCACCTGGTTTGAAAGTACGGTTTTGCGACTTTCTATCGTAAAGCATCTTCATTTTTGACTGAGAATTTTTCAAATTTTGTTGCGCCAGCTCACAAGCCTTCTTCAACTTATCTCTGAACTTTGAAACATAATCTAGCAGATTTAGGCTCTCAGTGTTCTCAGATAACCAGTTTTCCTTCAACAGCTTGAGCGGACCACGGACTGAATGGCCAAAGACCAACTCAAAGGGACTAAAGCCTAAAGACTCTTGAACAGATTCTCTAACTGCAAACAATGATAAGCTGATGCCTTCATCCCAGTCTTTTTCATTGTCTAAACAATATGTCCTAATCATATTCTTCAAAGTGGAATGGAACTTTTCAAGTGCACCTTGGGATTCTGGGTGATAAGCACTAGATTTGATCTGTTTGGCACCTAACTGAAATACAACCTGTTGAAATAGTCCTGACATAAAATTTGACCCTTGATCTGACTGGATCTCTTTTGGTAAGCCAACTAGAGTAAAGAAATTAACCAGAGCTTTTGAGATTTTGGGAGCTGTTATGTTGGTCAATGGTATGGCTTCGGGAAATCTGGTTGAGGCGCACATAATGGTCAAAAGATATTGGTTTCTGGATTTAGTTTTTGGTAAGGGACCTACACAGTCAATTATCACTTTGCTAAATGGTTCCTCAAATGCTGGAATGGGTTTGAGAGGAGCTACAGGAATTTTTTGGTTTGGCTTTCCTACCATTTGACAAATGTGACAAGTCTTGCAAAATTCTGCCACACAGTGCCGAATTTGAGGCCAATAGAAATGTTTGGTTATCTTGTTGTAAGTTTTGTTGATGCCTAAATGGCCACCCATTGGAGACTCATGGGCCAATTTCAGTATCTCACTTTGGTACATTTTTGGTACAACAATTTGGTGTACTACTGACCATTCTTCAGATGCAGGGACATTTGGTGGCCTCCACTTTCGCATAAGTACACCATTTCTGACATAATAGCCTACAGGGACCTTATCTAGCTCTACTGGTGGCAAGACCAACTTGAATAAAGGAGCTAATTCAGGGTCATTTTCCTGCTCTGAAATCAATTTTGATTTTGAAAGCGATACATCTTGACAGTCAATTGAGTCTTGTTTTTCAGAATCTACCCTGGCCTTGGGATTTGTATCACTAGAATTCTGCACATCATGGTCATAGTTGTTTAAGAATGTATCTGACAAATCAACTAAGACATCTGTAGATTGTTTACAATCTTTTGGTTCTTCTTGGGCCTTTTTGGCCATAGCTCGAGTCACAGCACAGGAGGGAAAAATACCAGGAATAACCTCTTCTAATTTCTCAGTGCTAACCAAAGTGATCGGCTTAGAAGTAACCTTAGGATCAGCAACTACCTTTCCACCTGCAAGATCATTTCCCAACAACAAAGATACCCCTTTAATGGGTAAAGTGGGCCTGGTACCCACAACAACAGAACCAGTAACTAAGTCTGATACTAACTTGACCTTATGCAAGGGAACGTTCACACAGCCTTCTTCAATACCTTGAGCAATGACACTCTCACCAGTAGATGTGCTTACACTCAATGGCAATACACCTTCTAAAAGTAAGGACTGAGTAGCTCCAGTGTCTCTTAATATCTTAATGGGGACCTGACTGGAACTACTTTCCAAGGATACAAAACCCTCAGACACAAAAGGTTTGAACTCTTCCCTAATAATCTCAGACTTGTCTAAACCAATACTAGACTCTGCTCTATTGGGATTTGAACGCCAGTTAGACTTGCTAGACACAAAGGCGTTGGGCGTTGCCTCCTTTTCTCTTCTCTTCTTTAAGAGCCAACAGTCAGACATAACATGCCCAGGTTTCTTACAATAATGGCACACAGGAGCAAAGGATCTGGGTTTCCTATCCTTACTCATAGTCTGATTTGAAGTTTGACCCTTATCTGAACTCTTTTCTGGAGCTACATTTTCAGATTTCTTTCCTATTTCTGGATAAGACTTTTTAGCAGGACCAAAGGACTTATTCTTGTTGAAAGTGGACTTGTGAGTTAGCGCATAGTCATCAGCATAAGCTGCTGCTTTTGCCAAATTTTCAACTTTCTGTTCATCTAGATAGGTTTTAATGTCATCACGAACACACCTTTTGAACTCTTCAATCAAAATAACTTGCCTAAGTTTTTCAAAGTCTGTACCTACTTCCCTAGAATTACACCATCTGTCAAAGTACACTTCTTTCTCATGGGCAAATTCAACATGAGTTTGACTTTCTTGTTTACGATAATTTCTGAATTTTTGACGATATGCTTCTGGTACCAACTCATATGCTTTCAAAATAGCATTTTTGACAGAGTTATAGTCCACACATTCAGAAATTGGCAAAGCCGTGTATGCCTCCTGGGCCTTTCCCCTCAAAACACTTTGCAGCAATAAAGGCCACTGGTCTATAGGCCATTTCAAATTTTGAGCTACTCTTTCAAAGTGTTGAAAGTACTTATCAACTTCTGATTCATTAAAAGGTGGTACCAGTCGTCCATTTTTCCCCAGATCAAATTTAGTAGCAATGGACTCTTCATGGGCAATTCGACGAGCATTTAATTCTAAAGCTTTCATTTCTCTTTCATGTTTAAGCTCAAGTTCTTTTTCATATTTTTGAGCTTCAAGCTCTTCTTTTCTTTGTCGAGCTTCAAATTCTCTGAGTTTTAGCTCTCTCTCAATTTCTAATCGCCTGATCTCGTATTGCCCAGAAGGTTCCATTGGTAGAGGCTTATACACTTCTAAACAACTATCAGGTAAAACATCTTCATCAACTAACTGTTCAACAATAAGCCTTTTAAGTTCATGTTTACGTGTTGACCTTTTTACCTCTAACTGTAACTCTTGCGCTATCTGCATTAACATATCTTTTTTAAAAGTTTCTAGAACTTCCATAGATGGTGACTGTACAAACTCTTTAGCACTAGCCATTTTGAGCACTGTTGACTGTAACCAATTACTAAATCAAATGGATTTTCAAAATGTTAATTGAACGGTTGATCAAATGGTTGTAATCAAATGGTTGGATCCCGGACGAGCCCCCAATTTTCCTGTTACGGTCACGGGCAAGCACGGTAGCAATTACCGGTTGTCTTTATGTTGTAACAGAAAAAGCAAAAAGTTAAACTTAACAAATTTATTTAATAGTCAACAATAATGATTACAGTCAACTGGTATGCTCTTAACTAAACACACTTATACAATAACAAGATCTAGCTGACCTGACCACTGAGATTAAGAATAAGTTTATCCGCCGTATCCCGCAATCTGTTCTGTAATCCGTCCTGTGGTATTTTCTGTGATCTGTCCAATATCCTGTGGTCTGTCCCGTGATCTGTCCAGCGTTCACTCGCACACAGATATCTATATCCTGTGACCTGTCCCACACTCAACAACACAAAAGGTGCTTGTCCTGCTATCCTTTATATATCCAGTCACACAGAAGGTCTGTCTGGAGATTTTTAGAGAGATAACACAATTGTACTGTCTGCTCCAAGATATGGACAATGTCCAAAATGCAGTAAATCCACTCTCTGTTATATAACTGTACAATATCCAAAAATATCCAAAGTGCAATAAATCTGTCCAGACAATGTATCTAGTTCACTCCAGTAAAAGTTCACAGCAACACAAGTTATATTATATTCCAAAACACAATAGCTCTCCTTATAGCCAGCGAATACAAAGTTCACTTGTGGTCAGATGTACATTCCTTATATACATTCACAGATTCCTCTGGAAGAAGCTTGAGCCATCTAGGCCAAAGGAGGAAGTTCTAGAAACTACTGGTAATTGGGTTTCCCCAAATCTAACATAACCACTGAGGGGGGATTTCCCCCAGTCTGTGAACAAATCAATAAACACTAAAACACAAAAATCAATAACTCCCTTACTTTAAATGTTAACACACAAAAAGAACCAACAACACAATTATTTTTTATGACAATGTATAAACATAAAGCTTAAATTAAACAATGCACTAATGTAGTGCCTAATATATGTAATATACAATGTACTAATATAGTGTCCAATATATGTAACAGTAGGTCACTAGAGTTCTGTAAAGCTTGTCACAAATGTCCCAACTGTGCTCCAGATCTACCTTTAGGGGCCAGATTGCACCATTTTTTTTTTAAAAATGGGCAGCTCTGGGGGTCAGTCTCAAAGTTGTAACAATCCTCAGGGAAGGCTACACCCTCCCCTTCCGGTTCTGGCCAAATTTGACCAGGTCACTCACCATCATAAGCTGCTATGTAAATCCCCACAAGAACCTCTACTTGATGGAGGCATTGCATCAGTTTTTGAACCCAAATTCAGTGCAACCGGTAGCAACTCAGAAATCTCTACGTTTTTACAACAGTCTATTTGTAGTACACAAACCCAACAACCAGTGGAGACCTATCCTAGACCTCAGCACCCTGAACAATTTTCTAAACACAGAGTCATTCAAAATGGAGACACCAGAGACAAGAAGTACCTCTCCACAGGCAAGGGCGTGGGTTACCTCCATAGATTTCAAGGAGGCATACTTCCACATACCGATTCAGAGCCAGTCCTGCAGTACATACTTTTTCACATCCAGGGTCAGTCCAACCAGTTCAAAGCACTACCATTTGGTCTGTCCACAGCACCTCAAGGTAATTCAAGGTTCAAGGTTATGGCAAAAGAGGTCAAATTACTGGCATTACAGAGGGGTATAAGGATCCACTAGTACCTAGACGATAGATTAGTCAGAGCCAGGTCCCACCAAACCTGTCTCCAGCATACACAGACCTTGGTAGCTCTCTGTCAAGAACTAGGTTGGCTGCTGATCAGAGAAAAAACAGAACTGGATCCAAAACAGGTTTTCAACTTCGTAGGTTACCAGTTCGACCTGAGAGAAGGCAAGGTCAGACCTACTCTAGAACGTTGGCAGGCAATAACAAAAAAGATTCCGGTATGCCTGTTCTGGCAGTTCATGTCCCTCATAGGTTTACTTACAGCAACAGAAAAACCTAGGTCAACTCCATATGAGGCCAATACAGTGGCACTTGAAAAGGTGATTCCTATCCCCAAGTCTCTGCACCCCCATCCAAAATGGTGGCTGGAGGAAGACAATGTGCTTCAAGGTCAACTGTTACACCCATTGAAACATGCTCTGCAGATCTTTACAGACGCATTAAAAGAAGGGTGGGGCGCACACTTAAACACACTGCAAGGGGAACCTGGTCCCTTCCTGAAAGGATAGCTGCACATAAACCATCTGGAACTAAAGGCAGTCTTTTCTGGACCTAAAAGAATTCCAAGACCTCTGCTTGAACAACATAGTCCTACTAGCTACACCAAAGTGGTTGCCTACATAAACAAGGAGGCGGAATGAAGTTGGGCCCTCTGTGTGCCTTCTGTGGAAAATGGTGACCTGATGTGCCAGGAAACAGGTGACCCTCAAAGCTCGACACATCCCAGGCCACCTGAATGTGATAGCAGACAAACTATCCAGACTAGACCAGACCATCCAGACAGAATGGTTTCTCCATCCAGTGGTCTTTCAAGCAATATGCTACCAGTGGCACCAGCCTCAAATGGACCTGTTTGCCACCAGGTTCAACAACAAACTTCCACAGTTTGTTTCACTGTTTCCAGACCCCCTGGCCTGGGCAGTGGATCCAGTCAGTCTGTCCGGGGATGATCTATACCCTTCCCACCGGTCGCCATCTTGTGCAAAGTGGTGGAGGAGTTACAGGACTACCCGTGCAACTGAGTTAGCCTGATTTCTCCAGGGTGGCTCAACATTCCTTGGTTTGGGGAGCTGGTGGCAATGTCCAGCACAATCCCATTGTGTCTGCCCAACCTGCCCAATCTTCTTACTCAGCTGTTCAATCAGACCCTTCACAGGAACTTGTTAAACCTGAATCTTCATGCCTGGCCCCTAGAGCCTCATCTATCATAGACAAGGGCTTCTCTGAGGCAGTGGCAGCATGAATTAAGGCTCCTCAAAGAGGACCAACCAGATCAGTCTATGAGGCTGAATGGACCATTTTTACAAAATGGTGGACTTCAGGGCACCCCCTATAAAGTCCATAGCTAATTTCCTGTTGTATCTGTTCAAGACAGGAAGTTGCAACCAAGCCCCATTGATGGCTACAGGTCAGCCATTGCTGACAAATTGGGTAATTCGTCCATCAGTGTCAGCTAGGATGAGAATCTCACTCTTCTCTTAGATAGTTTCCAGACAGACCCAAGGGTGTGCTTTATAACTCACTTATTATTGCTCCCATAGGTTTGGGATGTGAAACCAACCTATACTTTTCTGAATTTCGGCCGCCATCTTGAATTTTGGTGGAAATGGAAAATGTCATTTATCTTGAAAACTGTAACACAGAGTGATTTGGGCAAACGTTGGCCCCACTGCATATAAGGACTATTCCTCTAATACCTGTGAATAATTTAGAATTTTCTTGATATCTGCCATCTTTATAAATTCTATTTATCTTCAAAAACATGTTAGTTGTCCTTTTGCGGAGGATACATGTTGCATCTGGCCATCCTTGGTCTAGTTTCTGTAAGGAGAAATTTCAACAACATACTATTTCTTTTCCCCTTCCTTTAACCTTTAACACTTTTGATTTTTAAAGCTTACAGGGATGCTCTGCTTTTGTTTTCAAAAACCTTTTTCTAGTTGTGTTTTATAATGCTGTCTGGAAACAGAAAAAAATACCTGTCTGAAGCACTTACTAAGGACGTATGTTTACTCACCTGGTTTATAAGAAAATAAGCACTAGAAAAGTCCACAGTAGATTAGATAGATTCATGTTCTGTGTTAAACACTGCAGGGGATAACTGCTGGTATTACAGTGACTATAAGCCTTGATATCTTTATGCTTTTTTTTTTCTTACAATTTACTTGTTTAAAATGTGTCTTGAAGCACTTCAGTCTCTGTAGACGGGATAGTTTATTTAAGTGTTACAGTTGCTGTTTGAGTTGGTTTTTGTCTCTTGCAGGTGATGGAGTACATGATTGGAGGAGATGTGAAGTCTTTACTGGCCATGTTTGGTTATTTTGAGCAGCATATGTCAGTATTTTACATTGCAGAAGTCACCCTTGCCCTAGAGTATCTCCACAGTCATAACATCATTCATAGGTAGGTTGTGTTGCACATTGTATCTGTCTTCTTCCATTGCTATCAATGAGAAAATCACTCCACTTGTGTCACAGAACATTGCATTATTTATTGTGCTCCAATAGCTTACCGTCTTAGTGTTTCTTTTTTACTTATTTGAACTCAATGCTTATCTCAGGTGGCCATGCCTGTTCAATAAATTTCAGTTGTAATTTGAAAAATATTGCATTGGCAGTACTTTGTTACCTCTGCCAAGGAAGTTATGTTTTTGCCTGGGTTTGTCTGTCTGTCCATCTGTTTGTTTGTTTGTGAACAAGATAACTCAAAAACTTATGGACGGATTTTGATATGTCCGAAATGGTGAAAGGAAGAAATGATTAGATTTTGGGAGTGATTCGGATCACTGTCTGGATCTTCTGGATCCATGAAATTTAATTTTTAAAGAAAGATAGCTCAAAAACTTTTGGAGGAATTTTGATGAAATTTTCAGGATATGTGAGAAATTGGTAAAGGAAGAAGTGATTAGGTTTTGGGAGTAATCCGGATCACCGTCTGGATCTTCTGGATCCCTGAATTCTTTAAAGGAAGATAATTCGAAAAGTTATGGACGGATTCCGATGAAATTTTCAGGACGTGTCCAAAATGGGACAAGGAGGAGGTGATTAGATTTTGGGTGTGATCTGTATCATTGTCTGGATCTTCTGGATCCAGATATTTTTAAAGGAAGATAACTCAAAAAGTTATGGATGGATTTGGATGAAATTTTCATTATTTTATGGAGTAGACACAGCATTGGGGGACTGAGCTGCCTTTCGGAGGACTGTGCTTTCTGAGTGTTCTTGTTTACATATGTTATTCACCTACTTTTGGGTCAGCTATAACATAGTAAAATTGCAGACCTGTAGCTCATTGCATAGATGAGCAAGAGCTACTTTCAGTTTTCAATACTGAGTAAATCACTTGTAACTTGAAAACTATTGCATTTAGAGAATTTTCTTTAAATAATTATGTTATTCACCTACTTGTTTGTGGGTCAACTATAACATAGTGAAATTGTAGACTTGCAGCTCATTACATAGTTAAGCAATAGCTTACTTTCAGGTGCTCACTGTTGAGTAAATAAATTGTAACTTGAAATGTAACCTGAAAACTTTTGCATTTACAGTATTTTGTTGAAATATGTTTTTCACCTACTTTTTACCCCTTAACAGTTAGTCTGAATACCATTTGCAGGGCACAACTTTTGTGTCATTTCGGGGTATTGTTTTCACCCATGGTGTCCGGGTCAGGCGGGCGGGCGGCGGGAAAAAGTTTGTCCGGGCTGTATCTCAGAAACCGTAAGGTGTAGGAAGTTGATACTTGGTAGGGACATTGGTTAGGATGTGTAGGTGTGCAACATCATGGTCTGACCTTGATTTGACCTTTGACCTTGCCGTAGCGACCATGAGTTTGAAAATCTTTTCCGGGCTATATCTCGGAAACCGTAAGGTGAAGGAAGTTGATACTTGGTAGGGACAATGGTTAGGGGGTGTAGGTGTGCAACAATGTCATGGTCTGACCTTGATTTCACCTTTGACCTTGCCGTAGTGACCTTGACCTATAAAATCTTGTCCGGGCTATATCTCGGAAACTGTAAGGTGTAGGAAGTTGATACTTGGTAGGGACATTGGTCAGGGGGTGTAGGTGTGCAACGTCATGGTCTGACCTTGATTTGACCTTGCCGTAGTGGCCTTGACCTTTAAAATCTTGTCCGGGCTATATCTCGGAAACCGTAAGGTGTAGGAAGTTGATACATGGTAGGGACATTGGTTAGGGGTGTAGGTGTGCAACGTCATGGTCTGACCTTGATTTGACCTTTGACCTTGCTGTAATGACCTTGACCTATAAAATCTTGTCCGGGCTATATCTCGGAAACTGTAAGGTGTAGGAAGTTGATACTTGGTAGGGACATTGGTTAGGGGATGTAGGTGTGCAACGTCATGGTCTGACCTTGATTTGACCTTTGACCTTGCTGTAGTGACCTTGACCTATAAAATCTTCTCCAGGCTATATCTCGGGAACCGTAAGGTGTAGGAAGTTGATGCTGGGTTGGGACATTGGTTAGGGCTTGTAGGTGTGCAGCATCATGGTCAGACCTTGATTTGACCTTGTCGTAGTAACCTTGACCTTTAAAATTTTGTTGCACCTTTGTGTCTGTCTTTTGATGCAGATTAAGCATTGTCTAAGTCATATTAGAATTCATTAAGAATTTTACTTTTACAACTTTCCATTGTAACAGATGGAATTTCATCAAGTGAGCCACAGATTTTGCTCCAACACCACACATAAGCATTCATTGAATGTATTACCACTTTGATTGCGTTAATACATCTTACCTAACAGACGATAGCTATAGTCCGGCGCCAGCCGGTCCCGCCAAACGCCAGAAAAAGACTTCGCGGGATTCACCTCCGGCAGGACTGGTACACTACAATCCACTCGCCAGGTGGCCTAGTTCGTGCTTTATTCGTCAGAGGGACGTGACGTCATAGCATCTTTTTCGTTTGGCGCGATTTGAAAAGTTGTGTGTTTATTGTGTGTTATAAATTGTGGATATTTCTTCTCTTACCTTTTTAACTTTTGTTCCGAGTGTGTATTATTGTTGAATATTCATCATGTCTTCACTGGGACAAAGAAAGGGGTCATGTGGACATATTATGGCTTCCTTTGACAAGCATGCTAGGTGTGCCAGATGTCGAGATAAAGGACATGGCGACGATCCCTGTGTAAATAACCTTGCTTGTGATTTTTGTGACCAACTAACCCCAGAGCAGTTGCTTCAACTCTCTACTCCGACAGCAAAATTCGGAAAGAAAAACAGAAAAGTAAGGAGGTTCTTGTAGATCCATCAACAGTAACTGTTGTTTCTCAAGCCGAACAGGAAGGCACGGACCGTCCTTCTTCACTTAATAGTTCTGTTGACCTTTCCTTGCCTGCTCCATCTTTCCGCAAAGAGTTACAGGACTTGGATGAAAAATGGTCGGTCAGGATGGCCAGATTAGAAGCCTTGTTAACCATGGGTCACCGTCCACCTTCTCAACAGCCATCTTTTTCACTGGTCAAAGTACCGGTCGCACATCAAGCTCCGGCTGGTGCTCTATCTCAGAACCCCTTTATTCAGTCTTCTGTTCCTTCCGGCCAAGCCGGTCCGGCTTCTGGTCCGGATGGAACCAAGACTTCTATGGAAAATGTTACCATGTCTTCACCGCTTGAAAACTTATATCCAAGCTCTGATCATGAACCGGTGTTTGAACAACCCGGTCCGGTAGCTTCTGCTGTGTCTTCCGACCCATTGCATATCCCAGCCCGGGATATTATGTCACTGGACCAGTTTGAGGAAGGGGAAGTCTCCGAACCCGAACCAGATGATCAACAGGACTCTGATTCCAGAGATAAGGATAAAGTTTTGAGTGAAGATCAGAATTACCGGGAGACTGTACGCGGTGTGAGAGCGTTTATGGGGTGGACACATATTCAAGATTTAGAATATTCTCCTACCTCTCGCACAGACAACCCTTGGACTGGACACCGTTCTCAGCCAGTGGGCAAAGTATCAGTGTTGCTCCCACCAGAAGACTGGCTATGTAAAAAATTGGAAAACATGAACTTAGTGCTAATTGAAGGTTATCCTTTCAAGTCATCTGAACCAGGGGGCCTTCACATGGACCAGTTCTTACGCCCTCCAAAATCCCAGAGTCGCTGGTATGGGATACACCCAGCAGAACCCAAAGATCTTTCAAGACTAGGCAAATACGTCAACACTTGGCCCAATGATGCAGCCAAAATTAACAGCTCCTTCCCGCGTATTGCTAAACCGAACATTGCCGACTCTCAACCGGCTGTCCGTCAGATTCCCCAAGACACCATCAGAAAGTGGGAAAAAGCTGCCAAAGAATCAAGTTACATCTGTAATCAGTCGGCAGGCTTTAACAGGTGTATCACAAAGATTCAAGACTCAGTTCAAGATCAACTAAAAATCTTACATGCTGAACTGGGAAAAGGAAAGTCTTCAGCGAAAGCTCAATCAGCATTAGATGAACTCCACTATTTGACAAGTTTCAACCAAAATGTGAGTTTTGCTATGGGGAAGTCGCTACAGCATCTATCCGACTTCACTTTCACTCAGATGGCAAACTTAACTCTCGTCCGTAGGGACTCATATTTAGAACATTTAAAACAAGGAGTTAAACCAGACACCTTTTCAGCACTCAGAAATTGTCCTCTGAATGGATATGCTCTGTTCCCTGACGCGGTTATCAGAAAAGCTGAGGACGAAATTGCCCAATATGAAAATGCTAAGCGTACCTCCCAGCCCGGTCCGGGCCGTGGGGGGTTCGCAGGGGGGCACAAAAGAGGTCAAAATAGGTATCAACTAGTGTTCTCAACATTCCAAATTATGTGGGACCGGGTGGCTAGTAATTTTAACGGGCGGGTACCCGGGTACTCGCACCGATGGGCGATAATAGGTATTCATACAAAAATCTCCATATTTACAGACTTAAAATTCCCATAAAGCACTGGATCCAACCATTTGCTTTATTTCTTATCTGCCAAGCTTTTATTTAACAAATAACAAAATAATCGCGTATAGTAGGATAATATTATTTTTTGCTTTACTCGTTGATGCATTCAAAACACCAGGAGACGGAAGAAATGTTTACAAATAGACTTTTGTAGATTCAAAACACGGTTGTTTACTGTATAAAATGGAGTCACATGACCTATAAGTCAAACATTAAACAAAGCTCGAATGTAGTTTCGGAACTGCAACTTTTATTTTTTCTCAGATAGATAAGTTAATTTTAGTGATTAAAAGTTATAAAATACTGTGTGAAAACATTGACCTTTTATTTATTCAAGTAAGACATGATGCTATATGGACAATATACAGCAATTTAAGTTGTCGGAATTAGATAATTGTTTTAACATGCTGACGAATTTCAAAGCATTCCTGCATTTGACAATATATAAACAACCAAAATAAAAGATACATATGACACTATGAATGGTGTAAAAAGGTAGGAAACAATATTATTGTACAAATTAACTGAATAGTTTTCTTTTGAAGTGACTTTATGAAGTCGGGACATGTCAGGACTCTGTCGGCCAACATGGGCGATATTGGAAGCACTTAAGCTTAGATGAGGGTACTCGGGTATGTGATTTCAGATTCGGGTAGATATTCAAAGTTCGGGTACCCGGATATTCGGATACCCGTTGAGATCACTAGTATCAACCCTACTCCACTGCGTGGAAAGGTCAGGACACATCTAAAGCTTCTGGCAACTCGGGTAAAGACATGCCGGCCTGGAAAACCTTTGGCGGGCGCGGCAGATCAAGAGGTAGGGGGCGCGGAGGACCAGCTGGCCGCGGCTCCCGAGGCTCTAAGGATGTGAATCAGTATAAATGACAATTATTGTGTCACAGAACCGGTATTAACAACCCGGTCCGTAGATGTGGTGTGCCCACTATCAAAGACAGAAACTCACAAAACAGTAGATTTCCAGACCAGTGTAAATTACTCTGTTCTCGGTCATGTACCTTTTGTAACAAAAAATGTAAGATAGCCGCAAAAGAAAAAAGAAAAGGAAAAAGAAAGGCTCCATTAAGTCCTCCATTAAAAAGCTTTGTATTTGTATGTTAATTCCACATAGTCAATAAAACTTCTGTCGGTGAAGGACATTACAATAACTTTTTTTTTTTAAATAATACAAAATAATTTCCTTTGTTTAACTTGGTCAGTAGTATAAGTAAAAAAAATACTATAACATTTGGTTTCTTACTATTTCAAACCATTTTAATAGTGTTAATAATAGTGTAAGCAAATTTGCAATGCAATAGAGTAAATGAGCATTTTGAAGATATTTTAATTAGCCAAAAGGCAGAGAGTAGTAGAACTCATACTTAAAGATTTTTACATTTGTCATATAATTTAACACTTGGCGATGTTTAATTGTCTGATATATGCAATGTTTTAAACATAATTTAACTGCTATAGTTAAAATTCTATTTATAAAGAGTATCTTGTTTAGGTAATTAAATAGAACTGATATCAGAAACAGACTTCTGGCTTTTGTTATCTGTATTTTATTGTGTGATGAATTTTTCAATAAATATCTGTTAATAGGAATAAAGTCTACTGTATTACCTGACCATACCATATTGTACAGAAATAGGTATCGTGCAAGAAAGGCACAAGATTAAAAAATAACATGTGACCAGTCCTTGTTGGTCAGTTAATTTTGCTAATGATACACGTTTTTCTTGTACAGATTAAACTTAAATAAGAAAAGACAAGAATTTCATTACAAAGAGGTTACTGTATATGACTGATTTAGGCCAAGAATTCTGCAAATGACATAGTTTGATAAAAAATGTTTTAGACTATTTTTGGGCAATTTCTACCACTGAAATCTTGCACTGTTTAAGTTCCAAACGTTGGCTTATCCCTCTGTGTTAGTGTATCGATATAAAAATATGAAGTATATTCCATTTTTCTTTTAAGGTGAATTTTTGATGTTGTTTAAAATGTTGTGATTTAGACATCTGTCAATTTAATGCACCAACCACTATTGATTGGTTGGAATTTTGTAAATATGTTTTTTCTTTTTGTTAAATTTGCATTTATTTTATTTCCTTCCTTGTTGTTCTGGATAACTGTTGAAAAAGGCATAGTTAATTTTGTTGTAAATATGCTGGATGATTCATTGGTAATATCCACAGAATATATTAAAGAATACACATTCCATCTTGAAGCTATAGTACTTAATCTTTTGACTGATTTAGCTCTCAATGATTTGATCCCTGTAAGGAGTATAACTTGTCAGTATGGTCTGCATACCATCAAATAACATCCGTCTGTTATCTGCAAACTGTAGAGGTTTACAAAATAGAAAAAAAAGACTTGAGGTATTAACATATTTAAAAGAAACAAAAGCAAACATAGTGTGTCTTCAAGACACACACTGGGTAGATAAAGATTTTCAGGCAGTATATGGAATTTGGGGAAACAAATGCTTTATACATGGAATGAAAACAAATGCTAGAGGGGTTGCTATTTTATTTAATAATAATTTTGAATTTGAAATAACTGGGTTATCAAAAGCTGATGATGGTAACTTTTTGTGTTTGACTATAAAAACAACCTCAATGACGTTCAACCTTGTAACTTTGTATGGACCTAATACAGACAATCCAGAGTTCTTCGCAAAAATAAAAGAGGTTGTACAGAAAAACAATCCGGATTATTATGTTATATGTGGGGACTTTAATTTGGTTTTGGATCCTGAAATAGACTGTTTCAACTATAAACATATTAATAACCCAAAAGCAAGAATAGAAGTTTTGAAACTCATAGAAGAGCTAGGTTTATCAGATGCTTTCCGATGCACTTATCAACAAATGCGAAGATACACCTGGAGAACTCTTAATCCTATTAAACAAGCCCGACTTGACTTTTTCTTAATTTCAAATTCAATGCTTGACCTTTTAGCTAAGTGTGATATAAATCCTGGTTATCAATCTGACCACTCTATTATAGGTATCGATCTAATTCAGAGTAAATTTAATATTGGAAAAGGAGTATGGAAGTTTAATAGCAACCTACTTAAAAACATGAACTATGTAGAAGTAATTAATAAAACCATTGATGATGAAATATCGAAATATGCTCTACCAGTTTATCATATTAATTTCTTGTTGGGAAATTATAAAAATCTTGTATTTACTATTGATGATGACCTATTTCTTGAATTACTTTTTTTAAGAATTAGAGGAGAAACAATTAAATTTTCCTCTTCTCAGAAAAAACAAGATAATTTAAAAGAAAAAAAATTATTACAAGATATTGAGCATCTAGAGATAACAAATACTAAAAACTTGCAACTTCTGTCCGACAAAAAGACTGAACTAGAAGATATCAGAAATGTAAGATTACAAGGCCAAATAGTACGATCTAGAATGAAGTGGTTAGTTGAAGGTGAAAAACCTTCAAGTTACTTCTGCAATCTTGAGAATAAAAATTTCTAGAAAAAACTATTTAAAAACTTAAGACACAAGATGGCAAAATTTTGAATGATCAAAAAGAAATTTTAGCATATATAAAAGTCTACTATGAAAATCTGTTTGCAAATAAAGATAGCTTTTTGGAGGATGTTAATTTAGCTGAACTTTTGGAAAAAGCAAATATTAGAACAGCTTCAGATCATGAATTGGGGAATTTAATAACAACACCTGAACTTGGACAGGTTTTGAAGGCCATGAAACATAATAAAACACCTGGAATGGATGGGATAACAACCGAATTTTTGAAATTTTTTTGGGGCAAACTCAAATATTTTGTTACTAATGCCATAAATTGCTGTTTTTTGAAGGGCAAGCTAACAACTACCTTGCGACAGAGTATTATAACATGCATTCCAAAAGGGGATAAAGACCGAACTCAAATGAAGAACTGGAGACCAATCTCTCTTTTGTGTACTACCTATAAATTAGCATCTGGTGTAATTGCCATGAGAATAAAATCTATTTTAGATAACATCATTTCAAAAACTCAAAGGGGATTTATAGCAGGGAGACAGATGAGCGACTGCACTAGATTAATATATGATATCATCCATACAACAGAAAATCTAAATTTACAGGGACTTCTTATGTTAATAGATTTCGAAAAAGCTTTCGACTCTATTTCATGGAATTTTTTATATAAAACTCTGAAATTCTTTGGTCTCAGTGAAAAATTTATTAACTGGATTAAACTATTTAATAACGACACAAAGGCTTATGTTTTGCAATGTGGTTTTCTTTCTGAGCCAATAAATATCGGACGTGGATGTAAACAAGGTGATCCCCTTTCTCCATACCTCTTCCTATTTGGAGCAGAAATTTTAGCACTATTGCTTATTCTTAACCCAGGTGTTGTAGGATTAAAATTATTTACCCATGAATTTAAGCTCACACAGTTTGCAGATGACATAACCCTTATATTGGATGGTTCACAAGACTCCTTACAGGCTGCATTGAATACTTTAGAGATCTATGGTAAGGCCTGAAAATGAACAGGGAAAAGACAAAGGTCATATGGATAGGAAGAAAGAAGCATTCAAAAGATAAATTAAAAGTTTCTGTGAATCTTGATTGGGCAAAATCAGAATTTGCATTATTGGGAATAACTTTTAATGTTAACCTGGCTAAAATGCCTGAAACAAACCTAAATAGTGCTCTAAATAAAGCCGAAACTCAGCTAAAAAAGTGGAAAGTAAGAAGGTTGACCCCTATTGGGAAGATAAC
Source organism: Sabellastarte sp. h YS-2021 (assembly GCA_964017235.1). Taxonomy (NCBI): domain Eukaryota; kingdom Metazoa; phylum Annelida; class Polychaeta; order Sabellida; family Sabellidae; genus Sabellastarte; species Sabellastarte sp. h YS-2021. The sequence continues at coordinate 62,754,606 of OZ024934.1, read as the reverse complement.
TGATACTATCTAAATTTATCCATATCTTTTTGGTTTTACCAGTACCAGAAAACTTTATTCGTAAGCTGAACACCTTATTTTTTCAATTTCTGTGGAACAATAAACCAGATAAGATTAAAAGAGCTACTATTTGTGGTGACTATTCCAAAGGTGGTTTGAAAATGGTCAATGTTTATCAGTTTATCAAATCATTAAAAATTACTTGGATAAGAAGAATATTTTTCCAAACTGATTGTCAATGGTTAATATTATTTAAAAAAATGTACCTAAGTACAAACAAATATTGTCTTGGAAATCAATGGTGGGAAACTCTTATATTGAAATCACCAAGTACCTTTTGGACTGATGTAATAAAGAATTGGCAATTACTTTGTACAAAACAACAATGTCGCAGCAATTTTGATATAATGAACACTTGCTTCTGGTATAATTCAAAGATTACAAAAGAACCTCTCTTTTTTTTAAAATTGGTATAAAAATGGAATAACCCTGATTGGCGATATTACCGATAGAGATGGTAAAGTAAAACCCATAAAAGACCTGATAAAGTGCTACAGTTTTAACATTAATATACTAGATTACTTCAGAGTTAAACATCTTGTTCAAAATTTTATCGACAAATTTAAATTAAGAGACACTTTTACCTATACAAAGCCGAGTTACCCATTTCATCTGCAAATTCTTTCAAAAGCCAAAAAAGGTTGCAAAGACTTTTACAATGTACTCATGCAAAATGTGGAAAATCCCACAGCCTGGACAAAATGGATGAATTTAGTGGATACTTCTGAACCAAATTTCTGGACTAATGTCTACAAAGTATGCTTTAAATCAATTCAAGATAACAAATTCATCTGGTTCCAATATAGAATTATAAATAATATTTTAGACACAAATAATTATCTGAATAAGGTCAAAATACAAGATTATAACACATGTCATTTATGCAGTGCTTCTCCAGAAACAGTAAATCATTTATTTGCTGAATGTGACAAGGCTTTGGAATTGTGGGCCAATGTAAAACAATGGGTCACCAATCGTACCAGCATATATCTTGAATTGAATGACACAACAAAGATACTTGGATATATCACATATGATGAAAAATTTTGGGCTGCTAATTTTATTCTTATGGTTACTCGGTTTTACATTTATTGGTGTTCTAAAAAGAAACTTGATCTAAATATCTTTTATTTGCAAAGAAAAATTAAGTCTTTGTATAATGAACATAGATTTTTATCAGAGTTGAATGGTTTTCAAGACATCTTTGACAAAAGATGGACTCATTGGGTAAATCTTTTCACAAATATATAACAAAGTATGAACTTGCTTCCTCATCCTGACTTTGTTATAATTTTGTTTTAATTTTCCCTTATTAATCTTACACCAGTATATTTAATTTTATTGCGCTACAATAGCTTACCATGTGGGACTGAATGCTTTACTGGTTGCCGCGAGGCACAGACGACCAACGCTCGAGAAAAACAAGCATGTAGTTGGTTCGGCCTCATAGGTTGTCGTGACGTCATCACTTCCTGTGTATCAGCCTCCTTTTCGTTGGTCGCCGCCATATTGGATGCTCTGCTAAGTCTTCAAGCTGTTTTCTATTATATCTCTGGATATATTGTTTGTCATTCGTCCATAATTCGGCTTTTCCCTTATTTAGCAGTATAGAATCTTATACCCAATTTTCAGCACTTCCGGTGCTTTATTTTGTCAGTTTTAACGTCTTCTTATTTCACGTGTTGTGTGCTCGCCACTACACTAGTACTGCTCGAATCTACGGTTCGGAGTATTTCATATTTTATTGCATTAAAACATGGCCACCGCCCACCAGTCTTCTAAAGATAAACCCAGATCCAGCAAATGCAATCATTTCTGTCAGCCGTTCGACAGTCATGGCTATTGTCCCTCCTGCAGAGATGCTGGGAAGGGTGATGATCTGTGTGTTACAAAAGCTGGTACTTGTCAAATCTGTGCGTCTTTCACAGACGAACAGTCCACTAAAATTGCTAACAGAAGACGATACAAGAAAAAACATCCCACTTCACAGGCTTCGGACAAAGATCGGGACGAGGTTCTTGGCGATTCTTTTGAATCGTTTTCTGGATCGCAAGCCGAGCTTGAGGCTGCGGCCGATCATTTGTTTACTTCACCTCCACGTCCCAGACCCTTATCTTTCGATCCTTTGCCTCTTACTACACCAGGGCGTACTGTTCCTCCCACGCCCAGTACAGCCTTACATCATAAAGTCCATTCTTCTGTAGAGAAGGCTCTGGACCACAAATTTGATCAGAAATTGGGTGCTTTTCAAGCCAACATCTATGATGCCCTTAAATCTATGCGTGACGATTTCCTAAAATCTCAACAAGGGCTGGCTGATAAGCTCGCCTCTTCGGCTGTTCGCCCCGAACCTCAGACCTCTGTCAGTGCTTCAGAACCCATGGATATTGAATATGGCCCTTCTCTTCCTCCTCGCCTTCAGGCCGAGCAAGGTTCGGACGTTCGTCCTAGCTCTTCCGAACATACACAGTCTGTTCGTCCCAAGACGTCCTCTCACAAGGTTAGCCATGCTCCAATCTCAGGTTCGGGATCTGATTCCGATCATGATCGCCCCTCATATCCTAGACCAAAAAAGCACTCTGACAAGTCTAAACATAAGTCAAGGTCCACATATTTGCCCTCATCGTCAGGGGAGGATCAGTCCCCTAGACGTAGACACAGGTCTCCCAAGCCCCAGAGAATGGCCTCTGATGATCAGGAACATCCTCAAATTGACCTTGATCCGCCCTACTATAGGGATGTAGCTTTGGCTGACATCCCAAATCAATATGCGGAGGAGGTAGATACTTTTCGACGTATCCTCAAATTACCTGATCCGAGGGACTCAGTCCCCAGACCTGCTACTGCTATCATAGGTATCGATGATGAGGTGGCCGTCCAGGAGCTGAGACCTACGGGTCCATCAGCTATGTTGCCCCTCAACTCTGGTATAAGAGATGCCTTTGACAAATTCAACAATGACCTTATGGCTGCAAACCTGGCAGAGGGCAAATACCCAAAGCCCCCCCCTTCCACTTCTAAGTGGTACAAGGTTGGACAACCTTGCTTTTCGGAGAAACTCCAAGAATTAAATGCAGACTTTGCTAAGATCTGTATTTCTCCTAAACCTTCGGGGGCCCCTTTAGGCAAGGTCCCACTCTCTGTCCTCAAGGACTTAGAACAACAGGCAAGGTACAATTTAACCACGTTGAATTTCACGACCACTTTTGCCAAGACATCCTCCTCCTGCAACTCCACCATGAGGAGGTGTCGTTATGGACTGAAAGAGACCTTCAAGAAGGTCAAGTCCCAGGTCAGGAAAGGTGCCGACCCTGAAAAAGCAGTAAAACGTGGTTATGATGAGGCCTATGACTACTTTGATCTCTGGGAGAAGACCCTCACTATTCAACATAAGGCCATAACCTGCCTGAGCAAATCCCTTGCCCATATTTTACAAAGGGAACTTTACACAATGGCAACTTCCGGCTTGCTTAGACGCGAAGCCGAAATGTCCCATCTGCAGCCACAATTAGGGGAAACCAGACGTCAAGAGCTCAGGAATTCCTCTCTCTGGACTCGTTCCCTGTTCAACTCCCAGTCAGTGAAGGAAGGCGAGGACTTCCTTCTCAAAAAAGGCACCTCAAAAGATACTCAGGGTTTCGGACCCTACCAAAATAAGCCCTTTCGTGGTTCCCACCACAATAAGAGAAGAGGCTCCTACAGGAAACGCCCCTTTGGGGGCAATTCCTCCCAAAGCAGCAACTATTCGTTTCCCTCTTCTAGAGGAAAACCAAACTTCAGAGGCTCCAGGGGTCGTTTTCGACCCCACAACAGAGGAAAAGGGCGTGGAAACCCCTCTTCCCAATGACTCCTATCAAGCCTCAATCAATCCACCAGTAGGAGGTCGCCTCCGTTCTTTCAGGAGAGACTGGCACGCAAACAATTGCTCAGCCAACGTGTTAAATATCATCACCAATGGCTACGTTCTGCCATTCCTCTCAAGGCCAAACTTGATAAGATTTCCTCTGATTGTGTCAGAGTACAAGGCCCCTCAAAAAGATCAAGCCTTGGCCGATTGCATCCAGTCTCTCCTGTTAAAGAACGCTATCGAAAGGGTGGAAAATGTAAAATCTCTCGGGTTTTACAGTCGCCTGTTTCTTGTACCCAAGCCTCACCAAAGGTGGAGGCCAGTAATAGACCTAAGCAGGCTCAACACTTTTCTACATGTAGAAAAGTTCAAAATGGAAACGCCAGAGTCCATCAGGACTTCTCTGATTCCAGGGGAATGGGTAGCGTCAATAGATCTGTCGGACGCTTACCTCCACATCCCCATCCATCCAAACTCAAGGAAGTACCTAAGATTTTGCCACAGGTCACAGGTGTTCCAGTTCACCTCGCTCCCATTCGGACTAGCCACAGCCCCCCAGGTATTCACCATGGTCGTAAAAGAAGTGAAACTCATGGCCCTCAGCAGAGGACTCAGACTTCACCAATACCTGGACGACTGGCTGATCAGGTCTCAGTCCCAGGAGGAAGCATTAGTGAACACTCGGGCAGTGGTAGATCTCACCCAGTCCTTGGGATGGATCATAAACCAAGAGAAATCAGAACTGAAACCAACTCAGGTGTTCTCGTTCGTGGGCTACGAATACCACCTAGATTCAGCCCTTGTAAAACCCACTCAAGAGAGATGGCTCAAACTTCAGGACTTGATCCTACGACTCAAGTCGAAACATGTTTTGACTGCAAGATGTTTGATGTCTCTAATTGGGTTGCTAGCCTCAACGGAGAAGATGGTCCCGGAGGGACGCCTTCACATGAGACCGTTTCAGTTTCACCTGAAAGAGCACTGGAAATTTCCTCAGTCGCTGGACAGCCTCCTTCCCTGGACAGAAGTCATTTCTGCTCATCTGGACTGGTGGCAGAATCCTACAAATGTGATGAGAGGCGCAGACCTTCATGCCAAAGACCACAGTATCCAACTCTTTACCGACGCCTCAAACGTAGGTTGGGGTGCTCACTTAGATCAAAGTTCCACCAAAGGTCTGTGGTCTCTCCAGGAAAAAGGACTTCACATAAACGTCCTAGAATTAAAAGCTGTCTCTCTGGCTCTCAGACACTTCAAAGACCAGTGTCAGGACCAAACAGTGCTCGTTGCCACGGACAACTCAACTGTGGTAGCCTACATAAACAAACAAGGGGGAACACACTCGGCGGAGATGTGCGCACTCCTGTGGAAACTCATGACCTGGTGCCACCACTATCACATAACCTTGAAAGCCAGGCACATTCCAGGGTGCCTGAATGTGATGGCCGACCTACTTTCCAGGTCGAACCAGGTCCAGTCGACCGAATGGTCACTTCATCCACAGGTGTTCAAACAGATCTGCCTAAAGTGGTTCACTCCCCACGTGGACCTCTTTGCCACTCATCTGAACCACAAGCTCCCTCTGTACGTGTCTCCTATCCCAGACCCCCAGGCCTGGGACATAGATGCTCTAAACATAGACTGGACGGGTCTCACTGCTTATGCTTACCCTCCAACGGCTCTCCTTCACAGGGTGATCCAAAAAATCAGGCAGTGCACCTGCCTGATCATTCTAATAGCCCCAGGCTGGCCAGGGATGCCCTGGTTTTGGGACCTAGTGCAGCTCTCAACAGAGATCCCTCTGCAACTCCCGGTGTCGACAACACTCCTCAAGCAGTCCCACAACTTCATGTTCCACAGCTCCCCGCAGCACCTCAACCTCCACGCCTGGTCTCTAGGAGTGGACAACTCCAAGAACAAGGCTTCTCTGTGGAAGTGGCAGAGAGAATTGCTGCACCTCAGCGGTCTTCAACAAGGAACATCTACAAATCAAAGTTGGCCCTATTTGAAAAATGGTGCAGAGATAATTCGGTGGATTTCTCCTCACCATCTGTGAAGCAAATCTCAGATTTCTTTATGTATCTGTACCAAGACCTAAACAGGCGCCCCTCTACCATTGATGGTTACAGGACAGCTATTGTTGACACTCTGGGCCCTACGGCCCAGCATATTGCCCATAATGAGGACCTTCACAGGTTGCTCTCCAGTTTTCACAGGGATCGCCCCAAGAGTTCCAGAAACCTTCCTCAGTGGAACCTATCTGTTGTCCTCAATGAGCTCACAAAAGCGCCCTTTGAGCCTATGAAAGACACAGACCTCAAACATCTCACTCTCAAGACTGCTTTCTTGCTAGCTCTGGCCTCCGGCAAGCGCCGCAGCGAAATCCACGCCTGGGTCGCAAACAAAGTATCTAATCTAGGCCAATGGGAAAAGGTAGCCTTGTTCCCTTCATCAGATTTTATAGCCAAAAACCAGCTAGCAAGAGAAGGTTCTCAAAGTGTGTCTCCGGTGACTATTCCTGCCTTGACTACCATTGTAGATAGACAATTCAAAGAAGACAGGACCTTGTGTCCTGTAGGGGCTCTGAGGTACTATCTGGACCGAACCAAGGACCTGAGAGGGTCCCGGTCTCTTCTTTTCATCTCCTTCAAGAAAGGACATACCTCAGATATCAGACCCGCTACTCTCTCTTCATGGTTGAAACAAACCATTCTACTTTGTTATAAGCAAGCAGACCAGCAAGCCTTGGACTTAGTCCAAGTTAAAGCGCATGACATTAGGGCCTTCGCAGCCTCTAAGGCTTTTTACGGTGGGGTATCGGTGGACCAGATCATGCAAGCGTGTCACTGGAAAGCTCACAACACGTTTACCAATTTTTATCTAAAAGACCTTACTTGGTCGGACAACGACAACAACTTGTATCTGGGACCAGTAGTAGCGGCTCAACAGGTCCTAGACCCTTCTCCTCAGTGATGTCTCCTTCGGGAAGAAGGAGGGGGGGGGGGGCACGTCCGCTACAGCTAAGCCTTCAGGAGTCTCCCCAGGTCTAGGTATAAGCTACCTCATCAGGGTGTTACAGGTAAGGTCTCTCATATTAAATTTACGTTAACTTTAAATTCTTGGGACCATAAGGTTGTCTTATAAATAAGGTTGCAATAACAATTCTCGAACCTTGACCTCATTTCTGACGTCATAGCCCTTAGGGGTTCTTCCTATCTGTGTACTCCGGGTACACAATCCTCCTTCCAAACACCCTACAGTGTACAACACTGTATATTCTCATCAGGTTTTTGGCTCTTTACAAGTCCGACCTTCAGGATTGGGACTCTGTAAATGGGACTCAGACTGGAAATTTTTCGGAACTATTTTTTATTACTCTCAATTCGAGAAAAACAACATTCAGACCTTCCAGTCTCAGCTGTAATCCCGCCACCGGGCGGTTGAATTCAGCATTCAGTCCCACATGGTAAGCTATTGTAGCGCAATAAAATTGAAAATTTTAATTACTTAAATGTAGCTTTTATAAGCTACAAGCTTACCATGTGGGACTGAGAAGAGTCCCACCCTACCTCCCCGCTGTATTACAGCTGAGGGGACATGGGTTTAATCTCAACGAAAAGGAGGCTGATACACAGGAAGTGATGACGTCACGACAACCTATGAGGCCGAACCAACTACATGCTTGTTTTTCTTGAGCGTTGGTCGTCTGTGCCTCGCGGCAACCAGTAAAGCATTCAGTCCCACATGGTAAGCTTGTAGCTTATAAAAGCTACATTTAAGTAATTAAAATTTTCAATTTTGGAATGATGTCTCTATTTAGTTAAAGAGTAACAATATATGTATGCCTTTTTAGAAAACTAGTTAAAATTTCTGAACTAGCTAGCTAATTGTTTACACCATTTGACTTGTAAGTCCTCTCTTTAAATATTGTAATCTGTTTTTGTATGTGTTTTCTTTTTTTGTAGAGAAAAAAAAAAATATAAAAAAAAAAAAGTCCTCCATTAAAGAAAGTAGAAATAAAGTTTGTGTACTGTGTTTCTTTTGTCGTTCAGTGTGTTTCTGCCCCATCTGTTCCCAGTGCCCACAGTGTTGTTCATGCTCCCCTAGTAGGCGGCTGCCTACAGCCCTTTTGGCAGACTTGGGCCCGCCTGGGTGTAAATCCGAGAGTGGTGTCAATTTTGAAGGAGGGTTATGTGCTCCCATTCAAACTCAAACCCCCTCTAATACGATACCCCCTGATAGTCAATGGTTATGCAAACCCCCAGAGAAACATCTCCTTAAGGGAGGCTATACAAACCCTGTTGCACAAAAAGGCAGTAGAGATGGTAAGGGTTCGAGCATCTCTAGCCTTTTTCAACAGACTATTTCCACATTCCAATTCACACCGGGTCCCGGAAGTATCTCAGGTTCCATTTCCAAAACCAATCCTACCAGTTCCGGGCCCTCCCCTTTGCATGTGTCACTTTGGTACATGCCTTTGTCACCTCTCGCCTTGACCTGTATAACTGCCTGCTCTACAATTGTCCCTCGGGTCTCAAAAATAAGCTCCAAAGAGTTCTCAACTGCGCTGCCAAGCTCATCTTTCACAAAAGGAAATTCGACTCTGTCACACCACTCTTAAAAAAGCTTCATTGGCTCCCAATCCAACAAAGGATAGAATTCAAAATTCTACTGATTACCTTCAAATGCATAAATGGACAAGGTCCAGAATACCTCTCTGAACTGCTCACTCCTTAAACCTCAACACGTGCTCTCAGATCAGCTGACAGCTTCTTGCTGCGTGTTCCAAGGACGCGACTAAAAAACTACGGTGATAAAGCATTCGAAAAGGCAGCATCTGAACTCTGGAATCACCTACCAATTTATATCCGTACCAGTTCATCAGTCAGCTCATTCAAGAAACAACTAAAGACTTATCTCTTCAAACAAGGTTACTCAATACAATCTGTCAACTAGGAACTTTATCACATTCTTTGTACATAGATAAAAATCAGTTCTGTTAAAATCACTGCCAAAGCGCTAATGAACAGGTTCTCTGAAATTAGCGCTATATAAATGTATATATGTATATGTATATGTATTTGGCCTGTCAACCGCTCCGATGGAGTTCACCTGTGTGGTCAAGGAGGTCAAGTTAATGGCTCAAGCCAGGGGTATACGGATCCACCAGTACCTAGACGACTGGTTGATTCGAGCCCCTACCAAAGAATCCTGCCACCAGGACACCCAATCCCTCCTCGCCCTTTGTCAGGAGTTGGGTTGGGTGGTGAACCTCCAAAAATCAGAACTGGAACCCAAACAAACCTTCGAGTTTGTGGGTTACAGGTACGATCTCTCTCCAGGACTGGTCCAACCGACCCAAAACCGTTGGGAGTCGATTATCCAGAAGGTGGAATCAGTTCTATCCAAACCAACTTGCCGAGTCAGAAAATTCATGTTCCTGATAGGCCTGCTCACAGCAACAGAGAAACAGGTACCCCTTGGGAGACTCCACATGAGGCCCATCCAGTGGCACCTCAAAAGACATTGGAGAGTCCCGGAATCCCTAGAAAAGGAGATTCCGGTGCCGAGGTCTCTTCTCCCGCACCTTCTGTGGTGGACCAAGGAGACAAATGTCCTACTAGGCCAGCCTCTGCACCCTTTGCGTCATGCCATTCAAATCTTTACAGACGCCTCAAAAGAGGGATGGGGTGCTCACTTAGGCGACTTCACGGCAAGAGGCACTTGGTCAGTTCCAGAAAGTCATCTTCATATAAACTTCCTGGAACTAAAAGCTGTCTTACTAGCCTTGAAAAGATGGTCTGACAAGGAAAAGTCGTTCTAGTTGCCATAGACAACACCACAGTTGTGGCATACATCAACAAGGAGGGAGGTATGAGGTCAGGCTCACTTTGTGCCCTTCTATGGCGACTCCTGTGTTGGTGCAATCTGAGACAGGTTGTTTTAAAGGCCAGACACATCCCTGGTCGTCTGAATGTGATTGCAGACAAGTTGTCTCGTCTTCTGGTTTTTCAACCTTCTGGTTCAGACCTGGCACCGTCCCCAAGTGGACATGTTTGCAACAAAGTACAATTGCAAACTAGCCCAATACGTGTCTCCAGTGCCGGACCCCAATGCTTGGGCAGTGGACGCTCTGACAGTCTCTTGGGAAAACCTGGACATGTATGCCTTTCCCCCAGTGGCTTTACTGGGCAAGGTAGTCAGCAAGCTGTCAGACGATCTTTACAGAAGAGTGATCTTGATAGCTCTGGGTTGGCCCAACATGCCATGGTTTTGGGACCTGGTAGATCTGTCGTCCCAGGTCCCTCTTTGCCTACCCAATCATCCGGACTTGGTGACTCAGCCCTTCAACAAGGCTCGTCACAGGAATCTAACCAACCTAAACCTTCACGCATGGCTCCTAGAGCCGAAGCAATCAAGGAGCAAGGTTTCTCTAGTCCAGTGGCGTCACGAATTGAGGCTCCTCAAAGAAGTTCAACCAGAACAGTCTATGAGGCGAAGTGGTCCGTTTTTGTCAGATGGTGTGAAACAAGTCAGGTGGACTTCAGGTCTCCATCTGTCAAACAGATAGCAGATTTTCTCCTACATCTGTTCCAGGAGAAGAATCTCCAGCCCAGTACCATTGATGGTTACAGATCAGCCATTGCGGACAAATTAGGCAGTTCCTCCTTGAATGTCAGCAAGGATGAAAACTTAAATCGCCTGTTAGACAGTTTTCATAGAGATAGACCAGAGGGTCGTCGAGGAATTCCTTCGTGGAACCTCTCGTTGGTGTTACATCAACTCACCAAACCACCTTTTGAGCCTCTCAGAAAGGCCTCGTTAAAGCATCTGACCTTTAAAACAGTTTTTCTCCTAGCTCTTGGTTCGGGAAAGCGTAGGAGTGAAATACACGCATGGTTGAACAAACATATTAGACACCAAGAGGACTGGTCAAAAGTGTCCCTTTACCCGTCTCCTAGTTTCTTGGCTAAGAACCACTTGGCAAAAGAGGGTCCAGAGTGCGTGGCTCCAGTGCTCATTCCGGCTCTGGCTCCTACTCTGGATAAATCCCTGAAGGAGGATAGGTCACTCTGTCCTGTTCGAGCTTTACGCTACTATCTGGACAAAACACAAGACCTCAGACAAGGCAAATAACTGGTCTTTGTCTCCTTCAAGAAGGGTTTCACTAAGGATATTTCTCCTGCTACAATCTAGTCTTGGATTAAGCAGACAGTTATCCTTTGCTATGAACTTTCAGATCAGGAGGCTCTGACGTTACATCAGGTCAAAGCTCATGATGTTAGAGCCTTGCGGCTTCCAAAGCTTTTCAAGGTGGCATTTCTCTGGACCAAATTTTGGCGGCATGCCACTGGAAGTCCCACAACACTTTTACTCAATTCTATCTTAAAGATGTTGCTTGGGCAGATTTGGAGCTTTTTCATTTAGGTCCTGTGGTGGCTGCACAGCAGATCCATCACTAAACTATATGCTCCTACCCTGTATATAGTGTACACAGCAGTTATAAGTTTTGGTTGGGTATAGGTCTCCTTTTGACCTATTCCCTAATTGTAAGGTTTTTTACCTGGGTGCCTAAGTACGAGGTATAAAACCTTTCTCCACTCTTTCTTGTGTGTATCTGGATTCTCTAGGACCGAACTTTCTCTCTTCCTCCCCTCAGAGCAGAAAAGGGGGGGGGGGGTGCTCTTGGGCCTTTATAGCCTGGTTCACCAGACAGGCCAGTGCCCCTGAGCCTATAAATAGAGTTCCCTGTTATCCTGAGAAGCTGCCCTCCATCCACTGGGTAGTTATTCTAGCTATCGTCTGTTAGGTAAGATGTATTAACGCAATGAAATTGCAAATTTTAATTAGTTCAGCTTCTATTAATCTAATTTGGGACGAAAAAGATGCTATGACGTCACGTCCCTCTGGCGAATAAAGCAGGAACTAGGCAACCTGATGAGTGGATTGTAGTGTACCGGTCCTGCCGGAGGTGAATCTCGGGACGTCTTTTTCTGGCGTTTGGCGGGACCAGCTGGCGCCGGACTATAGCTATCGTCTGTTAGGTAAGGTATTAACTAATAAAAATTTAATTTACTAATTAAAATTTGCAATTCTGTATGCATGGTAATATTCAAAACATCTAAACCATAATTCGGCCATGCCAGATGTAGATAAAGAGTACATGCATTATGTTTCTCTTAGACATTATTTTCTCTATTTAAACATTGTTTGGACCTTTATATAACTGACAGTGCTCTGAAAGTATCCTGAACTTTGTACTGATACAGTAGTTCTTTATCTCATGGTGTTAAAAATATTTCCCTAGGCTGTGGGGTATGGGCATCTCTGATGCTATTTTCTGCTTTTACATGTACTCTGAAACTCAAAAAAACATAGTCAGCTGAAACACAGCCACTGATTGCTTTTTTTTTTTTTGGCTTGTGTGACTTATCAATCATTAAAGTGCCAACTCAAGAGATGTGACTGATTCATTCAGTCAGTGATTGCTTGTATCAAATATTTTTATTGCGTTAATACATCCTATCCAATGGACAATTGCTTTACCAGTCGGTGCGACCGGTCCCGCCAAATGCCAGAAAAAGACGTCCTGTATATAATACCGGCAGGACCGGTCACGGAGTGTGCATTCGCTAGGTGTCGCCTCATACTTCCTTCCTGTCTAGACAGCGTGACGTCATAGCATCTTTTTCGTTTGGCGCGTGGAGTGTGCGGACGTGTTTTCTACAGAGAGACGTTTTGAAGTTTATCTGCGAATTCATCCATTTTATTTTACATCTACGTATTTCGACTGAAGTACTGATCATCATGTCATCCCCAGGACAGAAGAGAGGTACGTGAAGAAAGAAACACTGCCCTATTTGTAAAGCTTTTACATTAGAGCAAGTCCAGCAACTAGCCACCCCCACATACAGAGATAGGAAGAACAAAGAGAAGAAAATGGTTTCGTCCTCCCCTACCCCCACTCTGGTGGACCCTTCACCTGTAAGTGTTTTGGGTGAAGTAGAGGAGAGAAGGCTAATGTCAAGCCTGAAACCACACCTGCTGGAAAGAAAAATAAGAGAAGCCTTCCCCCCAAGCCTTCTCCCAGAGCCAGCAAGATGAAGCCCAGTACCAGCAGCAGACCTTCATCTGAAGATTTGAAGAATCTAGATGACAAGTGGGCTGAGAGATTTGCAAGGCTGGAAGCAATGCTGTTGTCCAAATCCTTTGCTGTCCCGGTGGAACCAGTGGTGAAGCCAGCAGAAGTCATCACCAGCCAGAAGCCTATTTTTGATCCTGGTGCTAGCACCAGTAATTTGGCTGATTCTGCAGAGCTTTCCAGTCCCAGCCTTGTTCAGGCCACCGGTGATGCTGTTCCACCCAGAGGAGATGAGATGCAGCAGAATGCCACCCAGCCTGTTGAGGCTCCCGGTGCGGGGACGGCCACCCAGCCTGTTCAGGCTCCCGGTGCAGGTCCTGATGTAATGCCTTCCGGTACCGGTGATGCTGCCTTCAGTGTAGACCAGACCCTGACTGGACCTAGAACTGCCCAGAGCACCAGTGGGTCTGAAAGTGAAGATGAACAACACAGTCAGACCGGTTCCCTGTTGGAAGGAAACTACCGGGACGTCTCCCCAGCCAGAGAACTCACCAGGGACGAGTCTACAGATCAAGAACTCTCAGAGGAGACCAGCTATAGGGAGACAATGAGAGGCGTGAGATCCTTCATGGGTTGGCACAAGGTCCCTGAATTTGAGAGTATTTCATCTTCTGATGACAACCCCTTTGCCGGTTCACGTGTTCAGCCAACCGGGAAAGTGTCAGTCAAGCTTCCGGTGGACGATTGGCTGTGCAAGAAGATGGAAAAACTCAACCTCACCATCACAGAGGGCTACCCTGCAAGAAACTCTGGAACTGCTGGCCTCCTCAAGGATCAGTTCATCAAATCTCCCCGGTCGTCTAGATGGTATGGGATGCATGCTGAGAAGAAAGACTCTGACAATGTTAATGTGTCTTCCTGGTCTCCGGAACCGGCCAAACTCAACAGTGCTTTTAGCCGGGTTGTCAGATGCAGCCTTCCTACTGCCCCACCCTCCCGGGCATTCAACCAGGACATGCTGAGGCGTTGGGAGAGAGCAGCCAGAGAACAAACTGTCATGTGCAACCAGGCTGCTGGACTGTCACGCTGTTTGACCAGAGTTCAAGATGCCATGTCTTCTCAGCTGAAGTCTTTACATCTGGATAGTTCCAAGGGCAAGTCGTCTGAAAGAATGAGGCAGGCCGTAGATGAACTTGATTATCTGGTGACCTTTAACCGGTCAATATCTCAAGCAGTGGCCAGGACTATGCAAGATCTATCTTAAGGCGTGTTTATTAGCATGGCGAACTTCACCCTTGCACGCAGGGACAGTTACTTAGAATTTTTGCATGCTGGTGTGAAGCAGGACACCCTTACTGCTCTGCGTACAGCCCCTGTTCATCTACAATCACTTTTCCCTGACCAGCTTATCACCAAGGCTGAAGAGGAAATCTGTAGAAGTGAGGAGAGGAGTTCTTCTGGCCAGCCTCACAGACGTCAAGGTCATTTTCACCCTTATGCTCCCAGTGACAGATCTGCTAACCAACCGGACCGGAAGTCCGGTAACCCAGCATGGAAGCAAATAAGGGATAGACAGCAAACCAGGAAAAGTCGTGGCAAGCCCTCAAATTTCTCCCAGAAACCGGCTAAGGGTTCAAAGCTGTGTAATTGACAATCAATGTGTAACTTCTGTGACCGGACTGAAGAACTCTGTGTATGTTTCCGGTCAAACAGCCTTGAACCCTTCACCAGTGATAGCCGGGGACAAGAAAGTGACTGTAACTTCTCATCTAGACGTTTGTGTTGCAAATGCTCATTCTGTTACCGGGTTGCCGCAAAAGAAAGGCTTAAATCCCAATTATTGTTACAAGTACACAGAAATAAAATATGTGAAAGATGTTTCTTGTGTAGGTCACTTGAGTTCTGCAAATCTTGTCACAAATGCCCCACCTGTTGTTATAAGTCCACATGTAGGGGCAAAGCTTCACAATTTTTGGGAGAAATGGGAAGTTCAAAGGTAGTCACCACACTCAGAGAGGGTTACACCCTCCCCTTCCAGTTCAGACCAAACCTAACCAGGTCACCAACTGTCATAAGCAACTACCAGAATCCATCCAAAGAGGCCCACCTTTTAGAGGCACTGTATCAGCTGGTGAACAAAAATGCAGTAGAACCAGTAGCAAACCAAATCTCACTAGGGTTTTATAACCGGCTATTTTTGGTACCCAAACCCAACAACCGGTGGAGACCGGTCCTGGACCTGAGCACCTTGAACACCATTCTAAACACAGAGTCGTTCAAAATGGAGACCCCAGAGACAATAAGGACCTCCCTACAGTCGGGGGAGTGGGTCACATCCATAGACTTCAAAGACGCATACTTCCATATACCAATTCACAGTCAGTCCAGGAAGTACATGCGTTTTCACATCCAGGGCCAGTCCTACCAGTTCAAAGCTCTACCCTTTGGCCTGTCCACAGCACCCATGGAGTTCACAGTAGTGGCCAAAGAGGTCAAACTGATGGCTTTACAGAGGGGTATAAGAATCCACCAGTACCTAGACGACTGGTTGGTGAGAGCCACATCCCACCAAACTTGTCTCCAGCATACACAGACCTTGGTAGCTCTCTGTCGAGAACTAGGTTGGCTGGTGAACAAGGAGAAGTCAGAACTGGAGCCAAAACAGGTTTTCAACTTCGTAGGTTACCAGTTCAACCTCAGGGAGGGCAAGGTCAGACCCACACCAGAGCGTTGGCAGACCGTAACAGACAAGATACTGTCAATCCTGTCCGGCCCGGTGTGCCCGGTCCGGCAGTTCATGTCCCTCATAGGACTTCTCACAGCCACAGAAAAGCAAGTCCACTTAGGTTGTCTTCACATGAGACCCATACAGTGGGACTTGAAGAACAACTGGAGGGTACCAGAATCACTAGAAAAGGTGATACCAGTCCCTAGGTCACTCAATGTGCTTCCAGGTCAACCATTACACCCTCTAAAAAATGCAGATATTTACAGACGCATCAAAAGAAGGGTGGGGCGCTCACTTAAACGAACGCACTGCAAGGGGAACCTGGTCCCTTCCGGAAAGCAAGCTACACATAAACCACTTGGAACTGAAGGCAGTCTTTATGGCCCTAAAAGAGTTCCAAGACCTCTGTTCAAACAACACAGTCCTGGTAGCCACAGACAACACAACAGTGGTTGCCTATATCAACAAAGAAGGGGGGATGAAGTCGGGCTCCCTGTGTGCCCTACCATGGAGAATCCTGTCCTGGTGCACCAGGAAACGGGTAACCCTCAAGGCACGTCACTTCCCCGGCCATCAGAACGTGATAGCAGACAAGCTATCCAGATTTGGCCAGACCATTCAAACAGAGTGGTCCCTTCACCCAGAAGTGTTTCAAGCTATATGCTCCCGGTGGCACCAGCCCCAAGTGGATCTGTTTGCCACCAGGTTCAACAACAAACTTCCACAGTTTGTGTCACCAGTTCCAGACTCCCAAGCTTGGGCAGTGGATGCACTCAGCCTGTCTTGGGAATATCTGGACCCATATGCCTTCCCACCAGCAGCCATCTTGGGGAAAGTAGTGGAGAAGTTACAGGACTACCCCTGCAACAGGATCATTCTGATTGCACCAGGGTGGTCCAACATGCCCTGGTTTTCGGATCTGGTGGCAATGTCCAGCCAGATCCCTCTGTGTCTGCCCAGCCTGCCCAATCTGGTATCTCAACCTTTCAACCAGACCCTGCACAGGAACCTGTCAAACCTGAACCTACATGCCTGGCTCCTTTAGCCACAGCAATCAGGGAACAAGGGTTCTCTGAGGCAGTGGCAGCACGAATTGAGGCTCCTCAAAGAGGATCAACCAGATCTGTCTATGAGGCAAAGTGGACCATTTTTACAAAGTGGTGCCTCAGTAATCAGGTGGACTTCAGGGCACCACCTGTAAAAGCCATAGCTGACTTTTTGATGTACTGTGTCATGGCAAATTTTGAGAGCAATAGCTTCACTGCTTACTGAGTTATAGCTACTTTGCTATATTGCTAGTGAGTAAATCACTTGTAACTTCAAAAGTAGTAAATTTAGAGTTTTTTATGAAATATATTATTCATCTACTTTTTACCCCACAACCCTTAAGGGCGGGAAAAAGTTTGTCCGGGCTGTATCTCAGAAACCGTTAGGTGTAGGAAGTTGATACTTCGTAGGGGCATTGGTTAGGAGGTGTAGGTGTGCAACGTCATGGTCACCAACTTTTGACCTTACCATAGTGACCTTGACCTATAAAATCTTGTACGGGCTATATCTCGGAAACTGTGAGGTGTAGGAAGTTGATACATGGTAGGGACATTGGTTAGGGGCTGTAGGTGTGCAGTAACCTTGATTTGACCTTTGACCTTGTCGTACTGACCTTGACCTTTAAAATATTGTTGCACCTTTGGGTCTGTCTTTTGATGCAGATTAAGCACTGTTAAAGTCATATTAGAATTCATTAAGAATTTTACTTTTATAACTTCCCATTGTAACAGATGGAATTTCATCAAGTGAGCCACAGATTTTGCTCTTACACCACACATAAGCATTCATCGAATGTATTACCACTTCTGTATGCATGGTAATATTCAAAACAGGTAAACCATAATTCGGCCATGCCAGATGTAGATAAAGAGTACATGCATTATCTTTCTCTTAGACATTATTTTCTCTATTTAAACATTGTTTGGACCTTTATATAACTGACAGTGCTCTGAAAGTATCCTGAACTTTGTACTGATACAGTAGTTCTATATCTCATGGTGTTAAAAATATTTCCCTAGGCTGTGGGGTACGGGCATCTCTGATGCTATTTTTATTTTTTTATTTATTTTATTTTTTATCCTTTTGAAACTCTTGAATTGTATACCTAATCACGTGTAATGAGCAAGTTTTAATTGCACATGTTTTTGTTATATGTATGTGTATTCATAAAACATTCTAAAAATAAAAAAAATAATATAAAAAATAAAAACAAATTTTACTTTTGTGGAATACCAATATGACCTGTTGAAGGGAGTACCCAGACCCACCACTTAGAGGTGGCAGATTTTGAACACAAAAATAAATGCCCCCTGTTGAGTCAGTTTGCACAGTAAGGCAATTCATGTGTCCTATAGGTCTTCTGACTGCCACAGAGAAACAGGTACCATCTAGTCATGTACACACGAGACCAATCCAGTTGCCATCTGAAAAACCATTGGTTCATCTGAGTCATTGTGAAGTAAATCCCTGTACTTAGGACTACATACTCATCTGAAGTGGTGATTGGAGGAAGTGAATGTTCTTCTTGGCCAACCTCTTTATCCCCTTGAACACCCCCTGCAGTTCTTTACAGACACTTCACATGAAGTTTGGGGTACTCACTCAAGGGTTTGTACCGCAAGAGGTGTTTAAAGAGGAAACCTCCTGGAATCAAAGGCCATTTTTACTGACTCTAAAGACGTTTCAGGACCAGACTGAGTGTTAGCTATAGATAACAAGATGATTGTCTCCTACATAAACTAGTAGGGAGGTATAAAATCAGGCTCTTTTAATTCACTTTTATGGAGACTTCTATCCTATTGCAACCTTAGACAAATTAGCCTGAAAGCCCATCACATTCCGGGCCAGCTGAATGTAATCGCAGACAAACATTCTCAACACAACCACAACCAGGTGATTCAGATGGAATGGTCCCTCCAACAAAAAAATTTCGACCAAATTTGCAGGAGGTGGCATGTAGTAGTTCATGTCCCCAGTGGGATGCCCTAAGCCTATTTTGGGAAGGCCTGAATCTATGCCTTTCAACAAGAGCCATTTATGAGGCAAAGATGGCCCTTTTTGTCAGATGGTGCAAGTCAAACCAGGTGGATTTCCAATCACCTTTTGTGAAAAAGAGTGCAGATTTCATCATGTACCTTTTCCAAGATAGAAACTTGCAGCCCAGTCAGTATAGATGGGTATAAGTCAGCTGTAGCCGACTCGATAAGCAACTCATTCCTCAATATAAGTCACAATACTTAACCACTTCCTAGACAGCTTCCTCTGGGATAGACCCACAGGGCAAAGTATCCTCAGTTGACAGTTGGCACCTTTCTTTGCTCTGGTACCAATTGGCAAAACCTTGGGTTAAACCCATTATGTAACAGCTTTTTCTGCCTCTAAGGCATTCCAGGGAGGGGTTTTCTAAGAGCAGATTCTGTCTGCTTTATCATTGGAAGTTTCAAAATGCCTTCACTCAGTTTTATCTGAATGTGACCCAGGCTGATTCAGAAATTTAGCACCTAGGCCCTGTGGTGGCTGCTCAGCTGATATGCCACTAGGCCCTCGCTTTTTTGGTCTGATTTTATATTGTAGTGTTTATATGTTCTTCATCTGTAAGTTTTAGCTGTTCATTGACTGAAACCTTGGTGTTTTTAGATATCATTGCCCTTTTTTTGGCACTGTCACTGGCTTCTTTGTAATGCCAGGACTATTCTGGCTTTTCCCTTCTACCTAAGGATCCTTTTTGTGTGTGGCAGAATTCTTTTGGATAGTTTCCAGTAGGCAGCCTTTAATCCATTGTGAAGTTATTCTGCATTAGTCTGTTAATTGTATCCCCGGACGAAAGTCGGGGATACTTAGGATTCAGTATGGTCACGCCGCCGCCGCCGCAGAGATTTCCTTTTGGACGCGATAACTTAAAAAATATTTTAGTTAGAACTTTCAAATTTGGTATGTGGGTATATATGGGCAATGCCACGAACGCTATTGTTTTGTGACCTTGACCTTCAATCTCAAGGTCACTGGTGGTCTCTTAAAGGTCAGATTTTGGCCATTTTTTCACTTTTTGGCCCAGTTCTCCTATACAGAAAGTCAGATCATCCTATGGCTGGTATATATAATACATATATATGTCCTCTGTAAGCATGCAGAAATTTGACCTTGAAGCTCTTCATTGAAGGTCATCCACTGACCGCCAAAGTACCTGACCGAGTGTCATTTTTGGCCTTTTTGGAGATATTTTCACACTTAATGCTGACTATATTGCATGGAAACTATTGAAAATGGCTTTGGAGGTTGAGTACATGATGGACTTCTACCATCCAGGCTTACTGGTTACAAATCTTCATTTAAGGTCATCCACTGACTGCCAAAGTACCTGACCAAGGGTCATTTTTGGCAAATTTGGAGATATTTTCACACTTAATGCTGACTACATTGCATGGAAACTATTGAAAATGGCTTTGGAGGTTGAGCACATGATGGAGTACCAGCATCCAGGCTTACCAGTTACAGATCTTCATTTAAGGTCATCCACTGACCGCCAAAGTACCTGACCGAGGGTCATTTTTGGCCCTCTATTTGTTTGTTTGTTTGTGAACAAGATAACTCAAAAACTGACAGATGGATTTTGATAAAATTTTCAGGATATCTCCAAAATGGTAAAAGGAAGATATGATTAAATTTTGGGAGTGATCCGGATCACTGTCTGGATCTTCTGGATCCATGAAATTTAATTTTTAAAGACAGATAACTCAAAAACGTATGAGTGCATTTTGATGAAATTTTCAGGAAATGTCCTTAATGGGACAAGGAACAAGTGATTAGATTTTGGGAGTGATCTGGATCACTGGATCATCCGGATCCAGGCTGCCAGATGTGTTTGTGTACAATATAGCTCAAAAACTTATGGATGGATTTTGATGAAATTTTCAGGATATGTCTGAAAAGGTAAAAGGATGAAATGATTGAATTTTGGAAGTGATCCGGATCACTATATGGATCTTCTGGATCCATGAAATGTAATTTTTAAAGACAGATACCTCAAAAAGTTATGGATGGATTGTGATGACATTTTCAGCAAGTGACCTAAATGGTACAAGGAACAAGTGATTACATTTTTTGAGTGATCTGGATCACTGTCTGGATCATCTGGATCAAGGCTGCAACATAATTTTAGGATGAATTTTGATGATATTTTTAGGATATGTTACAAATGGTAAAAGGAAGAAGTGGTAAAGGGAAGAAATGGTTCAATTTTGTGAGTGATCTGGACCACTATCTGGATCTTCTGGATCCATGAAATATAATTTTTAAAGACAAATAGCTCAAAAAGTCATGGGTGGATTTTGATGAAATTTTCAGGCAATGTCCTAAATGGGACAAAGAACAAGTGATTCGATTTTGGGAGTGATCTGCATCATCTGGATCCAGGCTGCCAGATGTGTTTGTGTACAAGATAAATCAAAAACTTATGGACGGATTTTGATGAAATTTTCAGGATATGTCTGAAAAGGTAAAAGGATGAAATGATTGAATTTTGGAAGTGATCCGGATCACTATATGGATCTTCTGGATCCATGAAATGTAATTTTTAAAGACAGATACCGCAAAAATTTATGGATGGATTGTTTCAGCAAATGGCCTAAATGATACAAGGAACAAGTGATTAAATTTTTGGAGTGATCTGGATCACTGTCTGGATCATCTGGATCAAGGCTGCCACATAATCTTGGGATGGACTTTGATATTTTTAGATCACAATTACAAATGGTAAAAGGAAGAAGTGGTAAAAGGAAGAAATGATTCAATTTTGCGAGTGATCTGGACCACTATCTGGATCTTCTGGATCCAAGAAATGTAATTTTTAAAGACAAATAGCTCAAAAAGTCATGGATGGATTTTGATGAAATTTTCAGGAAATGTCTTAAATGGGACAAAGAACAAGTGATTATTTTTTGGGAGTACACTGTCTGGATCATGTGGATCCAGGCTGCCAGATGTGTTTGTGTACAAGATAACTAAAAAACTTATGGACGGATTTTGATGAAATTTTTAGAATATGTCTGAAAAGGTAAAAGGATGAAATGATTGAATTTTGGAAGTGATCCGGATCACTATATGGATCTTCTGGATCCATGAAATGTAATTTTTAAAGACAGATATAAGTGAAAGAACTAGTGATTAGCTTTTGGGAGTAATCTGGTACTATGGAGAATCCTGACCTGGTGCTCCAGGAAACAGGCTCAAGACCGACATATTCACGCCTTAACTATGTCCCGTCCGGGGATACACTGCGTCGAGACGCAATCTCTAGTTAAGATATATTAACACAATAAAATAGGAAATTTAAAGGGTAAACTACACTTTTATAAATTAGTATCCTCACCTAACAGACGAGAGATTCCTACGCTACCATCCCCACAAATTCAACTTACTAGGAACATATTTTTGTAGCTAGCCTCCAACAAAAAGATTGAGTTATGTGATGGCTATCTAGTGAGTAGGGGAGTCATTATCCACCTGGCAAGTTTAGGAGACGGTACTACTTTGGACAAAATAGGACTCAAGATGTTCTTTTTCTGATGTTTGATAGGGCAGGCTTGTACTGAACATATGCCTTAGTCTGTTAAGTCAGATATTAACTTTTAAAATTTAAATTTTGTAATTAATCTTTTATGCATATATTGACATAATAGGTTTTACTGTATCTGATGTGTAAAATAACTTATCGAATATGGGTTCTGTTTTTATGGTTGGAATGAAAGTCCAGTAATATGAAGGGGTATTTCAAAACAAAGGTGAAAAGGTTTGTACTTGTTTGTATTTGACAGAGACCTGAAGCCAGAGAATATGTTAATTTCAAAGACAGGCCATATCAAGCTCACTGACTTCGGACTTTCCAAGATTTCACTAAACAGACGTAAGTGGCTATGTTTTAACAGTTTAGTTAAGTAATTTGTCAGAAAATCAAAACTTTATAATCATGGCACTACATCTGCTGCTTCATGTACAGGAAACTGTTATGTGGCATAAATATTTATTAAGTTGGCAGTTTGGGTGAGGTTGAGGCTCTAATCATGATTAAATTTAACTAAGTATGTGTCATTGAAGTTGTTTTGTCAAGTAAAATTTGTCAATTAAGAATTTGACTACAGGATCAAAAGTGTTTGTTGGTTACAGAATCATTGTTTCCTAATTCCTTGTTGTGTAGAGATTAACATTGGAGATATTTTGAATACTCCATCCATGAAGAAGTCTGTGCTGCCCAAGGATTTCTACAGAACTCCCGGCCAAGTTCTCAGTCTCACCAGCAAAATTGCATTTGTACGTATGTTCTGTTATATTAGTGAAATAGTTTACATTTTCTTCAAATATTTAAGCTGTTTTAATGGCTACTTCTAAATATAAACTTGATATGACAGTTATGGTGAAGACTCTGCTACGTCATTAAATACTTAAGCCATAAAAATTTCTCAATATTCTACATCCAGTTATCAGTTAACAGTAATTCTTGGAAGAACCTTGTTTGTCATCATTTATTGTGCAATGCACTTAACATTATCTCCACTGCCTTAGCAATACTACATTTGAATTCAGATGAAATAAATGTTTGAGAGAAGTACACATCTATACACTTTATGATGCACTACAGAACACCTAAAACTAATTCTGGCTTGTTAGTGCGGTTTGATTTTCAATCTTATAAGACTTTTCGCAAAAGAAGATGCATACCAGGAGGTTGAATATGTGCACATTTGTTTGATATCTCAGCTCACATTATGGCATCACTCTGCGGCGTCCGTGTGAACATCTTCTCCAAAAGTACAATGCCCAGAGACATGCTGTTACTTTTAAAAGATACCTTATCTATCGAGGATGATAAATCGTAAAATTCATGCAGATCTGTCTGTTTGTCTGTTCCCCAGAGCTGTTAGAAGCGAGGTACCCCCACCCAAAGTGTGAAAATTTCAACACTTTATCACTATTTTCTCATTGACTATTGAAGGGATTTCTCTCTTATCTTGCATATATATGTACTAGTCCCCAGGTACATTCCTTTGTGTGAGTATAAGAACTAGATCTTTTTAAATTATTTTTTAATGAATTTTTTAAATAATTAAGCGGCCCGTCAGGGGCCCTTATTTGTTTTCACTTTACTTAAGGTAACCTTAAGCATTTTTCAAAAACACCCCGGCATCGCGTTTAAGAAAAAACCACGCACACCTCTGCTATAAAATTTATCAGGTACATTCTAGACCTAAATCCGCAGGTCGGAAAGGATTTTCTGATCAATCGGACCATAGATGCCTGGATGGGAGATGTTTTATTTTCGTAATTTTCTTTTAAAATGGATATTTGATCTGTATCTAGTCAGTCAGGATTTCGGCGTTTTGTTTGAATAACTTATTCAGCTACTTTTTTATAATCTTTCAAATGCCGAAGTTTTAGCCCTGTATATCCAATCTTAAGGTCAAAAAAGGGGGTTTTGTTCACTTAGTTTTGGACTTTTTTCAACCAAACTTGGCATATATATTAAGATTTACCAAAGGATTATTCTGACTTTATGGTGACCTTAAACTGTTAATATAATTGGAGCTATGGCCCCCCCTAAAGTCATAAAATTGGGATAAAGCCGTCTGGCCCCTTTTTATCATATCTAACGTATATTGATATTGAAGGGACATTCTCAGTTTATGGTCATCTTAAAGTCGCAATACGAATGAAGTTATGGTCACCTTACAGTGAAAAAAAGGAAGTTTTCAGCCTCCAGCTATCTTATTGTTCAGCTGACCTGAGCTAAACTTTATGCACTTATAAAGGGTAACAAAAGCAGTGATGCTTCCAGAGCGTGGGATACGCGATTTCTCGCGAGTTTTAGTACTAACCCGCAATTCGGTATGTTCGGCGCTTTCGGTAGAAGACGCGATCCCGCATGTTTACAAAATGGAGGCGTTCCGATCGTTTTGTGGAAATACGTTGATTTTTTGATAATAAAAGGCTATATTTGGTCGTTTTTTCAGTGAAAATCGTGATTTTACTTGAACACACAATCATGGATATCACAAAATGGATGATTAAAAAGCCAGACAAAAATAACAATCCTGTTGAACCAATACCTGAATCTGGGGACACAGACTGTCAAGAGCTTGAGTCAGTAAAAGCTAAAAAAATTAAAATAGATACTTGTGGGGCAAGAGGTGGTGATGATACAAAGGGGAAAAAGAAGTACAAATTTCAAAAGGACTGGGTCAAGAAGTGGCCATGGGTAAAAAATGCAGAAAAAGGAATGATTTGTGAACTTTGCATGCAACATAATAAACAGAATTCTTTGACAACTGGATGCTTGAATTTTCGTACATGCACATTAGAACGGCATGCCACCAGTACAGATCACCAGTTGGCTGTGAAAGAGGAAAGCATGAGCTTGCAGTTCAATTCGGTAAATAATTTTATTATTAGAAATTATTAAAAAATAAAAAAAATTTTTTTTTCAGGTTCAGTGTATTTTATACACCCTTCTTGTACATTCTTGGAATACCTTATGAAGCTTTTACTGGGAGTTTTTACATATTTCGGATTTCAAACATTTTTATTTTTTATTAAATTTATTATTTAATTGATAGTTAAAAAATTGCAAGAGTCTATCGACCCGGTCCCTGATCATTAGAAACGCTACCTATCGATCGGGTTCCCTGTATTATTTTACAAGTGAGTATTTGATAATTTACCTGTGAATACAAGGTGCAAGAAAATTTAAAGTGAAAATCATCCCTTTCTTGGATCTAAGGTCACCTTATCTAAGTACTGTTATAGAATACGGTCCCAGTAATCACGTCAGAATTTGTTAATGTCTGAATTGCTAATTTAATCCCCCCCAGTAATCATGTCAGAATGCAATTTACTACATTTTGTGTAGCAAGTATTCGTTAATTCAGATAATCCACCAATGAAATTAAAAGGCTAATTGAGAAACATACAGAGTTAGGGTAGCCATACTGACGATTTCCACAATTAGTACCCAATAAGCAAACCAATTAGGTAAGGAACCAATGAAATTAAAGGACGAGATGAAGAATGCTTACACACAGATCTGTACAAAGAATAAACGTGACCCGTTCGATAGTAACGTCTTCTATTGACCGGGCACCTGTTCTTTAGCCACTTGGTAAAAAATTTAGTTTTGTAGTTTGGTCCTTGTTCGTTAGTATTGTTGAATATATGTATGGAGTTTATTCACTATTTCATGAACTATGAACTAAATAAGTGGGATTAAATTAAATTGGGACAGCCCACAGTAATAGTTGAATCTAGCAGTAAGTAAAAGGATCATAATTTATTGCAATTTACAAGACAAAGTGACTCCCGTCACGGCATCGTGGATTTAAGTTTTCATCTAAAGTCACAGCATCGAATGAGTAGTCCACAAATTTTGATCTTCAACTTTGTCCCCCCAAAAAAGAATGCCAAGGAATTGTCAAATATTTCCTATGCATATATAAATATTCAAGAGCTGTGTAGTTTCCATGAACTCGTATATATTCTACGCAAATATACCGCTAATAAATTAACTGAGTTGTTGAAACTCGTTGATTTCTAGTGTGATACCGTGACTTTAGATGGAAACTTAAAACCACGGTGCCGTGACAGGAGTCACTTTGTTTACAATAGCATAATTCACCCAGCCTCTCCAGTTCCTATATGACCCTAGCTGTTTAATACCCAAGATGATACACACAGTCTATCCATTCCCTATGTGACCCTTTCTGTTAAATACCCAAGATGATACACCTAATCTCCATTCCCTATATGAACCTGGCTGTAAAATACCCGAGGTCATGCAAGATGATACACTCAGTCTCCCTTCCCCATATGAACCTGGCTGTTAAATACCCGAGGTCATGCAAGATGATACACTCAGTCTCCATTCCCTATATGAACCTAGCTGTTAAGCACAACACTACAGTAACTGTTTTAGCCTGGTATTTTTTTAATATTAAATTTCAATATTTCTTAGAATATTTAGGTTTTTTGTTATTTTTATTTTAAAGGCAACAAAAAAAGCAGTGGAAATGGCAGCAGCTGATACTGCAGTCACAGCAGCAATGAGGACAGCATTTTGGATGGCAAAAGAAGATCTTGCAATCAGCAAATACCCAAGTTTGATGAATTTATTAAAAGTGCAAGGCTGTGAAGCTTTATCTAGGATCAGTGTTGCAAAAAATGCAACATATAATTCCCGAGTGTCTTGTGAAGAATTTCAGCAATGCATTTCTGAAGTCATCCAAAAAGACATACTCACAGCAATCAAAAAAGCTGAATTTTATTCAGTATTAATTGATGAAAGCACAGACATCAGTGTGTCAAAACAAATGGTGGTATATGTCCGCATAGCAAATGAACTTTTTGAGCCAAAAACATTTTTTTTGGAGGACGTTTGCATTGAAGATCCAAAGTCTGATGCTAAAGTATTATTTGGTTACTTAACACAGTGCCTTGAACAGAAAGGTTTGGACTTGTCAAAGTGTTATGGTTTTGGGTCGGATGGGGCCTCTGTAATGAAAGGGAGACGAAGTGGAGTGGCAACAAGGGTCAAAGAAAGAAGCCCTCATTGTGTCAGTATTCACTGCATGGCCCATCGGTTGAACCTTTGTTCCTCACAAGCTTCTAAAGATGTGCCATATTTCAAGACATTTGAAAAGACATGTTCAGACTTGTTCTATTATTTTGGTGGATCAAAGAGTGGCAACCGAAAATGTGAATTGGTAGAGATTCAGAAGATACTTGATGACCCTCAAGTGAAAATAAAGGAGTGTCACGAAATCAGATGGTTGTCATTTTGTGCAGCAATCACTGCCATCTATAAGACATGGAAGTCATTGGTCACATTCTTTCAAAGGCATGGGGACAGTGCATCCAAGTCTTTATTAGGAAAGTTAACAGACTACCGTTTTATAACGGTTCTACACTTGTTGATGGATATACTGCCCTATGTAGCTCAAGTTTCACTGCTTTTGCAGAAACAAGATATTGATGTAGCTGCTGTAAATCCTGCCCTGACAGATCTCCTAAACAAGACAGCTACAGCAGAGAAGGGGTCTGCTTTTTTCCAGAAAGAACTTAAAGAAAAGCTTCAACAAAAAAAGGATAAACATGGCTCAGTCAAAGAGTTAAAGTACAGGGGTGAAAAGTTGGATCTTGGGGGTGATTTGTCAAAATTGTCAACAGAAATGAGTGAAGCCAGAGAGGCTTTCTGTTCAAACCTGAAAAGGAATATTAACTCAAGATTTCCACAGGCATCTCTTGATGTGTCAATGGCATTTGGCATTTTGGGAATGAGACCAATCTCCTTTTTGTCAGAAGATGATCTTGAAACTTATGGAAACAAAGAACTTGACATTCTGATTAATCACTATGGGAAGGATCAAACACTAAACGGTGTTGTGTCAAAAGGAATAATAGATGGTGATAAGTGCTTCTTGGAATGGAATATTTTGAAGAGACTTGTGATTAATCAAAAGTACCCAAGAGACAAATTAAGTGGTCTTTGGAAACTTATCTACATGTATCACAGGGATTCAGTGCCAAATCTGATTAAATTGGCTAACCTGGCATTAATAATGCCATACCAGACAGCAGACTGTGAACGTGGTTTCAGTTGCCAAAATGCTATCAAATGCTCAAAGAGGAACAGATTAAAAGCAGAGAGTTTAAATACATTAATGACAATAAAATTTGAGGGTGGCAATTTAGAGGAATTTGACTACTCGAGGGTTGTTGACATATGGAGAGACAAGAAGAAGAGAAGAATTGATGCAACTGTTAACAATTAAACTAAGCAGTGTATAGTAGCAACTGTTTATGTGCAGAACAATTATTGAATAGGTAAAACATTGGAAAAAAGTCTTATTGTGTCAGTAAAAAACCTAAGCATTATTTTCAGTTTATTGTTCACATGTAATTGTTAATTATGACTTATAAATAAATGGATAAAGTTATTTTCATATTAGTGATAATTAGCAGAAAAACCTAAGCATTATTTTCAGTTTATTATTCACATGTAATTGTTAATTATGACTTATAAATAAATGGATAAAGTTGTTTTCATATTAGTGATAATTAGCAGCCACCAAACCTTCTTTTATCCTTCATTGACAAGGTATAGGACTGGTTCCGATCAATTTGCCCGAGCCCCCACATTTTTCAAGGATGGGGGGGAACTGCCCCCACATTTCAAAATTTCTAGAATCAACACTGAAAAGGGACATTCTTCTTTTATGGTCACCAATATGAAAAAAAAGGGTGACAAAAGGGACATTCTTATTTTATGGTCCCAATATGAAAGAAGTTATGGCCACCTTGCAGTGAAATAATGGAGTTTTTAATCTCCAGCTATTGTATTGTTCAGCTGACCTCAGTTAAATTTTGCACACTTATTAAAGATGAAAATAGGGACATTCTTATTTTCTTTCCATCTTGGAGTTCCAATACAAGCACAGTCATGGCCATCTTGAAGTAAAAATGAGGGTTTTCAGCTCCCAACTGACTTACTGTTCAATGACATCAGTTCAACTTGACGCTTTGATTAAGTTTAAGGAAGAGTTCTAATGACCTTTTCATTTAAAATTCATGTATTTTATTACGCTACAATAGCTTACCATGTGGGACTTAATGCTGTTCTCGGGTTGCCACACCCGGGGCCAACGTCTTAGAAAAAAAGACAGTTCTTGTTAGCCACCGGATATACTGGTAGTTGTCGTCATGTGATAACTTCTGACCAATCGTCCTTCTTTCTCGTTGGCCACGATTGACTGGTAGCAGTTTGTAAATATACAGACATTTTTATTTATTTCTCAGCTTTTACTTATTGTTGGAGGCTCATATTTGCATATTTCTTTATATATATGCCATAGATCATTCTGTAAAATTTTAATTTTCACAGCTTAAATATTTCTTTGATTTTCGCGTGTTTTGAGTTTTCCTCGGTTCAGGCAATTATATTGTACGTCTTTTTATTGCGTATAAAATGTCGATTCACCAAGCAAATAAAGACAAACCGAGAGCTCAGAAATGCCGCCACTTTTGCTTCAGTTTTGATATACATAACTACTGCCCTGCCTGTAGGGAGGCTGGCAAGGGAGACGACCCCTGTGTCACCTTTGAAACTCCCTGTACAATATGCACGTCTTTCACAGATGAGCAGTTACAGAAAATTCAAAACAGGAAGCGTTATTTAAAAAAGCAAAAAGCGGCAACTAGTTCCAAAGATGAACTAGATCTTTTGGGGGAAGGCGACGGGGATTCCTTCACTGGATCCAGTGCAGACCTCGAGTGTGCTGCTGATAACCTTTTCACCTCACCCCCCCCCCGTCCTCAACCTCTTGCCTTCAGTTCCCTGTCCTTGAAAACCCCAGCCAAGACTGTTCCACCCACCCCAGGTACTGCTTTGCAAAATAAAATCCAGAAAAACCTTGAGAAATCCCTGGGTGATTCCTTAAATATACATATTCAGCAGCAAATGGGTTCCTTCCAGGCATCCATGTTGGAAGCTTTTCAGTCACTCCGAGAGGAGTTGGCTACATAAAAGAAAGTCGAGGTAGAGTCCTCGCTTCTTGCTTCCAAACCTGGCTCGTCCAGTAACAATGCTGCCCCTCTGGATTTACCCCCTCCGAGATCTGGTACTAACATTCCAAGCGAGGCTATGGATGTGGACTACGGTCCAGCACTCCCTCCTCGTCTAGTAACCACTCAAGATTCCTCGGAGCAGTACGTTGCCCCCTCTGAAGGTCATCCCGAAGAGGTCTTGTACTCTCACAAAAAGCAAAGCCATAAGCAGCCAGTTGACCCGAGCTCTGCCTCGGACCAACTAAATGAGGATTCCGACGAACCTCGGATCCCTTCTTCTAGATCCAAAAAACACTCTGACAAGAGCAAACATAAATCAAGATCTAGATACGTGTCATTCTCCTCAGAGGAAGATCAATCCCCTGTAGCCAGACACAGGTCTTCTAAGCCCTCTAGGGCTCAGCCCTCAGGAGTAGCTTCTGATCAAGACCTCCCACAACATGATCCAGACCCCCCTTATTATAGGGAAGTAGCTTTGTCTGACATGCCCTCACAATACTCTGAAGAAGTAGACACCTTCAGGCGTATTCTATCTCTCCCTGACGCCAGGGAATCTATGCCCAGGTCGTCCACTTCAGTATTAGGTCTGGATGATGAAAAAGGCCGTCAAGAGCTCAGACCTAGAGGTCCTTCCTCTATCCTTCCACTTAGCTCAGTTATCAAGGACGCCTTTGATAAATTCCAACATGACTTTAAGGCTGCCAATTTATCTGAGGGAAAATATGTCAAGCCTCCTCCTTCCACTTCAAAGTGGTACAAGGTGGGACAGCCAACTTTTCAGGACAAAATTCAGGAGTTGAATACGGACTTTGCTAAGATCTGTATTACTCCTAGACCTTCTGGGGCCCCAGTAGCCAGAGTTCCCCTGCCAGTTCTCAAGGAGCTGGAACTTCAGGCTAGACAAAATATCTCGACCCTCAACTTCACCGCTGCATTTGCCAAAACCTCCTCTTCTTGCAATGCTTCATTGGAAAAATGCCAACATAGCATTAAGTCTACGGTCAAGAAGATTAAATCTCAGATTCAGAAAGGTGCCAATCCTGAGAAAGCGGCAAAGTGCGGATATGAGGAAGTAGCTGACTACTTAGATTTTTGGAACAAGACAGTACTTGTCCAACACAGGGCCCTCACTTGTCTCAGCAAATCTCTAGCCCATATTTTGCAGAGGGAATTATACTCTATGGCTAATACCGGCTTGCTCAGGCGCGAAGCCGAGATGACTCTATTACATCCACAATTAGGAGAAACGAGACGTCAAGAACTCAGGAACTCGTCCTTTTGGGGCCCTTCCTTGTTCGAGTCTCAATTAGTGAAGGAAGGTGAGGACTTCCTTCTCAAAAAAGGCACCTCAAAAGATTCTCAGGGTTTTGCACCCTACCAGAATAAGCCCATTCGTGGTCCCCACAAGAAAAAAGGCTCCTACAGAAAACGCCCCTATGGGGGCAATACCTCTCAAAGCAGTAACCAGTCCTTTCCCTCGGGAAGAGGAAAACCCAACTTCAGAGGCTCCAGGGGTCGTTTTCGACCCCACAATAGAGGAAGGGGGCGTGGAAACCCCCCTCCCCAATGACTCCTCCAAAGCCTCACTCAGTCCACCAGTAGGAGGTCGCCTCCGTTCTTTCAGGAGAGACTGGCTCACAAACAAATGTTCTCAAAACGTGTTAAACATTATCACCAATGGCTACGTTCTGCCATTCCGTTCAAAGCCAAACTTGATCAGATTTCCTCTGATTCTGTCAGAGTACAAGGCCCAACAAAAAGACCAAGCCTTGGCCACTTGTATCCAGTCTCTCCTGTCAAAGAACGCCATCGAAAGGGTAGAAAATGTAAAATCTCTCGGGTTTTACAGTCGCCTGTTCTTAGTACCCAAGCCTCACCAAAGGTGGAGGCCAGTCATAGACTTAAGCAGGCTCAACACTTTTCTACACGTAGAAAAGTTCAAAATGGAAACTCCAGAGTCCATCAGGACCTCCCTGGTTCCAGGGGAGTGGGTATCGTCGATAGATCTGTCGGACGCTTACCTGCACATCCCCATCCACCCAAGCTCAAGGAAATACCTAAGGTTTTGCTACAAGGCTCAGGTGTTCCAGTTCACCTCCCTCCCGTTCGGACTAGCCACAGCCCCCCAGGTCTTTACAATGATCGTAAAGGAAGTGAAACTAATGGCCCTCTCAAGAGGACTCAGAATTCACCAATACCTGGACGACTGGCTGATCAGGTCCCAGTCTCAGGAGGAAGCCCAAGTGAACACTCAGGCAGCAGTAGACCTAACTCAGTCCTTGGGGTGGATAATAAATCAGGAAAAATCAGAACTGAAACCTACTCAGGTGTTTTCGTTCGTGGGCTACGAATACCACCTAGATTCAGCCCTTGTAAAACCCACTCCAGAGAGATGGCTCAAACTTAAGGATTTGATCCTACGACTCAAGTCAAAACGTGTTTTGACTGCAAGATGTTTGATGTCTCTAATTGGGTTGCTAGCCTCAACGGAGAAAATGGTCCCGGAGGGACGCCTTCACATAAGGCCCTTTCAGTTTCACCTCAAGGAGCACTGGAGATATCCTCAGTCGCTGGACAACCTCCTTCCCTGGACAGAAGCCATTGCAGCCCACCTAGATTGGTGGCAAAATCCCTCCAATGTGATGAAAGGTGCAGACCTTCATCCCAAAGACCACAGTATCCAACTCTTTACCGACGCCTCAAACGAAGGTTGGGGCGCTCACTTAGACCAAAATTCTACAAAGGGTCTGTGGTCAGATCGGGAAAAAAGGCTACACATAAATGTCCTAGAATTGAAGGCGGTCTCCCTGGCCCTTCAAGACTTCAAGGACCAGTGCCAGAATCAAACAGTGTTGGTTGCGACGGACAACTCAACAGTGGTAGCCTACATCAACAAACAAGGAGGAACACACTCAGCAGAGATGTGTGCTCTCCTGTGGAAGATCATGACCTGGTGCCATCACTACCACATAACATTGAAAGCCAGGCACATTCCAGGGTGCCTGAATGTGATAGCCGACCTACTATCCAGGTCCAACCAAGTGCAGTCAACAGAATGGTCTCTGCACCCACAGGTGTTCAAACAGATCTGCCAGAAGTGGTTCACACCTCATGTAGACTTATTTGCCACTCACCTGAACCACAAACTCCCTCTATACGTGTCTCCTATCCCAGACCCAAGGGCCTGGGACATAGATGCTCTGAACATAAACTGGACCAACCTCACGGCCTATGCGTACCCTCCTACGGCCCTCCTTCACAAGGTGATCCAAAAGATCAGGCAATGTCATTGCCTGATCATCATAATAGCCCCAGGCTGGCCAGGGATGCCCTGGTTTTGGGACCTAGTGCAGCTCTCAACAGAGATCCCACTGCAACTCCCAGTGTCAACTACCCTACTCAAACAGTCCCACAAGTTGGTGTTCCACAACAACCCCCAGCACCTGAACCTCCACGCCTGGTGTCTAGGAGCGGACAACTCCAAGAACAAGGCTTCTCTGTGGAGGTGGCAGAGAGAATTGCTGCCCCTCAGCGGTCATCAACAAGGACCATCTACAAGTCAAAGTGGGCCCTATTTGAAAAATGGTGCAGAGAAAATTCGGTGGATTTCTCCACTCCATCTGTGAAACAAATCTCAGATTTTTTCATGTACCTGTACCAAGACTTAAACAGGCGCCCCTCGACCATTGATGGTTACAGGACTGCAATCGTTGACACTTTGGGCCCAACGGCCCAACATATTGCACACAATGCAGACCTTCATAGGTTACTCTCCAGTTTTCACAGGGATCGTCCTAAAAGTTCCAGAAATTTACCCAAGTGGAACCTTTCTGTTGTCCTTAACGAGCTCACCAAAGCACCATTTGAGCCCATGAAAGACACAGACCTCAAACATCTCACTCTAAAAACTGCTTTCTTGCTAGCCTTGGCCTCCGGCAAGCGCCGCAGCGAAATCCATGCCTGGGTCGCAAACAAAGTATCTAATCTAGGCCAATGGGAAAAGGTTGCCTTGTTCCCTTCTTCTGATTTCATAGCCAAAAACCAACTAGCAAGAGAAGGTTCTCAAAGTGTGTCACCAGTGACTATCCCTGCTTTGACTACCATTGTAGATAGACAGTTTAAAGAAGACAGGACCCTGTGTCCCGTGCGGGCCCTGAGGTTTTATTTGGACCGAACTAAAGACCTGAGAGGGTCTCGTTCTCTCCTTTTCATCTCCTTTAAGAAAGGACAGACATCAGACCCGCTACACTCTCTTCATGGTTGAAACAAACCATCCTACTTTGTTACAAACAAGCAGATCAACAAGCCTTGGACTTGGTCCAAGTCAAAGCGCATGACATCCGGGCCTTCGCGGCCTCTAAGGCCTTTTACGGTGGGGTATCGGTGGACCAAATCATGCAAGCCTGTCACTGGAAAGCTCACAACACATTTAAAAATTTTTACCTAAAAGACCTTACTTGGTCGGACACCGACAACAATATGTATCTGGGACCCGTGGTGGCGGCACAACAAGTCCTAGATCCTTCCCCTCAGACCAGTTGTCCTCGGAAAGAAAAAAAAGGGGGGGGGGGGGGGGGGGGGGGGGGGCACATCCGCTACAACCAAGTCTTCAGGAGTCTTTCCCAGGATCTAGGTATTCCTTTACCTTCAAGATGTTACGGGTAAGGTTATTTAACCTTTAATTATCAAGTAATTTCTATTAAGGACTTATTTAGTTGTCATTAATCTCATATTCAGGTTTAAAAAATTTTATGAGATGCCCAACCACTGGGTTGGTCAGTCACACGTGAAGGGCCCTTTAGGACCCTTAGACCTCAAAGTGAGCACTGCTGCACTTCCGTCCTACAATTAAACATCTAGACAGTTTTTAGCACTGTCCCTCATTTACTTAGGTTTTTGGCTCGTTACAGGCCCGGCTTTCGGGATCGGGGCACTGTAAATGGGACTCAGACTGGTATTTCTGGCACTATTCTATACGTTTAATTCAAAATCTTAGAAAAAAATGACATACCTTCCAGTCTCAGCTGTAATCCCGCCACCGGGCGGTTGAATTCAGCATTAAGTCCCACATGGTAAGCTATTGTAGCGTAATAAAATTGAAAATTTTAATTACTTAAATGTAGCTTTTATAAGCTACAAGCTTACCATGTGGGACTTAGAAGAGTCCCACCCTGCCTCCCCGCTGTTTACAGCTGAGGGGTAGGTTTTAGAAAATTTCAACGAGAAAGTAGGACGATTGGTCAGAAGTTATCACGTGACGACAACTACCAGTATATCCGGTGGCTAACAAGAACTGTCTTTTTTTCTAAGACGTTGGCCCCGGGTGTGGCAACCCGAGAACAGCATTAAGTCCCACATGGTAAGCTTGTAGCTTATAAAAGCTACATTTAAGTAATTAAAATTTTCAATGTAAGAGACTTTGGCCAACTTAACATAATAAATATATAGTCTTTCCTCCCACCTCATTTATTCTAAGACTTTTTAAAACCACACCTGCCACATGTATACTTAAAACAAAATTTTTATTCCATAAAAATGTAATATACTCTACCATATTAAAACACTTGGGTAAGCTTTGCTTGGCATTCGGTGACCGCCACGTACACCGTACATAGAATTTAAAATATGAGGGTAGACCCTCTTTAAACCTATATACTTGCTACCCTTTGACCCCTGGTGACCTAATTCACTCTGCCATGCGTAGTAGTACAGAAATAGTTCATTCTTTTTGTGGCGGTTGAACTCTCAACTCGGCATTTTTGCTGCCCAAATTTTAAGACCTGCATTAGTGTGTTGGTGCTCTGTAAGTACACTTAAGCTGTTTTATTCACTCTTTCTCCATTTTATTTACCTTTTACTTCGATTTCTGGTGAATTTATTGTATATTTTTACGTATTTCTCACAATTCGTATTATCGCTCATCTGGTCACGTGGTGTTAGAATGTCGTATTGCCTTTGGAAATATTCATTTCCTTTGTAAATTAATTCGTTTTATGCACTTCTACAGGCATTATAATTGTATCCCCGACGCGAAGCGGGGATACTATGGATTCATCATCGTCGTCGTCCGCGTCCGCGCCCTCGTCCGCGTCCGCAGAGATTTCTTGTTAGCGACCTACAGTCCACATTTCTTTCCGGATTTCTTTCATATTTGGCAGGTGACTTGATATGGTAGAGGACTCGCCACCCTATCTTTTTGGTAGGCTTTATGTCTAAATTAGGCCTGTGGTAGACAAAAATGTCTAAAATGTGGAATATTGCTTGTTAGCGACCTACAGTCCACATTTCTTTCCAGATTTCTTTCATATTTGGCAGGTGGCTTGGTATGCTAGAGGACTCGCCACCCTATCTTTTTGGTAGGCTTTATGTCTAAATTAGGCCTGTGGTAGACAAAAATGTCTAAAATGCATTAAAAATCATGAAATCATGCACTAAATCACTTATAACTTGAAAAGTGTTGCATTTAGAGCATTTTGTTAAAATATGTTATTCAGATACTTTTTTCATAGCTACAACATGGTGAGTAACTTGGGTGTCTGTCTCAATAGCTAAGTGAGTAATAGCTACTTTTGGGCTTTTCAGTAACTTCCATCATGAGTAAAATCAATTGTAACTTGAAAACTATTGCATTTACAGAATTTTGTATAAATATGTTATTCAGCTACTTTTATGTCAGCTATAACATAGTAAAATTTCAGACCTGTAGCTCATGGCATAGCTGAGTAATAGCTACTTTTAGGTTATCACTGTTGAGTAAATTACTTATAACTTCAAAAGTATTACATTTAGAGTATTTTGTTTCAATATGTTATTCACCTATTTCGGAGTCAGCTATAACATAGTGAAGTTCCAGACCTGTGGCTCATTGCATAGCTGAGTAATAGCTACTTTGAAGTTCACACTGTTGAGTAAATCAGTTGTAATTGGAAAAGTATTGCATTTACAGAAATTGCATAGCTGAGTAATAGCTACTTTGACGTTATCACTGTTGAGTAAATCAGTTATAACGTGAAAACTATTACATTTACAGTATTTTGTTTAAATATGTTATTCACATAATTTTTGGTCAGCTATAACAGAGTGAAATTGCAGACCTCTATGTCATGGCATAGCTTACCAATATCTACTTTCAGGTTCTCACTGTTGAGTAAATCATTGTATCCACTGGATAGCCGTAGTGTGTAGAGATATTTCACCATTACCGCTCTAACAAAAAAAAATATTATAGCTAGCCTTCTCAAGTTTGCAAAGTATATTACAGGGTGCACCACAGTACTCTATTGGTAGGCTTTATGTCTAAATTAGGCCTGTGGCTAAATTACTTACCTACTAAAAATGAGTAATTCTGCATTTTCTCTAAAAGTATTGCAGATAGCAAATTTTTCTTAAATAACTCATTCACCTACTTTTGGGAGAGCTTTCACATGCTGAAGTTCCAGACCTGTAGGTAATTACTCACCTACTCAAAATGAGTAAATGCGAATTATCTCTAAAAGTATTGCAGATAGCCAATTTTTGTCAAATAACTCCTTCACCTACTTTTGGGAGAGCTTTCACTTGGTGAAGTTTCAGACCCGTAGGTAATTACTCACCTACTCAAAATGAGTAAATGCAAATTATCTCTAAAAGTATTGCAGATAGCGAATTTTTGTCAAATAACTCCTTCACCTACTTTTGGGAGAGCTTTCACTTGGTGAAGTTTCAGACCTGTAGGTAATTACTCACCTACTCAAAATGAGTAAATGCAAATTATCTCTAAAAGTATTGCAGATAGCCAATTTTTGTCGAATAACTCCTTCACCTACTTTTGGGAGAGCTTTCACTTGGTGAAGTTTCAGACCCGTAGGTAATTACTCACCTACTGAAAATGAGTTAATGCAAATTATCTCTAAAAGTATTCCAGATAGCCAATTTTTGTCAAATAACTCCTTCACCTTCTTTTGGGAGACCTTTCACTTGGTGAAGTTTCAGACCTGTAGCTAATTATTCACCTACCCAAAATGAGTAAATGCTAATTATCTATAAAAGTATTGCAGATATCCAATTTTTTATCAAATAACTCATTCATCTACTTTTGGGAGAGCTTTCACATGGTGAAGTTCCAGACCCGTAGGTAATTACTCGCCTACTGAAAATGAGTAAATTCGAATTATCTCTAAAAGTATTGTAGATAGCCAATTTTTCTCAAATAACTCATTCGCCTACTTTTGAGAGAGCTTTCACTTGGTGAAGTTTCAGACCCGTAGCTAATTATTCACCTACTCAAAATGAGTAAATGCGAATTATCTCTACAAGTATTGCAGATAGCCAGTATTTCACAAATAACTCATTAATATGAAAACAACTTAGAGGAAGTCATGGGCTGCAAATCTTTTCATGTGGTCAGATTTCACCTTGGGCCCCTCCTGCTTATTATTGGTCCTAGAGGTTTGCAATGTGAAAACGACTTATAGGAAATCATGGACTGCGAATCTTTTGATGTGGTCAGACTTCACCTTGGGCCCCTGCTACAGGGTCAAATAAGGGTAGCCAAACTTAAAAGTGCTTTCAGCTTGCTTATTAACGAAAAATGCTTTTTATCTTCTAAACTATGTTAGTTGGCCTTTGTCGGTGGATACATCCAGCATCTGGCCACAGATGCGTCCTATTTCTAGTTTTAATTTATGGTTTTTCCTTCATTCTTTTCACGAAATTCTTTGTTTCACCACGTATTTTGACCGTATTTGAGTGTGCATTGTTTTCACGTAGTTACAAAGTTCGTATTATCGCTCATCTGGTCACGTGGTGTCAGAATGTCAGATTTCCTTTGGAGATATTCATTTCCTGGGTAAATTAATTCGTTTTTATGCACTTCTACAGGCATTATAATTCTAATATATGGTTTTCCTTCATTCTTTCCACGAAATTCTTCGTTTCACCGCGTATTTTGGCCGTAATTTTGAGCTTTTTACGATCATTCACCAGGTCACGTGACGACGTCACATCCAAAATGGAGGTCAACCGATCGGTTGTTTGAAAGTAGTCTGTATGCATTCCTTTTTCATAATTCTTTGATTATTATTCTGTCAGAGCATAGTGTGTAATATATATCCATGTTTTACGCATAATTTTAGCGTATATTTACGGT
Source organism: Sabellastarte sp. h YS-2021 (assembly GCA_964017235.1). Lineage (NCBI taxonomy): Eukaryota > Metazoa > Annelida > Polychaeta > Sabellida > Sabellidae > Sabellastarte > Sabellastarte sp. h YS-2021. The sequence continues at coordinate 62,715,110 of OZ024934.1, read as the reverse complement.
ACTACATGTACCTACCATTCACGGTTCATTCTTGTACAGGCCCTTTCAATTGACATTTCTGGGATGCGGATCCTGGTTTCAGTGTTTTTGGGTTCAATTCTGAACCCAGGGTTTCCATTTTTAGCCTTACCCCACCTTCAAATCTGGAGGATGGTGGTTAACAGGTCATGGGGTTGACTTGGTCTTCCCCTTTGGAGACCCATCTCACTGTTCCCGGTTTCCTACATTCCAATTTTGTCAGTTGACATTTTTACCCCACAGCCCTTAAGGGTGTCCGGATGGGCGGGCGGGCGTCCGGGCGGGCGGGTGGGCGGGCGGCGGGAAAAGAGTTTGTCCGGGCTGTATCTCAGAAACCATAAGGTGTAGGAAGTTGATAATTGGTAGGGACATTGGTTAGGGGGTGTAGGTGTGCAACGTCATGGTCTGACCTTGATTTGACCTTTGACCTTGCCGTAGTGACCTTGAGTTCGAAAATCTTGTCCGGGCTATATCTCGGAAACCATAAGGTGTAGGAAGTTGATACTTGGTAGGGATATTGGTTAGGGGGTGTAGGTGTGCAGCGTCATGGTGTGACCTTGATTTGACCTTTGACCTTGCCGTAGTGACCTTGACCTATAAAATCTTGTCCGGGCTATATCTCAGAAACCGTAAGGTGTAGGAAGTTAATATTTGGTAGGGACATTGGTTAGGGGGTGTAGGTGTGCAACATCATGGTGTGACCTTGATTTGACCTTTGACCTTGCCGTAGTGACCTTGACCTATAAAATCTTGTCCGGGCTATATCTCAGAAACCGTAAGGTGTAGGAAGTTAATATTTGGTAGGGACATTGGTTAGGGGGTGTAGGTGTGCAACAGACCTTGATTTGACCTTTGACATAATTGGGCCATGCAGGTGTAGATAAAGAGTGTTGAATTTTAGTTTGCTGATTAATGCTGTTATCTTGTTATTGAATTATCTTGTTTTAGTACTTCATCTTTATATGCATTATCTTTCTTTTAAACATTATTTCTCCATTTAAACATTGTTTGGACCTTTATATAACTGACAGTGCTCTGAAAGTATCCTGAAGTTTGTACTGGTACAGTACTTCTGTATCTCATGGTGTTGAAAATATTTCCCTAGGCTGTGGGGTACGGGCATCTCTGATGCTATTTTATTACGCTACAATAGCTTACCATGTGGGACTTAATGCTGTTCTCGGGTTGCCACACCCGGGGCCAACGTCTTAGAAAAAAAGACAGTTCTTGTTAGCCACCGGATACACTGGTGGTTGTCGTCATGTGATAACTTCTGACCAATCGTCCTACTTTCTCGTTGGCCACGATTGACTGGTAGCAGTTTGTAAATATACAGACTTTTTCATTTATTTCTCAGACTTTACTTATTGTTGGAGGCTAATATTCGGATATTTCTTTTAATATATATCATAGATCATTCTGTAAAATTCTTATTTTCACAGGATAAGTATCTTTCTTGCTTTCGCGTGTTTTGAGTTTTCCTCGGTACAGGCAATTATATTGTACGTCTTTTATTGCGTTTAAAATGTCTCTCCACCAAGCGAATAAAGACAAACCGAGAGCTCAGAAATGCCACCACTTTTGCTTTAGTTTCGACCTACACAACTACTGCCCTACCTGTAGGGAGGCTGGCAAGGGAGATGACCCCTGTGTCACCTTCGAAACTCCCTGTCAAATCTGTACATCTTTCACAGATGAACAGCTGAAGAAAATCCAGCACAGGAAACGTTACTTTAAAAAGCAAAAGGCGGAAGCTAGTTCCAAAGATGATGAACTAGATCTTTTGGGCGAAGGCGACGGGGATTCCTTCACTGGCTCAAATGCAGACCTCGAGAGTGCTGCTGACAATCTTTTTACCTCACCCCCCCATCCTCAACCTCTTGCCTTCAGTTCTTTATCTTTAAAGACCCCAGCCAAGTCTGTTCCACCCACCCCAGGTACAGCTTTACAAAATAAAATCCAGAAAAATATTGAAAAATCCCTGGGTGATTCCTTAAATATACATTTACAGCAGCAAATGGGTTCCTTCCAGGCATCCATGTTGGAAGCTTTCCAGTCACTTCGAGAGGAGTTGGTGACTAAAAAGAAACCCGAGGTAGAATCCTCGTTTCCTGCTTCCAAACCTGGTACATCCAGTGCCAATGCTGCCCATCTGGACCTACCCCTCCGAGATCTAGTACTAATATTCAGACCGAGGCAATGGATGTGGACTACGGTCCAGCACTCCCTCCTCGCCTAGTACTCAACCAAGATACCTCGGATCAGTACGTTGCCCCCTCTGAGGTTCTACCGAAAGAGGTCTCGTACTCTCACAAAAAGCATGGCCATAGGCAGCCAGTTGATCCGGGATCTGCCTCGGACCAACTACATGAGGATTCCGACGAACCTCAGATCCCTTCTTCTAGACCTAAATAGCACTCTGATAAGAGTAAACACAAATCAAGGTCCAGATATGTGTCATCTTCTTCAGGGGAAGATCAGTCCCCTGTAGCCAGACACAGGTCTTCTAAGCCCTCTAGGGCTCAGCCCTCAGGGGCTGCTTCTGATCAAGACCTCCCACAACATGATCCAGTCCCCCCTTATTATAGGGAAGTAGCTTTGTCTGACATGCCCTCACAATACTCTGAAGAAGTCGACACCTTCAGGCGTATTCTTTCTCTCCCTGACCCCAGGGAATCTATGCCTAGGTCTTCAACTTCAGTGTTGGGTCTGGACGATGAAAAAGGCTGTCAAGAGCTCAGACCTAGAGGTCCTTCCTCTATTCTACCCCTTAGCTCAGTTATCAAGGATGCCTTTGATAAAGTTCAACATGACTTTAAGGCTGCCAATTTATCTGAGGGCAAATGTGTCAAGCCTCCTCCTTCCACTTCTAAGTGGTACAAGGTGGGACAGCCCACATTTCAGGATAAAATTCAGGAGTTGAATACAGACTTTGCCAAGATCTGTATTACTCCTAGACCTCCTGGGGCCCCTGTAGCCAAAGTTCCCCTGCCAGTTCTCAAGGAGCTGGAACATCAGGCTAGACAAAATATCTCAACCCTCAATTTCACCGCTGCATTTGCCAAAACTTCTTCTTCTTGCAATGCTTCCTTGGAGAAATGTCAACATAGCATCAAGTCAACTGTCAAGAAGATAAAATCTCAGATTCAGAAAGGTGCCAATCCTGAGAAAGCAGCAAAGCGTGGATATGAGGAAGTCGCTGAGTACATGGATTTCTGGAATAAGACAGTTCTTATTCAACACAGGGCCCTCACCTGTCTCAGCAAATCTCTAGCCCATATTCTCCAGAGGGAGTTATATTCTATGGCTAATACCGGCTTGCTTAGGCGCGAAGCTGAGATGACTCTTACATCCACAGTTAGGGGAAACGAGACGTCAAGAACTTAGGAACTCGTCCTTTTGGGACCCGTCCTTGTTCGAGTCTCAACTTGTGAAGGAAGGTGAAGACTTCCTTCTCAAAAAAGGCACCTCAAAAGACTCTCAGGGTTTCGCACCCTACCAGAATAAGCCCTTTCGTGGTCCCCACAAGAAAAGAAGCTCCTACAGGAAGCGCCCCTATGGGGGCAATTCCTCTCAAAGCAGTAACCAATCCTTTCCCTCAGGAAGAGGAAAACCCAACTTCAGAGGCTCCAGGGGTCGTTTTCGACCCCACAATAGGGGAAGGGGCCGTGGACACCCCCTCCCCAATGACTCCTCCAAAGCCTCACTCAGTCCACCAGTAGGAGGTCGCCTCCGTTCTTTCAGGAGAGACTGGCTAACAAACAAATGTTCTCAAAACGTGTTAAACATTATCACCAATGGCTATGTACTGCCATTCCTTTCAAAGCCAAACTTGGTCAGATTTCCTCTGATTCTGTCAGAGTACAAGGCCCAACAAAAAGACCAAGCCTTGGCCACTTGTATCCAGTCTCTCCTGTCAAAGAACGCTATCGAAAGGGTGGAAAATGTAAAATCTCTCGGGTTTTACAGTCGCCTGTTCTTAGTACCCAAGCCTCGCCAAAGGTGGAGGCCAGTCATAGACCTAAGCAGGCTCAATACTTTTCTACACGTAGAAAAGTTCAAAATGGAAACTCCAGAGTCCATCAGGACCTCCCTGATTCCAGGGGAGTGGGTATCGTCGATAGATCTGTCGGACGCTTACCTGCACATCCCCATCCACCCAAACTCAAGGAAATACCTAAGGTTTTGCTACAAGGCTCAGGTGTTCCAGTTCACCTCCCTCCCATTCGGACTAGCCACAGCCCCCCAGGTCTTTACAATGATTGTAAAGGAAGTGAAACTAATGGCCCTCTCAAGAGGACTCAGAATTCACCAATACCTGGACGACTGGCTGATCAGGTCCCAGTCTCAGGAGGAAGCTCAAGTGGACACTCAGGCGATGGTAGACCTAACCCAGTCCTTGGGGTGGATAATAAATCAGGAAAAATCAGAACTGAAACCTACTCAGGTGTTTTCGTTCGTGGGCTACGAATACCACCTAGATTCAGCCCTTGTAAAACCCACTCAAGAGAGATGGCTCAAACTTCAGGATTTGATCCTACGACTCAAGTCAAAACGTGTTTTGACTGCAAGGTGTTTGATGTCGCTAATTGGGTTGCTAGCCTCAACGGAGAAAATGGTCCCGGAGGGACGCCTTCACATGAGGCCCTTTCAGTTTCATCTCAAGGAGCACTGGAGATATCCTCAGTCGCTGGACAACCTCCTTCCTTGGACAGAAGCCATTGCAGCCCACCTAGATTGGTGGCAAAATCCCTCAAACATGATGAACGGTGCAGACCTTCATCCCAAAGACCACAGTATCCAACTCTTTACCGACGCCTCAAACGAAGGTTGGGGCGCTCAAAATTCTACAAAGGGTCTGTGGTCAGATCGGGAAAAAAGGCTACACATAAATGTCCTAGAATTGAAGGCGGTCTCCCTGGCCCTTCGAGACTTCAAGGACCAGTGCCAGAACCAAACAGTGTTAGTGGCGACAGACAACTCAACAGTGGTAGCCTACATCAACAAACAAGGAGGAACTCACTCAGCAGAGATGTGTGCTCTCCTGTGGAAGATTATGACCTGGTGCCATCACTACCACATAACATTAAAAGCCAGGCACATTCCAGAGTGCCTGAATGTGATGGCCGACCTACTATCCAGGTCCAACCAAGTGCAGTCAACAGAATGGTCTCTGCACCCGCAGGTGTTCAAACAGATCTGCCAGAAGTGGTTCACACCTCATGTAGACTTATTTGCCACTCACCTGAACCACAAACTTTCACTGTACCTATCTCCCGTCCCAGACCCAAGGGCTTGGGACATAGATGCTCTAAACATAAACTGGACGAACCTCATGGCCTATGCTTACCCTCCGACGGCTCTCCTTCACAAGGTGATCCAAAAAATCAAGCAATGCCATTGCCTGATCATTGTAATAGCCCCAGGCTGGCCAGGGATGCCCTGGTTTTGGGACCTAGTGCAGCTCTCAACAGAGATCCCACTACAACTCCCAGTGTCAATGACCCTACTCAAACAGTCCCACAAGTATGTGTTCCACAACAACCCTCAGCAGCTGAACCTCCACGTCTGGTGTCTAGGAGCGGACAACTCCAAGAACAAGGCTTCTCTGTGGAGGTGGCAGAGAGAATTGCTGCCCCTCAGCGGTCATCAACAAGGACCATCTACAAGTCAAAGTGGGCCCTATTTGAAAAATGGTGCAGAGAAAATTCGGTGGATTTCTCCACTCCATCTGTGAAACAAATCTCAGATTTTTTCATGTACCTGTACCAAGACCTGAACAGGCGCCCCTCGACCATTGATGGTTACAGGACTGCAATCGTTGACACTTTTGGCCCACCATATTGCACATAATGCAGACCTTCACAGGTTACTCTCCAGTTTTCACAGGGATCGTCCCAAAAGTTCCAGAAACTTACCCAAGTGGAACCTTTCTGTTGTCCTCAACGAGCTCACAAAAGCACCATTTGAGCCCATGAAAGACACAGACCTTAAACATCTTACTCTCAAAACTGCTTTCTTGCTAGCTTTAGCCTCCGGCAAACACCGTAGCGAAATCCATGCCTGGGTCGCAAACAAAGTATCTAATCTAGGCCAATGGGAAAAGGTCGCCTTGTTCCCTTCTTCTGATTTCATAGCCAAAAACCAACTAGCAAGAGAAGGTTCTCAAAGTGTGTCTTCGGTGACTATTCCTGCTTTGACTACCATTGTAGATAGACAATTTAAAGAAGACAGGACCCTGTGTCCGGTGCGGGCCCTGAGGTATTATCTGGACCGAACCAAAGACCTGAGAGGGTCTCGTTCCCTCCTTTTCATCTCCTTTAAGAAAGGACATACCTCAGACATCAGACCCGCTACACTCTCTTCCTGGTTGAAACAAACCATCCTACTTTGTTACAAACAAGCAGATCAACAAGCCTTGGACTTGGTCCGAGTTAAAGCGCATGACATCCGGGCCTTCGCGGCCTCTAAGGCCTTTTACGGTGGGGTATTGGTGGACCAAATCATGCAAGCCTGTCACTGGAAAGCTCACAACACTTTTACAAATTTTTACCTAAAAGACCTTACTTGGTCGGACACCGAAAACAATATGTACGTGGGACCCGTAGTGGCGGCACAACAAGTCCTAGATCCTTCCCCTCAGACCAGTTGTCCTCGGAAAGAAAAAGGGGGGGGGGGGGGGGGGGGGGGCACATCCGCTACAACCAAGTCTTCAGGAGTCTCTCCCAGGATCTAGGTATTCCTTTACCTTCAAGATGTTACGGGTAAGGTTATTTTGTTTTTTAGTTATCAAGTAATTTGTATTAAGGACTTATTAAGTTGTCATTAATCTCATATTCAGGTGGCCAAAAATTTATGAGATTTCCAACCACTGGGTTGGCCAATCTCACGTGAAGGGCCCTCAGGGACCCTTAGACCTCGAAGTGAGCACGGCTGCACTTCCGTCCTACAATCAAACATCTAGACAGTTTTAGCACTGTCCCTCATTTTACTTAGGTTTTTGGCTCGTTACAGGCCCGGTCTTCGGGATCGGGGCACTGTAAATGGGACTCAGACTGGTATTTCTGGCACTTATTCTATACATATTAATTCAAATCTTAGAGAAAAATGACATACCTTCCAGTATCAACTGTAATCCCGCCACCGGGCGGTTGAATTCAGCATTAAGTCCCACATGGTAAGCTATTGTAGCGTAATAAAATTGAAAATTTTAATTACTTAAATGTAGCTTTTATAAGCTACAAGCTTAGCATGGGAAAAACCAATGGGCACATCTCCCTTTTTGGGTAGGTTGGGGTCCCTCTGTCTATAGTTAACCTTTAGGCAGACTTCAGGGATCCTATTCCAACATTTTTGGTGCCAGTCTGTTGGACTATTTGGATGCTTAGGATTTCATCCTTCAATCTTCTCCACAGAAGATTTTCAAGGCTTCCTGTCCAACAGAATTAGGGGATAAATTTGACTGCTCTTTCCCTTTGATCAGTCTTATTTTTCTCTAAGTCAACCACTTTTCCCAGGCGTAGAAGTTCCTTAGTGGGGCCAGATTCTTTCTGTCACTCATTCTTTTGGGATCTTCTCATTATCAGGTTTAAAAGGTTGGGTAATTACCCAAGTTTACCTTCTAAAACTTACTTTTGTCAGGTAAAACCCTCGTCAGGGGGTTTTTGGGTTGACTTGCTCAGGTTTCCGGACCTGGGATCTAGCCTGGTGGGGTTCTTAAGACCTTCTCTTCCCTAGGCAGAGATCCTCTGCTATTAGGGGAGATCTGAGATGGACCTTCGGGTCCTTAGTTCTGTGGGATTTTTTCCTTCAGTCCTGTTTTGATGATCACTTATTCAAGTTGATTGACCAGGCAATAATTCTCAGTGGTCTTTTTCATCCACCATGCTTTGGACATCTATGGCCTTTCAGCCATCTTTGCACTTTGTTTTGAGAGATTTCTTTATCCATTTCCCTCACTTGTGCCTAGTCACTTGGTAGGGTAATTTGGGTTCTCCCAACTAGGGAGTCTTCTCTCTAACTTAGTGCTTTAGGGATGTGGTTCCTTTCCAGGTTCCAACATTCTGAGGGTGGAATGCCTTCCACAGGCAGTGGCTCAGCCTCTACCTCTATCATGGTGTCCTTCAGGAGATAGGAGTGTTTTGTTTTATTCAAACTTTCACTCTTACTTCCAGATCCCTCCACTTGCCAGTGGGAGGTCAACTGATTTCTTCCATTTCATTTGAAATGTTTGGGTGTCAGCCTTTCTTTTTCCAGAAGCCTGGAACTTGGTTTTCACCTTCCAGTGGTGTCGCAGATTCTACTTTTCCTGATTTCATCTTCTTCAGCTTTTTTGCTTCTTAGAAGTATGCTGCTCTTTGTCATTCAGCCTCACACTTGTTGTTCGTAGGAGCAGTTCAAGTGCCTGGGCTCTTTTTTACCTGTTTTCTCAGGGCCCCTTTTTCCTTGACAAAGAGATAGAAGACTGGAAACCAGCATTTGATTTAGATCTTTTCATAGATTTGGATCTTTTCCTGGTTCTCCAAACTTTCAGGATGGAAACTTTTCAGTTGATCATTTTCTCACTTCTAATTGGCCAGTGGACCAATTCTCTTCCTCAATATGCCTCCTTTCTCTCCTTTGGTTCACTCTTGTTCAGAGTTTTGCTTTTGGGCAGGGTGTACCACTTTGTGGCAGTGCCTTAGGGCCTAGCCACTAGCCTTTCAGTATTTACTTCGGAATCCTTAGTCAAGGAAGTAAGGAAAGTTGTCTTTGAGGTTGGGCATCTCAGTGCACATGTGACTACATATAGGCTCATTAGAGCCAATAGTTGTCAGAGGCTCATTTGGCAACTCTCTTAGAGTTGACTTTCAACTTGGAGTGGTTCTTAGCAGGAATTATTTAGATCTGTTCCTACAACAGATCTCCTTCCTGGGTCAGGTTCTTAGCCTGTCTAAAGGTGTTCCTCTCAGGGACAAGGTTCTGTCTATTCAGCAGCTCTTCCTTTCTCTGCATTAGAACACCTTTAAATTACCTCTCCAACTGGGCACCTTTATTTCTCTTGGCTTCCACTTGGAAGCCATTTCTTCAAGGTCGCCTGCACTTGACACTTCTTCAGTGTCATCTCAGGACACTTTGATTTTACTTCTCAAAGGTGCTCTGGATTGTCCATTCTTTGATCCCTCTATGAAGGTTCATTTAAGATGGTACTTTCCTGGGAACTATGTCTTTGCATACCTCCCTTTAATTCCCTAGTTTTTACATCTACTTTCATGGATGTTTCACTTCAGGGTTTGGGAGTTCTTTGTGCTCTTTTGACCACCTAAGGTCCATCTTTGATGTAGCAGTCCAATCTGTTCATCAGTTCTAGAGCTCATAGTTGTCCTTTTTGCTCAGACATTTGTTCCTGTATTATCCTTTCATCAAAGGATCATCCTTTCAGCCTCAAACAACACAGATGTCTTGTTCTCAAGACATTTGTTCCTCACTTGTCCTTTCTGTAAGGGACACTTCAGATAGTTTCAGGTAACACTGTTGTCTGTGCTTTTTTTTTTATATCAAGAGAGCTTCCACTCTTGGGACATGTGTATCTATTTTGGCACCTTTTGCCATTATTCTTACAAGAACAAGTCTGTTCTTCCACCTTCTCATGTTCCACGAGCATGAATCCTTGGCAGACCATCTCCGGAGGTCTTATCTCACCTTTCATATAAAGTGGTCTGTCTATTCTTAGATCTTCAGATGGTAGTCTCAGACTTCTCATCTGATTTAGATCTCTTTTGCCATGTGATTCAATCACAAGCTGCTCTTGCATGTGCCTCCTGTGCTAGATCCTTAGGCTCTGGCAACAGATGCCCTGGAGTGCTTTGGTCCGGAGTACTTGTTTTACTCCTTCCCTCCTTCATCTCTTTGTCCTCTATGGCCAGGAAGTTAATCAACTTTCAGAGCTGTATCATGCTTCTTGTAGCCTTCCTTGGTAATTGCCAAGTTTTGGCCTCAAGATCTCCTTTAAGAAAGCCATTGGCTCTTCCTCCTACTCTTCTATAACAATCTCATCTAGAGTTTTGTTATTAAATTTTATGGAGTTCTTTTCTTCAGGCTTTCTGGCTGAAGTCTCCTTTAAGAAGAATTTTTATCCTCCATAACTGTCTATGAAGCAATGTGGAACTGCTTCAAAAACTTGTGAGAAACATGGCCACTCTGCCATGCTTCAACTGTCCCATTTATTGCTGTTTGTTCCTTTTAAGGAATTATTTTCAGACAATAGGGATACAGGTCAGCTCTCTCCAGGTACTACTTGGAGTTGGGTTCTTATAGGGAGCTTGGAAGTCTCTTTTAGAGCTTCTTTAAGTCCACAATAAGGGTGGTCGTCACCTACCTTTTGGTACTTAAATCTTGGTTCTGCAGGCTCTTCCCAAGGCTCCTCTTGAACCCTGTTTACTTGCTGAGCCAAGTTTTTCACATATTAGACAGTCTTTCTTACTCCCTTTCTTTGGGAAGGAGAAGGAGTGATTTTGATTCCTTTATTTAAAGGTTTTCTCTCACTCTCTAGGGATGGCCTAAGTCATCCTTAGGTCAGATCTTACTTTCCTGGCTTAAGCCAGTTATCTTCAGAAGGCTCTTCCTGCTTTGACTTTTTGTCTTTGGTCAGGATGACTTTGAGGACCTCTCCTTTCCTATAGTCAGATTCCTAAGATACTATCTATCTAGCTATTCTGACTTTCTTAGGAGCATTTCTTCTTGGTCTTTCTTCTGAAGTTCAAAGAGGGTGATATTGCTGCTCAGACAATATCTTTTTGGATAACATTTTATCCTTTATTCCCTCTAACTCTGTTCCACATGTGAAGGCCCATGATGTTTTTGCCCAGGTTTCATTCTGGTCTCTTCGGTCGTTTCCCACTGCTTCACATCATGGGGGATTCCTCTCGGAATTCTTGCACTTCACTTATTTTCCTTCAGAGATGTTGTTCTTAAGAATCTCTATGATTTCTTAAGTGTAGTGGACTTTTGTTTCCACTCAGCCCATTCTCTCTCTTCTACTTAAAGTGTCCTCTTTATGCAATTTAACCTTAGGGTGGTTTTCCTCAGTCTGTCTTTTTCCCACCATCCTTCCATGTGGGCATTCAACCCAAGTGTTTTCATATGGTAGAGTATATTACATTTTTATGAAATAAAATTTCATATTTTTAAATGTAAAATACATTTTTATGAAGAAGATTGTATATACTTACCATATGAAAACAGCAAATCACCCTCCCACCTGCCCCGCTTTTAAAAGACATTTTTCCAGCATTTATGTTTATTTACAAAAAGAATGAACTATTTCTGTACTACTGCGCATGGCAGAGTGAATTAGGTCACCAGGGGTCAAAGAGTAGCAAGTATATAGGTTTAAAGAGGGTCTACCCTCATATTTTAAATTCTATGTACGGTGTACGTGGCGGTCATCGAATGCCAAGTAAAGCTTACCCAAATGTTTTCATATGGTAAGTATATACATTTTTCTTCATACATTTTACATTTAAAAATATGAAATTCTGTTATCTGGCAAAGCTAACCTCCTAGTATTTTTGAAGTTATGGCATCTTCAAAGAAAAAAAATGAGGTATTTAGCATGCAGTGATGTGGTTATTGATATATTGCAGCTGGTCAGTGTTCATATAATATAAATTCCCAATTTTAGGCATATTAATTAATTCAGCTTTTGTTTAGCAGCAGGAGTTGTTGATCTAGCTACTTATTCACATACACTATGTAAATTGGTCAAATGTATAGACTTGACTTCTTTCAGAAGATAAGAATCCTGGAAAAAAACACTTTCTCATAAACAGTTGTTTTATCTTAAGCATATTTATCTTATAAAAATATTATATAGCAATGAATTTTCAGAGGCATAAAATGCCTCAAAGATATACTACATATGAATGTCCCTATCTATAGCCAATTATAGTTTACTACAGTGTATCTTTATTATCTCCCGCCGGCCGATAGGCCCGGTACGGGAGATTATAAAATGCCTTGTGTCCGTCCGTGCGTCCGTTCGTCACGTTTTTACAAAAGCCTTTCTATCTCTTAAAATATTATAGCTAGAGCTTCCAAATTTGCAGGATAAATTCATCATTGGAAAAACTTGCCTGGGAATCTTTTTTGGCTGATTCTAAAAAACAAGATGGCCACCACGGGTGTTAACAAGATGGCTGCCATGGTTTTTTTTTCAGGTGTTCTGCCATGGGTTTTTTTGTTGTTGATTTAGATGGCTGCCATAAGTGTGTAGTTGCACTTTTATACAGCCTAAAAATAGCCGGCTTGGTATTTTTCAGACCTAGGTCCATAGCTTAGTGAGTAATAGCAATGGTGGCTACTTTCAGTAAAGTGCTCATAACTCCAAAACGACTGCATTTAGAGCATTTCTGTAAAATATGTTGTTCAGCTACTTTCTCCATGCCTACAAGATGGTACCATTTTTAGGGGTCTATCTTGATAGCTAAGTGAGTAATAGCTATTTTCTGTCTTTAACAATGACCAAAATGAGTAAGTTGCTTTTATTATCTCCCGCCGGGCTTTAGCCCAGGAGGGAGATTATGAAATGATGTCTGTGTGTGCGTGCGTGTGTGCGTGCGTGTGTGTGTGCGTTAGTTAGTCACGCAGATTTCTCCAAAACTACTACAGCTACAGATTTTTTGTAAATTAATTGTCCCAATGAATTTTCATGCCCTTGAAAATTTTTTTGGTTTTATTGACTTAGGCCTAAAGTTAAGTGAGTAATAGCAATCTTAGCTACTTTGAGTAAAGGGCTCATAACTCAAAAACTATTGCAGTAACAACTTTTTCTTCAAATATGTTGTTCAGCTACTTTGTCCTTAGCTATAAGATGGTACATAGTTTGGGGTCCCATTGCATGCCATAAGTGAGTAATAGCTATTTTCTCATTTGTAGCTAAATAACAGAAGAAGTAAATGTCAAATATCTTCAAAAGTATTGAAGTTAGGGAAATCTTTTCAAATATGTTGTCCATCTTCTTTTTGGTAAGCTATCACATACTAAAGTTTCAGACCTGTTGCACCTTGGATAGCTGAGTAATAGCTACTTTGAAATTCTGACTTGAGTAAAGCCATTGTAACTCCAAAACTATTGCACTTAGAGTGTTTTCCTAAAATGTGTTGTTCAGCTACTTTGTTCTTAGCTATAAGATGGTACATAGTTTGGGGTTCTGTTGCATGCCATAAGTGAGTAATAGCTATTTCCTCATTTGTAGCTAAATAACAGAAGAAGTAAATGTCAAATATCTTCAAAAGTATTAAAGTTAGGGAAATCTTTTCAAATATGTTGTCCATCTACTTTTTGGTAAGCTATGACATAGTAAAGTTTCAGACCTGTTGCACCTTGGATAGCTGAGTAATAGCTACTTTGAAATTCTGACTGTTGAGTAAAGCCATTGTAACTCCAAAACTATTGCAGTTGGAGTATTTTCCTAAAATATGTTGTTCAGCTACTTTGTTCTTAGCTATAAGATGGTACATAGTTTGGGGTTCTATTGCTTGCCATAAGTGAGTAATAGCTATTTTCTCATTTGTAGCTAAATAACAGAAGAAGTAAATGTCAAATATCTTCAAAAGTATTGAAGTTAGGGAAATCTTTTCAAATATGTTGTCCATCTACTTTTTGGTAAGCTATAACATAGTAAAGTTTCAGACCTGTTGCACCTTGGATAGCTGAGTTATAGCTTTGAAATTCTGACTGTTGAGTAAAGCCATTGTAACTCCAAAACTATTGCAGTTACAGTATTTTCCTAAAATATGTTGTTCACCTACTTTGTCCTTAGCTATAAGCTGGCATGTAGTTTGGAATTCTATTGCATGCCATAAGTGAGTAATAGCTATTTTCTTATTAGTAGCAAAATCATGACATAAGTAAATGTCAAATATCTTCAGAAGTATTAAAGTTACGGAATTCTTTTCAAATATGTCATTCATCTACTTTTTTGTAAGCTATCACATAGTAAAGTTTCAGACCTGTTGCACATTGCATAGCTAAGTAATAGCTACTTTGAAATTGTGACTGTTGAGTAAATCCATTGTAACTCCAAAACTATTGCAGTTACAGCTTTTTCTTCAAATATGTTGTTCAGCTACTTTGTCCTTAACTATAAGATGGTATATATTTTGGGGTTGTATTGCATGCCATAAGTGAGTAATAGCTATTTTCTTATTTGTAGCAAAATAACAACATAAGTAAATGCCAAATATCTTCAAAAGTATTAAAGTTAGGGAAATATTTTCAAATATGTTATTCATCTAGTTTTTGATAACCTATCACATAATAAAGTTTGAGACCTGTTGCACATTGGATAGCCGAGTAATACCTACTTTGAAATTGTGACTGTAGGGTAAATGCATATAGTTTGGGGTTCTATTGCATGCCATAAGTGAGTAATAGCTATTTTCTTATTTGTGGCAAAATAATGACATAATTTTTCTCAAATAACTGCTTCATCTACTTTTGGGAGAGCTTTCACATGGTGAAGTTTCAGACCCGTAGCTAATTATTCACCTACTCAAAATGAGTAAATGATAATTATCTCTAAAAGTATTGCGGATATCCAATTTTTATCAAATAACTCATTCATCTACTTTTGGGAGAGCTTTCACATGGTGAAGTTCCAGACCCGTAGCTAATTACTCACCTACTCAAAATGAGTAAATGTGAATTATCCCTAAAAGTATTGGGGATATCCAATTTTTCTTAAATAACTCATTCACCTACTTTTGGAAGAGCTTTCACTTGGTGAAGTTTCAGACCTGTAGCTAATTATTCACCTACTCAAAATGAGTAAATGCTAATTATCTCTAAATGTATTGTGGATATCCAATTTTTATCAAATTACTCGTTCATCTACTTTTGGGAGAGCTTTCACATGGTGAAGTTCCAGACCCGTAGCTAATTACTCACCTACTCAAAATGAGTAAATGTGAATTATCTGTAAAAGTATTGCAGATATCCAATTTTTCTGAAATAACTCATTCACCTACTTTTGGGAGAGCTTTTACTTGGTGAGGTTTCAGACCCGTAGCTAATTATTCACCTACTCAAAATGAGTAAATGATAATTATCTCTAAAAGTATTGCGGATATCCAATTTTTATCAAATAACTCATTCATCTACTTTTGGGAGGGCTTTCACATGGTGAAGTTCCAGACCCGTAGCTAATTACTCACCTACTGAAAATGAGTAAATGTGAATTATCTCTAAAAGTATTGCAGATAGCCAATTTTTATCAAATAACTCATTCACCTACTTTTGGGAGAGCTTTCACTTGGTGAATTTTCAGAGCCGTAGCTAATTATTCACCTCCTCAAAATGAGTAAATGCTAATTATCTCTAAAAGTATTGCGGGTATCCAATTTTTATCAAATTACTCGTTCATCTACTTTTGGGAGAGCTTTCACATGGTGAAGTTTCAGACCCGTAGCTAATTACTCACCTAATCAAAATGAGTAATGTGAATTATCTGTAAAAGTATTGCAGATAGCCAATTTTTCTGAAATAACTCATTCACCTACTTTTGGGAGAGCTTTCACTTGGTGAAGTTTCACACCTGTAGTTAATTATTCACCTACTCAAAAAGAGTAAATGCGAATTATCTCTACAAGTATTGCAGATAGCCAGTATTTCTGAAATAACTCATTCACATACATTTTGGAGAGCTTTCAATTAGTGAATTTTCAGATCCGTAGCTAATTACTCACCTACTCAAAATGAATAACTGCCTATTATCACTAAAAGTATTGCAGATACCCAATATTTCTCGAATAACTCATTCACCTACATTTTGGAGAGCTTTCACATGCTAAATTTTTTTAATGAATTTTTTAAATAATTTTTAATGCACTAAAATTCATGAAATCATGCACTAAATCAATTATAACTTGAAAAGTATTACATTTAGAGCACCTTGTTAAAATATGTTATCTTTAGTACATCTCATTTATATGGCGGGAGATAAATGCATGCGTCAGAATGCTTGTCTTTGTAACTGTTACTTACAATATTGGTCTCAAATATGTTGTTGAATAACTCCTTCATGTGCTATATCATGGTGAGGTTTCCAAGGTGTAGCACCATAGCAAGCTGAGTAATAGCTACACTAAGTTTAACATTTGACCATTGAGCAAGTCACTTATAACTCAAAAACTATTGAATATAGAGGATTTTTGTCAAATATGTTGTTCACGTACTTTTTGATGTACTGTGTCGTGGTGAATTTTCAGAGCTGTAAGTCCATAGCTAACTGAGTAATAGCTAGTTTGATTGTTTTACTTTTACTTTGAGTAAATCACTTTTAACAGCAAAACTTTTGCCCGGTAGATTATAAAATGCAGATATTTAACACATATATATGCCCTCTATATGCATGCAGACATTTGACCTTGAAGCTCTTTGTTCAAGGTCATCCACAGACTGCCAAAGTACCCTACTTAGCTGATTTTGGCCAAACTTAAAAGTGCCTATATCTCGCTTATTATTAGTCCTAGGGATGTGAAACCAACCTATAGGAAATCATGTTCTGCGAATCTTTTGATGTGGTCAGATTTGACCTTCAGCCCCTTGTTCAAGGTCAAACGAGGATGGCCAAACTTAAAAGTGCCTATATCTTGGTTATTATTGGTCCTAGAGGTTTGGAATGTGTAACCAACCTATAGGAATTCATGTGCTGGGAATCTTTTGCTGTGGTTAGATTTGACCTTGGACCCCTCGTCAAGGTCAAACTGCTGTGGCCAAACTTAAAAGTGCCCATATCTCGCTTATTATTGGACCTAGAGCTTTGGGATGTGAAAACAACCTATAGGAAAACATGTGCTGGGAATCTTTTGATGTGGTCAGATTTGACCTTGGGGCCCTCGTTCAAGGTCAAATGACGATGCCCAAACTTAAAAGTGCCTATATCTCGCATTATTCCAATATGTTGTTCAGCTACTTCCTCCACAGCTACAACATGGTCAGTAGTTTGGAAGTGTATCTCCATAGCTAAGTGAGTAATAGCTACTTTGTCAATTTTTAATGTTAACCATAATGAGTAAATGGCTTATATCTTCAAAAGTATTGCAGCTACACAATTTCTCTCAAATATGTTGTTCATCTACTTTTTTGTGAAGTACCCTGGTATAACATATTTAAGTTTCACAACTGTTGCCCAATGTACAAGTGTGTAATGGCTACTTTATTGCTACTTTTAGTAAAAATGTGAAAAATCACAAATATCGCGCAAACCGTATGAGATAGAGCAATTTCGAGCGAATTTTTGACCCGCAGAGTAGTACAACAGTATCCTATGCAAAGGGGAAAAATTTCAATTTTCGCCACTTTTGGCGGCCATCTTGGATTTTAGCGGAAATTGAAAGTGTGAATATCTCGAAAACCGTAAGAGATAGAGCGATTTAGAGCGAATTTTTGACCCACAGGGTAGTACAAGAGGGTCCTATGCAAAAGGGAAAAGTTTAAATTTTCACCACTTTTGGCGACCATCTTGGATTTTTGCGGAAAATGAAAAAGTGTGAATATCTCGAAAACCGTAAGAGATAGAGCGATTTCGTGCGAATTTTGGACCCGCAGGGTAGTACAAGAGTGTCATATGCAAAAGGGAAAAGTTTCAATTTTCACAACTTTTGGCGGCCATCTTGGATTTTTGCAGAAAATGAAAAAGTGTGAATATCTCGAAAACCGTAAGAGATAGAGCGATTTCGAGCGAATTTTTGACTCGCAGGGAAGTACAAGAGTATCCTATGCAAAGGGGGAAAATTTCAATTTTTGCCACTTTTGGCGGCCATCTTGGATTTTAGCGGAAAATGAAAAAGTGTGAATATCTCGAAAACCATAAGAGATAGAGCGATTTCGTGCGAATTTTTTACCCACAGGGTAGTACAAGAGTGTCATATGCAAAAGGGAAAAGTTTCAATTTTCACAACTTTTGGCGGCCATCTTGGATTTTTGCGGAAAATGAAAAAGTGTGAATATCTCGAAAACCGTAAGAGATAGAGCGATTTCGAACAAATTTTTGACCCGTAGGGTAGTACAAGAGTATCCTATGCAAAGGGGAAAAATTTCAATTTTGGCCACATTTGGTGGCCATCTTGGATTTTAGCGGAAAATGAAAAAGTGTGAATATCTCAAAAACTGTAAGAGATAGAGCGATTTAGAGCGAATTTTTGACCCTCACGGTAGTACAGGAGTGTCCTATGGAAAAGGGAAAATTTTCAATTTTCGCCACTTTTGGCGGCCATCTTGGATTTTTGCGGAAAATGAAAAAGTGTGAATATCTCGAAAACCGTAAGAGATAGAGTGATTTCGAGCGAATTTTTGACTCGCAGGGTAGTACTAGAGTATCCTATGCAAAGGGGGAAAATTTCAATTTTTGCCACTTTTGGCGGCCATCTTGGATTTTAGCGGAAAATGAAAAAGTGTGAATATCTCAAAAACCGTAAGAGATAGAGCGATTTAGAGCGAATTTTTGACCCTCAGGGTAGTACAAGAGTATCCTACGCAAAGGGGGAAAATTTCAATTTTCGCCACTTTTGGCGGCCATCTTAGATTTTAGCGGAAAATAAACATTGAAAATATCTTCGAAATGGTAAGAGATAGAGCGATTTCGAGCGAATTTTTGACCCACGGGGTAGTACAACAGTATTCTGTGCCTAGGGGTAAAATTTCAGTTTTCACCACTTTTAGCGGCCATCTTGGATTTTAGCGGAAAATGAAAAATTGTGAATATCTCGGAAAAGGTATTTCTTCCCCTGTAATGCTCGGCGGGAGATACATACCACGGAAGTGGTCTTGTTACACCTTAACAGTTAACTTGGTATTTTACTTCTGAATACCATTTGCAGGGAACAAATTTGTGTCATTTTCTTCTTTCACTTCTACTCTGAAACTCAAAACACACAGTCAGCTGACACACAGCCCATGCACAGGCACTGATTGCTTGTATTTTTAGTTACCCACATTAAGCTGTTGTTACTGATCATTACTAGTATTTTATTAAATGAAGTAAACTCAATCTGAAGCACTTCTTCTTCCATTCCGTGTAGAAAAACTATGCATGTATTAGATTAACCTAAATAATTTTCATATTTTTCTTATATCGAATTCTATAGCAAATCACTATTCTACAGTAAATTACTTCTTGTTTTGTCTTGTATTGCATTATACATCCTATCCAGTGGACAATTGCTTTACTGGTCAGCGCAACCAGTCCCACCAAACGCCAGAAAAAGACGTCCTGTATATACTACCGGCAGGACCGGTCACAGAGTGTGCTTTCACTGGGTGGTGCATGGTACTTCCTTCCTGTCTAGACAGCGTGACGTCATAGCATCTTTTTTGTTTGGCGCGTGGAGTGTGCAGATGTGTTTTCTACCGAGAGAAGATTTTAGAAGTTTTTCGACAAATTCACCATTATTTCAAGTTTTACTTATATCTACGGTATTCTGCCATTTTCCTGATCAATATGTCTTCACTAGGACAGAAGAGAGGCACTTGTGGCCATGTTATGGCTTTGTTTGATGGCCATTTGGATCTTGACCTCGAACGTCCCTCGACTTTCCCTTTTTGATTTCAAGCGCATTAGAGGATGTTGCATCAATTTTGCGCTATATAAATGTTTCTATTCTATTCTATTCTATTTGAAGTGTGCACGGTGCAGAGACAAGGGGGTGGGCGACGACCCTTGTGTTTTGAAAAAAGATTGCCCTATCTGCAAAGCTTTCACTGCAGATCAGATCCAGCAATTGGCCACCTGCATCCACAGAACTTGGAAGGAAAAAGAGCAGAAGACGGTTTCTGCCTCCCCCTGTGTCTCCTACCCCCATTCTCGTGGACCCTTCAAAAGTAAAACTGTTGGGACAAGTACACGGAGATAAAGCTGGTAAGACGACAGAAATCACACCTTCTCGCAAGAAGATACCAGACGAGTCCCCAAAGCCTAGCAAGAGAAAATTCAGCAGCAAACCCACATCTGATGACATGAAGAGTCTGGACGACAAGTGGTCCCAGAGGTTTGCTAGATTTGAAGCAATGTTACTGGCTAAGTCTTTTGCTGTACCGGTGGAGCCGGTGAAGAAACCTACTGCAGTGGTGACCAGGCCTTTTTTGATCCAGGGGCCGGTACCAGCATGGTATCGGTGACCCAACCTGTTGAAGTATGTGCCAGTCCTGTTCACTCCACCGGGGATATCACTGCTACCCAGCCTGTTGAGGCTCCCGATATGATATGGGAGAGTGCTACCATCATGACTGCTACCCGACCTGTTGAGGCTCCCAGTACAGGAAGATTTTCCACCCAGCCTGTCAAGGCTCCCTGTGCTACAGCTGATGTGCTCTCTCAACCCACCGGTACCAGTAGTGGTGATGGTAGTGCTGTGGATCGGTCTCTCACCAGTAGTAGAACTGTGGCTGCTGATAATACTGGTGTGTCTGACATAGAAGATAAACTGTGTAGTGAATTGGAATTCCCTGATGTGGCCAGTGACCGGGAAGTGTTGTCAGACAGGGACCTAGCCAAGGATGACAAGCTTGACCAGGAGCTCTCTGAAGAGGCCAACTAAAGAGAGACAATGAGAGGGGTGCGTTCTTTTAGGGGCTGGCACCTGATACCAGACTTTGATAGTTCGTCCTCCTCACTGGGCGACAACCCCTTTGCCGGTTCCTGAGTCCAGCCTACCAGGAAAGTATCCATCAAGTTACTGGCCGATGACGGGCTGTGCAGGAAACTAGAGAAGTTAAACGTTACCATTGCTGAGGGGTATCCGTCCAGGAATACAGAAACTGCTGGACTATTGAGAGACCAGTTCGTGAAGACGCCCAGAACTTCTAGATGGTATGACATGCACACTGACAAGAAGGACTCTGGCAGATCAACAGTGTGCTGCTGGTCACCCGACCAAGCCAAGCTCAACATTTCCTTCAGTAGAGTTGCCAGACACAGCTTGCCTTCTGCCCCTGCCTTCCGGTCCATCAGTCAAGATATCTTGTGGAAATGGGAGAGGTCAGCCAGAGAACAGACAGTGATGTGTAATCAAGCTGCTGGACCAAGCTGGTGCCTCACCAAGGTTCAAGATGCCATGGTTGCACAACTCAAGACTCTGCATTCTGATAAGGGCACTGGCAAGGCTTCAGGAAAGTTACAGCATGCTGTAGACGAACTTGATTATATGGTGACGTTTAACAGGTCCATCACCCAGGCTATGGCTCGTACGATGCAGGACCTCCCAGAGGGTATCTTCATTAACATGGCTAATCTTACACTGGCTAGAAGTGACAGTTACCTGGAGTATCTACGAGCTGGAGTTAAACAGGACAGTCTCACTGCCTTGCGTACTGCTCCCCTTCATTTGCCGTCCCTGTTCCCGGACCAGTTTTTGGTGAAAGCAGAAGAGGAAGACTTATAAAGTGAGGAGAGGCGTTCTTCTGGCAACTCTCACCGGCAGCCTGGTCATTATCACCCCTATGCTTCTTCAACTATCAAGCCATCTCACCGACCGGACCGGAAGTCTGGTGTACCAGCTTGGAAGCAGATAAGGGACCGACATAGGGGAAAAAAGTCATGGCAAGGCCTCAACTTTGCAACAGAAACCGGCTAAGGGTTCAAAGCAGCATACATGACAATTACTGTGTAAAGTGTGTGACTGGACTGAAGGACTTTGCAGTTTAGAAAGTTTGAACCCTCCACCAGTGTTAGCATGAAAGAAGGACTTGTCTGCGACCAGCAAGAGCGAAACTGTAAATTTACATGTAAACTCTTTTGTTGTCAATGCTGTTCCTTTTGTCAAAGGGTATCCACAAAAGAAAGGTGTAAATCCCAGTTATCGTTATCACTGTCAATGAATAAAGTATGTGAAAGATGTTGCTCCAGATCTACCTGTAGGGGCCAGATTGCACCAGTTTTGGGAGAAGTGGTCAGCCCTAGGGGTCAGTCCCAAAGTGGTAACAGTACTCAGGGAAGGCTACACCCTCCCCTTCCGGTTCTGGCCAAATTTGACCAGGTAACCAACTGTCATAAGCTGCTATATAAACCCCCACAAGAATCTCTACTTGCTGGAGGCATTGCATCAGCTTTTGAACAAAAATGCAGTGGAACCGGTAGCAACTCAAAAATCCCTGGGGTTTTATAACAGGCTATTTTTAGTACTCAAGCCCAACAACCGGTGGAGACCTATCTTAGACCTGAGCACCTTGAACACCTTCCTAAACTCAGAGTCGTTCAAAATTGAGACACCATAGACAATAAGAACCTTCCTACAGGCAGGGGAGTGGGTTACCTCCATAGATTTCAAAGACGCGTACTTCCATATATACCAATACACAGTCAGTCCAGGAAGTACATGCATTTTCATGTCCAGGGTTGGTCCTGCCAGTTGAAAGCACTACCCTTTTGCCTGTCCACAGCACCCATGGAGTTCACAGTGGTGGCCAAAGAGGTTAAATTGATAGCTTTACAGACCCAAGTCCCACCATATCTTTCTCCAGCATACAGAGACCATGGTGTCGAGAACTAGGTTGGCTGGTTAACAGGAAGAAATCAGAACTGGATCCAAAACAGGTTTTCAACTTCGAAGGTTACCAGTTCGACCTGAAAGACAGCAAGATCAGACCCACACCAGAGTGTTAGCAGGCCTTAACAACAAAGATTCAGGCAATATTGTCAGGTCCGGTGTGTCCGGTCTGGTAGTTCATGTCCCTCATAGGTCTACTCACAGCAACAGAAAAAAGAAATCTGTTTCATATGAGACCCATACAGTGGCACTTGAAGAACAACTGGAGGGTACCAGAATCACTAGAAAAGGTGATACCAGTCCCCAGATCACTCCACCCAGTGTTTCCTGAGCCTCTTTTTTTCTGGAGGTCAATTGACCCCCTCCTTTGAAAACCGGGGGTCAGTCAAAATTTTTGAGGGTCAGTTAGGCTTGACACCTTCTGGTTAAACTGCAGGTTAGAAAAATAATGGACAAACAATATCTAAAATACCTTACAAAGACAGTGTGCGTGTTAGAGTTATGAAATGTGGAGTACCATGTACCCATGGGGCATCAAAAATGGGGTACAAGTAATATTCTGCCACATTTTCCTCAATAAACAATGTTTAGATACACCCAGTTGCTAAAAAGCAATAAATTAGATTTAAATTTATTTATCCCTTTGACAGTAAATTATAGTACATTGTACATGGTTGTACATTCATAAAAATATCTGAAGTACACCTGTGTACATCAGGGTAAAGAAAACAGTCAAAAAATATACCTGACCTTTTTTCCTTTTATTTTTGGATGATTTTTAAGGTATAGATATGCTATATGTTGATAGTTTGTTAAAAATTATTTTATTTTCACTACAAATATGATATCTATACTGTCTGAAAGACAAATTATTGTAGTTTATGTTGCTTTTTATTTGACAAAAATCCATTGAGTGGTTCCAAAGTTACAGTGTTTTTACTACAACCCCTGTTAATATTTTCGAATTTCAAAGGTAATATTTTCTGGGGAGGTTTCCGGGGTTAAAAATTCAAGAATTTCCAAGATTTAGTAGAATGTGTGCGCATGCGTGACCTCGTGAACTCTTCACCTCTCGACCTTTTGATCCCACGCATGCGCATTGATAGGTAAACAACAGGAAATCGGCCATTTTTGTTTTGAAATTGGAATAAATAAAGAATTGCTGCATATATAGACGAAATATCAATATTTCTTTTTACAAATTCTTCTGCGTCAGTCTGACCCCCAGGTAAATATTATGTGCGTAAATCGCTTGATTTCGACGTAAATTTACGCACGTTTGTGTGTAAATGGAAACACTGCCACCCTCACTTAAAATGGTGGCTGGAGGAAAGCAATGTGCTTCCAGGTCAACAATTACACCCACTAAAACATGCACTGCAGATCTTCACAGATACATCAAAAGAAGGGAAGTGCGCTCACTTAAACGAACACACTGCAAGCGGAACCTGGTCCTTTCCAGAGATCAAGCTACACATAAACTATCTGGAACTAAAGGTGGTCTTTCTGGCCCTTAAATAGTTCCAAGACCTTTATTTGAACAACATAGTTCTGGTAACCACAGACAACACCATAGTGGTTGCCTGTATAAACAAAGAAGGGGGGATGATGGCCCTCTGAGACAAGCTATCCAGACTAGGCCAGACCATTGAAGCAGAATGGTCCCTTCATCCAGTGGTCTTCCAAGCAATATGCTCCATGTGGCACCATCCCCAAGTGGACCTGTTTGCCACCAGTTTCAACAAACTACCACAGTTTGTGTCACCGCTTCCAGACCCCAGATGCGCTCAGTCTGTCCTGGGAAGATTTGGACCCATATGCCTTCCCACCAGCAGCCATCTTGGGCAAAGTAGTGGAGAAGTTGCAGGACCACCCGTGCAACAAGATCATACTGATGGTACCAGGGTGGCCCAAAAGCCTTGGTTGCGGGACCTATTGGCCATGTCCAGTCAGATCCCACTGTGCCTACCTAATCTGCCCAGTCTGGTGACTCAACCATTAAACCAGACCCTGCACAGGAATCTGTCAGGAATCTCCTCCAAGAGAATCAACCAGATCAGTGTATGAGGCAAAGTGGACTATTTTTTAAGAAAGTGGTGCCTCAGTAATCAGGTGGACTTCAGGGCACCACCTCCGAAAGCCATAGCTGACTTCCTTCTGTACTTGTTTCAGGACAGGATGTTGCAGCCGGGCACCATTGATGACTATAGATCAGCCATTGCTGACAAGTTGGGAAACTCCCCCATTAATGTCAGCAAGGACGAGAATCTCACTCGTCTCCTGGCTAGCTTCCACAGAGAAAGACCCAGGGGTCGGAGGGGTATCCCCCCCTGGAACCTTTCCCTGGTACTGCACCAGCTGACAAAGGCTCCTTTTGAACCCCTAAAAGAGGCCTCCCTGAAGCACTTGACCTTCAAGACTGTCTTCCTTTTAGCCCTGGGTTCAGGTAAACGCAGGAGTGAGATCCATGCTTAGCTACATAAGAACATCAGACACTAGTCAGACTGGTGTAAGGTGTCCTTGTACCCCCCACCTGGCTTTCTTTCCAAGAACCAGCTGGCCAAACAGGGTCCAGACAGTGTAGCCCCAGTGGTTATACCAGCCCTGGCCCCCACTCTGGATAAGTCACTTTAGGGTGACCAGTCCTTATGTCCAGTCAGAGCCCTGTGTTATTACTTAGACAGGACCTCAGATCTTAGGCAGAACAAGGAGTTGGTCTTTGTTTCCTTCAAGAAAGGCTTTGATAAAGACATCTCACCTGCCACTATCTCCTCATGGATCAAACAGACTGTGATCCTATGCTATGAGCTCTCTGACCAGGAGGCCCACACACTACATCAGGTTAAAGCCCATGATGTCAGGGCCTTTGCTGCTTCTAACGGCTTCTAGGTGGGGGTCTCCTGGGAGCAGATCTTATCAGCCTGCCACTGGAAGTCACATAACACATTCACACAGTCCTATCTGAAGGATGTGGCTTAGGCTGATTCAGAGCTTTTTCACTTGGGCCCAGTGGTGGCTGCTCAGCAGATCCACAAACAAGCCCAAAAGTGAGGAGATGTGTATATATGTATATAATGTATAACCAACCCACCTATTAGACTGATGTGTCTGACGTCCGTTTGTCCATCAACATTTTTGTTTCTGGACTCTAACTCGAAAATGCTTTATCCAATCGAATTCAAACTTGACAGGGAGATAGATCACCATCATAGCTAAGTTGCTTTTGAAATTGGTGTAATTCGGCCCGTTTGTTTGTCTGTTTTTTGTCCGTCAACATTTCTTTCCTTGTTTCTATATTTAATTACAGCAGTCGCTAACCTTATTGCTGCCTGTGCAACCCGCCTTTTGGGGCATTTCTGACCATCTTGTTTTGTTTATGAGTTCACTTAAGTCCCTAGAAACTTACCCGCCAACCAAGCGGTAGTTATTCAGCAATTGTCCATTGGATAGGATGTATTAACGCAATAAAATTGCAAATTTAATAAGTAAATTAAATTTTTATAAATAAATACCCTATCCAATGGACAGGCAAGGCCCTCCCAACTGGCCCAGCTATCAGCTTACTAGGGGTCTTAATAGGAATAGACAACAAAAAAGATGCTCTGACGTCACACTCTCTAGACAGGAAGGAAGTACCATGCGCCACCTAGTGAATGCACACTCTGTGACCGGTCCTGCCGGTAGTATATACAGGTTGTCTTTTTCTGGCGTTTGGCGGGACTGGTCGCATCAACCGGTAAAGCAATTGTCCATTGGATAGGGTATTAACTTATAAAAATTTAATTTACTTATTAAATTTGCAATTTGAGTGTTTTGTGTTAATATCAGACTGTGCCTGTATCTGTTTGGTGTAGGGGAGCTCTAAGGCACTCTGTGAGACTTACAGTTCCCCCCTGATGGAGTCTCCCTATTTGAAGGGTGGTGGAAAGGCATGTGTAGAAACCCCACCCCCTGTACAGAGCCTTACCCCCACACTTCAGAATTCTATTGGCTGGCGCTCCTCAACAGCAAGTGAGATTAGTTCGCTGCACCCCAGTGTGAGAAATAACTCAGGTAAAAAATGGGATGTATACCTCATTGGGAAAAATCACTCAGTTAAACAGTGGTAAAACACAACAGTGTGAGAAACAACTCAGATAAACAGTTGTATGTACACCTCAGTAAGAGATGCAACTCAGATAAATAACAACATGCATACATCAAAGACAGTAACAACTGGGGTAAGTGTATACACTTCAGCAAGAGAAACAACTCAGATAAACAGTAGGATATACACCGCAGTGTAACAAACAAGTCGGGTAAGCAGTGGTATGTCCACCTCAGTGAGAGAATCAACTCAGGTAAACAGCAACATACACACATCAATGACAGTGACAACTGGGGTAAACCGCTGTATGTACATCTCAGAGAGACAAACAACTCAATCGACATATAAACAGCAAAATGTACACCCATCTTAGCTTAGAAAAAACCCACAGGTAAACAGTGAGATGTACATCTTGGTGGCAGAAACAACTTAGGCAAAATTAGCACCTCAGTGAGAGAAACAATTGGGTAAACTGTACACCTAACTCAGTGGGAGAAACCACACACGTAAACAGTGAATTATACACCTTGGTGGTAGAAACAACTCAGGTAAACAGCAACATGCACACATCAGTAAGAAAAACAACTCTGGGAAACAGCTGCATGTACATCTCAGAGAGAGAAACAACTCAGATAAACAAAAATGTACACTCATCATAAGAAACAACTCAGGCAAACTGTGAGATGTACACCTTAGTGTGAGAAACAAGCTGTATAGTAAAGTCCATTTTATTACGCTACAATAGCTTACCATGTGGGACTTAATGCTGATCTCGGGTTGCCACACCCGGGGCCAACGTCTTAGAAAAAAAGATCGTTCTTGTTAGCCACCGGATATACTGGTAGTTGTCGTCACGTGATAACTTCTGACCAATCGTCCTACTTTCTCGTTGGCCACGATTGACTGGTAGCAGTTTGTAAATATACAGACATTTCTATTTATTTTTCAGTTCTTACTTATTGTTGGAGGCTAATATTTGCATATTTCTTTAATTATATGCTATAGATCATTCTGTAAAATTCTGATTTTCACACCTTAAGTATTTCTTGACTTTCGCGTGTTTTTAGCTTTCCTCGGTTCAGGCAATTCTATTGTACGTCTTTTATTGCGTATAAAATGTCGACACATCAAGCAAATAAAGACAAACCGAGAGCTCAGAAATGCCGCCATTTCTGCTTTAGTTTTGATACACATAATTTCTGCCCTACCTGTAGGGAGGCTGGCAAGGGAGATGACCCCTGTGTCACCTTTGAAACCCCTTGTGAAATTTGCACGTCTTTCACAGATGAGCAATTACAGAAAATTCAAAACCGGAAGCGGTATTTGAAAAAGCAGAAAGCGACAACTAGTTCCAAAGATGAACTAGATCTTTTGGGTGAAGGCGACGGGGACTCCTTCACTGGATCCAATGCAGACCTCGAGTGTGCTGCTGATAGCCTTTTTACCTCACCCCCCCGTCCACAACCTCTTGCCTTCAGTTCCCTGTCCTTGAAAACGCCAGCCAAGACTATTCCACCCACCCCTGGCACGGCTTTGCAAAATAAAATCCAGAAAAACATAGAGAAATCACTCGGTGATTCCTTAAATATACATTTACAGCAGCAAATGGGTACCTTCCAGGCATCCATGTTGGAAGCTTTTCAGTCACTCCGAGAGGAGTTGGCTGCAAAACAGAAAGTCGAGGTAGAGTCCTCGCTTCTTGCTTCCAAACCTGGCTCGTCCAGTAATACTGCTGCCCCTCTGGATTTGCCCCCTCCGAGATCGGGTACTAACATTCCAAGCGAGGCTATGGATGTGGACTACGGTCCAGCACTCCCTCCTCGTCTTGTATCTACTCAAGTTTCCTCGGAACAGTACGTTGCCCCCTCTGAAGGTCAACCCGAAGAGGTCTCGTACTCTCACAAAAAGCAAAGCCATAGGCAGCCAGTTGACCCGAGCTCTGCCTCGGACCAACTAAATGAGGATTCCGATGAACCTCGGATCCCTTCCTCTAGATCCAAAAAGCACTCTGACAAGAGAAAACATAAATCAAGATCTAGATACGTGTCATTTTCCTCAGAGGAGGATCACTCCCCTGTAGCCAGACACAGGTCTTCTAAGCCCTCTAGGGCTCAGCCCTCAGGAGTAGCTTCTGATCAAGACCTCCCACAACATGATCCAGACCCCCCTTATTATAGGGAAGTAGCTTTGTCTGACATGCCCTCACAATACTCTGAAGAAGTGGACACCTTCAGGCGTATTTTGTCTCTCCCTGACCCCAGGGAATCTATGCCCAGGTCGTCCACCTCAGTGTTGGGTCTGGATGATGAAAAAGGCCGTCAAGAGCTCAGACCTAGAGGTCCTTCCTCTATTCTTCCACTTAGCTCAGTTATCAAGGACGCCTTTGATAAATTCCAACATGACTTTAAGGCTGCCAACTTATCTGAGGGAAAATATGTCAAGCCTCCTCCCTCAACTTCAAAGTGGTACAAGGTGGGACAACCAACTTTTCAGGACAAAATTCAGGAGTTGAATACAGACTTTGCTAAGATCTGTATTACTCCTAGACCTTCTGGGTCCCCAGTAGCCAGAGTTCCCCTTCCAGTTCTCAAGGAGCTGGAACTTCAGGCTAGACAAAACATCTCTACCCTCAACTTCACCGCTGCATTTGCCAAAACCTCCTCTTCTTGCAATGCTTCATTGGAAAAATGCCAACATAGCATCAAATCTACGGTCAAGAAGATAAAATCTCAGATTCAGAAAGGTGTCAATCCTGAGAAAGCAGCAAAGCGCGGATATGAGGAAGTAGCTGACTACTTAGACTTTTGGAACAAGACAGTACTTGTTCAACACAGGGCCCTTACTTGTCTCAGCAAATCTCTAGCCCATATTTTACAGAGGGAATTATACTCTATGGCTAATACCGGCTTGCTCAGGCGCGAAGCCGAGATGACTCTATTACATCCACAATTAGGAGAAACGAGACGTCAAGAACTCAGGAACTCGTCCTTTTGGGGCCCTTCCTTGTTCGAGTCTCAATTAGTGAAGGAAGGTGAGGACTTCCTTCTCAAAAAAGGCACCTCAAAAGATTCTCAGGGTTTTGCACCCTACCAGAATAAGCCCTTTCGTGGTCCCCACAAGAAAAGAGGCTCCTACAGGAAACGCCCCTATGGGGGCAATACCTCTCAAAGCAGTAACCAGTCCTTTCCCTCGGGAAGAGGAAAATCCAACTTCAGAGGCTCCAGGGGTCGTTTTCGACCCCACAATAGAGGAAGGGGGCGTGGAAACCCCCCTCCCCAATGACTCCTCCAAAGCCTCACTCAGTCCACCAGTAGGAGGTCGCCTCCGTTCTTTCAGGAGAGACTGGCTCACAAACAAATGTTCTCAAAACGTGTTAAACATTATCACCAATGGCTACGTTCTGCCATTCCGTTCAAAGCCAAACTTGATCAGATTTCCTCTGATTCTGTCAGAGTACAAGGCCCAACAAAAAGACCAAGCCTTGGCTACTTGTATCCAGTCTCTCCTGTCAAAGAACGCTATCGAAAGGGTAGACAATGTAAAATCTCTCGGGTTTTACAGTCGCCTGTTCCTAGTACCCAAGCCTCACCAAAGGTAGAGGCCAGTCATAGACTTAAGCAGGCTCAATACTTTTCTACATGTAGAAAAGTTCAAAATGGAGTCCATCAGGACCTCCCTGATTCCAGGGGAGTGGGTATCGTCGATAGACCTGTCGGACGCCTACCTGCATATCCCCATCCACCCAAGCTCAAGGAAATACCAGTAGTAGAACTGACTCAGTCCTTGGGGTGGATAATAAATCAGGAAAAATCAGAACTGAAACCTACACAGGTGTTTTCGTTCGTGGGCTACGAATACCACCTAGATTCAGCCCTTGTAAAACCCACTCAAGAGAGATGGCTCAAACTTCAGGATTTGATCCTACGACTCAAGTCAAAACGTGTTTTGACTGCAAGATGTTTGATGTCTCTAATTGGGTTGCTAGCCTCAACGGAGAAAATGGTCCCGGAGGGACGCCTTCACATGAGGCCCTTTCAGTTTCACCTCAAGGAGCACTGGAGATATCCTCAGTCGCTGGACAACCTCCTTCCCTGGACAGAAGCCATTGCAGCCCACCTAGATTGGTGGCAAAATCCCTCCAATGTGATGAAAGGTGCAGATCTTCATCCCAAAGACCACAGTATCCAACTCTTTACCAACGCCTCAAATGAAGGTTGGGGCGCTCACTTAGACCAAAATTCTACAAAGGGTCTGTGGTCAGATCGGGAAAAAAGGCTACACATAAATGTCCTAGAATTGAAGGCGGTCTCCCTGGCCCTTCGAGACTTCAAGGACCAGTGCCAGAATCAAACAGTGTTGGTTGCGACGGACAACTCAACAGTGGTAGCCTACATCAACAAACAAGGAGGAACACACTCGGCAGAGATGTGTGCTCTCCTGTGGAAGATCATGACCTGGTGCCATCACTACCACATAACATTGAAAGCCAGGCACATTCCAGGGTGCCTGAATGTGATGGCCGACCTGCTATCCAGGTCCAACCAAGTGCAGTCAACCGAATGGTCTCTGCACCCACAGGTCTTCAAACAGATCTGCCAGAAGTGGTTCACACCTCATGTAGACTTATTTGCCACTCACCTGAACCACAAACTCCCTCTATACGTGTCTCCTATCCCAGACCCAAGGGCCTGGGACATAGATGCTCTGAACATAAACTGGACCAACCTCACGGCATATGCGTACCCTCCTACGGCTCTCCTTCACAAGGTGATCCAAAAGATCAGGCAATGCCAGTGCCTGATCATCGTAATAATCCCCAGGCTGGCCAGGGATGCCCTGGTTTTGGGACCTAGTGCAGCTCTCAACAGAGATCCCACTGCAACTCCCAGTGTCAACAACCCTACTCAAACAGTCCCACAAGCTGGTGTTCCACAACAACCCCCAGCACCTGAACCTCCACGCCTGGTGTCTAGGAGCGGACAACTCCAAGAACAAGGCTTCTCTGTGGAGGTGGCAGAGAGAATTGCTGCCCCTCAGCGGTCATCAACAAGGACCATCTACAAGTCAAAGTGGGCCCTATTTGAAAAATGGTGCAGAGAAAATTCGGTGGATTTCTCCACTCCATCTGTGAAACAAATCTCAGATTTCTTCATGTACCTGTACCAAGACCTAAACAGGCGCCCCTCGACCATTGATGGTTACAGGACTGCAATCGTTGACACTTTGGGCCCAACAGCCCAACATATTGCACACAATGCAGACCTTCATAGGTTACTCTCCAGTTTTCACAGGGATCGTCCTAAAAGTTCCAGAAACTTACCCAAGTGGAACCTTTCTGTTGTCCTTAACGAGCTCACCAAAGCACCTTTTGAGCCCATGAAAGACACAGACCTCAAACATCTTACTTTAAAAACTGCTTTCTTGCTAGCCTTGGCCTCCGGCAAGCGCCGCAGCGAAATCCATGCCTGGGTCGCAAACAAAGTATCTAATCTAGGCCAATGGGAAAAGGTTGCCTTGTTCCCTTCTTCTGATTTCATAGCCAAAAACCAACTAGCAAGAGAAGGTTCTCAAAGTGTGTCTCCGGTGACTATCCCTGCTCTGACTACCATTGTAGATAGACAGTTTAAAGAAGACAGGACCCTGTGTCCCGTGCGGGCCCTGAGGTTTTATTTGGACCGAACTAAAGACCTGAGAGGGTCTCGTTCTCTCCTTTTCATCTCCTTTAAGAAAGGACATACCTCAGACATCAGACCCGCTACACTCTCTTCATGGTTGAAACAAACCATTTTACTTTGTTACAAACAAGCAGATCAACAAGCCTTGGACTTGGTCCAAGTAAAGCGCATGACATCCGGGCCTTCGCGGCCTCTAAGGCCTTTTACGGTGGGGTATCGGTGGACCAGATCATGCAAGCCTGTCACTGGAAAGCTCACAACACATTTACAAATTTTTACCTAAAAGACCTTACTTGGTCGGACACCGACAACAATTTGTACCTGGGACCCGTAGTGGCTGCACAACAAGTCCTAGATCCTTCCCCTCAGACCAGTTGTCCTCGGAAAGAAAAAAGGGGGGGGGGGGGGGGGGGGCACATCCGCTACAACCAAGTCTTCTGGAGTCTTTCCCAGGATCTAGGTATTCCTTTACCTTCAAGATGTTACGGGTAAGGTCATTTTATCCTTTAATTATCAAGTAATTTCTATTAAGGACTTATTTAGTTGTCATTAATCTCATATTCAGGTTGTAAAAAATTTTATGAGATGCCCAACCACTGGGTTGGTCAGTCATACGTGAAGGGCCCTTTTGGACCCTCAGACCTCGGAGTGAGCACTGCTGCACTTCCGTCCTACAATAAAACATCTAGACAGTTTTAGCACTGTCTCTCATTTACTTAGGTTTTTGGCTCGTTACAGGCCCGGCCTTCGGGATCGGGGCACTGTAAATGGGACTCAGACTGGTATTTCTGGCACTATTTTATACTTTTAACTCAAATCTTAGAAAAAAATTACATATCTTCCAGTCTCAGCTGTAATCCCGCCACCGGGCGGTTGAATTCAGCATTAAGTCCCACATGGTAAGCTATTGTAGCGTAATAAAATTGGAAATTTTAATTACTTAAATGTAGCTTTTATAAGCTACAAGCTTACCATGTGGGACTTAGGAGAGTCCCACCCTGCCTCCCCGCTGTTTACAGCTGAGGGGTAGGTTTAAAAAATTTCAACGAGAAAGTAGGACGATTGGTCAGAAGTTATCACGTGACGACAACTACCAGTATATCCGGTGGCTAACAAGAACGATCTTTTTTTCTAAGACGTTGGCCCCGGGTGTGGCAACCCGAGATCAGCATTAAGTCCCACATGGTAAGCTTGTAGCTTATAAAAGCTACATTTAAGTAATTAAAATTTCCAAGTTTCTCTGTTTTATTCCAAATAATGATTTTTTTGTGTTTATATATCCTACCCAATGGACAATTGCTAATCTGGTCGGTGCAGACTGGCCTGTGTAGCAACAAAAAAGTCGTCCTATGTTTCCATCGGCTGGGCTGGTCACATTCTGTGCATCATACTTCCTTCCTGTCTAGACGTGTACTGTGCAGACGGCTTTCGGAAAGGTTTTTCAAAGTGAAGATTTGTGCATATTATTGCTTTATTTGAATCTTATTTTACTACAAATCGTTTGTATACACTTACAGATCACTATGGCTTCACCTGGTCAGAAACAGGGTCTTTGTAGATACTTAAATGGCTGCTTTCGACAAGCATGCTTACTGTGCCCGTTGTAAAGACAAAGGAAAGTGCACTGACCCCTGCATCAAAATTGAAGATGGCCAGTATTGTATTAACTGAGGACCAGAAGTCACATTTAGCAACACCTTCATATCAGAAGAAAACAGAAAAATGTTATCAGACAGCCATCCAAGAAGACTTGAGTAGCACCCTTGTCGATCCAGTGTCAGTGCTGGGGATAGCAAAAGACAGACAAGATTTTAACTCAGAAGAGGCGAGTAGTACTCCTGGTGCGAAAGCCAAGAAGAACAAGAGTTCAGGAGAGTCTAGTAGCAGAAATGCAAAAGATAAGTAAGACACAGAAAACACCTGAATCTAAAGACAAGGGCAAGAGCATAAAGATGCATGGCTCACCGGTGTGACACTTGGCATGATGACACTTGGCCTGATGACACTTGCAAGATTAGTGTCAACCTTCCTATAGATGACTGGTTGTGTTGTAAAATGGATAGTTTGAACCTCACTCTTGTGCAGGGATATCCATCCAGAAGCTCAGAAACAGGAGGGTTACAGAGGGATCAGTTTGTGAAGCCGGCCAAGTCACACACAGAGTGGTACTGGCTCCACCCCAACCAGGACAGGCTGGCCGGATCACTCTCCTGGCATTGTGACTCAGCCAAGCTCAACAGTGAATACAGCAGGATAGCAAGGGCATCCGGACTTACTAAACCAGCACTAACCTCACACACTATATCACAGGACACTCTCAGAATGTGGGAGAAGGCTGCACATAAGTCGTCCTGTCTGTAACTTGGTAGCCGGACTCAGCAGGTGCCTTAGTAAAGTGCAGCGAGGAATGCAGTCACAGTTGAAAGTTTTACAAACAGAACAGACAAAAGGAAAGTTGGCCAGTTAGGTGGGCACTGCCACAGAAGAGCTACAGTACCTTATGAACTTCAACTCTAGCATCACACAGTGTATGGCCAAGGCTGTGGAACATTTGTCTGACTTTGTGTTTGTTTCCATGGCTAATGTTACATTAGTGAGAAGAGACTCATACTTGGCCCATGTCAACTCTGGTTTGAAACAGGATACTCTAGCTTCCTTGCGTCAAGCTCCACTGGACTTGCCAACACTGTTCCCAGACTCTGTACTGAGAAAAGCTGATGAGGACATAAGTAAGTTTGAGGACAAAAGTTGCTTTCATGCTCAGTCTGCTGGTCGCAAGGACAGTCGCTATCACCTTTACAGACACAGGATCAAAAGTCCAGGAACCCTTCCTGGAAAAATTTCATCACGTCCGGCCAAGGGTCAGTTGTCATTTAAATGACAATTATTGTGTAAATGCTCCAGTACAAAGACAACTAACCCAGAGCAAAGTGACTGTAAAACCTGTAAATTTTCATCACCTCCACCGGACCGGACCAGAGATCTTACTGAACCAAGATAGTGTAAACTTAAGTCAGTGTCACCAGAGCTCTCCGGACCAGTGTCCGGAGAGATATTAAAAGCTCAAACAGTAAAAGCAGTAGAGTTGTCACACTTTAACTATTTCTTTTAACTCAGTTGTTTAAATCATGCACATATTGTAAAAGGGCAGCTACAAAAGAAAGGCGTTGTTGTCGACATCAAGAATTAAAAAATGTGAACAATGCTTCCTGTGTCGGTCAATTGTGTTCTGTAAAAAATGCACCAAATGTCCAAACTGTTGCTCAAGATCTACCTGTAGGGGCAAGACTACACCAGTTTTGGAAAACCTGGGAAACTCACCAAATACTCACAGGAACCTCTACCTGATGGAGGCATTACATCAGCTTATGAACAAAAATGCAGTAGATCTGGTCAGAAATCAAGAATCTCTGGGGTTTTACAACCAACTATTTTTGGTCCCAAAACCAACAGGTGGAGACCTATACTAGATCTCAGCAATCTCAACAAATTCCTCAAGGCGGAAAAATTCAAAATGGATACACCGGAAACAATTAGGACCTCCCTCAAGGCAGGGGAGTGGGTGACTTCCATAGACTTCAAGGATGCCTACTTCCACATACCCATTCAAAGCCAGTGCAGAAAGTACCTAAGGTTTCATGTCCAGGGTCAAACCTACCAGTTCAAAGCACTACCATTTAGTCTATCCACAGCACCCATGGAATTCACGGAAGTAGCAAAGGAAGTAAAACTGATTGCCTTACACAAGGGTACAAGAATCCAGTACCTAGACGACTGGTTGGTCAGAGCCAGATCCCACCAAACCTGTCTCCAACATACAAAGACTCTAGTAGCTATATATGTCAGGATTTAGGTTGGCTGGTAAACAAGGAAAAATCAGAGCTGGATGCCAAACAAGTCTTCGAGGTTACCAGTTCAACCTGAAAGAGAACAAGGTTAGACCCACCCAAGAACGTTGGCAGATCCTTACAATATAGCAAAGATCCAAGAACTACTGGCCAGACCAACCTGTCCGGTCCGGCAGCTGATGTCTCTCATAGGTCTGTTGATAGCCACAGGAAAACAGGTCCACCTATGTTGACTCCATATGAGGCCCATATGGTGGAATCTGAAAAACAACTGGAGGTCCCAGAGTCACTAGAAAAGGTGATATCCATTCCCAGGTCGCTCCACCCTCATCTGAAAAGATGGCTGGCGGAAAGCATTGTGCTTCAAGGTCAAAGAGGATCAACCAGATCAGTCTGTGAGGTAAAGTGAACTATTTTTACACAGGTGGTGCCACACTAATCAGGTGGACTACAGGGCACCCCCTGTCAGGTCAATAGCAGACTTTCTACTCTACCTGTTCCAGGACAGGAAGTTACAGCCAAGTACTATGGATGGCTACAGATTAGCCATTGCTGACAAACTAGGGAATTTGCCCATAAATGTCAGCAACGATGAGAATCTCACTCGTCTCCTCCCCTCCTGGAACCTCTCCCTGACAAAAGCTCCATTCGAGTCAATAAAAGAGGCCTCTTTGAAGCATTTGACCTTCAAGACTGTTTTCCTCTTGGCCCTGGGATTGAGCAAACGCAGGAGTGAGATCCACTCTTGGCAAAACAAGAACATCAGACACCAGTCAGACTGGTCAAAGATGTCTCTTTACCCTTCACCCAGCTTTCTTTCCAAGAACCAGCTGACCAAGGAGGGTCCAGACAGTGTGGCCTCAGTGGTTATTCCAGCCCTGGCCCCAATTCTGGATAAGTCCCTCAAGTCTGATAGGTCCCTATGTCCAATCAGAGCACTGCGATATTACTTGGACAGGACCTCAGGCAGAACAAGGAGCTGGTTTTTGTCTATTTCAAGAAAGGCTTTAACAAAGACATTCCAAGTTATTAAAGTTTTGCTGCTTCGCTCTTTTAAATATCCATATAAAATAATAAACAAAGTAAAAACAAAGAGCATTACAAAAAATAAATTTAACTAGACATCTCACCTGCCACCATCCCCTAATGTCTAAAGCAGAATGTGATCTTATGAGCTCTCTGATCAGGAGGCCCTCTTCTGATGTGAGGGCCTTTGCTGCTTCTAAGGCCTTCCAGTCAGGAGTCTCCTTAGAGCAAATCTTATCAGCCTGCCACTGGAAGTCACATAACACCTTCACACAGTTCTATTTGAAGGATGTGGCTTAGGCTGATTTAAAGCTTTTTCACTTGAGCCCAGTAGTGGCTGCTCAGCAGATCCACCAGTAGCCCTCAAATTAAGGAGAAATGTTTAATGTACATAGTGTAAATATCATGAATAAAAAAAAAAAAAAAAAAAATTGGGACCTGCTTCTTTTTGGAGGTTTATTTTTCTTCTGGGACTGAACTCAGCTATGACATCACACTGTCTAGACAGGAAGGACGTACAATGCGCCACCTGGCGAATGCACTGAATGTGACCAGTCCAGCCAGTGGCAACACAGGACGACTTATTCTGTCATTTCATGGGCTGGTCTGTGCCGACCGGATTAGCAATTGTCCATTGGGTAGGGTATTAACTTATAAAAATTGAATTTACTTATTAAATTTGCAATTTGCTGTATTTGAATATAACATTGCTTTCACCACACTGTACAGCTCATATCACAGCAGGTAGTTAATAGCAGTACAAACTAGTTAGTCAAGATTCTGCACTATAAATCATTGAGCTTTGGCTATCAAGTACCACCTTTACTCAGTTTGATTTCTCCTTGTCCATCATAGAATCCTCATTTCTTTTCGGTTATAAATAGCTAAGTAGCGAAGTACACACCAAGTAATTTCAGGGTTAGCAACTGCAACTCCTAAACTCTATATTTACACCACCCCCCACCCCCACCCCGCCCAAAAAAACAAAAAAAATCTTTAAAATGAGAACATCTCAGTTGTGGAGTTTTTATCTCCCGTCGGGCTTTAACCCGGGAGGGAGATTATAAATTGTACCATGTCCGTGAGTATGTGGGTTTGTGCTTGTGTCACACAGTTTTCTCTAAACTGGAGGGCTGTGGGGTCTTATGCTTAAGAAATATTACTTCACTTTCTGATGCCCTCCATTTTTTTTTTTTTTTTTTTTTTTTTTTGCTTTTGTAGATCTAAGTCAATAGCTAAGTGAGCAATGGGGCTAGTAGCTACTTTGAGTAATTTGCTTATAACTCCAAAAGCAACGCATTTTGCAAAAATATGTTTTTCAGCTACTTTCTCTGTACCTACAAGATGGTATCTGTTTTAGAGGTGTACCTCAATAGCTAAGTCAGTTTTTTCTTCGTAATTGTTACCAACAGTGTTTTGGTCAGAGATGTTATTTAGCCACTGGTATATGATCTATGTAATGGCATATTTTCAGAGCTGTAGCCTCAACACTATTAAGTTTATTCAGTTTAAGTTTGTTAAGTTTTTTTACTGGGGTGAATTATTGTGCCTTGGTTTCTTATGTCCGCCATATTTTTGCTGCTTTTGCAGATCTAGGTCAATAGCAAAGTTAGTAGCTACTTTTATTAAACTGGTTATAATTTCAAAACTACTGCATTTAGAGCATTTCACTAAAATATGTTGTTCAGCTACATTGTCTGCACCTACAACATGGTACCCATTTTAGAGGTGTACCGCAACAGCTAAGTGAGTAATAGCTATTTTCTGCTTTTAATAGTGACAAAAATGAGTAAATAGCTTCTTTCTGTGTAACTAATAGGTACAGTGCTTTAGTCAAACATGTTACTTAGTCACTCTTAGATGTTTCATGTAAAGGCACATCTTCAGACTTGTTGCTACATAACTGAGTAATAAACATTTTGCTAATAAGTAAATCACTTATAATTTTAACACTTAATAAGTTTTTTCATTGGGGTAAATTATTTTGCCTTACTTTCTTATGTCCTTTATATTTTTGTTGCTTTTGCAGATCAAGGTTATAACTCTAAAACCAATTCATTTAGAGCATTTCACAAAAATATGTTGTTCAGTTACTTTCTCTGTACCTACAAGATGGTACCTGTTTTACAGGTGTACCTCAGTAGCAAAGGGAGTAATAGCTACTTTCTGAATTTCACAGTGACGAAAATGCAAAAACATGTTTATCTCAGAAACGGTGCTAGATCGAGCGACATTTTGGGCAGCCATATTGAATTTCTGCATCAAATGTAAAAATGTGTTTACATTTGATGTGATTTTGACAAACTTTTTGATCCACAGGGTACATGCACAGTCATATACAACTTTTTGCCAAAAATGGTTTTCCCGCCATTTTTGATGGCCATATTAAATTTCTGTGTAAAATGCAAAAGCGCATTTATCTTGGAAATGGTGCGAGATAGAGTGATGTTGATGAAATTTTTGACCCCAGGGTATACACAGAGTCATCTGCAACTTTTTGCCAAAATCGTTTTCCCAACATTTTTGGTGGCCATTTTGAATTTCTGCATAAAATGCAAAAACGTGTTTATGTTGGAAACGGTGTAACATACAGCGATTTCAACGAAACTTTTGAACCACAGGGTGCATGTAGAGTCATATGCAACTTTTTGCCAAAATCATTTTCCGCTATTTTGGGCGGCATTCTTAAATTTCTGTATAAGATGTAAAAATGTATTTATCCTCGAAAACGGTTCGAGATAGATCAATTTCGGCAAAATTTTTGAGCCACAAGGAGTGTAGAGTCACCTGCAACTTTTTGCCAAAAATGGTTTTCCCGCCATTTTTGACACCATATTGAATTTCTGTGTAAAATAAACAGAGTAATCTGCAACTGTTCCCAAAAATCGTTTTCCCACCATTTTTGGTGGCCATCTTGAATTTCTGCGTAAAATGCAAAAATGTGTTTATCTCGGAAACTGTGCGACATAGAGCAATTTCGACGAAATTTTTGACCCACAGGGTTTACAGAGATTGCTTATTGTCACTTCTACATGTGCCTCCATCTTACAAGAAAAGCTATATTACACTATCTGTAGTACATCTAATTTATACGGAGGGAGATAATTGCATGCGTCAGAATGTTTGTTTCTTTTACACCTATAAATAGATTGATTATTAACTGCTTCAAAGCTGTCAGTAGAATCTACAATATCTTGCCAGTGAAATAAAATTCTTCCACATAATTAAGCGGCCTTAAGCGGCCCGTCAGGGACGCTTATTTGTTTTCACCGAAGTTTGACTGATCACCGCCGCAGGATTATGGTCTCCCTTGAATAACTTTTTGGGCTTTCAAATTTTTCTTTCCTTCTTATCTGTCTTAAAAACTATAGGGGCAGGAAAAATTTTTGGGATACTTTGCGGAGACCTTAAGCTTTACTTAAGGTAACTTTAAGCATTTTTCAAAAACACCCCGTCATCGCGTTTCGGAAAAAACCACACACATCTGTGCTATAAAATTTATCAGGTACATTCTAGACCAAATTTCGAAGGTCGGAAAGGATTTTCTCATCAATCGGACCATAGATGCCTGAATAGGAGGCGTTTTATTTTCGTAAATTTTTTTTAAATGTGTACTTGATCTGTATCTCATAAACGGTCAGGATTTCAGCGCTTTGTTGGAATAACTTATTCAGCTACTTTTTGATAATCTTTCACATGCCGAAGTTTTAGCTCTGTATCTGCAAATTTAAGGTCACCTTAATGTCCAAAAAAGGGGTTTTAACCCTCCAGTTCACTTAGTTTTCCACTTTTTTTCAACCAAACTTAGCATATATATTAAGCTTTACCAAAGGATTATCCTGACTTTATGGTGACCTTAAACTGTTAATATTATTGGAGCTATGGCCCCCCTAAAGTCATCAAATTGAAATAAAACCGTCTGGCCCCTTTATTTTTCCATCTTTTTCAAAATCTAACATATATTGATAATGAGGTAGATCAAAAGAACACTCTTAAAACCTTATGATTTAGATATTAATAATTTTAGGGCCATCTTAAACTTAAAATGTAGGGTTTTTCAGCCCTAAGCTTAGTTAATGTGTAAATTTTTCAAATAAAACTTGCCACTTTTATAAAGGTTGGCAGAAAGGACATTCTGATTTTATGGTCACCTTAAAGTCCCAATATGAATGAAGTTATGGTCACCTTTCAGTGAAAAAAAGGAAGTTTTCGGCCTCCAGCTATCTTATTGTTCAACTAACCTGAGCTAAACTTTGTACACTTAAAAAGAATAACAAAAGGGACATTCTCATTTTATGGTCACGTTAAAGTCCCAATATGAATGAAGTTATGGTCACCTATCAGTGAAAAAAGGACGTTTTCGGCCTCCAGCTATCTTATTGTTCAAGTGACCTCAGCTAAACTTTGTATACTTATAAAGGATGACAAAAGGGACATTCTCATTTTATGCTCACCTTAAAGTCCCAATATGAATGAAGTTATTTAATCTCCAGCTATTGTATTGTTCAGCTGAACTCAGTTAAATTTTGCACACTTTTAAAGATGACAATAGGGACATTCTTATTTTCTTTCCACCTTGGAGTTCCAATACAAGTACAGTCATGGCCATCTTGAAGTGAAAATGAGGGTTTTCAGCCCCTAACTGATTTACTGTTCAGTAACATCACTTTAACTTGACATTGATTATACTTAAGGAAGATTTTGTATAACATTTCACTTAAAATTCCTGTACTTAAGAGACTTTGGCCATCTTAACATAATAAATATATACTTCTTGCTCCCACCTCATTTATTTTAAGACTTTTTTAACCACACCTGGCATATGTATACTTAAAACAAAGTTTACGCTATCTGGCAAACCTAACCTCCTAGTGTTTATGAAGTTATGGCATCTTCAAAGAAAAAAAATGAGGTATTTATGATGCACTGATGTGGTTATTAACATATTGCAACTGATCAGTGTTCACATAATATAAATTCCCAATTTTAGGCAGATTAAAAAACCACATTCTTCTGATGCCATTCTTTTGGAATTGTGGGGATATAACTTTTCCTTTTTGAAAAAAAAAGCTTCAATTGATTCAACTTTTGTTTTGCAGAAGGAGTTGATGATGTAGCTACTTGTTCACATAGACTATATAAATTGGTCAAATGTATACACCTGACTTCTTTCACAATATAAGATGACTGAAAAAAACACCCACTTTCTCATAAACAGTTTTTCTTGTACAGTATTTTATGTATCTCCAGCTAAGTGGAAATGAATGAGTTGTCCTTTTCTTCTTCCTCCTCCAACTCTGTATTTGCTTTTGTGTGATATCTATCAAGAGGCACATTCATGGAAAGTCTTTCTATGCAGAAAGAACCCCCCCCCCCAACTCCCCTTTAGTGCACATAAAAAGCAGGTGAAAAAAGAATGGCCTCAGTTGGGGTAGGGGGGTGGATGGAGGGAGGGTGTGTTTGTGTGTGGTATAGATGATAGATATATATATGTTGTGTACAAGTTGGGATTTTGTACAAGTTATAACTTGTACAAAATCCTGTACAAGTTATAACTTGTACGGCTGAGTTGTACAAGTTATAACTTGTACAAAATTTGAAAAAGATTTTGTACAAGTTATAACTTGTACAGATTTTGTGCTTCTAAAAAGCTCAACTTGTACAACTGAGTTGTACAAGTTAGGCCAATACGCTTTATAATAGTTTTGGGGCTGTACAAGTAAGTTTTTGAGCTTCTAAAAAGCTTAACTTGAACAACTTAGTTGTGCAAGTTAGACCAATACACTTTTTAGTAGTTTTTGAGCTGTACAACTGAGTTGTAAAAGGTATATCTTTTAGATGCACAAAGACCGAGTTGTTCAAGTTAGGCCAATACACAATGTTTTGTTAATTTAAATATATTTTAGGTCATCTAATATCTTGTTACAATGTCATTTATGTATCAACAGTGCCTCATAAGCCCTGATGTTTAGGGCTGGCTGCTGTATGTTAACTTGTTACTGTATATTTTTGTTAATTGTGTGCAGGTGGCACTAAAATAAATGAAATTCTCTCTCTCTACACTTTTTTAGTAGTTTTAGAGTTGTACAATAAGTTTTTTCATAGTTTTGGACTCCTATTAAGGCCGGCTTAATTGATAGATTGCAGTTAATGGTATAACTTAGATGTACCTGGGGCCGGTTTCATGAAAGTCTCAAACTGAGCCAGACTCAAGGCTGAGTCAGGGTCTCAAATCTGAGACTTTTGTCTCGGCTGAGTTTTTGGCTCAAATGGATTTCACAAAGGGTGGATCAGCTGAGACCAGTCTCAAGTTATGGTCTCAACTTTTTAATCTCATTTCATATATTTAGTGGGCTTATTTTTAGTTTAAAAAGTTATATTTCATGATTATTATCATTTTTAATATCTTTAATACTCATAATACAAAGAAATTATATGATAATATATTATTCTAAGTGATCCATAAGATTGAGACTCAACTGAGGTTGAGTCTGGCTTTGAGTCCACCCTTGAGGCCTGTCACTTGATAATAGCCTATAAAGCATGTCAATTCTATTGACTTTTGTTTTTAGTAAATATTGAATATGTGGCTGTAATTACAAAATAAAATGAAAATAGAAGATTTCAAGATTTATCGATTTCATTTTGGAACAAATTGTATCGCTTTATGTATGTGTTTTTTGGCATCAAAGCTTGGACTCAAATTTGAGACACCTCCTTCATGGGCTCAAATTTGAGCCTGTGACTGAGCCAGGTCTCAAGTTCAGCTTGTTTATGAAATGCATTGAGTCTGAGTTCACAGACTCAGCAAAATATTTCCAAAATTTGAGACAAAGTCTCAACTTTTG
The DNA here is from genome assembly GCA_964017235.1 of Sabellastarte sp. h YS-2021. Classification (NCBI taxonomy): domain Eukaryota; kingdom Metazoa; phylum Annelida; class Polychaeta; order Sabellida; family Sabellidae; genus Sabellastarte; species Sabellastarte sp. h YS-2021. Next base: position 62,671,085 of record OZ024934.1, on the reverse strand, counting down.
AGTCTGACTCAAGGCTTAAGTCTGTTCATGAAACCGGCCCCAGGTGTCAATATATTTTAAACAGTGGGGATTAATACAGGTTTAAAAGACTAAAGAAACCCTCTTGTGACTAACATATACTACACGGTGGGGATTTATACAGGTTGCACCTTAAGAAACCCTTTGCTGGTTAAGATAGGTTAAATAGTGAGGGTTAATTATGTCCACCCACTGGGGGGTTGGACATATTATTTTTGCTTTTTCCACCGTCCGGCGTCACACTTGGTTTCCAGACATTTTAGGCAACAGTTCTTATCCTATCTTTACCAAATTTGGCATGCAGGTTTATTGGGTTAATAACTTGTATGGGATTGCTTTTGGTGATGATAGCTCTATAGCTAACTGAGTAATAGCTACTGTAGCATTCCAGAGGAATCTACATTTGAAATAGGTTCGTGAAATAATTCAGGTGATGATAATCTTTAGGTGAATAACCAATTGCTGTGAGTCAGAGAATAAAGGTTTTAAACATTAGAGGACAAAAATGGTAATTCATGAATAATTTCCTTACTGAAAGAATAACTGGTAGTGATTCCACACTAAAACTTAACTAACACTAGAAACCTTTTTTACAAGTTACCTATGTACATGTTTGGCAGACAGCAGAAAGAGACACTGAGACATAACCAAGTTTCCATAGGTAGCAATCAATAAACTAAACTCACTATTACTGAATTGAAGTCATAGAACTTTGAAAAAGGAAAACCCAAACTATTAAATGTAGGAACTATAGAGAACTAAACTTTAAAGGACCAAAGTTGAATCTATCAAGTCTACTGTAGGAAGGCTGATACTTCACTTCAGGCTGAAAAAGCACAGTGGTCTATCACTAAGCAATCCTCACCTAGTAGACTGTAGGTAGTTCATCTTATGGTATGCTGGATGAATCAGAGCTCAGTAAATGGTGTGTGCTGGTCGGTTGTCTCTCTCTGACTGCCAAGTTCACCAAGAAACCCCCACTTATATACAGAACGAACTCACGTGGAGATCTCACTCCCCTACGAGATTCTCGTCCAAAAGACGTAAACAAAACCTTTTATCACTCACGGAGCATTGAATTCATGTGGACATCTCAGTTCATGAGATTCTCGTCTAAAAGACATAAACAAAGCCATTATCGCTACCGCGATTGCGGATCATCACATTATTCTGTCCTTTGATTTAATAGGTTTTGTCCTCAAAACACATTTATTATAACATAATTAACTTCTTTCTTAACAAAAACGTATGTTACAAAAATGCAAAAACTTCAATGCAAAATTTTAAAAAAATACAACAGTCTATTATTCCAAAGCCTCCTCTTCAAAATCAATCTCTTCACAAAATAGAAAATGTTAACAAACTTCAATAAAAATATAACTGTCCAGTTCTACATTTATCAATCTAAAGCCTTCTCTTCAAAATCAATCCATCCACACGTGGATCCCTCCCTCTTGGGTGAATTGAGACTGATGACAAACTTATCTTGACCAGTTTGTATGGTATCTGTCCATTATATCGAGCATCAATAATCCTGACAGTATCTGGAACTGGAGCTGGCCATTGTGAGACAGCAGCAACCTGTGCTGGCACCAGTTTCCCTGCTTTCTTTGTTCTTTCAGTTAGAGGTGGAGGGGAGGTAGGTTGTTGGAATTCCACCTCAGATAGTTGAGGAATAGAATGAGATGCAAGTTTGGAAGGTTGGCTGATCTTTCTCTTCTTAAATTTCTCCTTCAGAGGTGCAGGAGAGGTTGGCTGCAATGGTTGTTGAGAAGAATGAGATGAAGCTGAAGGAAATGTAGCTGGAGATTTCAGAGATGCAGAAGAGACAGGTTGTATTGGATGCATTACAGCTTGAGGCCTCACAGATGCAGGTGAAGCATGAGATGTGACTGAAGGCATTATGGCTGGAGACTGGGATGGTTGATTGACCTTTTTCTTCAATTTTGCCTTCAGAGGTGCAGAAGGGATAACCTGTAATGGTTGTGAAGAATGAGATGCATCTGAAGAAATTGTAGCTGAAGGTTTCATAGATGAAGAAGCAGGTTGCAATGGTTGTGGAGAAGAAAGAGATGTGCTTGGAGATATGGTAGCTGAAGGCTCACATGGTTGACTGATCTTTCTCTTCTTCAATTTAACCTTTGAAGGCACAGAAGTAGTAATTATGGAAGAAGAATCAGATGTGACTGTAGACTTTGCACATAAAGACTTGGATGGTTGGCAGATGTCTTTCTCCACTCCTTCACTTTCCCTCTTCCTCGGGGGAGTTAGGGGAATTGGGCCCAAGCAACCAGAGGGAAGCAGCTCATCTAAAATATTTTCTATTATGCTCTTTTCAGGCTTTTCCTGTGTTAAAACATCCTGTCCCTTACCACTGTCATTGCCACTCTTCTTGGTAACAATGTTTCCATTCACATCCAACTCAGGCTCTTTGCTCAGATTTTCTGGTTTTGAAGACAGTCCTTCCTTAAATATTCGATTATGACACTGCTCAATGTGCCTTCTGTATAAATATGAAGCAGCTGCTGGATAGGTAAAATTGCAACCATAGCCACACCACAAATGGTCACCATGCTTCACTCTCAGGTGCATCCGAAATTCTTGGGTATTCAAAGTCATGTAATCACACTCAGGACACTTGCGGAAACTGAAAAGAAAAAGGAACTTGACCTAAAAACTATAATACTGTTGCATGTGTTTTGGAGGTCTGGTCACCCGACCAGATCTAGTGGTTTTGGGAACATCATGAATTACAAAATGATCTTCAAACTCCTCATTGCTGAGTGCAGGAGGGTCGCCTGATTCAGAATCAAGTCGGCTGGCTGGCTGTAAATCAATTGAAATGTCATGATTGGTTAATGGTATCTTAACTAAAGTGTTGTCATTAGTTGCTTGTGTTTTGTCTTGACCTTTTAGCCAAGAATCAACACTTTCAAAACAAGGCTTTAACCTGTCATGATGGACGATCTTGGTTTTAGCAGATGGCCCACTTTAAATTTTGTAAACAAGATCAGATATCTTTTCAACAATTAAAAATGGACCTTCCCAAAAAGATTGAAGTTTGGGGGAAACTCCCTTCTTCCTACATGGATTAAATAGGTATACAGCATCACCAGATTGATAATTTTTCAGATTTTTCCTGTGATCATAACCCTTCTTTTGTCGGTTGCTAACCTCTTGCATCTTTTCTCTTGCAATATCATGAATAAGTTCCATCTGCTCACTTAGCTCAGTCACATAAGTGGAGGGATCAGATAATCCTTCATCTGATCTTGTACCTGTCACTAGATCAGCTGGAAGCAAAGGTTCCCGGCCAAACATGCGGTTCGGAGAATATCCTGTGGATTCATGCTCTGCAGTTCTGTAAGCCATTAAAAGCAACCCTAAAGCTGAGTCCCACCCTCTCTGGTCAACACCTATATACTTGCTAATCATGTCTTCCAAAGTCTTATTGAACCGCTCGACTAGCCCATCACTTTGTGGATGTAATGCTGTGGTCCTTGTTTTATCAATGTCTAATAATCTACAGAGATCTTGAAACAAATGTGACTCGAACCGAGTACCTTGGTCAGTATGGATTTGTCTGGGAATTCCAAAGCGACTGATAAATTGTGACACTAGAGTGTAAGCTATAGTGCTGGCTTCTTGATTTGGAATAGCAAAAGCTTCTGTCCACCTAGTAAAATAGTCAGTCACAATCATGACATATTTATTCCCCTGATAGGAGCTCTAAACTTTCTCTGTGGATTTTTCCTCTTCTGACAAGCAGAACACTGTCTACACCAATCAGTTATATCTGTTTTGTACCCACTCCAATATGCTCTTCTTCTTATCTTGCCTATGGTTTTGCGAACACCCAAATGTCCAGAATGCATGGACTCATGTAAACTCTTGAAAATGTCTTTCCTAATAGCCTTAGGCACTACTAATTGTAGGTTGGTTGTCTTTATTCCTAGATCAATCCACTTCCTGTAGAGGATATTGTCCTGAAGTTCAAGTCGATCCCATTGGGCCCATAAATTCTTCAGTTCCTTGTCATATTTGGATATATCTTCCCACTTTGGTCTCCTACCTTCCTTCTTCCAACTGAATATCATGGACAGATTTTTATCCTGTTGCTGCAGTGCATAATTCTCTTCAGGAGTATGTTCAGGAAACCAGTTGCTTTCTTGACTTTATAACATGTTGACATGAATCTTCTTCCTTTTCATTAGTACTCAAATGTTTCTTTTCTACTCTCTCACAATATCTGCATGTCCCACATGGGCGGCGTGACAAACTATCAGCATTTCCATGTAATTTTCCAGATCTATGGACTATTGTATAGTTATAGGTGGCAAGAACTTGGCTCCATCTACAAAGTTGACCATCAATCTCTTTAAAGTTCATCAACCACCTTAGAGAGCCATGGCCAGTGCGGACCACAAAACGCGTTCCATACAAGTAGGGATGAAAGTGTAAAACAGCCTCTTTGATGGAGAGTAATTCCTGCCTTGTCACACAATAGTTTCTGCTTTTGTGAGCACCCGACTGAAATATGCAATAACCTTTTCATGCGTGCCAAACTTCTGTGAAAGGACTGCTCCAATTCCAGACCCACTGGCATCGGTGTTAAGAATATAGTCCTTGTTACTATCTGGGTAAGCTAAGATGGGGGCTTCAGTGAGATGCTGTTTTAACTCCTCAAATGCTTTTTGACAGTCCTGATTCCATTCAAACTTTACTAAGTTTTCAGTCAATCTGTGCAGAGGCCTAGCTGAGTAGCGAATGATCTAATGAATTTCCTGTAATATGAACAAAGTCCCAAAAAACTACGAACATCTCTGACTGATTTAGGCTGAGGCCAATCTCTAACTGTACAAACTTTCTTTGGGTCAGTAGCAACCCCATCTTCTGAAACAATATGTCCTAAAAACTGAACGTGCTTCTGGAATAAATGACACTTCTTTGGTGAAAACTTTAGCCCAGCTTGTTTTATTCTCTCAAAGACCATCCTCAAATGAGTGATGTGTTGGTCAAAATCATTGCTTTTAACAATAATATCATCAAGGTAAATTAAGCAAATATGTTGTAGAGATGTCAAAACCTTTTCCATCAGACGTTCAAAACTACTTGGGGCGTTTGTCAACCCAAATGGCATCACTTTGAACTGATAAAGTACTGATTGGCAAGTGAAGGCTGTTTTTGGTCTGTCATCTGGATGGACACCCATTTGCCAATAGCCGCTTGCAAGGTCAAAAGTAGAGAACCATTTTGCTCCTTGTAAAGTATCCAGACAGTCATCTATCCTTGGCAATGGGTAGGAGTCTTTCAAAGTAATTTCATTTAACTTGCGATAATCCACACAAAAACAAATGGAACCATCCTTCTTTGTAACCATTACAATGGGTGATGCCCATGGACTTGCTGAAGGTTCTATGATATCATCGATCAACATTTTCTTAAGTTCCTCCTTCTCGGCTTCTTTCTTGGCTAACGGTAGGCGACGAGGCCTCTGTTTAATAGGGGCTGTATTACCAGTATTTTTTGTGTGCTCAACTAAAGTAGTATAACCCAAATCAGATTTGGACTTGGCAAAAATATCAGCATACTCTTTCAAAAGATTTCCAACTTGAAGATGTTGACTCTCCTCCAAATGTTCTTTACAATCTTCCCATAGTGATTTCAAATGTTCAGATATTTCAGAGCGATTTTCCTGCCTCATGTTATAACATTTCTCTTCAGACCCAGAAGTTTGATAGGAAGATTCACCCATTCCTACATTTCTTTGAACAAAGTAATTTCTTCATCAGTAGGGTTACAAATTCTAACAGGGACATGCGTTGAAGCAGTATTGACTAAGACTCTGGCAAACAAGATCCCTTTAGACTCCATTATTCTAGGGTTTCCTTCAATTATCACTTCCTCAGGTAGGATGGCAGAACAATCAGTCTGAATGTAAGCTGGAAGAATATATTCACAATTAGCTGGAACAACAACATCTGAGCTTAACCTAATCCTAAACACTGATGGTAATTCATCCTCAAGAAAACATGGAATGTCTTTTCCTTCAAGATGCAGAGTCTTGTTCTTCACATCAATGGAGCAACTGGTATCACAAAGAAAATCATTCTCCAGAACCAAGGGTTCTTCTATTTCGGCCACCAAGACTTGTAGTTGAATAGTCCCCACATTTCTCAGAGTAAGGGGTAGACTAACTTCTCCAAGTGGTTGAACCCTATTCCCATTAGCAACTCTTATCCTTTGTATAGTAGAATGCAAAGGAGGTCTTTTTGTTTCTGGTATCTGCCAGTATTTTCTTGGATGTAAGACACTACGATTTGCCCCCGTATCAATCAGACAATATTTCCACATTCTCTATCTTGCCTTTCACATATAATCCTCCTTTCCAGGTGCAGTTAGGTCTTTCATTAACTTGAGCTGATGTACGACCTGCTACCTCAGCTAATTCTAGTTTAACTGTTCTGTCCCTGACTCTTCTTTGTTATTTGGACATTCGCTTTTGTAATGACCAAATTTATTGCATAGAAAATACTTGATGGTAGATTTATCCTTTCTCTGAAATTTCTTTTTAGTAACCGACTGATTTTCCAATTGCTCCAATCTATTGCAAATACTTTCCAGTTTCTGATTAATATCCTGAGCTTCTGTGGCTACCTGTTCTCTAATACTGGTGGTTGGAAATTTCCTTTGCCTGCTTCCTCGAAATGCCTCAAATTCAACAGCTACCCGAAGACAGTCATTCAGAGTCTTTGCTTGACTTTGAAATACAGCCAGTTCTATTTCCCGGTCATTAAGAGAGTCCATAAAACTATCTTTGGCCAATATTTCACGTAACTCAGAATTAGCAGATGGATTAGCCATCCTTGTCAACTTTCTGATATCTTGGGCAAGTTCGGCTAAAGATTCATTTGACCCCCGTATTCTACTTTTCAACTGTGCCCGATATGACTGAGACTGATTGTCTGGTTCAAATCGTGCTTTTAAAGCTGAAACCAATGCATGGTAATTCATACGCTCAGTGGGTTGAAGCTCACTGAGAACAGTCACAGCTGACCCATGTAAGCATGACACAAGTTCCTTTGTCATAGTGTTCCGATCCCATCTACTCATTTTAGATATTAGTTCAAATTGAACCAGAAATTCATGAAAACTTGAGGTACCATCATAGTCAGGAGGTTTACGGTAATTTGTCTTGTGGTAAGAGTTACATGATGGTTGATTGTCCAACATGGAAGCTGGTGGTTTAAAAGTATTTGCTTGAAAAGGTTGGACGAAGTGATGAGATTGCTGGTTGGTCGGGTGTTCTTCAAAATTACTCAACACTGGAGGAGGTAAATTGAACTTGTTGGCCTGAAAAGGTTGCACAAAATGACAAGATGTTTGATTGGTTGGATGTTCTCTATGTCTATTCAGCAATGGAGCCGGTGGATCAAAAGTATTTTCCTGAAAAAAATGATGAGGCCGCTGGCTGGTTGGATGCTCTTCACGATAAGTTGGATGTCCTTTCTCAGATCTTTGAAAGTTTAAATAATTCTGTTGAGGCTGAAAATATGATGGATGGTAGGTCTCTGATGGGTATCTCTGAGGAGTTGCCTGCAATGGGTACCTGGAATCAAACCCATGGTCATCCCATTCTAATGGCCCCACATGAGAGTTAACCTGACTGGTATCTGTGCACACCTCAGAGTAATGCTTAGGTTTATCCATTCTATATGGTGTACTATGCTCTCTCACATAGCCTGACCTCTCATCCTTAAACCCTACATGCTTTTCAGAACCTTGCGCATATGATCTAGTGACATGACTATCTGCTGGAGATATTTCACCTTTATTTCTTACCGGGGCTAATGTGACATTGGGTCTTGAAACTTTTCCTACACTCTGATTACTATATTCTGACATTTTCATGGGTAACTTTTCCCTTTCTAAATGATACATATCAACAATGAAATCTCTGTCATGAGGACCTGTAGCCATAATTCACTAAAACTTATCTACAGTCCTTAAAACATTTCACAACCAATCTTACTTCTGGAAATAACTGGCACAACCAATACAATTATCTCTGAAAAAAAAAAAAAAAAAAATCAATAAGGGTATGAATACAAGAAGTACAATAATGTTGAATGTCTCTGAGTTCCTTTCCTATGGCACAATGACTAAAGATGGCTGGTTGTCTTCTCTCATTCACTGCATCACCTAAATTCCTGAAACTAAATCACAAAATCCCACCACTGCCACCAAAAATGTAGCGTTCCAGAGAAATCTACATTTGAAATAGGTTCGTGAAATAGTTCAGGTGATGATAATCTTTAGGTGAATAACCAATTGCTGTGAGTCAGAGAATAAAGGTTTTAAACATTAGAGGACAAAAATGGTAAATTCATGAATAATTTCCTTACTGAAAGAATAACTGGTAGTGATTCCACACTAAAACTTAACTAACACGCTGATACTTCACCTCAGACTGAAAAAGCACAGTGGTCTATCACTAAGCAATCCTCACCTAGTAGACTGTTATGGCAATCACACCCCGTTGATTGCATATCAGTCAGTTTGGACTAGTCCGTGCAATTAACTTGTCCAACTTCCCTCCTGGCCAATCACTGCCTTCCTTACAGTTTCAGCCAATCAGATTCTCTCTGTCATCTTGACCTTTAGACCTCCACGTTTCTTCCTCACTTTATATGTGTATGTTGACTGAAGCACACGACAATCTTTCAAATACCACTCCCACCCGCCCTGTTAATATGCTGTATTATCATTTTATTGTCATATTTTATTGTCAGATTTTTATTGTGTGGGGGCAAATCTCCCTCTTCATGTTTTAGTATATATGTAACATTGTCATAGAATCTAATAAAATAGTGTACCCATTCTCGTCTTTAAATCTCGTAACGAGAATTCATTTCTTTCACACTTCCAATCTCTCACCACGGCTCCGAGACTGACTGTAGGTAGTTCATCTTATGGTATGCTGGATGAATCAGAGCTCAGTAAATGGTGTGTGCTGGTCGGTTGTCGCTCTCTGACTGCCAAGTTCACCAAGAGCTTGTATGGGATTGCTTTTGGGGGGAATTGCTTCATAGATGAGTGAGTAATTAATTAAATAAATGAGTAATTGGCTATTTTATTGCGTTAATACTTCCTATCCAATGGACAATTGCTAAACCGGTCGGTGCAGACCGGCCCGCCAAACGTCAGAAAAAGACGTCCTGTGTTTCCACCGGCTGACCGGTCCGTAGTACTGTGCACTCCCCAGATGGCGCCTCGTACTTCCTTCCTGTCTAGACAACCTGACGTCATAGCATCTTTTTCGTTTGGCACGTGTACTGTGCAGACGTGTTTTCAACAATCTCCAGATATTTTAAGGAAAAGTGTGCATTATGACGGATTTTACACCTTAATTGCAAATAATTCATTGTAAAAGTGTTACCTACATATCAAGCACGGATATACATCAAGAAATCTGCTGGAAACGCTCCCTAGTTGACTCAATTTAGTGTTGATGATAGGGCAGTAATCTACGAGAAATATGAAGGCAGTCATTTTTTTCTAGTTTCCTCCCATTCAACAATTGTGTTGTTAGGGGCAGATCGACAATATTTAGAAATATAATGGAATATACTACTTACAAGGTATTTCTATCTGTGTTTTTTGTTTGAATGTACCTGCTGTAACCTTCCAGCTACAATCACCATAGAAACGTCTTTTCTAGTACTACACATAGGAATCACGGGAAACTTCAGTCTACGTAGTTTTGAACACTGTAAAGAAGGAATTCCCCAAGCAAGATGCATTCTTCATCTTCAGAGCGCACTGGTACCCACTTCTCTGCTCTATAGCATCAGTCACACCAGCCTAGCTCGAGTATTTAGTGTTTTTCCATCAGAAGCAAGAGATGAATTCTTCAGATTTCTTCAGAGCGCACTGGTCCAGACATCTTTGCTGTAAAGCATTTGTCGACCGGCAAGCTCGTATTCAGCCGACCTCACCTAGTATTTACATAGAAGGAACTTCATCTTAATCACTCTCAGTCCCACCCTTGTGGACCCGGCACTTGTGTCGGTAGTAAGGGCAGTGGATGGCCAGGACACTGGTTTGAGTGCACAGCCGGCTGAGCATCCAACTTCAGACCGGCATCGACCAGGACTTTCATCTTCAGAGCACACTGGTCCAGGCTTCTCTGTTTTTAAGCTTCAGCCAACCGGCCAGCTCAAAAGAACGCGACCTCTGACGTCATATCCAGTCAGCCAATCGCGTGTCCTTCTGACCGGTCACGAAGCAGGTCACGTGTTTTCACCGACCACCAAGGTCGGAAGTGCGTTCTTTCAGCACTCACGTCTACTGTGATTCCAGTCCCTGCTTTGCAGACCCGACCTTGTTGTCGGTAGTGGGGTTTTGTGGACTGTAAAGTTGCCGGTAAGGCATCACACAAAGAACGCGAATACTGACGTCATCTCCAGTTAGCTAATCGCGTGTCTTTCCGACCAAATCCCGAAGCTGGTCACGTGTTTTCACCGACCAGGAAGGTCGGAACTGCGTTCTTCACAACTTACGTCTACTGTGATACCAGTCCCTCTCTCATGGACCGACCTTTGTTGTCGGTAGTGGGGTTTGTGGATTAACAGAATACTGCGCATTTGCATGTTTAAGTATCACAAAAGAACGTGACAACTGACGAGCTCCAATCAGCCAATCGCGTGTCTTTTCGACCAGCAGGCTGGTCACGTGACACACCGAACACCAAGTGTTTCTAAAAATAGTTCATAAGGGCTTTCCCAGCAACTGTCAAATCTACAAATAAGAAGTGCGATTAAAGAAATACTTTAATTAATGGAGGAAACCTACAGCAAGCTGAATTCAACACACAAGATAGTTGTAAAATTGTTTTAGCAACTGTTTAGTACTGGCTACAACTGGTTACAGAGTGTACCGACTGGTGCTGGCTACACAGCCTTGTACACTTGCTTCAACAACTGGTACAGAGTGTACCGGCTGGTTCTGGCTACACAGCCTTGTACACTTGCTTCAACAACTGGTTACAGAGTGTATTGGCTGGTACTGGTTACACAGCCTTGTACACTTGCTTCAACAGCTGGGTACAGAGTGTACCGGCTGGTTCTGGCTACACAGCCTTGTTCACTTGCTTCAACAACTGGTTACAGAGTGTCCGGCTGGTACTGGCTACACAGCCTTGTACACTTACTTCAACAACTGGTTACAGTGTACCGACTGGTACTGGCTACACAGTCTTGTACACTTGCTTCAACCTACCGGTTACAAAGTCTACTAACAGGGTGCTGGCTACACAGTCCTTACTGTACAGTGCTTCACCCCAACTGGTTACAAAAAAACAAAAAAAAAAAGACTTGCTAAATGTAGACCATTAGCTGTCTAAATTCATTGGTGACCCCAGCCTGCCAGTTTTTTGCCGGTTACAGAGAATTACTGGTTACAGTAAAGTACAGGGTATGGAGTCCTTGTACCGGACAGAGTTGCCTAAGGTAAATTTGGTTACAGAGAATTCTTAGACCAGTCAGTGGTCTTGGTGATATGACAGTGATATGACAGTGTCCCAAGCTACTGCCAGGCAACCTTCTCTTATCACACCTCTCAACAGCCTGTTATCGGTGCTGGACTTGACTGGAGAGATAATAAATTTTGTCATCACGTCCGGCCAGGGGTCAGACATCTCACAAATGACAATTGCTGTGTAAATGCTGCACCTTGCAGGCTGCTGGCCCGGGGCAAAGAGTCTATTAATGTGAAAAGTTGTGTCAGCCCCACCGGACCACAATAAGAACAGAGAGACTGTTAACTTGGATCATTGTCACCAGACCGGACCAGTGTCCGGAGGGACAGAAAATGTTTATCAGAATACCAAATGTCCCAAATGTGGCACACAATCTGCCTGTAGGGTCCAGACTAAGCCCTTTTTTGGGAACTTAGGAAGCCTTGGGGGCTGGACCCTAGGTAGTACAAATGTTGGAGGGATACCTACTTCCATATACCTATACAAGAACAATCCAGGTAATGCCTGAGATTTCACATCCAAGGTCGGGCATACCAGTTCAAGGCCCTGCCATTTGGTTTGTCCACAGCACCTTTGGAGTTCACCGTGATACCAAAGGAGGTGGAATTGATGGCCATACACAAGGATTTAAGAAGCCACCAGTACCTAGACGACTGGTTGGTGAGAGCCAGATCCCACCAGGCTTGTCTCCAACATACACAGGAACTAGTAAATAATGTGTCAGCAACTGGGTTGGCTGATGAACTTAGAGAAATCAGAGCTGGAGCCCAAACAAGACTTTGATTTTGTAGGCTACCAGTTCGAATTCAGGTCTGATCGGTTCCGACTGACTCTGGACCGGTGACAGAACCTTCAAGAGACTGTTAAAACTGCTATCCCTACCGGCTTGCCTGGTCTGGGAATTCATGTCCTTGATAGGTTACTAACAGCTACAGAAAAGCAAGTTAATCTAGGCCGACTTCATATGAGACTCATACAGTGGCATCTCAAAAATAACTGGAGGGTACCGGAATCACTGGAAAAGGTGATCCAAGTCCCCAGGTCCCTGCACCCCCATTTACAATGGTGGCTGAAGGAAGACAATGTACTTAGAGGCCAACCATTACACCCAATAAAACATGCTCTGCAAATATTTACAGACGCATCAATAGAAGGGTGGGGCGCTCACTTAAACGAGCACACTGCAGGAGGAACCGGGTCCCTTCCGGGAAGCAAGCTGCATATAAACTATCTTGAACTTAAAGCAGTCTTTCTGGCTTTAAAAGAGTTCCAAGACCTTTGCTCAAACAAGATAGTACTTGTAGCAGCCGACAACAGCACAGTAGTGTCATACATAAACAAAGAAGGAGGCATGAGGTCGGGCCCACTTGTGCCCCGCTATGGAGACTCTTGACCTGGTGTACCAGGAAACAAGTGACTCTAAGCCCGACACATGCCAGGCCGGCTGAACGTGGTAGCGGACAAGCTATCCAGGCTAGGCCAGACCATCCAAACAGAGTGGTTTCTCCTTCCAGAGGTCTTCTACTCAATATGCAGCAGGTGGCACCGGCCCAAAATAGACTTAATTGCCATGAGGTTCAACAACAAGTTGCCTCTGTTTGTGTCACCGGTACCGGATCCCCTGGCCACAGCAGTGGATGCGCTCAGTCGGCCATGGTACGATCTGGAAGCATACACCTTCCCACCGTCAGCCATATTGGGCAAAATGGTGGAGGAGTTGCAGGACTCCCCATGCAAGAGAATCATTCTGATTGCTCCGGGGTGGCCCAACATGCCTTGCTTTTGGGATCTAGTGGCCATGTCCAGCCAAATCCCACTGAGCCTGCCCAATCTGCCCAACCTGTTGACAGCCATTCAACAGATCCCTCACAGAAATCTGACAAATCTTAATCTTCATGCATGGCTCCTAGAGTCTCAGCAATCAAGGAGCAGGGCTTGTCTGAGGCAGTGGCAGCAAGAATTGAGGCTCCTCAAAGGGGATCAATCAGATCAGTCTATGAGGCAAGTGGGCCTTTTTTACAAGTGATGTATCACTCCTCAGGTGGACTTTGGGGGCCCCCCCTGTAAAGTCAGTTGCTGACTTCCTTATGTACCTGTTTCAGGACAGGAAGTTGCAACCCAGCACCATTGATGGTTACAGGTCAGCCATTGCTGATAGACTGGGAAATTCGCCCATCAATATCAGTAAGGATGAAAATCTCACTCGTCTCCTGGATAGTTTCCACTGAGACAGACCCAAAGGCCGGAAGGGAATCCCCTCCTGGAACCTCTCCCTGGTTTTTGCACCAGCTGACAAGGGTCATTTTGAACCAATTAAAGAGACCTCCTTGAAGCATTTGACCTTCAAGACAGTTTTCCTCTTGGGCCTGGGGTTGGGCAAGCGTAGAAGTGAGATACATGCTTGGCAAAACAGAAATATTAGACACCAATCCGACTGGTCAAGGTGTCCCTGTACCCGTCACCCAGCTTTCTCTCCAAGAATCAGCTGGCCAAAGAGGGTCCAGACAGTGTGGCCCCAGGGGTATAACAGCCCTGGCCCCAACTCTGGACAGATCCCTCAAGTCTGACAGGTCCCGCTGTCCAGTCAGAGCATTGCGCTACTATTTGGACAGGACCTCAGGCAGAATAAGGAGGTGGTTTTTTGTCTCCTTTAAGAAAGGTTTTGACAAAGACATCTCACCTGCCACTATCTCCTCTTGGATCAAGCAGACTGTGATCCTATGTTATGAGCTCTCTGACCAGGAGGCCCACACTTTACATCAGGTTAAAGGGCCATGATGTCAGGGCCTTTGATGCTTCTAAGGTCTTCCAGTCGGGAGTTTCCTTAGATACAGTCTTGTCAGCCTGCCACTGAAGTCACATAATACCTTCACACAGTTCTATCTGAAGGGCGGGGCTTGGGCTGATTCAGAGCTTTACCAATTGGGCTTGGTATTGGCTGCTCAGCAGATCCACTAGTGGCCCTTAGATTGAGGAGATTTGTATATATGTATCAACAGTTCTTCATGTACATAAGAATTGAGTGTGGCGTGCTTCCTTTGGGAGGTTTATTTGCATTCTGGGACTGAACTCATCCCTCTCTTCCCCTACCTCAGAGCAGGTCTGCAAAGGGGGGGGGGGGGACGACGGCGGTATAGCCCCGGGTAACCGGCTGCTGGCAACCGACCATGGCCTTACAGGGTTTCCTGACCTTAAGGTCAACCCAGGCCTGGGCCTATAGGTCTCCTGACGAAGTCAGCCTAGACCGTAGGTTAAAATTTGCTATTACTTGTGAGTTCACCTAAGTCCCTAGTAACTTACCCGCCAGCCAAGCGGTAGTTATTCAGCAATTGTCCATTGGATAGGAAGTATTAACGCAATTAATCCAATTAATCCAATGGACACACAAGACCCTCCCACCAACCCCGCTATCAGCTTACTAGGGGTCTAAGAGGTTTAGACAACGAAAAAGATGCTATGATGTCAGGTTGTCTAGACAGGAAGGAAGTACGAGGCACCATCTGGGGAGTGCACAGTACTACGGACCGGCCAGCCGGTGGAAACACAGGACGTCTTTTTCTGACGTTTGGCGGGCTGGTCTGCGCCGACCGGTTTAGCAATTGTCCATTGGATAGGGTATTAACTTACAAAAATTTAATTTACTTATTAAATTTGCAATTTTGAGTACTGAAAAAGGCAAATGTGCTCATATCTCCTAAACCGTGCGAGATAGAGCGATTTCGTCGAAATTTTCGACCCACAGGGTATCTAAGGAATGTACTCTTTGTCATTTTCAAAAAATTTTCCCCTCCCCAAAAATGGCGGCCATTTTGAATTTTCGAATTTTTGCCAAAAATGCCAAAACACAAATTTGCTTCTATCTCCTTAACCCTGCGAGATAGAGTGATTTCGTCGAAATTTTCAACCCACAAGGTATCTAAGGAATGTACTCTTTGCAATTTTCAAAAAATTTTCCCCTCCCCAAAAATGGCGGCCATTTTGAATTTTCGAATTTTTACCAAAAATGGCAAAACACAAATTTGCTTCTATCTCCTTAACCGTGCGAGATAGAGCGATTTCATCGAAATTTTCAACCCACAGGGTATCTAAGGAATGTACACTTTGCAATTTTCAAAAAAATTTACCCTCCCCAAAAATGGCGGCCACTTCGAATTTTTGCCAAAAATGGCAAAACACAAATTTGCTTCTATCTCCTTAACCCTGCGAGATAGAGCGATTTCGTCGAAATTTTCAACCCACTGAGTATCTAAGGAATGTACTCTTTGCAATTTTCAAAAAATTTTCCCCTCCCCAAAAATGGCGGCCATTTTGAATTTTCGTATTTTTGCCAAAAATGGCAAAACACAAATTTGCTTCTATCTCCTTAACCGTGCGAGATAGAGTGATTTCGTCGAAATTGTTGACCCACAGGGTATCTCTGCAGAGTAGCCATGCCAGTTTTCAAAAAAATTTTGTCTCGCCAAAAATGGCGGCCATTTTGAATTTTCGAATTTTTCGCAAAAATTGCAAAACATAAAAATGCTTATATCTTGAAAACCCTGCTAGATAGAGCGATTTCGACGAAATTTTTGACCCACAGGGTATCTCTGCAGAGTAGCCATGCCAATTTTCAAAAAAAAAATTTCTCTTGCCAAAAATGGCGGCCATTTGGAATTTTCGAATTTTTGCACAAAAATTGCAAAACACAAAAATGCTAATATCTCGAAAACCGTGCTACATAGAGCGATTTCGACGAAATTTTTGATCTTCAGGGTATCTCTGCAGAGCAGCTATCCCAAAGACCTTTCACTCTGTGAAGTTTCAGACCCATAGCTAATTATTCACCTACTCAAAATGAGTAAATGCTAATTATCTCTAAAACTATTGCGGATACCCAATTTTTATCAAATAACTCATTCATCTACTTTTGGGGGAGCTTTCACATGGTGAAGTTTCAGACCCGTAGATAATTACTCACCTACTCAAAATGAGTAAATGCGAATTATCTCTAAAAAGTATTGCAGATAGCCAATTTTTCTCAAATAACTCATTCATCTACTTTTGGAAGAGCTTTCACATGGTGAAGTTTCAGACCCATAGCTAATAACTCACCTACTCAAAATGAGTAAATGCAAATTATCTCTAAAAGTATTACAGATAGCCAATTTTTCTCAAATAACTCATTTCACCTACTTTTGGGAGAGCTTTCACTTGGTGAAGTTTCAGACCCGTAGCTAATTACACACCTACTCAAAATGAGTAAATGCTAATTATCTCTAAAACTATTGCGGATACCCAATTTTTATCAAATAACTCATTCATGTACTTTTGGGAGAGCTTTCACATGGTGAAGTTTCAAACCCGTAGATAATTACTCCCCTACTCAAAATGAGTAAATGCAAATTATCTCTTAAAAGTATTGCAGATAGCCTATTTTTCTCAAATAACTCATTCACCTACTTTTGGAAGAGTTTTCACATGGTGAAGTTTCAGACCCATAGCTAATTACTCACCTACTCAAAATGAGTAAATGTGAATTATCTCTAAAAGTATTGCAGATAGCCAATTGTTCTGAAATAACTCATTCACCTACTTTTGGGAGAGCTTTCACTTGGTGAAGTTTCAGACCCATAGCTAATTATTCACCTACTGAAAATGAGTAAATGCGAATTATCTCTAAAAGTATTCCGGATACCCAATTTTTATCAAATAACTCATTCATCGACTTTTGGGAGAACTTTCACTTGGTGAAGTTCCAGACCCGTAGGTAATTACTCACCTACTGAAAAGGAGTAAATGTGAATTATCTCTTAATAGTATTGCAGATAGCCAATTTTTCTCAAATAACTCATTCAACCTACTTTTGGAAGAGCTTTCACACACGAAAATGAAAAAATTGTGAATATCTCGGAAAAGTTATTTCTTCTCCTTTAATGCACGGCGGGAGATACACACCGCCGCAGTGGTCTTGTCAAAAATTTATGTCTCCCCAAAAATGGTGGCCATTTTGAATTTTCAAAGTTTTTGGAAAACACAAAAATGCTTATATCTCTAAAACCGTGCTAGATGGAGCGAACTGAACAAAATTTTTGACCTGCTGGGTATCTCTGCAGAGTAGCCATGCCAATTCTCAAAATATTTTTGTCTCGCCAAATATAGCGGACATTTTGAATTTTCGAATTTTTTGCAAAACACAAAAATGCTTATATCTTGAAAACCGTGCTAGATAGAGCAGACTGCACTGACTTTGGTTGCCACAACAGTATAAAGCTAGAAACGAAGCATTTTCTTAATACTTTAGCACTCACCTTTATATCCTTTTCGGGACGCTTTGTTTTTGCTATGCAAAAACATTATCTTTTTTTTTGCGAGCGATCCTCTAGTTTACAAATGAAACAGGGTCTTGTAAGACTACTGTACAATTTTGGCAAAAGGTTCATGGGGTGGACATTACACATGACAATGTGTGTTCTTCTATGCTATCCTCTTTCTATTCATATGTCGCAGCTACTATCAACAGGGCGTCATATTTCTAGTTTTAAACATGATTGTAATTGACTGACAATAGGGACTTTTAGAGGTTGCCATACTTTTTATAAATCACTATCAATCAAAGCAATAAAGGCAGTAAGGGTTAATACAATTGCCTTACAATAGGGGCTTCTTGAGCCTGCCAGACTTTTTATAATCAGTATCAATCAAAGCTATAAGAAGACTTAAACAGTAATTCACATGGGGCTTCCTTTGGCTTGGGTCCAATCTATTCATCCTTACATGACATTTAACCTTTTTTGCTCAGATCAAAGAAATCAGAATTGAAAGGTTTACCCTTTCATGTTAATATTCTGCTTATGATACACTGTGTGGTAAACAAGTGAAATACATCATCAGACTCAGCAGTTAAACTTAATATTTGAAAAGTTTATTCATTTTATTGCGTTAATACATCCTATCCAATGGACAATTGCTAATCCGGTCGGCGCAGACCAGCCCGCCAAACGCCAGAAAAAGACGTCCTGTGTTTCCACCGGCTGGCCGGTCCCAGTACTGTGCATTCGCCAGGTGGCGCATGGTATTTACTTCCTGTCTAGACAACATGACGTCAGCATCTTTTTCGTTTGGCGCGTGTACTGTGCGAACGTGTTTTCAACAATCTCCAGATATTTTAAGGAAAAGTGTACATTCTGACGGATTTTACACCTTAATTGCAAATAATTTATTGTAAAAGTGTTACCTACATATCAAGCATGGATATACATCAAGAAATCTGCTGGAAACGCTCCCTAGTTGACTCAATTTAGTGTTGATGATAGGGCAGTAATCTACGAGAAATATGAAGGCAGCCATTTTTCTAATTTCCTCCCATTCAACAATTGTGTTGTTAGGGGCAGATCGACAATATTTAGAAATATAATGGAATATACTACTTACAAGGTATTTCTATCCGTGTTTTTTGTTTGAATGTACCTGCTGTAACCTTCCAGCTACAATCACCATAGAAACGTCTTTTCTAGTACACAACAAATAGAAATCACGGGAAACTTCAGTCTACGTAGTTTTGAACACTGTAAAGAAGGAATTCCCCAAGAAAGATGCATTCTTCATCTTCAGAGCGCACTGGTACCGACTTCTCTGCTGTATAGCATCAGTCACACCAGCATAGCTAGAGTATTTAGTGTTTTCATCAGAACTTCATATCTACGACATAGAAGGAATTTCACTCTCAGTCCCACCCTTGTGGACCCGGCACGTGTGTCGGTAGTAAGGGCAGTGGATGGCCAGGACACTGGTTTGAGTGCACAGCCGGCTGAGAAGAACTGTCATTAGCATTAGTTGACCGGCAAGCTCCAGTTCAACCGACTTCACAATAAAAGGTGATATCAGTCCCTCCCTTGCAGACCCGGCTTTGTTGTTGGTAGTGGGGGTTGTGGATGGCCAGTTCACTGGTTTTATCACGAAAGAAAGAAGGAATTTCATCTACAGAGCGCACCGGTCCAGGCTTCTCTGTGTTTAAAGCATCAGCCGACCGGCCAGTTCAAAGAACGCGACCTCTGACGTCATATCCAGTCAGCCAATCGCGTGTCCTTCCGACCAATCACGGAGCAGGTCATGTGTTTTCACCGACCAGGAAGGTCGGAAGTGTGTTCTTCAGAACTCACGTCTACTGTGACTACAGTCCCTGCTTTGCAGACCCAGCCTGGTTGTCGGTAGTGGGGTTTTGTGGACTGTAAAGTTGCCGGTAAAGCTTCACACAAAGAACGCGAATACTGACGTCATCTCCAGTCAGCCAATCGCGTGTCCTTCCGACCAATCACGAAACAGGTCACGTGTTTTCACCGACCAGGAAGGTCGGAAGTGCGTTCTTCAGAACTCACGTCTACTGTGATTGCAGTCCCTGCCTTGCAGACCCGGCTTCGTTGTCGGTAGTGGGGTTTGTGGATGAGCAGAATACTGCGCATTTGCATGTTTAAGTATCACAAAAGAACGCCACAACTGACGAGCTCCAATCAGCCAATCGCGTGTCTTTCCGACCAGCAAGCTGGTCACATGACACACCGAACACCAAGTGTTTCTAAATATAGCTCACAAGGGCTTTCCCAGCAACTGTCAAATCTACAAGTAAGACGTGGGATTAAAGAAATGCTTTACTTAATGGAGGAAACCTACAGCAAGCTGAATTCAACACAAAGGATAGTTGTAAAATTGCTTTAGCAACTATTTACAGAGTGTACTGACTGGTGCTGGCTACACAGCCTTGTAAACTTGCTTCAACAACTGGTTACAGAGTGTACCGACCGGCTACACAGCCTTGTACAGTTGCTTCAATAACTGGTTACAGAGTGTACCGACTACACAGCCTTGGTACAGCTTACCCGACCCCCAACTGGTTACAGAGTCATCCGACCCAGTCCATTCAACTCTGTGTTGATTCTGGGGCAGGTAGACAGCAAGTATCTACAAATATGGCTTCAACTGACTGGTTACAGTCTTCAAATCACCAGACCAGTTTACTGGCTATACAGCCTTATTTTCACCAAAACCGGTTGCAGAGTGATCACCTCAACCATTGGTTACAGAGCCTGCCAACAAGGTACCGGCTATACAACCTTGCTTCACCAAAACCGGTTACAGAGTCTACCCAACTAGCTAAATATAGACCAGTAGCTGTCTAAATTCAGGGGTGACTCCAGCCTACCAGTTTGCCGGTTACAGAGAATTACTGGTTACAGGAAATTACCGGTTACAGAGACCTGGTACCTGACAGAGTTGCCCAAGGTCATTTTGGTTACAGAAAATTCTTAGACCAATCAGTGGTCTTGACATGGCAATTTCCAAAGCTACTATCAGGCAACCTTGCCTTATCACACCTCTTACCAGCCTGTAATCAGTTCTGGACTTGACTGGACAAATAGGTTTTTTCAGCAGCAAGAGGAAAGGTAGTCTACAGTCAAACAAGTTTTCATCATGTCTGGCCAAGGGTCACCCTTTTTTCAAGTAACAATCACTGTGTGAAGGGTGCACCTTGCAGGCAGTTGGTCTGGGTCTGGATCATTGTCACCAGACCGGACTGGTGTCCGGAGTGTTTGAAATGTTTGTCAGACTTCCAAGTGTCCCATATGTGGAACACAATCTGCCTGTAAGATCTAGACTAAATCCGTTTTGGGAACCTTGGAAGCCTTGGGGGCTGTACCCAAGACCAACTTACAAGGTCGCCAAAAATCCATCAGCTAATGGACAAGATGCAGTCAAGCCAGTTCAAAATCTCTGGGCTTCTTCAGCTGACCTTTCTTGGTTCCAAAATTACACAGCCGATGGAGACCTATTTTAGGTCTGGACAAACCAAGCCTTTCGGAGACCAAGGGGAGTGGGTTACCTCAGTAGATTTCAAGGATGCCCACTTCCATATACCTATACAGGAACAATCCAGGAAATACCTGAGATTTCACATCCAAGGTCGGTCATACCAGTTCAAGGCCCTGCCATTCGGTCTGTCCACAGCACCCTTGGAGTTCACCGTGACCCCAAAGGAGGTGAAACTGATGGCCATACACAAGGATTTAAGAATCCACCAGTACCTAGACGGCTGGTTGGTGAGAGCCAGATCCCACCAGGCTTGTCTCCAACATACACAGGAACTAGTAAATAATGTGTCAGCAACTGGGTTGACTGATGAACTTAGAGAAATCAGAGCTGGAGCCCAAACAAGACTTCGATTTTGTAGGCTACCAGTTCGACCTCAGGTCTGATCAGTTCCGACTGACTCTGGACCGGTGGCAGAACCTTCAAGAGACTATGCTAAAACGGCTATCCCCACCGGCTTGCCCGGTCCAGGAGTTCATGTCCCGACACATTCCAGGCCAGCTGAACGTGGTAGCAGACAAGCTATCCACGGTAGTGGATGCGCTCAGTCGGCCATGGTAGGATCTGGTAGGATCTGGAAGCATATACCTTCCCACCATGCACCATATTGGGCAAAGTGCTAGAGGAGTTGCAGGACTCCCCGTATAAGAGAATCATTCTGATTGCTCCGGGGTGGCCCAACATGCCTTGGTTTTGGGATTTAGTGGCCATGTCCAGCCAAATCCCACTGAGCCTGGCCAATCTGCCCAACCTGTTGACAGCCATTCAATCAGATCCCTCATAGAAATCTGACAAATCTTAATCTTCATGCATGGCTCCTAGAGCCTCAGCAATCGAGGAGCGGGGCTTGTCTGAGGCAGTGGCAGCAAGAATTGAGGCTCCTCAAAGGGGATCAATCAGATCAGTCTATGAGGCAAAGTGGGCCATTTTTACAAAATGGTGCATCACAAATCAGGTGGACTTCAGGTCACCACCTATAAAGTCAGTGGCTGACTTCCTTCTCTACCTCTTTGAGGTCAAGAAATTGCAGCCCAGCACCATTGATGGATACAGGTCTGCCATTGCTGATAAACTAGGTAATACAACAGTCAATATCAGCAAGGATGATAATCTCACTCGTCTCTTGGAAAGTTTCCACAGAGACGGACCCAGAGGGCGGAGGGGAATACAAAGTGATGTATCACTCCTCAGGTGGACTTCGGCCCCCCCCCCCCCCCCCCTGTAAAGTCAGTTGCTGACTTCCTTATGTACCTGTTTCAGGACAGGAAGTTGCAGCCCAATACCATTGATGGTTACAGGTCAGCCATGGCTGATAGACATCAATATCAGTAAGGATGAAAATCTCACTCGTCTCCTGGATAGTTTCCACTGAGACAGATCCAAAGGCCGGAAGGGAATCCCCTCCTGGAACCTCTCCCTGGTTTTTGCACCAGCTGACAAGGTTCATTTTGAACCAATTAAAGAGGCCTCCTTGAAGCATTTGACCTTCAAGACATTTTTCCGCTTGGCCCTGGGGTCGGGCAAGTGTAGAAGTGAGATACATGCTTGGCAAAACAGAAATATTAGACACCAATCCGACTGGTCAAAGGTGTCCCTGTACCCATCACCTAGCTTTCTTTCCAAGAATCAGGTGGCCAAAGAGGGTCCAGACAGTGTGTGCCCAGGGGTTATAATCTCCTCTTGGATCAAGCAGACTGAGATCCTATGTTATGAGCTCTCCGACCAGGAGGCCCACATTTTACATCAGGTTAAAGCCCATGATGTCAGGGCCTTTTGCTGCTTCTAAGGTCTTCCAGTCGGGAGTCTCCTTAGATCCAATCTTGTCAGCCTGCCACTGAAGTCACATAATACCTTCACACAGTTCTATCTGAAGGGCGTGGCTTGGGCTGATTCAGAGCTTTACCAATTGGGCTCGGTAGTGGCTGCTCAGCAGATCCACAAGGGGCCCTTAGATTGAGGAGATTTATATATTTATGTATAAACAGTTCTTATGTACATAAGAATTAAGTGTGGCGTGCTTCCTTTGGGAGGTTTATTTGCACTCTGGGACTGAACTCATCCCTCTCTTCTCCTACCTCAGAGCAGGTCTGCAAAGGGGGGGGGGGACGACGGCGGTATAGCCCCGGGTAACCGGCTGCTGGCAACCACCATGGCCTTACAGGGTTTCCTGACCATAAGGTCAACCCAGGCCTGGGCCTATAGGTCTCCTGACGAAGTCAGCCTAGACCGTAGGTTAAAATTTGCTATTACTTGTGAGTTCACATAAGTCCCTAGTAACTTACCCGCCGACCAAGCGGTAGTTATTCAGCAATTGTCCATTGGATAGGATGTATTAACGCAATAAAATTGCAAATTTAATAAGTAAATTAAATTTTTATAAGTTAATACCCTATCCAATGGACACACAAGACCCTCCCACCGACCCCGCTATCAGCTTACTAGGGGTCTAATAGGTTTAGACAACGAAAAAGATGCTGACGTCATGTTGTCTAGACAGGAAGTAAATACCATGCGCCACCTGGCGAATGCACAGTACTGGGACCGGCCAGCCGGTGGAAACACAGGACGTCTTTTTCTGGCGTTTGGCGGGCCGGTCTGCGCCGACCGGATTAGCAATTGTCCATTGGATAGGGTATTAACTTATAAAAATTTAATTTACTTATTAAATTTGAAAATTGATGACTTTGGAAATTTCTTACTTAAAAAGTTTTGTTAAGTTTTGTTCGGTTAAACGGAATACCCATATTAAAGCCTACTGTAATTTGAAAAGGTCAAAGCAAAAGTATATTAAAAAATTAATAGTCAGTACAAAAGAAAATTTATCTATGTATTTGAATCTTTCTGCATAATCTGATATAGAATTTGTCACATTACTACAATATCCACAAAAACCCATCTCCTTAAATGGAATACCTAAATTAAAGCCTACTGTAATTTCAAAAGTTTAAAGCAAAAATACACTACCAAACATCAATGAAGAATAGTGCTGTAACTTGTACAAGCACCAGTGGGTGGACATATTATTTTTGCTTTTTCCGCCGTCCGGCGTCACACTTGGTTTCCAGACATTTTAGGCAACAGTTCTTATCCTATCTTTACCAAATTTGGCATGCAGGTTTATTGGGTTAATAGCATGTATGGAATTGCTTTTGGTGATGATAGCTCTATAGATAGCTGAGTAATAGCTACTTTGCTACTTTTGAGTAGCTCTTTGGTTTCCAGACATTTTAAGGAATGCTATTAAGCCTAGCTTTCTGAAATTTGGTATGGAGGTTCATTGGGTTAATAGCTTGTATGGGATTGCTTTTGGGGGGAATTGCTTGATAGATCAGTGAGTAATTAATTAAATAAATGAGTAATTGGCTATTTTGAGTACTGAAAAAGGCAAATGTGCTCATATCTCCTAAACCGTGCGAGATAGAGCGATTTAGTCGAAATTTTCCCGCAGGGTATCTAAGGAATGTAATCTTTGCAATTTTCAAAAAATTTTCCCCTCCCCAAAAATGGCGGCCATTTTGAATTTTTGAATTTTTGCCCAAAATGGCAAAACACAAATTTGCTTCTATCTCCTTAACCGTGAGAGATAGAGCGATTTCGTCGAAATTTTCTAACCACAGGGTATCTCAGAAATGCACTCTTAGCAATTTTCAAAAAAATTTCCCCTCCCCAAAAATGGCGGCCATTTTGAATTTTCGAATTTTTGCCAAAAATGGCAAAACACAAATTTGCTTCTATCTCCTTAACCGTGCGAGATAGAGCGATTTCGTCGTAAGTTTCAATCCATAAGGTATCTGAGCAATGTACTCTTTGAATTTTCAAAAATTTTCCTCTTTCCACATATGGCGGCCATTTTGAATTTTCGAATTTTTGCCCAAAATGGCAAAACACAAAATTGATTCTATCTCCTTAACCGTGCGAGATAGAGCGATTTCGTCGAAATTTTCGACCCACAGGGTATCTAAGGAATGTAGTCTTGGCAATTTTCAAAAAATTTTCCCCTCCCCACATATGGCGGCCATTTTGAATTTTCGAATTTTTGCCCAAAATGGAAAAACACAAATTTGCTTCTATCTCCTTAGCCGTGCAAAATAGAGTTATTTCGTTGAAATTTTCGACCCATAGGGTGTCTAAGAAATGTACTCTTGGCAATTTTCAAAAAAAAATTTTTTTTTTCCTCTTCCCAAAAATGGCGGCCATTTTGAATTTTCGAATTTTTGCCAAAAATAGAAAAACAGAAATTTGCTTCTATCTTCTTAACCGTGCAAGATAGAGTGACTTCGTCAAAATTTTCAACCCAACCAATGCAAAAAGGCATGAAGCTGAAATAATTTACATGTACACTAATAAATATTTAAGCATCATTGAGATATTTTACAAATGAAACAGGGTCTTGTAAGACTACTGTACAATTTTGGCAAAAGGGTGGACATTACACATGATAATGTGTGTTCTTCTATGCTATCCTCTTTCTAAATTTGAAAAAGATTTTGTACAAGTTATAACTTGTACAACTCAGCCATACAAGTTATAACTTGTACAAAATCCCAACTTGTACATGACATATATATATGTGTGTGTGAAACAAAAAGTGGAACATTAATGTAAAATGTGTCTCTCTTCTGTAAATAAAAGTAACTGGGAAGGTTCAATGTGACTGAGCTTTATCAAGTCTAGCTGTGTATGCTGTTCTTTCGAATGTATATTGTTTTCTTTTACTTTCTTCCATTTCGCTTAGACTTCTACATTTAATTAATTTTAGCTCAAGTGGGAAATGAATTTTTGAAATTTTAATGCATTGAAATCTCTGAAATCATGCACTAAATCACTTATAACTTGAAAAGTATTGTGTTTACAGCCTTTTGTTAAAATATGTTATTAGGCTACTTTTTCCACAGGTACAACAAGTTGAGTAACTTGTTTGGTCTTAATTTTGTGCATTATTGAACTGTGGAATGGATCACGATTTCCTGTTTTTCCTAAGCCCAGATTTTTTATTTCAATTACTAAATCATTCATAAATATTCCAATATGTAAAGTCGTACTTTTCTTTCCCAATAAATCCAGTAACATTTTTCTAGACCTATAGCTTGACTTGTTATTTCTTAAGATTAGTGGTGTGAACGGTAAACCGGTATACCACAGTTCGTTTTGTTTAGGTAGAAATGACGAAATCCGCAAGTACCGGTTATTGAAAACATCATTATATTAGGCTTTCTACTGCTTAATATTTCATCAAAACAATCAAGAACATATATATTTCAGGAAATAACTTACATTTTCGTACCGGTTATGGAAAACGTCATTATATTAGGCTTTCTACTGCTTAATATTTCATCAAAACAATAAAGAACATAGAAATTTCAGGAAATAACTTACATTTTCGTACCGGTTATTGAAAACGTAATTATATTAGGCTTTCTACCGCTTAATATTTCATCAAAACAATAAAGAACATATATATTTCAGGAAATAACTTACATTTTCACTTTATATTCATGGTAAATGAAGTTTACACACTTCGAATATCTTGCGAATGTATATTTCCTGTTGAGAATGTATCTCATGTAGGCTCGCATAAAACTTTTTATCATATCTCTATAAACTTTCGAAATCCCAGATTTCGTTCGGTTTCAAAGCCCCGAAAGCTGGTTTTTATTTTCAGAACTGGTCCGACCACTACTTAAGATGCATTTAAGGGGCATATATTTAGGACTACAGAATACAAATATCCAAGATGCACACTTTCTAGGTGGAATTTCTGCAAAAGCATTTCTTTCTAGCAGGTCTTTTCACAGCGAACTTATAGTAAAAAGGATATATTCTTTTCATAAAATATGCTACTTTACAAAACACAGTAAGGCTTACATTCTGCTTACAGTCTCATACCGCAACAACTACAGCTTTAATAGCCCCCACATCTCCATCCGGGCCGCTCGTTTTTGTTAGCAAAAACTTTTTTCTAGTTATTCAAAGTAATGAATACTTGCGAAATAAGTAAAGCTCAGACCGTGCTGTTCATGGTGTTTTAGAGGTGCTGAGACGACCACGTCTGGATTCAGTGAGTGACTCTGATGACTCAGTGTTTGCTACCAGTACTTCAGACCCATATAACCTGCTGTCAGAAAGTCGCCAGGATCTGCGAAAGACGGCCTTGCTGCAGAGTAGTGTGCAGCACTCGGACCGTAGAATGACAGACGAGGGATATGAGAAGAAAGTTATATCTAGCTCACTGCACTGTGAAGCCATGGACCTGTGTGCTGACAAAGAACCTTTAAACCTGAGGAACTTGGTGTCTAGTACCACAGACATCTCACTGCAAGGTTTGGATACTTTGTCAGATGTTACTGAAGGAAGTTGTGAGCCTAAAGAAATTGTGCATACCACAAAGGCCAGTGAGGTTGAGTTTTCGGATAGAGAAGAGTGTTTCAATGAACGGCAGAGGGAAAGAAGGAGCTGCATCATTGCACAGGCCTCAGAGGATGACACCCCTCACTTGGATGTGACACCAGGCAGCCGGTCTGCCATGTGCAGACAGATTCAGGGGTTGACGAGTGGCAAGGCAAGTGAGGAGCAAGTCTCCTGGTCAGCAGCAGGTGGTTCTCGCACTATTTATGACAGCATTGAGATACAGAGGGAACAGGTATCGGTATCCCCTGAACTTCCTGCACTCACTTACAGCAGGGTCACATTCTCTCCCAGCAGCGACTCCGAGACAGAAGTCAGGCCCCACAAAGCAGCCAGGAAGAGGTCTTTTGTATGCGTGGACAAAAGCCCTCTGTTCAAGGGCCAACACCGGTCACGCCCCAGAACTAAAGGCAGCACAGGTGTAACTGGAGTCTTCCAGAATGTTAGTCTAGGGGATGAACATCGACTCAAGAGAAAAATGTGTATGACGAGCACACTCAGCAGGGGAGACAAGATGTCTGGGGACTCAGTGGTGCTTAGTGACTCTTACTATGATGAGCCTCAAGCTGGGGATGTGAAGTTACTCTCCTCACCATCAGAACAAGATAAGAATAGTTACACTGTGGGTAGTCCTGCAGCAAGCCCTGTGGATATTGAAGAGTGTGGTAGAACAGGGGAGGGAGTAGGAGGACATGGCAGCAGGGAGCATTGTCTGGTATCCACAGGCCTGAGGAATATGGTAAAGTCTGGAGGCAGCAGTGACTCTTGTCCCTCTGAACTGGATGTGAGCATGCACAGTCTGTCCCTGGAGGATAGTTGTGGCAGTGAGAAGGTGGGCTGTATTGTAGAGGGGTGCTCGCCGCAGCCCAGTGAAGACTCAGACAAGGAGAATGAGCCCCAACCCTCCAGCCCCTTAAAATACACTACATATATCCACCCTCACACTCCCAAAACAAGGCCAACCAACAGCATGCTCAAACTTGGGAAGCCACTGCACACACCAGTCTCTACCAGACGGTGAGCCGTCTCAGTCTTCTCAGTTTAATGTGTTCTATATCTGTGTCAACATAAGACCACTGTCGCAGTGTTTATCTCTCACCAGGTATTAAACAAAAATGCAGGTAGTGTGACCATGAAACAGGGCTGTAAGACCAAGGAGCAATAATAAGGGAGATAAAAGGCCTTTTCAATATGATGACCCAACTGAATCTTGAAGCAGGGATCAAATATCAATTTTATTGTGTTAATACTTCTTACCCAATGGACAATACACTATACCAGTCAGCGCAGACTGGTCTTGCCAAACATCAGAAAAAGACATCCTGTGTTTCCACCAGCAGGCCCAGTCCACAGCATGCATTCACCAGGTGGCATGCTCTACTTCCTTCTATATAGACGTGATGCCATGGCATCTTTTTCATTTGGCGCATGTGCATTCAGTTGCCTTATCGAAATGGAATATAATTTTGTAAAATACTCTTTTCTATTGCGCTACAATAGCTTATCATGTGAACTGAGTGCTATCTCGGATGGCCATGGCATCATGGCCAACGTCCAAGAAAAATAGACGTATACTAGCCTGATACCTACATGTTGAGGTGACCCGGATGTAAAATACCGCTTCCGCTTCCTTCTTCTCGTTGTCCACACTGCAATGACAGCATTTAATATCGCTCATTTATTTTCTTGAAATCTAGTGGATATACGTATTGTTGGACTTTTATTTTATAACAGTTTTATCTTTTTATTGCATTGAATAGCTTACCATACCCCTCCAAGTGAAAGGCAAAGTATTTTATAATTTTGAAGCTAGTTTTACTTCCGTCTCGGTCCTGATATCATGTCCTCGCAAATACAAAGAACTGACAAACCGCGTTCTTTGAAGTGTCGTCACTTTTGCAATAAATTTGATCTCCACAACTACTGCCCTACATGTAAGAAAGTGGGTAAATGTGACGACGCTTGTGTAACTGGCAATAGAATGTGTCTCCTATGGTCTAATTTTACAGAGAAGCCGTAAGCAAAGATTGCCAATAGAAAATGCTACACAAAAAAGTCTCGCAAATCTGCTGACACATTTCGGGATAAATCCGAGATTTTAGGTGAAGAAAGCGAGATTTTCTCGGGTTCAAGAAAAGAACTGGAAGAGTTCACTCTTCAATATTATACTTCACCTCCTCATCCCTCTAATATTGCAAAGACTGGTACCCCAGGATCTGGTATGGAGCTCTTGTCACCCCATTCCCCTAAAAAGCAAAAACTTGTACCTCCGATTCCTGGTACTGCTCTTCAAAATAAAATTGAAAAATCACTTGGATCTCAAATGTTGCTTCAGTTGAAGCAAGAAATGGGGATTTTTCAAGCTTCTATTCTAGAAGCTTTCAATAAACTTTGTAATCAACAGATATCCCTACATGCACAGATTAATAAACCGAGGGCTAATGCTACTGTTTCAAAGCCCCCCTCGCACTCTGTTGATCAGCTTGATCCTGACCTTCTACAAGGCACCAGTCAAGTCTCGGATCCAAACCCGAGACCTTCTGACCCGAGGGATACTGGAGTAGCTGATTCAGCTGGGCCTTCTCTTCCACCATATCTTCAAAAACGCCCCCCCCCCCCCAAAAAAAAAAAAAAAAAAAAAAAAAAACCACAAGTCTGCCAAATATATTTCTTCCTCTTCAGAGGAACCAGATTCACCCCCTGAATTATTCAAGTCCTGCACAGGTGATCAACCTGGAAAAAATAAGGGTAAATCTCAGGAGGCCCACAGACCCATGACCTTTGTGGACCTCAAACAGAAGCCAAGTCTCTACTTACCCCAGACCCCATTTTTCCAAGGGAAGTAGACATGTCAGACTTGCCCTCTAATTATACTAAGGATATTGAACTTTTCAGGCAGGTACGCAATATCCCTGATCCCAGGGACAGTATGCCTGTTCCTTCTGCCTCAGTATGGAGCTTTAAAAAGGTAGGTCAGCAACAGGCACCGTTGCCATGTTCCCAGTTAGTCCTACTTTGAAAGAGGCCCTAGACAAGTTTAAGCAGGACTTTAAAGCTTCTAACCTCCCAGAAGGGAAGTTTATCAAGCCTCCTCCTTCCACTGCAAAGTGGTACAACTTGGGAAATTCTTGCCTAGAGGAGAAGATGCAGGAGCTCAATACAGACTTTGCTAGCATCTGTATTTCTCCCAAACCCTCTGGAACCCCTATGGGAGAGTTGTAGGGATAGCCTTAAGGCTACATCTAAATGAGTTAAGACTCAGATCCAGAAAGGTGTCAACCCAGAAAGGACAGCCAAGAATGGCTATGAAAGGACCTGTGACTATCTGGACATTTTAGATAGAAGGATCAATATCCAGTGAGAGAGCCCTGGCAAGGCCTTATCCCACATGCTCCAGGGGGAGCTTTACATTATGGGAAACTTCATCCCCATCGGAACAGAGGGAGAAATGTCCCATTTACAACCCCATTTGGGAGATACCAAACTGCAACAGCTGAGGAGCTCCCCCTTTGCTACTACTCCTCAGTTTCATTCCCAACTAGTGAAGGACAGTGAGGAGTTGCTCCTCAAAAAAGGCACCCCCAAAAACACTCAGGGTTTCAAGCCCTATCAAGCAGTAACCAGTCATTTTTCTCCAATAAGGGGAATTCAAACTTCAGAGGTAACAAGGGTCATTTTTAACCCCACCGCAGGGGCAGAGGGCTTGGTAACCCCTCTCCTCAATGACTACTTATCCTCAACCAACCCACCAGTAGGAGGTCGCCTCCTTTCGTTCAGGAGAGACCGGCTAAAACTGCTCAAATGACGTGCTGAACATTATTACGAATGGCTACGTTCTACCATTCAGGATGAAGCCAAAATTAGCCAGATTTGCCCTGATTCTGTCAGGATACAAGGCCCATTCAAAAGACCTAGCTCTGGCCTCTTGTATCCAGTCTTTCCTGAACAACAATGCAATAGAAAGGGTAGAAAACACAAAGTATCTTGGGTTTTACAGTATCCTATTTCTAGTCCCCAAGCCCAACCAGCTACTCCGTTGAGTAAAGTACAACTCAGATGAATTAATGAAATTTAGCATATCTCCACTTGCTGACAGTGGGGAACTCCCTATTGAGACACAGCTGACACTTCAGGAGTTATCACTACACAAACATGCAGTGTCCAAAATGGTACACACTGCCAGGGGAAGGAGGGCTGGTAGAAGATGTAAGCAGCATTATATCAGTGAAAAGCACAAACCCAAATCTGGTGTTGATTTCTCTAATTTAATCAATATTGTGCCTCAAGTGAATTGTTTCAGTGAAAAGAATGTAAAATGTTGTCTTCTAAATGCACACTCTGTGAAAAACAAAGCCCATCTCTTGAGTGATTTTTTAATTGATTTGGACATTGATATATTTGCCATAACTGAAACTTGGCTCAGTGGAAATGGAGACCTGGATGTGATTAGTGAGCTGACACCTAGTGGCTACGAGTGCCTCCAAATTCCAAGGCAGGTAGTGGCTCTTATAATAAAGGGAAATTTTCATGTCAAGAATGTCATCTCCCAACGATTTTCCACATTTAAACATCTGGAAGCACAGCTTAACCTACATAACACTTCCTATAGAGTAATAGTGGTATACAGGCCTCCACCAAGTGTGAAGAATGGCTACACTGAAGAGCAATTCATCGATGAATTCTCTGACAAGCTTATCAATTGTAGTACTGCCCATCAAAATTAATTAATCATGGGTGATTTTAACATCCACATGGATAAGCCTGATTCTCCTTTGCCATCTAAATTCACCCACCTTCTTGAGGAATGTGTATTATCTCAATTAGTTAAAGACCCCACTCACTCCATGGGTCACACTCTTGATCTTGTAATAACTAAATCTGATAACTCTCCTGTCCATTCATTATCAGTTTATGACCTGAGTATCTCCCATCATCGTGCTGTGATATTTAAGTTAATTGACTCCAGACCTGGACCCCCAAGGAAGACAGTTCATACCCGCAAACTTAGGACAGTGGATCAAAACAGACTAAAATGTGATCTGACTGAGGTGAAGGATGTGATCAGTGAAGAAAGTACAGTTGGCGGGCTCTTTGACAAACTACATGCGAAACTGACTACTATTTTGGATACCCATGCTCCCAAAAAGTGCAAGACTGTTATCATCAGACCAAACACTCAGTGGTGCAACAAGAACATACGCCAGGCCAAGGTATTGCGTAGACGATATGAAAGGGCATGGAGGAAATCACAGTCACTGGTTGATTATGAGCGATTCAAGAATCAGACTAAATATGTTAACTTCCTTCTCAAAACTGCAAAAACAGAATTCCTTTCCTCATGCATCCTTGAATCGCAGGAGGACAAGAAGAAGCTCTTCTCCACTGCAAAAAAAAATTAAACTGGTGCCCTGATCCTGTATTACCAGATGCTCCCCTTAATGAAGATTTGGCTTCCTCCTTTAATGCCTTCTTTGTGGATAAAATTGTTAAAATAAGTGATTTTCTGTCACTTGAGTCACAACAGGAAACGATGAACCAGTTCCTGCAGACAGTTGACCAAAATCCTATTCTTTCTAAACTGGAGGTATTTCCTTCAACTGACACCATAAAAGTGCGCAAGATCATATTGGAATCTTCATCTGCTACATGTGATCTAGATGCCTTTCCGACAGCCCTATTAAAAGAATGCCTCAATGAACTAATTGAACCTCTCACAGACATTGTTAACCTCTCGTTACAAGGAGCAGCTGTACCAGCTGCTACAAAGAGGGCCATAGTCACTCTATTAATAAAAAAGGTCACATTGGATCCTGATAATTTTAAAAACTACAGACCAGTATCCAACTTAAATTTTGTATCCATGGTAGTGGAGAAGGTAGTAGCTAAGAGGTTGTTAGCACACATTCAACAGAACCAACTATGTTCCAGATTCCAGTCTGCTTATCGTGCTTATCACTCAACTGAAACAGCTCTTCTTCAAGTTCAAAATGACATTTCATCTGCCCTTCACAAGAAATGCATGGTTGTTCTTGTCCTGTTGGACTTGAGTGCTGCTTTCGATACAATAGACCATAATATCCTACTCTCATGATTGCGGAGCCACTTTAAACTGGAAATGCCTTAAATTGGTTTGCTTCATACCTTTCTGACAGATCACAGATGGTGAAAGTTGGGCAGTACTTTTCTCAACCTGTTAAACTCAAGTATGGTGTACCACAAGGCTCAGTGGTCGGCCCGATTCTGTTCACGATGTACACTTCACCTCTGAAAGACATTATTCAAAAGCATGGCATAAGTTGTCACACTTATGCTGATGACACACAGCTTTATCTCACTTTCAGACCAGGAGTTGATATCAATAATGTTTGTAGTCGGCTCGAAGAATGTATCTGTGATATCAAGCGATGGATGCTCTGTAACAAGCTAAAGCTTAATGATGAAAAGACTGAGGTTCTGCTTCTGGGGTCCCCTTACTTCTTAAAAAAAGTGCCCTCAATAACACTTTGGATTGGTGACTCATTAGTAAGAAGTACATCATGTGCCAAAAACCTAGGAGTTTTATTTGACTCAGAAATGAATATGCATAAATTTGTTCACCAGAAAGTAAGTGCCGCAATATACTACCTCAGATCAATTGCTCACTACCGCCATTATTTGTCACTTGATGCCACAAAAGCTTTAGTACATGCATATGTCACTTCTAGACTTAATTACTGTTTTTATTGCGTTAATATATCTTACCTAGTGGACCAGTGCATTTGTCCGGCGCGCAGCCGGTCCCGCCAAACGTTAGACAAAAACGTCCTGAGCTGGGCTCTGACCGGGACCGGTAGTGTACTCCTCATTCGCCAGGTGTCGTGACTGCACCCAGCTCCCCTACTGCGCGTGCGCGCGCATGCGTACTTCCTCTTTTTGTTTGGCGCCATAGTGTGTTAGCGGATAATTTTCAGTAAAATAATCTTGGAATTATATTGTTTCTTTGCAAACGTGTTAGAAGGAAAACTTCGGATATTGCAAAATATATGTATCATGGCTTCACCAGGACAGAGGCGTGGTAGTTGTGGCCATGTTATGGCGGGGTTTGACCTTCATAAAAAGTGTGCCCGCTGCAGGGACAAAAAGGTGGGAGATGACCCTTGTGTCAAAGGTCAGGATTGTGATTTGTGTGATAAATTGTCTGACTCTCAGAAAGGTATGTTAGCAACTCCACAGTACCAAATCCGAAAAGACAAAAAAGCAGGAATTTTGATCTCTCCTAGTAAAGTTACTGTTGTGGGTCCGGTGGAGGATCAAGATGAAGTTGAGATGTCTCCGGTCACTGCGCATGCGCAGGGACGGATTGTTACCGGTACCTTCCCGGTTTCTGACCAGACAAGTACAGGAGACTTTGTCTCCCGTCAGGATTTTGAACTATTAAATAATCAATTGGAGGAAAAATTCGACCGTTTTGAGGCTCTCCTTACTAGAACCAACATATTTTCTACTCCAAAGATGCCTGTTCCAACGGGTCAAGCCCATATCTCTGATACGCCTTTTATCAATCCCTCTCCTGATCCCAGAGCCACCGGTCCGGTGAGGCCTCCGGATCAGGACGTAGAGGATTCTGCTACGTCTGTTAAAAAACAGAAAGGAAAATCAAAACACAAGAAGTCTATCAAACCGGCCGCTGCTGCCGGTTCTGCAAGTCAGGTTGCTAGGGACCCTATTCCTCCCAAGACAGTGGTACCCGGTCCGGGTGTACAAGTTCTTGGTGAACCGGAGGAAACTGTGCCTTCTATCACCAGTGAGGGGCCACGGTGGCAGAGTGGTAACACTCTCGCCTCCCACCTCTGAGGCCGGGGTTCGATCCCCGCACGGGCTCAAGTGGGAAAGCTGGTAGTTGCTTGCCGTTGGTCGGCAGTTTACAGTACACAACCCTAGCGAACTCTATGTACTGGTTTCCTCTGCCCTTCCAACTACCCGTCGTGATATGACCTGTACAGTGTTGAAAGCGACGTAAAAAACCCCAAATAAACAAATAAATCTATCACCAGTGTCTCTTCCTTAGGGTCCACCTCTCAACCGGTCATTACCGGTCCACAGTATACCAGTACTTCTGCTTCCTTTGCACCGGATAGTTTTGCTCAGCCGGATCCGGCTCTGTCAGACGGGGAACCCCTTCTGGACCGGTCAGATAAGGAATCCGGTGAGGAGGGTGAACTTTCAGATACTGAAATCAATGAGAAAAACGAGGAAATGAACTACAGAGAAACGGTCCAGTCGGTCCGATCCTTTCTTGGCTGGTCTCACATACCAGATTTTGAAGCTTCAGCAAGTGATGCAGACAACCGTTCTGACAACCCTTGGAAAGGAAAACATCCTCGTCGCTCAGGCAAAGTTTCAGTGGAGTTACCAGCTGACGACTGGCTTTGCTATAAAATGGAAAAACTGAACACTCGTGTTGCAGAAGGTTACCCTTCTCGTTCCCAGGAAGCCGCAGGTCTGAAACAAGACCAGTTTGTCAGAACACCCAAAAGCCAGGCAAAGTGGTATACACAGTCACGACTCAAACAGGATATAAATCAAAGACCTGGACGTACAATCTTTGGCTGGTCGGGTTCCGAAGCACGCCTGAACTCTCAATTCTCCCGTATTGCCAAGACTTCCTCATATCCATCTTCAGGACCAGCATCTAGGCCTATCCCTCAGGAGATTCTTAGAAGGTGGGAGCAATGTGCTAAGGAAGGCTCTTTGATTACCAATCACGCAGCAGGGTTCAACAGGTGCGTGAGTGAAATTCAGGACAAAATGAATCAACATATTTCATTTTTAAACGCTACCATTGTTCAGGGCAAGGCCCCTAAGGAGGTCACCGACGCCATCAAGGACTTGAAAGACTTGTCAGCTTTCCACAGTAGTGTTTCTGTTGCCTTAGGTACTGCCTTCCAGCACCTCGCAGACAGCTTATTTGTTCAGCTAGCCAACTTCATTTTGTTGAGGAGAGATTCTTATCTCGAGTACGTTAAACCAGGCCTGAAACCTGATACCTGGAATAAACTACGAAATGCTCCCCTGTTCACTTACGGGCTATTCCCGGATGATGTACTGGCAGTAGCGGAGCAGGATATTCAAAAGCATGATTCAAACAAGAGTGCTACTGGTCCCGGCCCGGGCA
Source organism: Sabellastarte sp. h YS-2021 (assembly GCA_964017235.1). Taxonomy (NCBI): domain Eukaryota; kingdom Metazoa; phylum Annelida; class Polychaeta; order Sabellida; family Sabellidae; genus Sabellastarte; species Sabellastarte sp. h YS-2021. The sequence goes on along the minus strand of OZ024934.1, from coordinate 62,634,129 downwards.
CATATCAGCACTCAAAGAAGCATCAATTCCGGTACCAACCATATGAAAAGAAAGAGAGTCGTCAATCCGGCTTCTCCTCTTCCCAAAATCAACAACCTTGGAGGCAATTCTCGGGCAGAGGCAGGGGTAGGGGTCGTGGTAGAGGTGGATCTGGTTCTACATACTACTCCAAGCCTGCCCGTGGTACAAAACCATATAAATGACAATCAATATCTACTGAGTCCCCCAGTTGTGTTAAGTTCAAGTTTAGGGGATCTCAATCTAGTGTCATCAGCAAACAAAGAGACTTTTCAAGAGACTGTAAATTTGCATGTTGTTCCTCCTGCACCTTCTGTAAAAGGGCTGTTACAAAAGAAAAACGTAAGACCCTCTCGTTCTCAAATAGAAATAAAATCTGTGAACAGTGCTTTGTCTGTAAATCAGTGTCTTTTTGCCCCAAATGTGACAAATGCCCCATGTGTTGCAAAAGATCCACCTGTGGGAGGCCGTCTGCAACTGTTTTGGCAGGTTTGGCTCTCCCTGGGTTCAAATCCAAGGGTAGTCTCTATCCTCAGGGAAGGGTATCAACTACCCTTCAAGGAGAGACCACCTCTGGCAAGATTTCCTGTGATAATCAGTGGTTCATCAAATCCCTCTCGAAACAAAAGTCTGAACGAGGCATTGCATTCCCTAGGTCAAAAACAGACTATCGAAAAGGTGTCCGTTCAGTCATCTCTGGGTTTCTACAACCGGTTGTTCCTGGTGCCAAAACCCAACGGGAAATGGAGGCCCATTCTAGATCTAAGCCAACTGAACCTTTACCTTGCCCCAGCAACGTTCAAGATGGAAACTCCGGAGACCATCAGACTCTCCCTGCAACAGGGGGAGTGGGTCACTTCGCTGGATTTCAGCGACGCTTATTTTCACATTCCCATAAACCACAGGTCACGAAAATATCTCCGGTTCCACTTAAAAGGTCAGACCTTTCAGTTCACAGCACTTCCCTTTGGCCTGTCGACGGCTCCGTTGGAGTTCACAAAGCTGGTCAAGGAGGTAAAACTCATGGCTCAATCGAGGGGTATTCGAATCCACCAATACCTAGACGATTGGTTACTGAGAGCCCCATGCCGGGAAATTTGCCTACGTCATACCCAGATCCTTTTGGACCTTTGCCGCTCGCTAGGTTGGGTAGTCAACATGGACAAGTCAGAGCTGGTTCCCCAACAAACCTTCGACTTCGTAGGTTATCATTTCGACCTATCTCAGGGGTTAGTCAAACCAACTCAGGACAGGTGGAGGAATCTATCTCAGAAGCTCAACCTTCTCCTGGGACTGGAATGTTGCACAGTCAGGCAGTTCATGTCTTTAATCGGCCTTCTGACAGCAACGGAAAAACAAGTAGTGTCGGGGCGGCTGCATATGAGGCCCATTCAGTGGCACCTAAAAAAGCATTGGCATGCCCCGGAATCGCTGGAAAAGGTCATCCCAATTCCTTCATCTCTCCATGTACATCTAAGGTGGTGGTTGGACCCGGCCAAGGTGCTCTCCGGTCAACCCTTACACCCTCTTCAACACGCCCTTCAACTGTTTACAGACGCCTCAAACGAAGGTTGGGGCGCTCACTTAGGCGATTACATGGCAAAAGGAGTTTGGTTAGAGTCAGAAAGCGCCTTGCACATAAATTTGTTGGAGCTCAAGGCGGTCCTGCTGGCCTTAAAACGGTTCGAGCGGTTATGTTGCAACCAGATAGTTCTTGTTTGTACAGACAACACCACTGTGGTCTCTTACATCAACAAGGAAGGGGGTATGAAATCAGGCTCACTCTGTGCCCTCCTTTGGAGACTGATGCTTTGGTGCAATCAAAGGCAGATTGTCCTGAGGGCCAGGCATATTCCGGGTCACCTGAACGTCATAGCCGACAAGCTGTCCCGACTCAATCAGGTGATCCAAACAGAATGGTCCCTCCTCCCGGAGGTGTTTGCTCAAATATGCCGGCGTTGGCACCGCCCGTCTGTGGACCTGTTTGCCACCCGGTTCAATCACAAACTTCCCCGGTTTGTATCCCCGGTTCCAGACCAATCAGCGTGGGGAGTGGACGCCTTAAGTCTCCCTTGGGAGGACCTGGACGCTTATGCCTTTCCACCGACGGCCCTTCTTCATCAGGTGGTAACGAAACTCTTGGACCACGGATTCCGTCGTCTCATTCTGATAGCACCAGGTTGGCCCAACATGCCTTGGTTTTGGGACCTGGTCAACATGTCAGCTCAAATTCCCCTCCTGCTCCCTCAGGTGTCGAATTTGATCACTCAACCGTTCAATCAGTGTCCTCACCGGGACCTTCCCAATCTGAACCTTCATGCTTGGCTCCTAGAGCCTCTGCCATCCAGCAGGCCGGGTTCTCGGCAGAAGTGGCAACAAGAATTGAGGCTCCTCAAAGACGCTCTACCAGAGCCATTTATGAATCAAAGTGGTCTGTTTTTGTCAGATGGTGTGAAAAGAATCAGGTGGACTTCAGAACTCCCTCTATAGAGCAAATTGCGGATTTTCTCCTTTCCCTTTTTCAGGAGAAACATCTTCAACCTAGTACCATAGAAGGCTATAGGACTGCCATAGCCGACAAAGTGGGGAATTCCAGAATTAACATCAGCAAGGATGAAAACTTGTCCAGGTTGTTAGACAGTTTTCATAGGGACAAACCAAAAGGCAGGCGTGGGGTTCCTACGTGGAATTTGTCTTTGGTCCTTCACCAACTTACACAACCTCCTTTTGAACCTCTCAGGAAGGCTTCGCTGAAGTACCTCACCTTTAAGACTGTCTTCCTTCTAGCCTTGGGCTCTGGGAAACGGAGGAGTGAAATTCATGCTTGGGTCCACAGGAACATTAGGCACCAAGAGGATTGGTCGAATGTTTCCTTATCGCCTTCTCCTAGTTTCATCTCTAAGAACCACCTGGCTAAAGAGGGTCCCGCTTGCGTGGCCCCTGTTATCATTCCAGCCTTGGCTCCTTCATTGGACAAATCCCTCAAGGAGGATAGGAGTCTGTGCCCGGTCCGGGCACTACGTTATTACTTGGACAAAACCAAAGATCTCCGTTCAGGCAAAGAATTGGTTTTTGTTTCCTTTAGGAAGAGTTTCCAGAAGGATATTGTCCCTGCTACCGTTTCCTCCTGGATCAAACAAACCATAGTCCTTTGTTACCAGATGTCAGACCAGCAGGCTCAACAGTTGCATCAGGTTCGGGCTCATGACGTTCGCGCGTTCGCGGCGTCCAAAGCCTTTCAGGGGGGTGTTCCCTTAGACCAGATTTTGGCAGCCTGTCACTGGAAATCTCATAATACCTTCACCCAATTTTACTTGAAGGACTTGGCATGGGCAGACTCGGATGTGTACCATTTGGGTCCTGTGGTAGCTGCCCAGCAAATTAGGGACTAAGTAGAGGCTCCCATGTATATAGTGATGTATATATGTATTCATATATAAAAAAAAAAAAAAAAAACGTCCCTGCAGTCTGTCTTGCGTTGCAAGAAGATGGGGGACCATCTTAATCTTCAATTCCCCTTCTTCACTTCCTCGGGGACTCGTCAGCTACAAAACAAAAAGGGGGTGGGGGGGTGGGGGGAGAGACTGTACCTATCCAGGGTAGTTAGAAACCCTTCCCGGGTGATTTCCTCTGGATTTACGGAGTATATATGTAGATCTTAGAGTCTCTGTCTCCCCTTTGTCCATAGCTACCCTCCAACCACTGGGTAGTTATTCTGCACTGGTCCACTAGGTAAGATATATTAACGCAATAAAATGGAAAATTTAATGGTTAAATTAAATTTTTATTAGTTAATATCTTACCTAGTGGACCAAGAGAGTCCCACCCTACCTGCCCCGCAATAGCTCAAAGGGGGACATTCTTAGGTAGGCCACAAAAAGAGGAAGTACGCATGCGCGCGCACGCGCAGTAGGGGAGCTGGGTGCAGTCACGACACCTGGCGAATGAGGAGTACACTACCGGTCCCAGAGCCCAGCTCAGGACGTTTTTGTCTAACGTTTGGCGGGACCGGCTGCGCGCCGGACAAATGCACTGGTCCACTAGGTAAGATATTAACTAATAGAGAGTTTGCGAACAACGTTTTTCATGCCCGTATCTACTTTCCGCTACGCTACACGTCATTGATTTCTGTGTGTGATGTCATTTCATAAGGTTTTAACTGCACAAGGTTACGTTTTTTACGTGGCAAATGGCTTTGCCACGTAATCTATTTCCCTTGTGGCTTTATTAATTACTGGAGCAATAAAGTGTGTTATACATGTCAGTACAGAGTTCTTGAGAGACTGTAGATTATTTTTAGCAACTTTGTCAATTTTTGAAAAACCCAAGTGTACAACGACCAGCCTTTTTTCATCCCCTGTCATAAATTTTTTTGAAGTAATGCACACAATCCTCCAAAGTTTTATGTACGTTTGTTTTACAAGCTATTAAACTTGTGAGTTTATTGGCTATTGGGTCAATACAGCTGGTAATATATATCAGTACCCAGTTCATTCAGTACTGTAGATGATTAAAACCAGTGTATTTATCTCTATTGACTTGTGTAACTCCCAATATATTTAAAAGAAATACTTGTAAAATTCATGGTTCAAACGCTGTTCGCAAACAAAACTCCCCCCTAATGGCTTTCTCCCCCCTATTGATTAATTATGTTGCGTATTTTTGCAAGGGGCGTTTGTGAAACGTTGTTCGCAAACTCTCTAATAAAAATTTAATTTAACCATTAAATTTTCCAAATTCCCTTCTACTTGGACTTGTAAAGAAGTCTATTAATAAACTTCAGCGTATACAAAACATGGCAGCAAGGGTTGTGATGGGAGTTTCTAAAGAGGTTGACTCAAACAGCCTTCTTCATCACCTCCACTGGTTACCAATTTGGAACAGGATAATCTACAAAAACCTTCTACTGCAAGGCAATGAATGGAAACTCCCTTGAGTATCTAATATACCTGCTTCTTCCCCTCAGGATCACTTCCAAACATAAACGGTCGTCCTGTGCACCTCAGTTTCTGGAGACTACAACTTTTTCTAAATTTGGGGATAGGTGTTTTCAGAACTCAGTACCCAAGCTTTGGAATAAACTCCCTCCAAGCCTTAGAATGGCAAAATCTTTAACCAGTTTTAGAGTGGGACTCAAGACCTTCTTGTTTGAACTGGAGTCCCCTGTATATTTCTATGGTCCAAATTAAGTATTGTACTATGTTCAGCACCTAGAGCTTTTACTAGATTAGGTGCTCTGTAATAATAATAATAATAATAATAAAGTCATACAGAATCATCCTGGTATTAGTTCCCAGTTCTATGCTGATGACACACAATTGTATGTGCATCTCACACATAAAAATGTTGCCTTGGCCCTTGATAAACTGTCACGCTGCCTAGAAGACGTTAAGAGATGGCTCTCTTCAAATAAGCTTAAGCTAAATCCTGATAAGATGGAATTCATTGTGTTTGGCTCTAAGTCTCAGCCTGAAAAACTTAATCATTCCTTCCCAGTCAACATACTCGGTAATCTTATATCACCAGTAGATGCAGTTAGGAACCTTGGTGTCTTGTTTGATTCAGATTTCTCATTCTCTTGCCATGTTATGAAGGTCTGCAAGCCTTGTTTTGCTCATGTCCGGGATCTTAAGCGGCTCCGAGGACATCTGACACGTGAAGCTGCCCTTATGGCTGCCAATGCTCTGGTTGGAAGTCATCTTGATTACTGTAACTCTCTGTTCAAACGGATCTGCACAAACTTCAATGTGTTCAGAACAGTCTTGCCAGAATTGTTGCCAACACCACCAAGTATTCACACATCACTCCAGTTAGAAAAGCACTACATTGGTTGCCGACTAAGTACCGTTCTATCTTTAAGACTGCCGTGCTTGTTTATAAGTTCCTACACAGTGGTAACCCCAAATACTTTGAACCCTTTCTCATACCCAGACATAGTGCATATAACACCCATCAAAGTCAATCTGATGGCATGTTTCTTGAGGTTCCCCACTTTGCTTCAGTTTTCAAGTCTCGAAAGCATTTTGGACTCAGTTTTGCGTATGACGCACCTATGATTTGGAAGGACCTTCCTGACGAGGTCCACTCTGCAAACTCACTTGCCTCCTTCAGGTCAAAGCTGAAGTCATACCTCTTTGGAAAAGCATATCCACCCTAAATTTCCAATCTCCTGCTTTCTCCGTGGTGCTGACCCCTGCAATGTCTCTGGTTTATGAATATTGAACAATGTTTTTGTGTGATGCGCCTTAGAGTCTGTCTTTTTGACAGAGATTAAGCACTATAAAAGTGCTATTAGAATTAGAATCTTGCTTGTTTGCTCTCCCACAAAATGGCGGACAAATATAAGTCCTTCTTTCCTCCATGAAGAGAGGAGGTGGACAAATATAAGTCCTTCATTCCTCCATGAAGAGAAGAGGCAGACAAGACAGGACATCTTACACAATGCATTAATTTGTATGGTAATATGACTAGCCGTTTAAGTTATATTTTTAACAAGGTGGGGCTTCACCATTACTCAATCCTTCTGAAAGATGGTCTGGATCTGCAAAATACTGCACGTCAGCCAACTATTTTTGTTTATCCAGCATAATTTATATCCTTTTGCTTTTCATCCGCTTCAGTCTTTAACCAAAGCTGGTGACACAGTACAATTCTACTGAATTCTTGTTGAACATCCTGCTGCTGACATTTAGTGAAAACTTCAGAAGTGATAACTTTGTGTATTTGCTCTCTGTATGCCTGTGTGCATTTGTAATAACCTATACATTGGGTCTAGGTTAGTTTACTGATTAATGCTTTCATCTTGTTATTGAATTGTCTTGTTTTAATACTTTATCTTTACATACATTTTCTTTCTCTTAGATGGTTATTTCTCTGCTTAATTATTATTTGGAGGTTTATATAACTGATGCTGGTCTGAAAGTATCCTGATCTTTGTACTGTTTCACTACTTATATATCTCATGGTGTTGAAAACTATTTCCCCAAGCTGTGGGGCATGGGCATCTCTGATGCTATTTTCTTATTTTATATTTAAAGATTGTATTGTTGTGCCCTTCTTTGTCAAAGGCTTTTTTTACCTTTTTGCAAGTTGTTTTATGCCTCGGCTCTGATATCATGTCCTCGCAAAGACAAAGAACTGATAAACCACATTCCTTAAAGTGTCACCACTTATGCAATAATTTTGATCTACACAACTACTGCCCTATCTGCAGAGAAGCAGGTTCACTGCGGAACAGAGGTTGAAAATTGCAAATCGTAAACTTTATACAAAAAAGTATCTGGGGACGAATCAGAAATTCCAAGATGGGTAGATCTTCTCGGGTTCTAGAAAAGAATTCAATTTTATAACTCACTTCCTCATCCCTCTAACATTGCTCAGACTGGTACCCCAAAATTGCATGAAATGGGTTTGGAAGCATTATCTCCTCAATCTCTCCAAAAGCCAGTTCCATCTACACCAGGCTCTGCCCTTCAAATGAAAATAGAAAAGTCTCTCTTCTCACAAATGCAGCTTCAATTGAAGCAAGAAATGGGGATTTTTCAGGCATCCATATTTGAGGCCTTTAATAAATTATCTGAGCAACAAAAATTCCTCTAACAAATTAACCAGCTGAGTGCTAACCATTGTCACACCTCCCTTGCATTCAGTATCACACCATTGAATCTGACCCTAAACCCAGTACCAGTCAAGTCTTGGCGTCAGATTTGAGAACTCAAGATCCGAGAGACAGTGGAAGTTGAATTTGTGGGCCTCTACTTCCACCTAATTTTAGGGGAGGGCAAGTCTCAGACCCCTCCTCGGGGGTGTCTCGGGTCCTGATTCAGACCACAACTATCACAAAAAAGGCATAGCCTAAAAAGCACTCAGATCTGCCACTGTGGCCTAGTGGGTAGCACATTTGTCTAGGAATTCAGAGGACGTGGGTCCAAACCCAGGTACAGGTAGATACAGAGTGCTTTGGATGACCACTTAAAATGGCGGTCCTCTGTCATTGGGTCCTATCCACAGTGGCAGGCTAAAGAACCTCAAGGACATTGATAAATTGTCATCCTTGAGCCTCTATCTTCCAGTTAGGGGAATGTCAGTTAATTATAAGTTGGGGCTGTATCTGTGCAGTCAGATGGGTTTAATAGTGCTTTGAGTCCTGTTGTATATGGAGATATTGCGCTGAGTATAAATACACAATACAATAAAAGGAGACACAAGTCTCTTAAATATGTGTTTTCCTCTTCGGAGGAATCAGACTTCCACCCTCAGATTCTTAAATCCTCCACAGGTGAACACCCTGTGAGAAGTAAGGGTGAGTCTCAGGAGGCCCATAAGCCCATGACCTTTGGGGACCTCAAACAAAAGGACTTAACTGAACCCAAATCCCAAATGAACCCAGACCCCATCTTTCCTAGGGAGGTTGATGTATCAGACTTGCCTTCTCAGTATACTGAGTATATTGAAATGTTTAGGCAGGTACCCAATATCCCTGATCCCTGACAGCATGCCAGTTTCTTCAGCCTCAGTGTGGGGTCTAAATAAAGTGGCTCAATAACAGGAGCTCAGATCGAAAGGTCCATCAGCCATGCTGCCAGTTAGTCCTACCTTAAAGGAGGCCCTAGACAATATGAGCAAGATTTCAAAGCTGCCAATCTCCCAGAGGGGAAATTTATAAAACTACCTCCCTCCACTGCAAAGTGGTACAAGTTGGGTAACTTCTGAGTGTCCCTGATCATGGAAAGTTGCAGGGATAGCCTCAAGGCTACATCCAAATGTGTTAAAACTCATATCCAAAAAGGTGCCAATCCCAAAAGGGCAGCCAGAAATGGTTATGAAAAGACTTGTGATTACTTAGGCGAGAGTTTTTTGATTAATTGGTTTTCAAAAGTTTTTGTACCCTAGCAAAGTGAGTCAGTCGGACGGAAGGAAAAAAAAAAAGTGCATCACCACTAAGGTCGGTTGAAAAAAAATGCTCACTTTAAAGAACAGACATTTTTATAGCATTAATACATCTTACCTAACAGACTCCAGCATATGCCCGGTGCAAGTCGGTCCCGCCAAACGCCAGAAAAAGACGTTTTGAGTAGAACTCCCGGTCGGGACCAGTATTGTCTTCCATACACTAGTCGACTAATGCCTCCCTCATTCGCCAGGTGTCCTCCGTATGACGTCATCTTTTTGTTTGGCACGCATATTTATTGTCAGATGAATATTCTCAGTGTACAACTTAATGTTTTTTTCCCAAGGATATTTACCCAATTGGATTATATATTTTGTGCTAAAGTGTGGATTAATAGTTATAGAACAACATGGCGTCTGCTTCAGGTAAAAAAAGAGGAGTTTGTGACCATGCTATGGCATCTTTTGTTCCGCATGAATGGTGTGCAAGATGTAGGGAGAAGGTAACTGGGTCGGACCCTTGTGTATGTGGTGAGGAACCTTGTAAATACTGTGTTGTCCTTACCCCGGAACAAATACTTAAACTTTCTATTCCAAAATATAAAATTAGAAAGGAAAAGAAGGCGGAAGCTTGCAAAGATACGGATATTGTGAACTCACAGGACGTATCTGTCATCAAAGCAATTTCACCCCTGAAAAGTTGTCCATCTTCTGCACCGGTGAGTGCTTCTGTTTCTTCAGCTTCTGCTTTCAACCCTTCTAGTGACTTGGATAAACGTTTAGATAACTTGCAAGATGAATGGTCAACTCGCTTTGCAAGAATTGAAGCTTTACTTACTATGAAATCAAAAATGGATGCCGTCTTCTCTCACGTTAAAGCACCGGTTCTCAAGGCTAAATCCCCGGTTGCTTCTGTTTCCAAGGCGCCATTTTTATACCCTTCCGTTTCTGGTCGGTCCGGTCCAGATCAGGTCCCGGAAGGTCAACAAGACTTTCAGATGAAATCTCCTCTTGCTAACTTGTATGGTGAAGCCAGTTTGGAACCGGAACCTTTATTTTCGTCCACTTCCGGTGCCACTGCCGGTTCGGCAGCCGGACCGGAAGTAGATGACAGGGAAGATATTAGTGAGGGAGAGTTGGTTACTGGTTCAGATACAGAACTGCCACTGGATCAGGACAATATTCAAACTGAAGACCAGTCTTATAGAGAAACAGTAAGAGGTGTTAGATCTTACATGGGGTGGGACTTTATCTCAGACCTTGAGTCTTCTGCTGCAAGTTCCTCTGACAACCCCTGGGCTGGAGGTCGCCCTCAACCAGTGGGCAAGGTTTCTGCTGCTTTCTCTGCTGAAAAATGGCTTTGCAAAAAAAAGATTTGAACCATACCACCCTATCTGGATATCATTCAAAGTCAATGGAAGGTGGAGGTTTTCAATCTGACCAGTTCTTGAAGCCCCCTAAAAGCCAAGTACGCTCGCACGACATTCATAATTTACCAGATCCAGCTACTGCCAGACCTGGACGTTCTGTTCACTACTGGTCCAGTGATGCATCTAAATTAAATAGTCGGGTCGCCAAGTTGTCAGGAACCAGTTCGGTTCACCCACCTTGTAGGCCACTTCTCCAGGAGACGGTCAGAAAATGGGAGAGAGCCGCCCGGGAAACCTCCTATATCTGCAATCGTTGTGTCACCAAATTGCAGGACGAAATTCAGGAGAACGTTGGGATCCTTCAAAAAGAACTGTCCAAAGGCAAAGGTTCACAGGCAGCCAAGAAGGCAGTGGATGACCTTAAGGACTTGTGCGCATTTAACCAGAACGTTTCCATGTGTTTAGGGAAGTCAATGGAGCACATGACGGATTCACTGTTTATCACCATGTCTAACTTCACTCTGATGCGTCGGGATGCATACCTCGCTCGGGAACCTTTGATTCTGAGCGGCTACGCGACTTCCGTCAGGCAAAACCTTTTACAGGAGTCGGTTCGGTCGCTTTTAGCAAAACAAGCCATCGAACGGGTACACAACCCGTCCTCCCTAGGGTTTTACAACTGTCTCTTTTTGGTTCCAAAACCAAACAACACATGGCGGCCCATTTTGGATCTCAGTGCTCTGAACTGGTTTCGGCATGTAAAAACTTTCAAGATGGAAACTCCAGAGTCCATAAGGTTGTCTCTTCAGCAAGGGGAATGGGTCACATCGCTCGACTTCAGCGATGCTTACTTCCACATTCCCATAAACCAGGTTTCCCGAAAATATCTACGGTTCCACCTGGAAGGTCAAACTCTGTAATTTCTGGTCACTGAGGTAAAGCTCTTTACCTAGATGACTGGCTAATCCGGAGTCAGACCAAAGAATCCTGCTCTTACCACACACAGGCCCTGCTGGCCCTTTGTCAGGAACTAGGTTGGGTCGTGAATCGTCCGAATTGGACCCAAACAGGTCTTCGACTTTGTGGGTTACCGGTACGACCTTAGCCGAGGAGTAGTCCTTCCCACTCCTCAGAGATGGCAGATACACTTTCTTCTCCAAAGACGATCTTGCTCAGTAAGACAGTTCATGTCCCTCATAGGTCTCCTGATGGCAACAGAAAAACAGGTGCCGTTAGGAAGATTACACATGAGACCCATTCAGTGGCACCTCAAACGGAATTGGCACATCCCAGAATCTCTCGAAAAAAACATTCCGATTCCCGCCTCCCTTCACCCTCACTTGAAGTGGTGGCTACAGGAGGACAATGTCCTCCTAGGGCAGCCCCTACACCCTTTATAACACGCTCTTCAACTGTTTACCGACACCTAAAGAGAAGGCTGGGGCGCTCACTTAGATCATACCGCAAGAGGTTTATGGTCTCTGCCTGAAAGCAAGCTACATATAAACATGTCCGAGCTCAAGGCCTTGTTGTTGGCCCTAAAAGAGTTCCAGGACCATTGTCTGGGACAGGTTGTCCTGATAGCCACGGACAACACCACTGTGGTCTCCTATATATACAAGGAGGTCGGTATGAGGTCAGGATCCCTCTGTGCTCTGTTATGGAGGCTCCTGTCATGGTGCAACCACAGGAACATCACACTTCAGGGGCGACATATTCCGGGTCGCCTAAACGTGATTGCCAACAAGCTGTCTCGTCACAATCAGGTGATCCAGACAGAGTGGTCCCTTCACCAGGAGATCTTCAACCTCCTTTGCCAGCAGTGGCACACTCCCGAGGTGGACTTGTTTGCAACCAGATACAACAACAAGCTCCCCAAGTTTGTATCTCCAGTCCCGGACCCTCAAGCCTGGGCCGTGGATGCTCTAAGTTTCTCCTGGGAGAATCTGGACCTGTATGCCTTTCCACCAATACCCCTCCTGGACAATGTGGTGAACAAACTCCTGTTCCACGACTGCAAAAGGTTAATTCTCATCGCCCCGGGCTGGCCCAACATGCCTTGGTTTTGGGATCTAGTGGAGCTGTCAGTCCAGATTCCTCTTTGCCTGCCTCAACACCCAATCTGGTAGTGCAACCGTTCAATGAGAGCCGTCACAGGGATCTGGTTGGTCTGAACCTTCATGCCTGGCTCCTAGGGTCGAGGCGATCAAACAACAGGGATTCTCTAACCAAGTGGCAGCAAGAATTGAGGCTCCTCAAAGACCATCAACCAGGGCTATCTATGAAGCGAAGTGGGCCCTTTTTGGTCGTTGGTGCCAGTCAAACCAGGTGGACTTCCGGTCAACTTCTATCAAACAGGTAGCGGATTTTCTCCTGTTCCTTTTTAGGAAAAACGTCTTCAACCCAGTACCATTTAAGGATATGGATCTGCAGTAGCCGACAAACTAGGCAACTCATCTTTAAACATCAGCAAGGATGAAAACCTTAATCACCTGCTAGACAGTTTCCATAGGGACCGACCCAAAGATCGGAGGGGTATTCCAGCCTGGAACCTCTCTCTCATCCTTCATCAACTCACTATGGCCCTTTTTGAACTTTTAAAGAAGGCCTCTCTGAAACACCTTACTTTTAAGACGGTTTTCCTGTTAGCCTTGGGCTCAGGCAAACACAGGAGTGAAATGCACGCCTGGCTCAATAGAAACATGAGGCATCAAGCAGATTGGTCCAAGGTGTCCCTTTACCTGTCTTCCTCCTTCTTGTCCAAGAACCAGCTGGCTCGGGATGGCCCAGATAGTGTAGCTCCTGTGGTCATTCCTGCTCTAAGCCCTTCCCTGGACAAATCTCTTAAGGAGGATAGGTCCCTCTGTCCAGTTAGAGCGTTACGCTATTACCTGGACAAAACCCAGGAACTCGGACAGAATAAGGAGTTGGTTTTTGTCTCCTTTAGGAAGGGTTTCAGCAAGGATATTTCTCCAGCTACCCTATCATCCTGGATCAAGCAAACTCATTCTCTGTTATCAGCTTTCAGACCAAGAACCTCTGGACTTAGATGTATGGGCTTTTGCGGCTTCCAGGGCATTTCTTGGAGGAGTTTCCCTAGACCAAATCCTGTCGGCTTGTCATTGGAAGTCGCATAACACCTTCACCCAGTTCTATCTCAAAGACTTGGCCTAGGCTGATTCATTTAGGTCCTGTGGTGGCTGCTCAGCAGATTCACCAGTAGACCTCAGTTCGAGCCTTAATCTATTATATTATACATACTTCATTTTCGTTCCTTGTTCTGTTATTTGTTTATTATCTCCCGCCGGGCTTTAGCCCGGGAGGGATATTATGAAATGATGCCTGTGTGTGCGTGCGTGCGTGTGTGCGTGTGTTAGTTAGTCACGCAGATTTCTCCAAAACTACTACAGCTACAGGTTTTTTGTAAATTAATTGTCCCAATGAATTTTCACGCCCTCGAAAATTTTTTGGTTTTATGGACTTAGGCCTAAAGATAAGTGAGTAATAGCAATCTTAGCTACTTGGAGTAAAGGGCTCATAACTCAAAAACTATTGCAGTTACAACTTTTTCTTCAAATATGTTGTTCAGCTACTTTGTCCTTAGCTATAAGATGGTACATAGTTTGGGGTCCCATTGCATGCCATAAGTGAGTAATACCTATTTTCTTATTTGTAGCAAAATAATGACATAAGTAAATGTCAAATATCTTCAAATATCTTCAAATATTTTCAAATATGTTATTCATCTAGTTTTTGATGAGCTATCAGATAGTAAAGCTGCAAACCTGTTGCACACTGGACAGCTGAGTAATAGCTACTTTGAAATTGTGACTGTTGAGTAAATCCATTGTAACTCAAAAACTACTGCAGTTACAGGATTTTCCTAAAATAATTTGTTCAGCTACTTTTTCCTTAACTATAAGATGGCATATCGTTTGGGGTTCCATTGCATGTCATAAGTGAGCAATAGCTATTTTCTTATTTGTAGCAAAATTATGATGGAAATAAATGTCAAATACCTTCACAAGTACCAAAGTTAGGCAAATCTTCTCATTTGTTATTCATCTAGTTTTTCAAAACCTTACTTTCCTATGTCCTTTATATTTTTGTTGCTTTTGCAGATGTAGGTCAATAGCTAAGTGAGTAGATAGCTGAGCAAGAGCTACTAAAATGAGTAAATGTCTTTTATCTCTAAAAGTATTATAGGTAGGCAATTTCTTCTAAATAAGTCATTCACCTACTTTTGGGTGATCTACCACATAGTGAAGTTGCAGAACTGTAGCTCTTTGGATAGCTGAGTAATAGCTACCAAAATGAGTAAATGTCTTTTATCTCTAAAAATATTACACATAGGCAATTTCTTCTAAATAAGTCATTCACCTACTTTTGTGTGATCTACCACATAGTGAACTTGCAGAACTGTAGCTCTTTGGATAGCAGGTCTGGTCACTCCGACCCATCGGTCTGTTCCCTAAATTGGGTGGATAAGTTTAATTTCTGATTGGTGGTCACCCAAGTCAGCTACCCGCTATCCTTTGGGTAGTTAATCAGCTGGAGTCTGTTAAGTAAGATGTATTAATGCAATACAACTGAAAATTTAAGTATTAAATTTAAGTTTTGTAAGTTAATACCTTACCTAACAGACGGTGAGTCCCACCTGGCCTTACCCGCAAGGTCGCTTCCTGGGCTGCTCCTTTTATACTTCGTCAGGTACTTCCTACAAAAAGATGACATCACACGGAGGACACCTGGCGAATGAGGGAGGCATTAGCCGACTAGTGTATGGAAGACAATACTGATCCCGACTGGGTATCTTTTTCTGGCGTTTGGCGGGACCGACATGCGCCGGGCATATGCTGGAGTCTGTTAGGTAAGGTATTAACTTACAAAAGTTAAATTTAATACTTAAATTTTCAGATTTCATTTAAATGAAAGGATGTTCCCTGGATTGTATAAAAATAGCAGATATGTGGATACATAAACAAGCCTTTCAAATGTATTCTTCAACAAGATTTTGAAAAAAGGAAAGCTGTAGTTAACTGTATAAAGCTACTTATGATTATAATAATATGATGAATTTCAAGAAAGAAAGGCTACCTTCTGCTCTAAAACTGTGCAGTTGAAAATTTTGTGTTTGACTGCAGGTACAGTATTCTATGACTGTGGGTTAGTCAGTGGTTTTTAAGCCCATTGTACACTACCGCGGCACGGCTAAATAAAATAGAAACAAAGCAAGTAGTTCACTTCTTAAACATATGTGCGTCGCGGCAGCTAGCGGTGCTGATTTTTCCATTTAGAAAATTTATAATTTTTTGAAAAACCACGCGACTTTTTCACTGTTTTCTCCAAGTTTTCATAGATATTTGGATTTCCCACATGTTAAAAATGGTAGTATATCACAGAACTATACACAAATATATTAATTAGAAAGAAAATGTAAAGCTCACAGGCTCTTGTGAAAGGATTAACTACTGGGAGATAGATGGCAAAATATGGTGTGTGTTCATAAAGACACATACAAGGGTTTAATTGAACAAGAACTGCAATTACCAGCAATTCCAAAAGGGACACACTGGCCAAGGGTCTTCTTTGTGGATGAATTAAGTACTTATAATGGAGAAAGGGATGTACAGTTAGGTGTGTGACAATATAGAATTTATTTATTTATTATAGTGACATGCAAATACATTATATATGTTATCACTAGTATTATAAAAGGGACACTGGTCAAGGGCAAGGCTCTTCATTGTGGAGAGATTAAGTGCATGGAAGGGTAGGATAAAGTGTGAAAAAGGGGATCACTGAAATGTACTCGGGGACATTGGATGTTTAATTATATGTTATTATTTTAACTATCCTAGTCTCTTTCACTGTAGTTTAAAAATATTTTGTCAATTTACTCAAAGCCGCTTGGAAACGTCACTCAAATGTGCAAGGTAAAGAAAATTCTCCTGCTTAGCATGTAGGAAAAATCGTACCACGCTGCGTATGTGTGCAAAGGCCTTAACTGTGGGTTAGTCTCAATTGCTGCAGCCCTACTACACTATCAGAGGGACAAAACCTCACAAAGTATGAGGGGGGGGAGGGAGGTGTAAAGAATTTTATCCTTTTTTTTTTTTTTTTTTAAAAAGCAGTCTAGCTGAAGGCTCAAATTTGCATATTTTTTGCATTGCTAAATGAGATGTTTTCCAATTTTTTTGACTCATCTGATCCGTTCTTTGTGGATATAGACTTGAGCCAAAGATCAGCTGAGCCATTTTTCTTGATCCTAATGATCTTGAGATTATTATGTAAATACTTTCTAGTCACCCATATTCAGCTGAGAGTGAGCCACGCTCTAGTTACTGGCTGTTTGTGTGTGTCAATGCATGTGTTTGTATGTCTTTTACAGTGGGGAGAAGTATTGGTGTGTGTGTGTGTGTTAGCAATGTATGCATCTCCATTTGGCTTCTGATGGACAGATTGACTTGTATATAGTTAAACTGGAGATTCTGTTTTTGCAGCACAGGCCAGTATTGATTTTTTGTATGTTTGGCTCTGTGTATGGCTACACAGATGCCTTCAAGAATAGGGATTGGGTATTTAGTATTTTTTCTGGCAGGTCTGTACAAAAACAAAATACCTGTGACTGTTTTCAGTCGAATCTTGGATTCGAGTTATGTACTGGGTTCTGCCTAACGAACTGTATGTACTGGTTTCCTCTGCCTTTCCAACTACCCGTTGTGATATGACCTGTACAGTGTTGAAAGCGATGTAAAAACCCCAAATAAATAAATGTACTGGGTTCTGCTTGTTATTTAAAAAATGCCATTTTATCCTCTAAAAGCTAAAGATATATGCAATATCTATACACATATATTAAATATATGTCATTTTTTTGTTTTTGTTTTATATTTTCTTTAATGTGCAGTTTATGAAATGAATACACTGTCTAGCCGTTGTCTAGCTTCTTGCAAAGTACCAGGATGTAGAAAATCTTTTGTCTTTTTCTTTGTCATCTGGTGCTTAGTGGAGTAATTTTCACCAATATAAATGTCTGGTTCTTCAACACATGACTTCCAGACATGTCTTCCAGACATACTAATAGGTTCAATAGACATTATTCAATAAACAGTCTTTTATGCTTGTGTTGGTGGTCATTCAAAACACTGGTAGAAACACCATTTACATATTTGGAAGTGGCAGTTTTAATTATGTGAGTCCAAGTTTTTGCACAAATAAAAGTTCAGAAAAGTGGCCTTTGTCATGAATACAAAGTCAGAAACTTAATTGAAAATGGTTTACATGTGAATGATATCAATGTGTATGTGTGACACATGTACTCTTAATTGGTATTTCATCAGTTTTACAAGTCACATATAGTACATAACGTGAACGTTTTCATACCTGTTGTGTGTTTAAAATTTGCATTTTAGGGAATGTATTTTGTCCTTGACAGCCTGTATCTGTCTCCTGGTAAAAATATTCCAAAGGGAAAACCAAAGTCTGTACTTAATGTTGTGTGCAACATTCAGGGTCATATTTGGACAGATCTACTATTGTGTGCAGTTGTGTAGCCACATCAGAGATATGTATAAACCATATAAGCCTCTTTAAGTATAATGTAGAGTACCAATATTGAGGATCTCTGGTGCTTGCACCTGAAAGTCATGGGGTGTGTTATGTATAAAGCTATACACATATACAGAATTAGTTTAAATTGTTTCTAGTTGTTATAGATCACACCTTGTCTTTTAAACTTGTAATTGATGAAATACCATATTTTATAGCGAAATACCCTTACCATTTCCTAACAATAGCTATTTGTTGGAGCCATCCAACCCAATGGCCAACGCAGAGATGCGATTTTTAAGGTTATAGAACAACCTTAACCAAGCCATTGGGTTACAGTAGTCCGTCCGATGAAGACGACCGTTCGACTGTCACAAATCTTGCTAACTCATCTGTTTCTAACAACCAGGCATTAGCGGCTATTTTGTCCCAACTTAATCCATATCGAATAGGCTTTCGGTTGTGGAGAAAAGAGATTCCCCTATCCAGGCGGACATGACAGTTTCTATGGACGCATCACCAAGCGTGAGTTCCCAATGCAGGAAAAGGACTATCTCTTCGGAAAACACTTCCGTCGAGATGCAGTCAAAACGTTCAGTGGAGGAAAGCACCTGCAATACGTCTTCAAATGATAATCGAGTTTCTGTACCTCCCAAAAGGTCCAGGATCGAGATTTCTGATGAAGGTGAATACGATTCATCTCAAGAGGAAAAACAGCCAGGTCCATCTTATTCTGAAACTTTGCTGACGGTTAAAAAATGGCTAGATATAGACATCACTGACACAGATGCCATGATTGCCCCTTCTGCATTCTCGCAAGCTCATAAAATCAAGAAGTCTGCACAGGCTTCTCTTGCATTACCACCAGCAGAGAATATGGTAAATCTTTGGGATTTTAAGGAGTATGAAGCTTCTGGAATCTCCAAAGATCAAGAACAGATGAAGAATAAATCTTCCAGGAAAAATCCACTAGCCAGGGGTCATTTTTTGAATTTTGACAGGCCCAATATGAAGTGGTACAATATGACCCCTCAACCACATGCTTTGGTGGCTCCTAAGCTACAGGACGCTTTCAGGAACATCACATCTCCACAGTTTCAGACTCCTTCTTCAATTTCTACTCCTATGAAGCAATATACCTTATGGGAGTCAGTGAACAGAGAGAACATTAATGTGTTGAATCATATTTTTTGGTTCAATTCTGCAAACAAGAAGGCAACTGAGGAGATGGAAAGACAATTCAACATTATAAAGTCAGCTGAATCTGAGGTTGATTTTAACAATGCTATGTGCTATGTCCAGGAATGTTTGCAACTCCAGTCCACAATTAATCAATCACTGGGCAAATCGCTGGAGTCGTTGTTGGGAAGTTCTATGACCATGTCTTCCAACTTATTGCTGAATAGAAGGGATAATTACCTTAAACATTGCTCAAAGGATGTTACTGAGGATGATATTTCCAGGTTGAGGAATGCTTCATTCACTCCTAATGAAGTATTTCCAGTGGAAACCTTATCAGAGGTTCAGAGGAATTTCATCCAGTGGGCTCATGTGAACAGGGATTCCTACAAGTCCAGGAAGGAGCACCCTGCTAGGCATGAAGATAGGAGGGACAACAAATCCCAAAGCAGGTCTTTTCATCCCTACCATGAAAGTTCAGCCACCAGCTCCTCTGCAACTAGCTCCACAACTAGCAACAGAGGTAGAGGTTCTTTCTCCTCCAGGCCTTTTAGAGGCAGGGGTGGTAGAAGGAAGTGACTTAGTGCCAGGAGGCCGTTTGTTCACATTTTGGCAGGTATGGGAAGCAAAGAATGCACATCCAAGGGTGGTCACCATTTTGAAGGAGGGTTATTGTCTGAATTTCAGAGTAAAGCCTCCATTGACAAAGTATCCTGTAATAAGGAGCAAGTATTTGAACCGGGAGAAACAACAGTTTTTGATAAAGGTGGTTTATCAAATGATCGACAAAAAAGCGATAACTCCAGTTCAAAAGGTCACTTCCCTGGGATTTTACAGTCGGTTGTTTCTTGTCCCCAAACCAGGAAAGAAATGGCGACCAGTAATAGATCTGAGTGTGGTAAACAGTTATTTGCATATTCCTACTTTCAAGATGGAAACTGCCGAAAATATTCGAGATTCGCTTCAACAAGGCGAGTGGGTAGCCTCACTCGACCTCACTGATGCATACTTTCACATACCAATACACCCACGGTTTCAAAAATATCTTCGCTTCAATGTAGGCGACAGATCATACCAGTTCACTGCCTTACCCTTCGGAATCGCTACGGCTCCACTCGAGTTCACCGTGGTAGCAAAGTAGGTGAAACTGATGGATCTTGCAGAAGGCATCAGGATTCACCAGTATATAGGCGATTGGCTAATGAGAGCAAAAACAAAACATCAATGTCAAGAGAATACCCACAGGTTGATTCATCTTGTGCAGAGCTTGGGTTGGATCATAAATTTTGAAAAATCAGATTTAATACCAACTCAAGAAATCGAATTTTTGGGTTACAAATTCGACCTCAGGGTAGGGCTAGTCTTTCCAACTCAAAAGAAATCGATCGTCTTCTGGAAAAAACAGTTTCCATGTTGGAATCTCCTCAAACATCTCCAAGGAAGCTCATGTCACTAATTGGAAGCATGGCTTCTATGGAGAAGACAATACCATTGGGTCGTCTACACATGAGACCACTCCAATGGTATCTGAAGACACACTGGAGGTATCCCTAGTCTCTGGATATCCCAGTACCTGTGTCCCAGGTTCTAAAACAGCATCTTCAGTGGTGGACCAATCTTTCGAACTTGAGGATGGGTTCCCCACTTCATCAGAAGGAGCACAATCTCCTTCTATTCACAGATGCTTCCCTAAAAGGCTGGGGTGCTCACTTAAAGCATCACACAGCCAGTGGTCTGTGGAATCAGGTGGAGTCAAGACTTCACATAAACATTCTAGAGCTAAAATCAGTGTTTCTAGGTTTAAAATCATTCGAAAATCAGCTTCTGAATCAAAATCTGCTGATTTCCACAGACAACTCTTCAGTGGTTGCCTATCTGAACAAGCAGGGAGGCACCCACTCTCAAGAAATGTGTGCTCTAATCTGGAGAATCATGGCTTGGACAAATGCCAGGGGAATCCAGATTCGGGCCAAACATATTCCAGGGAATCTCAATGTTCTAGCAGATTCTCTGTCAAGGAAAGACAAGGTGATTTAGACTGAATGGGCGTTGAATCATCAAATGTTCAATCAGATTTGCCATTGCTGGCATCAGCCAATGGTAGATTTGTTTGCAACAAGGTTGAATCACAAGCTTCCAATGTATGTGTCTCCTGTCCCCGACAGTCGGGCTTGGGAAACAGATGCATTGAACATCTCTTGGGAGGGTCTGGACACCAATTTTTTTTGTACAGTGGATCTCATTCCTCAGGTGATTCAAAAGATGACCACCTACAGGTGCAGAGTCATCATGATTGCTCCAGGGTGGCCAGGGATGTCTTGGTTTTGGGATCTGCTGGATCTGTCCACAAAACTCCCTCTAAGACTTTCTTTGTGGGCGAATCTGTTGACCCAACCATTCAGCAACAGACTTCACAACAATCTAGCTTATTTGAATCTTCATGCTTGGCATCTGGAGTCAGGCATGAAGGTTCAAGAGGATTCTCAGAGGAGGTGGCGAAGCGAATTAAGGAGCCTCAGAGACACTCCTCAAGGAGAATCTATGAATCAAGGTGGTCCATATTTGGGAAGTGGTGTGAAGAGAGTCAGGTGGACATCTCAGATCCCACTATTCCAGATATAGCAAATTTCCTCAACTACTTGTTTAAGGAAAAGAATCTCAAGCCATCGACTATTGCTGGTTACAGGACAGCAATTGCTGATGGATTGGGTTTGAAAGGTGAAGATGTGTCAAAAAGTCTTGAATTAAATAGGTTATTGGCAAGCTTTTATAGAGACAAACCAGTAGCTAATAGATCTATACCTCCTTGGGATTTGGCTTCAGATGGGCCTCCTGCAATTAAGCCTGTGGTTATTCCGGCTCTCAAACCTCATTTGGACAGCACTTTGACTCGGGATAGGTCCCTTTGTCCGGTGAGGGCTTTGAAGTACTACTTGGATAGGACAAAGGATTTGAGAAAGAATAAGAATTTTTTGTTTGTAGCTATTAAGGAGGGTTTTTCTAGAGATATTTCAAGAGCAACAATCTCATCGTGGTTGAAACAATACCATTGGGTCGCCTTTTGGCATATGAGAAATCAGACTCCGAGTCTCAACAATTATGTCAAGTAAAAGCACATGATGTTCGTTCTATGGCTGCATATTTGGCTTTTAAAGGAGGAGTCTCCTTAAGTGAGATTCTTGAAGCATGCTTTTGGAAGTCCCACAATACCTTCACCAATTTCTATCTGAAAGACCTCTGTTGGCATAATGGTCAGATCTTGAAATTGGGTCCAATAGTCTCTGCTCAACATGTTATAAACTTATAAGTAGGTGTTATAACTGTTTATTGTTACATGAATTTGAATACGTATATGTATATTCTTTCTTGTTATGGAGAATACTTGGCAATCTGTTTGTATTTTATAGGATAGACGGCATGAATTTGTATAGTGTACAGTTGCCTAGCTTGGACCCGTACTTGGTGTTTATGATGCGTCAGCTGATAGTGGTACCAAGTGAGGTTCGACCTGTTGGATGTTGGTTAGACATTTGTACAGTGGATGTTTTGTTCTTCAATTGCATTTATTTGACTCAGAGCATTGTGAGAGTGTTCAACTGCATACTGCCTTCATTAAAAAGGTATGTTGTTGTGTTGAATGTTGCATGTTGGAATTTATATGTTGTTAGTTTGCATGTAGATTTCACATTTGTTATGTTTGTTTTTAGTCTCTCACATGGTGGTTGTTGGTGTAGGGGAGGTGTAAGTTTTCTAATAAAGAATTTCCCTCCATCCTGCAAGGCTGTATTCAGCTATTGTTAGGAAATGGTAAGGGTATTTCACTATAAAATTGGAAAATTTAATAGTAATATAAACTTTTATTAGAAATACTTACCATTTCCTAACACATGGATTTCCCTCCCGCCTCCCCGCAAGTCATTCTTTTACTTGCAACAAAAATAATGAGGTAAACAATGTGGTCATGTGACCTATTTGGCGGGAGGACGGACTACTGTAACTCAATGGCTTGGTTAAGGTTGTTCTATAACCTTAAAAATCGCATCTCTGCATTGGCCATTGGGTTGGATGGCTCCAACAAATAGCTATTGTTAGGAAATGGTAAGTATTTCTAATAAAAATTTAAATTACTATTAAATTTTCCAAGTTCATTCAATTGACACCCAGGAAAATTCACTTAATTACGGGG
The DNA here is from genome assembly GCA_964017235.1 of Sabellastarte sp. h YS-2021. Classification (NCBI taxonomy): domain Eukaryota; kingdom Metazoa; phylum Annelida; class Polychaeta; order Sabellida; family Sabellidae; genus Sabellastarte; species Sabellastarte sp. h YS-2021. Next base: position 62,610,936 of record OZ024934.1, on the reverse strand, counting down.
AGGCCCCAGATAACATTCTACCATCTGCAAAACACTAGAGAATAGTCATAAAACATTAATATGTTTTTACTTTGGGTGAATACTAACATAACAGTGACTACAGTAGGCAACATATTTTCTTTGATTAGATTTTGTTTAATATCGAGTAAAGTTTCCATCATACATGTCAACCATGGTAATATTAAGCAGAACCTTTACAATGTCATTTGTCGGAGTTGAATCAGTGGAACCAAAATAGTGACACTAGTATTGGCCCTAGCTCTAGTACTGTAACTCTAGTACTGTAACTAAATGTAACTAAATGTAACTAAATGTAACTTTTACAACAGACAAGGCAATAAATCAATCTTTGTTACGTCACAACATGTAAATTTTTGCAGTGGCAAGTGAATGTGAAGATATAAATTGTCTTCTGTTTTGTGCAAAATTAAGGCATTTTCCAAATAACGGTTTGAAGCATTAGACAGCCCCAAAATCTGTCTTTCATCAGCCATGTTACGACAACTTAAGTACAATTTAAGTACTAATTTAAATGGTGTTGGTCTAATATTCACTGGCACCATTGTATAGGTAATCATTGAATGTGAAAAGGGAAGTAGAACATATGCCCATGAATGCCAAGGCAAGCAAGTACCAACCTTATGACAATACATGATGAAATGGGGAAAACTAACATTTGACTTACGATGTAATCTTGGAACAAGGCCTTCACATTATTGGCTCACTGATCATACAATATTTATAAATTCTGTTTTATTGAATAATTTAAAGTCAATTATATTATTCATGCAAGATAACCATATAGAAATAAAAGACAAATTTACCTTTAACTCTTGTATCAGAAATCTACTTATATTTTTGATATTGAGAAATATGATTTATAGCTCACCTACCATGTCTCCTAGGTATTTTACAAATTTGAAGCTTACTTCACAACATTCAGCTTGTCACCTGTAAATTGTCTCATCCTTAATAATTGTTGATCTCTGATTTTTCTTGTTTGATGTTCCTCAGAATCTGTTTAATGTGTCTTGGAATCTGGGGTCCAGTCCATCCATACTTCAAGCCAGTGACTGTCTTGAGATAGAGATTAAATACTAGAGAAATACTATTAGAGTGTTGATTAGTCTGCAAATAGACGCAACAGAAACTGAGCCAACTATATGTCTTGAAAGTGTCATGTATACATACAAATCTTAACTAACTGTATGTAACACGTGTCAACAAAATCCCATGCATTCAGCATCAATTTTTACCATAAATGAGGCAGAAATTAAAACTCATGATTCAAATAATTTTGGCGCATAGTGAATCAGAAGTTAGCATGGAACAGTGTTGTCTAGTGTATTAATCACTGACACTCTCATTATAAATTTGGTATTAAAGTAAAGGGGCATGAATTAGAAAATATATGGTATATGTAATGATCAGTACTTATCTTCATTTATAGGTCACTGTTTAAAATGTATAATGAAAAAGCCATGCATGGGGATTATTAATACAGTTAAACTCCGAAAAAGTGGCCAATACCAGAAAATATTGGAGAGCGAGGCCCGATAGGGCCAAGATTTTCAATATTTTCTGGTCTAAATGGCATTTTCTGGCCTTATGCCACATGCTCCAGAGGGAACTGTATACCATGGGTAACTCCGTCCTCATTAGACCAGGAGATATGTCCCGTCTGCAACCTAATTTGGGAGAGACCAGATGTCAGCAACTGAGGAGCTCTCCCTTTCTTTTCTTCTCTGTTATTCCACTCCCAACTGGTTAAGGATAGGCACCCCCAACAACACTCGGTTCTTCAAGCCCTATCAAAACCAGCCCTTTCGTGGTTCCCACCACAATCAGAAAAGAGGCTCTTACAGGAAATGCCCATATGGGGGACAATCCACCTCAAGCAGTAAACAGTCATTTACCTCAGGCAGGGGAACGCGATCAACAGTGGCAACAAATGTCGATTTTCAACCTCATCGCAGGGGCAGAGGACATGGAAACCCCTCTTCCCTATGACTACCTAACCTCTATTAAACCACTAGTAAGAAGTTGCCTCCATTTGTTCAGGAGATACTGGCTAAAAGAAATGTTCTCAAACAACGCGTTAAATATTTTTGTTCTACCGTTCATCACGAAGCCAAAGTTAGCCAGACTTCCACTGATTCTCTCATGATACAAGGCCCATCAGAAGGAACTAGCTCTGGCCTCTTGTATCCAGCCTCTCTTGAACAAAAAGGCAATCGGAAGGGTGGAAAACACAGTCTCTTGGGTTTTGCAGTTGCCTGTTTCTAGTCCCCAAGCCCTATCAAAAATGGAGGCCAGTCATAGACCGCAGCAGGCTCAATACCTTTCTCCTAGTAGAAAAGTTCAAAATGGAAACACCAGAGTTCATCAGGGCCTGTCCGGTTCCAGGGAAGTGGGTGTCCTCAGTAGAACTCTTGGATGCATATCTCCATATCCCAATCCACCCAATCTCAAGGAAGCACCTTTGGTTCAGTCACAGGTCTCACATTTATCGGTTCACCCCTCTTCCTTTTAGCCTAGCCATGGCCCCTCAGACCTATACAATGATAGTAAACGAGTTGAAGCTCATGGCCCTCCAGAGGGATCAGAGTCAACAAAAGTTGGACGACTGGCTTATCAGGCACCAATCTCAGGAAGAGACACAGCTGAACACAGTTTGTGGTGTACCTCAGTCAGTCTTTAGATTGGATAATCAACCAGGAGAAGTCTGAACTCATACCCACTCAGGTGTTTTTATTTGTGGGCTACGAATACCGTCTAGTTTTCACCCTTGTAAAACCCACAACAGACACATGGCTCAAACTTCAGGACTTGATCCAAAAGATAAAGCCAAAGCCTGCTTTGACTGCAAGATGTTTGATGTCGCTAATTGCTCGCCTCAACGGAGAAGATAGTCCCAGAGGGTCGCCTTCACATGAGACCCTTTCAATGGCTTCTCAAGGAGCAATAGAGATTTCCCCAGTCACTGGACACCCTCCTGCCTTGGTCAGAAACCATTTCAGTTCACCTAGAATGGTGCCGAAACCCTGTCAACATACTGAAGGGCTGAGACCTTCATCCCAAAGACCACAATATCCTAATCTTTACGGACGTCTCAAATGTTCTAGAACTTAAGGCTGTTCTGCTGGCCCAGAGAGGGTTCAAGGACCAGTGTCAGAATCAGACTGTATTGTTAATGACAGACAACAGCGGTAGCTTACATAAACAAACAAGGTTATATTACATTAATGGTTATAAGATGTACATTGTTTATACTTTAGGTCCAACTGGGCTTCACATCTCTCAAAGCTCTGACCTTAACAGGTTACTGTCCAGCTTTCTCAGGGATCAACCTAAGAGTTCCATAAACTTACCAAAGTGAAACTTACCCTTGTCCTTAATGAGCTCACAAAAGCACCCTTTGAGCCCATGAAAGACACAGACCTCAAACATCTTACCCTTAAACTTAAGTCCATGTCTGGGTTGCAAACACAGTTCAAAGAAGACAGGACCTTGTGTCCGGTACTAGCTTCAGCTACTATCTGGATTGTACCAAAGACCTGAGAGGGTCTCGACCCCTACTCTTTATCTCCTTAAAGAAATGACATCTCTCAAACATCAGACCCACTACTCTCTCTTCTCGGTTAAACAAATTTTCCTGCTATATTACAAACAAGCAGATCAACAATCCTTGGACTTAGTCCAAGTTAAAGCTCATGATATTAGGGCCTTTCTTGCCTCAAAGATCTTTTTGCGGTGGGGTTTCGGTGGATCAAATCATGCAAGCTTGTCACTGGAAGGCGCACAATACTTTCACAAATTTTTACCTAAAAACCTGGTATAAGCAAAACTTCCAACTTGAAGAAGGAAGTCTCGCAATATCTCATTATCCGGGTCACCTCAATGTTGAAGGCATCAGACCAGTATTGCGTCCATTTTTCTTGGTGTTGGCCATGATGCCGCGGCCATCCAAGATAGCATTTAGTTCCACATTGTAAGCTTGTTGCTTATAAAAGCTACATTTAAGTAATTAAAATTTTCAATAATCAGATATATATGCCATTTGAAGAGTATTTTGTTTGAAATTTATTTCTTGTGTGCTATAAACTACCATGACTTCTGGACAGAAGAAAGGGTTGTGTGGCCACATTTTGACCATTTTTGACTCTCGCCAGAAGTGTGCACTTTGTTGTGAGAAAGTTTTGGGATTCGACCCTGTGTGTTAGTTCAGGTCTGTATATGCTTTGTTCAGCCCTGACCAAGTACAACAACTCAGTGTACCAGCATACAAGAATCAAAAAGATAAAAAGAACTGTTATCACTTCAGCTATAATGAGGTCTCCGGGTTAATTGACCCTGGACTAAACCTATGGGTTTTCTTTATGCTACCAGGCAGGGTCTTATGCATACTCCAGCACCAGTTCTACCAGTCAGTTCAGCCGGACTGGTTGACCACCAGGAACCTGTCTTTTTGACTCCAGTGGGGAGTGCTGCCAGTTCAGTTAGCCACCAACAAACAACCTCCAGAACAGACCTTTGTGCCCTTCCCTGCTGGTTATCAACCTCAGGTTGCCAGTTCTGCTTCAACCACCCAGACACAGCAACCTTCTCAAAAGCCTTCTAAGCAGGCTCAGCACCCTACTCTGGTCTTATCTACTGGCCCTTCTGATGCACCACCTCTCAGGGCTAGCAGTTAGGATGCCGCTCCTCAGGCCACAGGGTACCAAGTGGTCATTTATCCTGGATCATGAATATGTCTGCCTCTCACACTAAGATAAACCGTGGACCGGCAGCAGCCTACCGGGAAAGTCTCTGTAGCTGTGCCAGCTGATGACTGGTTCTGCTCTAAATTTAAACAAATAAATCTTCATCAGGGCCATGTGTGTAGAGCTGGGGACTGCAACTGGCTTCAAACAGACCAGTTTGTGAAGCCTCCAAAATCTTAGGCTGGATGGTGCATCATGCATCCAGGCCAGGACCCTTCAGTCACTCAACCATGAACGTTGGTCAACAAATGGTCTGGTGATGCCTCCCTGCTAAACAGTGCCTTTACTAGAATTTCCATGCCCCTGGCAGGTATACCTCCAACTTCCAGACCTATCTCCCAGGAAACCATGTGCAAGTGGGAGAAATCTATCAAGGAATCCACAGTCATATGCAACCAGGATGCATCCTTATACAGGTGTGTGAATAAGGTCCAGAATGAAATGCAGGACAACCTGAGACTCTTATTTGGTGAAACAGGAAAAGGTAAATCCCCACATAAGGGTGAAAAGGTTTTCAATGAACTGAAAGACTTGACCTCCTTTCAGCAGAATGTTAATTTTGTACTAGGGAAGTCCATGCAACACATGGCTGACACCCTCTTTGTGCAGGCTGCCAAGATGACTCTCTTGCGTTATGACTCATACCTGGAATACCTCAAGCTCGGAGAAGAGCTGGATACTCTGTGGTCACTTAGGAACAGTCCCCTTCACCACTCAGCTCTCTTCTCAGATGTAGTTATCACCAAGATTGACAAAGTCATCACTAAATCTGAAACTGTCGGACTTTCCCACCTTTATGAAAGGCAGGACAATCATCCAGATATCAAATCTGACAAGCCAGCCTAGACGAACATAGGTTCACGTGGCCAGGGAAAGAAGTTCAAGGGCAAGGTATCTCACTTTTCTTCATGATCTGCCAAGGATCAGTCGCAGTATAAATGACATTTATTGTGTAAATGTGACTGACCGGGAGCAAAGAGACTGTAAATGTGTGTCAGTATCCAGAGACTTTAAAGTTGAACAGACAGACAGTAAAATGTTGTAGTTTCAAACAGACTTTAAATGTAAACTCACATGTTGCAGCTCATGCACATATTATAAAAGGCCAGCCGCAAAAGAAAGGCGCAAGTCCCGTCATTGTTCATTATCAGAGATTAAAATATGTGAAAGACGTTTCCTTTGTAGATCAGTTGAGTTCTGTCCAGCCTGTAATAAATGTCCAAACTCCTGTTCAAGATCTACCTGTCGGGGCAAGACTACACCAGTTTTGGGAAACTTGGGGCCAGTCCAAAGGTCATAAGAATCCTCAAAGAAGGCTACACTCTCCCCTTCAGGACGCGGCCAAATCTGACAAGGTCACCGACTGGTTGAAAATCAGAAATCTCTTGGGTTTTTCAACTGACTTTCCATGGTCCCAAAACCAAAAAAACCGGTGGACACCCATCTTAGACCTCAGTAATCTAAACCAATTCCTCAAGATGGAGAAATTCAAATGGAGACACCAGAAACAATAATGACCTTCCAGACTGGGGAGTGGGTCACGTCCATAGATTTCAAAGACGCCTATTCCATATACCCATTCAAAAGAAGTCCAGGAAGTACCTGCGTTTTTACGTCCAGGGTCAAATCTACCAATTCAAAGCACTACCATTTGGTCTGTCCACAGCACCCATGGAGTTTACGGTAGTGGCGAAGGAGGTCAAACTGATGGCCTTGCACAACGGTACTAGGTACTGAATGGTTGGTCAAAGCCAGATCCCGACAAACCTGTCTCCAGGATACACAGATTCTAGTAGCTCTTTATTAAGAGTTATGTTGGTTGATCAACATGGAGAAATCAGAACTGGGCCCCAAACAAGACTTCAACTTTATCGGTTAGCTCGACCTGAAAGAGGACAAGGTTAGACCCACTCTGCATTGTTGGCAAACCTTAACTGTAAAAATACAAGATCTGATGGAGGACCGACCTGTCCTGTCCGGCAGCTGATGTCCCTCCTAGGGCTGTTGGCAGCCACAGAAAGCAAGTCCACTTAGGTCAACTCCATATGAGCCCCATACAGTGGCACTCGAAAAACAATGGGAGGGTACCAGAATCACTAGAAAAGGTGATCCCTATTCCCAGGTCGCTCCACCCCCATTTAAAATAGTGGCTGGAGGAAGACAATGTGCTTCAAGGTCAACCATTACACCCACTAAAAATGCTCTGCAAATCTTTACAGACGCATCCAAAAAAGGGTGGGGTACTCACTGAAGGTAACACACTGCAAGGGGAACCTGGTCCCTTCCAGAAAGTACGTTCCACATAAACTATCTGGAACTAAAGACGGTCTTTCAGTCCATAAAAGAGTTCCAAGACCTCTGCTTGAACAACATAGTTCTCATTGCTACAGACAACACCACAGTGGTTGCCTACATAAACAAGGAGAGGGGATGAAGTCGGGCCCTCTGTGTGCCCTGCTGTGGGGTATCCTGACCTGGTGCTCCAGAAAACAGGTGACTCTCAAAGCCGGACACATACCAGGCCGGCTGAATGTGGTAGCAGACGAGCTATCCAGGCTAGGCTAGACCATCCATACAGACTGGTCTCACCTTCCAGAGGTCTTCCAATCAATATGCAACAGGTGGCATCCCTGGTGGCATACCTTTCCCTGGTGCTGCACCAGCTCACAAAGGCTCCCTTTGAATCCATAAGAGAGGCATCCTTGAAGCATCTGACATTCAAGACTGTCTTTCTCTTAGCTTTGGGAGTGAGATCCATGCTTGGCAAAACAAGAACATCAGACACCAGTCTGACTGGTCAAAGGTGCCTTGTACCCCTCACCCAGCTTTCTTTCCAAGAACCAGCTGGCCAAAGAAAGTCCAAACAGTGTGACCCCAGTGGTTATACCAGCCCTGGCCCAAACTCTGGATAAGTCACTTACGGCTGGTGGGTCCCTTTGTCTAGTCAGAGCCCTGCGCTACTATTTGGATAGGACCTCAGGCGGAACAAGGAGCTGGTCTTTATCTTCCCTTCCACTATCTCCTCCTGGATCAAGCAAACAGTGATCCTATGCTATAAGCTCTCTGATCAGGAGGGCCTCACTCTACATTAGGTTAAAGCCCATGATGTGAGGGCATTTTTTCTTAGAACAACTTTTATCAGTCTACCATTGAAAGTCAAATAACACCTTCACACAATTCTATTTGAAGGATGTGGCCTGGGCTGATTCAGAGCTCTTCCACCTGGGTCGATTAGTGGCTGCTCAGCAGACACACCAATAGCCTGGTTATATTGGAGATAGAAAAAAAAAATGGTCAATCAGTTTGTTAATTCCTTCTATGAGGACCTCTACTGGGACTGATCTCATACCTCTCTTCCCCTACCTCAGAGTAGGTCAGTTAAAAAAAGAAGTGAGGGAGCAACGGCGGTATGCTGCCGGCAACCTGTGGGACAACTGGAGTTCTGTTTAAGGCCTTTATTGCTTCAGTTTTCAGTTCACTTGCAGTCCCTAGTAACCGACCCCACTTACCAAGCAGTAGTTATTCTAGCAAATTGTCCATTAGGTAAGATCTATTAAAATTAAAATGTAATAAGTAAATTAAATTTTTTAATACATTACCTAATGGACAGATCCCTCAAAACCGACCCCGCTGTCAGCTTAGTTGGGGTCTAAATACTTTTAGACAGTGAAAAAGATCCTATGACGTCATGCCATCTAGACAAGAGGGAAGTACGACACACCATCTGGTGAATGCATACTGCGAAGCCGGTCCTGTCAGTGGATAACACAGGACATCTTTTTCTGACGTTTGGCAGGGTCTGTCTTGCCGACTGGTATAGCAAATTATCCATTAGGTAAAGTATTAAGTTATAAAAATTTAATTTACTTATTGAATTTGCAATTTCATTGCGTTAATACATCTTACCTACCAGACGATAGCTATATGCCGGCGCGAGCCGGTCCCGCCAAACGAAAGAAAAAGACGTCCTGGGTTTCACCCCCGGCAGGACCGGTACACTACACTCCACTCGCCAGGTGGCCTAGTTCCTGCCTCACTCGCCAGAGGGACGTGACGTCATAGCATCTTTTTCGTTTGGCGCGATCTTCAAAGTTTGAATTTTGGAAACTGTTTTTATTTTGAGGATTTCTTAAGTTGTATATTGTGTTAAGTGCTACGATTTGTCAGTTAGTTGGATAAACTACCATGGCATCTCCAGGACAAAGAAAAGGAGCCTGCGGGCACATCATGGCTAATTTTGACCCTCATTCTCGCTGTGCCAGATGCAGAGACAAAGGTTTGGGCCAAGACCCGTGCGTTTTAAAGTTGCAGTGTGAATTGTGTGACAATTTAACCCCTGAGCAATTGCTCCAACTTTCAACCCCTACGTACAAGCTGCGGAAGGAGAAATCTAAAAGCAAAGAAGCTCTTGTGGATCCATCCACTGTAACTATAGTGTCGCAGGTGGAATCTCAGGAAGTTGCTTCAACTTCTCCACCCCATGTTGCTGAGCAAGATCTCTCTTTACCTCCACCTATGTTCCGCCAAGAGTTGAAAGAGTTGGACGAAAAGTGGTCAGTACGTATGGCCCATCTGGAAGCACTCATTACATTGGGGCAGCGTCCTTCACCTCAACCTTCATTCTCACCAGTCAAAGCACCGGTATCACATCAAGCTCCGGCTGGAGCTCTCTCTCAGGCACCTTTTCTCTTATCATCTGTCCCTTCCGGCCAAGCCGATCCGGCTTCTGGCCCGGATAGGATTAAACCTAGTGCCACTGTAACTACCAGCTCAATAGCTATGACGTCTCCTCTAGAAGGCCTTTATACTGAACAGGACCCGGAACCGGTATTCTCTCAACAGAGCTCTTCCGGCCCGGTGGCCTCTGCTTTTCCTCAACCTCCCCCGCAATCCAACTTGTTCAGGTCAGCTCCGGAACACTTTGAGGAAGGTGAGGTATCTGACCAAGAAGACGTCACTGACCAACCTGATCAGGAATCTCCGGACTTGGATAAAACATTGAGCGAAGACCAAAACTACAGAGAAACTGTTAGGGGAGTACGTGCCTTCATGGGCTGGTCACATATCCCAGATCTCGAATATACACCAAGTTCCAGGTCAGACAATCCCTGGATTGGCCACCGGGCACAACCTGTAGGCAAGGTTTCTATTGACTTACCACCAGAGGACTGGCTTTGTAAAAAACTTGAAAATCTAAACCTCGTCCTCATAGAAGGGTACCCTTCCAAGTCTGCGGAGCCGGGTGGACTTGATGTTGATCAGTATCTCCGCCCTCCCAAGTCTCAGGCAAGGTGGTACGGGATCCATCCCGCTGAAAATAAAGACATCACTAGGCCGGGCAAATATGTAACAACTTGGCCCAATGACGCCGCAAAATTGAATAGTGCCTTTGCCAGAATTGGTAAACCTTCTCTTGCTTCATCTCAACCCACCTCCCGCCCTATTGCTCAGGATACGCTCCGGAAATGGGAAAAAGCAGCAAAAGAGACCAGTTATGTTTGTAACCAGTCAGCTGGTTTCAATAGGTGCATTACAAAGATACAAGATTCTGTACAAGAACAATTACAAATTCTTCAGGCAGAGTTGGGAAAAGGAAAATCTTCCGCGAAAGCTCAGGGTGCACTTGATGAGTTACATTTCCTGTCTGCATTCAATCAAAATGTGAGTTTCGCAGTCGGCAAATCCCTCCAACACCTCTCCGATTTTACTTTTATACAAATGGCTAATTTAACTCTGGTCAGGAGGGATTCTTATCTTGAACACCTGAAAGCTGGCGTCAAGCCAGATACCTTTTCCGCACTCAGAAATTGTCCTCTACAAACCAAGGCTTTGTTTCCGGACGACATTATCCGGAGGGCGGAAGATGAAATAGCAGCATTTGAGTCACACAAGCGTACCAACCAGCCCGGTCCGGGCCGTGGTGGGTTCGCCGGTGCTCAAAAGAAACAACACCGCTACCAGCCATATTCAACATGGAAACAGGAAGATTCCGGAAACTCAGGGGCTCCCGGCAAAGAGATGCCTGCATGGAAGGCCTTTGGCAATCGCGGGAGAGCCCGTGGCAGAGGCAGGGGAGGTCAACCCGGTCGCGGTTCGCGCCCTGCCAAGGAAGCTAAGGCGTATAAATGACAATCACTGCAAAGTTTCTCCGGAAGTAACATCCTGTCCGGAGTTTGGTGTTGTAAATGTAACAAAGACAGATCTTCCTGTGCTTGTGAAAGACTCTGTAAATTGTCACAATGTTGCTCATCATGTACTTTCTGTAAAAAACATCAGGCAGCCGCAAAAGAAAGGCATAAGTCCAATCTTAAACTCACAAAATACAATAAAGTATGTGAAAAATGCTTCTTTTGTAAATCACTGTGTTTTTGCCCCAAGTGTGTCAAATGTCCTCAGTGTTGCAAATGTTCAATCAGTGGGGGGACGCCTACAAAATTTTTGGAAAATATGGGCTCTCAAGGGTGCAAACCCAAAAGTAGTATCCATATTGAAAGAGGGCTATGTGCTTCCCTTCAAAGTCAGACCTCCCTTAATAAGGGAACCCCTGATAGTAAGCGGCTATGCAAACCCCACCAGAGACTCCCACTTACAAGAAGCTGTACAAGCTCTGATCAAGAAAAAGGCAGTAGAGAGGGTCAGGGTTCGAACCTCACTAGCCTTTTTCAACAGATTGTTCATTGTCCCAAAGCCGAACCAAAAGTGGCGGCCAATCTTGGATCTCAGTACTCTAAATCAGTTTTTATGCGTAAAAACATTCAAAATGGAGACTCCAGAGACAATCCGGACCTCTCTACAACAAGGGGAGTGGGTGTCATCGCTAGACTTCAGCGACGCCTACTTCCACATTCCAATTCACTTCACATCCCGAAAATTCCTCAGGTTCCACTTCCAGAACCAGTCGTACCAGTTTCGGGCTCTTCCCTTTGGCCTGTCAACAGCTCCCATGGAGTTCACTGCTGTGGTCAAAGAGGTCAAGTTAATGGCTCAGTCACAGGGTATAAGAATCCACCAGTACCTAGACGACTGGTTGATTCGAGCCCCTACCGAAGATTCTTGCCACCAGGGAACCCAGTCCCTCCTAGCCCTTTGCCAGGAGTTGGGCTGGATGGTAAACATGCAAAAATCAGAACTGGAACCCCAACAAGTCTTCGATTTTGTAGGCTACCAGTACGACCTACTCAACGGATTGGTCAGACCTACTCAAAACCGTTGGGAAGCCCTTCAACAAAAAGTAACAGGGCTATTACAGAACAGATCTTGCTGAGTGAGAACCTTCATGTCTCTTATAGGTCTACTCACTGCGACAGAGAAACAGGTGCCCCTAGGCAGACTGCACATGAGACCTATTCAGTGGCACCTCAAGAAACACTGGAGAGTCCCGGAATCTCTGGAAAAGGAGATCCCAATTCCGAGGTCTCTCCATCAGCACCTGCAGTGGTGGACCCAGGAGAAAAATGTCCTAAAGGGTCAACCCTTACACCCCCTACGACACGCAGTGCAAATCTTTACAGACGCCTCAAAAGAAGGCTGGGGTGCTCACTTAGGCGACTTCACAGCAAGCGGTACTTGGTCAGTGCCCGAAAGCAAGTTGCACATAAACTTCTTAGAACTAAAAGCCATGTTGTTAGCACTAAAAAGATTCCAACAATTAGTGCAAGGAAAGGTCGTCCTGATTGCCACAGACAACACTACAGTTGTGGCATACATCAACAAGGAGGGAGGTATGAGGTCAGGTTCACTCTGTGCCCTTCTTTGGCGGCTCCTATGTTGGTGCAATCTCAGACAAATAGTACTGAAGGCCAGACACATTCCGGGCCATCTGAATGTAATTGCAGACAAGTTGTCTCGCCAGGGACAGGTCATTCAGACAGAGTGGTCCCTCCATCAGGAGATCTTCGACCTCCTTTGTCGAACTTGGCATTATCCCCAAGTGGACATGTTTGCAACAAGGTACAACTGCAAGCTAGTCCAATTTGTGTCCCCAATTCCAGACCCAAAGGCCTGGTCAGTGGACGCTCTGACAATGTCCTGGGAAGGCCTGGACATGTACCTTTTCCCTCCAGCGTCTCTGATGGGGAAGGTGGTCAGCAAGCTGTCAGATCACTGGTATCATAGAGCAATCCTGATTGCTCCGGGATGGCCCAACATGCCTTGGTTTTGGGACCTAGTGGAGCTGTCGGCGATGGTTCCTCTTTGTCTTCCACACCATCCAGATCTAGTGACCCAACCTTTCAACAAGGCACGTCACAGGGATCTGGCAAGCCTAAATCTCCATGCCTGGCTCCTAGAGCCCAGACAATCAGGGAGCAAGGGTTCTCTAGCCCAGTGGCGTCAAGAATTGAGGCGCCTCAAAGACGTTCAACCAGAGCAGTCTACGAAGCGAAGTGGGCCCTTTTTGTTAGATGGTGCGAAACAAGTCAGGTGGACTTCAGGAACCCATCTATAAAACAAATAGCAGATTTCCTCCTGCATCTTTTCCAGGAGAAGAATCTCCAGCCCAGCACTATTGATGGTTACAGGTCAGCCATTGCAGACAAACTGGGAAATACCTCGGTTAATGTCGGCAAGGATGACAATTTGACTAGACTGTTAGACAGTTTTCACAGAGATAGACCCAAAGGGCGCCGGGGGATTCCTGCTTGGAACCTCTCCCTGGTTTTACACCAGCTTACAAAAGCGCCTTTTGAACCACTCAGAAAGGCTTCTCTGAAGCACCTTACTTTCAAAACTGTTTTTCTCCTAGCCCTGGCTTCAGGAAAACGCAGGAGTGAGATTCACGCTTGGTTAAACAAAAATATCAGACACCAAGCTGATTGGTCCAAAGTTTCCCTCTACCCTTCACCAAGCTTCTTGGCGAAAAATCACTTGGCAAAAGAGGGACCAGAGTGCGTGGCCCCTGTGGTCATCCCGGCATTAGCCCCCACTCTGGATAAGTCTTTAAAGGAAGACAGATCCCTTTGCCCCGTTCGGGCTCTTCACTACTACCTGGACAAAACGCAGGACCTAAGAACGGGAAAGGAGTTAGTTTTTGTTTCATTCAAACAAGGTTTTAACAAGGACATCTCTCCTGCCACTATCTCGTCCTGGATCAAACAAACAGTAGTGTTGTGTTATGATCTCTCTGACCAAGATTCCTTGACCTTACATCAGGTTAAGGCCCATGATGTTAGGGCCTTTGCGGCCTCCAAAGCCTTTCAAGGTGGCATATCTCTGGACCAGATTCTAGCAGCATGCCACTGGAAGTCCCACAACACCTTTACACAGTTTTACCTTAAGGATGTTGCCTGGGCAGATAAGGAGCTTTTTCACTTGGGTCCTGTGGTGGCTGCCCAGCAGATCCACCACTAGTCCCCTAAGCTTCTTTGTATATAATTATATATAGTGTACATACTAGTTAGTTTTAGGTGTAGGCTCACTTTTAGCCTAGGCCTTGGCTTCTCAAAGTCTTTTACTTCAGAATAATCCTCTGGGTATAGGACTTTCCCTACTCTTCCAGGTTAACCGTGGGAATCATTGACTTGAACTCTTACTCTCTTCCTCCCCTCAGAGCAGTCAAAAAGGGGGGGGGGGGGGGGGGGTGCAGGTGGGTCTAGTTACCCTTGAGACTAACATGTCTCCTCAAAGGACTAGAACCTCACACCTAGGTATAATATAAGAGTTCTCTCCAATCCTCAGAAGGCTGCCCTCCTTCCACTGGGTAGTTATTCTAGCTATCGTCTGGTAGGTAAGATGTATTAACGCAATGAAATTGCAAATTTTAATTAGTAAATTAAATTTTTATTAGTTAATACCTTACCTACCAGACGGGAAATTCCCACCCAGCCTTCCCCGCTTTCAACCTTACAATTCAACCTTAGGGACGAAAAAGATGCTATGACGTCACGTCCCTCTGGCGAGTGAGGCAGGAACTAGGCCACCTGGCGAGTGGAGTGTAGTGTACCGGTCCTGCCGGGGGTGAAACCCAGGACGTCTTTTTCTTTCGTTTGGCGGGACCGGCTGGCGCCGGCATATAGCTATCGTCTGGTAGGTAAGGTATTAACTAATAAAAATTTAATTTACTAATTAAAATTTGCAAATTTACAGTATTTCACTAAAATACCAACCTACTATCTCTGTACCTACAAGGTGGTACCAGTTTTAGAGGTCTGCCTCAATAGCTAAGTGAGTACTAGCTAACCCAGAACCAGATTGGTTTGGCCAGCATTCTATCCTCTTTCTCGGGAGACTACCGGAAAATTGGAGAAATCAGCATGTGAAACCGCCTCCATTTGTAACCAAGTGGCAGGTTTCAACTGTTGGGTCATAAAACTCCAGGAAGTAATCCAGGATAATGTTAAGATTTTACAAAAAGAACTTGCCAGAGGAAAGGGCTCTCAAGCAGCAAAAAAGACAATCAGTGAATTGAGAGACCTCACAGCCTTCAATGAGTACCTTTCTGTACCTCTCTGAAAGGCTGTGTAGGATGCGACTGATTCCATCTTTCTTTTCATGGGGAACCTAACTCTGATGAGGCAGGACACATATTTAGACCATCTAAATGCTAGTGTAAAACAGGACAGTCAGTGTGCCCTTATAAAATCCCCTTTGGACATTATGATCTTCTTTGGAGAGCTAGGGAAGCCAACAGGTGGACCACCCAACTGGCTCAGATTCTGGTTGGTTTCACTGGAAAGAAGGGCAACAGATACCAGTCTAACCCCTCAAGTTCCTCAGGTTCTTGGAAGCAGGACAAATCCAGATCTCCTCCTTCATCTACTGAATCCCCAGCAGATACCAGGCTCAATCCTTCAGCTCCTCTGAAGCTGGACAAATCCGAATCTCATTCTTCTTCTAACAACTCCATAGCATATGAGTGATGTTAAGGTTTCTCCAGTTATGATGTAACTGGAGTTTCCGATGAAGACATACAAAATCCCTATCCCAAGATCTCACCTTAGGTGTCTGAATTGGTGGCTGGAGGAAGCAAATGTTCTTGGCCAAGCTCTATATCCCTTCAAACATGCGGAGCAGATCTTTACAGAAGCATGCATCAAGCAAATATTGGGTTTTTCACTTAGAGGATTGTACTGCAAGAGTTGAGGCTCCTCAGAGACACTCAACCAGAAGTGTCTGTGAGTCCAAGTTTTCCATGTTTGTCAAATGGTGCGACTCAAGTCAGATGGACTTCAGGTTACCCTCTAAAAAGCAGATTGAAGATTTTCACTTTTGTTTTGTTTCAGGAGAAACATATACAGTCTATCACCATTGAAGGCTATTGAATAGCTATAGGGTACAAAAATTAGAAACAGCAGGGTTAATATTAGCAAGGATGAAAACTTAAACAGGTTGTTGGACAGTTTTTTGTGTCCCCAGCATTTTTGCTACGTCCGGGACTGCTTCGTCATCTCATTTTGTGGTGCTGTTGTCTGTCGTTGTCATCAGCATCTTGTCGTCATCACACTTTGTATTCCAGACAGTATATCAAAAATGGCTTGTCAGATTTAATTCAAATTTGGCATGTGGATGTAACTGCTCCTCAGGGTGTGCTGTATAGTTTGGTGACCTTAAACTCTCACTAGTAGTGAGATACTTATATTGAGTTTAATTTTTATGTCAGCTGACTTGTCAGTCAGCTGACATTATGTCGTCACTCTGCGGCGTGGGCGTACGCGTCCGCGTGAACAACTTCTCCTCCAAAACTACAAGGCCTAGAGACGTGCTGTTTTTTTTAAAAGATACCTTATCTATCGAGGATGAAAAATTGTTCAAGGCATGCAAATCTGTCTGTTCGTCTGTTTGCTAGAGACATTACAAGGGGGGTACCCCCACCAAAAGTGTGAAAATTTCAACACTTAATCACAATTTTCTCAGTGACTATTGCAGGGATTTCTCACATATCTTGCATATATGTACTAGGCCACAGGTAGATTCTCTTGTGTGAGTATGAGACCTGGATCTGTCTTACTTTTTTTTTAATAAATTTTTTTAATAATTTTTAATGCATTAAAATTCATGAAATCATGCACAAAATCATTTATAACTTGAAAAGTGTTGCATTTAGAGCATTTTGTTAAAATATGTTATTCAGCTACTTTTTTCATAGCTACAATATGGTGAGTAAGTTGGGTGCCTGTCTCAATAGCTAAGTGAGTAATAGCTACTTTTGGGCTTTTCAGTAACTTCCATCATGAGTAAAATCACTTGTAACTTAAAAACTATTGCATTTAGAGAATTTCGTATAAATATGTTATTCAGCTACTTTTGGGTCAGCTATAACATAGTAAAATTTTAGACCTGTAGCTCATGGCATAGCTGAGTAATAGCTACTTTTAGGTTATCACTGTTGAGTAAATCTCTTATAACTTCAAAACTATTGCATTTAGAGAATTTCGTATAAATATGTTATTCAGCTACTTTCGGGTCAGCTATAGCATAGTAAAATTTCGGACCTGTAGCTCATGGCATAGCTGAGTAATAGCTACTTTTAGGTTATCACTGTTGAGTAAATCGCTTATAACTTGGAAACTATTGCATTTACAGTATTTTGTTTCAATATGTTATTCACCTATTTTGGGATCAGCTATAACATAGTGAAGTTTCAGATCTGTGGCTCATTGCATAGCTGAGTAATAGCTTCTTTGAAGTTCTCACTATTGAGTAAATCACTTGTAACTTAAAACCTATTGCATTTAGAGAATTTCGTATAAATATGTTATTCAGCTACTTTTGGGCCAGCTATAACATAGTGAAATTTCAGATCTGCAGGTCATGGCATAGCTGAGTAATAGCTACTTTAAAGTTCTCACTATTGAGTAAATCAGTTGTAATTGGAAAACTATTGCATTTAGAGTATTTCGTATAAATATGTTATTCAGCTACTTTTGGGTCAGCTATAACATAGTAGAATTTCAGACCTGTAGCTCATGGCATAGCTGAGTAATAGCTACTTTTAGGTCATCACTATTGAGTAAATCAGTTGTAACTTGAAAACTATTGCATTTACAGTATTTTGCTTAAATATGTTGTTCACCTACTTTTGGGTCAGCTATAACAGAGCAAAAATTCAGACCTGTAGCTCATTGCATAGCTGAGTAATAACTACTTTGAGGTTCTCACTATTGAGTAAATCAGTTGTAATTGCAAAACTATTGCATTTAGAGAATTTAGTATAAATATGTTATTCAGCTACTTTTGGGCCAGCTATAACATAGTGAAATTTCAGATCTGTAGGTCATGGCACAGCTGAGTAATAGCTACTTTGAAGTTCTCACTATTGAGTAAATCAGTTGTAATTGGAAAACTATTGCATTTACAGAATTTCGTATAAATATGTTATTCAGCTACTTTTGGGTCAGCTATAACATAGTAAAATTTCAGACCTGTAGCTCATGGCATAGCTGAGTAATAGCTACTTTTAGGTCATCACTATTGAGTAAATCAGTTGTAACTTGAAAACTATTGCATGTACAGTATTTTGCTTAAATTTGTTGTTCACCTACTTTTGGGTCAACTATAACATAGTAAAATTTCAGACCTGTAGCTCATGGCATAGCTGAGTAATAGCTACTTTGAGGTTATCACTGTTGAGTAAATCGCTTATAACTTGGAAATTATTGCATTTAGAGTATTTTGTTTCAATATGTTATTCACCTATTTTGGGGTCAGCTATAACATAGTGAAGTTCCAGACCTGTGACTCATTGCATAGCTGAGTAATAGCTACTTTGAAGTTCTCAATGTTGAGCAAATCACTTATAATTTGAAAACTATTGCATTTAGAGAATTTAGTATAAATATGTTATTCAGCTACTTTTGGGTCAGCTATAACATAGTAAAATTTCAGACCTGTAGCTCGTGGCATAGCTGAGTAATAGCTACTTTTAGGTTATCACTGTTGAGTAAATCACTTATAACTTGGAAACTATTGCATTTAGAGTATTTTGTTGCAATATGTTATTCACCTATTTTGGGGTCAGCTATAACATAGTGAAGTTCCAAACCTGTGGCTCATTGCATAGCTGAGTAATAGCTACTTTGAAGTTCTCACTGTTGAGTAAATCAGTTGTAATTGGAAAACTATTGCCTTTACAGAAATTGGTGCAAATATGTTATTCAGCTACTTTTGGGTCAGCTATAACATAGTGAAATTACAGACCTGTAGCTCATGGCACAACTGAGCAATAGCTATTCTCAGGCACTGACTGTTGAGTAAATCGGCTATAACTTGAAAAATATTGCATTTGGAGTATTTTGTTAAAATATATTGTTCACCTACTTTTGGGTTAGCTATAACATAGTGAAATTACAGACCTATAGCTCGTGGCATAGCGGAGCAATAGCTATTTTCAGGTTCTCACTATTGAGTAAATCAGTTGTAACTTGAAAACTATTGCATTTACAGTATTTTGCTTAAATATGTTGTTCACCTACTTTTAGGTCAGCTATAACAGAGCAAAAATTCAGACATGTAGCTCATTGCATAGCTGAGTAATAGTTACTTTGAGGTTCTCACTCTTGAGTAAATCAGTAGTAACTTGAAAACTATTACATTTAGAGTATTTTGTTAAATATGTTATTCACAGACGTTTTGGTCAGCTATAACATAGTGAAATTGCAGACCTCTATGTCATGGCATAGCTGAGCAATAGCTTCTTTCAGGTTCTCACTGTTGAGTAAATCATTGTATCCAACCTGTAGGAAATCATGGGCTGGGAATCTGTTAATATGGTCCGATTTGACCTTGGAACCCTCCTTCAAGGTCAAATGAGGATAGCCAAACATAAAAGTGCTTATAACTCGCTTATTATTGGTCCTAGAGGTTTGGAATGAAAACCAACCTATAGAAACTCATGAGCTGGGAATTTTTTGGTCTGGTCGGATTTCACCTTGGACCCCTCCTTCAAGGTCAAATGAGGATAGCCAAACTTAAAAGTGCTTATAACTCGCGTATTATTGGTCTTGGAGGTTTGGGATGGTAAACCAACATATAGGAAATCATGGGCTGGGATTCTTTTGGTGTGGTCAGATTTGACCTGGGACCCCTCCTTCAAGGTCAATTGAGGATAGCCAAACTTACAATTGCTTATAACTCACTTATTATTGGTCCTACAGGTTTGGGATGGTAAACAAGCTACAGGAAATCATGGGCTGGGAATTTTTTTGTGTGGTCGGATTTGACCTTGGACCCCTCCGTCAAGGTCAAACAAGGATAGCCAAACTTAAAAAGTGCCTATGACTCACTTATTATTGGTCCGAGAGGTTTGGGATGGTAAACCATCCTAAATTCTTTGGCTGGGAATCTTTTGGTATGGTCAGATTTGACCTTTGGACCCCTTCTTCATGGTAGAATGAGGATATTGCATTTATAGTATTTCTTTAAATATTTTAACCTACTTTTTACACTTAAACAATTACCTTGTTACTTTATTTCATAATACCATTTGCAGGGCACAACTTTTTTGTCCTTTTTTTCTGTCAGCTTCGGAATATCTTTCGAACATGCTGTTCAGTTACCATTTACTGTATTTCTGTACAGCCCTTTCCCTGATAATTATGCTTTCCTCTCATTATCACCATCACAAATCAAAAACATTCAGTCAGCTGACACAGTGCCCGTTCACGGGCACTCTCCTCTTGTTTTCGTTTCCAAACAGTATCACAAAAATGGCTTGATGGATTCAATTCAAAGTTGGCATGTGGTTTAACTAGTTTTGAAGGTGTGCCCTATATTAAGGTGACCTTAAACTCCCACATATAAAAACTTATGTCCAGTTTACGTTTTTTCTTTCTCCTTGGAATATACTGAAAATAACTACAGAAATTTCATTCAAATTTTGCATGTATATGTAACTGACCATAGGTAAGTGCCAAACAATAAGGTGACCCTAAACTCCCAGCAATAACAGAATTATATTCACTTTAAGTTTGGTAATTTTTGAACAGTATTTCAAATAATCTGCAATTGTAGGCATGTTTCAGTTGTGGATGTAACAAACCTTGAACAGAACTTTCAGGAAAACCTTAAACTCGCTACAATATACAGCAGTGTAAACAAACTTTGAGTTTAAAGGTTGGGACAATAATTTTGGTTTTTGGAAGATATTTTATATGCTAATTAGGACTTTTTACATTAATATTCATCTTGTCTCTTGTGCAAGGTTATAGTAAATTGCTGATATTTTATAAACTAATGAGTTTAAGGCAGCATTAATTTGTGTCATTAGCAGCTTTGATGGAAGATATACATGGTCAGTATCGTATTCACACTTACTTTTCAGACAGTATCTCTTGGCTTGACGAATGGCTTGACGAATTCAATTCAAATTTGGCATGTGGTTGTAACTGGTTTTCAAGGTGTGCCCTGTTTTAAGGTGACCTTAAACTCTTGTGTATTAAAAAGTTATGTTGAGTTTACATTATTTTTCCATAGAGTATATTGGAAATAACTTGAGAAATTTCATTCAAATTTTGCGTGTATATGTAACTGGCCATACATTAGTGTCACACAATAAGGTGACCTTAAGCTCCTAGTAATAACTGAATTCTATTCACTTTAAGTTTGGCAATTTTTTAACAGTATTTCAAATGCTTTTTCAATTCTAGGCATGTTTCAGTTGTGGATGTAACAAACCTTGAACAGAACCTTCAGGAAAAGATTACCTTAAACTCCTCACCTTAAACTATTATTGACTTTAAGGTTGGGACAATTGTTTTGGTTTTTGGAATATATTTGATATGCTGAGATTTTTTTCATTTATATTCATTATGTACATATATTTAGACAAAAAGAAAAAGGTCTCTTTTGTAAGGTTACAATAAATTGCTGATATTTTAGAAACTTATGAGTTTAAGGTTTAACAGTTTGGTGTCGCTCAGCGATGATGGATCACCTATAGGACCAGCATTGTCATCACACTTTGTTTCTGGAAAATATGTCATAAATTGCTTTTAGGATGAAATTTAAATTTGGCATGTGGGTGCCAGTCGTCGATATGTGCCCTATTTTAAGATGATCTTAAACTCTTACTGATAACACATTTATATTGAATTTTACTTTTGTGATTTGTGGGCAATAGTTTAAAGATGGCTTCAAAGATTTAAATCAAATTTGGTACGTGGGTCTAACTGGTCTTTAAGATGTGGCCTATTTTAAGGTCACGTTAAACTCCTTGTGATAACATAACTATATTGAATTTATATTTTTCAATTTCTGGAGAGTATTTCAAATCTGCATGATTTAATTTAAATTTGGTATGTTGATGTATGTAGTCCTGAAGGTGTGCCCTGTTTTAAGATGACCTTAAACTCCTGTGTGTAAAAGAATGTTACGGAGCTCAACTTTTTCTATGATTCCACAAAGTATACCAAAAATGGCATGACATATTTGATCTATATTTTGCAGGTACATGTAACTGATGTTACAGAAATGTCCTAAGACTACATTGAGGTGACCTTTAACTCTCAGTAATGGCATAATTGTAATTACTTTTCTTTTAAAATTTTGGAAAATATCTTAAATTATGTGCTATAGATTTTCAGCACATTTAAATTTTGGATATAAGTAACCTTGAACAGAGTCTACATGGTTAACATGACCTTAAACTCTTAACATTTGCATTGACTTTCATTCTGTTTAATAATATTGTAAACGTGGCAAGGTCTCAAATCTTACTCCCCTGCACATCTGCACTGTATGCGAGACTGTGCTAAAGGGATTTGAATTTCACTTGCTTGTAGGCAGTAATATTTTGCTTGTCACTAGACACTGTGATGTCGTAACTTTTGTGATGTCACAGCCTTGTGTTTGTGACCTCACAGTTATTTGCTGTACATGTGTTTATTTAAAGATGGGTTTAAATAAACACAATATAGTGGATGTACAACATTATATATTATTAAGCAAAATGAAAGGTGCACAGTTTCGTCATGGAGACTCATCAGAGGCTTAGTATATAGTGCTTTTGAAAAATAAGATTTTTAAAGAATTTCCAAGTGGGTTGAAGAAATCTCTGGTGGTTAATTCTTATTCTTATTATAAGGAAATACAGCACAAAGTCTGTTGAGTATTTTCTATGCATGGCTGGAGTGGCCATGGTCAAATACTTAAATTGGATTAGTTTTAAGTATTTGTATGAACTGTGACAGAAAACACAAGGGATGTGTTAATTTTTGAGACTGGAGTGTTTATGTTACTGCCTTATGGGGATCATAAATTGATGAAAATTTATGGAATGGCAGACTACATGAGTATCAAGAATATTGATTTTTTAAAACGTGGCAAGTGATACTTTATGTAATCTCAGGTGTGTAGACCTGTAAAAGTTTAAGGTTAGGACAAATTTTTATGATATTTTGGCAATATTAAAGTGGTAGTTGAGACTTTTCATTTAAATTAAAAATAAACATGTACATGTATCTAGACCAAAACAGGATTTTTAGGCGGGTTGCATATAACTAACCCGCCTATTAGATTGATGTGTCAGACGTCCGTCTGTCTGTCCGTCCACATTTTCGTTTCCGGACTCTAACTCAAAAATGCTTTGTCCAATCAAAGTCAAACTTGACAGGGAGATAGATCACCATCACAGCTAGGTTCCTTTCGAAATTGGTGAAATTCCGTCCGTTCGTTTGTCCGGTTTTTAGGCAGGTTGCGTGTAACCAACCCGCCTATTAGATTGATGTGTCCGACGTCCGTCTGTCCGTCCGTCTATCCGTCCACATTTTTTGTTTCCGGACTCTAACTCGAAAACGGTTTGTCCGATTGAATTCAAACTTGACAGGGAGATAGATCACCATCATAGCTAGGTTCCTTTCGAAATTGGTGAAATTCCGTCCGTTCGTTTGTCCGTTTTTTGTCCGTTTGTCTGTCCATCCGACTGTTTGTCCACATTTTCGTTTCCGGACTCTAACTTGAAAACGGTTTGTCCGATTGAATTCAAACTTGACAGGGAGATAGATCACCATCATAGCTAGGTTCCTTTCGAAATTGGTGAAATTCCGTCCGTTCGTTTGTCCGTTTTTTGTCCGTTTGTCTGTCCATCCGACTGTTTGTCCACATTTTCGTTTCCGGACTCTAACTCAAAAACGGTTTGTCCAATTGAATTCATACTTGACAGGGACATAGATCACCATCATAGCTAGATTCCTTTCGAAACTGGTGTTATTCCGTCTGTTTGTTTGTCCGTTTTTCTGTCCATCCGTCTGTCCGTCCACATTTTCGTTTCCGGACTCTAACTCGAAAACGGTTTGTCTGATCGAATTCAACCTTGACAGGGAGATAGATCACCATCATAGCTAGGTTCCTTTCGAAATTGGTGAAATTCTGTGTGTTTGTTTGTCCGTTTTTCATCTGTTTGTCTGTCCATACGTCTGTTTGTCCACATTTTTGTTTCCAGACTCTAACTCGAAAACGGTTTGTCCAATCGAATTCATACTTGACAGGGACATAGATCACCATCATATCTAGATTCCTTTCGAAATTGGTGTAATTCCATCGGTTCGTTTGTCCTTTTGTCCGTTGTTTGTCCGTTTTTCTGTCCATCCGTCTGTCCGTCCACATTTTCGTTTCCGGGCTCTAACTCGAAAATGGTTTGTCCAATCAAATTCAAACTTGACAGGGACATAGATCACCATCATAGCTAGGTTCCTTTCGAAATTGGTGTAATTCCGTGTGTTCGTTTGTCCGTTTTTTGTTCGTTTTTCTGTCCATCCATATGTCAGTCCACATTTTCGTTTCTGGACTCTAACTGGAAAACGGTTTGTTCAGTCAAATTCATACTTGACAGGGACATATATCACCATCATAGCTAGGTTCCTTTCGAAATTGGTGCAATTCCGTCTGTTTGTATGTCCGTTTTTCTGTCCGTTTGTCTGTCCATCCGTCTGTCCGTCCACATTTTCGTTTCCCAATTCTAACTCGAAAACGCTTTGTCCAATCGAATTCAAACTTGACAGGGAGATGCATCACCATCATAGCTAAGTTGTTAAGTTGGTGTAATTGCGTCCTTTCGTTTGTCCGTTTACAGCATAGATACAATTATGTAACCTAGATCACAAGTTTTACGTTTCTTAGCACGTCTTGCACATTCACCTAACTGGTTAACCTAACATTTCTTTCCTTCTTTTCTAAATGTAATTACAGCAGTTGCTAACCTTATTGCTGCCTACGCAACCCGCCTTTTGGGGCATCTGTGACCCTCTTGTTGTCCATTTGTCTGTCCATCAAAATTTCCGTTTCCGGACTCTAACTCGAAAACGGTTTGTCCAATCAAATTCGAACTTGATAGGGAGATAGATCACCATCATAGCTAGGTTCCTTTCAAAATTGGTGTAATTCTGTCTGTTCGTTTGTCTGTCCATCAAAAATTTCATTTTCCAGACTCTAACTCGAAAATGGTTTGTCCAATCGAATTCAAACTTGACAGGGAGATATATCACCATCATAGCTAGCTTCCTTTCGAAATTGGTGTAATTCCATCCGTTCATTTGTCCGTCAACATTTCCATTTCCAGACTCTAACTCGAAAACGCTTTGTCCAATCGAATTCAAACTTGACAGGGAGATACATCACCATCATAGCTTGTTGCTTTCGAAATTGGTGTAATTCCGTCCTTTCGTTTGTCCGTTTATAGCATAGATACAATTATGTAACCTAGATTACAAGTTTTACATTTCTTAGCAGATTCACCTTAACTGGGTGACCTAACATTTCTTTCCTTGTTTCTAAATGTAATTACAGCAGTCAATATCCTTATTGCTGCCTGTGCAACCCGCCTTTTGGGGCATCTTTGACCCTCTTGTTATTGTAATGTTACCATAAAAACCTGTTCATTAAAGATGTGAGTTTAAGGTTACAACTTTAATTGTTTAATTTTAATTGTTATATCCATCCTGCTGGACATGGATATTATTTTGCCTTTCCGTTTGAATCACCCTTCATTGCTGCTCATTTAAAGGTAGTTTTTTATAGCGAAATACCCTTACCATTTCCTAACAGAAGCTATTTGTTGGAGCCATCCAACCCAATGGCCAATGCAGAGATGTGATTTTTAAGGTTATATAACAACCTTAACCAAGCCATTGGGTTACAGTAGTCCGTCCTCCCGCCAATTAGGTCACATGACCACATTGTTTACCTAATTATTTTTGTTGGCCATCAACAGTATGGACGTCTTTGGGAATTAATAGAAGTTTTTCAGGATTTTTATTTATTTATGAGTTTTTACAGTGAATTTCACTTCATATTCACTTGTATATGTTACAGAACTTATACATTAATATTTGTCCTCGAAGGAGGTCATTATTATGCAAATAAAGGACTTTTGGATGGGGACATCGAGGTTCTATCGTCGTCAACCTCTAGGAAATAAATCAACATAAAGAAGGTCATAATGCAACAATAATAATATTTATATAGCTTGCCAGTCGTTTGGTTCAGTTTGCTGGACTTTGGAAGCTATAATTTTGCAGCATACATATCTAGGAAGAATGTACGCTTGAATAACAGAAGCGATCTGGACGACGCCATGTTGGATGAGAATGACAATTTGAGTGGCCGTTATTGCTGTTCACGTTTGGGTTCAGGCATTGAAAGCAATTTTATCACAGTGTGCATCCCAATCGAATAGATTGTCGACGATACAGTAGAAGGAATCTCCCTTGGGGGCAGCCATTTAAGTTGCCGTGGACACTGCACTGTGGAGTGTTCAAATCTTCTTGTTGCAGTTTGACCATGTCTAAGAACATGTGACTCAACAGGAGGGAGGTAACTTTAAATGCCTATAGCAAATCTATAATGCATTTTCGCTCCTTATGAGGTTTCCTGCTGGACATATTGTCAGATGTTCAGAGGAACTTCATCCACGGTTTTCATCTCTATAGGGATGATTATAATTCTGGAAATGAACATGCTCCTAGGAAGGGGACAACAGGTCTCACAGTAGATTTTTTGTCCCTGTCATTACATTTATGCCTAAAAAACAGTTACAAGTGGCTCCTACTCCTTAGCTAGTTACAAGGGGAGAGGTTCTTACTTATTCAGGCCCATGGAAGCAGGGATAGTATGTGGCTTCCAGTATTTTTAGGCAGCCTTTGTCCAGTTTTGGTAGCATATAGGTCTTTCAAACAGGATAATATTCAGCCAGACCTTTTTAAAAAAGAAATAAATAAATAAAAAATAAAGAACGAGAGAAACAGCAGTTTTGATAGAAAGCTGTTTATGGAATGATCGACAAAAGGGCGATAACACCAGTCTCCAGTGTCACATCGCTTGAGTTTTTACAGTTTATTTCTTGTGACAAGCAAGGAAGAAATGGCAGCCAGTAGTTGTTAAGGTCAGGTAAATGAGCTTGCATGTACCTTACTTAATATAGAATGTTTAATATTTGGAATTCGTCTTTAGAAGGCGAGTGGATGACGTCACTCGACTTTATGGGTACACACTCGTCACCGTTAGACTCAGCTAACAAAGTATCTTCGCTTCATTGGAGGCTACAGTTTCTACCAGTTCACTGCCTTACCCTTCAGTATTGCTACAGTTTTGTCTCGAGTTCACCAAGGTAGCAAAAGAGTTGAAGCTGATGGCTCTCGCAGAAGGCATCAGTA
Source organism: Sabellastarte sp. h YS-2021 (assembly GCA_964017235.1). Taxonomy (NCBI): domain Eukaryota; kingdom Metazoa; phylum Annelida; class Polychaeta; order Sabellida; family Sabellidae; genus Sabellastarte; species Sabellastarte sp. h YS-2021. The sequence goes on along the minus strand of OZ024934.1, from coordinate 62,583,593 downwards.
TTCGCCAGTATATAGACGGTTGGCTAATGACAACAAATTCAAAACAGCAATGCCAGGGATACACCCACTGGGGGTGCATCTTGTCGAGAGCCTGGGTTGGATCACAAATTTCTAAAAATCAGATTTATTTCCAACTCCATTAATCGAAGTTATGGTTACAATTCGACCTCGGGGTAGGTCTAGTCTTCCCAACTCAAAGGGAATCTATTGTCTTCTTGGAAAGACAGTTACCATGTTGAAAGCTTCTCACTTATCTTCAGGGAAGCTCATGTCACTATGAAAGCATGGTTTCAATGGAGAAGACTATACCATTGGGTGATCTGCACATGAAGTCATTCCAATGGTATCTGGAAACACTGCTGATATCTTCAGTCTCTGGATATCCCATTTCTTGGGTCTTTGGTTCAGGGATCATCTTCACTGGTGGACTAATGGGTCAATTTTGAAGGAGGACTCACCACTCCTTCAGGAGCACAGTTTTCTCTCCATTCACAGAAGCTTCCCTAATGAGTTGGGGTGCTTTCTTGAGTTATCCACAGCCAATTGGTCTGTGGAATCAGGAAGAGTCAAGACTTCTCATAACATAACATTATACAGCTGGAAGCTATGTTGTTACCTTAAAATGATTCAGAAATCAGCTTCTGAGTTGAAATCAGTTGATTTTCACAGACAATTCTTTAGTGGTTGCCTATGTGAACAGCCAGGGAGGCTTCCACTCAAGGATTAGGTACCTTCTTCTGAAGAATCATGATTCAGTCCAATGCCAGAATGATTCAGATTCAGGGAAGTACATACCAGGGAATCTACATGTTCTGGCAGATTCCTTGTCTAGGAAGATAAGTTATTTCAGACCAAATGGCTATGAATCGTCAGGTTTTCAATCAAATTAGACATTGCTGCCATCAATCAGTGGTTGATGTGTTTGCAACAAGATGAATCACAAGCTTCCTATGTAGTTCTGCTGTCAGGCTCTGAAAACAGGTGCTTCAACATCTCTTGTGAAGGTCTGGACAGACATGTGTTTTTGCCCAGGGTCTTGTTCCTGCAGGTGTTGTAACATGTATATGTCTCATGTCCCAGACAGTCAGTCTTGGGAAACAGATGCATTGAACATCTCTGGGGAGGGTCTGGTCAGTTATGTCCAGTGGTCCTCATCCCTCAGGTGATTCAACAGATGACCCCCTACAGGTGCAGAATCATCATGATTGGGTGGCCAGGGATTTTTTTAGTTTTGGGATCTGATGAATCTGTCCACAAAACTTCTTCTAAGACTTTCCTTGGGGGTAAATCTGTTGACTCAACCATTCAGCAACAGACTTCACAACAATCTAGTTTACTTGAATCTTCATGTTTGGCATCTGGAACTCAGGCCTAAAGATTATGGAAGATTCCCAGAGGAAGTGGTGAAACAATGAAGGAGCACTCCTCAAGGAGAATCTGAGAATCAATTGTTCTTTTTTGGGAAGTGGTGTGAAGAGAGCCAGGTACCATTCCACATGGAGCAAATTTCCTGAAATTCTAGTTTAAGGGAACAGTCTAATACCATCCATTATTGTGGGCTATAGAACAGCAATTGCGGATGGTTTGGGGCCAAAAGGGTCAGGAAGTATCTAAAAGTTGAGATAAATAAGACATTAACAACTTTTAGTAAGAGACAAACCAATGTTGGATTTTGTCATTGGTCCTACATGCTCTTATCAGACAACCTTTGATCTTGTGAGGAAGGCTTTCTTGAAGTTATTATCTTTCAAGACAGTCTTTGGTCTTGGCTTCAGGTAAAGTAGTGACATTCATGTTTGGACCCTTCCCTTAGTTATAGGGAGAATGGGTCACAAGTAACTGGCCCATTGACTGCCTTTTTGGCCATGAACCAGTTGGCTTCAGATGGGCCTACTGCAATTACTGCAACTGAGTCAGTGGTCTTTGTCTCTGTGGATTACAGAGTCGTGGTAAAGGAGTGACATTAATGTTTGGACATATTCTTCCTTTAGTTATAAGGAGAATTGGTCACAAGTTACTCTGGCCCCATCAATTGCCAGATCCAGTTTGCTTTGGATGGGCCTACTGCAATTAACCCTGTGGTCATGCCAGCTCTTAGCCTCTTTGGACAACAGTTTGACTCAATGTGGGTCATCTTTTGGCACCTATTTCATCTTGATTTAGTCAAGATTGAGTCACGGAAACTATGGATGTATGTTTTTGATTGCATCTTTAGTTTTTATAGGTGATTTCCTTACATGAGTTTCTTGGTACATGTTATTGGAAATTGCATTGTATGTATACCAATTTCTGTCTGAAAAACCTCTATTGTCATAGGGTCAGATTTGAAATTGGGTCCTACAGTTGCAGTTACAGTTTTGTTATTTTATAAGTATGTGTTTCATACTTATATTGGTACATTTGCAGTTTGTGGCTGGTATGTCTGCAATGCTGGATGTATTTGTAGTTAGATATCAATGTTGCCTAAATTTGACTTGGGAAGGATTTGGCATTATGCTGATGACACTTAGAGGTTGGTTTGACCTTGTTTTGGGGTCGGATGTTACAATGTAGATGGGCTATCTATTTATGACATCCTTTTGTCAGCAGTTGTGAGAACTACAACTACATAGTATCATTTTTTGGGAGTTGTATGTTGTGATTGTTGGAAGTTTATATGTTCATTTAATTTAATGCATGTAAATTCCATTGTGAAGTACTCATGATGTTCAGTTGTAGGTTAGCTAGTGGTTTTCTTAAAAGAATTCCCTCCATCCTACAAAGCTGAATTCAGCTTCTGTTAGGAAATGGTAAGGGTATTTCGCTATAAAATCGGAAAATTTAATAGTAATTAAAATTTTTATTAGAAATACTTACCATTTCCTAACACTCATATTTCCCTCCCGCCTCCCCGCAGGTCATTCTTTTACTTGCAACAAAAATAATGAGGTAAACAATGTGGTCATGTGACCTAATTGGCGGGAGGATGGACTACTGTAACCCAATGGCTTGGTTAAGGTTGTTATATAACCTTAAAAATCGCATCTCTGCGTTGGCCATTGGGTTGGATGGCTCCAACAAATAGCTTCTGTTAGGAAATGGTAAGTATTTCTAATAAAAATTTAAATTACTATTAAATTTTCCAAGTTTACGTGTTTCAGCTAAAATTGGTTTGAAGGTTTCATGCCATGGCAACACTTTTTTCTGTTTCTTGGACTTAAGAATATTTTTGTGGGTTCTTTGCTTTCCATACCCCTGCACAGATTGGAGCTGATTAGTTTTTGGCAACACCTGGCAACACTTAAGTTTCTTGGGCTTAAAAATTTTTCTTTGGGTTCTTTACATTCCAAACCCCTGCACACATTAGAGCTGATTATTTTTTCGGCAACACCTAGCAACAAGTGTTGCCATGGCAACACTTTTTTCTGTTTTTGGACTTATATTTTTGTGGGTTCTTTGCATTCCAAACCCCTGCATGAATAGGAGCTGGTTAGCTTTTCAGCAATATCTGGCAGCAAGTGTTGCCATGGCAACACTTTTTTCTGTTTCTAGGTTGTACATATAAAACATGCTAAAGAAGACCTGTATGGTAAAGTGACCTAACACTCCACAATTTTAGACAATGATCTTGCTCGTTAGCTGTCCCACAAAATGGTGGACAAATATAGGTCCTTCTTTCCTCCATGAAGAGAGGAGGTGTACTGACTTTGTACATGTGCTTTATGAATACCAAATATCTGTATGCACATTTGAAAAGATTTCATGCAAATTTGAGCCGTAAGCAAGGCTAGCATTGTGCAAGATGGGTCCTGTCTTGTCTGCCTCTCTTCATTGAGTAAAGAAGGATGTATATTTGTTCACCTCATGAGTACATTTTAGAAATGGAAACTCCATTATCTGAACAGAAAACTTTCCCAACTGCAGAGAAACTTGAGCCTTCAGCAAGGCTAGCACAATGCATTAACTTATATGGTCATATGACTAGCAGTTTAATAGTAGATTACCAAAATGATATTTTATTGAATTTTCTGCTGACATCTATTGAAATCTTGATAAGTGATAACTTTGTGTGTTTGCCTCCCTGTCTGCTTGTGTGCATTTATCATAACCTGTACATTGGATCTAGGTTATATTTTTCAACAAGGTGGGGCTTCACCATTGCTCAATCCTTCTGAAAGATGGTCTAGATCTTCAAAAATACTGTCAGTCAGCCAACTATTTTTGTCTATCCAGCATAATTTTTGTCCTTTCGAATTTCATCCGCTTCAGCCTTTTACCGAAGCTGGTGACACAGCACAATTCTACTGAATTCTTGTGTTGTGATAAGCCCAAGGGACAACAGGGTATCCCTTGTTGGAGTTTTCCTTGGTTTTACACCAATTCTTACACCCTCTGCCCAGTGAGAGTTTTGTGTTATTATTTAGACAAAACCAAGGACCACCGTGCAGGTAAGGAGTTGGTATTTGTCTCTTTCAGGAAGGTTTCAGTAAGGACATTGTTTCAGCAACTATTTCTTCTTGGGTTAAGCAGATAGTAGTTTTGTGCCATCAGCTAACAGATGAAGATACTCAAAGGTTGCATCAGGTTTGGGCCCATGATGTCAGAGTTTTTGCGGCATCCAAGGCTTTCCAAGGAGGAGTTCCTTTGGATCAGATCCTTTCAGCCTGTCATTGGAAGTTGCAAAATACCTTCACTCAGTTTTATTTGAAGGATGTGCCTTGGACTGATTCTGAGCTGTATCATTTAGGGCCAGAACTGGTGGCACAACAGATCCGAAAGTGACTGGATCCTATTTGCATGTACACAGCGTATATAGAGAAGTGACGCTTCTTTTTTTTATAAGAATACTTTTACCCTTGCATGCTATCATGAATAAAAGTGGTGGGTGCTTGGAAGCTTCTCTCCTGTTTTACTTCCTCAGGAATTGTTAGGGACTGAACTTTTTTCCTTTCTTCCCTTCTTGTACTCAGTTCGAGGGAAAAAGAAGGGGATTAACAAGGGGTGCCGTACCGTTTGCACCTGTAAGCTATGTACCCTTAAGGCCGTAGACGGCTGATCATCAGAGTTCTGTTTCAAAGTCCTGTTTGTTGAGCTTCCAACCATCCACTGGGTAGTTATTCTGCATTTGACCACTAGGTAAGATGTATTAACGCAATAAAATGGAAAATTTAAGAAGTAAATAAAATTTAATAAGTTAATACCATAGCTAGTGGACAAAGGAATTCCCTCCCTACTTCCCCCACAATATACAACTCAAATAGGGGATATACTAAGGAAAGAAACAAAAAGAAAACAGAGGAAGTACACTTGCTCCGTCTGGCGAGAGCTGGGGGCGACACTGCCAACTAGTGAATGAACAGGACATTACCGGTCCCAGCCACAGCTCAGCTCAGGATGTTTTTTTTCTAATGTTTGGCGGGACCGGCAGCTTGCTTGGCAAATGCATTTTTCCATTATGTAAGGTTTCAATTTATAAGATTGTAAACTGGCATCAGCATGCAATCTTGAGTTCCCGTATTACTATTGAGTAAGTCACATATTTACTTTAGTTTTCCTAAAATTGCCAATATCTATAAAACTTTAATGAGATGGAGCAATTTTCAGCTATTTTTGTTGTACAAAGCATCTCTACAGTATACAACTTTGAGCAAAAAAAAATTGCAGACTTCACTTTGACCAGTAGGGGGCCACAGTGGTGCAGTAGTAACACATTCGCCTCCTAACGCTGTGGTCAGCGGCTCAAACCCCAGACCTTATGTGGGAAAGTTGGTAGTTGCTTACTGATGGTCGGCAGTTTATAGAACGTTGATTAACTGTATGTACTGGTTTCTTTTGCCCACAAAACTACCTGTTGTGTTATGACCTGTACTGTGTTGAAAGCAACATAAAATTCCAAGTAAATAAACTTTGACCAGTATACTTTTATATCCTTTAGTATTTACTCCCTGGCAAGAGGTCAAATCATCACAATAATATTATTGTCTTATATTATAGCCTGGATCGGATCATCAGTTGGTTAACATGTGAAATAGATTTTGGCTTTTTTATATACCTGCAGAAATTTGACCCTGGTAATTCAAGAACAATTCAGAACGTAAAATTAAAATTAAGGTAATTCAGAACACACAAGTCCTGCACCATGATTCAATTTGCCTCAGAGCCTATAATGGCAGTTTGGGTTCTGTATTCTTCCATATCATCCAACTTGGAAGGCAGGCGTGTGGTGGTTGCATTGGGTGGGGGTGGGGGAAGGGGGTGGGAGACTACCTATATTGTCTGGGCTAGATCTCCATGATGTAAGATGAAAGAAGGTGGAAGAAATTCAGACTTGCCAAAATAATGTCATCACATCCAGAAGCCCTAATAACCCCCTTAATAATTGGAATCCCTGAAAAGTTCCCACCCGGTAAAGTTCCCATCCAGAAGTGCCCACCTGGAAAAGTTCCCACCCCAAAATTTTAAGGGGGGAAAAGTTCCCACATTAAAAAAAGTTAATTACTCATGATAGATAAATTAAGTTGATGTTTTTATTCATCTTTAGGTTTCTTGGGTTTATTCCTTTGAAGTTTGGAGTTTTAGAGGTCCTTTCATGTGAATCACAAAATTATCCAAAAGTCAAACATTCTTAAGTTACTGTTGTCTCTGTTCTTTTTGTGGAAGTCTCTTCTAAAGAAAACTATAAAAAGCCATGCTAAATGTGACAGCTCATTCCAGGGTAACTGTTGTCTATCTATTCTTTTTATGAAAGTCTCTTTCAAGAGTCAATTACAAGAAGCCACACTGAAGATCACAGCCCATTACAAAGTAACTGTTTGGTCTGTGTTCTTTTTGTGGCAGTTCCTTCTAAAATCTATTAGGGCTGCAAGCGAGCCCGAAAATGCGCCTCGATTCCTCGTTTTAGAAGAATCAACTCGGACTCGGTTAATCGTTTGATTATCGCCCACAAAATAAACTGCTTCATATTTTGACATATCACGCCTTATAAAATGGTTACAAACCACACAACAGGAAAGAATTTTGATAATTTATTGAATTTTGGGGAAAAGACGCATTTATAATACAAAATATAAGAAACTTTAACCATCTTTACATTGCGAGATTTGAGGCTTCTTCGAAATACGTTATAATAAAATGCTGTCTTATAAAACGTTGTTACACAAGGAATGAAAGTTTGCAAATACTTAAAATATAAAATACTGATACGGAAATGCCTTATATTAGTAAAATATATAAATATATTCATATATTTAAAGAAAAAAATAGAATTTTGTAGTAGATTTTACGTCTAGTGGTGGTGGACCAATTCGTGAATAGGTACCCGGGCGTGAATTGGTCCACCACCACCATGTTTAGTTGTTTTCGAAGAACCGGTTCACTTTTCTTGCCTCGAGTATCAGACTGAATCGTTTCGTTTCCGAGTAACCGAAGAATCGTTGCAGCCCTAAAATCTATTCCATGAAATAGATGATGAAGATCACAGGTCATTGCAAAGTAACTGGCTTTTTTCTCCGATGTCTTTGAAAGCTAAACATTCAATTGCAATCCATATACATTGTGTGCAAATACATTTTTATTGCGTTAATACATCCTATCCAATGGACAATAGCTTATCCGGTCAGCGCAGACCGGCCCGCCAAACGTCAGAAAAAGACGTCCTGTGTCTCCACCGGCTAGGCCGGCCCAGTACTGTGCACTCGCTAGATGGCGTGTCGTACTTCCTTCCTGTCTAGACAGCGTGACATCATAGCATCTTTTTCGTTTGGCGCATTACTGTGCACTTGGAATTTTATTCAGCGAAGTTTTATCAGCGTTTATGTTAGAAATTCTTACTATCTTCAGTTTTATTTGTTATCATCACCTTCTGGAACTATCATGTCGTCCCCAGGACAACGTAGAGGGAGTTGTGGCCACGCAATGGCGAACTTTGACTCACATGCTTTTTGTGCAAGATGTCGCGAGAAGGGTAAGGGGTCTGATGACTGTGTTAAAAATGCCCAGTCCACTGATTGTAAGATTTGCAATGCCTTCTCTGAAGAACAACGCCTTCAGCTTGCCACTCCCTCATATAGAATTAAAAAAGAAAAGAGAGAAGCCAAAAAACTGGAAGCAACTCCAGCCAAAGACAGTGAGGAACTTGTAGATCCTTCAAATGTGTCCGTTATTGGGCCTGTAGAGAAACAAGTTAATTCACCTACTGAACCCCCACCAGACAAGAAAACTAAAAAGGACACCAAGAAAATTGCGAAAAGGGAAAAATCTCCCTCTGCTACCACATCTAAAGCTCCTCAGAGTTCTACTGACGACAAGATAGCCACATTAGACTCTAAATGGTCGGATCGGTTTAACCGTCTGGAGGCCCTTCTCATGGCCAGAAATCTGGAACCCAAGTTCTCTGCTGATGTGAAAGTCACTCCAGCCCATTCACCTCCATCTTCGGTTGCACACTCTTCTGAACCCTTCATCCGACCTACTGCAACTACGCTTCCTGGAACTGGCTCCTCTGCCGAAAGGCATCAGCCGACCAGTAAAGCAATGATCAGTCAACAGTCTTCAACATCGACCAAGTTTCCTGGTCGGCTAAGCCTAAGCCTAAGCCTAAGCATCAGCCTGCCGGTCAAACCAAGACTGACCGACCAAATCTTCCACCGGATACCATCTCCGACCCGTCTTCCCACAAGAGCTCCCACCAACCTGCCTTCACCGACCGGCAGCAGACACAGCAGATTCTGCGTCACCAGCTTTACATAGGTCTCGTCAAGACAGTGTTTCAAGTTTTTCATCAGAGGCTGGTAGTGACCTGTCGGATAGACCCCCCTTAGACTTATATGCTGAAGAGGAAGAGCTATCTGAAGATCCGGAGCTTTCTGCCATGGATCAAGATCAGCCAGTATCAGAAGAGCAGACTTACCGGGACACTATGCAGGGTATTCGCTCTTATATGGGCTGGACCCATATTCCTGAAGTTGACAGTTCGGCTACTACAGCCGAAGATAACCCCTTTGCCGGGCCGAAAACTGTTACTCCGGGTAAAGTCTCCGTTAAAATGCCCACAGAAGAATGGCTGTGCAAAAAACTCTCCAAGCTCAACTTAAGTCTGTCAGAAGGTTACCTTTCCAGAAGTCTCTGAAGCCGGAGGTTTAGCCAAGGACGTTTTTCTCAGACCACCACGCTCTCAGGCTAAGTGGTACGGACTACATACCGACCAGAAAACAGAACCCTCTAAAGTTTCAACATGGCACACCAACGCAGTGAAACTAAACAACAGCTACAGTCGCATAGCAAGGTATACAGGGCTTGGATCTACCCCCCTGGTTCCCGCAAAATTTCACAAGAAACTTTGAGAAGGTGGGAGAGGTCGGCCAGAGAGGCATCTATTGTATGCAATCAGAGTGCTAGCTTCAATCACTGCCTGGTTAAGGTCCAGCAGAGCATGAAAGACCAACTCAAGGCTTTGAAGTCGGAACAGAAGGGCAAAGGGTCAGCTAAAGCGTCACCGGCTGCTGATGAGTTACAATACTTACTGGACTTCAATGCCAGCATCTCTCAGGCGGCAGCAAAGTCCATGGAACATTTGTCCGAATTCGTATTCATCACCATGGGCAATTTAACTTTAGTCCGCCGGGATGCGTACCTCAGCCATCTCCGAACTGGAATCAAACAGGACACTCTCACAGCTCTGCGAACAGCACCTCTACACATCTCCACCCTCTTCCCTGATACCACAATTAAGTGGGCCGAAGAGGAGATAGCTCAGTTTGAAGCTAAAAGCCACTCTTCTTCCGGACACAACAAGGGCCGTTATCACCCTTATGAACGTGTAGAGAAGAAGTCCGGAAACAATAAGGATTCAAGACAAGAAAAGCCTGCCTGGAAAACTATTGGGAAGAAGCAGTACAGGAAAGGCAAGGGTCGGGCTACCTCTTACTCCTCCAGACCTGCTAAGGGCCAGCAGTCATATAAATGACAGTTACAGTTTAAACAAGCTCCCTATACGACTGCTGGCCGGGAGCCCACATCACCAACAGACAAGAGACTTTTTAAATGTAAAAGTTCATGTTGCTCATTCTGTCACTACTGCGCCCGGGCAATCGCAAAAGAAAGATTTAAGTCCCGGGCCAGCAGTTTGTACTACCAAAGATTGCAAATTAAAATCTGTGAAAAGTGCTTTGTGTGTCACTCAATTGTCTCTTGCCAATTCTGTTTCAGATGTACCAAATGTTGCCCAAAGTCTTCCTGTAGGGGCCAGACTTCAACATTTTTGGGAAACTTGGCTAGACCTGGGAGCCGGACCCAAAACAATCCAGAACTTGAGGGACGGTTATGCCCTCCCCTTCCGGGACCGGCCCAAACTCGCAAGATTTCCCACAGTCATAAGTTGTTATGCCAATCCCCACAGGAACAGCTACCTGTTGGAGGCATTGCATCAGCTTATAGACAAAAATGCAATAGAACTGGTTCAAAATCCAACTTCCCTGGGGTTTTTCAACCGACTTTTTCTAGTTCCCAAACCCAACAACAAATGGAGACCAATTCTGGATCTGAGCAAATTAAACCTCTTCCTCAAAGTGGAGAAATTCAAAATGGAAACACCAGAAACCATCCGAACATCCCTCCAACAAGGGGAGTGGGTCACCTCAGTAGACTTCAAAGATGCCTACTTCCACATACCAATACAGGAACAATCCAGGAAATACCTCAGATTTCATATCCAGGGCCGGACTTACCAATTCAAGGCACTACCCTTTGGTCTGTCCACAGCCCCCATGGAATTCACGGTAGTGGCCAAAGAGGTGAAACTGATGGCCTCACACAAGGGTATAAGGATCCACCAGTACCTAGACGACTGGTTGGTGAGAACCAGATCCAAACAACTTTGTCTCCTCCACACCCAGACTTTAGTCAAAATGTGTCGAAAACTAGGCTGGCTGGTGAACATAGAAAAATCAGAATTGGAACCAAAACAAATCTTCAACTTCGTAGGTTACCAATTCGACCTCCAGTCCGGTCGGGTCAGACCTACACCGGACCGGTGGCAAAATCTGCAGGACAAGATACAATTACTCCTATCAACACCGACCTGTTTGGTCAGACAGTTCATGTCCCTGATAGGCCTGCTAACAGCCACAGAGAAGCAAGTTCATCTGGGCCGGCTACACATGAGACCCATTCAGTGGCATCTCAAAAACAATTGGAGGGTTCCGGAATCTCTAGAGAAGGTTATCCCTCTGCCCATTTCTTTACACCCACATCTACAATGGTGGCTAGAGGCAAACAATGTGCTACAAGGTCAGCCATTACACCCAATAAGACATGCTCTGCAAATATTTACAGACGCATCAAAAGAAGGGTGGGGCACTCACTTAAACGAACTCACTGCAAGAGGTTCCTGGTCGGTGCCGGAAAGCAATCTGCACATAAACTATCTGGAATTGAAGGCAGTGTTCCTAGCCTTAAAAGAGTTCCAAGATCTCTGTGTCGGCCAGATAGTTCTAGTGGCCACCGACAACACTACAGTAGTAGCCTACATAAACAAGGAAGGAGGCATGAGGTCGGGCCCACTTTGTGCCCTACTCTGGAGAATCCTAACTTGGTGTTCCCAGAGACAAGTGACTCTAAAAGCCCGACACATTCCGGGCCACCTGAATGTGATAGCGGACAAGCTATGCAGACTGGGTCAGACCATCCAGACAGAGTGGTCCCTCCTTCCCGAAGTTTTTCAGGAGATATGCAACAAATGGCACCGACCTCAAATAGATCTATTTGCCACCAGGTTCAATCACAAGTTACCTCGGTTTGTTTCCCCAGTGCCGGACTCCCTGGCTGTAGCAGTGGATGCACTCACTCTACCCTGGGAGGACCTGGATGCCTATGCCTTTCCACCCACCGCCATCTTGGGCAAAGTGGTGGAAAAGATTCTGGATTTTGTCCAGCCAAATTCCCCTCAGCCTCCCGAATCTGCCAAACCTGTTGTTACAGCCCTTCAATCAGATCCCTCACAGAAATCTGACCAATCTAAATCTCCATGCTTGGCTCCTAGAGCCACAGCAATCAAAAAACAGGGCTTCTCTCAGGCAGTGGCAGCAAGAATTGAGGCTCCTCAAAGAAAATCGACCAGATCAGTCTATGAGGCAAAGTGGTCCATTTTTACAAAGTGGTGCATCTCTAATCAGGTGGACTTCAAATCACCACCTTTGAATTCAGTGGCTGACTTTCTGCTCTACCTCTTTGAGGTCAAGAACCTGCAGCCCAGCACCATTGATGGTTACAGATCTGCCATTGCTGATAAACTGGGTAATGCTACCTTCAATATCAGCAAAGATGATAATCTCACCCGTCTCCTGGACAGCTTCCACAGAGACAGACCCAAGGGTCGTAGGGGCATACACTCCTGGAACCTTTCATTGGTATTACATCAACTGACAAAGGCTCCTTTCAAACCCCTTAAGGAGGCATCACTGAAGCATTTGACCTTCAAAACTGTCTTCCTTTTGGCCCTAGGTTCGGGCAAAAGAAGGAGTGAGATTCATGCTTGGCAACATAAAAACATTAGACACCAATCAGACTGGTCTAAGGTGTCCCTGTTTCCATCCCCTAGCTTCCTCTCCAAGAACCAGCTAGCCAAAGAGGGCCCCGAGAGTGTAGCCCCAGTGGTCATACCAGCCCTGGCTCCTACCCTAGACAGATCCCTCAAGTCTGACAGGTCTCTTTGTCCGGTCAGAGCCTTGCGCTACTATCTGGACAGGACATCAGACATCAGACAGGGTAAAGAATTGGTCTTTGTCTCCTTCAAGAAAGGTTTCGACAAGGACATCTCCCCTGCTACCATCTCCTCATGGATCAAACTGTGATCCTCTGTTACGAGCTCTCAGATCATCAAGCCCACACCCTACATCAAGTTAAAGCTCATGATGTTCGGGCTTTTGCTGCTTCTAAGGCCTTCCAATCAGGAGTTTCCCTAGATCAGATCTTGTCAGCCTGCCACTGGAAATCTCACAATACCTTCACGCAGTTCTACCTGAAGGATGTGGCCTGGGCTGACTCAGAGCTTTTTCATCTTGGTCCTGTGGTGGCTGCTCAACAGATCCACCAACAAACCACTACCTAGAGGGGATGTGTACATTTGTAAATACAGTTAAGAGTATATAAAAAAAACAAAAAAAAAAACAACAAGAAACAGCAAAAAAAAAAAAAAAAAAAAATTAATTATCTCAGATGTGCTTCCTTCGGGAGACTTGCTTTTGGGACTGAACTCATCCCTCTCCTCCCTTACCTCAGAGTAGGTCTGTTAAAAAAGGGGGGGGGGGAGGACGGTATCAAGGTCATTTCTGACGGTTCAACCCTCTTAACCGGATGATGATACTCGACCTCAGCCTTTTATGGGTTACTGACCTCAAGGTCTGCCCAGGCTTACAAGGTACCTGTCTTCACTACTGAGCATGAGTTCAATTTTTGATCCCTAGTAACCTACCCGCCAACCAAGCGGTAGTTATTCAGCTATTGTCCATTGGATAGGATGTATTAACGCAATAAAATTGCAAATTTAATAAGTAAATTAAATTTTTATAAGTTAATACCCTATCCAATGGACACACAAGACCCTCCCACCGACCCCGCTATTAGCTTACTAGGGGTCTAATAAGTTTAGACAACGAAAAAGATGCTATGACATCACGCTGTCTAGACAGGAAGGAAGTACGACATGCCATCTAGCGAGTGCACAGTACTGGGCCGGCCTAGCCAGTGGAGACACAGGACGTCTTTTTCTGACGTTTGGTGGGCCGGTCTGCGCCGACCGGATAAGCTATTGTCCATTGGATAGGGTATTAACTTATAAAAATTTAATTTACTTATTAAATTTGCAATTTTATAGCGAAATACCCTTACCATTTCCTAACAGTAGCTATTTGTTGGAGCCATCCACCCCAATGGCCAACGCAGAGATGCGATTTTAAGGTTATGTAACAACCTTAACCAAGCCATTGGGTTATAGTAGTCCGTCCTCCCGCCAATTAGGTCACATGACCACATTGTTTACTTCATTATTTTTGTTGGCCATCATCAGTATGGACGTCTTTGGAAATTAGTAGAAGTTTTTGTCAAGGTTTTATTTATTTTTTGAGATTTTACTGTTAATCTCACTTCATATATTATATGTATATGATACAGTACTTATACATTTATTAAATCTTCGAAGGTATGCATTATATTATGCAATAAGGACTTTTTGGATGGCGACATCGAAAGTTCGATCGTCTTCAACCTCGAGGAAATAAGTTTTCAAAAAGAAGGTCCTAATGCAACAATAATATTATTATACAGCTTGCCGGTCGTTTGGTTCAGTTTGCTGGACGATGGAAGCTATAATTTTGCAGCATACATATATACAAAGAATGTACTCTTCAATAACAGAAGCGATCTGCACGACGCCATCTTGAATGAGAATGACAATTCGAGTGGCCGTTATTGCTGTTCACGTTGGGTTCTAATAGCCAGGCGTTGAAAGCAATTTTTGATCACATTATTCATCCCAGTCGAATAGATTGTCGACGAGTCAGTAGAAGGAATCTCCCTTGGAGGCGGCCATTTACGTTGCCGTGGACACTGCATCGTGGAGGAGTTTTGAATGCAGGAAAGACTACCTCTTCGGAAAACTCTTCCGTTCGAGGTCCAGTCGGAACATTCAGTGGAGGAAATACCTGCATGACGTCATTCAAAAGACAATCGAGTTTTCTATTCCTTCAAAAAGGTTTAGATTCTGGTTGTCAGATGACGGGAGTGTCATTCATATCTACAAGCAAGGCATCTACAAGCAAGACATTTGATTAAATGTTTTTTGAACATTTTAGCAGTACAATCGGGTTTCTATACCTCTCAAAAGGTTTAGATTCGGGTTGTCAGGAATACAAGAACCTAGTCAGAGTTTTGCTGACTATTATTAAGTGGCTAGTCATTGATATGATAGTCACAGGCAGTGTGAATGCTCCCTCGTTTTGTCACATTTACCTACATCATGGAATTTCCACATTCCTTGGGTGAACAGACAGCATTAAATGTGGCCTTTATTTGGGGTTTTCAGGGCGTTTTGAAGCCTTCCTGTTTTTAAAGTTTTGCTTGGACTTCCTTACATACATCACTTTCCTGGACAGCTCCTTAGTTGCAGGAGGTCTGCAGGAGGAACATGACCTTTCAGACACTTTGGAAACAAGGTCCCTGGTAGGGGACTGTAAGAGAGAGGAAGCGTGTATTGACTCACTTCTTCAGTTCAGGTCAAATTTAGAGGATCCTAGGGATCACTATGATATGTTATAGTCTTCAATATGCCTTGGACTGGGTGCAATGATGTTTGCATTTCCAGTCCAGTCAACCAGTTTGTGTTCAAATCTTCTTGTTGCAGTTTGACCATGTCTAAGAACATGTGACTCAACAGGAGGGATGTAACTTAGAATGCCTTTAGCAAACCTACAATGCATTTTTCACTCCTAATGAGGTTCTCTTGCTGGACATATCAGATGTTCAGAGGATTTTCATCTAGTGTTTTCATGAAAATAAGGATGATTAGTAAGTCTAGAAGTGAGCATGCTCCTAGTCTAGACTAATAAAGGGACACCAGGCCTCAGGGCAGATTCTTTTTGTCTCTATCATGACAGTTACCCTGGAATAGAGTTACAAGTGCTTCCTACTCCTCAGATAGTTAAAAGGGGAGAGGATCTTACTTTTACAGGCCCTATGGAAGCAGGGATGGTAGGTGGCTTCCTGTGGTTTCAGGGAACCTTTGCCCAGTTTTTGGTAGTATACAAGTCTTGGTAACAGGATAATATTCAGCCAGACCTTTCAGAAGTGAGGTTGGCAGAAGTAAAAAAAAACAAAAAAAAAACGAGAGAAACAGCAGTTTTGATAGAAGCTGTTTATGGATTGATCGACAAAAGGGCGATAACACCAGTCACCAGTGTCACATCGCTTGAGTTTTACAGTTTATTTCTTGTGACAAGCAAGGAAGAAATGGCAGCTGTTAAGGTCAGGTAAATGAGCTTGCATGTACCTTACTTAATATAGAATGTTTAATATTTGGAATTCGTCTATAGAAGGCGAGTGGATGACGTCACTCGACCTTATGGGTACACACTCGTCACCGGTAGACTCAGCTAACAAGTATCTTCGCTTCATTGGAGGCTACAGATTCTACCAGTTCACTGCCTTACCCTTCAGTATTGCTACAGTTTCTCTCTCGAGTCCACCAAGGTAGCAAAAGAGTTGAAGCTGATGGCTCTCGCAGAAGGCATCAGTATTCGCCAGTATATAGACGGTTGGCTAATGACCTCAAATTCAAAACAGCAATACCAGGGATACACCCACTGGGGATGCATCTTGTCGAGAACCTGGGTTGGATCACAAATTTCTAAAAATCAGATTTATTTCCAACTCCATTAATCGAAGTTATGGTTACAATTCGACCTCAGGGTAGGTCTAGTCTTCCCAACTCAAAGGAAATCTATTGTCTTCTTGGAAAGACAGTTACCATGTTGGAAGTTTCTCACTTATCTCCAGGGAAGCTCATGTCACTTTGAAAGCATGGCTTCAATGGACAAAGCTACACCATTGGGATGTCTGCACATGAAGTCACTCCAATGGTACCTGGAAACACTGCGTATATCCTTAGCTTCTGGATATCCCACTTTTTTGTTTCTCTGGTTAACAGGGATCATCTTCAGTGGTCGATCGATCATTCAATTTTGAAGGAGGACTCACCACTCCTTCGGTAAGGAGCTCAGTCTCTCTTTTCATAGAAGCTTCCCTAAGTGTTGGGGTGCTCTCTTGAAGTATCCACAGCCATTGGTCTGTGGAATCAGGAAGAATCAAGGCTCCACATAACATAACATTATACAGCTGCAAGCAATGTTGTCAGCTTAAAATGATTCAGAAATCAGCTTCTGTATTGAAATCAGTTGATTTTTCACAAGACAATTTATTCGTGGTTGCCTATATGATTAGCCCAGGGAGGCATCCACTCTCAGGTAATATGTACCTTAATCGGTAGAATCATGGTTTGGGCGAATGCCAGAATGATTCAGATTCAGGAAGTACATCCCACGGAATCTAAATAAACCAATAGTTTGGATTTTGTCATTGGTCCTACATGCTCTTATCAGACAACCTTTGACGGCCTTAAGTGGGAAAGCTGGTAGTTGCTTGCCGTTGGTCGGCAGTTTACAGTACACAACCCTAGCGAACTCTATGTACTGGTTTCCTCTGCCCTTCCAACTACCGTCATGATATGACCTGTACAGTGTTGAAAGCGACGTAAAACCCCAAATAAATAAATAAACAGACAACCTTTGATCTTGTGAGAAAGGCTTTCTTGAAGTTATTTCCTTTCAAGACAGTCTTTGGTCTTGGCTTCAGGTAAAGTAGTGACATTCATGTTTGGACCCTTCCCTTAGTTATAGGGAGAATGGGTCACAAGTAACTTTGGCCCATTGACTGCCTTTTTGGCCATGAACCAGTTGGCTTCAGATGGGCCTACTGCAATTACTGCAACTGAGCCAGTGGTTTTTGTCTCTGTGGATTACAGATTCATGGTAAAGGAGTGACATTAATACTTGGACATATTCTTCCTTTAGTTATAAGGGGAATGGGTCTCAGGTAACTCTGGCCCTTCAATTGCCAGAATCAGTTGGCTTTGGATGGGCCTACTGCAATTAAGCCTGTGGTCATGCCAGCTCTTAGCCTCTTTGGACAACAGTTGACTCAATATGGGTCTGTCTGTTGATCAAAAGGTTTGGGATAGAACAAATCTTTGGTTTGCTGCCATTAAGAAGGTTTCTTAAAAGGACTTCTCCTTTGGCACCTATTTCATCTTGATTGAGTCAAGATTGAGTCACAGAAGCTATTGATGTATGTTTCGATTGCATCTTTAGTTTTTATAGGTAATTTCCTTACATGAGTTTCTTGATGCATGTTATTGGAAATTCCATTGTATGTATACCAATTTCTGTTTGGAGAAATCTCTGTTGGCATAGGGTCAGATTTGAAATTGGGTCCTACAGTTGCAGTTACAGTTTGTTATTTTATAAGTATGTGTTTCATACTTATATTTGTACATTTGCAGGTTGTGGTTGGTATGTCTGCAATGCTGGATGTATTTGTGGTAGACATCAATGTTGCCTAAATCTGCCTTAGAAAGGATTAGGCATTACGCTGATGACACTTTCAGGTTGGTTTGACCTTGTCTTGGGGTCGGATGTTACAATATAGATGGCTTATCTATTTATGACATCCAATTGCAGCACCAATAGTGTCAGCATTTGTGAGAACTACAGCTACATACTGCCATTTTTGGGAGTTGTATGTTGTGAATGTTTGGAAGTTTATATGTTCATTAATGCATGTAATTCCATTGAGAAGTTCTCATTATGTTGTAGGTTAGGTAGTGGTTTTTCTTAAAAGAATTCCCTCCTTCCTACAAGGCTGGATTCAGCTACTGTTAGGAAATGGTAAGGGTATTTCGCTATAAAATTGGAAAATTTTATAGTAATTTAAATTTTTATTAGAAATACTTACCATTTCCTAACACTCAAATTTCCCTCCCGCCTCCCCGCAAGTCATTCTTTTACTTGCAACAAAAATAATGAAGTAAACAATGTGGTCATGTGACCTAATTGGCGGGAGGACGGACTACTATAACCCAATTCTAATTCTAATTCTAATTGGACTTTTATAGCGCTTAATCTCCCCAAACAAGAGGACTCTAAGGCGCAACAAAACAAAAAGCAGTCAACAAAATTCTGTGTCCAGGGACATAACAGGGGTCGAACACCACGGAGAACGCCAGGAGGATGATTCAGGCTAGGGTGGATATGCTTTGGTGTACAGGTAGGTTTTAAGCTGTTTTCTGAAGGAGGCCAGGGATGGAGAGGCACGAATCACATCAGGGAGAGTATTCCACACAGTAGGAGCATCAAACGCAAAACTATTACCAAACTGTTTGACAGATTTATGAACAGAGGGGCAGAACTTTGGAATAACTAGGAAATTACCACCACTTTCACTGCGCCTGGTACTATAAGAACTGCTGTAGGAAGAAAGATGTGGTGAAAAATACCTGGGAAAACCTGTGTGAAGATACTTATAAACAAGTGTGACTGTCTTAACACAATGCGCTGTTCAACAGGAAGCCAGTGCAGTTTCTTTAGCACAGGAGTTATGCTGGTGTATCGACTGGTGTTTGATACAATTCTAGCTGCACTATTTTGGATGCACTGTAATTTGCGTAGATTGAACTTGGACAGGCTCCTGAAAATGGCTTGGTTAAGGTTGTTACATAACCTTAAAATCGCATCTCTGCGTTGGCCATTGGGTTGGATGGCTCCAACAAATAGCTACTGTTAGGAAATGGTAAGTATTTCTAATAAAAATTTAAATTACTATAAAATTTTCCAATTTTATCCCCTTCCTGTAATCTACATGATTTTAACTGCAATTTGATTTTGACAATTAATTCTGAATTTTGTGATGGTGAAAAAAAATGTTAGTGTTGGCCATACAATAAGATATATTTTAACTTTTGCTGTTAACGTCTATGTTGTTTAGTATATTCTGTATATATATGAGAAGTGGTGGTTTTACTTGTATGTGGTTTTGCATGTTTCTGTATTTAAAAACAAATTTTGTATGAAGAAAATTTTTTTTAAATGTGGGAACTTTTGAGGCGGGAACTTTTCCGGGTGCGCACTTCTGGGTGGGAACTTTACCGGGTGGGAACTTTACTGGGTGGGAACTTTTCCATACAACAATAATTGTGCTAGGGATATAGAAGATAGAACATTCATGTTCAATTATTATTATACAAAGGGTTCAGAATGTGAAAGCTATTAATATTTAATGTGCCATTTAAAGTTTTCATGTTTTGATTTCATAACCTTTATTCATCCTGGATGAAAGTGTTTCACTTTGCAAATTTTTATTATTGTGTAGGTCACTGAAAGCTGCTAGTATGAAGAGATCCTTTGCTGGAGTGCTTAACAGCAGCACATTGTCACCAAGTAAATCTATTATGAATAGATTACGGGACAAGAAATTGACTGAGACTAAGAAGGTAAGCACTTTGGTGATTTTCTCTCAGCATAAATTTTTTATGGCATTACTCTGTGATGTCCACAAATGTGTATGTGTCCGCGTCCTTGTAAACCACTTTTCCTCCAAAAGTACAAGACCAAGAGACGTGCTGCTACCACTAAAAGATACCTTATCTATTAACCCTTTCGCTACTGAAGGAACATTATTCCATGGGACTGTAGCCATATGACGTCATATCACGTCAGAAACGCCAATGAAGTAAAATAATAACTCACTACCTTATACACTTCATTTGTGGTATTTTTCGGCATATTTCATTAGGAATTGATGAAAGTCGAATGGGAAAATTCGTGGGAATTCCCCAAATAAAAATAACCACGAGTAAACAATATGCAGCTATATGCGGTAAATACGGCAATATCTACACAATCCAGTTAAAATAGGTGAAATGGTCAATTTTTTTTTAAATATAGCATAACTTTCATATAAAATACTTTAAAAATCGGTTTAATACTGATACACCAAAGAAAACGTATAACAGTACACTGAAGGGAAAGAAGAGATATATATTATTGCCGTCGACATGGTTCCTTGTAATACACATTGATGTTGACTGCTAGTCGACACACATGGTAGCGAAAGGGTTAAGGATGATATGTTGTTCAAGGCATGCAGATCAGTTTGTTCATCTGTTCCCCGGAGCCGTTACAAGAGAGGTACCCCCACCCAAGGTGTGAAAATTTTTCAACACTTTATCACAATTTTCTCATTGAGTTTTGAAGGGATTTCTCTCTTATATATTGTACTGGGCTACAAGTAGATTCCATTGTGTTAGTATCAGTCCTGGAGCTTTCTTATTTTTTTATGAATTTTTAAAATAATTTTAATGCATTAAAATTCATGAATTCATGCAGTAAATCACTTGAAAAACTTGAAAAGTATTGCAGTTAGAGTATTTTGTTAACATATGTTTTCCCCTATTTTTGTTTCAGGTATAACATAGTAAAATTTTAGACCTGTAACTCATTGCATAGCTAAGTAATGGCTACACAAACTGTATATTGCAGAAAACAATCAGTACACATGCTGATCTGTACAGACAGACCCCCCCCCCCCCCACACACACACACACACACACTCTCTTTTACTCCACACAAAAGGCAGCTGAGAAAAGAATTTACAAGCAATGATCTATTTTACTATCTGTTTCCATTTAAATGTAAGGACAGAATTTTCCTCTTCTTATTTTTCAAAAGAGTGTGTTCTATGTGGGAGCTTCTTTAATTGTATAAGACAAACTCTGACTCAAATCATGTTTGTGGAAAATAAATTAACTGCATTAGAACTCCCCAACCTCTTTTGCAGCCCAGTCACTCAGTCTGAGCCTGTTTGAGCTAGGTGGGTATTTTACACAAAGGCCCCCTAAATGAAAGGAACTACACATAGTAGCTTTAATTTTTTGCAGTGACATTTCATGTAAAAACATCAAAAAAGATGATGAGAGGTCAGTAATTGGGAGTGTATCCCAATAGCTAAGTGAGTAATAGCTACTGTCTGACTTTTCAGTACCTTCCATAAAGAATAAAGCACTATTGCATTTAGAGTATTTTGTTGAAATATGTTATTCAGCTACTTTTTACCCCACAGCCCTTAAGGGCTGTCGGAGTATTGCTTTCACCGATGGTGTCCGGATGGGCGGGCGGCGGGAAAAGTTTGTCCAGCCTGTATCTCAGAAACTGTAAGGTGTAGGAAGTTGATACTTGGTAGGGACATTGGTTAGAGGGTGTAGGTTTGCAATGTCATGGTGTGACCTTGAGTTGACCTTTAACCTTGCTGCAGTAACCTTGAGTTTGAAAATCTTGTCCAGACTATATCTCGGAAACTGTAAGGTGTAGGAAGTTGATACTTGGTAGGGGCATTGGTTAGGGGGTGTAGGTGTGCAGCGTCATGGTGTGACCTTGATTTGACCTTTGACCTTGCCATAGTGACCTTGTCCTATAAAATCTTGTCCGGACTATATCTCGGAAACCATAAGGTGTAGGAAGTTGATACTTGGTACTTGGTATGGACATTGGTTAGGGGGTGTAGGTGTGCAATGTAATGGTGTGACCTTGATTTGATCTTTGACCTTTCCGTAGTGACCTTGACCTATAAAATCTTGTCCGGGCTATATCTCAGAAACCTTTAGGTGTAGGAGGTTGATACTTGGTAGGGACATTAGTTAGGGGTTGTAGGTGTGCAACATCATGGTGTGACCTTGATTTGACCTTTGACCTTGCCGTAGTGACCTTGACCTATAAAATCTTGTCCGGGCTATATTTCAGAAACCGTAAGGTGTAGGAAGTTGATACTGGGTAGGGACAATGGCTAGGGTGTGTAGATGTAAAACGTCATGGTGTGATCTTGATTTGACCTTTGACCTTGCCGTAGTGACCTTGACCTATAATGCCTTGTCCAGGTTATATCTCGAAAACCATAAGATGTAGGAAGTTGATATTTGGTAGGGACATAGGTTTGGGGTTAGAGGTGTGCAATGTCATGGTGTGACCTGGATTTGACCTTTGATCTTGCATATCTGATGTTATTATATCTCTCTCGTGGATATCTGATACTATTTTATCTCTCTTACATCTCTCTTATATCCTTTTACTTGAATCTTGGTTGTTGCGTCTTTGGGTGTCTTTTGATGTAGATTAAGCACTGTTAAAGTCATATTAGAATTCATTAAGGGTTTTACTTTTTGCAACTTCCCATTGTAACAGATGGTATTTCATCAAGTGAGCCACATGTTTTGGTCCAACACAAAATGAATATAATGTATGGGAGAAGTCTTAGATCTTCACACAAATGTGCAAGGTCACTTTTGTATGGTTGAACAATACTGAAGACATGCAAACCATAATTCAACTGTGGGAAATGTGCATGAATAACCATCTTACAGCTTCCAGGACAAGCAGACTGGCAGGGTGTAAATCTTTTCAACCCAAAAGCATTCCTGTTGGTTGCGGACTATGTGTACTTTTACATAATTGTGATATTTCCATTGACAGCTATTCAGTTATTATTCTTGTTAATAAATTTTAGAGCTTTATAGTTTTTGTGTCACCAGCATCTATGCTGCGTGGCATATAGGGTTTGGTTTGTCATCTCATTTTGTGGCGTGGATGTCGTCGTTGTCAGTGGCGGAGGCATCGTCTGTCATCGTCACACTTTCTATTCCGGGTAGTATCTCAAAAATGGCTTGCCAGATTAAGTTCAAATTTGGCATGTGGATGTAACTGGTCCTCAAGGTGTGCTGTATAGTTTGGTGACCTTAAACTCCCACTAGTAACATACTTGTCTTGAGTTTAAGTTTTTTCTTTTCTGAACCATATCTGAAAATGGGGTTAACGAATTCAATTCAAATTTGGCATGTGGTTGTAACTAGTTTTGAAGGTGTGCCCTATTTTAAGGTGACCTTAAACTCCCATGTTGAGATTACGTCTTTTATTTTTCCATAAAGTATACTGAAAATAACTTGACAGATTTCATTCAAATTTTGCATGTATGTGTAACTGGCCATAGCTAAGTGTCATACATTAAGGTGACCTTAAACTCCCAGTAATAACAGAATTATATTCACTATAAGTTTGCAAATATTTGAACAGTATTCCAAATATTGTACAATTCTAGGCATGTTTAAGTTGTGGATGTAACAAACCTTGAACAGAACCTTCAGTAAATGATTACCTTAAACTCCCGCACAACGGCAAACTAACATTGGGTTTAAGGTTGGGACAACATTTTTTGTGTTTGGAAGATATTTCATGTGGTAATTGAAATCTTTTTTCATTTATATTCATCATGTACATATAGCTAGACAAAAAAGGTCTCTCCTGTAAGGTGATAGTAAATTACTGATATTTAAAACTTATGACTTTAAGGTTGCAACAGTTTTGTGTCACTAGCAACTATGATGGAGGACAGACATGGTCTGTCTCATCACTCTTTCTTTCTAGACAGTTTATAAAAATAGCATGATAGATTAAATTCATAGTTATTATGTGGATGTAACTGATCATCAAGGTGCGCTCTATTGTAAGGTGACCTTAAACTCACAGTAGTAACATACTTACATTGAGTTTAACGTTTTCCGTTTCCGGACAGTATCTCAAAAATGGCTTGCCAGATTAAGTTCAAATTTGGCATGTGGATGTAACTGGTCCTCAAGGTGTGCTGTATAGTTTGGTGACCTTAAACTCCCACTAGTGATATACTTATATTGAGTTTAAGTTTTTTCTTTTCCGAACCATATCTGAAAAATGAGATGACGGATTCAATTCAAATTTGGCATGTGGTTGTAACTAGTTTTGAAGGTGTGCCCTATTTTGAGGTGACCTTAAACTCCCATGTATAAAATAATTCTGTTGAGATTACGTCTTTTATTATACTGAAAATAACTTGACAGATTTCATTTATATTTTGCATGTCTATGTAACTGGCCATAGCTAAGGTCATACATTAAGGTGACCTTAAACTCCCAGTAATAACAGAATTATATTCACTTTAAGTTTGCCCATTTTTTAACAGCATTTCAAATACTATGCAATTCTAGGCATGTTTCAGCTGACGATGTAACAAACCATGAACAGAACCTTCAGTAAAGGATTACCTTAAACTTCATCACAACTGCAAACTACCGTTGAGTTTAAGATTGGGACAATTCAAGGATATTTGATGCACTAATTGAAATTGTTCATTGATATTCAGCATGTACATATATTTAGGCAAAAAGAAAAAGGTCTCTTGTAAGGTTACAATAAATAGCTGATATTTTAGACACTTATGAGTTTAAGGTTGTAACAGTTTGGTGTCACTCAGCGATGATGAATCACACATGTTTCTGGAAAATATGTCAAAAATTTCTTGTAGGATGAAATTCAAATTTGGCATGTGGATTTTGCCAGTCATCGATATGTACCATATTTTAGGATGACCTTAAACTCCCACTAATAACATGTTTATGTTGAATTTAACTTTTATGATTTGCGGGCAATAGCTTAAAAATGGCTTCACAGATTCAATTCAAATTTGGTATGTGGGTGTAACTGGTCTTCAAGCTGTGGCCTATTTTAAGATGACCTTAAACTCCTAGTGATAACATAATTATATTGAATTTATTTTTGGAGAGTATTTGAAAGCTACATAAGAGATTCTTTGGACGCTTCTTTGTGTATGGGAGAAGCGACTCTGCCGGATCCGCATTTTCTTTTCGCAATAGCTTCACAGCCAAAAGGCGATTCTTTTCATATTTGGCAAGTATGCAGTGGCCCTGGGAAATTTTTTCTGAATATGCTGCGATGACATTTTAACCAATCAGAGAGGTCACATGACCAAAAATGCTTTTTTTGGAAGGGCGTCCTTGTCCGGATGATAGAGTGAGATATAGCGATTTCGTCGAAATGTTCGACCCGCAGGGTATCCAAGCAAACTACTCTTGCCAATTTTCAAAAAAATTTCTCCTCCCCCAAAATGGGGGTCATATTCAATTTTCAAATTTTTGACAATTTATTTGTTTATTTATTTGTTGTTTTACGTCGCGTTCAACAGCCAGGGTCATATTGCGACGGGTAGTTTACGGGTGGAGGAAACCAGTGCACACTGCACTGTAAACCACTGGGCATCGGCAAGTAACTAACCAACTTTCCAACATGAAGCGCCCGGCCCGAGATTCGAACTGGCGGCCTCAGAGGTTGGAGGCGAGAACTCTAACCGCTACACCACCGAGCCCCCTCAAATTTTTGACAAAAAATGCAAAACATAAAATTGGAAATATAGGCTCATAAGGTACACATATAGAACAATACTGATAGAGCGATTTCGTCAAACTTTTCCACCCGCAGGGTATCTAAGCGAACTAATCTTGCCAATTTTCCAAAAAATTTCTCGTCCCCCAAAATGGGGGTCATATTCAATTTTCAAATTTTTGACAAAAAATTCAAAACACAAAATTGGAAATATAGGCTCGTAAGGTACACATATACAACAATACTGATATATGAGTACTTTTTGAAACCATTTTCTTCGTAAAATAAAAATTTATTAGTGGGATTTCGACAAAATTTTTGACGGACAGGGTACCTGTGAAGACTAGCCTTTCCAAGTTTCAATAAATATTTCACTTGCCAAAAATGGTGGTCATTTTGAATTTTCGAATTTTTTTCAAAAATGCAAAACACAAATATCCTTGTATCTCCAAAACCGTGCTACATAGAGTGATTTTGACGAAATTTTTGACCCGCAGGATACCTCTTCTGAGTAGCTGACCCAGTTTTCAAAAAAATTTTATCCTGCCAAAAATGGCGGCCATTTTGAATTTTCAAATTTTTTTTGCAAAAATGGAAAAACACAAAAATGCTTGTATCTCGAAAACAGCGCCAGATAGAGCGAATTCTGCAAACTTTTTGACCCACATGGTATCTGTGA
Source organism: Sabellastarte sp. h YS-2021 (assembly GCA_964017235.1). Classification (NCBI taxonomy): domain Eukaryota; kingdom Metazoa; phylum Annelida; class Polychaeta; order Sabellida; family Sabellidae; genus Sabellastarte; species Sabellastarte sp. h YS-2021. Next base: position 62,557,076 of record OZ024934.1, on the reverse strand, counting down.
AGACTAGCCTTTCCAAGTTTCAACGAATATTTCACTCGCCAAAAATGGTGGTCATTTCTTTGGGTATGTAAGCAAACTACTGTACCAAATTTTCCAAAAAAAATTACCCATTGTCAATGTCAATTTTCAAATTGGTGACAAAAAGTGCAACACGCCAAATTGCCTCTGTCTCCTTAGCCATGCAATTTCATCAAAATTTTTAAAACACACTGTATCCAAGATAACTACCCTGCCCAAGAACCACTTTTCTTATATTCTGGCTTTGTTGAGCTGAACTTTCTTACATGTTTAAGCTGCCATTATTTCTCCTTTTCGGGACGCTTTGTTTTTGCCATGCAAAAACAATCACTTTGTTGTGCAAGCGATCCCCTAGTTAAATTTTCCATTTTCACATTTTGTCTTATATCTCCTTTATTATTGCTTTTGGAACTTTAGAATGTATTAAATTGGGTATTGGGAAACCATTTGTGAAGAGTCTAGATAGCTGGTCAGATTTACCCCTGACCCCTTATGGATCAAACTGGGGTCATAAAATAGCTGATTTTTATAGCGAAATACCCTTACCATTCCTAACAGTAGCTATTTGTTGGAGCCATCCAACCCAATGGCCAACGCAGAGATGCGATTTTAAGGTTATATAACCACCTTAATACAGCCATTGGGTTACAGTAGTCCGTCCTCCCGCCAATTAGGTCACCTGACGTCCGTTGTTTACCTCATTATTTTTGTTGGCCATCAACAGTAGGACGTGTTTTTGGAAGTGGTAAAGTTTCAGGGACTTTTGCTTTTTTATTGAGGTTTATTCTTCAATATGGCTAATAATAATGATTCTTCTGACAATAAGGCGAAGAAATCTTCGTCTTGTGGTCATCTTATGCCTGGATGGGACAATCATAGATATTGTTTTAAATGTCGAGAAGCTGGTAAAGGAGACGATTTATGTACTTTGAAGAAAGATTGTTTGCTTTGTGCATCTTTCTCTGAAGATCAGAAGCGTAAGCTTAATTCCAAACATTCAAAAGGGAAGAAATCTGTAAAAGAAACTCCCGTTGAAAAACCCAAGATAGACGATTCCATCTTGGATGAAGATGACAATTCGTCTGTCACAAATGTTGCTCAGTCTTCAACTTCTAACAACCAGGCATTGGCAGCAATTTTGTCACAACTCACATACATGTCGAATAGGCTTTCAGCCGTAGAGAAGAGGGATTCCCCTATGCAGGCAGACATTGTGGAAGCGTCTCCAAGGGGAAGTTCCGATTGCAGAGAAAAGACTATCTCTTCGGAAAACGCTTCCGTCGAGGTCCAGTCGAAACGTTCAGCGGAGGAGAGTTTCTGTACCTACAAAAAGGTGCAGAATCGAGATTTCAGATGGGGAATACGATTCATCTCAAGAGGAAAAACAGCCAGGTCCTTCCTATTCAGACACTTTGTTAACTGTGAAAAAATGGTTGGACATTGATATTACTGACACTGATGCTATCATTGCTCCATCTGTGTTCTCCCAAGCTCATAAAATTAAGAAGTCTGCACAGGTTTCACTTGCTTTACCTCCAGCAGAGAACATGGTGAACCTTTGGGATTTCAAGGAGTATGAGGCTTCTGGAATCTCCAAAGGTCAAGATAACATGAAGAATAAATCTTCCAGGAAAAATCCTCTAGCCAGGGGTCAATTTTTGAACTTTGACAGGCCAAATATGAAATGGTACAACATGACTCCTCAACCTCATGCTTTGGGAGCTCCTAAGCTACAGGATGCTTTTAGAAATATAACTTCCCCTCAGTTTCAGACTCCCACTACAGTTTCAACTCCCTTGAAGCAATATACTTTATGGGAATCAGTGAACAGGGAAAATATTAACGTGTTGAATCATATTTTCTGGTTCAACTCTGCAAATATGAAGTCTACTGAGGAAATGGAGAAACAATTCAGCATTATTAAGTCTGCACAGTCTGGGGGTGATTTCAATAATGCCATGGAGTATGTCCAGGAGTGTTTGCAGCTCCAAGCCACTATAAATCAGTCATTGGGGAAGTCTTTGAAGTCTTTGTTAGGGAGTTCCATGACTATGTCCTCCAATTTATTGCTGAATAGGAGAGATAACTACCTCAAACATTGCTCAAAGGATGTTACAGAGGATGACATAACTAAGTTGAGGAATGCTTCATTCACACCTAATGAGGTTTTTCCAGTGGAAACTTTGTCAGAAGTCCAGAGGAATTTTATTCAGTGGGCTCATGTTAACAGAGGGTCTTACAAACCTAGAAAGGAGCACTCTACTAGACATCATGATAGGAGGGACACTAAACCACAGAACAGGTCTTTTCGTCCCTATCATGACAGTTCTGCCACCAGCTCCTCAGCAGCTGGTTCCACAACTAGTATCAGAGGTAGAGGATCCTTCTCATCCAGACCCTTCAGGGGCAGGGGTGGGAGAAGGAAATGACTGCTTGGTGCCAGGAGGCCGTTTATCCACATTTTGGCAGGTATGGGAAGCCAGGAGGGCACATCCAAGGGTAGTGGCCATTTTGAAGGAGGGTTATTGTCTAAATTTCAGGCTAAAACCTCCATTGACAAAGATTCCTGTAATAAGGAGCAAATATTTGAACCGGGAGAAACAGCAGTTTTTGATAAAGGCGGTTTATCAAATGATCGACAAAAGAGCGATAACTCCAGTTCAAAAGGTCACTTCCCTGGGATTTTACAGTCGCTTGTTTCTTGTACCAAAACCAGGAAAAAGGTGGCGTCCAGTAATAGATTTAAGTGTGGTAAACAGTTATTTACATGTACCCACTTTCAAAATGGAAACTGCCGAGAATATTCGAGATTCTTTGCAAGAAGGCGAGTGGGTAACCTCACTCGACCTTACACATGCATACTTTCATATACCAATACACCCACGGTTTCAGAAGTATCTTCGCTTCAATGTAGGCGACAGATCATACCAATTCACAGCCTTACCCTTCGGAATTGCTACGGCTCCACTCGAGTTCACCATGGTAGCAAAAGAGGTGAAACTGATGGCTCTTGCAGAAGGCATCAGGATTCATCAGTACATAGACGATTGGTTAATGAGAGCGAAAACAAAGCAACAATGCCAAGAGAATACCCACAGGTTGATTCGTCTTGTTCAAAGCTTGGGTTGGATAATAAATTTCGAAAAATCAGATTTAATTCCAACTCAGGAAATCGAGTTTTTGGGTTACAAATTCGACCTCAGGGTGGGTCTAGTGTTTCCAACTCAAAAGAAAATCGATCGCCTTCTAGAAAAGATAGTTTCCATGTTGAAAGCTACTCAAACATCTCCAAGGGAGCTCATGTCACTGATTGGGAGCATGGCTTCAATGGAGAAGACTGTACCATTGGGTCGTCTGCATATGAGACCTCTACAATGGTACCTCAAGACACACTGGAGGTATCCTCAGTCTCTGGATATCCCAGTACCAGTGTCCCAGGTTCTAAAACAGCATCTTCAGTGGTGGACCAATCTCTCGAACCCGAAGAGGGGTTCCCCACTTCATCAGAAGGAGCACAATCTCCTTCTATTCACAGATGCTTCCCTAAAAGGCTGGGGTGCTCACTTAAAGCATCACACAGCCAGCGGTCTGTGGAATCAGGTGGAGTCAAGACTTCACATAAACATTCTAGAGCTAAAATCAGTGTTTCTAGGTTTAAAATCATTCGAAAATCAGCTTCTGAATCAAAATCTGCTGATTTCCACAGACAACTCTTCAGTGGTTGCCTATCTGAACAAGCAGGGAGGCACCCACTCTCAAGAAATGTGTGCTCTAATCTGGAGAATCATGGCTTGGACAAATGCCAGGGGAATCCAGATTCGGGCCAAACATATTCCAGGGAATCTCAATGTTCTAGCAGATTCTCTGTCAAGGAAAGACAAGGTGATTTAGACTGAATGGGCGTTGAATCATCAAGTGTTCAATCAGATTTGCCATTGCTGGCATCAGCCAATGGTAGATTTGTTTGCAACAAGGTTGAATCACAAGCTTCCAATGTATGTGTCTCCTGTCCCCGACAGTCGGGCTTGGGAAACAGATGCATTGAACATCTCTTGGGAGGGTCTGGACACCTATGTGTTTTGTACAGTGGATCTCATTCCTCAGGTGATTCAAAAGATGACCACCTACAGGTGCAGAGTCATCATGATTGCTCCAGGGTGGCCAGGGATGTCTTGGTTTTGGGATCTGCTGGATCTGTCCACAAAACTCCCTCTAAGACTTTCTTTGTGGGCGAATCTGTTGACCCAACCATTCAGCAACAGACTTCACAACAATCTAGCTTATTTGAATCTTCATGCTTGGCATCTGGAGTCAGGCATGAAGGTTCAAGAGGATTCTCAGAGGAGGTGGCGAAGCGAATTAAGGAGCCTCAGCGACACTCCTCGAGGAGAATCAATGAGTCAAGGTGGTCCATATTTGGGAAGTGGTGTCAGGAGAGTCAGGTGGACATCTCAGATCCCACTATTCCAGACATAGCAAACTTCCTTAACTATTTGTTTAAGGAGAAGGCTCTCAAGCCATCTACTATTGCTGGTTACAGGACAGCAATTGCTGATGGATTGGGTTTGAAAGGTGAAGATGTGTCAAAAAGTCTTGAGTTGAATAGGTTATTGTCAAGCTTTTACAGAGACAAACCAGTGGTTAATAGATCCATACCTTCTTGGGATTTGGCCTTGGTTTTGCAGGCTCGTACTAAACGACCTTTTGAACCTTTGGGGAAGGCTTCATTGAAGTTGCTTACCTTCAAGACAGTTTTCCTTTTGACTTTGGCATCAGGCAAAAGAAGAGGTGAAATTCATGCTTGGACTTTCTCTTCTCTTAGTTACAAAGAAAATTGGTCACAAGTAACTATTGCTCAATCAACTGCCTTTTTGGCAAAGAACCAGTTGGCGTCAGATGGGCCTACTGTTATTAAACCTGTAGTCATTCCAGCTCTCAAACCTCATTTGGACAGCAGTTTGACTCAAGATAGATCTCTTTGTCCTGTGAGGGCCTTGAAATACTATTTGGATAGAACAAAGGATTTAAGGAAGAATAAGAATCTTTTGTTTGTAGCTATTAAGGAGGGTTTTACCAGAGATATTTCAAGGGCAACAATCTCTTCTTGGCTAAAACAGACCATACTTTTGGCTTATGAGGAGTCAGATTCTGAAACTCAGCAGTTGTGTCAGGTCAAAGCTCATGATGTTCGTTCTATGGCGGCATCTTTGGCTTTTAAAGGAGAAGTTTCCTTAAGTGAGATTCTTGAAGCATGCTTTTGGAAGTCCCACAATACGTTTACCAATTTCTACCTTAAGGACCTCTGTTGGCATAATGGTCAGATCTTGAAATTGGGTCCAATAGTATCTGCTTAGCATGTTATAAACTTATGAGTAGGTTTTATAACTGTATAATACTTTGTGTTTGAGTATGTGTATAGTTGATACTTTGGGATGGATACAATTATTAACCAATCTGTTTGTATTTTACAGGATAGACGGCGTCGACCTGTATATATTGTACAGTTTGCCTAGCTTGGACCGTACTTGGTGTTTATGACGCGTCAGCTGATAGTGGTACCAAGTGGGGTTCAACCTGATGTTAGTTACAGTTTGTAAAGTAGATGTTTGTTCAACAAGTGCATTTAGTGGATTCAGAGCATTGTGAGAGTGTTCAACTGCATACTGCCTTCATTTAAAAGGTATGTTGTTGTGTTGAATGTTGTATGTTGGAATTTATATGTTGCTGTTTGCATGTACATTTCACTATTGTTATGTTTACTGTTGGTTCTCACAATGTTGCTTGTTGTTGTTGGTAGGTGGAAGTTTTAATAAAAGAATTCCCTCCTTCCTGCAAGGCTGCATTCAGCTACTGTTAGGAAATGGTAAGGGTATTTCGCTATAAAATTGGAAAATTTAATAGTAATTTAAATTTTTATTAGAAATACTTACCATTTCCTAACACATGGATTTCCCTCCCGCCTTCCCGCAAGTCATTCTTTTACTTGCAACAAAAATAATGAGGTAAACAAAGGAGGTCAGGTGACCTAATTGGCGGGAGGACGGACTACTGTAACCCAATGGCTTTATTAAGGTGGTTATATAACCTTAAAATCGCATCTCTGCGTTGGCCATTGGGTTGGATGGCTCCAACAAATAGCTACTGTTAGGAAATGGTAAGTATTTCTAATAAAAATTTAAATTACTATTAAATTTTCCAATTTTGTGCTTTTGCCTTATATCTCCTTTAATCATGCTTTTTACAGCTTTAGAATGTATTAAGAGGTATTGGGAAACCATATGTGCAGAGTTTATATAGCTGGTCAGATTTTCGCCAGGTGGCTGTATAGCCTCCCTGCCGGTGTACTGTGCATGCACTCTTCCTCTTTTTGTTTGGCGCAAAAGAAGTTAAAACTCTTGGAATTCAAGAGAAACTTTTTCAATTTTTATTATATTATAAAGTGGAAATATTGCATATTGTTGGATATATTGCATGTAACCAACCCACCTATTAGATTAGTCTGTTCGTCCACATTTTTGGTTTCCGGACTCTAACTCGAAAATGGTTTGTCCAATCGAATTCAAACTTGACAGGGAGATAGATCACCATCATAGCTAGGTTCCTTTCGAAATTGGTGAAATTCCGTCTGTTCGTTTGTCCGTTTTTTGTCCATTTGTCTGTCCATCCACATTTTCGTTTCCGGACTTTAACTCGAAAACGGTTTGTCCAATCGAATTCAACCTTGACAGGGAGATAGATCACCATCATAGCTAGGTTCCTTTTGAAATTGGTGTAATTCTGTCTGTTCGTTTGTCCATTTTTTGTCCGTTTGTCCATCCATCTGTCCGTCCACATTTTCGTTTCCAGACTCTAACTCGAAAACGGTTTGTCCAATCGAATTCAAACTTGACAGGGAGATAGATCACCATCATAGATAGGTTCCTTTCGAAATTGGTGTAATTCTGTGGGTGCGTTTGTTCGTCAACGTTTCCGGACTCTAACTCGAAAACGTTTTGTCCAGTCGAATTCAAACTTGACAGGGAGATACAGCACCATCATAGCTAAGTTGCTTTCAAAATTGGTGTAATTCCGTCCTTTCATTTGTCCGTTTATAGTATAGGTACAATTATGTAACCTAGATTACAAGTTTTACGTTTCTTAGCACGTCTAACAGATTCACCTTAACTGGGTAACCTCACATTTCTTTCCTTGTTTCTAAATGTAATTACAGCAGTTGCTAGTATCATGGCTTCTCCTGGTGATAAAAAAGGACAAAGACGAAGCTCGTGTGGACATATTATGGCCTCATTTGATTCGCACGATAAATGTGCTCTGTGTCGGGACAAACGTATTGGGAGGATAAGTGTGTGGCTGACAAACCCTGTATCATTTGCGATAATTTTACTGATGCGCAAAGGGAAATTTTGGCTACTCCTACATATAGGATGCGTAAAGAGAAGAAAACTGGTGTTCTAGTGTCCCCAGAAGATGTAACTGTTATCGCTTCAGTGGAGGATAAAGAACCAACATTTCGGTCCCCTCCTCCATCCTCTCATCAAGAGCCAAGTACTTCCTTTGTTATATCAAACCAGTTAAAGGAAATATAAGATCAATTGGCTGAGCAATTCACCAATTCTTTTTTACACCAAAAACAGAAGTTAAACTAATTCCCTCTCACACTGTAGTGTCAGATACACCGTTCATGCCCGGCTCACTGGTCTGGTGGAGTTCCTGGCAGAAGGTGAGGCAGATAAGTCAAGGGATAGAGCTTCAGTTGCTAAAGACAAGAAAAAGTCCCGTAAGTCACGCAAGGAGGGAAAAGAAAAGGACATGAAGCGGAGAACTGTATCTCCCTCTCCTGATAATACAAGCTCAGATAAACTGGATTATCCTCAACCACAGGTTCTTTCTAAACCACCGGTTCCTGCTCAAGCCACCTCCGGCCCGGAGAGTGTGCAGCAAGTTAAGCCAAACCCTACACCAGTGCAGACATCTTACTCTGATCAACATGACACTTTGCAGCCCGGTTCTACTGAACAGGAAATGTTTCAACCCGGTTCTACCAGGATTTCAGGATTTGCCTAGGGCTCAGCCATCTACGTCTGGCTTCACTTCGTCTGCTTTGGCCAGTGCTTACAACTACTCACCGGAATCGGATACTTTGGATATTGAACCACCACAGTCTGATACTGAGTACTCTGATACCCCAGCAGACTCTGATGAATGTGAAATTCTTCTCAGATACCCTTGACAAACCGGAACAGACAGAGGACATGAACTACCAGGAAACGGTTAGATCAGTTAGATCATTCATGGGATGGAACCAGATTCCTACTTTTGAAAGCGATCTTGGCGAACCTGACAAGAGCAACAACCCATGGAAGGGGAAAACTCCAAAGTGTCCCGCACACATCTCTGTTGCCATGCCCCCTGATTACTGGCTTTGCCAGAAACTTGAAAAGCTTAATACTGTGGTCGCTGAAGGTTATCCTTCCAGGGCGCAAGATTCTGAGGGCCTCAAAAAAGATCATTTTATTACGCTACAATAGCTTACCATGTGGGACTTAATGCTGTTCTCGGGTTGCCACACCCGGGCCAACGTCTTAGGAAAAAAGACAGTTCTTGTTAGCCGCAGGATATACTGGTAGTTGTCGTCACGTGATAACTTCTGACCAATCGCCCTACTTTCTCGTTGGCCACGATTGACTGGTAGCAGTTTGTAAATATACAGACATTTTCATTTATTTCTCAGACTTTACTTATTGTTAGAGGTTCTTTTTTGGATATTTCTTTTATTATATGACATAGATCATTCTGTAAAATTTTTATTTTGACAGGATAAGTATATTTCTTGCTTTCGCGTGTTTTGAGTTTTCCTCGGTACAGGCACTTTACATTGCACGTCTTTTATTGCGTTTAAAATGTCTCTCCACCAAACGAATAAAGAAAAACCGAGAGCTCAGAAATGCCGCCATTTTTGTTTTAGTTTCGACCTACACAACTATTGCGTTACCTGTAGGGAGGCTGGCAAGGGTGATGACCCCTGTGTCACCCTCCCCTGTGATATCTGTGCATCTTTTACAGATGAACAGATGAAGAAAATTCAGCACAGGAAATGTTACCTTAAAAAACAAAAGGCGGAAACTAGTTCCAAAGATAATGAACTCGATCTTTTGGGCGAAGGCGACGGGGATTCCTTCACTGGCTCAAATGCAGACCTCGAGAGTGCTGCTGACAATCTTTTTACCTCACCCCCCCCGTCCTCAGCCACTTGCCTTCAGTTCTTTATCTCTCAAAACACCAGCCAAGTCTGTCCCACCCACTCCAGGTACAGCTTTACAACAAAAAAATTCAAACAAATATTGAAAAATCCCTGGGAGATTCCTTAAATATCCATTTACAGCAACAAATGGGTTCCTTTCAGGCATCCATGTTGGAAGCTTTTCAGTCGCTTCGAGAGGAGTTGACTGCTAAAAAGCAAACAGAGGTGGATCAGACCTCATTTCTTGCTTCCAAACCTGGTACCTCCAGTAAAACTGCTGTAAATTTGGACCTACCCCCTCCGAGATCTAGTACTAATACTCAAACCGAGGCTATGGATGTGGACTACGGTCCAGCACTCCCTCCTCGTCTAGTACTTGACCAGCAGGATACCTTGGATCAGTACGTTGCTCCCTCTGAACTACCACCACCGAAAGAGGTCTCGTACTCACACAAAAAGCAAAGCCACTCTCGTAGTAGGCAGGAAATTGATCCAGGATCTGCCTCGGACCAACTAAATGAGGAATCCGATGAACCTCGGATCCCTTCTACCAAACCTAAAAAGCACTCTGATAAGAGTAAACACAAGTCCAGGTCCAGATATGTGTCATCTTCTTCAGGGGAGGATCAGTCCAACCAGACACAGGTCTTCTAAGCCCTCTAGGGAGTCTATGCCTAGGTCTTCAACTTCAGTGATGGGTCTGGATGATGAAAAAGGCCATCAAGAGCTCAGACCTAGAGGTCCTTCCTCTATTCTACCCCTCAGCTGAGTTATCAAGGACGCCTTTGATAAATTTCAACATGACTTTAAGGCTGCTAATTTACCTGAGGGTAAATATGTCAAGCCTCCTCCTTCCACTTCTAAGTGGTACAGGGTGGGACAGCCCTGTTTTCAGGACAAAATTCAGGAGTTGAATACAGACTTCGCCAAGATCTGTATTACTCCTAAACCCTCTGGGGCCCCTATAGCAAAGGTCCCCCTTCCAGTTCTCAAGGAGTTGGAGCATCAGGCTAGACAAAATAAACCCTCAATTTCACCGCTGCCTTTGCTAAAACTTCTTCTTCTTGCAATGCTTCCCTGGAGAAGTGTCAACATAGCCTCAAGTCAACTGTCAAGAAGATCAAGTCTCAGATTCAAAAAGGTGCCAATCCTGAGAAAGCAGCAAAGCGCGGATATGAGGAAGTCGCTGAGTACATGGATTTCTGGAATAAGACTTTTCTTATTCAACACAGGGCCCTCACCTGTCTCAGCAAATCCCTAGCCCATATTCTCCAGAAGGAGTTATATTCTATGGCTAATACCGGCTTGCTTAGGCGCGAAGCCGAGATGACTCTCTTACAGCCACAGTTGGGGCAAACAAGACGCCAAGAACTTAGGAACTCGTCCTTTTGGGACCCGTCCTTGTTCGAGTCTCAACTTGTGAAGGAAGGTGAAGACTTCCTTCTCAAAAAAGGCACCTCAAAAGACTCTCAGGGTTTCGCACCCTACCAGAATAAGCCCTTTCGTGGTCCCCACAAGAAAAGAGGCTCCTACAGGAAACGCCCCTATGGGGGCAACTCCTCTCAAAGCAGTAACCAATCATTTTCCTCAGGAAGGGGAAAAACCGAACTTCAGAGGCTCCAGGGGTCGTTTTCGACCCCACAATAGGGGAATGGGGCGTGGAAACCCCCCTTCCCAATGACTCCTCCAAAGCCTCACTCAGTCCACCAGTAGGAGGTCGCCTCCGTTCTTTCAGGAGAGACTGGCAAACAAACAAATGTTCTCAAAACGTGTTAAACATTATCACCAATGGCTACGTACTGCCATTCCTTTCAAAGCCAAATTTGGTCAGATTCCCTCTGATTCTGTCAGAGTACAAGGCCCAGCAAAAAGACCAAGCCCTGGCCTCTTGTATCCTCAAAGAACGCAATCGAAAGGGTGGAAAATGTAAAATCTCTCGGGTTTTACAGTCGCCTGTTCCTAGTACCCAAGCCTCACCAAAGATGGAGGCCAGTCATAGACCTAAGCAGGCTCAATACTTTTCTACACGTAGAAAAGTTCAAAATGGAAACTCCAGAGTCCATCAGGACCTCCCTGATTCCAGGGGAGTGGGTATCGTCGATAGATCTGTCGGACGCTTACCTACACATCCCCATCCACCCAAACTCAAGGAAATATCTAAGGTTTTGCTACAAGTCTCAGGTGTTCCAGTTCACCTCCCTCCCATTCGGACTAGCCACAGCCCCCCAGGTCTTTACAATGATTGTAAAGGAAGTGAAACTAATGGCCCTCTCCAGAGGACTCAGAATTCACCAATACCTGGACGACTGGCTGATCAGGTCCCAGTCTCAGGAGGAAGCCCAAGTGAACACTCAGGCGGTGGTAGACCTAACCCAGTCCTTGGGGTGGATAATAAATCAGGAAAAATCAGAACTAAAACCTACTCAGGTGTTTTCGTTCGTGGGCTACGAATACCATCTAGATTCAGCCCTTGTAAAACCCACTCCAGAGAGATGGCTCAAACTTCAGGATTTGATCCTACGACTCAAGTCAAAATGTGTTTTGACTGCAAGATGTTTGATGTCGCTAATTGGGTTGCTAGCCTCAACGGAGAAAATGGTCCCGGAGGGACGCCTTCACATGAGGCCCTTTCAGTTTCATCTCAAGGAGCACTTGAGATATCCTCAGTCGCTGGACAACCTCCTTCCTTGGACAGAAGCCATTGCAGCCCACCTAGATTGGTGGCAAAACCCCTCAAACGTGATGAAAGGTGCAGACCTTCATCCCAAAGACCACAGTATCCAACTCTTTACCAACGCCTCAAACGAAGGTTGGGGCGCTCACTTATATCAAAATTCTACAAAGGGTCTGTGGTCAGATCGGGAAAAAAGGCTACACATAAATGTCCAAGAATTGAAGGCGGTCTCCCTGGCCAAATTCGAGACTTCAAGGACCAGTGCCAGAACCAAACAGTGCTAGTTGCGACGGACAACTCAACCGTGGTAGCCTACATCAACAAACAAGGAGGAACTCACTCAGCAGAGATGTGTGCTTTCCTGTGGAAGATCATGACCTGGTGCCATCACTACCACATAACATTGAAAGCCAGGCACATTCCAGGGTGCCTGAATGTGATGGCCGACTTACTGTCCAGGTCCAACCAAGTACAGTCGAGAGAATGGTCTCTGCATCCGCAGGTGTTCAAACAGATCTGCCAGAAGTGGTTCACACCTCATGTAGACTTATTTGCCACTCACCTGAACCACAAACTTCCACTGTACGTATCTCCTGTCCCAGACCCAAAGGCTTGGGACATAGATGCTCTAAACATAAACTGGACGAACCTCACGGCCTATGCTTACCCTCCTACGGCTCTCCTTCACAAGGTGATCCAAAAGATCAAGCAATGCCATTGCCTGATCATCGTTATAGCCCCAGACTGGCCAGGGATGCCCTGGTTTTGGGACCTAGTGCAGCTCTCAACAGAGATCCCACTACAACTCCCAGTGTCAACGACCCTACTCAAACAGTCCCACAAGTATGTGTTCCACAACAACCCACAACAGCTGAACCTCCACGCCTGGTGTCTAGGAGCGGACAACTCCAAGAACAAGGCTTCTCTGTGGAGGTGGCAGAGAGAATTGCTGCTCCTCAGCGGTCATCAACAAGGACCATCTACAAGTCAAAGTGGGCCCTATTTGAAAAATGGTGCAGAGAAAATTCGGTGGATTTCTCCACTCCATCTGTGAAACAAATCTCAGATTTTTTCATGTACCTGTACCAAGACCTAAACAGGCGCCCCTCGACCATTGATGGTTACAGGACTGCAATCGTTGACACTTTGGGCCCAACGGCCCACCATATTGCACATAATGCAGACCTTCATAGGTTACTCTCCAGTTTTCACAGGGATCATCCAAAAAGTTCCAGAAATTTACCTAAGTGGAACCTCTCTGTTGTCCTCAACGAGCTCACAAAAGTCACCCGTTGAGCCCATGAAAGACACAGACCTCAAACATCTTACTCTCAAAACTGCTTTCTTGCTAGCTTTGACCTCCGGCAAACGCCGCAGCGAAATCCATGCCTGGGTCACAAACAAAGTATCTAATCTAGGCCAATGGGAAAAGGTCGCCTTGTTCCCTTCTTCTGATTTCATAGCCAAAAACCAACTAGCAAGAGAAGGTTCTCAAAGTGTGTCTCCGGTGACTATTCCTGCTTTGACTACCATTGTAGATAGACAATTTAAAGAACACAGGACCCTGTGTCCGGTGCGGGCCCTGAGGTATTATCTGGACCGAACCAAAGACCTGAGAGGGTCTCATTCCCTCCTTTTCATCTCCTTTAAGAAAGGACATACCTCAGACATCAGACCCGCTACTCTCTCTTCCTGGTTGAAACAAACCATCCTACTTTGTTACAAACAAGCAGATCAACAAGCCTTGGACTTGGTCCAAGTTAAAGCGCATGACATCCGGGCCTTCGCGGCCTCTAAGGCCTTTTACGGTGGGGTATCGGTGGACGAAATCATGCAAGCCTGTCACTGGAAAGCTCACAACACATTTACAAATTTTTACCTAAAAGACCTTACTTGGTCAGACACCGACAACAATATGTATCTGGGACCCGTAGTGGCGGCACAACAAGTCCTAGATCCTTCCCCTCAGACCAGTTGTCCTCGGAAAGAAAAAGGGGGGGGGGGGGGGGCACATCCGCTACAACCAAGTCTTCAGGAGTCTCTCCCAGGATCTAAGTATTCCTTTACCTTCAAGATGTTACGGGTAAGGTCATTTTTGTTTTTTAGTTTATCAAGTAATTTGTATTAAGGACTTATTAAGTTGTCATTAATCTCATATTCAGGTGGCAAAAAATTTATGAGATTTCCAACCATTGGGCTGGTCTGTCACTCGTGAAGGGCCCTTAGGGACCCTTAGACCTCAAAGTGAGCACTGCTGCACTTCCGTCCTACAATCAAACATCTAGACAGTTTTTAGCACTGTCCCTCATTCTACTTAGGTTTTTGGCTCTTTACAGGCCCGGTCTTCGGGATCGGGGCACTGTAAATGGGACTCAGACTGGTATTTCTAACACTATTTCTATATATATTAATTCAAATCTTAGAAAAAATGACATATCTTCCAGTCTCAGCTGTAATCCCGCCACCGGGCGGTTAAATTCAGCATTAAGTCCCACATGGTAAGCTATTGTAGCGTAATAAAATTGAAAATTTTAATTACTTAAATGTAGCTTTTATAAGCTACAAGCTTACCATGTGGGACTTAGAAGAGTCCCACCCTGCCTCCCCGCTGTTTACAGCTGAGGGGTAGGTTTTAGAAAATTTCAACGAGAAAGTAGGGCGATTGGTCAGAAGTTATCACGTGACGACAACTACCAGTATATCCTGCGGCTAACAAGAACTGTCTTTTTTTCTAAGACGTTGGCCCGGGTGTGGCAACCCGAGAACAGCATTAAGTCCCACATGGTAAGCTTGTAGCTTATAAAAGCTACATTTAAGTAATTAAAATTTTCAATTTCCCCGCATAACTAAAGCCTCTGCCTACCCTTCCACGGGTCCTCCATCACGCCCAATTTCACAGGAATACTTATGCAGATGGGAAAAGTGTGCCAGTGAAAACTCATATAGTGAACCACGCTGCAGGTTTCAATCGGTGCACTAGTGAGCTCCAAGGTCGTATGACCTCTCATGTGAATATACTCTGCTCCCGCATAAATAAAAGTAAGGCACCTAAGGAAGTCTCAGCTGCTCTCACTGACTTAAAAGATCTGATGGCCTTCCACCAAGGCCTTCTTCTTACCTGGAGCATGTTAAACATGGCATCAAACCAGACTATTTGGATATGGGCTTTTCCCAGATTCAATCGTACATACTGCTGAACATTGCCAATTATGAAACCTCCAGTCCAGGTGCTTCGCAGCAGGCCGGATGGAGAGCTTCTCACAGGTATCGTCAGTATGATAAGAAGCAACACAGACCTGCTGGTACCGGGGAACAGGAACAGCAACAAACTTAGAGGCAATTTGGTCTCCCTAGAGGTAGGTGGCGTAGCAGAGGGCGTGGCTTCAACCCCCGTTTTTCCAGGTCAAGAGGCTACAAAGCCTATAAATGAGAATTACAGGTTGCATCCAACAGGTTTAAACAAAATAATTCTCAGGTTGGACAAAAGCTTGCATCAAAGATCTTATCAGACTGTAAAAGCCAAACTGTTGGACAGTTTTGTTCCAGAAGTAGTGAAGACTCAGAGACATCAGTTGAACACTGCAGTAATTCTAAAACCCCAAGTTGTATCTTGTCTAGCTGTAAGTCATGCACATTCTGTTGTTTCTGCGGGCCTCCACAAAAGAAAGGTGTCAGTCCCTTTGTATTAAAGAGAGAAATAAAAGATGTCAAAAGTGTTTCTTGTGTAAGTCAATGTCTTTCTGTCCCAACTGTACAAAGTGGCTCCAGTGTTGTCACAGATCTGATTGGAGGGGGGGGGGGGGGGGGGGATAACGGAAGTTTTGGCAAATGTTGAGTTCAAATCCCAGAGTGGTCTCGATTTTGAGAGACGGATACACGCTACCCTTCAAAATCAGACCCCCTCTAACCCCTTCACCTCCGGTTCCTCAAAGAGGCATTGCTAAACCTAATCGACAAGTTGGTGGTAGAAAGAGTGGTTGTCCGGTCATCCCTGGCCTTTTACAACCGACTATTTCTAGTCCCAAAACCCAACAACAGATGGAGATCTATTTTGGACCTCCGCCAGCTGAACTTGTATTTGCAACTGGGAACTTTCAAGATGGAAACACCAGAAACCATTCGGCTGTCCCTCCAAAAAGGGGAATGGGTGACTTCGGTGGATTTCAGCGACGCATACTTCCACATTCCCATCAGTCAGAGATCTCGAAAGTACCTCAGGTTTTTCCTGGGTAAGGAGACTTATCAGTTCACTGCTCTTCCTTTCGGCTTGGCCACAGCTCCATTGGAGTTCACCACAGTAGTCAAGAAATTGAAACTCATGGCACAAGAAAGGGGTATCAGGATCCACCAGTACCTAGACGACTGGTTAATCAGAGCCCTGTGCCGGGAAACTTGCCTACAACATAACCAGACCCTCTTGGCCCTGTGTCACGATCTAGGGTGGGTGGTAAACTTGAAGAAATCAGAGCTAATACCTCAACAGGATTTCAGTTTCATCGGCTACCAGTTCAACCTGTCTTGCCCACTCAGGAGAGATGGCTGGCCCTAAAACAAAAGTTACTTTTTGTCAAGAACAGGGACACTTGCACAGTCAGACAATTCATGTCCCTGATAGGTCTTCTCACAGCCACAGAAAAACAGGTTTGGTCAGGTCACCTTCACATGAGACCCATATAGTGGCATCTGAAACGACACTGGCATGCTCCAGAGATCTTGGAGAAAGTCATTTACATACCAGTATCTCTCTACCCGCATCTTGATTGGTGGTTAGACGAGAGAAATGTACTCTGGGGTCAACTGTTGCACCCCTTAAAGCACGCCCTACAGGTGTTTACAGACGCCTCAAACGAAGGTTGGGGCACACACTAAGAGGACTTCACTGCAAGAGGTGTTCAGTCAAGCACAGAAAGTCGCCTCCACATCAACTTTCTGGAGTTAAAAGCGGTCTTCCTGGCCCTCAATAGTTGTGAGCATCTCTGCAGGGACCAGACTGTTCTGATAGCAACGGACAACACAACTGTAGTCTCTTACATCAACAAGGAGGGCGGTATGAGATCAGGCTCTCTTTGTGCCCTCCTCTGGAGACTTCTGTCCTGGTGTCACCCCAGAGGAATAGTTGAGAGGGCTCGTCACATTCCGGGTCACTTGAATGTTATAGCAGACAAGCTGTCCAGACACAATCAAGTGGTCTCTGTCCTAGCAGGTGTTCAAGCTCTTGTGCTCAAGATGGGCCCGGCCACATGTAGACCTGTTTGCAACCCGGATCAATCACAAACTCCCCAAGTTTGTATCACCGGTACCAGATCAAAGAGCCTGGGCAGTAGACGCCCTGAGTCTACCATGGGAGAATCTGGATGTTTACGCCTTCCCTCCAGTGTCCCTACTCGGCCAAGTAATCTCCAAGGTGATGGATCAAGGCTGTCACAGAAAGATTGGGGACTTTCTTTTGCATTTGTTCTAAGAGAGAAAGTTGCAACCTGGCACCATTGAAGGCTATAGGATGGCCATTGCAGACATGGTGGGCAATGATAAGCTAAATATTAGCAAGGATGAAAACTACCGGTCCTGGCAAGAGCCTAGCCCAGGACGTTTTTTTCTAACGTTTGGCGAGACCGGCAGTGCGCCGGACAAATGCATCTGTCCACTAGGTAAGGTATTAACTTTTAAAAGGTATACCCTACCATATGAAAACACTTGGGTTAAGCTTGGAATGGCGTTCAGTGAGCGCTACATACACCATACATAGAATTTAAGCTATAAGGGGAGACCCTCTTTAAACCTATGTACTTTCTACCCTTTGACCCCTGGTGACCTAATTCACTCTGCCATGCGCAGTAATACAGAAATAGTTTATTCTTTTTGTGGCGGTTGAACGATCAACAGGCGTTTTGCTACCTCATTAAGACCTGCATTTACACGTCCTTGGTGCTCTGTAAGTACTCTTAAGCTGTTTTATTCACTCTTCCTCCATTTTATTTACCTTTCATTTCGATTTCTGGTGAATTTATTGTTTACTTTGTGCATTATTTGTACATATTTTCAAAATTTGTATTATCGCTCATCTGGTCATGTGGTGTAAGAATGTTGGATTGCCTTTGGAAAATAAGCATTTCCTCGGTGAGTTATTCACTTCTACAGGCATTTTAATTAACAATTTATGGTTTTCCTTCATTCTTTCCACGAAACTCTTCTTTTCACCGCATATTTTGACCGTATATTTTTGAGCTTTTCACGAATCATTCACCAGGTCACGTGACGATGACGTGACATTCAAAATGGAGGTCAACCAATTAGTTGTTAGAAAATATTCATTTTCTCACTCACTCTCTGATTACAGCATTTCCAGGTTTGTTTATGCATTCCTTTTTCATAATTCTTTGAGTATTATTCTGTCAGAGCATAACGTGTAATAATTTCCGTTTTTTACGCATTATTTAGCATATAATTACAGTACTTAAACGTACCTACCATTCATGGTTCATTGCTTCTACAGGCCCTTTCATTTGACATTTCTGGGATACGGATCCTGGTTTCAGTGTTTTGGGTTTATTTCTGAGCCCAGGGTCTCCACTTTTAGCCTTTCCCCACCTTCAATACTGGAGGATGGTAGTAAATGGCTCATGGGGTTGACTTGGTCTTCTCCTGTGGAGACCCATCTCACTGTTGCCTTCTTACTGCATTCCAATTCTGTTGTTTTGGTCATTTGCTATTTCAGTCCAATTTCAGTCCTATGGCCTTTTTTGTGCTGGGATTACCTTCTCAAGACCTTTTTTGTTCAGGGTCCTTCTTAAGAAGAAGTTCTTGTCAGTTGATTCCAACTGATTTTGCTATTTTAAAACACAGCTCCATTCGTTTTCTAATTCTAGCAAATTTTTTTGGGGGGGCTTGGTGAAAATCTACTGTTATTCAACTCCCTTTTTAGTCGAATCTTTGATTCGAGTTATGTACTGAGTTGCGGTCGCGATTTTAAAAGGGCCGTTTAAGCCCTTAAATATCAAATTCTTCATAATATTTGTTCACATATCGGTACATTAAGGTCTATACTATACACTCTGCCATTTTGAAGATTTTTAATGCTTTTATTCAGTTATATTTTATAAAGTAAAAAGCTTGTCTAGCACTTCGTCTGGCTTTCTCCAAGGACCCGTATGTCCTAGAAACTATTGTGTTTGCCATTGTAATGGCCTACTCGAACGAGTCTTTTTTAACGGTTTCGTCTGCTGGTTTCTAGAGGTGAAACCCCAATTAATTTATTTGTCTGCAGGGTTTACCACGCAGTCACTGTTAATGTAAAATTGCTGTCTGCGCATCTACGTGTACTCCATTATTTGTCAAACAAATAAACCGCAAAGAAATTAATGAATGAAGTGACGTCACGGTAGTACTATACATTTTTCGTTTAGCCAATCAAAATCGAGATCACCTCTGGCAGAGACAATGAAAATTCAAACTCCGTAGTTCTACATTCAACCACTAGAAGGCGCTTTTGTATGTCCTAGAAGGTATCATGATGGGGTTTCTAAATGTGAGGCTACGATGGGGTTTCTAACAACATTTTACAAATATATAATCCAGCAATATTTCTGTCTTCTCGCAATATTTAAAACAAATAAAATATCAAATGCTGGTAGTTGTACACCCACACAGTGATGAAAACGTGAGGCTACAATGGTGTTTCTAACAATATTTTACAAATATATAATCCAGCAATATTTTACTGTCGCCGCACCTCACTCTGTCTTCTCGCAATATATAAAACAAATAAAATATCAAATGCTGGTAGTTGTACACCCACAGAGTGATGAAAACGTGAGGTTACGATGGGGTTTCTGACATTTTACAAATATATAATCCAGCAATATTTTACTGTCACCGCACCTCACTCTGTCTTCTCGCAATATTTAAAACAAATAAAATATCAAATGCTGGTAGTTGTACACCCACAGAGTCATGAAAACGTGAGGCTACAATGGTGTTTCTAACAATATTTTACAAATATATAATCCAGCAATATTTTACTGTCACGCACCTCACTCTGTCTTCTCGCAATATATAAAACAAATAAAATATCAAATGCTGGTAGTTGTACACCCACAGAGTGATGAAAACGTGAGGCTACGATGGGGTTTCTGACATTTTACAAATATATAATCCAGCAATATTTTACTGTCACCGCACCTCACTCTGTCTTCTCGCAATATTTAAAACAAATAAAATATCAAATGCTGGTAGTTGTACACCCACAGAGTCATGAAAACGTGAGGCTACAATGGTGTTTCTAACAATATTTTACAAATATATAATCCAGCAATATTTTACTGTCACGCACCTCACTCTGTCTTCTCGCAATATATAAAACAAATAAAATATCAAATGCTGGTAGTTGTACACCCACAGAGTGATGAAAACGTGAGGCTACGATGGGGTTTCTAACAACATTTTACAAATATATAATCCAGCAATATTTTACTGTCACCGCACCTCACTCTGTTTAGCGGGCGATAATACCAAGTTTACAGATTTCAACACCCACTGCTGTCCTAAGATTCGACTCCGTGGTTGGCAGAAGGCCAGCCACTTCACCCTAGTTATTGCATTTTCACCAGTTTTTAGATCTGACTACTATTGGCACATCTCCCTTTTGGGTATATTGGGGTCCATCTGTCTTTAGACTACAGACTACAGGGACCTTATTCCAACATTTTTTGTGCCAAGCTGTTGGACTATATGGATACTTTGGACTTTGTCCTTTAGTCTTCTCAAAAGATTTTCAAGGCCTCCTGTCCAACAGATTTAGGGGATAATATTTGACTGCTTTTTCCTTTTGATCAGTTTAAATTTTCTCCTATAAGTCAGCCACTTTTTCCAGGCTAAGAAGTTCCTTCGTGAGGTCAGATTTTTATTTTTTGTCACTCATTAATTTTGGGATATTCACAGTCTAAGTTTTATAAGTTGGGTAATTACCCAAATTTACCTTCTAAAACTTAGTTTTGCCAGGTACTAACCCTTTTCAGGGGTTTTTGGGTTGACTTACTCAGGTTTCCAGATCTGGAATGTAGCCTGGTGAGTTTTTACCTTCTCTTTCCTAGGCAGATGTTATCTGACATTAGGAGATATCTGGGATGGACCTAATGGTCCTTAAGTCCTTAAGATATTTTCCTTGAGTCCTGTTTTGTTGATCACTTAGTCAAGTTGATTGACCAGACAGTTCTTCTCAGTGGTCTTTTTCATCCACCATGCTTTGGACATCTTTTTAATGGATCTATCAGCTCCATTTCAGCTGGTTGATCTATGGGCTTTACCATCCATTAGTTCCTTTTTTCCACTTTGTTTGCAGAGATTTCTTTTTCCATTTCCCTCACTTGTGCCTAGTCACTTTGAGGGTAAATTGGGCCCTTTATGGTCTTACACTGTTTTTTGTGGTGTCTCTCTTAAGAGACTTATTTTTCTCACATATAACAGTATAAGTAGAAGCTTTTCATGTTGCCCTTACTGAAGGTGCCTCTTTTAAGCTTTCTGCTTTAGCCTCTTGAGGCAGACCAATAAAGGCCTTTCTCCTCCCAACTAGGGAGTCTTCTCTTTAAATTAGTGCTTAAGGGATGTGATTCCCTTCCAGGTTCCAACATTCTGATGGTGGAATGCCTTCCAGAACCAGAGGTTCAGCATTAGGTTTAGATTTTTTCCTAGATTTAGATCTTTTCTTGGTTTTCCAAACTATCAGGATGGAAACTTATCAGTTGATCATTTTCTCCCTTCTAATTGGCCAGTGGACCACTTCTCTTCCTCTATATCCCTCCTTTCTTTCCTTTGGCTCCTTTGCTTCACTCTTGCTCAAAGTTTTGCTTTTGCACAGGGTGTACCAGTTTGTGGCAATGCCTTTGGGCTCAGCCACTAGCCTTTCAGGATTTACTTCTTTAGTCAAGGAAGTAAGAAAGTTGGCTTTGAGGTTGGACATCTCAGTGCACACGTGACTACTAATTAGCTCATTAGAGCCAATAGTTGTCAGAGGCTCATCTGGCAACTCGCTTAGAGTTGACTATTAACTTGCAGTGGTTCTTAGCAGGAAGTATTTAGATCTGTTCCTACAACAGGTCTCCTTCCTGGGCCAGGTTCTTAACCTGTCTAAAGGGGTTCTTCACGGGGACAAGGTTCTGTCTATTAGCAGCTCATCCTTTCTCTGCCTTAGAACACCTTTAAATTTCCTCTCCAACTAGGCACCTTTAATTTTCCTGACTTTCACTTGAAAGCCACTTCTTCAAGTTCGCCTGCACATGACACTTTTTCAATGTTATCTCAGGACACTTTGATTTTCCTTCTCAATGGTGCTCTGGATTTTACATTCTTTGATCCTTCTGTGAAGGTTCATTTAAGATGGTATTTTCCTGGGAACTATGTCATTGCATACCTTTCTTTAATTCCCTAGTTTTTACATCTACTTACATGGATGTTTCACTTCAGGGTTAGGGAGCTCTTTGTGCTCTTTTGACTACCTAAGGTCCATCTTTGATGTAGCAGTCCAATCTGTTCATCAGTTCTAGAGCTCAAAGTGGCCCTTTTGCTCAGACATCTGTTCCTCTTCTATCCTTTCATCAAAGGATCACCCTACAGCCTCAGATGTCATGTTCTCAAGACATTTGTTCTTCACTTGACCTTTCTTTAAGGGACACTTCAGATAGTCTCTTGCAACACTGTTGTCTGTGCTTTCTTATATATCAAGAGAGCTTCCACTCTTGGGACAGGTGTCTCTATTTTGGCACCTTTTTGCCATTATTTTTACAAGACCAGGTCTGTTCTTCCACCTTCTCATGTTCCAGGGGCATGAATCCTTGGCAGACCATCTCTGGAGGTCTTATCTGGCCTTTCATATAAAGTGGTCTCTCAATTCTTGGATCTTCAGATGGTAGTCTCAGACTTCTCATCTGATTTAGATCTCTTTGCCATGTGATTCAGTCACAAGCTGCTCTTGCGTGTGCCTCCTGTGCTAGAGCCTTTGGCTCTGGCATCAGATGCCGTGGAGTGTTTTGGTCACCTACCTGCTTGGGACTTAAACCTTGGTTCTGCAGACTCTTACCAAGGCTCCTCTTGAACCCTTTTCACTTGCTGAGCCAAGTTTTTCACATATAAGACAGTCTTTCTTACTCCCTTTCTTTGGGAAGGAGAAGGAGTGAGTTTAGTTTCCTTTAGTTAAAGGTCTCCTCTCACTCTGTAGGGATGGCCTAAGTCATCCTTAAGTCAGATCTTACTTTCCTGGCTTAAGCCAGTTTCCTTCAGAAGGTTCTTCCTGCTTTGACTTTTGTCTTAGTCAGGATGACATAGAGGACAGTTCCTTCCTTACTGTCAGATTCCTTAGATACTGTCTATCTAGCAATTCTGACTATTTTAAGGAGGATTTCTTCTGTACCTTTCTTCTGAAGTCCAAAGAGGGTGATATTGCTGCTCAGACAATATCTTTTTGGATTAACATTATCCTTTATTCCCTCAAACTCTGTTGTACTTAGGAATCTCTATGATTTCTTAAGTGTAGTGGACTTTTGTTTACACTCAGCCAATTATCTCTCTCTTCTACTTAAATTTCTCAATTAAAGTCATTCTGAGACTTTTAGTCTCAGGAAAAGGGGGGTGGCATTTCCCTTTGAGGGAATCTCTTCTTCATCTCCATCTTCAGAACTGTGCTTCTTAGTGCCTCTTGGCATGTTCCTATTCTGAGCACAGTGGCATATTTATGACCTCTCCTTTGAGCTGACCTAATAGGGTGTAGACAGCAGTGCTGAAGTTCTTGCAGTGGTTAATTCTACTCACTTAACTCACTAGAGTTATTTCTTCAGCACAGAGGTTTTGGGTTCAATTGCACCAGGAAGTATCCTCTTTATGCAATTAACCTTAGGATGGTTTTCCTCAGTCAGTCTTTTTGCCACCATCCTTCCAAGTGGGCATTCAACCCAAGTGTCTTCATATGGTAGGGTGTATCACATTTTTACGAAATAAAATTTCATATTTTGAAATGTAAAATACATTTTCATGAAGAAAAATGTATATACCTACCATATGAAAACAGCAAATCACCCTCCCACCTGCCCCGCTTTTTTAAAAAAGAAGACCTTTTTCCAGCCTTTATGTTTATTCACAAAAAGAAGGAACTATTTCTATATTACTGCGCATGGCAGAATGAACTAGACCTACGCATCGGAGAACCGATGCAAATTTGTATCCACCAAAAAGACAACTCACCAAAGCCAGTGAACCATCGTTTGACCTTGAAGGAGGGGCCCAAGGTCAAATCTGAAAACATCAGAAGATTCCCAGCCTATGATCTCCTATAAGTTGGTTTCATATTGCAAACCTGTAGGA
Organism: Sabellastarte sp. h YS-2021; assembly: GCA_964017235.1. NCBI lineage: Eukaryota > Metazoa > Annelida > Polychaeta > Sabellida > Sabellidae > Sabellastarte > Sabellastarte sp. h YS-2021. Next base: position 62,532,795 of record OZ024934.1, on the reverse strand, counting down.
CCAATAATAAGCAAGTTATCAGCACTTTTAAGTTTGGCTATTGTCATTTGACCTTGAAGGAGGGGTCCAAGGTCAAATTGGACCACATCAAAAGATTCCTAGCCCATGATTTCCTATAGGTTGGTTTCACATTACAAACCTCTAGGACCAATAATAAGTGAGCTATAAGCACTTCTAAGTTTGGGTATCCTCGTTTGACCTTGAAGGAGGGGCCCAAGGTCAAATCTGAGCACATCAAAAGATTCCTAGCCCATGATTTCCTATAGGGTGGTTTCACTTTGCAAACCTCTAGGACCAATAATAAGCAAGTTATAAGCACTTTTAGGTTTGGATATCCTCGTTTGACCTTAAAGGGGGCGCCCAAGGTCAATTCCAACCTCACTAAAATATTCCCAGCCCATGATTTCCTATAGGTTGGTTTATCATCCAAAACCTCTAGAACCAATAATAAGCGTTTGGCTATCCTCGTTTGACCTTGAAGGAGAGGTCCAAGGTCAAATCTGATCACACCAAAAGATTCCCAGCCCATGATTTTCTATAGGTTGGTTTGCCATCCCAAACCTCTAGGACCAATAATAAGCCAGTTATAAGCACTTTTAAGTTTGGCTATCCTCGTTTGACCTTGAATGAGAGGTCCAAGGTCAAATCTGACCACATCAAAAGAATCCCAGCCCATGATTTCCTATATGTTGGTTTACCATCCCAAACCTGTACGACCAATAATAAGCGAGTTATAAGCACTTTTAAGTTTGGCTATTCTTGTTTGACCTCGAAGGAGGGGTCCAAGGTCAAATCTGATCACACCAAAAGATTCCCAGCCCATGATTTCCTATAGGTTGGTTTGCCATCTCAAACCTCTAGGACCAATAATAAGCGAGTTATAAGCACTTTTAAGTTTGGCTATCCTCGTTTGACCTTGAAGGAGAGGTCCAAGGTCAAATCAGACCACATCAAAAGTTTCCCAGCCCATTAATTCCTATAGGTTGGTAATTATAAGCACTTTTAAGTTTGGCTATCCTTGTTTGACCTTGAAGGAGGGGTCCAAGGTCAAATCTGACCACACCAAAAGATTCCCAGCCCATTATTCCCTATAGGTTGGTTAACCATCCCAAACCTCTAGGACCAATAATAAGGGAGATATAAGCAATTTTCATGACTGACAAAGAAACGCCCGTGGCGGCAATCTTGTTTTTCAAAATGAGGCCAAAAATATTCCCAGTCAAGATTTTGTAATGAGGAACATACCCTTCGAATTTGAGATCTCTACTTATAATACCCTTTGCTCTAGAGGCAGTGTTCACGCCTTAGCAAAAATAGTTAGTGGTCCAACGGGCCATTAACTTGAAAAACTTAATAGCCCGAAAAAAAAGTTCCTGGTCCAATATATTTATTTATTAAAATCTAGTGTAATTTCAAAGGTTTATGAGATTTTGACACAGACTATTTGGCAAGCTGCATGAAGCTGTAAATGTTCAGATTTACATAAAATGTAAAAAAGTAAAGTAATATGTAACATGACTAAACATAAATATTACTGTGTGGTCAAAAAAAAAAAAAAAAAAAAAACCCTGTTCTGTAAATCTAACTTAAAACTTGTGCGGGCTTCTGAATATTACCTGCCAGTGAATTTCAACATTTCATTGAATTACTACTATTGAGTCAACAGTTGAGATTTTTGAAACTAGGATCCCATGTTTAATCAGTTCAAGCTGCTCATTGATCAGTATAAGTCACCAGGGTTCATATTATGAGTTATTAGGTGAAATAACACCCACCCACCCCCCACCCCCCCCAAAAAAAAAAAAAATTATCTTGGGCGCTTAGATTTTAAAGTGAATATAAAGTCCATTTTTGATGGCAAAATTTAGCTTTGTCTTTAAAAGTCATGCATTTAAGTTCTGAAAAAGGAAATAATGCCAAACAGGTTTCCTCTGTGAGACCAAATGCAGTTTAAAAATAATATTTTATTGCGTTAATACATCCTATCCAATGGACAATTGCTAATCCGTCGGCACAGACCGGCCCGCCAAATGCCAGAAAAAGACGTCCTGTGTTTCCACCGGCTGGCCAGTCCCAGTACTGTGCACCTTTCCAGGTGGCGCATCGTATTTGCTTCCTGTCTAGATAACTTGACGTCATATCATCTTTTTCATTTGGCGCGTGTACTGTGCAGACGTGTTTTCAACAATCTCCAGATATTTTAAGGAAAAGTGTTGATTATGACGGATTTTCAACCTTATTTGCAAATAAGTGTTATCTTCATATCAAGCACAGATATACATTAAGAAATCTGCTGGAAACGCTCCCTAGTTGACTCAATTTAGTTTTGATGATAGGGATTTTCAACCTTATTTGCAAATAAGTGATATCTTCATATCAAGTACGGATATACATTAAGAAATCTGCTGGAAACGCTCCCTAGTTGACAATTTAGTTTTGATGATAGGGCAGTAATCGACGAGAAATATGAAGGCAGCCATTTTGCTAGTTTCCTCCCATTCAACAATTGTGTTGTTTGGGGCACATCGACAGTTTTTAAAAAATAATGGATATACTACTTACAAGGTATTTTTATCTGTGTTTTTTATTTGAATGTACCTTCTGTAACCTTCTAACTACAATCACGAAAGAAACGTCAGTCTTTTCTAGTATTTATAACTATAAATAGAAGGAATTCCCCAAAAGAGGTGCATTCTTCAGAGCGCACTGGTACCGACTTCTCTGCTGTAAGGCATCAGTCACACCAGCCAGCTCGAGTATTTAGTGTTTTTCAACAGAAGCAAGAGATGCATTCAGATTTCTTCAGAGCGCACTGGTACCGACTTCTCTGCTGTATAGCATCAGTCACACCAGCCAGCTCGAGTATTTAGTGTTTTTCAACAGAAGCAAGAGATGCTTTCTTCAGATTTCTTCAGAGCGCACTGGTTCAAACATCTTTGCTGTAAAGCAATAGTTGACCGGCAAGCTCCAGTTCAGCCGACCTCAACAATAGATATTCACCTTCAGAGTGCACTGGTACAGGCTTCTCTGCTTTAAAGCATCAGCCGACCAGCCAGCTAGAAAGAATGCGACCTCTGACGTCATCTTCTCCATGAAGCTGGTCACTTGATTCACCGACCAGATCACGAAGATGATCACGTGATTCACCGACCAGGAAAGTCGGAAGTGTGTTCTTCAGAACTCGTGTCTACTGTGATTCCAGTCCCTACCTTGCAGACCCGACCCGTCATCTTCCTCCAGCAAGCTGGTCACGTGACACACCGACCAGCAATTGCTTCTAAAAATAGCTCACAAGGGGTTTCCCAGCAACTGTCAAATCTACAAATAAGACTTGCGTTTAAAGAAATGCTTTAATTAATGGAGGAAACCTGCAGTAAGCTTAATTCAACACAAAGGATAGTGGTAAAATTGCTTCAGCAACTGGTTACAGAGTGTACCGACCGGGTACTGGCTACATAGCTTTGTACAGCTTACCCAACCCAACCGGTTACAGAGTCTTCCGACCTAGTCCATTCAACTTGTTGATTTTGGGGCAGGCAGACAGCAAACATCTACAACATATGGCTTCAACCGACTGATTACAGAGTCTACTGACCGGGTGCCGGCCACACAGCCTGCACTTAAGAGTTTGCTTCACATTAGCCGGTTACAGAGCCTTCCTGCCTATTACCAACCAGCACCAAGAATCAACCAACACACAGGTCTTTCTACCAGCTGGCCACTCTTCATCAGCAGCCTATTCACCAGCCTAAGACTGATGACAGGCCTAATATTGGTGTTGTCCCTGACAGGAAGTTTTTCCTACACAGAAACTGCTTCAACTGGTTACAGAGCTCACCAACCGGTTACCGGCTATACAGTTTTCACTGAGCAGTTTTGCTTCACACCAGCTGGTTATAGAGACTACCGAATTGCTATCAGGTGCAGTTACTGTCATGCCCCTTTTCAATACTGGTTACACAGGACCGGAACCAACCAGCAGATCCACCTGGGGACTACCTAGTTAATAGACCAGTAACTAAATTCACTGGTCAGCCTAGCCTACCAGTTTTACTGGTTACAGAGTATCATGGGCTACAGAGAATTGCTGTGGCCAAAATTGCTGGTTACAGAGAAAACAAATAGGTCTTTTGAACAGCAAGAGAAAAGGTGGTCCACAATCAAACAAGTTTTCATCGTGTCCAGTCAAGGGTCAACCATCATACAGATGACAATGTGTACATGCTCCACCTTACAGGTGGCTGGCCCGGGGCCAAGAGTCTGTAAAATGTGAAGAGTTGTGTCAGCCCCACCGGACCACGGCAAGAACAGATGGACTGTTAACTGGTTTCATTGTCACCAGGCCGGACTAGTGTCCGGAGACACAGTAAATGTTTATCAGACTATCAAATGTCCCAAATGTTGCATTAAATTTACCTTTAGGGGCCAGACTAAATCACCTTTTGGAACTTAGGAAGCCTTGGGAGCTGGACCCTAGGTAGTACAATTTTGAAGGAGGGCTACACCCTCCCTTTCCAGACCAGACCAGGCTTGATAAGGACCCTGAACATCATAAGCTGCTATGTCAATCCCCACAGGAACCTCTACCTGTTGCAGACATTGCATCAGCTTAAGGACAAAAAAAAAAAAAAAAAAGGATGGAGACACCGGCAGCCATCAGAACCTCACTCCAACAAGGGGAGTGGGTTCTCTCTATAGTTTTCAAGGTTACCTACTTCTATATACCAATACAGGAACAGTCCAGGATATATCTGAGATTTCATGTACAGGGTCGGACATACCAATTCAAAGCACTGCCTTTCGGTGTGTCCACAGCACCCTTGGAGTTCACTGTAGTAGTAAAGGAAGTGAAACTGATGGCCACATACAAGGATATAAGGATCCACCAATACCTAGACGACTGGTTGTGAAAAATCCCACCAGGTTTGTCTCCAGCATACACAAGATCTAGTAAAAATGTGTCAACAACTGGTTTGGCTGGTAAACTTAGATAAATCAGAACTGGAACCCAAGCAGGTTTTCAACTTTGAGGTTACCAGTTTGACCTCAGGGCCGGACCGGTGGCAAAATCTTCAAGAGAAAATACTGAAACTGCTATCCCTACCAACCTGTCCGGTCCGGGAATTTATGTCCTTGATAGGTTTATTAACAGCCACAGAAAAGCAGGTTCACCTAAGTTGAATGCACATGAGACCCATACAATGGCATCTCAAAAACAATTGGAGGGTACCTGAATCACTAGAAAAGGTGATCCCAATTCCCAGGTCCCTGCACCCTCTTTTACAAAGTTGGCTAAAAGAAGACAATGTTCTCACAGGTCAACCATTACACCCAATTAAACATGCTCTGCAGATCTTTACAGACACATCAAAAGAAGGGTGGGGCGCTCACACGAGCACACTGCATGAGGAACCTGGTCCCTTCCAGAAAGCAAGCTGCATGTAAATTATCTAGAACTCAAAGCAGTTTTTTTTTCTAGCCTTAAAAGAATTACAGGGCCTTCTGTGCAGACAAGATAGTTCTTGTAGCAACCGTCAATGCCACAGTGATGTCATACATAAACAAGCAAGGAGACAGGAGGTCGGGCCCACTTTGTGCCCTACTATGCAGAATCTTGACCTGGTGTACCAGGAAACAAGTGACTCTAAAAGCCCGACACATTCCAGGCTAGCTAATGTGGTAGCAGACAAGCTATCCAGGCTAGGTCGGACCATCCAAACAGAGTGGTCTCTCCTTCCAGAGGTCTTCAAATCAATATGCAGCACGTGGCACTGGCCCAAGATAGACTTATTTGCCATGAGGTTCAACAACAAGTGGCCTCTGTTTGTGTCACCAGTACCGGTTCCCCTGGCCACAGCAGTGGAAGCACTCAGTCTGCCATGGGAGGATTTAGCCGCATACGCCTTCCCACCAACAGCCATATTGGGCTAAGTGGTGGAGAAGTTGCAGGACTCCCCATGCAAGAGAATAATTCTAATTGCTCCGGGGTGGCCCAACATGCCTTGGTATTGGGATCTAGTGGCCATGTCCATCCAAATACCACTGAGCCTGCCCAACCTGTTGACACAGCCCTTCAATCAGATCCCTCACAGAAATCTGACAAGTCTAAATCTCCATGCATGGCTCCTAGAGCCTCAACAATCAAGGAGCAGGGCTTGTCTGAGGCACTGGCAGCAAGAATTGGGGCTCCTCAAAGAGGATCCACCAGATCAGTCTATAACGCAAAGTGGGCCATTTTTACAAAGTGGTGCATCACTTATCAGGTGGACTTCAGGGCACCCCCTGTAAAGTCAGTTGCCGATTTCCTTATGTACCTGTTTCAGGACAAGAAGTTACAGCCCAGCACCATTGATGGTTATAGATCAGCCATCTCTGATAAACTGGGAAACTCACCCATTAATATAAGCAAGGACAAAAATCTCACTCATCTCCTGGATAGTTTCCACAGAGACAGACCCAATGGCCGGAGTGAAATCCCCTCCTGGAACCTCTCCCTGGTTTTGCACCAGCTGACAAAGGCTCCTTTTGAACCAATGCCTCCTTGAAGCATTTGACCTTCAAGGCTTTTTTCCTCTTAGCCCTTGGGTCAGGCAAGCGTAGAAGTGAGATACATGCTTGGCAAACAGAAATATTAGACACCAATCTGACTGGTCAAAGGTGTCCCTGTACCCATCACCCAGCTTTCTTCCCAAGAACCAGCTGGCAAAAGATGGTCCAGACAGTGGGGCCCCAGTGGTTATACCAGCCCTGGCCCCCAACTCTGGATAGATCCCTCAAGTCTGACAGGTTCCTCTGTCCAGTCAGAGCATTGCGCTACTATTTGGACAGGACCTCAGACCTCAGGCAGAATAAGGAGTTGGTCTTTGTCTCCTTTAAGAAAGATTTCAACAAAGACATCTCACTTGCCACTATCTCCTCTTGGATCAAGCAGACTGTGATCCTATGTTATGAACTTTCTGACCAAGAGGCCCACACTTTACATCAGGTTAAAAGCCCATGATGTCAGGGCCTTTGCTGCTTCTAAGGCCTTCCGGTCTGGAGTCTCCTTAGAGCAAATCCTATCAGCCTGCCACTGGAAGTCACATAATAACTTCACACAATTTTACCTGAAGGATGTGGCCTGAACTGATTCAAAGCTCTACCACCTGGGACCTGTAGTGGCTGCTCAGCAGATCCACCAATAGTCCAGAATATAGAGAAGATTTGTACATATGTAAATAGTTGTACATATATAGATATATTTTTAAAAAAAAGAGACGTGCTTCCATCGGGAGGTTTATTTCTGCTTCTTATGGGACTGAACTCACCCCTCTCTTCCCCTACCTCAGAGCAGGTCTGTAAAAAAGGGGGGGGGGGGCAACATCGGTATAGCCCCGGGTAACCAGCTGCTGATAACCGATCATGGCCTTTAGGGTTTCCTGACCTCAAGGTCGACCCAGGCATGGAGAAGATTTTGTTGGTTTTTGTTTATGAGTTCACTTAAGTCCCTAGTAACTTACCCGCTGACCAAGCTGTAGTTATTCAGCAATTGTCCATTGGATAGGATGTATTAACGCAATAAAATTGCAAATTTAATAAGTACATTAAATTTTTATAAGTTAATACCCTATCCACGGACACACAAGACCCTCCCACCGACCCCGCTATCAGCTTACTAGGGGTCTACTAGGTTAAGACAACGAAAAAGGTTATATGACGTCACGTTGTCTAGACAGGAAGCAAATATGATGCGCCACCTGGCGAGTGCACAGTACTGGGACCGGCCAGCCGGTGGAAACACAGGACATCTTTTTCTGGCGTTTGGCGGGCCGGTCTGCACTGACCGGATTAGCAATTGTCCATTGGATAGGGTATTCTTATAAAAATTTAATTTACTTATTAAATTTGCAATTTTTTTCCATTTGGATTTTATATAAACTTTGGTCAATTTCATTTCTGAGCATGGAAAATGTATATGATAAAAATGCTTCTAAAATAAATGAATATTTTGTCAATTTTTATTCTGTAAAACAAAAAATTACTCAAGTTCAATGTGAGCAAAAATTATTTTGTAAAAAGTACCAGATATGGCAGTGCTACTTCTTTTATGTGTTCAGATTTGAAGTCAATTCAATAATTGGTTACTTTATAATGAATATTTAAAATTGGTATCTCTTCCCATTTTTCACAGATATGTTAGCTCAATCGTCCATATCAAAGAAGTACTGTAGTAACAATGTGACGTAATTTGTAAGTGGTCATTCATAAAAAAACAATCTATGTTGATAGTTTATGTCGAGAAATCCCATTGGCTAGCAGATTTTGAGGTCGACCAATGAAATTGTGTCTTTCATATGCTACGTTTCCGATGGGCGATGATAGAAGAATTTGAGGTTGTTGTTAAATATTCGATTAAATACTTCCAATTTTCTAGTTGTTTCTGGCGTAATTTAATTTTTAAACATTTATACTCTGAAGAGTTTCTGGACCGTCTCCATAGTTGGTGGTCTCAGGCCGACGGACCAGTGTGAGTTTCGAACACTGTCTAGAGGTCCTTGCTGAAAGTCGAAAAAACGCCCGTGGCGGCCATCTTGTTTTTCAAAATGAGGCCAAAATATTCCCAGGCAAGATTTTATGGTTATGAATATATCCTGCAAATTTGGGAAGACTAGCTATAATATTTTTTTCGTTAGAGTGGTAATGGTGAAATCTCTCTACAAACTGCGGTGGCGTAATGAAGCGAAATCCGTAGTATCCACCGGATACCAGGGGTCAAAGCGTAGCGAGTACAAAGGTTTAAAGAGGGTCTCCCCTTATAGTTTAAATTCTATGTATGGTGTATGTGGCGGTCACCGAGCGTCAAGCCAAGCTTAACCCAAGTGTTTTCATATGGTAGGTATATACATTTCATAGAAATGTATTTTACATTTAAAAATATGAAATTAAAAAATATGAAATATACTATTAAATTTTCCATTTTTGCTTTTACAGCTTTAGAATGTATTGAGAGGGTATAGAAAAGCATATACAGAGAGTCTACACAGCCAGTCACATTTACCTCCTGTCCCCCTTTCCTCCCCCTACTTGAAGCCTTTATTTTAAGGTCACATTGAGATCTCTAAAAGCCCACAGGGACCCAGTATTTGGATTTTTGGCCACTTTTAATCCCTGTTACTGTCAAAGTATGTGGTTCATAGAGCTGAAATCTCATCTTGGAATATATTGATATGTTCCTTTCCAAAAACTAGGCTTTAAATAGACATTTAGTCTGTGCAGAAGGCCCTTAAATGCACACCTGAGTGACCTTTACTTGTGTATTAGGTTCCTGACTTTTCTGCTACAGTTTTTCACATATTTTGCCTTTTAACTAAAAATGTATGTTGCATGAAACTCTATCATTTGCCTAGAAATTAAAATTTTTCAAAATTAGGTCTGTATATTTAATATAAATGATGTTATGGCTATCTTAAGCTTTAAGAAATAATTATGTGTTTTCATCCCTCTGCTTGATTGCTGAGTTTTTAACTTTTTAAAATCAAACTGGTTATACACATTAATGGTAATAATGGTGATTTTTAGCCCTTAACTAGCCCAGTATTATTCAACTTGCCTCAGTTAATTTTGACACAGTTCCTGCAGTCATGAACTTATTTCTTTTGATAATGACACATTTGTAAATCCCAATTGTAAGTACATTTTACAAGACTGTCTTTTGAATTCCATTCTTGTGGCTTTAATAATTTATATATAAATCTGGCAGGTATATTTTTTCTGTTGGACATTCTTTATTCATATATTTGATTTTTTTATTGCTCATAAGATTAACTGAGCTTTCTGGGGCAAATTTGTAAAATGGATAGACTGGACCATTGATGATTTCTGACCCCTTTCATATATATTATGTGGGTGTTCCACCACACGACTAAGGCTCCCGATTAAGGGTTTTTGAGGGTCGGTTTCAAAAATTTCCTTAGTCCCAGGCGTCCTGTAAGGGTCGGTTGTGTTGGGTTGGGGCCGTGAGAAATATCAAACATGTTTGATATTTCACACGACCCCAACCGATTATTTTTTCCCGCCATAAACAAAATGTCCAGTCCCAGGCTTCCTCAGGCCTCCTCAGACCAAATTTACACAGTCCTATGCTGTCCCAGGCCGCCTGCGACCCTTAGTCGCCGACCCTTAGTCCCAGACCCTCTATTCTTAGTCCCAGGCTTCCTGCGACCCTTAGTCCCATTGCAAAACAAAAATCGGCTATCTCGGTCTGGGGACACCTGGGGACGCCTCAGGACACCTTGTGGGGTCGGGACTTAATCCTGGGTTAGTCGGGGCTTAGTCCCAGGAGGCCTGAGGCGTCCTGGGACCCAGTCGGTTTGTGTACGACAGGATCGTGGTTCAAACCGACCAGAAAAATGGCTTAGTCTGTTCTTAGTCCCAGACCAGTTAGGGACTGTCTGGGGCCGCCTGAGGCGTCCTGAGGCTTCCTGAGGACGATCTGTACTTAATCCCAGACTTTGAAACCGATCCAGTTTTGCAGTCCATTGGTCAATTTTTTTCCATTTTTTTCCAAGACTGTCCACGATTAAGGGTCCCAGACCCAATCGGGGCTTAATCCTTTGGTGGAACAGGGGCATTAGAGTGCATTATATTGGCTTTATTTACTTGCCTCATCCTTCTTTGTCTCATTAGGTAATGGAGCCCCCCACCCAACTCCCACTATCTCTTGACACTAAGTAAACAAAGTATAGAGGTGAAATCAGATGAGAAACAATTGAACTCTGCTGTTCATTAGGGTTGCTGATATTCTCTAGCAATCTCTTCAGTGGTCTTCAGTAATCGTGTGTCATACTGTATATTTATTATTTAATTAAATATGCTTAAAGCATATATCAGGTCCAGATTATGGTCCAGATTTATACCATATCTTCTTCTGTGCACAGATATATTGAAAAAAACAATCATCCTCTTTGTTTAAATAGTATGGTGTTATAAAACATTGCATTTGTAGCACTATATAAACTAAAACTTCATTTTATTGCACTACAATAGCTTACCATGTGGGACTGGTTGCTGTTCTCGGATGGCCGCAGGCCCGGCCAACGTCTAAGAAAAATAGACATTTATAGTTGGCCGTAGCCTCAGGTTGCCTTCTCGTGGTACTCTACGAGATCTCTTCCTACTTTCTCGTTGGCCGCGTGTTTTTGGTAGCTTCTGTTATAAACAGTGATATTTTCTTCAATTTCTCAGCACATATGTATTGTTGGATATTGATTTTTAGCCATTTTGTTTAATATACCTTATAGATTATTCTGTGAAAGTTATGTTTCGACAGGATATGTATTTTGCTTATTTTCGGTGTTTTTAGTTTTCCCTCGGTTCAGGCTTTGTCGTTTAAACATTTTATTGCATTTCAAAATGTCCTCCTGAGCTCTCTGATCAAGAGTCCCACACTTTACATCAGGTTAAAGCCCATGATGTCAGGGCCTTTGCTGCTTCTAAGGCCTTCTAGTCGGGAGTCTCTTTGGAGCAGATATTGTCAGCCTGCCACTGGAAGTCACATAATACCTTCACACAGTATCATTTGAAGGATGTGGCTTGGGCTGATTCAGAGCTCTACCACCTGGGTCCTGTAGTGGCTGCTCAGCAGATCCACAAATCACCCAGAAATAGAGGAGATGTTGTACATATATAAATAGTTGTAAATATGTAAATAGTTTAAAAAAAAAAAAAAAAACTCGGACGTGCTTCCTTCGGGAGGTTTATTCCTACTTATTATGGGACTGAACTCAGCCCTCTCTGCCCCTACCTCAGAGCAGGTCTGTGAAAAGGGGGGGGGGGGGGGGAGTTAGCTTGGACCTAAGAACCGGTCTCTGATAACCGACTATGGCCTTAAGGGTTCTCTGACCTCAAGGTCGAGCCAGGCCTGAAAGAAAAATTTGGTTAGTTCTGTTTTATGAGTTCACCTAAGTCCCTAGTGACTTACCCGCCAGCCAAGTGGTAGTTATTCAGCAATTGAGGCTCCTCTTAGGATATATTAATGCAATAAAATTGCAAATTTAATAAATAAATTAAATTTTTATAAGTTAATACCCTATCCAATGGACACACAAGACCCTCCCACCGACCCCGCTATCAGCTTACTAGGGGTCTAACAGGTTTAGACAACGAAAAAGATGCTATGACGTCACTCTGTCTAGACAGGAAGGAAGTATGACACGCCATCTGGCAAGTGCACTAGTACTATGGACCAGCAAGCCGGTGGAAACACAGGACGTCTTTTTCTGACGTTTGGCGGGCCGGTCTGCGCCGACCGGATTAGCAATTGTCCATTGGATAGGGTATTAACTTATAAAAATTTAATTTACTTATTAAATTTGCAAATTCATCTAATTTTTTATAAACTATCACATAGTAAAGTTTCAGACCTGTTGCCCATTGAATAGCTGAGTAATAGCCACTTTAAAATTCTTACTATTGAGTAAAGCCTTTGTAACTCCGAACCTATTGCAGTTAGAATATTTTCCTGAAATATGTTGTTCAGCTATTTTATCCTTAGCTAAAAGATGATACATAGTTTGGAGCTCCATTGCATATAATAAATGAGTAATAGCTATTTTCTTATTTGTAGCTAAATAACAGAAGAAGTAAATGTCAAATAGCTTTAAAAGTTTTACAGTTAGGCAGTCTTTTCAATTATGTTATTCATTGAGTTTTTAATAACACATCATTTACTGCTTTTAGGTTATTGTATCCACCAGACTTATACTCATTTTGCCAATGAGTAACTCACTTGTAACTTCAAAAGTATTCAAATTATAGGGTTTTTTTTCAAATATCCCAGATAGCAAGACTCTGTAGGGCCACCACTGGCTCACCAGCGGCATAGCAGTCAGTCCGATATTGGCTGTAGCTGGTGGCTAGTCATTGGCGTGACCAGCTGGTAGACAGTGGTCCACCAATGGCAGCCGACAATAAGGTTTACTGGTGGTCCTTCCATGGCCCACTGTCGGCAGCCAATGATAAGATTTTCTATTGGTCCACCATTGGACCATCTTTAGTAGCCAACAAGGTTGACTGGTGGCCCACTGTTGGGGGCCATCAACTTTTTATGGTGGTTCTCTGGTGGCGTGACCAGCTGATAGACAGTGGTCCACTGTTGGCAGCCAACAATAAGGTTTACTGGTAGTCCATCAGTGGCCCACTGTTGGTAGCCAATAATAGGCTTTTCTATTGGTCCACCGGTGGATCACCTTCATTAGCCAACAACTATAGTTACTACCACTATAGCATTAGCCAATCAGATTGCAGCATGGAGTTATGTGGCCATTGTTTAACAGAAAGTAAATAATTGACAGACTTGGGTGGATTTTTTTTTTTATATTTTTATTTCTTTTTGGTATCTGCCTTTTCCAAATGAAATGAAGATTACCCGGCAGATAGGATCCTCATTTTACACTTTGTAATCAATAGAAGCATTAATGACCTTTCAAAGAAACAAAGTAGTTTACATAATTTACAACTTTCAGTGATAGTGTTGTTATCAGACGTGTGCAAAGAATTATATATTTTCTTTTTAACCAAAACACTAATTAATATATGCATTTCAAAGGAATAATATATAACTACAGATTTATTCAAGTTCCAATCATTTGAAAACATTTACCAGTTCCATTGCAAAGTTCTTGTGTACTTGACAAGTGGACAATGCCGAAATGATGTCCATGGTACATACATTTTATAAACAATATCAAAGTACTTGACACTTCAATTCTACTGTACATGTCAGACCTGTATTTAACAATTACATAATGATAAACCAAATACCTGACAAGAAATAACTATAAAGTAGGACTAAACTGTTACCAAAGTTAAAATACTAATCGAATAAAAGCCTCCAAGTCTCCCATTGATGATTAAATTTTGCAATCCTATTGTTCAATTTTGCTAAAGTTTCCTCCTCAAAAAGACAATTTTTTAAAAAAGATTGCAATAAGTAAAAATTTAAATTGTGATTCTTTCTTGCACACCAAAATATATACCTTCTAGTATTTAACAGGACAAAATTCAATGGTGTGAAGTTTCTGTCATATATGTAATATCCCAGTATTTTTTCTACATTGCCCAATTTTAATTCAATGCCCAGCTTGTTTTTAATCCAATTGTAAATGTTTAACCATAACTCATTGGTTTTGAGGCAGTCCACCATTAAGTGTGTTATGGTTTCATTATGATTATTACATAATCTACAAAGCCCTTGGTTAGATAATCCCACTTTACAAAGATAATGTCTCGTTCCTAATATCTGGTAAAGAATTCTATACTGGAACCATTTAGTATAATTATCAGTTACAATGTGGAAACAAGCCTGGTATATATTGAACCAATATGTTTTACTTAAAGATACAGATAGACTTCTATTCCATTTATCCTGACTCAAAGGGTCAGTTTTATATAAATCCTTAATATACTGTTGGTAAAAGACTCGGCTGCCTTTTACATGATTAAATAATATTCTAACATGTGCTGGAATATATGGTCTATGGAAATGGATAGGCTTTTCAAATTTTACTTTCTTTTTAAACTTCTGTATAAGAGACTTCACTCTGTAGTAGTCAAAATCCAACAAATCAATATTAAATAATTTTTGTAAATGGTCCTTGGTAAAGATTTCACCATCCTTGTCCAACACATCACCAACAACTTGTATACCATTTTTATGCCATTTTGGTAGAAATAGAAGCTCTTTCGATATTTGATTGTTATACCATATTGGAGAATAAACCACATCTGATACTTTTTCAGGGGTATTTTTTCGCCAAAAATGGATCCAGGATTGAAAAACAGTATTCCAAAACGGGTTGGTAATTTTTCGTAATTTCAAATCCAACCATTCTGGTCCCAACACAGTTAAATTTTCTAAGTTGCCTATATCTGTGGTCAATAGTGTAAACCAAGGTGGAGGATTACTTGTGGTCTCATTGATTATCTTTTTAAACCAGCTCAGTTTAAGTGATTTTTCAAAATGGTATATACTTACCATTTTCAACCCCCCTGCCTTATAGTCTTTGCATAATGTATTTCTACTTACTTTTTCTACTTTACCATCCCATATAAATTTTAAAAATATTGTGTTTAATTGATTTAACATTTTTTCTGGTACTAGAATAGAAGTAAATAAATGGTTAAACTGAGGTAATAGTAGTGTTTTTATTACTGTTACTTTTCCAATTGGTGTAATGCTTCTCCTTTTCCAGTGAGACACAGTAGAATTGACTTTTTCAATTGCAATTTTATAATTTTAATCAGGCATTGTTTCCAAATTAACTGAAAATTGTAAGCCAAGTAGTCTAAAATGTGTTTCACCCCAATTTAGTTTTTCAGATACTTTTAATTTTTCTATAGAATTTTTTCGCTTACCAATCCATATTACTTTGGTTTTTTCACTATTTACTTTCAAGCCTGACAATGTACCATATATCTCCAAAGTATTAAGTGCCGCCTGCAAGGAATTAGTTGTTCCATCGAGAATAAGGGTAGTGTCGTCTGCAAATTGTGCAAGTTTATAGTGTATACCTCCAATATTTAGGCCCGCTATATTAGGATTTATTGATATCAATAAGGCTAGGATTTCAGCTGCCAGAATAAACTGGTAGCATGATATTGGGTCTCCTTGTCTACATCCTCTCTTAATCACAATTGGATCTGAGAGAATTCCTGATTGACAAATTCTAGCTTCAACATCTTTATTAAATAATTTAATCCAATCGATTAGTTGGTCATCAAAACCAAAGTATAACAAAACATTATACATGAAGTTCCATGATAAAGAATCAAATGCTTTTTCAAAGTCTATTAGTAACAAGATACCATCTATATTTTTAACTTCAGTAAAATGCATAATATCATATATCAGCCTGGTACTTTCAGCTATATTTCGACCAGATAAAAATCCAGATTGTGATCTTTCTATAATTTTGTCCAAATATGGCTTCATTCTATTGGATATAACTGAGGAAGCAAGCTTATATGTGACACATAAAAGTGATATTGGCCTCCAATTCTTTAATAGTTGTCTATCCTTTTCACCTTTCGGCAGACATATTATTACTGATTGTCTTAAACTACAAGATAACTTACCTTTTTCAAAACAACAGTTTAAAGCTCTAGTGACGAAAAATTTCAGTTGAGTCCAAAACACCTTTAAGAAATCGACTGATATACCATCTATACCTGGAGTTTTATTATTTTTCATCACTTTTAAAGCTTGGGTGACCTCTGATGTTTCAAGTTTTTGGCCAATAGAAACATTTTTCACTTTATTTTTTTTTACACTATGTAAAATATCATCTAAATCACTTACTCGAACAGTATCATTAGTGGACTTATCATCAAAAAGTTGTGCATAGAAATGCCTAATTTCTTCAAGTATAGTCTTTTGGTCACTCGTTATTGATCCATTTTTTAGCCTTAGTTTCTTAATAGTTTTTTTCAGTCAAATTTTGCTTTTCAAGATTACAAAAGAAATTTGTTGGTTTTTCCCCTTCATCAAGCCATTTTAAACGTGACCTCACTAAGTGACCTTTGAGCTTGTAGTCTCTTAACTTCTCAAGTTCCTGTTTTTTATCGTCTAAAAGCTGTTGATTTGGAAGGGGATTTGATTCCAGAGACTCAATGTCCTTTTTAAGGGTTTTTTCCTGTATGTCTATTTGTTTTTTTTTAATTGATGCAAATTTTATTGATTCTCCTCTTATTCGTAAATATAAGAGTTCTAAAAAGTCATCATCATCAACAACAAATTTTATATTTTCATTACTCTCAAAGTTTTTTATATAATCTATACTATAGACCGGAACTGCATAATTTAACTTTTCCTCAATAATAATTTTAGTTATCAAGTTGAGGTAATCCTTGTTTGATAGTAAGCTATTATTTATCTTCTAAACTCCCTTTCCAACATTAAATTTTGTAAATATTAAGTTTAATTGGACTATTGAGTGGTCACTTCTATAGCCCGAAATAATAGTACAGTTTTCGACCAAATCTATCATTGCACGTGATATTAAAAAATAGTCCAACCTGGCCTGTTTTATGGGGTTTTTTCGTCTCCAAGTAAATCTTTTTTCCGTTTGATTAAATATTCTAAATATATCTGTTAGTTGACATGATTCAATAATATCCAAAACAGCGTGTCTTGCATTTGGGTTATTAATCTGTTTATAGTTATAGGTATCTTTAACAGGGTCAAGGACAAGATTGAAATCACCACAAATTATAGTAAAGTCATAACTAGTTTGAGATTGCAACAGGAGATTTTCAATATTTCTAAAAAAAGTTGGACTATCTGTGTTAGGTGCATAGACATTTACCAATTTTATCTTATTGTCAAAAATTTCTATATCTAAGTGCAACAAATTTCCATCATTATCATTATTTACAGACATTACTTTGAATTCAAAATTCTTACTAAATAAGACTGCCACACCCCTTGAATTGGTGGTTTTGCCATTTAAATAAAATTTTCCAGGCCAGATGTTGCAAAATTTCAATGTGTCCTTTTCATTCAAGTGAGTGTCTTGCAAGCAGATAATGTGGGCACCGGTTTCTTTAAAATATTGTATAACATCAACTCTCTTCTTAAAGTCTCTGAGGCCTTGACAATTTGCAGACAACACCACTATTGAATCCCGAGTAACTGTAATTGTTTTTGAAGAAACCTTGCAAGCAACACGATATGTGTACTCTCCACTGAAGTTATGCTTATATTTCCAGAAAGGCAGTATTCAAAACAAATTACAGATAACTTAAATATTAATTCAATATTTATCCTATGTGTATACAGGGTATATTTTGTCAAAAAATACCAAATTATCATTAAAGAGTTAAACTGGGTACAAGTGCAACTGAGGAGTAAATCCATTATAAGACAGAACAGAAAGAAAAAGTAACAAAAAACAAAAAGGATATGTACAAGAAGGTTAATCATTTTTACAAAGTTAACCTTTATAGTAAGATGAGAAAAAAAGGTAAGTAAGGTTGCAAGAACAAAAACTACTGACTCAAATCTAAGATTGTTGTCCCAGATATACTTTTAAAGTTTAAGTTTATGATACAATGAGAATGAATGAATTATTTGTCTGGAAGATTGAACTTTAATTACTTGTATATATATATATTTTTTTTTTTTTAACAATTTCAGACAAAACTTGATGTTGCAGGGCTCTTTTACATCAATTTTCCTAAATAAAAGGAATAATGCCTAAGTGTATATACCCCATTTTAATGGACAAAGGTATTTTAGTAAGGAAAGCCATAATAGTGAATACAAAATAATGTTTTTCCAAATTTCATATTAAGTTACTTTACAGTAACTTTTATAAAAGATCAAAATTATTAACAAGATAATTAAGGAATTTGGTAAAGCAGAACAAATACAACATAATGTAAGCATTTGGTAAACTGAACAAATACCAATGTAAGCTTTTTAAACAGAGTGTAACATCACTAAATTATTTTTTTTTTCTTCGTTACCCATTTTTAAAATACAAAGGATATTTTAACACAAGCAATATGTATTGCAGTTAGATCCTTTACATAAAAGATTTTAAAGAAAACAGTGTGGAAAAAAAATCTTTGAGCTTAATTTACAAACACTTGTTAATCTACGAGCATTTGTTAAAGGATAACAAATACCAATGTAAACCTTTAGCTTTTAGACATAGTGTAACCTTCACTGAATTAGTTTTCTTTACTTTGTTACAAAATAAATATTGTAAACACCAGCAATATGTATTACAATTGTATCCTAAACATATAATTTTTAAAAAAAGTATTAACATCAATACTTTTAAAGCAATGATTCAAGTATAATTGTTCCAATTTACACAGTGTTTTTCTGTCCAGTTTATACTTGACCTTAACTAATTTGCACAGTCTTGTTGTAGTAAATGATAATTTTACAGAAAGAAAATTTTTTTTTTAAACAAAAATACGTCATTATTTTCACCAAGATTTTTTAGATAGTCTAGCCATAGTTTCAACAATTTTTATCTCCAATATTGTCAATATTGAGTTCTAAAGGTTATTTTTCATTTAGGGTTGTTAGGGCCTCTTGGGCAATCTGAGAAAAGACAGAAAAACGTGTGCGTCCAAGATTTGGTCCCTGATGTCGTCTTGACACTGCTATGAAAATGTTTGTTTCCATCTTGTGGGATATAAGGTCGGCTATCAAACGCGAGGCTGCCCATTCCCCATCATCACTGTTGCCCGTGATCCTAATTCCATTTTCATCGGTTATAGCGTAAGCGTAAATCAGGTGGTCGCTGTTAGCTATTTGGGAGAACTGATAAAGTGACTGCTTAACAGCAGCGGCTTCCTTAAAACTATGGACCCTTGCCGCATGTCCTTGGAAGATGCTTTTATTGATCTCTCTCACTGGTGTTTGGGAAATGGTATGGATTGGAGCAACATTTTCTGTGGGTATAAATTGAAGTTTGTTATTTTCAAATGTTGTGTCGATTATTTGCTGACCCACATAGAGCTTGTCTTTGACTAAGGCAACCCTTGTACTGGTATCTTTATGTATGTCTCTGTAAGTTTTTAAGGCATCAATTTGTGCTTCTCTTCTTTCCTTCATGTCAGAAGGATAGTGTTCACTAACCTTAATATTCAACACTTTTTTGCCTCTACTCTTTGCAAGGACCAGATCCTTTGCCTTTCTTGTTGTGAATCGAACCACCACTGGCCTAATTCTTCCATTTATCCTCCTACCAATCCTATGTGCAATGTCGATTTCCACCTGGCCTTCATTTATATGGGATGAGGGGACTTGGACTGGGACATCAAAACTTTTTTTTAATAAATTCGTCATTAGACTTGGGTGGATTTTAGTTAAGGGAATCCCTGATAAGTCACATGACCAAACATAAACAATGGTGGAACAGTATCTTAAGATGATATAGTCCATAATCAAATAATAAAATTATCATGTTCAGAAACAACTTTTCTTATTGTGAATTTATAATGAGAATGTTATTTTTATGTCTAAAATTGTTAATTGGTTAGTTAAAAATTGTGGGCTCACTGAAATATGATTTTTAGACATACCATAATGAATCATTTTTACTAAGTGTCTCAAAATCCCCTATTATTGCTCACCGCCATCTTGAGTAAAAATCCACCATTGGCCCACCGTTGGCCCAACCTTGGCAGCCTGGATTTTGGTTGGCAAGCCTTTGTTGGGCCAGCATTGGCCCAATATTGGCAAAATCTACTGATCATGCGACCAATAGCCATGTTTGCCCAGCCAGTGTTGGCAAAATCTGCTGACCATGCGACCACCAGCCACCATCGGTCCGATGGCAGAATGCTATCTGGGAACAGGCTTGGGGTGGTGGACCACCACTGACAGCCATCTGTCAGCAGATGTTATGGTTTGGATGTTTTGAATATTACCCATATATACAGAACTGGCAAATCATTCAATGAATGCTTCTGTGTTGGTGCAAATCCAGTGGCACACTTGATGAAATTCCATCAGTTACAATGGAAGTTGCACAAGTAAAAGCCTTAATATATTCTAATATGACTTTAACAGTGCCTAATCTGCCTAAAAAGACAGACCCAAAAAGGCAACAACCAAGATTCATGTAAAAAATATTAAAAGAGATAAAATATTAAAAAAGAGAAAAAATATTAAGAGAGATATAAAATCATAATTTTATTTTCAGACAATGCAATAAAGTAATACAATACAATAAGACAATGCAATACAGTGATACAATAATATAGAGTAAATAGAAAAATACAGTACTTAAAATGCCAGAATTGTGATATCTGTTACGTAGCTTGGACTCCGAAAAAAAATTACTGGGACTCCAATTTTAAGTTGTCATTTTTTGGCATTCTTTTTTCAAGGTCTGTCAAAACAAATGCTATTCAGCAGAGCTTGAGGTTTAGCCACCAGATCACCACCATTGGCCCACCAACTAAATATAGCTCTTACAGATCATAGTTGCATGTGTCAGATAAAAATAATTTTGGGATAATTTTAGGTTTCATCAAAAGACAAAATTATATCAAATGGAAAAATGAAGATATCTTTAACTTTAGCTAAAAATAAAGTATTTTGACTACCATTGTAGATAGACAATTCAAAGAAGACAGGACCCTGTGTCCGGTGCGGGCCCAGAGGTACTATTTGGATCGGACCAAAGACCTGAGATGGTCTCGGTCCCTCCTTTTCATCTCCTTCAAGAAAGGACATACCTCAGACATCAGACCCGCTACTCTCTCTTCCTGGTTGAAACAAACCATTCTACTTTGTTATAAACAAGCAGACCAACAAGCCTTGGACTTGGTCCAAGTAAAAGTGCATGACATTAGGGCCTTCGCAGCCTCTAAGGCTTTTTACGGTGGAGTATCGGTGGACCAGATCATGCAAGCCTGTCACTAGAAGGCTCACAACACATTTACAAATTTCTATCTAAAAGACCTTACTTGGTCAGACAATGACAACAATATGTATCTGGGACCAGTAGTAGCGGCACAACAGGTCCTAGACCCTTCCCCTCTGAACAGTCATCCTCAGAAAGAAAAGAGGGGGGGGGGGGGGGGGGGGGGGGGGGGGGGCACATCCTCTACAACAAAGTCTTCAGGAGTCTAATCCCAGGGTCTAGGTATAGGTTTACCTCATCAGGGTGTTTCGGGTAAGGTCTTTATATTCTTCATATTATTTTAGCTTTAGCATTAATTGTATAATGTATTAAGGACATAAGGTTGTCATTAATCTCTTTTAAGGTGGCAATAATTTTGGTACCTCTGACCCTTGGGCTCAGACTCCTTCCGTGATGGCCCTTGGGGCTTTGCCCTACCTAAGTGTACTTCGGCTACACCTCTTTCTCCTGTCAAAACACCCAGACAGTTTATTAGCACTGTCAATCATTTTTAGGTTTTTTGGCTTCTTACAGGCCCAGCCCTCGGGTTTGGGGCACTGTAAATGGGACTCAAACTGGTATTTTCTAACCTTCATTATGTCCACCCCACTGCTTTTTCCGCCGTCCGCCGTCTGCCGTCCGGCATCCCACTTGGTTTTCAGACATTTTAGGCAACAGTTCTTATCCTATCTTTACCAAATTTGGCATGCAGGTTTATTGGGTTAATAGCTTGTATGGGATTGCTTTTGGTGATGATAGCTCTATAGCTAACTGAGTAATAGCTACTTTGCTACTTTTGAGTAGCTCTTTGGTTTCCAGACATTTTAAGGAATGCTATTAAGCCTAGCTTTCTGAAATTTGGTATGGAGGTTCATTGGGTTAATAGCTTGTATGGGATTGCTTTTGGGGGGAATTGCTTCATAGATGAGTGAGTAATTAATTAAATAAATGAGTAATTAGCTATTTTGAATACTGAAAAAGGCAAATGTGCTCATATCTCCTAAACCGTGTGAGATAGAGCGATTTCGTCGAAATTTTCGACCCACAGGGTATCTAAGGAATGTACTCTTTGCAATTTTCCAAATATTTTCCCCTCCCCAAAAATGGCGACCATTTTGAATTTTAGAATTTTTGCCCAAAATGGCAAAACACAAATTTGCTTCTATCTCCTTAACCGTGCGAGATAGAGGGATTTCGTCAAAATTTTCGACCCACAGGGTATCTAAGGAATGTAATCTTTGCAATTTTCAAAAAATTTTCCCCTCCCCAAAAATGGCGGCCATTTTGAATTTTCGAATTTTTGCCAAAAATGGCAAAACACAAATTTGCTTCTATCTCCTTAACCGTGCGAGATAGAGCGATTTCGTCGAAATTTTCAACCCACAGGGTATCTAAGGAATGTACTCTTTGCAATTTTCAAAAAAATTTTCCCCTCCCCAAAAATGGCGGCCATTTTGATTTTTCGAATTTTTGCCAAAAATAGAAAAACAGGAATTTGCTTCTATCTTCTTAACCGTGCAAGATAGAGTGATTTCGTCAAAATGTTCGACCCAACCAATGCAAAAAGGCATGAAGCTGAAATAATTTACATCTACACTAATAAATATTTAAGCATCATTGATATATTTTACAAATGAAACAGGGTCTTGTAAGACTACTGTACAATTTTGGCAAAAGGTTCATGGGGTGGACATTACACATGATAATGTGTGTTCTTCTATGCTATCCTGTTTCTATTCGCATCTACTATCAACAGGGCGTCCTATTTCTAGTTCTACTTATTCTATATAAAATCTAAGAAAAACAAACATATCTTCCAGTCTCAGCTGAAATCCCGCCACCGGGCAGTTGCATTCAGCATTCAGTCCCACATGGTAAGCTATTATAGCGCAATAAAATTGAAAATTTTAATTACTTAAATGTAGCTTTTATAAGCTACAAGCTTACCATGTGGGACTGAGAAGAGTCCCACCTGACCTCCCCTCTGTATTACAGCTGAAGGGGTATGGGTTAAAATTTCAGCGAGAAAGGAGAAGACAAATGGGGTAGGTCACGTGACGACAACCTGAGGCTACGGCCAACTATAAATGTCTGTTTTTCTTAGACGTTAGACTGGCCTGGCGGCCATCCGAGAACAGCATTCAGTCCCACATGGTAAGCTTGTAGCTTATATAAAAGCTACATTTAAGTTATTAAAATTTTCAAATTTAGAGCATTCTGTTAAAATATGTTATTCAGTTACTTTTTCCATACCTACAACATGGTGAGTAACTTGGGTGTCTATCCCAATAGCTAAGTGAGTAATGGCTACTTTCTGACTTTTCAGTACCTTCCATTATGAGTAAAATCACTTGTAATTATACCCCCACATGAAAGTCCGGGATACATTGGTTTCACGTCAGTCGCGCCGCCACCTTGACTTGTGTGTGCGATAACTCAAAACACACTTTCACAGATTTTATTCAAACTTGGCACACACATATATTTGGGTCAGGAGAGGAACCCTATTTTGAGGTGACCTTAATCTCCCAATAATAAAAAATTTATGGCCATCTTAAGGTCAGAAATTTGACTTTGTGCCACTTAATGCCCTCTAGGTCACAGACTATGTGGCTTATCTGGCTCAAATTTTACCTGGGGACACATTACTATATTCTCCTTACATACACCAAATATCAAGACTTTATGTTAAGGTTAAAATTGTTTCTGAGGCCTGTAAAGACCATAACGTTCAACTTTTTTTCGACATTTTCCCATATTTTATTCACCTACTTTTTGGTCAGCTATAGCATAGTGAAATTGCAGATCTGTATGGCATGGTATAGCTGAGCAATAGCTTTTAGGTTTGCTCTGTTGAGTAGATCAGTTGTAACTTGAAAACTATTGTATTAACAGAATTTTGTTTGAAATTTTATTCATTTGCTTTTGAATTAGCTCTAATGTAATAAAATTGTAGACATGTAGCTCATGGCATAGCTGAGAAATAGCTATTCTAAGGTTCTCACTGTTGAGTAAATCAGTTCTAACTTGAGAACTATTGCGTTTAGAGAATTTTGTTTAATGTCTTATTCATCTATTTTTGAATTATCTATAACATATTAAAATTGCAGATGTGTAGCTCAAGGCATAGCTGAGTAATAGCTATGCTCATTCTCACTGTTGAGTAAATCAGTTATAACTTAAAAACTATTGCATTCAGAGTGTTTTACTTACATAATTATGTTTTTCACCTAGTTTTGGGTTAGCTATAAGATCGTGAAATTGCAGACCCGTATAGCTGAGTGATACCTTCCTTCATGTTCTCACTGTTCAGTAAATCAGTTGTAACTTGAAAAGTATTGCATTTACAGTATTTTCTTTAAATATTATCACAACTTTTTTTTTTTTTTTTTTTTTTGAGTGTGTGATTAAGTGTGAACCAAAAATAATGTTGCTGATTTAAACTGAAAGTGTTTTTCTTATTGCGTAAAATACCCTTACCTTATCCTCACTAGTGCTGTATGTTGGCGTGAGCAAACATCAACGACCAACCCGAATATTTCAAACGAAATATTTTGATCAGGAACCAGTCTATCTTACATAACTATGTACTGCGCATGCGTCCTTTGTTCCCCAATATTCTTCACTTTTATTTTGGTCGTTGAAGAGCAAACATCTTGGAGACAGTTTTACATTTTGATTGTTTTCAAAATGGCAGAAGTTCAAGTAAAGAAAGGACAAAAACAAGCTTCAGGTTGTCGTCATTTTATGGCGGATTGGGTTCACATCATTTCTGTCCTTCTTGTAGAGACAAAGGAAAAGGAGATGATGTTTGTGTCATTGAAAAGCAAGAAGATTGTTACATTTGCCTGCAGTTCACCCCTGAACAAGTGAAAAAGTTGAAGGCAAAGAAGGTCCAATGTAAAATCAAAGAAGGTTCAATTTCTAAAGAGTTAGAAGATTCCTTATTGGGTGTTGATTTTTCAAACTCTTCTTCAACTTCTAGTTCTGCAGCTAATTCGTCTGTTTCTGTGGTTCAACCTCCATCTTCTGATGCTTTGCAGTTGATATTGGCTAAGCTGGACAATATGCAGGGTAGGCTATCATCCTTGGAGAAAGCGTCTGTACCCACTTCTTCTACATCTACATTCACTAGTTCTGCTTCCTCTAAAGAGGTAGTTACAGCAGAGTTGTCTAGTGACCAGGAAGGTGACTGGGATCTGGTCCGGGATCGTCACAGTTCCAGGTATTTACAGACAGAAGAAGATGACTTTTCTTCCATTCATGAAGGTTCTGAGGCTAGATCCAAGAGGCACGGGTCACCTGGATGAAGACCCCTCGTACAGACAATTTCTAGCCACAGTACGATCTCTGTTAGATTTCGCAACTGTGGATGAGGCTCCTTCCAAGATTTTCGCTTCAAGGGACAGAAGCAGAAGGAAACAGACAGTTCTTCCCATGTCGTTACCTCCTGTTGATGAGATTAATGCCAGGTGGAAAGCTTTAGAAAATAAAGCAGAAGACAATCCACATTCAGAAGACCCTGACAAACTGAGATCTACACCAGATAATACTGATACCTTCCTGCCTTACAATCGTCCATTGATGAAATTTTATAGGACCACATCTTCTGAATTTTCTACTGCAGCTCCCAAATGCCAAGACTCTTTCAAGGGGATTTGAAGTAGATCTTCATCTACACCTTCCTCTGTGTCTATTCCTTCGAAACAGTGTATGGCTATGGAAGTGGTGAAGAGGGAACATTGGAAAAATGTGCTTCCAATATGGAGGAGATTATTAACTCTTTGCAGTGGGGAGAGGATAGATCTAAAGAATTTGAGGAGTTGTTAAGTTGTATTCAGATCCAATATTCTTGTTTGGGGTCAGTGGATAAGGCTCTGGAAATGGTAACGGATGCATCTATGACCATGGCCTGCAATCTTCAATTGGCCAGACATGACACTACTTTAAAGCAATGTGCCCCTCAGCTTCATAAACATGACCAAAATCATTTGAGGAGGTCGGGTTTCAGGTCTGGAGATTTATTTTCACCTGAAATCCTCAATGCAGCCGAGAAAAAATTAGAGAAGGATATTCCAGTCAAAAAAGCCTCAACACAATTCCAACTCGTATTCATATGGATCTTCCTACCCTCAAAGTTCAGGAAAGTCTTCTTTTTGTGACTTTAAGGGTCAGCAACAACATAAACAACAGAAATCTTCCCAGTCCTCCAGAGGAGGTCATGGGGGCAGGTGAAAGTGACTGTCAAAGCTGTGTTCAAGATTTCATGTAGCAGGGAAAACGTACCAGTACGGGGCCTTCCATTCGGCATTGCTAGGGCTCCCCTCGAGTTCTCACGAGTAGTGAAGGAAGTAAAGCTTAAGCTACAAAACAGGGGAATTCGTGTTCACCAATACCTTGACGATTGGTTACTTCGTGCCCCATCAGAAGAGATTGACTTTCAACAGTCAAAGCAACTGGTCGCGTTTGTTCAAGAGCTTGGATGGGTAATCAACTTTCAAAAATCAGAACTAAAGCCCACTCAAAATTTCAATTTTCTGGGGTACAGGTTTGACTTGGCCAAAGGGGAGGTCTCACCCACAGAAAAGAAATGGCAGATTTTGACAAAAGCCATAGAACAGTTGCACAACAGCTTGACCACAACCCCCAGGGAGCTCATGTCATTCATAGGGGTCCTGGCATCGCTCGAAAAGACAGTTCCAATGGGCAGACTACATATGAGGCCTTTTCAGTGGTATCTGAAAACCCAATCGAAATATCCCCAGTCCTTAGACATCCAAATACCATGCTCAGAGATTTTGAAAAGCCATCTGAGTTGGTGGAGGGATCCCAACAGTGTGTTGATAGGGTCACCCCCATTAATCCATCCAGAAGGGTCTATGAATCAAGGTGGGCCATATTTGAATCATGGTGCAAAGAGAATCAGGTGGACTTCCACCAGCCTTCTCTGTCCTCAATAGCAGATTTTTTTGGCATATTTGTTTACTGAAAAGAATCTGAAACCTACTACCATTGCTGGCTACAGGACGGCTATTGCTGATCATTTGGGCTCTGATTTTGACATTAGTAAAAGTTTGGAGCTTAACAGGT
This sequence comes from Sabellastarte sp. h YS-2021, assembly GCA_964017235.1. Lineage (NCBI taxonomy): Eukaryota > Metazoa > Annelida > Polychaeta > Sabellida > Sabellidae > Sabellastarte > Sabellastarte sp. h YS-2021. The sequence continues at coordinate 62,505,298 of OZ024934.1, read as the reverse complement.
TATTGGCTAATTTTCATAGAGATAGACTTGTGAAAGATAAGGCTATTCCGACTCTAATTTCTTTTAAAATTCTAACTTTCTTGGCATGTGTGACCTTGTTTCACTGTAACCTTAGTCATATAACTTTTGACCTTTCCCAAGGTCAGGTGTAACTCTGTATGTCTATCTCTGGTCACACGCTTTGCTGTCGCGGTCAAGAACTGTGACCTTTACCCTTTGTGATTTTGGCGAGGTCAAGAATTATGACCTCAAATTTTTATCTTGGCTATCAAGGTCAGACTGATTGGCTCAGTTAACTTAGTGCATGAAGTTTAATTCTGTGGTTTCCAATTTCATGTATTCATGAATTGGATTTATGATAACTGCCTCAGTTAACTTAGTGGATGAAGTTTAATTCTGTGGTTTCCTATTTTATTGCGTTAATACTTCCTATCCAATGGACAATTGCTAATCCGGTCGGCGCAGACCGGCCCGCCAAACGCCAGAAAAAGACGTCCTGTGTTTCCACCGGCTGGCCGGTCCCAGTACTGTGCATTCGCTAGGTGGCGCATGGTACTTCCTTCCTGTCTAGACAACATGACGTCATATCATCTTTTTCGTTTGGCGCGTGTACTGTGCAGACGTGTTTTCAACAATCTCCAGATATTTTAAAGAAAAGTGTGCATTATGACGGATTTACTACCTCATTTGCAAATAATTTATTGTAAAAGTGTTACCTACATATCAAGCATGGATATACATCAAGAAATCTGCTGGAAACGCTCCCTAGCTGACTCAATTTAGTGTTGATGATAGGGCAGTAAGCGACGAGAAATATGAATTATGGAGGCAGCGTTTTGCTAGTTTCCTCCCTTTAACCATTGTGTTGTTAGGGGCAGATCGACAATATTAAAGGAAATAATGGATATACTACTTACAAGGTATTTTTATCCGTGTCTTTTTGAATGTACCTTCTGTAACCTTCCAGCTACAGTCACCATAGAAACGTCTAGTACTACAAATGCAAATCACGGAAAACTTCAGTCTACGTAGTTTTGATCTCTGTATATAGAGGGAATTCCCCTTCTGGAAGGTGCATTCTTCATCAGAGCGCACTGGTACAGACTTCTCTGCTGTAAAGCATCAGTCACACCAGCCTAGCTCGAGTATTTTTTCATCAGAAGCAGGAGGTGAATTCTTCAGATTTCTTCAACCGACCTCTACATAGAAGGAACCTTTTCACTCTCAGTCCCACCCTTGTGGACCCGGCACTTGTGTCGGTAATAAGGGCAGAGGATGGCCAGGAAACTGGTTTGAGTGTACAGCCGGCTGATAAGAAGAACCGACTTCAGACCGGCCAGGAATTTCATCTACAGAGCGCAAGCTCCAGTTCAACCGACTTCACAATAGAAGGTGATATCAGTCCCTCCCTTGCAGACCCGACTTTGTTGTCGGTAGTGGGGGTTGTGGATGGCCAGTTCACTGGTTTTATCACAAAAGAAAGAAGGAATTTCATCTACACATCTACAGAGCGCACCGGTCCAGGCTTTAAAAGCATCAGCCGACTGGCCAGCTCAAAAGAACGCGACCTCTGACGTCATATCCAGTCAGCCAATCGCATGTCTTTCCGACCAAATCACGAAACTGGTCACGTGATGTACCGACTAGGTCACGAAGTTTATCACGTGATCCACCGAAGAAGAAGGTCGGAAGTGCATTCTTTGCACTCACGTCCACTGTAACTCCAGTTTTTAGTTCCTGAAATTCGCCTCCAGCGCACTGGTACAGACTTCTCTGCTACAAGCATCAATCGACCAGTCAGCTCACGTTTACTGTGATATAAAGAAAGAACGCGTCCAGTGGGGGCATTTCCCCGAAGTTGGTCACGTGATTCACCGACTGGGTCACGAAGCTGATCGTCATCTCCAATCAGCCAATCACATTGTCCCTCCGACCAGCAAACTGGTCATGTGACACACCGACCAACATTTGTTTCTAAATATAGCTCACAAGGGCTTTCCCAGCAACTGTCAAAATCTACAAATAAGACGTGCGTTCAAAGAAATACTTTTATTAATGGCGGAAACCTACAGCCAGCTGAATTTTACACAAAAGATAGTTGTAAAATTTTTCAACAACTGGTTACAGAGTGTATCGACCAGTACCGGCTATACAGCCTTGTACACTTGCTTCAACAACCGGTTACAGAGGAATTAATGGAGGAAACTGAGTTCAACACAAGATAATTGTAAACTTCATTCAGCAACTGGTTACAGAGTGTACCTACTGGCTACACAGCCTTGTACACTTACTTCAATCACTGGTTACAGAGTGTACCGACCGACTACCGGCTAAACAGCCTTGTACAGTTACTTCAATAACTGGTTAGAGTATGTACCGACCGGCTACCGGCTTCACAGCCTTATAAATTAGCCTCAACTGGTTACAGTGTACCGGCTACACAGCCTTGTACACTGGCTTCAACAACTGGTTACAGAGTGTACCGGCTGGTACTGGCTACACAGCCTTGTACACTTGCTTCAACCTACGGTTACAAGTCTACAAACAGGGTGCTGGCTAGTAGCTACACAGTCCTTACTGTACAGGGCTTCACCCCAACTGGTTACAAAAATAAAAAAAATAAAAAATAAACCAGTAGCTGTCTAAATTCATTGGTGACCCCAGCCTCCCAGTTTTTTGCCGGGTATGGAGTCCTGGTACTGGACAGAGTTGCCTAAAGTAAATTTGGTTACAGAGAACTCTTAGACCAGTCAGTTGTCTTGGGGATATGACAGTGATATGACAGTGTCCCAAGCTACTGCCAGGCAACCTTCCCTTATCACACCTCTCAACCTGTTATCGGTGCTGGACTTGACTGGAGAGATAATAAATTTTGTCATCATGTCCGGCCAGGGGTCAGACATCTCACAAATGACAATTGCTCTGTAAATGCTGCACCTTGCAGGCTGCTGGCCCGGGGCAAAGAGAGTCTATTGATGTGAAAAGTTGTGTCAGCCCCACCGGACCACAATAAGAACAGAGAGACTGTTAACTTGGACCATTGTCACCAGACCGGACCAGTGTCCGGAGGGACAGGAAATATTGTCAGGTTACCAAATGTCCCAAATGTGGCACACAATCTGCCTGTAGGGTCCAGACTAAGCCCTTTTTGGGAACTTAGGAAGCCTTGGGGGCTGGACCCTAGGTAGTACAATTGTTGAAGGAGGGATACCTAATGTCCATATACCTATACAAGAACAATCCAGGAAATGCCTGAGATTTCACATTCAAGGTTGGGCATACCAGTTCAAGGCCCTGCCTTTCGGTTTGTCCACAGCACCTTTGGAGTTCATCGTGATACCAAAGGAGGTGAATTGATGGCCATACACAAGGATTTAAGAAACCACCAGTACCTAGACGACTGGTTGATGAGAGCCAGATCCCACCAGGCTTGTCTCCAACATACACAGGAACTAGTAAATAATGTGTCAGCAACTAGGTTGGCTGGTGAACTTAGAGAAATCAGAGCTGGAGCCCAAACAAGACTTCAATTTTGTAGGCTACCAGTTCGACCTCAGGTCTGATCCGGTCCGACTGACTCCAGACCGGTAGCAGAACCTTCAAGAGAAAATGCTGAAATTGCTATCCCTACCGGCTTGCCCGGTCCGGGAATTCAAGTCCGTGATAGGCTTACTAACAGCTACAGAAAAGCAAGTTCATGTAGGCCAACTTCATATGAGACTCATTCAGTGGCATCACAAACACAACCGGAGGGTCCCAGAATCACTGGAAAAGGTGATCCCAACCCCCAGGTCCTTGCACCCCCTTTACAATGATGGCTGAAGTCCAACCATTACACCCAATAAAGGGTGGGGCGCTCGCTTAGACAAGCACTTGCAAGAGCAACCTGGTCCCCTCCGGGAAGCAAGCTGCATATAAACTATCTAGAACTTAAAGCAGTTCTTTCTGGCCTCAAAAGAGTTCCAAGACCTTTGCTCAACAAGATAGTACCTGTAGAAACTGACAACACCACAGTAGTGTCATACATAAACAAGGAAGGAGGCATGAGGTCGTGCCCACTTTGTGCCCTACTATGGAGAATCTTGACCTGGTGTACCAGGAAACAAGTGACTAAAGCACGACACATTCCAGGCCGGCCGAATGTGGTAGCAGACAAGCTATCCAGGCTAGGCCTGACCATCCAAACAGTGGTTTCTCCTTCCAGAGGTCTTCCACTCTATGCAGCAGGTGGCACCGGCCCAAATAGACTTATTTGCCACGAGGTTCAACAACAGGTTGCCTGTGTTTGTGTCACCGGTACCGGATCCCCTGGCCACAGCAGTGAATGCGCTCAGTCGGCCATGGTAGGATCTGAAAGCATACACCTTCCCACCATCAGCCATATTGGGCAAAGTGGTGGAGAAGTTGCAAGACTCCCCATGCAAGAGAATCATTCTGATTGCTCCGGGGTGGCCCAACATGCCTTGGTTTTGGGATCTAGTGGCTACGTCCAGCCAAATCCCACTGAGCCTGCCCAATATGCCCAACCTGTTGACAGCCATTCAATCAGATCCCTCACAGAAATCTGACAAACCTTAATATCCATGCAGGGCTCCTAGAGCCTAAGCAATCGAGGAGCAGGGCTTGTCTGAGGCAGTGGCAGCAAGAGTTGAGGCTCCTCAAAGGGGATCAATCAGATCAGTCTATGAGGCAAGTGGGCCATTTTTACAAGTGATGTATCATTCATCAGGTGGACTTCGGGCACCCCCTGTAAAGTTAGTTGCTGACTTCCTTATGTACCTATTTCAGGACAGGAAGTTGCAGCCCAGCACCATTGATGGTTACAGGTCAGACATTGCTGATAGACTGGGAAATTCGCCCATCAATATCAGTAAGGATGAAAATCTCACTCGTCTCCTGGATAGTTTCCACTGAGACAGACCCAAAGGCCGGAAGGGAATCCCCTCCTGGAACCTCTCCCTGGTTTTTGCACCAGCTGACAAGGGTCATTTTGAACCAATTAAAGAGGCCTCCTTGAAGCATTTGACCTTCAAGACAGTTTTCCTCTTGGCCCTGGGTTCAGGCAAGAGTAGAAGTGAGATACATGCCTGGCAAAACAGAAATATTAGACACCAGTCTGACTGGTCAAGGTGTCCCTGTACCCGTCACCCAGCTTTCTCCCCAAGAATCAGCTGGCCAAGAGGGTCCAGACAGTGTGGCCCCAGGGGTATAACAGCCCTGGCCCCAACTCTGGATAGATCCCTCAAGTGTGACAGGTCCCTCTGTCCAGTCAGAGCATTGCGCTACTATTTGGACAGGACCTCGGGCAGAATAAGGAGGTGGTTTTTGTCTCCTTTAAGAAAGGTTTTGACAAAGACATCTCACCTGCCACTATCTCCTCTTGGATCAAGCAGACTGTGATCCTATGTTATGAGCTCTCTGACCAGGAGGCCCACACTTACATCAGGTTAAAGCCCATGATGTCAGGGCCTTTGATGCTTCTAAGGTCTTCCAGTCGGGAGTTTCCTTGGATACAGTCTTGTCAGCCTGCCACTGAAGTCACATAATACCTTCACATAGTTCTATCTGAAGGGCGGGGCTTGGGCAGATTCAGAGCTTTACCAGTTGGGCTCGGTAGTGGCTGCTCAGCAGATCCACAAGTGGCCCTTAGATTGAGGAGATTTGTATATATGTATAAACAGTTTCTTCATGTACATAAGAATTAAGTGTGGCGTGCTTCCTTTGGGAGGTTTATTTGCATTCTGGGACTGAACTCATCCCTCTCTTCCCCTACCTCAGAGCAGGTCTGCAAAAGGGGGGGGGGGCAACGGTGGTATAGCCCCGGGTAACCGGCTGCTGGCAACCGACCATGGCCTTACAGGGTTTCCTGACCTTAAGGTCAACCCAGGCCTGGGCCTATAGGTCTCCTGACGAAGTCAGCCTAGACCGTAGGTTAAAATTTTCTATTGCTTGTGAATTCACATAAGTCCCTAGTAACTTACCCGCCGGCCAAGCGGTAGTTATTCAGCAATTGTCCATTGGATAGGAAGTATTAACGCAATAAAATTGCAAATTTAATAAGTAAATTAAATTTTTATAAGTTAATACCCTATCCAATGGACACACAAGACCCTCCCACCGACCCCGCTATCAGCTTACTAGGGGTCTAATAGGTTTAGACAACGAAAAAGATGATATGACGTCATGTTGTCTAGACAGGAAGGAAGTACCATGCGCCACCTAGCGAATGCACAGTACTGGGACAGGCCAGCCGGTGGAAACACAGGACGTCTTTTTCTGGCGTTTGGCGGGCCGGTCTGCGCCGACCGGATTAGCAATTGTCCATAGGATAGGGTATTAACTTATAAAAATTTAATTTACTTATTAAATTTGCAATTTTATGTATTCATGTATTGGATTTATGATAATTTGTATTTATATCCTGGGATATGTAAATATTGGTAGACATGATGAATGTATTTACACATGTTACAGATTCACATGTATTATTATTAATAAACTGAGTACCCTCTGTGGTCTTGTCACTGTGTTGGGGAACTTTGGGGGGACTGACATTAATTTACTAGCAATATGAAATCAACACAAACTACAAAAAAACAAAACAAAAATATTCAAAGAAATACATTTAGAAATTATACATTTTAGCTTGAAACTAGGGGGTATCCTTATAATTCATCTAACTCCCAAAAATACTAAATTTTACACTGTGATAATATGTCATTCACCTACTTTTGGGTCAGCTATAACATAATATGTCATTCACCTACTTTTGGGTCAGCTATAACATAGTAAAGTTGCAGACCTGTACCTCATTGCATAGCTGAGCAATAGCTACTTTGAGGTTTTCTTTGTTGAGTAAATCAGTTGTAACTTGAAAAATATTGTATGTAGAGATTTTTTTTTAAATATCTTATTCATATACTTTTGAATTAGCTATAACATAGAAAAATTTCAGACATGTAGCTCATGGCATAACTGAGTAGTAGCTATTTTTGGTTTGTCACTGTTGTAAATCAGTTGCAACTTGAAAACTATTGCATTTACAGTATTCTGCTTAAATATGTTGTTCATATTCTTTTGTGTCAGCTAAACTAAACAGTGAAATTGTAGACCTGTAGCTCATTACATAGATGAGCAGTACCTACTTTTAGGTTTTCACTGTTCATTTGATCAGTTGTTTTGAGGTTCTTACTATTGAGTAAATCAGTTGTAACTTGAAAACTATTGCATTTACAGTATTTTGTTTAAACATGTTATTAACCTACTTTTGGGTCAGCTATAAAATGGTAAAATTGCAGACCTGTACCTCCTTGCACAGCTGAGTAATAGCTACTTTCAGGTTCTCACTGTTGAGTAAGTCAGTTGTAACTTGAAAACTATTGCATTTACAGTATTTCTTTAAATATGTTATTCACCTACTTTTGCATGAGCTATACAATAATAAAAATGCAGCCCTTTAACTGATTGCATAGCTGAATAAAAGCTACTTTCAGATTGTAAGTAAATCAATTGTAACTTGAAAACTATTGCATTTTGCACAACTTTTGTGTCTTTTCTGTCTGTCACTTCTACTCTGAAACTTAAAACACATTTTCAGCTGACACAGAGCCTGTTCATAGGCACTGATTGCTTGTTTTCTTTTTGCCTTATATCTCCTTTATTATTGCTTTTACAGCTTTATAATAGATTCCAAAAATGGAGTCTATAAAGCCAGTCAGGTTAACCCCCTGACCCTCTCTTATGGGTCAAACTGGGGTCATAAAATATCAGAGTTTCTAAAAACTACTTTTCTTACAAACTATAGCATTTATTAAATTAACTTTTCACAATTTATGACCATAGAATATAAAATGAAGCTTATATTTTTCTTTCATGTTAATGCATAAACTTCCACACTGCCTGCTTAACTTTCACTTCTTCTCTCAGCCCTGCATATTTTTCTTTTCAAAAACATTTTTCTACTTTATGCTATATTGCATCTAATCTTTAGGGACCTCCAGAATTTTTAGAGCTCTTATATGTTTCATTTGTTTATTAAAATCAATCCATCTGTACCCATTCATGTATATTTGATCCTTTACCCTCAAATGTGTTTCATTTATTGATATTATGTCTGAGCATATTGGCTTTAAAATCTTAACTCTTAACTATGAATCAAGGTGGTCCATTTTTGGATATTGGTGTGAAGATAGTCAGGACATCTCACCTCACTCTTCCCGATGTGGCAAAATTTATCAACTACTTGTTTAAGGAAAAGAATCTCAAGCAGCCACTATTGCTGGCTACAGGACAGCAATTGCAGATGGGTTGGGCTTAAAGGGTGAAGAAGTGTCTAAAAGTCTTGAACTGAATATATTATTAGCAAAAGACAAACCCGTAGGCAATAGGTTGATCCCTCCTTAGGATTTCTCACTGGTCCTACATGCTCTTCCAAACAACCTTTTGAGTCTTTTGGGGAAGGTTTTTTGAAGTTATTAACTTTCAAGACAGTCTTTCTTTTGACTTTGGCTTCAGGCAATAGGCTTACTCTTTCCTTAGTTATAAAGAGAATTGCTCACAAGTAACTCTTGGGCATCAGCTGCCATTTTTGCCAAGAACCAGTTGCCTTTGGATGGGCATTTGCTTGTTTGTCTGCAATACTGGAATTATTTGTAGACGACATCATTGTTGTTTTCTGCCATGGCAACACTTTTTTCTGTTTCTAGTTTGTCAATATAAAAAGTCCTGAAGAAGATCTGAATGGTTAGGTGACCTTACACTCCACAATATTAGACAATGATCTCGGTTGTTTGCTGTCCTACAAAGTGGCAAACAAATATAAATAATTCCTTCTTTCCTCCATGAAGAGTGGAGGCAGACAGGACCCATCTTGTACAATGTATTAACTTGTATGGGCATATGACTAGCAGTTTAACAGTAGGTTACCAAAATTCTACTTTATTGCATTTTCTGCCAACTGCTGACATCTAGTGAAAACGTAGAAACTGATAACTTTGTGTGTTTGCCTCTCTGTCTGCCTGTGTGCATTTGTCATAACCTGTACATTGGATCTAGGTTATATTTTTCAACAAGGTGGGACTTCACCATGGCTCAATCCTTATGAAAGATGGTCTGGATCTGCAAAAATACTGCCAGTCAGCCAACTATATTTGTCTATCCAGCATAATCTTAGTCCTTTCGAATCTCATCCTCTTCAATCTTTAACCAAAGATGGTGACACAGTACAAGTCTACTGATTTCTTGTTTAACTGATTCAGTAAAAGAGAAATACTTATTAAACAGAAATGGTAAAAGTGTACCAGTTCCAAATTGCCAGTGCCAGCCTTAAATAACCAGACATGTTTTGCACCACATACCACATATGGTGATTACTTGTGATTTTAATATTAAGATAATATGATAATTTTGAGAGCTACAGCTATTGAGCTTATCCTGTTTTGTAGGTGACCCGTTTTTCCAGTCTGCCCAGTGCCAGTTCAGATGATCCAGATCTCTCCATTCATACCACGCCCAGCTCCTGCTTTTCTCCACGTCTACTGATGATGGTAAACAACCAACTTTACTATTGATTGAAGTTGCAGTACTAAAGCCACATTTTTAGCAGCATAAGTATGCTCATGGAGAACCTTCCAACAATAGAATAATACTTGTTACCTGAAAAAGAATGGTGTTACAAGTTCATTCTGTTGATTGTTCTGAGAAATAAGTTACATTGACACAAGAGAGAGGTCATGAAAGTGGGGATCTCCCTAAAAATGGAGCAGTAGCCACATGTAAGATACTCATTCATTGAATAAATCAAAAACAAAGAATGGAAGAATTGCTCTTGATAGAAATCCAAACAATTACATCTGCTACAGATACCCAAACAAATTACCTAAAAAAATTTCACATTATTTAATTGATTGTCCAGTTACATTTGACCAAAGGTGCACACTAAAACAAGACATGTATTGTCAGTCAGCTGACATTATGTCGTCACTCTGCGGCGTTGGCATCCGCTTCAACTTCTCCTCCAACACTACAAGGCCCAAAGACATGCTGTTTTTTTAAAAAAAAAGATGTCTTATCTATCGAGGATGAAAAATTGTTCAAGGCATGCAGATCTGTTCATTCGTCTGTTTGCTAGAGCCATTACAAGTGAGGTACCCTGTGAAAATTTCAACACTTTATCACAATTTTCTCATTGACGATTTGCAGGGATTTCTCTCTTATCTTGCATATATGCACTAGGTCACAAGTAGATTCCCTTATTTGAGTATCAGGCCTGGATCTTTCTTAATTATTTGTCATGAATTTTTAAAATAATTTTAATGCATTAAAATTCATAAAATCATGCACTAAATCACTTATAGCTTGAAAAGTATTGCTTTTATTGCATTACAATAGCTTACCATGTAGAACTGAATGCTATCATGGCCAACGTCCAAGGAAAATGGATGTATACTAGCGTGATGCCTACATGTTTAGGTGCCCCGGGTGTAAAATCCGCTTCTGCTTCCTTCTACTCATTGGCCACACTGCTATGGAAGCATTTAATAATGCTCATCTTTTTTATTGAAATTCTAGTGGATATACATATTGTTGGACATTTATTTTCTTTCAGTTTTATCTTTTTATGGCATAGAATAACTTACCATACCCTTCCTGGTGAAAGGCGAAGTATTTTTTATTTTGAAGCGAGTTTTAGTTCTGTCTCGGTCCTGATATCATGTCCTCACAAAGACAAAGAACTGACAAACCGTGTTCTTTCAAGTGTCGTCACTTTTGCAATGAATTTGATCACAACTACTGCCCTATATGTAGGGAAGCTGGCAAAGGTGAAAACGCTTGTATGACTGGCAGCAGAATGTGTCTTCTGTGCTCCCTCTTTTTACAGAAGAGCAGTTAACAAAGATTGCCAATAGAAAACGTTACACAAAAAAGTCTTGCAAATCTGATACTTCTCAAGATGAATCCAAGATTTTAGGTGAAGAAAGCAAGATCTCGGGTTCTGGAGAAGAGTCCGCTCTTCAATATTATACTTCACCTCCTCACCCCTCTAATATTGCAAAGACTGGTACCCCAGGATCTGGTATGGAGCCCTTGTCGCCCCATTCCCCTAAAAAACAAAAACCAGTACCTCCGATTCCTGGTACTGCTCTTCAGAATAAAATTGAAAAATCACTTGGATCTCAAATGTCACTTCAATTGAAGCAAGAAATAGCGATTTTCCAAGCATCTATTTTAGAAGCTTTTAATAAGCTTTCTGACCAACAGAGATCCCTACAAGAGCAGATTAATAAACCGAGGGCTAGTGCTACTGTTTCCAAACTCCCCTCGCACTGTGTTGATCAACTTGATCCTGACCCTCTACCAGGCACCATTCAAGTCTCGGATTCAAACCAGAGACCCTCTGATCCGAGGGATACTAGTGTAGTCTACCAAATATATTTCTTCCTCTTCAGAGCAATCAGATTCACACCCTGAATTATTCAGGTCCTGCACAGGTGATCAACCTGGAAAAAATAAGGGTGAATCCCAGGAGGCCCACAAACCCATGACCTTTGGGGACCTCAAACAGAGGGACCCTGAACCCAAATCTCTACTTTCCCCAGACCCCATTATTCCAAGGGAAGTGGACATGTCAGACTTGCCCTCTGATTATACCGAGGATATTGAACTTTTCAGATAGGTACTCAATATCCCTGACCCCAGGGACAGTATGCCTGTCCCTTCTGCCTCAGTATTGGGCTTAAATAAGGTAGCTCAATGGGTACTTAGGCCTAAAGGCCCCTTTGCCATGCTCCCAGTTAATCCTACCTTAAAAGAGACCCTAGACAAGTTTGAGCCAGACTTCAAAGCTGCTAACCTCTCAGAAGGGAAGTTTATTAAGCCCCCTCCTTCCACAGCAAAGTGGTACAAGTTGGGAAATTCTTGCCTAGAGGAGAAGATGCAGGAGCTCAATACAGACTTTGTTAGCATCTGTATTTCTTCCAAACCCTCTGGAACCCCTTATGGGAAAGGTCCCTATGCAGGTAGTCAAGCAATTTGAACATCAGGCTATGCAAAACCTCTGCACCCTCAACTTCTCAGCTGCATTCAATTAGGTCATCTCTGAATGTAACCTGATCATGGAGAGTTGTAGGGATAGCCTTCAGGATACATCCAAGCAAGTTAAGACTCAGATCCAGAAAGGTGCCAACCCTGAAACGGCAGCCAAGAATGGCCATGAAAGGACCTGTGATTATCTGGATATCTTGGACAGAAGGATCAATATCCAGCAGAGAGCCCTGAAGTGCCAAAGCAAGGCCTTATCCCACATGCTCCAGAGGGAACACTATGGGAAACTCCGTCCTAATCAGAAGAGAGGGAGAAATGTCCCATTTACAACCCCATTTGGAAGATACCAGGTGGCAACAGCAGAGGAGCTCACCCTTTGCTCCTACTCCTCTGTTTCATTCACAACTAGTGAAGGATGGGAGGAGTTTCTCCTCAAAAAAGGCACACCCCAAAAACACTCAGGGCTTCAAGCTCTAATAAAATCAGCCCATTTTTGGCCCCATCCACAACCAAAAATAAGGAGGCTCCTACAGGAAATGCCCCTACGGGGGACAATCCATAAGCAATAATCAGTCATTTTATTTATCCTATCCAATGGACAATTGCTAATCCGGTCGGCGCAGACCGGTCCGCCAAACGCCAGAAAAAGACGTCCTGTGTCTCCACCGGCCAGCCGGTCCCAGTACTGTGCACTCGCAAGGTGGCGCAGACAGAGTGATGTCATAGCATCTTTTTTGTTTGGTGCGTATACTGTGCAGACGTGTTTTCAACCATCTCCAAAGTTTTTAAAGGAAAAAGTGTGCATTATGACGGATTTTCAACCTCATTTGCTATAATTTAGTGTAGAAGTGTTATCTACATTTAATGCACGGATATACATTAAGAAATCTGCTGGAAACGCTCCCTAGTTGATTCACTTTAGTGTTGATGATAGGGCAGTAATCGATGAGAAATATGAAAGCAGCCTTTTTGCTGGTTTCCTCCTATTCAACAATTGTGTTGTTAGGGGCAGATCGACAATATTAAAAAAATAATGGATATACTACTGACAAGGTATTTTTATCCGTGTCTTTTGTTTTGAATGTAGCTTCAGTTACCTTCCACCTACTATCACGGAAAACCTCAGTTTATGCAGTGTTTAACATAGACGGAATTCCCCAAAAGAGATGCATTCTTCAGATTTCTTCAGAGCGCACTGGTACCGACTTCTCTGCTGTATAGCATCAGTCACACCAGCCAGCTCGAGTATTTAGTTTTTTTTCAACAGAAGCAAGAGATACATTCTTCAGATTTCTTCAGAGCGCACTGGTCCAGACATCTTTGCTGTAAAGCATTAGTCGACCGGCAAGCTCCAGTTCTGCCGACCTCTCAAGTATTTACAACATAGAAGGAACTTCATTTTTAGTCACTCTCAGTCCCACCCTTGTGGACCCGGCACATGTGTTGGTAATAAGGGCAGTGGACAGGACACTGGTTTGAGTGCACAGCCGGCTGAAAAAGAATAACCGACTTCAGACCGGCACCGACCAGGACTTTCATCTTCAGAGCGCACTGGTCCAGGCTTCTCTGCTTTTAAAGCATCAGCCGTCCGGCCAGCTCAAAGAACGCAACCTCTGACGCCATCTTCTACACGAACCTGGTCACGTGATTCACCGACCAAAAAGGTCGGAAGTGCATTCTTTCTGCTCACGTCTACTGTGATTCCAGTTTTAGTTCCTGAAATTCACCTCCAGAGCGCACTGGTACAGACTTCTCTGCTACAAGCATCAGTCAACCAGCCAGCTCACGTTTACTGTGGTAAAAAGGAAAGAATGCGACCAGTGACGTCATCTCCCTGAAGCTGGTCACGTGATTCACCGACCGGCAATTCTTTCTACATATTGCTACTGCCTTTTTCACAACTTACGTCTACTGTGATACCAGTCCCTCTCTCATGGACCCGGCCTTTGTTGTCGGTAGTGGGGTTTGTGGATGAGCAGAATAATGCGCATTTGCCTGTTTAAGTATCACAAAAGAATGCAACAACTGACGAGTTGGTCACGTGACGCGCCGACCAACAATTGCTTCTAAAAATAGCTCACCAGGGCTTTCCCAGCAACTGTCAAATCTACAAATAAGATGTGCTTAAAAGAAATACTTTAATTAATGAAGGAAACGTGCAGTGAACTGAATTCAACACAAAAGATAGTTGTAAACTTCCTTCAGCAACTAGTTACAGAGTGTGCCGACCGGGTACCGGCTACACAGCCTTGTACAGTTGCTTCAACAAATGATTACAGTGTACCTACCGGTACAGTTGCTTCAACGACTGGTTACAGTGTACCGACCGGGTACCGGCTACACAGCCTGCACTGAACAGCTTGCTTCATATTAGCCGGGTATTGAGCCTTCCTGCCTATTACCAACCAGCACCAAGAATCACCAACCCAAAGGTCTTCTACCAGCTGGTCACTCCTCATCAGCAGCCTATTCACCGGCCTAAGACTGATGACAGGTCTAATAATGTGTAGTCCCTGACAGGAAGTTTTTCCTACACAGAAACTGCTTCAACCGGTTACGGAGCTCACCAACTGGTTACCGGCTATACAGTTTTCACTGAGCAGTTTTGCTTCACACGAGCTCGTTACAGAGACTACCAACCTGCTATCAGGTGCAAGTACTGTCTTACCCCTTTTCAATACTGGTTTCAGAGGACCGGAACCGACCGGCAGACCCACCTGGGGATCACCTAGTTGGTAGACCAGTAACTAAATTCAATGGTCAGCCTAGCCTACGAGTTTTACTGGTTGCAGAGTATCACAGGCTACAGAGAATTATTGTGGCCAAAAATGCCGGTTACAGAGAAAACAAATGGGTCTTTTGAACAGCAAGAGAAAAGGGGGTCCACACTCAAACAGGTTTTCATTGTGTCCGATCAGGGGTCAACCATCATACAAATGACTATGTGTGCATGCTCCACCTTACAGGCGGATTGCCTGGGGCCAAGAGTCTGTAAAATGTAAAGAGTTTTTTCAGCCCCACTGGACTGGACCACAGCAGTAACAGATGGACTGTTAACTGGTTTCATTGTCACCAGGCCGGACCAATGTTTGGAGAGACAGTAAATGTTTCTTTCAGTCTACCATTGTCCCAAATGTTGCACTAAATTTACCTGAAAGGGCCAGACTAAATCACCTTTTGGAAATTAGGCAACTTTGGGAGCTAGGTAGTACAATTTTGAAGGAGGGCTACACCCTCCCTTTCCAGTCCAGACCAGGCTTACAAGGACCCTGAACATCATAAGCTGCTATGTCAATCCCCACAGGAATCTCTACTGGTTGCAGACATTATATCAGCTTATGGACACACAAAAAAAAAAAATGGAGACACCGGCAGCCATCAGAACCTCCCTCCAACAAGGGGAGTGGGTTCTCTCTATAGTTTTCATGAATCCCTACTTCCATATACCAATACAGGAACAGTCCAGGAAATATCTGAGATTTCATGTACAGGGTCGGACATACCAGTTTCAAGGCACTGCCATTCGGTTTGTCCACAGCACCCATGGAGCTCACTGTAGTAGCAAAGGAGGTGAAACGGATGGCCATTCACAAGGGTATAAGAATCCACCAGTACCTAAATGACTGGTTGGTGAGAGCCACATCCCACCAGGTTTGTCTCCAGCATAAACAAGATCTAGTGAAAATATGCCAAGAATTAGGTTGGCTGGTGAATTTAGAAAAATCAGAACTGGAACCAAAGCAGGTCTTCGACCTTGTAGGTTACCAGATTGACCTCAGGGCCGGTCGGTTCTGACCGACACTGGACCGTTGGCAGAACCTTCAGGACAAATACTAGAAATACTGTCACTACCGGCTTGTCCGGTCCAGCAGTTCATGTCTCTGATAGGTTTACTAACAGCCACAGAAAAGCAAGTTCACCTAGGCCGACTTCATAGGAGACCCATACAGTGGCACACATTTACAATGGTGGCTACAAGAGGAAAATGTTCTTACAGGCCAACCATTACACCCAATTAAACATGCTCTGCAAAGCTTTACAGGCGCATCAAAAGAAGGGTGTGGTGCTTCCGGAAAGCAAGTTGCATATCAATTACCTAGGACTCAAGGCAGTCCTTCTAGCCTGAAAAGAGTTCCAAGACCTCTGCATACACAAGATAGTACTTGTAGCGACAGACAACACCACAGTGGTGTTATACATAAACAAGGAAGGAGGCATGAGGTCGGGCCCACTTTGTGCTCTACTATGGAGAATTCCAGGCCGGCTGAATGTGGTAGCAGACAAGCTATCCAGGCTAGGCCAGACCATCCAAACAGAGTGGTCTCTCCTTCAGGACGTCTTCCCAGCAATATGCAGCAGGTGGCACCGGCCTTAAATAGACCTATTTGCCACGAGGTTCAACAACAAGTTGCCCTGGTTTGTGTCGCCAGTACCAGATTCCCTGGCCACAGCAGTGGATGCACTAAGTCTGCCATGGGAGGATCTGGGTGCATATGCCTTCCCACCAGCAGCCATCTTGGGCAAAGTGGTGGAGAAGTTGCAGGACTCCCCATGGAAAAGAATCATTCTGATTGCTCCGGGGTTACAACAAACAGTCAGCTGAATAATTGTTTTTGAAAGATATAGGTGGCTCTGAAAAGAGCCTTTGTTGTTGTTCAGGATGGTCAAACTGTCAGACAGATTTAACCTCCGAATCCGTACAGAGTACGTCCCTGCCTCTTCAAGGCACCTTGGTGTTGGGACCTAGTGACCATGTCCAGTCAGATCCCATTGAGCCTGCCCAATCTATTGACACAGCCTTTCAATCAGATCCCTCACAGAAACCTGACAAACCTAAATCTCCATGCATGGCTCCTAGAGCCTCAGCAATCAAGGAGCAGGGCTTCTCTGAAGCAGTGGCAGCAAGAATTGAGGCTCCTCAAAGAGGATCAACCAGATCAGTCTATGAGGCAAAGTGGACCATTTTTACAAAGTGGTGCATCACCAGTCAGATGGACTAAAGGGCACTCCCCTGTAAAGTCAGTTGCTGACTTCCTTATGTACCTATTGAGGCCAGGAATCTACATCCCAGCACCATTGATGGTTACAGATCAGCCATTGCTGATAAACTGGGTATTTCACCCTTCAACATCAGCAAGGACGAAAACCTCACTCGTCTCCTGGATAGTTTCCATAGAGACAGACCCAAAGGCAGGAGGGGAATCCCCTCCTGAAACCTCTCACTGGTCTTGCACCAGCTGACTAAGGCCCCGTTTGAACCAATCAAGGGGTCCTCCTTGAAGCATTTGACCTTCAAGACGATTTTCCTCTTGGTCCTTGGGTCGGGCAAGCGCAGAAGTGAGATTCATGCTTGGCAAAACAGGAATATTAGACACCAATCTGATTGGTCAAAGGTGTCCCTGTATCCATCACCCAGCTTTCTTTCCAAGAATCAGCTGGCCAAAGAGGGTCCAGACAGTGTGGCCCCAGTGGTTATACCAGCCCTGGCCCACAACTCTGGATAGATCCCTCAAGTTTGACAGGTCCCTCTTTCCAGTTAGGGCATTGCCCTACTATTTGGACAGGACCTCAGACCTCAGGCAGAATAAGGAGGTGGTTTTTGTCTCCTTTAAGAAAGGTTTCGACAAAGACATCTCACCTGCCTCTATCTCCTCTTGGATCAAGCAGACTGTGATCCTATGTTGTGAGCTCTCTGACCAGGAGGCCCACTCTTTAGATAAGGTTAAAGCCCATGATGTCAGGGCCTTTGCTGCTCTTCCAGTTGGGAGTCTCCTTAGTTCCAATCTTGTCAGCCTGCCACTGGAAGTCACATAATACCTTCACACAGTTCTATCTGAAGGGTGTGGCTTGGGCTGACTCAGAGCTTTAACAATTGGGCTCGGTATTGGCTCGGTACGTGCTTCCTTCAGGAGGTTTACTTGCATTCTGGGACTGAACTCATCCCCCTCTTCCCCTACCTCAGAGCAGGTCTGCTAAAAAGAAAAGGGGGGGGGGGGGCGACATCGGTATAGCCCCGGTTAAGCGGCTGCTGGCAACCGACCATGGCCTTACAGGGTTTCATGACCTTAAGGTCAACCCAGGCCTGGGCCTATAGTTCTCCTGACGAAGTCAGCCTATACTGTAGGTTAAAATTTGCTATTGTGAGTTCACATAAGTCCCTAGTAACTTAACCGCCGACCAAGCGGTAGTTATTCAGAATTGTCCATTAGGATGTATTAATGCAATAAAATTGCAAATTTAATATTAAGTAAATTAAATTTTTATAAGTTAATACCCTATCCAATGGACACACAAGACCCTCCCACCGACCCTGCTATCGTCTTACTAGGGGTCTAATAGGTTTAGACAACAAAAAAGATGCTCTGACGTCACTCAGTCTAGACAGGAAGGAAGTATGATGCGCCACCTTGCGAGTGCACAGTACTGGGACCAGCCGGCCGGTGAAGACACAAGACGTCTTTTTCTGCCATTTGGCGGGCCGATCTGCGCCGACGGGATTAGCAATTGTCCATTGGATAGGGTATTAACTTATAAAAATTTAATTTACTTATTAAATTTGCAATTTTCCTCCGATAAGGGAATTCAAACTACAGAGGTAACGAGGGTCATTTTCGACCCCACCGCAGGGGCAGAGGGCGTGGTAACCCCTCCCCCCAATGACTACTTAACCTCAACCAACTGGCTACAAGAAATGTGCTCAAACAACATGCTAAACATTATTACCAATGGCTACATTCTACCATTCAGAACGAAGCCAAAATTAGCCAGATTTCCCTGATTCTGTCAGGATACAAGGCCCATCCAAAAGACCTAGCTCAGGCCTCTGGTATCCAGTTTCTGCTGAACAAGAACGCAATAGAAAGGGTAGAAAACATAAAGTCTCTTAGGTTTTACAGTCACCTGTTTCTAGTCTCCAAGCCCAACCAAAAATTGAGACCGGTCATAGACCACAGCAGGCTCAACACTTTTCTCATGGTAGAGAAATTCAAAATGGAAATTCCAGAGTCCATCAGGGCCTCTTTGATCCCAGGGGTTTGGGTTTCATCAATAGACCTGTCGGTCGCCTATCTCCATATCCCAATTCATCCAGCCTCAAGGAAGTATCTTCAGTTCAGCCACAGGTCTCAACTCTATCAGTTCACCTCTCTTCCCTTCGGCCAACCCACGGCCCCCCAAACTTTTACAATGATTGTAAAGGAGGTGAAACTCATGGCCCTCTCCAGAGGCATCAGAATTCACCAATACTTGGACAACTGGCTCATCAGGGCCAAGTCTCAGGAAGAAGGACAACTGAACACTCAGATCGTGGTGGACCTGACTCGGTCCTTAGGTTGGATAATCAACCAGGGGAAGTCCGAACTCCAACCCACCCAGGTATTCTCATTTGTGGACTACCAATACCATCTAGATTCAGCCCTTGTAAAACCCACGATAGACAGATGGCTCAAACTTCAGGACTTGATCCTGAAAATAAAGTCAAAGCCGGCTTTGACTGCAAGATGTTTGATGTCACTAATTGGGCTACTCGCCTCAACGGAGAAGATGGTCCCAGAGGGTCGCCTTCACATGAGACCCTTAGAGTGGCATTTCAAGGAGCACTGGAGATTTCTTCAATCCTTGGACACCCTCCTTCCTTGGTCAGAGACCATATCAGTTCACCTAGACTGGTGGCAAAACCCTGTCAATGTTCTGAATGGATCAAAACTTCATCCCAAAGACCACAATTTCCTGCTCTTTACCGACGCCTCAAACGTAGGTTCGGGCACTCACTCAAGGCAAGACTCCTTAAAAGGGCAGTAGTCATACAGGCAGAAAAGCCTACACATGAATGTTCTAGAGCTAAAAGGATTCCAGGACTGGTGTCAGAATTAAACAGTGCTGGTAGCATCAGAAAACACAACAGTGGTAGCTTACATAAACAAACAGGGGTGAACCCTGTGCAGAGGTGCACTCTCCTGTGGAGAATCATGACCTGGTGCCACCATCACAGAATAACTCTACGGGCCAGGCACATTCCAGGATGCCTGAATGTGATGGCGGACTCACTTTCCAGGTCAAACCAGACTCATTCGACAGAGTGGTCGCTCCATCCACAGGTTTTCAAACAAATCTGCCAAAAGTGGTTCACTCCTCTTGTAGACCTGTTTGCCACTCGTCTGGCATAGTAAAAGTTCAGACCTGTAGCTCATTGCATAGCTGAACAATAGCTACTTTGAGATTCTCACTGTTGAGTAAATCACTTGTAACTTGAAAACTGTTGCTTTTATTGCGCTACAATAGCTTACCATGTGGGACTGATTGCTGTTCTCGGATGGCCGCAAGGCATCATGGCCAACGTCTAAGAAAAATAGACATTTGTAGGTGGCCGTAGCCTCTGGTTGTCGTCTCGCGGTACACTCTGACATTCGTCTCCTTTTTCTCATTGGCTGCGTGATCTTAGCATGCTTTTATTTTAGAAGGAATACTTTTCAATTTTACAAGGATATACTTGTCGTTGGATATGGAAACTGCATCAGTTTCCTTATTTTAATACATAGAATCACAAATTGGTGACTTTTCATAGATCAGATAAGTATTTTTAGCATATTTTACAACTGAAGTCCACTTCCGGGTTCACGTCAAGAATAGTGACTCGTTTATGTGGCTTTTATTACAGGATATATATATATGCCTGGCAAATAAAATAAAATAAATATTTAACTCTATCTACTTCATTATCTGACCATTTCTAGGGTTTTTAAAAATATATATATAAATTAAGCTCAAACGTGTCCTTGCTGAGAGAAATCTTCGGAAACAACTTCGTTTTTTGTCTAGACGGCAATTGCTTGCAAACTATACACTACTCGTGTGTGTAGTTTATATACAGGAATATATGCCTGTTGAATTCAAATAAAATAAATTTTGTAAGGGTTTATCCCTGCTCTTCTACTCTATTGGTCCATTTTAAGGGTTAAAATATGATATAAAGCACGAAACTAACTTGGGGGAATCCTCGGGGAAACCCCTGTGGTGACGTCACGTCTCGACAGCATGTGCTGAGAGACGCGTGTTTCTTACAGTACGTTTACCAATAAAATTAAATAAATAAAATGAAATAAAATATTTTATTCCCCCCTTCCTGTATTATTGACTATTTTAAATGTTAATACTTAAATAAACAGGAATAGAATCCTTCCTCAAATCGTCTAGACAGTACGTGTTTCTTCAAACAGAAAAGACTGGCAAACAAATCCTGTCATTCTTTTCAAATCCAAGTCCGGTCAGATTCCCTCTGATCCAGTCAGAATACAAGGCCCTTCAAAAGACCAAGCTCTGGCCACTTGTATCCAGTCTCTTCTGTCAAAGAACGCAATAGAAAGGGTGGAAAATGTAAAATCTCTCGGGGTTTTACAGTCGCCTGTTTCTAATCCCCAAGCCTCAACAAAGGTGGAGGCCAGTAATAGACTTAAGCAGGCTCAACACTTTTCTACACATAGAAAAGTTCAAAATGGAAACTCCAGAGTCCATCAGGACCTCCCTGACTCCAGGGGAATGGGTATCGTCGATAGACCTATCGCACACTTACCTTCACACCCCATCCACCCAAACTCAAGGAAATACCTCACAGGCCGCAGGTGTTCCAGTTCACCTCCCTTCCCTTTGGTCTAGCCACAGCCCCCCAGGTCTTTACGATGATTGTAAAGGAAGTGAAGCTAATGGCCCTCTCCAGAGGACTCAGGCTTCATCAATACCTGGACGACTGGCTGATCAAGTCCCAGACTCAGGAGGAAGCCCAAGTGAACACTCAGGCAGTGGTAGACCTAACCCAGTCCTTGGGGTGGATCATAAATCAGGAAAAATCAGAACTGAAACCTACTCAGGTGTTTTTCGTTCGTGGGCTACGAATACCATCTAGATTCTGCCCTTGTATACCCACTCAAGAGAGATGGCTCAACTTCAGGATTTGATCCTAAGACTCTAGTCAAAACGTGTTTTGACTGCAAGATGTTTGATGACGCTAATTGGGTTGCTTGCCTCAACAGAGAAAATTGTCCTGGAGGGACGCCTTCACATGAGGCCCTTTCAGTTTCATCTCAAGGAGCACTGGAGATATCCTCAGTCGCTGGACAGCCTCCTTCCTTGGACAGAAGCCATTGCAGCACACTTAGACTGGTGGCAAAATCCTTCAAACGTGATGAAAGGTGCAGACCTTCATCCCAAAGACCACATGATCCAGCTCTTTACAGACGCCTCAAACGAAGGTTGGGGCTCTCACTTAGATCAAAGTTTTACAAAGGGTCTGTGGTCAGACCGGGAAAAAAGGCTACACATAGACATCCTACAATTGAAGGCGGTCTCCCTGGTCCTTCGAAGCTTCAAGGACCAGTGCCAGAACCAAACTGTGCTAGTTGTAACGAACAACTCAACAGTGGTAGCCTACATAAACAAACAAGGAGGAACTCAATCAGCAGAGATGTGTGCTCTCCTGTGGAAGATCATGACCTGGTGCCATCACTATCACATAACATTGAAAGCCAGACACGTTCCAGGGTGCCTGAATGTGATGGCCAGCCTTCTGTCCAGGTCAAACCAAGTGCAGTCGACAGAATGGTCACTGCATCCACACAGATCTGCCAAAAGTGGTTCACACCTCATGTAGACGTATTTGCCACTCATCTGAACCACAACTTCCACTGTCCATATCTCCTGTCCCAGACCCAAAGGCTTGGGACATAGATGCTCTGAACATAAACTGGTCGGCTCTCACTGCCTATGGTTACCCTCTGACGGCTCTCCTTCAGAGGGTGATCCAAAAAATCAGGCAATGCTATTGCCTGATCATCGTAGTAGCCCCAGGCTGGCCAGGGATACCCTGGTTTTGGGACCTAGTGCAGCTCTCAACAGAGATCCCACTGCAACTTCCGGTGTCAACGACTTTTCTCAAACAGTCCCACAATTATGTGTTCCACAGCAATCCACAGCATCTCAACCTCCATGCCTGGTGTCTAGGAGTGAACAGCTCCAAGAACAAGGCTTCTCTGTGGAGGTGGCAGAGAGAATTGCTGCACCTCAGAGGTCATCAACAAGAACCATCTACAAGTCAAAGTGGGCCTTATTTGAGAAGTGGTGCAGAGAAAATTCGGTGGACTTCTCCACTCCCATCTGTGAAACAAGTCTCAGACTTTTTCATGTACCTGTACCAAGATCTAAACAGGCGCCCCTCGACCATCGATGGTTACAGGACAGCCATTGTTGACACTTTGGGCCAACGGGCCACCATATTGCACAAAGTTCAGACCTTCATAGGTTACTCTCCAGCTTTCACAGGGATCGTCCCAAAAGTTCCAGGAATCTTCCTAAGTGGAACCTTTCTGTTCTTAATTAGCTCACAAAAGCACCATTTGAGCCTATGTAAGACACAGACCTCAAACATCTTACTCTCAAAACTGCTTTCTTACTAGCTTTGGCCTCCGGCAAGTGCCGCAGCGAAATCCATGCCTGGGTTGCAAACAAAGTATCTAATCTAGGCCAATGGGAAAAGGTTGCCTTGTTCCCTTCTTCTGACTTCATAGCCAAAAACCAACTAGCAAGAGAAGGTTCCCAAAGTGTGCCTCCGGTGACTATTCCTGCTTTGACTACCATTGTAGATAGACAATTCAAAGAAGACAGGATTTTGTGTCCGGTACGGGCCCTGAGGTACTATTTGGATCGAACCAAAGACCTGAGAGGGTCTCGATCCCTACTTTTCATCTCCTTCAAGAAAGGACATACCTCAGACATTAGACCCGCTACTCTCTCTTCCTGGTTGAAACAGACCATTCTACTTTGTTATAAACAAGCAGACCAACAAGCCTTGGACCTGGTCCAAGTTAAAGCGCATGACATCCGGGCCTTCGCGGCCTCTAAGGCCTTTTACGGTGGGGTATCGGTGGACCAAATCACGCAAGCCTGTCACTGGAAAGCTCACAACACCTTTACAAATTTTTACCTAAAAGACCTTACTTGGTCAGACAACAACAACAATATGTATCTGGGACCAGTGGTGGCGGCACAACAAGTCCTAGACCCTTCCCCTCAGACCAGTCATCCTCGGAAAGAAAGAAAGAAAGAAAGGGGGGGGGGGGGGGGCACATCCGCTACAGCCAAGTCTTCAGGAGTCTAATCCCAGGATCTAGGTATAGGTTTACCTTTCAAGATGTTACGGGTAAGGTCATTTTGTATTTTTAGTTTATCACGTATAAGATGTATTAAGGACTTATCAAGGTTGTCATTAATCTCATGTTCGGTGGCAAAAAATTTATGAGAATTCCAACCAGTTGGCTGGTTTTTCACTCGTGGATGGTCTCTAAGGACCCTTAAACTCTTTAAGTGAGCATGTCTGCACTTCTCTCCTACAATCAAAACGTCTTGACAGTTTTAGCACTGTCATCCATTCTATTCAGGTTTTTGGCTCTTTACAGGCCCGGTCTTTGGGATTGGGGCACTGTAAACAGAAGTCAGACTGGTATTTCTAACATTCATTCTATCTATTACTTCAAAATCTAAGAAAAATTGACATATCTTCCAGTCTCAGCTGTAATCCCTCCACCGAGCGGTTGGATTCAGCAATCAGTCCCACATGGTAAGCTATTGTAGCGCAATAAAATTGAAAATTTTAATTACTTAAATGTAGCTTTTATAAGCTACAAGCTTACCATGTGGGACTGAGAAGAGTCCCACCCTGCCTCCCCGCTGTATTACAGCTGAGGGGGTATGGTTTAACATTGCAATGAGAAAAAGGAGACGAATGTACCGCGAGACGACAACCAGAGGCTACGGCCAACTACAAATGTCTATTTTTCTTAGACGTTGGCCATGATGCCTTGCGGCCATCTGAGAACAGCAATCAGTCCCACATGGTAAGCTTGTAGCTTATAAAAGCTACATTTAAGTAATTAAAATTTTCAAATTTACAGTATTTTTGTATCAGCTGCATGACATACATGGATTGCTATATTTTGTGTTGTCGGCGTCTGTCGTTGTCACACTTTGTATGTATTCCGGACAGTATCTCAAAAATGGCTTGTCAGATTTAATTCAAATTTGGCATGTGGATGTAACTGGTCCTCAAGGTGTGCCCTATTGTTAGGTGACCTTAAACTCCCTGTAGTAATATACTTATATTGAGTTTAAGTTTTTTTGTTTCCAAACAGTATCTCAAAAATAGGTTGATGGATTCAATTCAAATTTGCCATGTGGTTGTAACTGGTTTTCAAGGTGTGCCCTATTTTAAGGTGACCTTAAACTCTCATGTATTTAAAAGTTATATTAAGTTTACATTATTTTTCCATAGAATATACTGTTACATGTATATGTAACTGGCCATAGATAAGTGTCATGCAATAAGGTAACCTTAAACTCCCTGTAATAACAGAATTATTTTAACTTTGACAATTTAACAGTATTTCAAATACTGTTCAATTCTAGGCATATTTCAGTTGTAGATGTAACATACCTTGAATAGAACCTTCAGGAAAAGAATACCTTAAACTCCTTTCCTTAAACTAACATTGACTTTAAGGGTAGGACAATTGTTTTGGTGTTTGGAAGATATTTGATGTGCTAATTGACATTTTTTCATCAATATTCAACATGTTCATGTATTTTATACCAAAAAAGATCTCTTTTGTAAGGTTACAATAAATTGCTGATATTTTAGAAACTTATGAGTTTAAGGTTGTAACAGTTTGGTGTCACTCCACTGTGATGGATCACATATAGGACCAGCATTGTCATTACACTTTGTGTCTGGAAAATATGTCAAAAATTGCTTGTATGATGAAATTCAAATTTGGCATGCGGATGTTGCCAGTCATCGATATGTGCCCTATTTTAAGGTGACTTAAACTCCCACTAATAACCCCTTTAATATTGAATTTAACTTTTGCGATTTGTGGGCAATAGCTTAAAGATGGCTTCACAGATTCAAATCAAATTTGGTATATTTGTGTAACTGGTCTTGTAGTTGTAGCCCATTTTAAGGTGACCTTAAACTCCTAGTGATAACATAATATTGATTTTATTAAGCGTCCCTTGCGGGACGCTTGTTTGTGTATAGGAGACCTTCAGGCTCCGCCGGCTCCGCATTTTGTTTTCCTTATAACTCTGTAACCTTTAGGCGGATTCTTTTCAAATTTGGCAGGTTTATGCAATAGCCTTGGGGAATTTTTTTGAATATGCTGCAGTGACATTTCAACCAATCAGAGAGGTCACATGACCAAAAATATCTTTTTTCGATGGGGAAGCTTGTCCGGATGATAACTTGAAAGGAATTTTATCAATTCACCCGAAACTTGGCAAATGCATTCATTCTATTAAAATCTGGAAATCATTAGATTTTGGCATTGATTGGTTAAGAAATGGCCGAGTAATTTATGATTAATTAATCATTATGAATTTTCCAAATAAGGAAACACAAAAATGCTTATAACTCGAAAACCGTGCTAGATAGAGCGATTTCGACAAAATTTTTGACCCACAGGGTATCTCTGCAGAGTAGCTATCCCAATTTTGAAAAAAAAATTTGTCTCACCAAAAATGGCGGCCATTTTGAATTTTCGAATTTTTGCAAAAATTGCAAAACATAAAAATGCTTATATCTCGAAAACCATGCTAGATAGAGCGTTTTCGATGAAATTTTTGACCCGCAGGGTATCTCTGAAGAGTAGCCATGCCAATTTTCAAAAAAAATTTGACTCACCAAAAATGGCTGCCATTTTGAATTTTCGAATTTTACGCAAAAATTGCAAAACACTAAAATGCTAATATCTCGAAAACTGTGCTAGATGGCGAATTATCTCTTAAAAGTATTGCAGAGCTTTCACATGGTGAAGTTTCAGACCCGTAGATAATTACTCACCTACTCAAAATGAGTAAATGCTAATTATCTCTAAAAGTATTGCAGATAGCCAATTTTTCTCAAATAATTCATTCACCTACTTTTGGAAGAGCTTTCACATGGTGAAGTTTCAGAGCCATAGCTAATTACTCACCTACTCAAAATGAGTAAATGTGAATTATCTCTAAAATTTTGCAGATACCCAATTTTTATCAAATAACTCATTCATCTACTTTTGGGAGAGCTTTCACTTGGTGAAGTTTCAGACCTGTAGCTAATTATTCACCTACTCAAAATGAGTAAATGCTAATTATCTGTAAAAGTATTGCGGATACCCAATTTTTATCAAATAACTGATTCATCTACTTTTGGGAGACCTTTCACATGGTGAAGTTTCAGACCCGTTGGTAATTACTCACCTACTCAAAATGAGTAAATGCGAATTATCTCTAAAAGTATTGCAGATAGCCAATTTTTCTCAAATAACTCATTCATCTACTTTTGGGAGAGCTTTCACTTGGTGAAGTTTCAGACCCGTAGCTAATTATTCACCTACTCAAAATGAGTAAATGCTAATTACCTCTAAAAGTATTGCAGATACCCAATTTTTATCAAAGAACTTATTGATCTACTCTTGGGAGAGCTTTCACATGGTGAAGTTCCAGACCCGTAGGTAATTACTCACCTACTCAAAATGAGTAAATGCGAATTATCTCATAAAAGTATTGCAGATAGCCAATTTTTATCAAATAAATAATTCACCTACTTTTGCAAGAGCTTTCACACGGTGAAGTTTCAGACCCATAGCTAATTACTCACCTACTCAAAATGAGTAAATGCGAATTATCTCTAAAAGTATTGCAGATAGCCAATTTTTCTCAAATAACTTATTCATCTACTTTTGGGAGAGCTTTCACATGGTGAAGTTCCAGACCCGTAGGTAATTAGTCACCTACTCAAAATGAGTAAATGGTAATTATCTCTAGAAGTATTGCAGATAGCCAATTTCTCTCAAATAACTCATTCATGTACTTTTGGGAGAGCTTTCACATGGTGAAGTTTCAGACCCATAGCTAATTACTCACCTACTCAAAATGAGTAACTGCTAATTATCTCTAAAAGTATTGCGGATACCCAATTTTTATCAAATAACTCATTCATCTACTTTTGGGAGAGCTTTCACATGGTGAATTTCCAGACCCGTAGGTAATTACTCACCTACTCAAAATGAGTAAATGCAAATTATCTCTAAAAGTATTGCAGATAGCCAATTTTTCTCAAATAACTCATTCATCTACTTTTGGGAGAGCTTTCACTCGGTCAAGTTTCAGACCCGTAGCTAATTATTCACCTACTCAAAATGAATAAATGCTAATTATCTCTAAAACTATTGCGAATACCCAATTTTTATCAAATAACTCATTCATCTACTTTTGGAAGAGCTTTCACTCGGTGAAGTTTCAGACCTGTAGCTAATTACTCACCTACTCAAAATGAGTAAATGCTAATTATCTGTAAAAGTATTGCGGATACCCAATTTTTATCAAATAACTCATTCATCTACTTTTGGGAGAGCTTTCACATGGTGAAGTTTCAGACCCGTAGATAATTACTCACCTACTCAAAATGAGTAAATGCTAATTATCTCTAAAAGTATTGCAGATAGCCAATTTTTCTCAAATAACTCATTGACCTACTTTTGGAAGAGGTTTCACATGGTGAAGTTTCAGACCCATAGCTAATTACTCACCTACTCAAAATGAGTGAATGCGAATTATCTCTAAAAGTATTGCAGATAGCCAATTTTTCTCAAATAACTCATTCACCTACTTTTGGGAGAGCTTTCACTTGAAGTTTCAGACCCATAGCTAATTATTCACCTACTCAAAATGAGTAAATGCTAATTATCTCTAAAAGTATTGCGGATACCCAATTTTTATCAAATAACTCATTCATCTACTTTTGGGAGTAAATGCGAATTATCTCTTAAAAGTATTGCAGATAGCCAATTTTTCTCAAATAACTCATTCACCTACGTTTGGAAGAGCTTTCACACACGAAAATGAAAAATTGTGAATATCACGGAAATGCTATTTCTTCTCCTTTAATGCTCGATGGGAGATACACACCGCGGCAGTGGTCTTGTTTTCAAAAATTTTTGTCTCACCAAAAATGGTGGCGATTTTGAATTTTCGAAGTTTTTGCAAAACACAAAAATGCTTATATCTCGAAAACTGCGCTAGATGGAGCGAATTCAACAAAATTTTTGACCTGCTGGATATCTCTGCACAGTACCCATGCCAATTTTCAAAATATTTTTGTCTCGCCAAATATAGCGGCCATTTTGAATTTTTGAATTTTTTTCAAAAATTGCAAAACACAAAAATGCTTATATCTTGAAAACCGTGCTAGATAGAGCAGACTGCGCTGACTTTGGTTGCCACAACAGTATAAGGCTAGAAACGGAACATTTTCTTAATACTTTAGCACTCACCTACTCACCTTTATATCCTTTTCGGGACGCTTTGTTTTTGCTATGCAAAAACATTATCTTTTTTTTGCGAGCGATCCTCTAGTTTTTTTTTAATTTCTGGAGAGTATTTCAAAACTGCATGACAGATTTAGTATGTTGATGTACCTAGTCCTGAAGGTGTGCCGTATTTTAAGGTGACTATAAACTCCAATGTGTAAAGGAATGTTACTGAGCTTAAGTTTCTCTATGGTTCCACAAAGTATACCAAAAATGGCATGACATAGTTGATCTTTATTTTGCAGGTACATTCAAGTGATGTTACTGATATGCCCTAAGACTACATTGAGGTGACCTTAAACTCCCAGTAATGGCATTATTATTATTACTTTGCTTTTAAAATTTTGGATAATGTCTTAAATTATGTGCAATACATTTTAAGAGTTTTCATTCAGCTGACATTATGACATCACTCTGCGGCGTATACGTTGGCGTCCGCGTGAACAACTCCTCCTCCAAAAGTACAAGGCCCAGAGACATGCTGGTTTTTTATGTCAGCTGACATTATGTCATCACTCTGCGGCGTGGGCGTATGCGTCCGCGTGAACAACTTCTTCTCCAAAACTACAAGGCCTAGAGACATGCTGTTTTTTTTAAAAGATACCTTATCTATCGAGGATGAAAAATTGTTCAAGGCATGCAAATCTGTCTGTTCGTCTGTTTGCTAGAGACATTACAAGGGGGGTACCCCCACCAAAAGTGTGAAAATTTCAACTTTTTATCACAATTTTCTCAGTGACTATTCCAGGGATTTCTCTCATATCTTGCATATATGTACTAGGCCAGAGGTAGATTCTCTTGTGTGAGTATGAGACCTGGATCTGTCTTACTTTTTTTTTAATAAATTTTTTTAATAATTTTTAGTGCATTAAAATTCATGAAATCATGCACTAAATCACTTATAACTTCAAAAGTGTTGCATTTACAGCATTTTGTGAAAATATGTTGTTCAGCTACTTTTTTCATAGCTACAATATGGTGAGTAAGTTGGGTGTCTGTCTCAATAGCTAAGTGAGTAATAGCTACTTTTGGGCTTTTCAGCAACTTCCATTATGAGTAAAATCACTTGTAACTTAAAAACTATTGCATTTAGAGAATTTCGTATAAATATGTTATTCAGCTACTTTTGGGCCAGCTATAACATAGTGAAATTTCAGACCTGTAGCTCATGGCATAGCTGAGTAATAGCTACTTTTAGGTTATCACTGTTGAGTAAATCGCTTATAACTTGAAAACAATTGCATTTAGAGAATTTCGTATAAATATGTTATTCAGCTAATTTTGGGTCAGCTATAAGATAGTAAAATTTCAGACCTGTAGCTCATGGCATAGCTGAGTAATAGCAACTTTTAGGTTATCACTGTTGAGTAAATCACTTATAACTTGAAAAGTGTTGCATTTAGAGCATTTTGTTAAAATATGTTATTCAGCTACTTTTTTCATAGCTACAGTATGGTGAGTAAGTTGGGTGTCTGTCTCAATAGCTAAGTGAGTAATAGCTACTTTTGGGCTTTTCAGTAACTTCCATCATGAGTAAAATCACTTGTAACTTAAAAACTATTGCATTTAGAGAATTTCGTATAAATATGTTATTCAGCTACTTTTGGGCCAGCTATAACATAGTAAAATTTCAGACCTGTAGCTCATGGCATAGCTGAGTAATAGCTACTTTTAGGTTATCACTGTTGAGTAAATCACTTATAACTTGAAAACTATTGCATTTAGAGTATTTTGTTTCAATATGTTATTCACCTATTTTAGGGTCAGCTATAACATAGTGAAGTTTCAGACCTGTGGCTCATTTTATAGCTGAGTAATAGCTACTTTGAAGTTCTCACTGTTGAGTAAATCAGGTATAATTGGAAAACTATTGCATTTACAGAAATTTGTGCAAATATGTTATTCACCTACTTTTGGGTCAGCTATAACATAGTGAAATTATAGACCAAAAGCTCATGGCACAACTGAGCAATAGCTATTCTCAGGTACTGACTGTTGAGTAAATCAGCTATAACTTGAAAAATATTGCATTTGGAGTATTTTGTTAAAATATATTGTTCACCTACTTTTGGGTCAGCTATAACATAGTGAAATTACAGACCTATAGCTCATGGCATAGCGGAGCAATAGCTATTTTCAGGTTCTCACTTTTGAGTAAATCAGTTGTAGCTTGAAAACTATTGCATTTACATTAGTTTGCTTAAATATGTTGTTCACCTACTTTTGGGTTAGCTATAACATAGTAAAATTTCAGACATGTAGCTCATTGCATAGCTGAGTAATAGTTCCTTTGAGGTTCTCACTGTTGAGTAAATCAGTTGTAACTTGAAAACTATTACATTTAAAGTAATTTGTTAAATATGTTATTCACAGAATTTTTGGTCAGCTATAACATAGTGAAATTGCAGACCTCTATGTCATGGCATAGCTGAGCAATAGCTACTTTCAGGTTCTCACTGTTGAGTAAATCATTGTATCCACTGGATAGCCGCAGTGTGTAGAGAGAGATTTCACCATTACTGCTCTGATGAAAAAAAATATTATAGCTAGCTTTCTTAAGTTTGCAGTATATATTAATAACCATAAAATGTTGTCTGGGAATATTTTTGGCCTCATTTTGAGAAACAAGATGGCCGCCACAGGTGTTTTTTGTCAGTCATGAAAAGTGCTTATATCTCCCTTATTATTGATCCTAGAGGTTTGGGATGATAAACCAACCTGTAGGAAATCATGGGGTGGGAATCTTTTGGTGTGGTCAGATTTGACCTTCAATGACCCCTCCTTCAAGGTCAAACAAGGATAGCCAAACTTAAAAGTGCTTATAACTCGCTTATTATTGGTCCCAGAGGTTTGGGATGGTAAACAGACAGGAAATCATGGGCTGTGAATCTGTTGATATGGTCCGATTTGACCTTGGAACCCACCTTCAAGGTCAAATGAGGATAGCGAAAATTGAAAGTGCCTACAACTCGCTTATTATTGGTGACAGAGATTTGGGATGGTAAACCATCCCATAGGAAATCATTGGCTCGGAATCTTTTGGTATGGTCAGATTTGACCTTTGGACCCCTCCTTCAAGGTCAAATGAGGACAGCCAAGCTTAAAAGTGCTTATAACTCATTTATAATTGGTCCTAGAGGTTTGGAATGGTAAACCATAGGAAATCATGGGCTGGGAATGTATTTGTGTGGTTAGATTTGACCTTGGACCCCTTCTTCAAGGTCGAACGAGGATATTGCATTTGTAGTATTTCTTTAAATATGTTTTAACCTATTTTTTACACTTAAACAATTACCTTGTTATTTTCCTTCATAATACCATTTACAGGGCACAACTTTTTTATCCTTTTCTTCTGTCAGCTTCGGAATTTCTTTCGAACTTGCTGTTCAGTTACCATTTACTGTATTTCTGTACAGCCCTTTTCCTGATAATTATTCTGTCCTCTAATCACCTTCACAAATCAAAAACACTCAGTCAGCTGACACAGTGCCCGTTCACGGGCACTCTCCTCTTGTTTAAAAGATACGTTCTATCTAGGATGAAAAATTGTTCAAGGCATGCAGATCTGTTTGTTCATCTGTTTGCTAGAGCCATTATAAGTGAGGTACCCCCACCCTAAGTGTGAAAATTTTATTGCGCTACAATAGCTTACCATGTGGAACTGAATGCTAACTCGGGAGGCCACAGGCATCCGACCAACGTCCAAGAAAAATAGACATTTAGTGTTGGCCGTAGCCTCAGGTTGTACTCTGGTGGAACTCTTCTCAACTCTTCCTCCTTTTCTCATTGGCCGCGTGATTTGGAAGCGTTTGCTTTGTGCTTTCATATTTTACTTTATTTCCCAGTTTTTATGTATTGTTGGATGTTATAACTTGACTATTTTACCTTATTGTGTCACCAGCATTTAAGGTGTGCCCTGTTTTAAGGTGACCTTAAACTCCCAGTAGTAACATATTTATTGTGTCACCAGCATTTATGCTGAGTGGCATATATGGATCGCTTCGTCATCCAATTTTGTGGCGTTGGCGGCGTCGTCGGCTGTCGTCGTCACAATTTGTATTCCGGACAGTATCTCAAAAATGGCTTGTCAGATTTAATTCAAATTTGGCATGTGGATGTAACTGGTCCTGGGGGTGTGCTGTATAGTTTTGTGACCTTAAACTCCCACTAGTAAAATACTTAAACTCAATTTCAGTTTTTTCGTTTCCAGAGAATATCTCAAAAATGGCTTGATTGATTCAATTCAAATTTGGCATGTGGTTGTAACTAGTTTTGAAGATGTGTCCTATTATAAGGTGACCTTAAACTCCCTTATATAAAAAATTTATGTCCAGTTTACGTTTTTTATGTCATCATTCTGCGGCGTGAGCGTACTCGTCTGCGTGAACAACTTCTTCTCCAAAACTACAAGGCCTAGAGACATGCTGTTTTTTTTAAAAGATACCTTATCTATCGAGGATGAAAAATTGTTCAAGGCATGCAAATCTGTCTGTTCGTCTGTTTGCTAGAGACATTACAAGGGGGGTACCCCCACCAAAAGTGTGAAAATTTCAACTTTTTATCACAATTTTCTCAGTGACTATTACAGGGATTTCTCTCATATCTTGCATATATGTACTAGGCCAGAGGTAGAGTATGAGACCTGGATCTGTCTTACTTTTTTTTTAATAAATTTTTTAATAATTTTTAATGCATTAAAATTCATGAAATCATGCACTAAATCACTTATAACTTCAAAAGTGTTGCATTTACAGCATTTTGTGAAAATATGTTGTTCAGCTACTTTTTTCATAGCTACAATATGGTGAGTAAGTTGGGTGTCTGTCTCAATAGCTAAGTGAGTAATAGCTACTTTTGGGCTTTTCAGTAACTTCCATTATGAGTAAAATCACTTGTAACTTAAAAACTATTGCATTTAGAGAATTTCGTATAAATATGTTATTCAGCTACTTTTGGGCCAGCTATAACATAGTGAAATTTCAGACCTGTAGCTCATGGCATAGCTGAGTAATAGCTACTTTTAGGTTATCACTGTTGAGTAAATCGCTTATAACTTGAAAACTATTGCATTTAGAGAATTTCGTATAAATATGTTATTCAGCTACTTTTGGGTCAGCTATAACATAGTAAAATTTCAGACCTGTAGCTCATGGCATAGCTGAGTAATAGCTACTTTTAGGTTATCACTGTTGAGTAAATCACTTATAACTTGAAAAGTGTTGCATTTAGAGCATTTTGTTAAAATATGTTATTCAGCTACTTTTTTCATAGCTACAATATGGTGAGTAAGTTGGGTGTCTGTCTCAATAGCTAAGTGAGTAATAGCTACTTTTGGGCTTTTCAGTAACTTCCATCATGAGTAAAATCACTTGTAACTTAAAAACTATTGCATTTAGAGAATTTTGTATAAATATGTTATTCAGCTACTTTTGGGCCAGCTATAACATAGTAAAATTTCAGACCTATAGCTCATGGCATAGCTGAGTAATAGCTACTTTTAGGTTATCACTGTTGAGTAAATCACTTATAACTTGAAAACTATTGCATTTAGAGTATTTTGTTTCAATATGTTATTCACCTATTTTGGGGTCAGCTATAACATAGTGAAGTTTCAGACCTGTGGCTCATTTCATAGCTGAGTAATAGCTACTTTGAAGTTCTCACTGTTGAGTAAATCAGTTATAATTGGAAAACTATTGCATTTACAGAAATTTGTGCAAATATGTTATTCAGCTACTTTTGGGTCAGCTATAACATAGTGAAATTATAGACCTATAGCTCATGGCACAACTGAGCAATAGCTATTCTCAGGTACTGACTGTTGAGTAAATCAGCTATAACTTGAAAAATATTGCATTTGGAGTATTTTGTTAAAATATATTGTTCACCTACTTTTGGGTCAGCTATAACATAGTGAAATTACAGACCTATAGCTCATGGCATAGTGGAGCAATAGCTATTTTCAGGTTCTCACTATTGAGTAAATCAGTTGTAGCTTGAAAACTATTGCATTTACAGTAGTTTGCTTAAATATGTTGTTCACCTACTTTTGGGTTAGCTATAACATAGTAAAATTTCAGACATGTAGCTCATTGCATAGCTGAGTAATAGTTCCTTTGAGGTTCTCACTGTTGAGTAAATCAGTTGTAACTTGAAAACTATTACATTTAGAGTAATTTGTTAAATATGTTATTCACATAATTTTTGGTCAGCTATAACATAGTGAAATTGCAGACCTCTATGTCATGGCATAGCTGAGCAATAGCTACTTTCAGGTTCTCACTGTTGAGTAAATCATTGTATCCACTGGATAGCCGCAGTGTGTAGAGAGAGATTTCACCATTACTGCTCTGATGAAAAAAAATATTATAGCTAGCTTTCTTAAGTTTGCAGTATATATTAATAACCATAAAATATTGTCTGGGAATATTTTTGGCCTCATTTTGAGAAACAAGATGGTCGCCACAGGTGTTTTTTGTCAGTCATGAAAAGTGCTTATATCTCCCTTATTATTGATCCTAGAGGTTTGGGATGATAAACCAACCTGTAGGAAATCATGGGGTGGGAATCTTTTGGTGTGGTCAGATTTGACCTTCAATGACCCCTCCTTCAAGGTCAAACAAGGATAGCCAAACTTAAAAGTGCTTATAACTCGCTTATTATTGGTCCCAGAGGTTTGGGATGGTAAACAGACAGGAAATCATGGGCTGTGAATCTGTTGATATGGTCCGATTTGACCTTGGAACCCTCCTTCAAGGTCAAATGAGGATAGCGAAAATTGAAAGTGCCTACAACTCGCTTATTATTGGTGACAGAGATTTGGTATGGTCAGATTTGACCTTTGGACCCCTCCTTCAAGGT
Organism: Sabellastarte sp. h YS-2021; assembly: GCA_964017235.1. NCBI lineage: Eukaryota > Metazoa > Annelida > Polychaeta > Sabellida > Sabellidae > Sabellastarte > Sabellastarte sp. h YS-2021. The sequence continues at coordinate 62,469,005 of OZ024934.1, read as the reverse complement.
CGAATGAGGACAGCCAAGCTTAAAAGTGTTTATAACTCATTTATAATTGGTCCTAGAGGTTTGGAATGGTAAACCATAGGAAATCATGGGCTGGGAATGTATTTGTGTGGTTAGATTTGACCTTGGACCCCTTCTTCAAGGTCAAATGAGGATATTGCATTTGTAGTATTTCTTTAAATATGTTTTAACCTATTTTTTACACTTAAACAATTACCTTGTTATTTTCCTTCATAATACCATTTACAGGGCACAACTTTTTTATCCTTTTCTTCTGTCAGCTTCGGAATTTCTTTCGAACTTGCTGTTCAGTTACCATTTACTGTATTTCTGTACAGCCCTTTTCCTGATAATTATTCTGTCCTCTAATCACCTTCACAAATCAAAAACACTCAGTCAGCTGACACAGTGCCCGTTCCCGGGCACTCTCCTCTTGTTTCTTTCTCCATGGAGTATACTGAAAGTAACTTCAGAAATTTCATTCAACTTTTGCAATTATATATAACTGGCCATAGGTAAGTGCCACACAATAAGGTGACCTTAAACTCCCATTAATAAGAGAATTATTTCACTTTAAGTTTGCTAACTTTTGAACAATATTTCAAATATTGTGCAATTCTAGGCGTTTCAGTTGTAACAAACCTTGAACAGAACTTTCAAGAAAATATTACCTTAAACTCGCTAACATACAGCAGTGCAAACAAACTTTGAGTTTAAGGTTGGGCAATATTTTTGGTGTTTGGAAGATATTTTATATGCTAATTAGGACTTTTTGCATCGATATTCATCATATTCATATATATCCACCAAAAATGGTCTCTTTTGTAAGGTTATAGTAAGTTGCTGATATTTTATAAACTAATGAGTTTAAGGTTGTATTAATTTGTGTCGCTAACAGCTTTGATGGAAGACATACATGGTCAGAGTAGTCTTCACACTTACTTTCCAGAGAGTATCTCAAAAATGTCTTGATGAATTAAATTCCAATTTGGCATATTGATGAAACTTTTCCTCAAGGTGTGCCCTATTTAAGGTGACCTTAAACTCAAAGTAGTAAGATACTTATATTGATTTGAAGATTTTTTGTTTCCGCACGGTATCTCAAAAATTTGTTGATGGATACAATTCAAATTTGGCGTGTGCTTTTTTTCAAGGTGTGCCCTACTTTAAGGTGACCTTAAACTCTCATGTATTCAAAGGTTATATTGAGTTTACATTATTTTTCAATAGAGTATACTGGAAATAACTTGAGAAATTTCATTAAAATTTTGCATGTATATGTAACTGGCCACAGGTAAGTGCATTTCAATAAGGTGACCTTAAACTCCCAGTAATAACAGAATTATATTCACTTTTAGTGTGGCAATTTTTCAACAGTATTTCAAACACTGCAATTCTAAGCATTTTTCAAGTTGTGGATGTAACAAGCCGTGAAGAAAAGCTACAGGAAAAGATTCCCTTAAACTCCCTCACATCTGCAAACTAATTTTGAGTTTAAGGTTGGGACAATTTTTGGTGTTTGAAAGATATTTGATGTGCTAATTAAGACTTTAATCTTTGATATTCATCACGTACATTTGTCTACACAAGAAAAAAAATCGCTTTTGTAAGGTTATAGTAAATTGCTGATATTTTATAAACTTATGAGTTTAAGGTTGCATTACCTTGGTGTCACTAGCAGCTATGTTGGAGGACAAATATGGTCAGCGTCGTTGCCACACTTCATTTTCAGAGTGTATCTCAAAAATGGCATGATGGATTAACTTCAGATTTGGCATGTGCATGTAATTGGTCCTCAAGATGTGCCCTATTTTAAGGTGATCTTAAACTCCCAGTAGTAACATATTTATATCAAGATTAAGGTTTTCCGTTTCCAGACAGTATCTCAAAAATGGGTTGATAAATTCAATTCAAATTTGGCATGTGGTTGTAACTGGTTTTCAAGGTGTGCCCTATTTTAAGGTGACCTTAAACTCCCACTAGTAACATACTTATATTGATTTTAAGTTTTTCAGTTTCCAGACAGTATCTCGAAAATTTGTTGATGGATTTAATTCAGATTTGGCATGTGGTTGTAACTGGTATTGATGGTGTGTCCTATTTTAAGGTGGCCTTAAACTCCCATGTATAAAAGAATTATATTGAGTTTAAGTATTTTTACTTTTCCATAGAGTATACTGAAGGTAACTCAAGAAATTTCATTCAAGTTTTGCATGTATATGTAACTGGTCACAGGTAAGTGTCACACATTAAGGTGACCGTAAACTTCCAGTAATAACACATTGTCAGTGTTATCACACTTCCTTTCCAGACAGTAACTCAAAAATGGCATGAGGGATGAAATTCAAATTTGGCATGTGGATGTAACTGGTACTCAAGGTGTGCCCTGTTTTAAGGTCACCTTAAACTCCCACTAGTAACATACTTATTATGTCCACCCCACTGGGGGGTGGACATATTATTTTTGCTTTTTCCGGCGTCCGGTGTCCGGCGTCCCACTTGGTTTCCAGACATTTTAGGCAACAGTTCTTATCCTATCTTTACCAAATTTGGCATGCAGGTTTATTGGGTTAATAGATTGTATGGGATTGCTTTTGGTGATGATAGCTCTATAGCTAACTGAGTAATAGCTACTTTGCTACTTTTGAGTATCTCTTTGGTTTCCAGACATTTTAAGGAATGCTATTAAGCCTAGCTTTCTGAAATTTGGTATGTAGGTTCATTGGGTTAATAGGTTGTATGGGATTGCTTTTGGGGGGAATTGCTTCATAGATGAGTGAGTAATTAATTAAATAAATGAGTAATTGGCTATTTTGAATACTGAAAAAGGCAAATGTGCTCATATCTCCTAAACCGTGTGAGATAGAGCGATTTCGTCGAAATTTTCGACCCACAGGGTATCTAAGGAATGTACTCTTTGCAATTTTCAAAAAATTTTCCCCTCCCAAAAATGGCGGCCATTTTGAATTTTCGAATTTTTGCCCAAAATGGCAAAACACAAATTTGCTTCTATCTCCTTAACCGTGCGAGATAGAGCAATTTCGTCGAAATTTTCGACCCCCAGGGTATCTAAGCAATGTAATCTTTGCAATTTTCAAAAAATTTTCCCCTCCCTAAAAATGGCAGCCATTTTGAATTGTCGAAATTTTGCCAAAAATGGCAAAACACAAATTTGCTTCTATCTCCTTAACCGTGCGAGATAGAGCGATTTCGTCGAAATTTTCGATCCACAGGGTATCTAAGGAATGTACTCTTTGCAATTTTCAAAAAATTTTCCCCTTCTCAAAAATGGCGGCCATTTTGAATTTTTGCCAAAAATGGCAAAACACAAATTTGCTTCTATCTCCTTAACCATGCGAGATAGAGCGATTTCGTCGAAATTTTCGACCCACACAGTACCCGAGCATTGTACTCTTTGCAATTTTTAAAAAATTTTCCCCTCCCCAAAAATGACGTCCATTTTGAATTTTCGAATTTTTGCCAAAAATGGCAAAACACAAATTTGCTTATATCTCCTTAACCATGCGAGATAGAGCGATTTCGTCGAAATTTTCGACCCACATAGTACCCGAGCATTGTACTCTTTGCAATTTTTAAAAAATTTTCCCCTCCCCAAAAATGGCGGCCATATTGAATTTTCGAATTTTTGCCAAAAATGGCAAAACACAAATTTGCTTCTATCTCCTTAACCATGCGAGATAGAGCGATTTCGTCGAAATTTTCGACCCACAGTTATCTCAGAAATGCACTCTTAGCAATTTTCAAAAAAATTTCCCCTCCCCAAAAATGGCGACCATTTTAAATTTTCGAATTTTTGCCAAAAATGGGAACACACGAATTTTATTGCGTTAATACATCCTATCCAATGGACAATTGCTTATCCGGTCGGCGTAGACCGGCCCGCCAAACGACAGAAAAAGTCGCCTTATATGAGTGCATAACGCCCCCACAAGCGGTCCGGTCCCAGTGTGCACTCGCTAGGTGGCGTGTAGTACTTCCTTCCTGTCTAGACAGCGTGACATCATAGCATCTTTTTTCGTTTGGCGCGTGCGTGTGCAAAAGGAATTTTGAAGTTAATTTCAATTTTCATTCTATGGTGGTTTATTCTACAAGTGGAACATTTTATTTCATATTATATTATTGTGCGAGTACTGGAGATTTGTCATGTCTTTACCAGGACAGCGAAGGGGTTTGTGTGGCCATATTATGGCGGGATATGATAGACATAAAGTTTGTGCTCGATGCAGAGACAAGAAAAAGGGTGAAGACAACTGTGGGGGCGTTATGCACTCATATAAGGCGACTTTTTCTGTCGTTTGGCGGGCCGGTCTGCGCCGACCAGATAAGCAATTGTCCATTGGATAGGGTATTAACTTATAAAAATTTAATTTATTTATTAAATTTGCAATTTGCTTCTATCTCCTTAACCATGCAAGATAGAGCGATTTCGTCGAAATTATCAAGCAACAGGGTATCTGACCAATGTACTCTTGGCAATTTTCAAAAAATTTTCCCCTCCCCAAAAATGGCGGCCATTTTGAATTTTTGAATTTTTGCCCAAAATGGAAAAACACAAATTGGCCTTAACCGTGCAAAATAGAGTTATTTCGTTGAAATTTTCGACCCATAGGGTATCTAAGAAATGTACTCTTGGCAATTTTCAAAAAATTTTCCTTTTCCCAAAAATGGCGGCCATTTTGAATTTTCAAATTTTTGCCAAAAATAGAAAAACAGAAATTTGCTTCTATCTTCTTAACCGTGCAAGATAGTGATTTCGTGAAAATTTTCAACCCAACCAATGCAAAAAGGCATGAAGCTGAAATAATTTACCTGTACACTAATAAATATTTAAGCATCATTGATATATTTTACAAATGAAACAGGGTCTTGTAAGACTACTGTACAATTTTGGCAAAAGGTTCATGGGGTGGACATTACACATGATAATGTGTGTTCTTCTATGCTATCCTCTTTCTATTCATATGTCGCAGCTACTATCAACAGGGCGTCCTATTTCTAGTATTGATTTTAAGTTTTTCAGTTTCCAGACAGTATCTCGAAAATTGGTTGATGGATTCAATTCAAATTTGGCATGTGGTTGTAACTGCTATTGAAGGGGTGTCCTATTATAAGGTGACCTTAAACTCCCATATATAAAAGAATTATGATGAGTTTAAGTTTTTTATTTTTCCATAGAGTATGCTGACGATAACTTGAGAAATTTCATTCAAATTTTGCATGTATATGTAACTGGCTATAGATAAGTGCCATACATTAAGGTGACCTTAAACTCCCAGTAATAGCACATTGTTAGTGTCGTCGTCACACTTCCTTTCCAGACAGTATCTCAAAAAAGACATTATGGATTAAATTCAAATTTGGCATGTGGATGTAACTGGTATTCAAGGTGTGTATTATTTTAAGGTGACCTTAAACTCCTATGTATAAAAGAATTATGTTGAGTTTAAGTTTTTTACTTTTCCATAAAGTATACTGAAGATAACTTAAGAAACTTCATTCAAATTTTGCATATATATGTAACTGGCCATAGATAAGTGCCACACGTTAAGGTGAGCTTAAATTCCCAGTAATAACACATTGTGAGTGTCGTCGTCACACTTCCTTTCCAGATAGTATCTCAAAAATGGTGTGATGTATTAAATTAATATTTGGCATGTGGATGTAACTCGTACTCAAGGTGTGCCCTGTTTTAAGGTGATCTTAAACTCCCACTAGTAACATACTTATATTGATTTTAAGTTTTTCCGTTTCCAGACAGTATCTTGAAAATGGGTTGACAGATTTATTCACATTTGGCATGTATATGTAACTGGCCATAGATAAGTACCACACATTAAGGTGACCTTAAACTCTCTGAAATAACACATTACAAAATGGCATGATGGATTAAATTCATATTTGGCATGTGGATGTCACTGATCTTTAAAGTATGCCCTATTTTAAGGTGACCTTAAACTCCCACTAGTAACATACTTATATTGATTTTAAGTTTTTCTGTTTCCACACAGTGTCACGAAAATGGGTTGACAGATCTATTCACATTTGGCATGTTGTTGTAACTGGTATTCAAGGTGTGTCCTATTTTAAGGTGACCTTAAACTCCCATGTATAAAAGTTTTATGTTGAGTTTCAGTTTTTTATTTTTCCATAGAGTATACTGAAGATAACTTGAAAAATTTCATTCCAATTTTGCATGTATATGTAACTGGCCATAGGTAAGTGCCATATATTAAGGTGACCTTAAACTCCCAGTATCAGTGTCGTCACACTTCCTTTCCAGACAGTATCACAAAAATGGCGTGATGGATTAAATTCATTTGGCATTGGATGTAACTGGTCCACAGTTTTTGCCGTTTCCAGACAGTATCTCAAAAACGGGTTGACGGATTCAGTTCATATTTGGCATGTGGTTGTAACTGGTATTCAAGGGATATCCTATTTTAAGGTGACCTTAAACTCCCATGTATAAGAGAATTATGTTGAGTTTTAGTTTTCTATTTTCCCATAGAGTATACTGTAGATAACTTAAGAAATTTCATTCAAGTTTTGCATGTATATGTAACCCGCCATGGATAAGTGTCATATATTAAGGTGACCTTAAACTGCCAGTAATACCACATTGTCAATGTCGTCATACTTCTTTTCCAGAGAGTATCTCAAAAATAGCTTGATGGATTAAATTCAAACTTGGCATGTAGATGTAACTGATCTTCAAGGTGTGCCTTATTTTAAGGTGACCTTAAATCTCACTAGTAACATACTTATATTGATTTTTGATTTATCTGTTTTAACACAGTATCTCGAAAATGGGTTGACGGATTCAATTCAAATTTGGCATGTGGTTGTAACTGGTGTTCAAGGGGTGTCCTATTTTAAGGTGACCTTAAACTCTCATGTACAAAGAATTATGTTGAGTTTTAGTTTTTTTATTTTTCCATAGAGTATACTGAAGATAACTTGAGAAATTTCATTCACGTTTTGCATGTATATGTAGCTGGCCATGGATAAGTGTCATATATTAAGGTGACCTTAAACTCCCAGTAATAACACATTGTCAGTGTCGTCATACTTCCTTTCCAGAGAGTATCTCAAAAATGGCTTGATGGATTAAATTCAAACTTGGCATGTAGATGTAACTGATCCTCAAGGTGTGCCCTATTTTAAGGTGACCTTAAACTCCCACTAGTAACATACTTATATTGATTTTAGGTTTATCTGTTTTAACACAGTATCTCGAAAATGGGTTGACGGATTCAATTCAAATTTGGCATGTGGTTGTAACTGGTATTCAATGTGTGTCCTGTTTTAAGATGACCTTAAGCTCCATGTATAAAAGAATTATGTTGAGTTTCAATTTTTTATTTAGTATATAGTATAGTGTAGAGTATACTGAAGAAAACTTGAGAAATTTCATTAAAATTTTGTATGTATATATAACTCTGGAGGTTTAATGGCATGAGAACTTGTATGTGATTGCTTTCTTGGCAATTTCTGCAACAAGCGTTTTCATGGCAATACTTTTTAGTCGAATCTTTGATTCGAGTTATGTACTGGGTTGCGGCCGCGATTTTAAATTTGCCGTTTAAACCCTTAAATATCAAATTCTGCATAATATTTTTTCACATATCTGTACATAAATGTGTATATTATACACTCTGCCATTTTGAAGATTTTTAATGCTTTTATTAAGTTATATTTTATGAAGTAAAAAGCATGTCTGGCACTACGTCTGGCTTTCTCTAAGAACCCGTATGTCCTAGAAACTATTGTTTTCCCCATTGTAATGGTCTACTCGAACGAGTCTTTTTTAACGGTTTCGTCTGCTGGTTTCTAGACGTGAAACCCCAATTAATTTATTTGTCTGCTGGTTTATTTGTCAAACAAATAAACCGCAAAGAAATTAATGAATGAAGTGACATCACGGTAGTACTACACATTTGTCATTCAGCCAATCAGAATCGAGAACACCTCTGGCAGAGACAATGAAAATATTCAAACTCCGTAGTTCTACATTCAACCACTCGAAGGCGCTTTTGTATGTCCTAGAAGTGAGTGATGAAAACGTGAGGCTACGATGGGGTTTCTAACAATATTTTACAAATATATAATCCAGCAATATTTTACTGTCACCGCACCTCACCCTGTCTTCTCGCAATATTTAAAATAAAATATCAAATGCTGGTAGTTGTACACCCACAGAGTGATGAAAACGTGAGGTTACGATGGGGTTTCTAACAATATTTTACAAATATATAATGCAGCAATATTTTACTGTCGCCGCACCTCACTCTGTCTTCTCGCAATATTTAAAACAAATAAAATATCAAATGCTGGCAGTTGTACACCCACAGAGTGATGAAAACGTGAGGCTACAATGGGGTTTCTAACAATATTTTACAAATATATAATCCAGCAATATTTTACTGTCACCGCACCTCACCCTGTCTTCTCGCAATATTTAAAATGAAATATCAAATACTGGTAGTTGTACACCCACAGAGTGATGAAAACGTGAGGCTACAATGGGGTTTCTAACAATATTTTACAAATATATAATCCAGCAATATTTTACTGTCACCGCACCTCACTCTGTCTTCTCGCAATATTTAAAACAAATAAAATATCAAATGCTGGTAGTTGTACACCCACAGAGTGATGAAAACGTGAGGCTACAATGGGGTTTCTAACAATATTTTACAAATATATAATCCAGCAATATTTTACTGTCGCCGCACCTCACTCTGTCTTCTCGCAATATATAAAACAAAATATCAAATGCTGGTACTTGTACATCCACAGAGTGATGAAAACATGAGGCTACAATGGGGTTTCTAACAATATCTCACAAATATATGATCCAGCAATATTTTACTGTCACCGCACCTCACTCTGTCTTCTCGCAATATATAAAACAAATAAAGCGGTTTGCAAATGCGGGCGATAATATCAAGTTTACAGATTTCAACACCCACTGCTGTCCTAAGATTCGACTCTGTGGTTGGCAGAAGGCCAGCCACTTCACCCTAGTTCTGTTTCTTGGTCTTTTATTTTGTGGGCATTTAACATTATTCAAAACTTTCAAAATATGATCATTACAGGAGGAACTTGTGATTTGGTTTTAGGCAACATTTGCCAACAGTTGTTGCCATGGCAACACTTTTCCTGTTGTTGTTTTTCACTTTTAAATTGGTGGAATCTTTATAAATAAAACTCACAAGAGTAGTGATGATGCTTTTTTGCAAGTTTTTGGTAACAGCTGTTGCCATGGCAATACTTTTTTCTATATTGTTTTTTAAATTGTGATTTTGTGGGTATTTGGCCACACTTTTCATGTTTCTTGGGTTTAAAAATCTTTTTGTGGGTTCTTTGCATTCCAAACCCCATGGCAACACTTTATATGATCTCCCGCCCGGCTCGCCGGCGGGAGATTATAATTTGCACCATGTGTGTGCGTACGTGCGTGCGTGGGTGGGTCACGCAGTTTTCTCTGAAACTACTACAGTTACACATTTTTGGTACATTACTTGTCCTAATGAATTTTTACGCTCTTCAAAATTTTTTTGGTTTCGTGAACTTTGGCCTACTTTTGAGTGAGTAATAGCACTTTTACCTAATATAATTATATGGCTTATAACTCTCAAACTATTGCATTTAGAGTATTTTGTTGCAATACGTTGTTCAGCTACTTTCTCCACAGCTACAACATGGTCGGTAGTTTGGAAGTGTATCTCTATAGCTAAGTGAGTAATAGCTACTTTGTCAATTTTTAATGATAACCATAATGAGTAAATGGCTTATATCTTCAAAAGTATTGCAGCTACACAATTTCCCTCAAATATGTTGTTCATCTACTTTTTTGTGAACTGTAACATATTGAAGTTTCACAACTTTTGCTCAATGTACAAGTGAGTAATGGCTACTTTATTGCTACTTTTAGTGAAAATGTGAAAAATCACAAATATCTCACAAACCCTAAGAGATAGAGCAATTTCAAGCGAATTTTTGACCCACAGGGTGGTGCAACAATGTCCTATGCTAAGGGGATTGGTGAACTTTGGCCTACTTTTGAGTGAGTAATAGCACTTTTACCTAATGTAATTATATGGCTTTTAACTCTCAAACTATTGCATTTAGAGTATTTTGTTGCAATATGTTGTTCAGCTACTTTCTCCACAGCTACAACATGGTCAGTAGTTTGGAAGTGTATCTCCATTGCTAAGTGAGTAATAGCTACTTTGTCAATTTTTAATGATAACCATAATGAGTAAATGGCTTATATCTTCAAAAGTATTGCAGCTACACAATATCTCTCAAATATGTTGTTCATCTACTTTTTTGTGAACTGTAACATATTGAAGTTTCACAACTGTTGCTCAATGAACAAGTAAGGAATGGCTACTTTATTGCTACTTTTAGTGAAAATGTGAAAAATCACAAATATCTCACAAACTATAAGAGCAAAATAAGTAAATGCTAATTATCTGTAAAAGTATTGCGGATAGCCAATTTTTCTCAAATAACTCATTCACCTACTTTTGGGAGAGCTTTCACTTGGTGAAGTTTCAGACCTGTACCTATTTATTCACCTCAAAATGAGTAAATGCTAATTATCTCTAAAAGTATTGCGGATACCCAATTTTTATCTAATAACTCATTCATCTACTTTTGGGAGAGCTTTCACATGGTGAAGTTTCAGACCCGTAGATAATTACTCACCTACTCAAAATGAGTAAATGTGAATTATCTCTTAAAAGTATTGCAGATAGCCAATTTTTCTCAAATAACTCATTCACCTACTTTTGCAAGAGCTGTCAGATGGTGAAGTTTCAGACCCATAGCTAATTACTCACCTACTCAATATGAGTAAATGCGAATTATCTCTAAAAGTATTGCAGATAGCCAATTTTTCTCAAATAAGTCATTCATCTACTTTTGGGAGAACTTTCACATGGTGAAGTTTCAGACTCATAGCTAATTATTCACCTACTCAAAATGAGTAAATGCAAATTATCTCTAAAAGTATTGCAGATAGCCAATTTTTCTCAAATAACTCATTCATCTACTTTTGGTAGAGCTTTCACTTGGTCAAGTTTCAGACCCGTAGCTAATTATTCACCTACTCAAAATGAGTAAATGTGAATTATCTCTTAAAAGTATTGCAGATAGCCAATTTTTCTCAAATAACTCATTCACCTACTTTTGGAAGAGCTTTCACAGGGTGAAGTTTCAGACCCGTAGATAATTACTCACCTACTCAAAATGAGTAAATGTGAATTATCTCTTAAAAGTATTGCAGATAGCCCATTTTTCTCAAATAACTCATTCACCTACTTTTGCAAGAGCTTTCAGATGGTGAAGTTTCAGACCCATACCTAATTACTCACCTACTCAATATGAGTAAATGCGAATTATCTCTAAAAGTATTGCAGATAGCCAATTTTTCTCAAATAAGTCATTCATCTACTTTTGGGAGAACTTTCACATGGTGAAGTTTCAGACTCATAGCTAATTATTCACCTACTCAAAATGAGTAAATGCGAATTATCTCTAAAAGTATTGCAGATAGCCAATTTTTCTCAAATAACTCATTCATCTACTTTTGGTAGAGCTTTCACTTGGTCAAGTTTCAGACCCGTAGCTAATTATTCACCTACTCAAAATGAGTAAATGTGAATTATCTCTTAAAAGTATTGCAGATAGCCAATTTTTCTCAAATAACTCATTCACCTACTTTTGGAAGAGCTTTCAGATGGTGAAGTTTCAGACCCATAGCTAATTACTCACCTACTCAAAATGAGTAAATGCGAATTATCTCTAAAAGTATTGCAGATAGCCAATTTTTCTCAAATAAGTCGTTCATCTAGTTTTGGGAGAGCTTTCACATGGCGAAGTTTCAGACCCGTAGATAATTACTCACCTACTCAAAGTGAGTAAATGCTAATTATCTCTAAAAGTATTGCAGATACCCAATTTTTATCAAATAACTCATTCATCTACATTTGGGAGAGCTTTCACAGGGTGAAGTTTCAGACCCATAGATAATTACTCACCTACTCAAAATGAGTAAATGTGAATTATCTCTAAAAGTATTACAGATAGCCAATTTTTCTCCAATAAGTCATTCATCTAGTTTTGGGAGAGCTTTCACATGGCAAAGTTTCAGACCCATAGCTAATTACTCACCTACTCAAAATGAGTAAATGTGAATTATCTCTTAAAAGTATTGCAGATAGCCAATTTTTCTCAAATAACTTATTCACCTACTTTTGGGAGAGTTTTCACTTGGTGAAGTTTCAGACCTGTACCTAATTATTCACTTACTCAAAATGAGTAAATGCGAATTATCTCTAAAAGTATTGCAGATAGCCAATTTTTCTCAAATAACTCATTCACCTACTTTTGGGAGAGCTTTCACTTGGTGAAGTTTCAGACCCATAGCTAATTATTCACCTACTCAAAATGAGTAAGTGCGAATTATCTCTAAAAGTATTGCGGATACCCAAGTTTTATCAAATAACTCCTTCATCTACTTTTGGGAGAGCTTTCACATGGTGAAGTTTCGGACCTGTAGATAATTACTCACCTACTCAAAATGAGTAAATGTGAATTATCTCTTAAAAGTATTGCAGATAGCCAATTTTTCTCAAATAACTCATTCACCTACTTTTGGGAGAGCTTTCACTTGGTGAAGTTTCAGACCCATAGCTAATTATTCACCTACTCAAAATGAGTAAGTGCGAATTATCTCTAAAAGTATTGTGGATACCCAAGTTTTATCAAATAACTCATTCATCTACTTTTGGGAGAGCTTTCACATGGTGAAGTTTCAGACCCGTAGATAATTACTCACCTACTCAAAATGAGTAAATGTGAATTATCTCTTAAAAGTATTGCAGATAGCCAATTTTTCTCAAATAACTCATTCACCTACTTTTGGAAGAGCTTTCACATGGTGAAGTTTCAGACCCGTAGATAATTACTCACCTACTCAAAGTGAGTAAATGCTAATTATCTCTAAAAGTATTGCAGATACCCAATTTTTATCAAATAACTCATTCATCTACTTTTGGGAGAGCTTTCACAGGGTGAAGTTTCAGACCCATAGATAATTACTCACCTACTCAAAATGAGTAAATGTGAATTATCTCTAAAAGTATTACAGATAGCCAATTTTTCTCAAATAAGTCATTCATCTAGTTTTGGGAGAGCTTTCACATGGCAAAGTTTCAGACCCATAGCTAATTACTCACCTACTCAAAATGAGTAAATGTGAATTATCTCTTAAAAGTATTGCAGATAGCCAATTTTTCTCAAATAACTTATTCACCTACTTTTGGGAGAGTTTTCACTTGGTGAAGTTTCAGACCTGTACCTAATTATTCACTTACTCAAAATGAGTTAAAAGTATTGCAGATAGCCAATTTTTCTCAAATAACTCATTCACCTACTTTTGGGAGAGCTTTCACTTGGTGAAGTTTCAGACCCATAGCTAGTTATTCACCTACTCAAAATGAGTAAGTGCGAATTATCTCTAAAAGTATTGCGGATACCCAAGTTTTATCAAATAACTCCTTCATCTACTTTTGGGAGAGCTTTCACATGGTGAAGTTTCGGACCTGTAGATAATTACTCACCTACTCAAAATGAGTAAATGTGAATTATCTCTTAAAAGTATTGCAGATAGCCCATTTTTCTCAAATAACTCATTCACCTACTTTTGCAAGAGCTTTCAGATGGTGAAGTTTCAGACCCATAGCTAATTACTCACCTACTCAATATGAGTAAATGCGAATTATCTCTAAAAGTATTGCAGATAGCCAATTTTTCTCAAATAAGTCATTCATCTACTTTTGGGAGAACTTTCACATGGTGAAGTTTCAGACTCATAGCTAATTATTCACCTACTCAAAATGAGTAAATGCGAATCATCTCTAAAAGTATTGCAGATAGCCAATTTTTCTCAAATAACTCATTCATCTACTTTTGGTAGAGCTTTCACTTGGTCAAGTTTCAGACCCGTAGCTAATTATTCACCTACTCAAAATGAGTAAATGTGAATTATCTCTTAAAAGTATTGCAGATAGCCAATTTTTCTCAAATAACTCATTCACCTACTTTTGGAAGAGCTTTCACATGGTGAAGTTTCAGACCCATAGCTAATTACTCACCTACTCAAAATGAGTAAATGCGAATTATCTCTAAAAGTATTGCAGATAGCCAATTTTTCTCAAATAAGTCATTCATCTAGTTTTGGGAGAGCTTTCACATGGCGAAGTTTCAGACCCGTAGATAATTACTCACCTACTCAAAGTGAGTAAATGCTAATTATCTCTAAAAGTATTGCAGATACCCAATTTTTATCAAATAACTCATTCATCTACATTTGGGAGAGCTTTCACAGGGTGAAGTTTCAGACCCATAGATAATTACTCACCTACTCAAAATGAGTAAATGTGAATTATCTCTAAAAGTATTACAGATAGCCAATTTTTCTCCAATAAGTCATTCATCTAGTTTTGGGAGAGCTTTCACATGGCAAAGTTTCAGACCCATAGCTAATTACTCACCTACTCAAAATGAGTAAATGTGAATTATCTCTTAAAAGTATTGCAGATAGCCAATTTTTCTCAAATAACTTATTCACCTACTTTTGGGAGAGTTTTCACTTGAAGTTTCAGACCTGTACCTAATTATTCACTTACTCAAAATGAGTAAATGCGAATTATCTCTAAAAGTATTGCAGATAGCCAATTTTTCTCAAATAACTCATTCACCTACTTTTGGGAGAGCTTTCACTTGGTGAAGTTTCAGACCCATAGCTAATTATTCACCTACTCAAAATGAGTAAGTGCGAATTATCTCTAAAAGTATTGCGGATACCCAAGTTTTATCAAATAACTCCTTCATCTACTTTTGGGAGAGCTTTCACTTGGTGAAGTTTCAGACCCGTAGATAATTCTTCACCTACTCAAAATGAGTAAGTGCGAATTATCTCTAAAAGTATTGCGGATACCCAAGTTTTATCAAATAACTCATTCATCTACTTTTGGGAGAGCTTTCACATGGTGAAGTTTCAGACCCGTAGATAATTACTCACCTACTCAAAATGAGTAAATGTGAATTATCTCTTAAAAGTATTGCAGATAGCCAATTTTTCTCAAATAACTTATTCACCTACTTTTGGGAGAGTTTTCACTTGGTGAAGTTTCAGACCTGTACCTAATTATTCACTTACTCAAAATGAGTTAAAAGTATTGCAGATAGCCAATTTTTCTCAAATAACTCATTCACCTACTTTTGGGAGAGCTTTCACTTGGTGAAGTTTCAGACCCATAGCTAATTATTCACCTACTCAAAATGAGTAAGTGCGAATTATCTCTAAAAGTATTGCGGATACCCAAGTTTTATCAAATAACTCCTTCATCTACTTTTGGGAGAGCTTTCACATGGTGAAGTTTCGGACCTGTAGATAATTACTCACCTACTCAAAATGAGTAAATGTGAATTATCTCTTAAAAGTATTGCAGATAGCCAATTTTTCTCAAATAACTCATTCGCCTACTTTTGGGAGAGCTTTCACTTGGTGAAGTTTCAGACCCGTAGATAATTCTTCACCTACTCAAAATGAGTAAGTGCGAATTATCTCTAAAAGTATTGCGGATACCCAAGTTTTATCAAATAACTCATTCATCTACTTTTGGGAGAGCTTTCACATGGTGAAGTTTCAGACCCGTAGATAATTACTCACCTACTCAAAATGAGTAAATGTGAATTATCTCTTAAAAGTATTGCAGATAGCCAATTTTTCTCAAATAACTCATTCACCTACTTTTGGAAGAGCTTTCACATGGTGAAGTTTCAGACCCATAGCTAATTACTCACCTACGCAAAATGAGTAAATGCTAATTATCTCTAAAAGTATTGCCGATACCCAATTTTTATCAAATAGCTCATTCATCTACTTTTGGGAGAGCTTTCACATGGTGAAGTTTCAGACCCGTAGATAATTACTCACCTACTCAAAATGAGTAAATGTGAATTATCTCTTAAAAGTATTGTAGATAGCCAATTTTTCTCAAATAACTCATTCACCTAATTTTGGAAGAGCTTTGAGATGGTGAAGTTTCAGACCCATAGCTAATTACTCACCTACTCAAAATGAGTAAATGCGAATTATCTCTAAAAGTATTGCAGATAGCCAATTTTTCTCAAATAAGTCATTCATCTAGTTTTGGGAGAGCTTTCACATGGCGAAGTTTCAGACCCGTAGATAATTACTCACCTACTCAAAATGAGTAAATGCTAATTATCTCTAAAAGTATTGCGAATACCCAATTTTTATCAAATAACTCATTCATCTACTTTTGGGCGAGCTTTCACATGGTGAAGTTTCGGACCCGTAGATAATTACTCACCTAATCAAAATGAGTAAATGTGAAATTATATCTTAAAAGTATTGCAGATAGCCTATTTTTCTCAAATAACTCATTCACCTACATTTGGAAGAGCTTTCAGATGGCGAAGTTTCAGACCCATAGCTAATTACTCACCTACTCAAAATGAGTAAATGTGAATTATCTGTATAAGTATTGCGGATAGCCAATTTTTCTCAAATCACTCATTCACCTACTTTTGGGAGAGCTTTCACTTGGTGAAGTTTCAGACCCGTAGCTAATTATTCACCTACTCAAAATGGGTAAATGCTAATTATCTCAAATATGTCATTCATCTACTTTTTTGTAAGCTATCACATAGTAAAGTTTCAGACCTGTTGCACATTGCATAGCTAAGTAATAGCTACTTTGAAATTCTACAGTTGAGTAAATCCATTGTAACTCCAAAACTATTGCAGTTACAATATTTTCGTAAAATATGTTGTTCACCTACTTTGTCCTTAGCTATAAGCTGGCATGTAGTTTGGGGTTCTATTGCATGCCATAAGTGAGTAATAGCTATTTTCTTATTAGTAGCAAAATAATGACATAAGTAAATGTCAAATATCTTCAGAAGTATTAAAGTTATGGAATTATTTTCAAATATGTCATTCATCTACTTTTTTGTAAGCTATCACATAGTAAAGTTTCAAACCTGTTGCACATTGCATAGCTAAGTAATAGCTACTTTGACATTGTTACTGTTGAGTAAATCCATTGTAACTCCAAAACTATTCCAGTTACAGCTTTTTCTTCAAATATGTTGTTCGGCTACTTTGTCCTTAGCTATAAGCTGGCATGTAGTTTGGGGTTCTATTGCATGCCATAAGTGAGTAATAGCTTTTTTCTTATTAGTAGCAAAATAATGACATAAGTAAATGTCAAATATCTTCAGAAGTATTAAAGTTACGGAATTCTTTTCAAATATGTCATTCATCTACTTTTTTGTAAGCTATCACATAGTAAAGTTTCAGACCTGTTGCACATTGCATAGCTAAGTAATAGCTACTTTGAAATTGTGACTGTTGAGTAAATCCATTGTAACTCCAAAACTATTGCAGTTACAGCTTTTTCTTCAAATATGTTGTTCAGCTACTTTGTCCTTAACTATAAGATGGTATATATTTTGGGGTTGTATTGCATGCCATAAGTGAGTAATAGCTATTTTCTTATTTGTAGCAAAATAACAACATAAGTAAATGTCAAATATCTTCAAAAGTATTAAAGTTAGGGAAATATTTTCAAATATGTTATTCATCTAGTTTTTGATAACCTATCACATAGTAAAGTTTCAGACCTGTTGCACATTGGATAGCCGAGTAATACCTACTTTGAAATTGTGACTGCAGCGTAAATGCATATAGTTTGGGGTTCTATTGCATGCCATAAGTGAGTAATAGCTATTTTCTTATTTGTGGCAAAATAATGACATAGTTTTTCTCAAATAACTGCTTCATCTACTTTTGGGAGAGCTTTCACATGGTGAAGTTTCAGACCCGTAGCTAATTATTCACCTACTCAAAATGAGTAAATGATAATTATCTGTAAAAGTATTGCGGATATCCAATTTTTATCAAATAACTCATTCATCTACTTTTGGGAGAGCTTTCACATGGTGAAGTTCCAGACCCGTAGCTAATTACTCACCTACTCAAAATGATTAAATGTGAATTATCCCTAAAAGTATTGGGGATATCCAATTTTTCTTAAATAACTCATTCACCTACTTTTGGAAGAGCTTTCACTTGGTGAAGTTTCAGACCCATAGCTAATTATTCACCTACTCAAAATGAGTAAGTGTGAATTATCTCTAAAAGTATTGCGGATACCCAAGTTTTATCAAATAACTCCTTCATCTACTTTTGGGAGAGCTTTCACATGGTGAAGTTTCGGACCTGTAGATAATTACTCACCTACTCAAAATGAGTAAATGTGAATTATCTCTTAAAAGTATTGCAGATAGCCAATTTTTCTCAAATAACTCATTCACCTACTTTTGGGAGAGCTTTCACTTGGTGAAGTTTCAGACCCATAGCTAATTATTCACCTACTCAAAATGAGTAAATGTGAATTATCTCTTAAAAGTATTGCAGATAGCCAATTTTTCTCAAATAGCTCATTCACCTACTTTTGGAAGAGCTTTCACATGGTGAAGTTTCAGACCCGTAGATAATTACTCACCTACTCAAAGTGAGTAAATGCTAATTATCTCTAAAAGTATTGCAGATACCCAATTTTTATCAAATAACTCATTCATCTACTTTTGGGAGAGCTTTCACAGGGTGAAGTTTCAGACCCATAGATAATTACTCACCTACTCAAAATGAGTAAATGTGAATTATCTCTAAAAGTATTACAGATAGCCAATTTTTCTCAAATAAGTCATTCATCTAGTTTTGGGAGAGCTTTCACATGGCAAAGTTTCAGACCCATAGCTAATTACTCACCTACTCAAAATGAGTAAATGTGAATTATCTCTTAAAAGTATTGCAGATAGCCAATTTTTCTCAAATAACTTATTCACCTACTTTTGGGAGAGTTTTCACTTGGTGAAGTTTCAGACCTGTACCTAATTATTCACTTACTCAAAATGAGTTAAAAGTATTGCAGATAGCCAATTTTTCTCAAATAAGTCATTCACCTACTTTTGGGAGAGCTTTCACTTGGTGAAGTTTCAGACCCATAGCTAATTATTCACCTACTCAAAATGAGTAAGTGCGAATTATCTCTAAAAGTATTGCGGATACCCAAGTTTTATCAAATAACTCCTTCATCTACTTTTGGGAGAGCTTTCACATGGTGAAGTTTCGGACCTGTAGATAATTACTCACCTACTCAAAATGAGTAAATGTGAATTATCTCTTAAAAGTATTGCAGATAGCCAATTTTTCTCAAATAACTCATTCGCCTACTTTTGGGAGAGCTTTCACTTGGTGAAGTTTCAGACCCGTAGATAATTATTCACCTACTCAAAATGAGTAAGTGCGAATTATCTCTAAAAGTATTGCGGATACCCAAGTTTTATCAAATAACTCATTCATCTACTTTTGGGAGAGCTTTCACATGGTGAAGTTTCAGACCCGTAGATAATTACTCACCTACTCAAAATGAGTAAATGTGAATTATCTCTTAAAAGTATTGCAGATAGCCAATTTTTCTCAAATAGCTCATTCACCTACTTTTGGAAGAGCTTTCACATGGTGAAGTTTCAGACCCGTAGATAATTACTCACCTACTCAAAGTGAGTAAATGCTAATTATCTCTAAAAGTATTGCGGATACCCAAGTTTTATCAAATAACTCCTTCATCTACTTTTGGGAGAGCTTTCACATGGTGAAGTTTCGGACCTGTAGATAATTACTCACCTACTCAAAATGAGTAAATGTGAATTATCTCTTAAAAGTATTGCAGATAGCCAATTTTTCTCAAATAACTCATTCACCTACTTTTGGGAGAGCTTTCACTTGGTGAAGTTTCAGACCCATAGCTAATTATTCACCTACTCAAAATGAGTAAATGTGAATTATCTCTTAAAAGTATTGCAGATAGCCAATTTTTCTCAAATAGCTCATTCACCTACTTTTGGAAGAGCTTTCACATGGTGAAGTTTCAGACCCGTAGATAATTACTCACCTACTCAAAGTGAGTAAATGCTAATTATCTCTAAAAGTATTGCAGATACCCAATTTTTATCAAATAACTCATTCATCTACTTTTGGGAGAGCTTTCACAGGGTGAAGTTTCAGACCCATAGATAATTACTCACCTACTCAAAATGAGTAAATGTGAATTATCTCTAAAAGTATTACAGATAGCCAATTTTTCTCAAATAAGTCATTCATCTAGTTTTGGGAGAGCTTTCACATGGCAAAGTTTCAGACCCATAGCTAATTACTCACCTACTCAAAATGAGTAAATGTGAATTATCTCTTAAAAGTATTGCAGATAGCCAATTTTTCTCAAATAACTCATTCGCCTACTTTTGGGAGAGCTTTCACTTGGTGAAGTTTCAGACCCGTAGATAATTATTCACCTACTCAAAATGAGTAAGTGCGAATTATCTCTAAAAGTATTGCGGATACCCAAGTTTTATCAAATAACTCATTCATCTACTTTTGGGAGAGCTTTCACATGGTGAAGTTTCAGACCCGTAGATAATTACTCACCTACTCAAAATGAGTAAATGTGAATTATCTCTTAAAAGTATTGCAGATAGCCAATTTTTCTCAAATAGCTCATTCACCTACTTTTGGAAGAGCTTTCACATGGTGAAGTTTCAGACCCGTAGATAATTACTCACCTACTCAAAGTGAGTAAATGCTAATTATCTCTAAAAGTATTGCGGATACCCAAGTTTTATCAAATAACTCCTTCATCTACTTTTGGGAGAGCTTTCACATGGTGAAGTTTCGGACCTGTAGATAATTACTCACCTACTCAAAATGAGTAAATGTGAATTATCTCTTAAAAGTATTGCAGATAGCCAATTTTTCTCAAATAACTCATTCACCTACTTTTGGGAGAGCTTTCACTTGGTGAAGTTTCAGACCCATAGCTAATTATTCACCTACTCAAAATGAGTAAATGTGAATTATCTCTTAAAAGTATTGCAGATAGCCAATTTTTCTCAAATAGCTCATTCACCTACTTTTGGAAGAGCTTTCACATGGTGAAGTTTCAGACCCGTAGATAATTACTCACCTACTCAAAGTGAGTAAATGCTAATTATCTCTAAAAGTATTGCAGATACCCAATTTTTATCAAATAACTCATTCATCTACTTTTGGGAGAGCTTTCACAGGGTGAAGTTTCAGACCCATAGATAATTACTCACCTACTCAAAATGAGTAAATGTGAATTATCTCTAAAAGTATTACAGATAGCCAATTTTTCTCAAATAAGTCATTCATCTAGTTTTGGGAGAGCTTTCACATGGCAAAGTTTCAGACCCATAGCTAATTACTCACCTACTCAAAATGAGTAAATGTGAATTATCTCTTAAAAGTATTGCAGATAGCCAATTTTTCTCAAATAACTTATTCACCTACTTTTGGGAGAGTTTTCACTTGGTGAAGTTTCAGACCTGTACCTAATTATTCACTTACTCAAAATGAGTTAAAAGTATTGCAGATAGCCAATTTTTCTCAAATAAGTCATTCACCTACTTTTGGGAGAGCTTTCACTTGGTGAAGTTTCAGACCCATAGCTAATTATTCACCTACTCAAAATGAGTAAGTGCGAATTATCTCTAAAAGTATTGCGGATACCCAAGTTTTATCAAATAACTCCTTCATCTACTTTTGGGAGAGCTTTCACATGGTGAAGTTTCGGACCTGTAGATAATTACTCACCTACTCAAAATGAGTAAATGTGAATTATCTCTTAAAAGTATTGCAGATAGCCAATTTTTCTCAAATAACTCATTCGCCTACTTTTGGGAGAGCTTTCACTTGGTGAAGTTTCAGACCCGTAGATAATTATTCACCTACTCAAAATGAGTAAGTGCGAATTATCTCTAAAAGTATTGCGGATACCCAAGTTTTATCAAATAACTCATTCATCTACTTTTGGGAGAGCTTTCACATGGTGAAGTTTCAGACCCGTAGATAATTACTCACCTACTCAAAATGAGTAAATGTGAATTATCTCTTAAAAGTATTGCAGATAGCCAATTTTTCTCAAATAGCTCATTCACCTACTTTTGGAAGAGCTTTCACATGGTGAAGTTTCAGACCCGTAGATAATTACTCACCTACTCAAAGTGAGTAAATGCTAATTATCTCTAAAAGTATTGCAGATACCCAATTTTTATCAAATAACTCATTCATCTACTTTTGGGAGAGCTTTCACAGGGTGAAGTTTCAGACCCATAGATAATTACTCACCTACTCAAAATGAGTAAATGTGAATTATCTCTAAAAGTATTACAGATAGCCAATTTTTCTCAAATAAGTCATTCATCTAGTTTTGGGAGAGCTTTCACATGGCAAAGTTTCAGACCCATAGCTAATTACTCACCTACTCAAAATGAGTAAATGTGAATTATCTCTTAAAAGTATTGCAGATAGCCAATTTTTCTCAAATAACTTATTCACCTACTTTTGGGAGAGTTTTCACTTGGTGAAGTTTCAGACCTGTACCTAATTATTCACTTACTCAAAATGAGTTAAAAGTATTGCAGATAGCCAATTTTTCTCAAATAACTCATTCACCTACTTTTGGGAGAGCTTTCACTTGGTGAAGTTTCAGACCCATAGCTAATTATTCACCTACTCAAAATGAGTAAGTGCGAATTATCTCTAAAAGTATTGCAGATACCCAAGTTTTATCAAATAATTCCTTCATCTACTTTTGGGAGAGCTTTCACATGGTGAAGTTTCGGACCTGTAGATAATTACTCACCTACTCAAAATGAGTAAATGTGAATTATCTCTTAAAAGTATTGCAGATAGCCAATTTTTCTCAAATAACTCATTCGCCTACTTTTGGGAGTGCTTTCACTTGGTGAAGTTTCAGACCCGTAGATAATTCTTCACCTACTCAAAATGAGTAAGTGCGAATTATCTCTCAAAGTATTGCGGATACCCAAGTTTTATCAAATAACTCATTCATCTACTTTTGGGAGAGCTTTCACATGGTGAAGTTTCAGACCCGTAGATAATTACTCACCTACTCAAAATGAGTAAATGTGAATTATCTCTTAAAAGTATTGCAGATAGCCAATTTTTCTCAAATAACTCATTCACCTACTTTTGGAAGAGCTTTCACATGGTGAAGTTTCAGACCCATAGCTAATTACTCACCTACGCAAAATGAGTAAATGCTAATTATCTCTAAAAGTATTGCCGATACCCAATTTTTATCAAATAGCTCATTCATCTACTTTTGGGAGAGCTTTCACATGGTGAAGTTTCAGACCCGTAGATAATTACTCACCTACTCAAAATGAGTAAATGTGAATTATCTCTTAAAAGTATTGTAGATAGCCAATTTTTCTCAAATAACTCATTCACCTAATTTTGGAAGAGCTTTGAGATGGTGAAGTTTCAGACCCATAGCTAATTACTCACCTACTCAAAATGAGTAAATGCGAATTATCTCTAAAAGTATTGCAGATAGCCAATTTTTCTCAAATAAGTCATTCATCTAGTTTTGGGAGAGCTTTCACATGGCGAAGTTTCAGACCCGTAGATAATTACTCACCTACTCAAAATGAGTAAATGCTAATTATCTCTAAAAGTATTGCGAATACCCAATTTTTATCAAATAACTCATTCATCTACTTTTGGGCGAGCTTTCACATGGTGAAGTTTCGGACCCGTAGATAATTACTCACCTACTCAAAATGAGTAAATGTGAAATTATATCTTAAAAGTATTGCAGATAGCCTATTTTTCTCAAATAACTCATTCACCTACATTTGGAAGAGCTTTCAGATGGCGAAGTTTCAGACCCATAGCTAATTACTCACCTACTCAAAATGAGTAAATGTGAATTATCTGTATAAGTATTGCGGATAGCCAATTTTTCTCAAATCACTCATTCACCTACTTTTGGGAGAGCTTTCACTTGGTGAAGTTTCAGACCCGTAGCTAATTATTCACCTACTCAAAATGGGTAAATGCTAATTATCTCAAATATGTCATTCATCTACTTTTTTGTAAGCTATCACATAGTAAAGTTTCAGACCTGTTGCACATTGCATAGCTAAGTAATAGCTACTTTGAAATTCTACAGTTGAGTAAATCCATTGTAACTCCAAAACTATTGCAGTTACAATATTTTCGTAAAATATGTTGTTCACCTACTTTGTCCTTAGCTATAAGCTGGCATGTAGTTTGGGGTTCTATTGCATGCCATAAGTGAGTAATAGCTATTTTCTTATTAGTAGCAAAATAATGACATAAGTAAATGTCAAATATCTTCAGAAGTATTAAAGTTATGGAATTATTTTCAAATATGTCATTCATCTACTTTTTTGTAAGCTATCACATAGTAAAGTTTCAAACCTGTTGCACATTGCATAGCTAAGTAATAGCTACTTTGAAATTGTTACTGTTGAGTAAATCCATTGTAACTCCAAAACTATTCCAGTTACAGCTTTTTCTTCAAATATGTTGTTCGGCTACTTTGTCCTTAGCTATAAGCTGGCATGTAGTTTGGGGTTCTATTGCATGCCATAAGTGAGTAATAGCTTTTTTCTTATTAGTAGCAAAATAATGACATAAGTAAATGTCAAATATCTTCAGAAGTATTAAAGTTACGGAATTCTTTTCAAATATGTCATTCATCTACTTTTTTGTAAGCTATCACATAGTAAAGTTTCAGACCTGTTGCACATTGCATAGCTAAGTAATAGCTACTTTGAAATTGTGACTGTTGAGTAAATCAATTGTAACTCCAAAACTATTGCAGTTACAGCTTTTTCTTCAAATATGTTGTTCAGCTACTTTGTCCTTAACTATAAGATGGTATATATTTTGGGGTTGTATTGCATGCCATAAGTGAGTAATAGCTATTTTCTTATTTGTAGCAAAATAACAACATAAGTAAATGTCAAATATCTTCAAAAGTATTAAAGTTAGGGAAATATTTTCAAATATGTTATTCATCTAGTTTTTGATAACCTATCACATAGTAAAATTTCAGACCTGTTGCACATTGGATAGCCGAGTAATACCTACTTTGAAATTGTGACTGCAGGGTAAATGCATATAGTTTGGGGTTCTATTGCATGCCATAAGTGAGTAATAGCTATTTTCTTATTTGTGGCAAAATAATGACATAGTTTTTCTCAAATAACTGCTTCATCTACTTTTGGGAGAGCTTTCACATGGTGAAGTTTCAGACCCGTAGCTAATTATTCACCTACTCAAAATGAGTAAATGATAATTATCTGTAAAAGTATTGCGGATATCCAATTTTTATCAAATAACTCATTCATCTACTTTTGGGAGAGCTTTCACATGGTGAAGTTCCAGACCCGTAGCTAATTACTCACCTACTCAAAATGAGTAAATGTGAATTATCCCTAAAAGTATCGGGGATATCCAATTTTTCTTAAATAACTCATTCACCTACTTTTGGAAGAGCTTTCACTTGGTGAAGTTTCAGACCTGTAGCTAATTATTCACCTACTCAAAATGAGTAAATGCTAATTATCTCTAAAAGTATTGTGGATATCCAATTTTTATCAAATAACTCATTCATCTACTTTTGGGAGAGATTTCACATGGTGAAGTTCCAGACCTGTAGCTAATTACTCACCTACTCAAAATGAGTAAATGTGAATTATCTCTTAAAAGTATTGCAGATATCCAATTTTTCTCAAATAACTCATTCACCTACTTTTGCAAGAGCTTTCAGATGGTGAAGTTTCAGACCCATAGCTAATTACTCACCTACTCAATATGAGTAAATGCGAATTATCTCTAAAAGTATTGCAGATAGCCAATTTTTCTCAAATAAGTCATTCATCTACTTTTGGGAGAACTTTCACATGGTGAAGTTTCAGACTCATAGCTAATTATTCACCTACTCAAAATGAGTAAATGTGAATTATCTCTTAAAAGTATTGCAGATAGCCAATTTTTCTCAAATAACTCATTCACCTACTTTTGGAAGAGCTTTCACATGGTGAAGTTTCAGACCCGTAGATAATTACTCACCTACTCAAAGTGAGTAAATGCTAATTATCTCTAAAAGTATTGCAGATACCCAATTTTTATCAAATAACTCATTCATCTACTTTTGGGAGAGCTTTCACAGGGTGAAGTTTCAGACCCATAGATAATTACTCACCTACTCAAAATGAGTAAATGTGAATTATCTCTAAAAGTATTACAGATAGCCAATTTTTCTCAAATAAGTCATTCATCTAGTTTTGGGAGAGCTTTCACATGGCAAAGTTTCAGACCCATAGCTAATTACTCACCTACTCAAAATGAGTAAATGTGAATTATCTCTTAAAAGTATTGCAGATAGCCAATTTTTCTCAAATAACTTATTCACCTACTTTTGGGAGAGTTTTCACTTGGTGAAGTTTCAGACCTGTACCTAATTATTCACTTACTCAAAATGAGTTAAAAGTATTGCAGATAGCCAATTTTTCTCAAATAACTCATTCACCTACTTTTGGGAGAGCTTTCACTTGGTGAAGTTTCAGACCCATAGCTAATTATTCACCTACTCAAAATGAGTAAGTGCGAATTATCTCTAAAAGTATTGCGGATACCCAAGTTTTATCAAATAACTCCTTCATCTACTTTTGGGAGAGCTTTCACATGGTGAAGTTTCGGACCTGTAGATAATTACTCACCTACTCAAAATGAGTAAATGTGAATTATCTCTTAAAAGTATTGCAGATAGCCAATTTTTCTCAAATAACTCATTCACCTACTTTTGGAAGAGCTTTCACAGGGTGAAGTTTCAGACCCGTAGATAATTACTCACCTACTCAAAATGAGTAAATGTGAATTATCTCTTAAAAGTATTGCAGATAGCCCATTTTTCTCAAATAACTCATTCACCTACTTTTGCAAGAGCTTTCAGATGGTGAAGTTTCAGACCCATAGCTAATTACTCACCTACTCAATATGAGTAAATGCGAATTATCTCTAAAAGTATTGCAGATAGCCAATTTTTCTCAAATAAGTCATTCATCTACTTTTGGGAGAACTTTCACATGGTGAAGTTTCAGACTCATAGCTAATTATTCACCTACTCAAAATGAGTAAATGCGAATCATCTCTAAAAGTATTGCAGATAGCCAATTTTTCTCAAATAACTCATTCATCTACTTTTGGTAGAGCTTTCACTTGGTCAAGTTTCAGACCCGTAGCTAATTATTCACCTACTCAAAATGAGTAAATGTGAATTATCTCTTAAAAGTATTGCAGATAGCCAATTTTTCTCAAATAACTCATTCACCTACTTTTGGAAGAGCTTTCACATGGTGAAGTTTCAGACCCATAGCTAATTACTCACCTACTCAAAATGAGTAAATGCGAATTATCTCTAAAAGTATTGCAGATAGCCAATTTTTCTCAAATAAGTCATTCATCTAGTTTTGGGAGAGCTTTCACATGGCGAAGTTTCAGACCCGTAGATAATTACTCACCTACTCAAAGTGAGTAAATGCTAATTATCTCTAAAAGTATTGCAGATACCCAATTTTTATCAAATAACTCATTCATCTACATTTGGGAGAGCTTTCACAGGGTGAAGTTTCAGACCCATAGATAATTACTCACCTACTCAAAATGAGTAAATGTGAATTATCTCTAAAAGTATTACAGATAGCCAATTTTTCTCCAATAAGTCATTCATCTAGTTTTGGGAGAGCTTTCACATGGCAAAGTTTCAGACCCATAGCTAATTACTCACCTACTCAAAATGAGTAAATGTGAATTATCTCTTAAAAGTATTGCAGATAGCCAATTTTTCTCAAATAACTTATTCACCTACTTTTGGGAGAGTTTTCACTTGGTGAAGTTTCAGACCTGTACCTAATTATTCACTTACTCAAAATGAGTTAAAAGTATTGCAGATAGCCAATTTTTCTCAAATAACTCATTCACCTACTTTTGGGAGAGCTTTCACTTGGTGAAGTTTCAGACCCATAGCTAATTATTCACCTACTCAAAATGAGTAAGTGCGAATTATCTCTAAAAGTATTGCGGATACCCAAGTTTTATCAAATAATTCCTTCATCTACTTTTGGGAGAGCTTTCACATGGTGAAGTTTCGGACCTGTAGATAATTACTCACCTACTCAAAATGAGTAAATGTGAATTATCTCTTAAAAGTATTGCAGATAGCCAATTTTTCTCAAATAACTCATTCGCCTACTTTTGGGAGTGCTTTCACTTGGTAAAGTTTCAGACCCGTAGATAATTCTTCACCTACTCAAAATGAGTAAGTGCGAATTATCTCTAAAAGTATTGCGGATACCCAAGTTTTATCAAATAACTCATTCATCTACTTTTGGGAGAGCTTTCACATGGTGAAGTTTCAGACCCGTAGATAATTACTCACCTACTCAAAATGAGTAAATGTGAATTATCTCTTAAAAGTATTGCAGATAGCCAATTTTTCTCAAATAACTCATTCACCTACTTTTGGAAGAGCTTTCACATGGTGAATTTTCAGACCCATAGCTAATTACTCACCTACGCAAAATGAGTAAATGCTAATTATCTCTAAAAGTATTGCCGATACCCAATTTTTATCAAATAGCTCATTCATCTACTTTTGGGAGAGCTTTCACATGGTGAAGTTTCAGACCCGTAGATAATTACTCACCTACTCAAAATGAGTAAATGTGAATTATCTCTTAAAAGTATTGTAGATAGCCAATTTTTCTCAAATAACTCATTCACCTAATTTTGGAAGAGCTTTGAGATGGTGAAGTTTCAGACCCATAGCTAATTACTCACCTACTCAAAATGAGTAAATGCGAATTATCTCTAAAAGTATTGCAGATAGCCAATTTTTCTCAAATAAGTCATTCATCTAGTTTTGGGAGAGCTTTCACATGGCGAAGTTTCAGACCCGTAGATAATTACTCACCTACTCAAAATGAGTAAATGCTAATTATCTCTAAAAGTATTGCGAATACCCAATTTTTATCAAATAACTCATTCATCTACTTTTGGGCGAGCTTTCACATGGTGAAGTTTCGGACCCGTAGATAATTACTCACCTACTCAAAATGAGTAAATGTGAAATTATATCTTAAAAGTATTGCAGATAGCCTATTTTTCTCAAATAACTCATTCACCTACATTTGGAAGAGCTTTCAGATGGCGAAGTTTCAGACCCATAGCTAATTACTCACCTACTCAAAATGAGTAAATGTGAATTATCTGTATAAGTATTGCGGATAGCCAATTTTTCTCAAATCACTCATTCACCTACTTTTGGGAGAGCTTTCACTTGGTGAAGTTTCAGACCCGTAGCTAATTATTCACCTACTCAAAATGGGTAAATGCTAATTATCTCAAATATGTCATTCATCTACTTTTTTGTAAGCTATCACATAGTAAAGTTTCAGACCTGTTGCACATTGCATAGCTAAGTAATAGCTACTTTGAAATTCTACAGTTGAGTAAATCCATTGTAACTCCAAAACTATTGCAGTTACAATATTTTCGTAAAATATGTTGTTCACCTACTTTGTCCTTAGCTATAAGCTGGCATGTAGTTTGGGGTTCTATTGCATGCCATAAGTGAGTAATAGCTATTTTCTTATTAGTAGCAAAATAATGACATAAGTAAATGTCAAATATCTTCAGAAGTATTAAAGTTATGGAATTATTTTCAAATATGTCATTCATCTACTTTTTTGTAAGCTATCACATAGTAAAGTTTCAAACCTGTTGCACATTGCATAGCTAAGTAATAGCTACTTTGAAATTGTTACTGTTGAGTAAATCCATTGTAACTCCAAAACTATTCCAGTTACAGCTTTTTCTTCAAATATGTTGTTCGGCTACTTTGTCCTTAGCTATAAGCTGGCATGTAGTTTGGGGTTCTATTGCATGCCATAAGTGAGTAATAGCTTTTTTCTTATTAGTAGCAAAATAATGACATAAGTAAATGTCAAATATCTTCAGAAGTATTAAAGTTACGGAATTCTTTTCAAATATGTCATTCATCTACTTTTTTGTAAGCTATCACATAGTAAAGTTTCAGACCTGTTGCACATTGCATAGCTAAGTAATAGCTACTTTGAAATTGTGACTGTTGAGTAAATCAATTGTAACTCCAAAACTATTGCAGTTACAGCTTTTTCTTCAAATATGTTGTTCAGCTACTTTGTCCTTAACTATAAGATGGTATATATTTTGGGGTTGTATTGCATGCCATAAGTGAGTAATAGCTATTTTCTTATTTGTAGCAAAATAACAACATAAGTAAATGTCAAATATCTTCAAAAGTATTAAAGTTAGGGAAATATTTTCAAATATGTTATTCATCTAGTTTTTGATAACCTATCACATAGTAAAATTTCAGACCTGTTGCACATTGGATAGCCGAGTAATACCTACTTTGAAATTGTGACTGCAGGGTAAATGCATATAGTTTGGGGTTCTATTGCATGCCATAAGTGAGTAATAGCTATTTTCTTATTTGTGGCAAAATAATGACATAGTTTTTCTCAAATAACTGCTTCATCTACTTTTGGGAGAGCTTTCACATGGTGAAGTTTCAGACCCGTAGCTAATTATTCACCTACTCAAAATGAGTAAATGATAATTATCTGTAAAAGTATTGCGGATATCCAATTTTTATCAAATAACTCATTCATCTACTTTTGGGAGAGCTTTCACATGGTGAAGTTCCAGACCCGTAGCTAATTACTCACCTACTCAAAATGAGTAAATGTGAATTATCCCTAAAAGTATCGGGGATATCCAATTTTTCTTAAATAACTCATTCACCTACTTTTGGAAGAGCTTTCACTTGGTGAAGTTTCAGACCTGTAGCTAATTATTCACCTACTCAAAATGAGTAAATGCTAATTATCTCTAAAAGTATTGTGGATATCCAATTTTTATCAAATAACTCATTCATCTACTTTTGGGAGAGATTTCACATGGTGAAGTTCCAGACCTGTAGCTAATTACTCACCTACTCAAAATGAGTAAATGTGAATTATCTCTTAAAAGTATTGCAGATATCCAATTTTTCTCAAATAACTCATTCACCTACTTTTGCAAGAGCTTTCAGATGGTGAAGTTTCAGACCCATAGCTAATTACTCACCTACTCAATATGAGTAAATGCGAATTATCTCTAAAAGTATTGCAGATAGCCAATTTTTCTCAAATAAGTCATTCATCTACTTTTGGGAGAACTTTCACATGGTGAAGTTTCAGACTCATAGCTAATTATTCACCTACTCAAAATGAGTAAATGCGAATTATCTCTAAAAGTATTGCAGATAGCCAATTTTTCTCAAATAACTCATTCATCTACTTTTGGGAGAGCTTTCAGATGGTCAAGTTTCAGACCCGTAGCTAATTATTCACCTACTCAAAATGAGTAAATGTGAATTATCTCTTAAAAGTATTGCAGATAGCCAATTTTTCTCAAATAACTCATTCACCTACTTTTGGAAGAGCTTTCACATGGTGAAGTTTCAGACCCGTAGATAATTACTCACCTACTCAAAGTGAGTAAATGCTAATTATCTCTAAAAGTATTGCAGATACCCAATTTTTATCAAATAACTCATTCATCTACTTTTGGGAGAGCTTTCACAGGGTGAAGTTTCAGACCCATAGATAATTACTCACCTACTCAAAATGAGTAAATGTGAATTATCTCTAAAAGTATTACAGATAGCCAATTTTTCTCAAATAAGTCATTCATCTAGTTTTGGGAGAGCTTTCACATGGCAAAGTTTCAGACCCATAGCTAATTACTCACCTACTCAAAATGAGTAAATGTGAATTATCTCTTAAAAGTATTGCAGATAGCCAATTTTTCTCAAATAACTTATTCACCTACTTTTGGGAGAGTTTTCACTTGGTGAAGTTTCAGACCTGTACCTAATTATTCACTTACTCAAAATGAGTTAAAAGTATTGCAGATAGCCAATTTTTCTCAAATAACTCATTCACCTACTTTTGGGAGAGCTTTCACTTGGTGAAGTTTCAGACCCATAGCTAATTATTCACCTACTCAAAATGAGTAAGTGCGAATTATCTCTAAAAGTATTGCGGATACCCAAGTTTTATCAAATAACTCCTTCATCTACTTTTGGGAGAGCTTTCACATGGTGAAGTTTCGGACCTGTAGATAATTACTCACCTACTCAAAATGAGTAAATGTGAATTATCTCTTAAAAGTATTGCAGATAGCCAATTTTTCTCAAATAACTCATTCACCTACTTTTGGAAGAGCTTTCACAGGGTGAAGTTTCAGACCCGTAGATAATTACTCACCTACTCAAAATGAGTAAATGTGAATTATCTCTTAAAAGTATTGCAGATAGCCCATTTTTCTCAAATAACTCATTCACCTACTTTTGCAAGAGCTTTCAGATGGTGAAGTTT
Source organism: Sabellastarte sp. h YS-2021 (assembly GCA_964017235.1). NCBI lineage: Eukaryota > Metazoa > Annelida > Polychaeta > Sabellida > Sabellidae > Sabellastarte > Sabellastarte sp. h YS-2021. The sequence goes on along the minus strand of OZ024934.1, from coordinate 62,436,491 downwards.
CAGACCCATAGCTAATTACTCACCTACTCAATATGAGTAAATGCGAATTATCTCTAAAAGTATTGCAGATAGCCAATTTTTCTCAAATAAGTCATTCATCTACTTTTGGGAGAACTTTCACATGGTGAAGTTTCAGACTCATAGCTAATTATTCACCTACTCAAAATGAGTAAATGCGAATCATCTCTAAAAGTATTGCAGATAGCCAATTTTTCTCAAATAACTCATTCATCTACTTTTGGTAGAGCTTTCACTTGGTCAAGTTTCAGACCCGTAGCTAATTATTCACCTACTCAAAATGAGTAAATGTGAATTATCTCTTAAAAGTATTGCAGATAGCCAATTTTTCTCAAATAACTCATTCACCTACTTTTGGAAGAGCTTTCACATGGTGAAGTTTCAGACCCATAGCTAATTACTCACCTACTCAAAATGAGTAAATGCGAATTATCTCTAAAAGTATTGCAGATAGCCAATTTTTCTCAAATAAGTCATTCATCTAGTTTTGGGAGAGCTTTCACATGGCGAAGTTTCAGACCCGTAGATAATTACTCACCTACTCAAAGTGAGTAAATGCTAATTATCTCTAAAAGTATTGCAGATACCCAATTTTTATCAAATAACTCATTCATCTACATTTGGGAGAGCTTTCACAGGGTGAAGTTTCAGACCCATAGATAATTACTCACCTACTCAAAATGAGTAAATGTGAATTATCTCTAAAAGTATTACAGATAGCCAATTTTTCTCCAATAAGTCATTCATCTAGTTTTGGGAGAGCTTTCACATGGCAAAGTTTCAGACCCATAGCTAATTACTCACCTACTCAAAATGAGTAAATGTGAATTATCTCTTAAAAGTATTGCAGATAGCCAATTTTTCTCAAATAACTTATTCACCTACTTTTGGGAGAGTTTTCACTTGGTGAAGTTTCAGACCTGTACCTAATTATTCACTTACTCAAAATGAGTAAATGCGAATTATCTCTAAAAGTATTGCAGATAGCCAATTTTTCTCAAATAACTCATTCACCTACTTTTGGGAGAGCTTTCACTTGGTGAAGTTTCAGACCCATAGCTAATTATTCACCTACTCAAAATGAGTAAGTGCGAATTATCTCTAAAAGTATTGCGGATACCCAAGTTTTATCAAATAACTCCTTCATCTACTTTTGGGAGAGCTTTCACATGGTGAAGTTTCGGACCTGTAGATAATTACTCACCTACTCAAAATGAGTAAATGTGAATTATCTCTTAAAAGTATTGCAGATAGCCAATTTTTCTCAAATAACTCATTCACCTACTTTTGGGAGAGCTTTCACTTGGTGAAGTTTCAGACCCGTAGATAATTCTTCACCTACTCAAAATGAGTAAGTGCGAATTATCTCTAAAAGTATTGCGGATACCCAAGTTTTATCAAATAACTCATTCATCTACTTTTGGGAGAGCTTTCACATGGTGAAGTTTCAGACCCGTAGATAATTACTCACCTACTCAAAATGAGTAAATGTGAATTATCTCTTAAAAGTATTGCAGATAGCCAATTTTTCTCAAATAACTTATTCACCTACTTTTGGGAGAGTTTTCACTTGGTGAAGTTTCAGACCTGTACCTAATTATTCACTTACTCAAAATGAGTTAAAAGTATTGCAGATAGCCAATTTTTCTCAAATAACTCATTCACCTACTTTTGGGAGAGCTTTCACTTGGTGAAGTTTCAGACCCATAGCTAATTATTCACCTACTCAAAATGAGTAAATGTGAATTATCTCTAAAAGTATTACAGATAGCCAATTTTTCTCAAATAAGTCATTCATCTAGTTTTGGGAGAGCTTTCACATGGCAAAGTTTCAGACCCATAGCTAATTACTCACCTACTCAAAATGAGTAAATGTGAATTATCTCTTAAAAGTATTGCAGATAGCCAATTTTTCTCAAATAACTTATTCACCTACTTTTGGGAGAGTTTTCACTTGGTGAAGTTTCAGACCTGTACCTAATTATTCACTTACTCAAAATGAGTTAAAAGTATTGCAGATAGCCAATTTTTCTCAAATAACTCATTCACCTACTTTTGGGAGAGCTTTCACTTGGTGAAGTTTCAGACCCATAGCTAATTATTCACCTACTCAAAATGAGTAAGTGCGAATTATCTCTAAAAGTATTGCGGATACCCAAGTTTTATCAAATAACTCCTTCATCTACTTTTGGGAGAGCTTTCACATGGTGAAGTTTCGGACCTGTAGATAATTACTCACCTACTCAAAATGAGTAAATGTGAATTATCTCTTAAAAGTATTGCAGATAGCCAATTTTTCTCAAATAACTCATTCACCTACTTTTGGAAGAGCTTTCACAGGGTGAAGTTTCAGACCCGTAGATAATTACTCACCTACTCAAAATGAGTAAATGTGAATTATCTCTTAAAAGTATTGCAGATAGCCCATTTTTCTCAAATAACTCATTCACCTACTTTTGCAAGAGCTTTCAGATGGTGAAGTTTCAGACCCATAGCTAATTACTCACCTACTCAATATGAGTAAATGCGAATTATCTCTAAAAGTATTGCAGATAGCCAATTTTTCTCAAATAAGTCATTCATCTACTTTTGGGAGAACTTTCACATGGTGAAGTTTCAGACTCATAGCTAATTATTCACCTACTCAAAATGAGTAAATGCGAATCATCTCTAAAAGTATTGCAGATAGCCAATTTTTCTCAAATAACTCATTCATCTACTTTTGGTAGAGCTTTCACTTGGTCAAGTTTCAGACCCGTAGCTAATTATTCACCTACTCAAAATGAGTAAATGTGAATTATCTCTTAAAAGTATTGCAGATAGCCAATTTTTCTCAAATAACTCATTCACCTACTTTTGGAAGAGCTTTCACATGGTGAAGTTTCAGACCCATAGCTAATTACTCACCTACTCAAAATGAGTAAATGCGAATTATCTCTAAAAGTATTGCAGATAGCCAATTTTTCTCAAATAAGTCATTCATCTAGTTTTGGGAGAGCTTTCACATGGCGAAGTTTCAGACCCGTAGATAATTACTCACCTACTCAAAGTGAGTAAATGCTAATTATCTCTAAAAGTATTGCAGATACCCAATTTTTATCAAATAACTCATTCATCTACATTTGGGAGAGCTTTCACAGGGTGAAGTTTCAGACCCATAGATAATTACTCACCTACTCAAAATGAGTAAATGTGAATTATCTCTAAAAGTATTACAGATAGCCAATTTTTCTCCAATAAGTCATTCATCTAGTTTTGGGAGAGCTTTCACATGGCAAAGTTTCAGACCCATAGCTAATTACTCACCTACTCAAAATGAGTAAATGTGAATTATCTCCTAAAAGTATTGCAGATAGCCAATTTTTCTTAAATAACTTATTCACCTACTTTTGGGAGAGTTTTCACTTGGTGAAGTTTCAGACCTGTACCTAATTATTCACTTACTCAAAATGAGTAAATGCGAATTATCTCTAAAAGTATTGCAGATAGCCAATTTTTCTCAAATAACTCATTCACCTACTTTTGGGAGAGCTTTCACTTGGTGAAGTTTCAGACCCATAGCTAATTATTCACCCACTCAAAATGAGTAAGTGCGAATTATCTCTAAAAGTATTGCGGATACCCAAGTTTTATCAAATAACTCCATCTACTTTTGGGAGAGCTTTCACATGGTGAAGTTTCGGACCTGTAGATAATTACTCACCTACTCAAAATGAGTAAATGTGAATTATCTCTTAAAAGTATTGCAGATAGCCAATTTTTCTCAAATAACTCATTCACCTACTTTTGGGAGAGCTTTCACTTGGTGAAGTTTCAGACCCGTAGATAATTCTTCACCTACTCAAAATGAGTAAGTGCGAATTATCTCTAAAAGTATTGCGGATACCCAAGTTTTATCAAATAACTCATTCATCTACTTTTGGGAGAGCTTTCACATGGTGAAGTTTCAGACCCGTAGATAATTACTCACCTACTCAAAATGAGTAAATGTGAATTATCTCTTAAAAGTATTGCAGATAGCCAATTTTTCTCAAATAACTTATTCACCTACTTTTGGGAGAGTTTTCACTTGGTGAAGTTTCAGACCTGTACCTAATTATTCACTTACTCAAAATGAGTTAAAAGTATTGCAGATAGCCAATTTTTCTCAAATAACTCATTCACCTACTTTTGGGAGAGCTTTCACTTGGTGAAGTTTCAGACCCATAGCTAATTATTCACCTACTCAAAATGAGTAAGTGCGAATTATCTCTAAAAGTATTGCGGATACCCAAGTTTTATCAAATAACTCCTTCATCTACTTTTGGGAGAGCTTTCACATGGTGAAGTTTCGGACCTGTAGATAATTACTCACCTACTCAAAATGAGTAAATGTGAATTATCTCTTGAAAGTATTGCAGATAGCCAATTTTTCTCAAATAACTCATTCACCTACTTTTGGGAGAGCTTTCACTTGGTGAAGTTTCAGACCCGTAGATAATTCTTCACCTACTCAAAATGAGTAAGTGCGAATTATCTCTAAAAGTATTGCGGATACCCAAGTTTTATCAAATAACTCGTTCATCTACTTTTGGGAGAGCTTTCACATGGTGAAGTTTCAGACCCGTAGATAATTACTCACCTACTCAAAATGAGTAAATGTGAATTATCTCTTAAAAGTATTGCAGATAGCCAATTTTTCTCAAATAACTCATTCACCTACTTTTGGAAGAGCTTTCACATGGTGAAGTTTCAGACCCATAGCTAATTACTCACCTACGCAAAATGAGTAAATGCTAATTATCTCTAAAAGTATTGCCGATACCCAATTTTTATCAAATAGCTCATTCATCTACTTTTGGGAGAGCTTTCACATGGTGAAGTTTCAGACCCGTAGATAATTACTCACCTACTCAAAATGAGTAAATGTGAATTATCTCTTAAAAGTATTGTAGATAGCCAATTTTTCTCAAATAACTCATTCACCTAATTTTGGAAGAGCTTTGAGATGGTGAAGTTTCAGACCCATAGCTAATTACTCACCTACTCAAAATGAGTAAATGCGAATTATCTCTAAAAGTATTGCAGATAGCCAATTTTTCTCAAATAAGTCATTCATCTAGTTTTGGGAGAGCTTTCACATGGCGAAGTTTCAGACCCGTAGATAATTACTCACCTACTCAAAATGAGTAAATGTGAAATTATATCTTAAAAGTATTGCAGATAGCCTATTTTTCTCAAATAACTCATTCACCTACATTTGGAAGAGCTTTCAGATGGCGAAGTTTCAGACCCATAGCTAATTACTCACCTACTCAAAATGAGTAAATGTGAATTATCTGTATAAGTATTGCGGATAGCCAATTTTTCTCAAATCACTCATTCACCTACTTTTGGGAGAGCTTTCACTTGGTGAAGTTTCAGACCCGTAGCTAATTATTCACCTACTCAAAATGGGTAAATGCTAATTATCTCAAATATGTCATTCATCTACTTTTTTGTAAGCTATCACATAGTAAAGTTTCAGACCTGTTGCACATTGCATAGCTAAGTAATAGCTACTTTGAAATTCTACAGTTGAGTAAATCCATTGTAACTCCAAAACTATTGCAGTTACAATATTTTCGTAAAATATGTTGTTCACCTACTTTGTCCTTAGCTATAAGCTGGCATGTAGTTTGGGGTTCTATTGCATGCCATAAGTGAGTAATAGCTATTTTCTTATTAGTAGCAAAATAATGACATAAGTAAATGTCAAATATCTTCAGAAGTATTAAAGTTATGGAATTATTTTCAAATATGTCATTCATCTACTTTTTTGTAAGCTATCACATAGTAAAGTTTCAAACCTGTTGCACATTGCATAGCTAAGTAATAGCTACTTTGAAATTGTTACTGTTGAGTAAATCCATTGTAACTCCAAAACTATTCCAGTAACAGCTTTTTCTTCAAATATGTTGTTCGGCTACTTTGTCCTTAGCTATAAGCTGGCATGTAGTTTGGGGTTCTATTGCATGCCATAAGTGAGTAATAGCTTTTTTCTTATTAGTAGAAAAATAATGACATAAGTAAATGTCAAATATCTTCAGAAGTATTAAAGTTACGGAATTCTTTTCAAATATGTCATTCATCTACTTTTTTGTAAGCTATCACATAGTAAAGTTTCAGACCTGTTGCACATTGCATAGCTAAGTAATAGCTACTTTGAAATTGTGACTGTTGAGTAAATCCATTGTAACTCCAAAACTATTGCAGTTACAGCTTTTTCTTCAAATATGTTGTTCAGCTACTTTGTCCATAACTATAAGATGGTATATATTTTGGGGTTGTATTGCATGCCATAAGTGAGTAATAGCTATTTTCTTATTTGTAGCAAAATAACAACATAAGTAAATGTCAAATATCTTCAAAAGTATTAAAGTTAGGGAAATATTTTCAAATATGTTATTCATCTAGTTTTTGATAACCTATCACATAGTAAAGTTTCAGACCTGTTGCACATTGGATAGCCGAGTAATACCTACTTTGAAATTGTGACTGCAGCGTAAATGCATATAGTTTGGGGTTCTATTGCATGCCATAAGTGAGTAATAGCTATTTTCTTATTTGTGGCAAAATAATGACATAGTTTTTCTCAAATAACTGCTTCATCTACTTTTGGGAGAGCTTTCACATGGTGAAGTTTCAGACCCGTAGCTAATTATTCACCTACTCAAAATGAGTAAATGATAATTATCTGTAAAAGTATTGCGGATATCCAATTTTTATCAAATAACTCATTCATCTACTTTTGGGAGAGCTTTCACATGGTGAAGTTCCAGACCCGTAGCTAATTACTCACCTACTCAAAATGAGTAAATGTGAATTATCCCTAAAAGTATTGGGGATATCCAATTTTTCTTAAATAACTCATTCACCTACTTTTGGAAGAGCTTTCACTTGGTGAAGTTTCAGACCCATAGCTAATTATTCACCTACTCAAAATGAGTAAGTGCGAATTATCTCTAAAAGTATTGCGGATACCCAAGTTTTATCAAATAACTCCTTCATCTACTTTTGGGAGAGCTTTCACATGGTGAAGTTTCGGACCTGTAGATAATTACTCACCTACTCAAAATGAGTAAATGTGAATTATCTCTTAAAAGTATTGCAGATAGCCAATTTTTCTCAAATAACTCATTCACCTACTTTTGGGAGAGCTTTCACTTGGTGAAGTTTCAGACCCATAGCTAATTATTCACCTACTCAAAATGAGTAAGTGCGAATTATCTCTAAAAGTATTGCGGATACCCAAGTTTTATCAAATAACTCATTCATCTACTTTTGGGAGAGCTTTCACATGGTGAAGTTTCAGACCCGTAGATAATTACTCACCTGCTCAAAATGAGTAAATGTGAATTATCTCTTAAAAGTATTGCAGATAGCCAATTTTTCTCAAATAGCTCATTCACCTACTTTTGGAAGAGCTTTCACATGGTGAAGTTTCAGACCCGTAGATAATTACTCACCTACTCAAAGTGAGTAAATGCTAATTATCTCTAAAAGTATTGCAGATACCCAATTTTTATCAAATAACTCATTCATCTACTTTTGGGAGAGCTTTCACAGGGTGAAGTTTCAGACCCATAGATAATTACTCACCTACTCACAATGAGTAAATGTGAATTATCTCTAAAAGTATTACAGATAGCCAATTTTTCTCAAATAAGTCATTCATCTAGTTTTGGGAGAGCTTTCACATGGCAAAGTTTCAGACCCATAGCTAATTACTCACCTACTCAAAATGAGTAAATGTGAATTATCTCTTAAAAGTATTGCAGATAGCCAATTTTTCTCAAATAACTTATTCACCTACTTTTGGGAGAGTTTTCACTTGGTGAAGTTTCAGACCTGTACCTAATTATTCACTTACTCAAAATGAGTTAAAAGTATTGCAGATAGCCAATTTTTCTCAAATAACTCATTCACCTACTTTTGGGAGAGCTTTCACTTGGTGAAGTTTCAGACCCATAGCTAATTATTCACCTACTCAAAATGAGTAAGTGCGAATTATCTCTAAAAGTATTGCGGATACCCAAGTTTTATCAAATAACTCCTTCATCTACTTTTGGGAGAGCTTTCACATGGTGAAGTTTCGGACCTGTAGATAATTACTCACCTACTCAAAATGAGTAAATGTGAATTATCTCTTAAAAGTATTGCAGATAGCCAATTTTTCTCAAATAACTCATTCGCCTACTTTTGGGAGTGCTTTCACTTGGTGAAGTTTCAGACCCGTAGATAATTCTTCACCTACTCAAAATGAGTAAGTGCGAATTATCTCTAAAAGTATTGCGGATACCCAAGTTTTATCAAATAACTCATTCATCTACTTTTGGGAGAGCTTTCACATGGTGAAGTTTCAGACCCGTAGATAATTACTCACCTACTCAAAATGAGTAAATGTGAATTATCTCTTAAAAGTATTGCAGATAGCCAATTTTTCTCAAATAACTCATTCACCTACTTTTGGAAGAGCTTTCACATGGTGAAGTTTCAGACCCATAGCTAATTACTCACCTACGCAAAATGAGTAAATGCTAATTATCTCTAAAAGTATTGCCGATACCCAATTTTTATCAAATAGCTCATTCATCTACTTTTGGGAGAGCTTTCACATGGTGAAGTTTCAGACCCGTAGATAATTACTCACCTACTCAAAATGAGTAAATGTGAATTATCTCTTAAAAGTATTGTAGATAGCCAATTTTTCTCAAATAACTCATTCACCTAATTTTGGAAGAGCTTTCAGATGGTGAAGTTTCAGACCCATAGCTAATTACTCACCTACTCAAAATGAGTAAATGCGAATTATCTCTAAAAGTATTGCAGATAGCCAATTTTTCTCAAATAAGTCATTCATCTAGTTTTGGGAGAGCTTTCACATGGCGAAGTTTCAGACCCGTAGATAATTACTCACCTACTCAAAATGAGTAAATGCTAATTATCTCTAAAAGTATTGCGAATACCCAATTTTTATCAAATAACTCATTCATCTACTTTTGGGCGAGCTTTCACATGGTGAAGTTTCGGACCCGTAGATAATTACTCACCTACTCAAAATGAGTAAATGTGAAATTATATCTTAAAAGTATTGCAGATAGCCTATTTTTCTCAAATAACTCATTCACCTACATTTGGAAGAGCTTTCAGATGGCGAAGTTTCAGACCCATAGCTAATTACTCACCTACTCAAAATGAGTAAATGTGAATTATCTGTATAAGTATTGCGGATAGCCAATTTTTCTCAAATCACTCATTCACCTACTTTTGGGAGAGCTTTCACTTGGTGAAGTTTCAGACCCGTAGCTAATTATTCACCTACTCAAAATGGGTAAATGCTAATTATCTCAAATATGTCATTCATCTACTTTTTTGTAAGCTATCACATAGTAAAGTTTCAGACCTGTTGCACATTGCATAGCTAAGTAATAGCTACTTTGAAATTCTACAGTTGAGTAAATCCATTGTAACTCCAAAACTATTGCAGTTACAATATTTTCGTAAAATATGTTGTTCACCTACTTTGTCCTTAGCTATAAGCTGGCATGTAGTTTGGGGTTCTATTGCATGCCATAAGTGAGTAATAGCTATTTTCTTATTAGTAGCAAAATAATGACATAAGTAAATGTCAAATATCTTCAGAAGTATTAAAGTTATGGAATTATTTTCAAATATGTCATTCATCTACTTTTTTGTAAGCTATCACATAGTAAAGTTTCAAACCTGTTGCACATTGCATAGCTAAGTAATAGCTACTTTGAAATTGTTACTGTTGAGTAAATCCATTGTAACTCCAAAACTATTCCAGTTACAGCTTTTTCTTCAAATATGTTGTTCGGCTACTTTGTCCTTAGCTATAAGCTGGCATGTAGTTTGGGGTTCTATTGCATGCCATAAGTGAGTAATAGCTTTTTTCTTATTAGTAGCAAAATAATGACATAAGTAAATGTCAAATATCTTCAGAAGTATTAAAGTTACGGAATTCTTTTCAAATATGTCATTCATCTACTTTTTTGTAAGCTATCACATAGTAAAGTTTCAGACCTGTTGCACATTGCATAGCTAAGTAATAGCTACTTTGAAATTGTGACTGTTGAGTAAATCCATTGTAACTCCAAAACTATTGCAGTTACAGCTTTTTCTTCAAATATGTTGTTCAGCTACTTTGTCCTTAACTATAAGATGGTATATATTTTGGGGTTGTATTTGCATGCCATAAGTGAGTAATAGCTATTTTCTTATTTGTAGCAAAATAACAACATAAGTAAATGTCAAATATCTTCAAAAGTATTAAAGTTAGGGAAATATTTTCAAATATGTTATTCATCTAGTTTTTGATAACCTATCACATAGTAAAATTTCAGACCTGTTGCACATTGGATAGCCGAGTAATACCTACTTTGAAATTGTGACTGCAGGGTAAATGCATATAGTTTGGGGTTCTATTGCATGCCATAAGTGAGTAATAGCTATTTTCTTATTTGTGGCAAAATAATGACATAGTTTTTCTCAAATAACTGCTTCATCTACTTTTGGGAGAGCTTTCACATGGTGAAGTTTCAGACCTGTAGCTAATTATTCACCTACTCAAAATGAGTAAATGATAATTATCTGTAAAAGTATTGCGGATATCCAATTTTTATCAAATAACTCATTCATCTACTTTTGGGAGAGCTTTCACATGGTGAAGTTCCAGACCCGTAGCTAATTACTCACCTACTCAAAATGAGTAAATGTGAATTATCCCTAAAAGTATTGGGGATATCCAATTTTTCTTAAATAACTCATTCACCTACTTTTGGAAGAGCTTTCACTTGGTGAAGTTTCAGACCTGTAGCTAATTATTCACCTACTCAAAATGAGTAAATGCTAATTATCTCTAAAAGTATTGTGGATATCCAATTTTTATCAAATAACTCATTCATCTACTTTTGGGAGAGATTTCACATGGTGAAGTTCCAGACCTGTAGCTAATTACTCACCTACTCAAAATGAGTAAATGTGAATTATCTGTAAAAGTATTGCAGATATCCAATTTTTCTCAAATAACTCATTCACCTACTTTTGCAAGAGCTTTCAGATGGTGAAGTTTCAGACCCATAGCTAATTACTCACCTACTCAATATGAGTAAATGCGAATTATCTCTAAAAGTATTGCAGATAGCCAATTTTTCTCAAATAAGTCATTCATCTACTTTTGGGAGAACTTTCACATGGTGAAGTTTCAGACTCATAGCTAATTATTCACCTACTCAAAATGAGTAAATGCGAATTATCTCTAAAAGTATTGCAGATAGCCAATTTTTCTCAAATAACTCATTCATCTACTTTTGGGAGAGCTTTCAGATGGTCAAGTTTCAGACCCGTAGCTAATTATTCACCTACTCAAAATGAGTAAATGTGAATTATCTCTTAAAAGTATTGCAGATAGCCAATTTTTCTCAAATAACTCATTCACCTACTTTTGGAAGAGCTTTCAGATGGTGAAGTTTCAGACCCATAGCTAATTACTCACCTACTCAAAATGAGTAAATGCGAATTATCTCTAAAAGTATAGCAGATAGCCAATTTTTTTCAAATAAGTCATTCATCTAGTTTTGGGAGAGCTTTCACATGGCGAAGTTTCAGACCCGTAGATAATTACTCACCACTCAAAGTGAGTAAATGTTAATTATCTCTAAAAGTATTGCAGATACCCAATTTTTATCAAATAACTCATTCATCTACTTTTGGGAGAGCTTTCACAGGGTGAAGTTTCAGACCCGTAGCTAATTATTCACCTACTCAAAATGAGTAAATGTGAATTATCTCTTAAAAGTATTGCAGATAGCCAATTTTTCTCAAATAACTCATTCACCTACTTTTGGAAGAGCTTTCACATGGTGAAGTTTCAGACCCATAGCTAATTATTCACCTACTCAAAATGAGTAAGTGCTAATTATCTCTAAAAGTATTGCCGATACCCAATTTTTATCAAATAACTCATTCATCTACTTTTGGGAGAGCTTTCACATGGTGAAGTTTCAGACCCGTAGATAATTACTCACCTACTCAAAATGAGTAAATGTGAATTATCTCTTAAAAGTATTGTAGATAGCCAATTTTTCTCAAATAACTCATTCACCTAATTTTGGAAGAGCTTTCAGATGGTGAAGTTTCAGACCCATAGCTAATTACTCACCTACTCAAAATGAGTAAATGCGAATTATCTCAAAAAGTATTGCAGATAGCCAATTTTTCTCAAATAACTCATTCATCTAGTTTTGGGAGAGCTTTCACTTTGTCAAGTTTCAGACCCGTAGCTAATTATTCACCTACTCAAAATGAGTAAATGCTAATTATCTGTAAAAGTATTGCGGATACCCAATTTTTATCAAATAACTCATTCATCTACTTTTGGGAGAGCTTTCACATGGTGAAGTTTCAGACCCGTAGATAATTACTCGCCTACTCAAAATGAGTAAATGTGAATTATCTCTTAAAAGTATTGCAGATAGCCAATTTTTCTCAAATAAGTCATTCATCTAGTTTTGGGAGAGCTTTCACATGGCGAAGTTTCAGACCCATAGCTAATTACTCACCTACTCAAAATAAGTAAATGCTAATTATCTCTAAAAGTAAATGATAAAGTGTGAATATCTTGAAAGCCGTACGAGATACAGCGATTTGACCAGCAGGGTAGTACAAGAGTAACCTATACAAAGCCACTTTTGGCGGCCATCTTTGATTTTAGTGGAAAATGAAAAAGTGTGAATATCTTTAAAACCGTACAAGACAGAGTGATTTGAAACAAACTTTTTCACCCACAGGGTAGTACAACAGTATTCTGTGCCTAGAGGAAAAATTTCATTTTTGCCCACTTTTGGCGGCCATTTTAGATTTTAGCAGAAAATGAAAAATTGTGAATATCTCGGAAAAGGTATTTCTTCCCCTTTAATGCTCGGCGGGAGGTACACACCGCGACAGTGTTCTTGTTCTAATTACTTTTCTTTTAAAATTTTGGATAATATCAATAGATTTTAAGCACATTTAAATTTTGGATATAAGTAACCTTGAACAGAGTCTACATGGTTAACATGACCTTAAACTCTTAACATTTGCATTGATTTACATTCAGTTTAAGGTTAGGACAAATTTTTATGATACTTTGACAATATTAAAGTGGTAGTTGAGACTTTTCATTAAAATTGAACATGTACACATATCTAGACCAAAACAGGATCTTTATTGTAATGTTACCATAAAAACCTGTTGATTAAAGCAATGAGTTTAATGTTTCAACTTATTTTAATTGTCATATCCATCCTGCTGGACATGGATATTATTTGACCTTTCCCTTTGAATCACCCTTCATTGCTGCTCATTTACAGGTAGTTGTTTACGTGTTTCAGTTAAAATAGGTGTTAAGGTTTCATGGCATGAGAATTTATGTGTAATTGCTTTCTTGGCAGTATCTGGCAACAAGTATTGCTGTGGCAACAATTTTTTCGTGTTTCTTGGGCTTAAAAATCTGTTTTGGGGTTCTTTGCATTCCAAACCCCTGCATGGATTGGAGCTAATTAGCTTAACAGCAATAACTGGCAACACCCGAAAAAAGTGTTGGCACTTTTTTCTGTTTCTAGGACTTATAAATATTTTTATGGGTTCTTTGTTTTCCATACCTCTGCACAGATTGGAGCTGATAAGTTTTTCGGCTTCACCTCACCCCCCTCAACCTCTTGCCTTCAGCTCCCTGTCCTTGAAAACCCCAGCCAAGACTGTTCCACCCACCCCAGGTACTGCTTTGCAAAATAAAATCCAGAAAAACCTTGAGAAATCCCTGGGTGATTCCTTAAATATACATATACAGCAGCAAATGGGTTCCTTCCAGGCATCCATGTTGGAAGCTTTTCAGTCACTCCGAGAGGAGTTGGCTACACAAAAGAAAGTCGAGGTAGAGTCCTCGCTTCTTGCTTCCAAACCTGGCTCATCCAGTAACAATGCTGCCCCTCTGGATTTACCCCCTCTGAGATCTGGTACTAACCTTCCAAGCGAGGCTATGGATGTGGACTACGGTCCAGCACTCCCTCCTCGTCTAGTACCCACTCAAGTTTCCTCGGAACAGTACGTTGCCCCCTCTGAAGGTCATCCCGAAGAGGTCTCGTACTCTCACAAAAAGCAAAGCCATAGGCAGCCAGTTGACCCGAGCTCTGCCCCGGACCAACTAAATAAGGATTCCGACGAACCTCGGATCCCTTTTTCTAAATCCAAAAAACACTCTGACAAGAGCAAACATAAATCAAGATCTAGATACGTGTCATTCTCCTCAGAGGAAGATCAATCCCCTGTAGCCAGACACAGGTCTTCTAAGCCCTCTAGGGCTCAGCCCTCAGGAGTAGCTTCTGATCAAGACCTCCCACAACATGATCCAGACCCCCCTTATTATAGGGAAGTAGCTTTGTCTGACATGCCCTCACAATACTCTGAAGAAGTAGACACCTTCAGGCGTATTCTCTCTCCCTGACCCCAGGGAATCTATGCCCAGGTCGTCCACTTCGGTATTAGGTCTGGATGATGAAAAAGGCTGTCAAGAGCTCAGACCTAGAGGTCCTTCCTCTATCCTTCCACTTAGCTCAGTTATCAAGGACGCCTTTGATAAATTCCAACATGACTTTAAGGCTGCCAATTTATCTGAGGGAAAATATGTCAAGCCTCCTCCTTTCACTTCAAAGTGGTACAAGGTGGGACAGCCCACTTTTCAGGACAAAATTCAGGAGTTGAATACGGACTTTGCTAAGATCTGTATTACTCCTAGACCTTCTGGGGCCCCAGTAGCCAGAGTTCCCCTGCCAGTTCTCAAGGAGCTGGAACTTCAGGCTAGACAAAATATCTCGACCCTCAACTTCACCGCTGCATTTGCCAAAACATCCTCTTCTTGCAATGCTTCATTGGAAAAATGCCAACATAGCATTAAGTCTACGGTCAGGAAGATTAAATCTCAGATTCAGAAAGGTGCTAATCCTGAGAAAGCGGCAAAGCGCGGATATGAGGAAGTAGCCGACTACTTAGATTTTTGGAACAAGACAGTACTTGTCCAACACAGGGCCCTCACTTGTCTCAGCAAATCTCTAGCCCATATTTTGCAGAGGGAATTATACTCTATGGCTAATACCGGCTTGCTCAGGCGCGAAGCTGAGATGACTCTATTACATCCACAATTAGGAGAAACGAGACGTCAAGAACTCAGGAACTCGTCCTTTTGGGGCCCTTCCTTGTTCGAGTCTCAATTAGTGCAGGAAGGTGAGGACTTCCTTCTCAAAAAAGGCACCTCAAAAGATTCTCAGGGTTTTGCACCCTACCAGAATAAGCCCTTTCGTGGTCCCCACAAGAAAAGAGGCTCCTACAGAAAACGCCCCTATGGGGGCAATACCTCTCAAAGCAGTAACCAGTCCTTTCCCTCGGGAAGAGGAAAACCCAACTTCAGAGGCTCCAGGGGTCGTTTTCGACCCCACAATAGGGGAAGGGGGCGTGGAAACCCCCCTTCCCAATGACTCCTCCAAAGCCTCACTCTGTCCACCAGTAGGAGGTCGCCTCCGTTCTTTCAGGAGAGACTGGCTAACAAACAAATGTTCTCAAAACGTGTTAAACATTATCACCAATGGCTACGTTCTGCCATTCCGTTCAAAGCCAAACTTGATCAGATTTCCTCTGATTCTGTCAGAGTACAAGGCCCAACAAAAAGACCAAGCCTTGGCCACTTGTATCCAGTCTCTCCTGCCAAAGAACGCCATCGAAAGGGTAGAAAATGTAAAATCTCTCGGGTTTTACAGTCGCCTGTTCCTAGTACCCAAGCCTCACCAAAGGTGGAGGCCAGTCATAGACTTAAGCAGGCTCAACACTTTTCTACACGTAGAAAAGTTCAAAATGGAAACTCCAGAGTCCATCAGGACCTCCCTGATCCCAGGGGAGTGGGTATCGTCGATAGATCTGTCGGACGCTTACCTGCACATCCCCATCCACCCAAGCTCAAGGAAATACCTAAGGTTTTGCTACAAGGCTCAGGTGTTCCAGTTCACCTCCCTCCCGTTCGGGCTAGCCACAGCCCCCCAGGTCTTTACAATGATCGTAAAGGAAGTGAAACTAATGGCCCTCTCAAGAGGACTCAGAATTCACCAATACCTGGACGACTGGCTGATCAGGTCCCAGTCTCAGGAGGAAGCCCAAGTGAACACTCAGGCAGTGGTAGACCTAACTCAGTCCTTGGGGTGGATAATAAATCAGGAAAAATCAGAACTAAAACCTACTCAGGTGTTTTCGTTCGTGGGCTATGAATACCACCTAGATTCAGCCCTTGTAAAACCCACTCAAGAGAGATGGCTCAAACTTCAGGATTTGATCCTACGACTCAAGTCAAAACGTGTTTTGACTGCAAGATGTTTGATGTCTCTAATTGGGTTGCTAGCCTCAACGGAGAAAAAAATGGTCCCGGAGGGACGCCTTCACATGAGGCCCTTTCAGTTTCACCTCAAGGAGCACTGGAGATATCCTCAGTCGCTGGACAACCTCCTTCCCTGGACAGAAGCCATTGCAGCCCACCTAGATTGGTGGCAAAATCCCTCCAATGTGACGAAAGGTGCAGACCTTCATCCCAAAGACCACAGTATCCAACTCTTTACCAACGCCTCAAACGAAGGTTGGGGCGCTCACTTAGACCAAAATTCTACAAAGGGTCTGTGGTCAGATCTGGGAACAAAGGCTACACATAAATGTCCTAGAATTGAAGGCGGTCTCCCTGGCCCTTCGAGACTTCAAGGACCAGTGCCAGAATCAAACAGTGTTAGTTGCGACGGACAACTCAACAGTGGTAGCCTACATCAACAAACAAGGAGGAACACACTCGGCAGAGATGTGTGCTCTCCTGTGGAAGATCATGACCTGGTGCCATCACTACCACATAACATTGAAAGCCAGGCACATTCCAGGGTGCCTGAATGTGATGGCCGACCTACTATCCAGGTCCAACCAAGTGCAGTCAACAGAATGGTCTCTGCACCCACAGGTGTTCAAACAGATCTGCCAGAAGTGGTTCACACCTCATGTAGACTTATTTGCCACTCACCTGAACCACAAACTCCCTCTATACGTGTCTCCTATCCCAGACCCAAGAACCTGGGACATAGATGCTCTGAACATAAACTGGACCAACCTCACGGCCTATGCGTACCCTCCTACGGCCCTCCTTCACAAGGTGATCCAAAAGATCAGGCAATGACATTGCCTGATCATCGTAATAGCCCCAGGCTGGCCAGGGATGCCCTGGTTTTGGGACCTAGTGCAGCTCTCAACAGAGATCCCACTGCAACTCCCAGTGTCAACGACCCTACTCAAACAGTCCCACAAGTTAGTGTTCCACAACAACCCCCAGCACCTGAACCTCCACGCCTGGTGTCTAGGAGCGGACAACTCCCAAGAACAAGGCTTCTCTGTGGAGGTGGCAGAGAGAATTGCTTCCCCTCAGCGGTCATCAACAAGGACCATCTACAAGTCAACTTGGGCCCTATTTGAAAAATGGTGCAGAGAAAATTCGGTGGATTTCTCCACTCCATCTGTGAAACAAATCTCAGATTTTTTCATGTACCTGTACCAAGACTTAAACAGGCGCCCCTCGACCATTGATGGTTACAGGACTGCAATCGTTGACACTTTGGGCCCAACGGCCCAACATATTGCACACAATGCAGACCTTCATAGGTTACTCTCCAGTTTTCACAGGGATCGTCCTAAAAGTTCCAGAAATTTGCCCAAGTGGAACCTTTCTGTTGTCCTTAACGAGCTCACCAAAGCACCATTTGAGCCCATGAAAGACACACACCTCAAACATCTTATTCTCAAAACTGCTTTCTTGCTAGCCTTGGCCTCCGGCAAGCGCCGCAGCGAAATCCATGCCTGGGTCGCAAACAAAGTATCTAATCTAGGCCAATGGGAAAAGGTTGCCTTGTTCCCTTCTTCTGATTTCATAGCCAAAAACCAACTAGCAAGAGTAGGTTCTCAAAGTGTGTCACCAGTGACTATCCCTGCTTTGACTACCATTGTAGATAGACAGTTTAAGGAAGACAGGACCCTGTGTCCCGTGCGGGCCCTGAGGTTTTATTTGGACCGAACTAAAGACCTGAGAGGGTCTCGTTCTCTCCTTTTCATCTCCTTTAAGAAAGGACATACCTCAGACATCAGACCTGCTACACTCTCTTCATGATTGAAACAAACCATCCTACTTTGTTACAAACAAGCAGATCAACATGCCTTGGACTTCGTCCAAGTCAAAGCGCATGACATCCGGGCCTTTGCGGCATCTAAGGCCTTTTACGGTGGGGTATCGGTGGACCAAATCATGCAAGCCTGTCACTGGAAAGCTCCCAACACATTTACAAATTTTTACCTAAAAGACCTTACTTGGTCGGACACCGACAACAATATGTATCTGGGACCCGTGGTGGCGGCACAACAAGTCCTAGATCCTTCCCCTCAGACCAGTTGTCCTCGGAAAGAAAAAAAAGGGGGGGGGGGGGGGGGGGGGGGGGGGGGGCGCACACCCGCTACAACCAAGTTTTCAGGAGTGTTTCCCAGGATCTAGGTATTCCTTTACCTTCAAGATGTTACGGGTAAGGTCATTTTATTATCAAAGTAATTTCTATTAAGGACTTATTTAGTTGTCATTAATCTCATATTCAGGTTTTAAAAATTTTATGAGATGCCCAACCACTGGGTTGGTCAGTTACACATGAAGGGCCCTTTGGGACCCTTAGACCTCGAAGTGAGCACTGCTGCACTTCCGTCCTACAATCAAACATCTAGACAGTTTTAGCACTGTCTCTCATTTACTTAGGTTTTTGGCTCGTTACAGGCCCGGCTTTCGGGATCGGGGCACTGTAAATGGGACTCAGACTGGTATTTCTGGCACTATTCTATACTTTTAATTCAAAATCTTAGAAAAAAATTACATATCTTCCAGTCTCAGCTGTAATCCCGCCACCGGGCGGTTGAATTCAGCATTAAGTCCCACATGGTAAGCTATTGTAGCGTAATAAAATTGAAAATTTTAATTACTTAAATGTAGCTTTTATAAGCTACAAGCTTACCATGTGGGACTTAGGAGAGTCCCACCCTGCCTCCCCGCTGTTTACAGCTGAAGGGTAGGTTTAAAAAATTTCAACGAGAAAGTAGGGCGATTGGTCGGAAGTTATCACGTGACGACAACTACCAGTATATCCGGTGGCTAACAAGAATGATCTTTTTTTCTAAGACGTTGGCCCCGGGTGTGGCAACCCGAGAACAGCATTAAGTCCCACATGGTAAGCTTGTAGCTTATAAAAGCTACATTTAAGTAATTAAAATTTTCAATTTTGCTTGTTTGCTGTCCCACAAAATGGTGGACAAATATAAGCCCTTCTTTCCTGCATGAAGAGAGGAGGTGAACAGTATACGTCCTTCTTTCCTCAATGAAGAGAGGAGACAGACAAGTCAGGACCCCTCTTACACAATCCATTTACTTATATGGCCATATGACCAGCACTTTAACAGTAGGTTACCAAAATGATATTTTATTGAATTTGTTGTATTTTTCAACAAGGTGGGGCTTCACCAAAGCTTAATCCTTCTGAAAGATGGTCTGGATCTGCAAAAATACGGCCAGTCAGCCAAATATTTTTGTCTATCCAGCATAATTTTTGTCCTTTCGAATTTCATCCACTTCAGTCTTTAACCAAAGCTGGTGATACAGTACACTTCTACTGAATTCTTGTTTTAAATTGGATTCTGGTGTTGCGCTTTCCCTGGCAGAGAATAAGTGCAATAAAATTACAAAACAGAATAACGTGTTTACAAGCAGTACAATAGGTTTAAGATTGGTTACGATCAAGTTCCCGAGTGCAAGTTTGAGAAAGATCTGACACAGCTTGTGATTATTTCCAACTGAAATTACCGTGAAGGCATGAGATTTTGTCCTGACACCTCCAAAACATTACCCAATTGTACCAATCCTTAAATCATGGTTTACAAATATCCCAGTTGAGAAGATTTGGAAAATTTTGATGATCACAAAGCTATCGGAGAGGACAATGCGAAAAAGAATGTATAGTCAATTATTTAAATACTTTGACAAAGGATCAAAATTATAATTATAAAGATTGAAAGTGAAATAATTCAATATGTTTTATAATTTTTACTTTACTTTATTCACATTATTGTTTCTTCAGTTTCTCAAATATAAAACATTTTGATTATTTTATGAAACATCAATTTCCAGGACTGGCTCTCTTTGTTTTTGCCTTATGAAACAATATCAGCTGGTTGATATGAATTTGGCTTAAGTGGCAATAATAGAAGACATTTCACAACTACCATTTGCCATGGTTATATATGGCATTCATCAGCAATGGGTGATGATTGTTAATTGTCTGTACCAATGTTTGGTCACAGAGCTTCACAGTTTTATATCTTTTCCTTGGTTCTTTATACAATTCAACCTTTGAAAAAAAGTGATAAAATTTCTGCATAATATCAGTGCTTTAAATTGCCTAAATACCTATAGTTTCTGACATTGTCACATGTGTTGAAAGTCTCTTATTCAAAAAAGTATCATGTCTTGTTTTAATTGCAGTGTGGTGTCCGAAAGACACATGGGATCATGGTCCTCCACAATTTTTTTTTTTCGTATTTGTTATAAAATAGTTTATCTATATAAACAAATATTAAAATAGTGAAAGTACAAAATATGTTGAAATATCAACAACCAATTCACAATCCAACAAGATTCATGGTCCAATTAAAAGGAAACAGCCAAAATTACTTAAATGAAGTAATTATAACTTAACACAAAATGAGAATTTATCCGGTAAAGTCTTAACTTTTTATATTGCAACCTGGCTAATTGAACAGAATCAGTTTATTGTTTAAGTTTTCTGAAACTAGGTTTAAATGCTCAAACAGCATAAATAGATACTCATCTTTAAATCTTCCAAATCAGTTATCATGAATTCTCCACTTCTTGTAGTGAGAATATCCAGAGTTATAGAAGTTTGAATCTCCAATGCATTACATGAAATCAACTTTAGCCACAAGTTTCTTTTTGTTCCCGAACACCCTTTTGAGAATTTTAATTATTTACCTGGTAAATCTATATGTTTTTTGCAGACCCCAAACAACAGGAGCAGTCGAGTGACGCCGCTGAAGACGCCCAAGTCAGTCCGGCGTGGCAGGGGGCAGGCAGAGGGCCGTATCCTGGGCACACCTGACTATCTGGCTCCCGAACTGCTACTACACAGGGACCATGGTGAGATGGAGCCCGCACACAAAACTGTTCAACCTCAAGTCTCTGGGATAGTTATATTGCTATCTTTACTTGACCCATGTGTATAAAGATAAGCCTCTCTCTTTTATTTTTGTAACTATGATGAAGGGACCTAGTTTGTGCTACTTTTGGTGATATAATTTCTTTATTACACAAATGGTTTCTTTTATTTGGTACACTAGATAATCTTATTTACGTGAATAATCAACCACATTACACACTTTGATAAACTACAAATACATGCACATGTTCTGGAGAAGTACAACCCCTTAACTTGTGCACCCTACATCCTTTTCAAAATGGTCTCCAGTCAGTAATTGATTATGCATCCCTTAAAAAGAGCTCTTATTTGTTTTTGGGTCAGTTTTACTTCCCACAGTTTCTGCCAACAGTGTATAGTTTCCCTTGAATATCTCTTTTTTTTTTTCAATAATTTTATTTAGTCCTAGTTTTGCAGTGCACTATTTAACATATATGTATTTATAACGTACAATTAAAAAAAACATTCAGAAATTTTAAATACAACATCACTGTAAAAACCAGTTTTATTGCGTTAATACATCCTATCCAATGGACAATTGTTAATCTGGTCGGCGCAGACCGGCCCACCAAACGTCAGAAAAAGACGTCCTGTGTTTCCACCGGCCGGCCGGTCCCTAGTACTAGTGCACTCACCAGATGGCGTGTCGTACTTCCTTCCTGTCTAGACAGAGTGACGTCATAGCATCTTTTTCGTTTGGCGCGAACTAGTGCACACAGATTTTGATTCACTGCCAGTTTTTTGTGGAAATTGTGAAGATTATCGAAGGATTCCATCTTTTCTTGATATTATTTGGTTTCTACATATTCATAGACTGTTGTGTCATCTCCGGGGCAAAAAAGGGGCAGCTGCAGCCATGCAATGGCCAGCTTTGATGGTCACACCTTTTGTGCTAGATGTCGAGAGAAAGGGAAGGGCACGGAACCCTGCATTGCTGATAAAGAGACATCTGATTGTAAGTTTTGCAACTTATTCATTCCAGAGCAGAGAACACAGATTTCTACTCCATCTTATAAGATCAAAAAAGAAAAGAGAGAGGCTAAGCTTCCCTTCCCACCCCCCCCCCCACCACCACCACCACCACCAAGGAAGATAGCTCCCTAGTGGACCCTTCTACAGTATCTGTCATTGGGGTTGTGGGCGACGCTAGTTCTAAAAAGTCTCCAGCCGTGCCCCCTGAAAAGAAACTTAAAAAGGATAAAGCCCCTACCAAAGCTAAGAAAGAAAAAGCTTCAGCTTCTGATGACAGGATTTCACAGTTGGATCAGAAATGGTCGGAACGCTTTAATAGGTTAGAAGCCTTGTTGTTGTCAAAATCTCTGTAGCCGACTTTTTCATCTGAGGTTAGAGTTTCCCCTTCTCACTCACCTCCTGCCAATGTCGCCAGAGACACTTAACCAATTTTTCAGCCGACCAACAGAACTAAGGACGTTTCTTCAAATCCTCAGCACACTGGCCCAGACATTAGTGCTGCTCAGCAGCCGTCGGCCGGCAAACTGCCTACAGACAGTTCGGCTTCAGAAAGTTCATCTTTACTGCACACTGACCCAGACAGCACTGCTTCAAAGCAGAAGTCGGCCGGCAAGCTACAACCAACAAATCACCGACCCAAGTCTTCAACAGGGCGCACTGGTCCAGACACTGCTACTGTTAAGTGCAAGTCGGCCGGCAAGCCACACACTGACTCTCACCGACCTTCCAGTAAGAG
This sequence comes from Sabellastarte sp. h YS-2021, assembly GCA_964017235.1. NCBI lineage: Eukaryota > Metazoa > Annelida > Polychaeta > Sabellida > Sabellidae > Sabellastarte > Sabellastarte sp. h YS-2021. The sequence goes on along the minus strand of OZ024934.1, from coordinate 62,413,379 downwards.
TAACAGTATGTCTCTCACCGACCGACCTCTTACCGACCGACCTAAACCTGCTTTCACCACCGGCTCTGATTCACCTACTTTGCAGAAAGCTTCCAGAAAGGACAGTATTTCTAGTATTGAGTCGGAAGCAGACAGTGATTTTTCGGACAGGCCTCCGGTTGAACTTTTTGTTGAGGAAGGAGAGTTGTCAGACGAGCAACAGCTTATTGAGCATGATCTACCAACCTCAGAGGAACAGACATACAGAGAAACAATGAGGGGTATCCGGTCCTTTATGGGTTGGTCGCATGTACCGGGCGTAGACAGTTCCAACCCCTCAGACGACAACCCTTTTGCTGGACCCAAGACTCCGGCTCCCAGCAAGGTCTCTGTACAGAAGCCCACTGAGGAGTGGCTTTCAAAAAGCTAGGCAGATTGAATATCAACTTAGTAGAGGGTTACCCGTCGAAAACTGCAGAAGCTGGTGGTTTACCTATGGACCACTTTTTGAGACCCCCTAGATCGCAAGCCAAGTGGTATGGACTTTATTCCGACCAACCAGCCGATCAGACAAAGGTCTCCACATGGCACACAGGCCACTGCAAGTTGAACAGTAGTTTTGGCAGAATATACAGGAAAGCAGCCTTGTCCTCTACCCCACCAGCATCACGTAGGATATCGCAAGATACCCTAAGAAGATGGGAGAGGACTGCCAGAGAGGCGTCGGTAGTGTGTAATCAAGCTGCCAGTGTCAATCGCTGCCAGAAAGACATGCAAGCACAACTTAGGACGATACGTAGCAAAAACAAAGGCAAGAGACCTTCTAAATCCGCTGAAGCAACTGAAGAACTGCAGTTCCTCATGGAGTTCAACTCCAGCATCACATAGGCAGCGGCGAAGGCGATGGAGCATCTCACAGATTTTGTTTTCATAACGATGGGAAATGATTGATCTGGGGGCCGGTCCGAAGGTAGTTCAAATCTTGAAGGAGGGTTACACCCTCCCCTTCCGGATCCAGCCGAAACTCACAAGGTCTCCCACGGTCATAAGCTGCTATGTCAGTCCCCACAGGAACAGCTACCTACTGGAGGCATTACATCAGCTTATAGACAAAAATGCGGTAGAGCTAGTACAAAACCAAACTTCTCTCGGGTTTTTCGACCGACTTTTCTTGGTCCCAAAGCCCAACAACAAATGGAGACCTATATTAGATCTGAGCAAACTGAATCTTTTCCTCAAGGCGGAGAAATTCAAAATGGAGACACCGGATACCATCAGGACATCCCTCCAACAAGGGGAGTGGGTCACCTCAATAGATTTCAAAGATGCCTACTTCCACATACCAATACAGGAACAGTCCAGGAAATATCTGAGATTTCATGTCCAAGGTCAGACATACCAGTTCAAAGCCTTGCCTTTCAGCCTGTCTACAGCACCCTTGGAGTTCACTGTAGTGGCAAAGGAGGTGAAACTGATCGCCATACACAAGGATATAAGGATCCACCAATACCTAGACGACTGGTTGGTGAGAGCCAGATCCCACCAGGTCTGTCTCCAGCATACTCGGGATCTAGTGAAAATATGCCAAGAACTAGGTTGACTGGTGAATTTAGCAAATTCAGAACTGGAACCAAAGCGGATCTTCGATTTTGTAGGCTACCAGTTCGACCTCAGGGCTGGTCGGGTTCGACCCACACCGGATCGGTGGCAGAATCTTCAGGACAAAATATCAGAAATACTGTCACTACCGGCCTGTCCGGTCCGACAGTTCATGTCCCTAATAGGTTTACTTACAGCCATAGAGAAGCAAGTTCACCTAGGCCGACTACACATGAGACCCATACAGTGGCATCTCAAAAACAACTGGAGGGTACCCAAGTCACTAGAAAAGGTGATTCCAATTCCCAGGAAGACAACATTCTCACAGGCCAACCATTACACCCAATAAAGCATGCTCTGCAAATCTTTACAGATGCATGAAAAGAAGGGTGGGGCGCTCACTTAAACAAACGCACTGCAAGAGGAACCTGGTCCCTTCTGGAAAGCAAGCTGCATATAAACTACTTAGAACCGTAGAACTACTTAGGCCGTCTTCTTAGCCTTAAAACAGTTCCAAGACCTCTGCTTACACAAGATAGTACTTGTGCCAACCAACAACACTACAGTAGTGTCATACATAAACAAAGAAGGAGGCATGAGGTCGGGCCCACTGTGTGCTCTTCTATGGAGAATCTTGACCTGGTGTACCAAACATCGGGTAACTCTCAAAGCTCGACACATTCCGGGCCGTCTGAACGTAGTAGCAGACAACTATCCCGTTTAGGCCAGACCATTCAAACAGAGTGGTCCCTCCTTCAAGAGGTTTTCCAAGCTATATGCAGCAGGTGGCACCGGCCTCAGATAGACCTATTTGCCACAAGGTTCAAAAAGTTACCTCAGTTCGTGTCACCAGTACCGGATCCCCTGGCAGTAGCAGTGGATGCACTCAGTTTCCAATGGGAGGATCTGGACACATATGCCTTCCCACCATCTTGGGCAAAGTGGTGGAGAAGTTGTGGGACTCCCCATGCAAAAGAATCATTCTGATTGCCCTGGGGTGGCCCAACATGCCTTGGTTTTGGGATCTAGTGACCATGTCCAGTCAGGTCCCACTGAGCCTGTCCAACCTGTTAACACAGCCATTCAATCAGATCCCTCACAGAAATCTGACAAACCTAAACCTCCATGCGTGACTCCTAGAGCCTCGCAATCAAGGAGCAGGGATTCTCTGAGACAGTGGCAGTACGAATTGAGGCTCCTCAAAGAAGATCAACCAGATCGGTCTATGAGGCAAAGTGGACCATTTTTACAAATGGTGCGTCACTAATCAGGTGGACTTCAGGACACCCCCTGTAAAGTCAGGTGCTGACTTCCTTATGTACCTATTTCACGACAGGAAGTTAGAGCCCAGTACCATTGATGGTTACAGGTCTGCCATTGCTGATAAACTAGGCAATTCCCCTTTTAACATCAGAAAGACGAAAATCTCATGCGTCTCCTGGATAGTTTCCACAGAGACAGACCCAAAGGCAGGAGGGGAATCCCCTCCTAGGAACCTATCTCTGGTCTTGCACCAGTTGACCAAGGCTCCCTTTGAGCCTATCAAGGAGGCATCTCTGAAGCATTTGACCTTCAAGACAGTTTTCCTCTTAGCCCTTGGGTCAGGCAAACGTAGGAGTGAGATTCATGCTTGGCAAAACAGAAATATCAGACACCAATCTGATTGGTTAAAGGTGTCCCTGTATCCATCACCCAGCTTTCTTTCCAAGAACCAGCTGGCCAAAGAGGGTCCAGACAGTGTGGCCACAGTGGTTATATCAGCCCTGGCCCCGACTCTGGATAGGTCCCTCAAGTCTGACAGGTCCCTCTGTCCTGTCAGAGCCTTGCGCTACTATTTGGACAGGACTTCAGACCTCAGGCAGAATAAAGAGTGGGTCTTTGTCTCCTTCAAGAAAGGCTTTGACAAGGACATCTCACCTGCCACCATCTCCTCATGGATCAAACAGACTGTGATCCTATGTTACGAGCTCTCGGACCAGGAAGCCCTCACCCTACATCAGGTTAAAGCCCATGATGTCAGGGCCTTTGCAGCTTCCAAGGCCTTCCAGTCAGGAGTCTCACTGGAACAAATATTATCAGCCTGCCACTGGAAGTCACACAACACCTTCACCCAATTCTACCTGAAGGATGTGGCTTGGGCTGATTCTGAGCTCTTTCACCTGGGTCCTGTAGTGGCTGCTCAGCAGATCCACCAGTGACCTTGGAACTGAGGAGATATGTATATATGTAAATAGTTTGTACATAGTTAAATGCAAAAAAAACTGTGACGTGCTTCCTTCGGGAGGTTTATTTCCTTCTCATGGGACTGAACTCATCCCTCTCTTCCCCTACCTCAGAGCAGGTCTGTTAAAAAGGGGGGGGGGGTGCAACGTCGGTATAGCCCCGGGTAACCGGTCTCTGCTACCCGACAAAGGCCTTGTTAGGGTCTCCTTATCTCCAGTCGACCCAGGCCAGAAAAAGATTTTGTTGAGTTCTCTTTATGAGTTCACCTAAGTCCCTAGTAACTTACCCGCCGACCAAGCGGTAGTTATCCAGCAATTGTCCATTGGATAGGATGTATTAACGCAATAAAATTGCAAATTTAATAAGTAAATTAAATTTTTATAAGTTAATACCCTATCTAATGGACACACAAGACCGTCCCACCGACCCCACTATCAGCTTCCTAGGGGTCTAATAGGTTTAGACAACGAAAAAGATGGTATGACGTCACGCTGTCTAGACAGGAAGGAAGTACCACACGCCATCTGGCGAGTGCACTTGTACTAGGGACCGGCCGGCCGGTAGAAACACAGGACGTCTTTTTCTGACGTTTTGCGGGCCAGTCTGCGCCGACCGGATTAGCAATTGTCCATTGGATAGGGTATTAACTTATAAAAATTTAATTTACTTTAAATTAAAAATTATTAAATTTGCAATTTTGAAACAATAAAGGCATGCAAATGAAAGACTTTACTCCCTAAATATCTCCCTTTTTAGTGGGTTCTTTCCAACCATTTTTAGCACTTTTTTACCAATTTTTTAATGTGTTAATATGTAGCCGGACCCTCTAGTGGCTCGGGTTGAGCTGTCCAGACTCTCAGGGGGTGAGGTGTCAACACAAGTAAACTTGACTATGCTTGAATAAAACGTTTTATTGCGTTAACACATGTTACCTAGTGGACAGATGCATTTGTCTGGCGCCCTGCCGGTCCCACCAAACGTTAGAAAAAAACATCCTGAGCCGGGACCGGTAGTGTCCTGTTCATTCGCCAGGTGGCTGTGTAGCCTCCCTGCCGGTGTACTGCGCATGCTCGGGCATGCGCTCTTCCTCTTTTTGTTTGGCATGAAAGGAGTTAGTCAAATTTTTGACAGAGTGTACAAATTTGGAATTTTTATTGCGTTAATACATCCTATCCAATGGACAATTGCTTTACCGGTCGGCGCGACCGGTCCCGCCAAACGCCAGAAAAAGACGTCCTGTATATAATACCGGCAGGACCGGTCAGGAGAGTGTATTCGCTAGGTGGCGCATCATACTTCCTTGCTGTCTAGACAACGTGACGTCATAGCATCTTTTTCGTTTGGCGCGTGGAGAGTGTGGACGTGTTTTCAACGAAGACGTTTTTTGATTTCTACAACGAACTTTACCTTTTAAATTTTACTTCCAAGTATTTCTTCTGAATTATCTTCCATCATGTCGTCCCCAGGACAGAAACGCGGCACATGTGGCCATGTTATGGCGAGTTTTGACGGCCACTTCAAATGTGCAAGATGTCGGGACAAGGGGGTGGGAGAAGACGCCTATGTTCTCATAAAGGACTGTACAGTTTGCAAAGGGTTTACCCCTGAGCAGATTCTGCAATTAGCCACCCCCACTTACAGAGAACGCAAGAGTAAAGAAAAGAAGTTGGTTTCGCCCTCCCCTGCTCCCACTCTCGTGGACCCTTCACATGTGAGTGTGCTGGGTAAAGTGGAGTGGGACAAGGTTGTACGACCTGAAACCACATCAGCTGCGAAGAAGAAGAAACGCAGTGAATCACCCAAGCCCTCTTCCAACAAGAAGAAATCCAGCCCTGGTAGCAGACCTTCAACAGACGACTTGAAGAAGCTGGATGATAAGTGGGCAGAGAGGTTCTCCCGGCTGGAAGCAATGCTGTTAGCCAAGTTTTTCACAGTAAAAGTTGAACCGGTTGTGAAACCAGCAGGAGAGGTCACCACCAGCCAGAAGCCCTTTTTTGACCCTGGTGCCAGCACCAGCAGTCTGGCTAGAGAAACTTCCGGTCCCAGCCTTGTTCAGGCCACCGGTGAGGCTGTAGAGGAGATGCAGATGGCCACCCAGCCTCTTGAGGCTCCCGGTGCCGGGACAGCAACCCAGCCTGTTCAGGCCCCCAGTTCAGTCCCTGATGTACAGCCATCCGGTGAGGGAGATATCAGTGCAGCATCTGATAGTGAGGGTGACCAGCACAGTGTTACCGGTTCCCTATCTGATGAGAACTACCAGTACGGGTCCCCAGACAGAGACCTCCCCAAGGAAGAGGCTGCAGATCAGGAACCTTCAGAGGAGGTAAACTACCAAGAGACAATGAGAGGTATTAGAAGTTTCATGGGTTGGCACAACTTCCCAGAGTTCGAGACTGTGTCCTCTTCTGATGACAACCCCTTTGCCGGTGCACGTGTTCAGCCAACCGGTAAAGTTTCAGTCAAGCTCCCGGTGGATGACTGGTTATGCAGGAAGATGGCCAAACTTAACCTCACCATCACAGAGGGGTATCCTGCAAAGAACACTGACACTGCTGGCCTCCTCAAAGATCAGTTTATCAAGCCACCCAGATCTTCCAGATGGTATGGAATGCATACTGAGAAGGACTGTGAGAACAACACAGTATGCACCTGGTCACCGGAACCGGCCAAACTCAACCATTCCTTCAGTAGGGTTGCACGTAGAAACCTTCCTTCTGCCCCACCCTCCCGGGCCTTCAGCCAGGACATGCTCAGGCGTTGGGAGAGAGCAGCACGTGAACAGACGGTTATGTGTAACCAGGTTGCTGGTTTGTCAAGGTGTTTGACCAGAGTTCAAGATGGCATGTCTTCTCAGCTGAAAACCCTGCATCTGGACAGGAAAGGCAAGTCTTCTGAAAGAACGAAACAAGCTATTGATGAACTAGACTATCTTGTGACCTTCAACCGGTCAATTTCTCAAGCCATGGCCAGAACTATGCAAGATTTGTCAGAAGGGGTGTTTATCAGCATGGCCAACTTCACACTGGCTCGCCGGGACAATTATTTGGAATATTTACATGCCGGTGTGAAGCAAGAACGTCTCCTGTCCATCTCAACTCACTGTTCCCAGATCAGCTTATCACCAAGGCTGAGGAAGAGATCTGCAGAAGTGAGGAGAGACGTTCTTCTGGTCAGCCACACAGACATCAAGGTCGTTTTCACCCTTATGCGTCTAGTGAGGTCTACCCGTTACCCTTATGAGGTCTACTAGCCGCCCGGACCGGAAGTCCGGTGTCCCCGCGTGGAAACAGATAAGGGACAAGCAACAGTCAAAGAAAGGTTGTGGCAAAGCCTCAACATTCTCCCAGAAGCCGGCTAAGGGTTGCAAGCCGCGTAAATGACAATCACTGTGTAAATTCTGTGACTGGTCAGAAGAACTCTGTTTGTGTTACCGGTCAGACAGGCTTGAAACCACCAGTCGTAGCCGGGGACAAGAAAGCGACTTTAAATTTGAATGTAGACTTTTGTGTTGCAAATGCTCATATTGTCACTGGGTTGCCACAAAGGAAAGGCATAAATCCCAATTTTTGTCAAATGTACACAGAAATAAAATATTGAAAGATGTTTCTTGTGTAGGTCACTTGAGTTCTGTAAATCTTGTCACAAATGCCCCACCTGTTGTCACAAATCCACCTGTAGGGGCAAGGTTACAAAAAGTGTTGGGAGACGTGGGAAGCCTTGGGTGCGAGTCCAAATGTAGTCACCACTCTGAGAGAGGGCTACACCCTCCCCTTCCGGTTCAGACCAAATTTGACCAGGTCACCAACTGTCATAAGCAACTACCACAACCCAGCAAGACAGGCCAACCTTTTAGAGGCACTGTATCAGGTGGTGAACAAAAATGCAGTAGAACCGGTAGAAAATCAAAACTCACTGGGTTTTTACAACCGGCTATTTTTGGTTCCCAAACCCAACAACCGGTGGAGACCTATCCTGGATCTGAGCACCTTGAACACCTTTTTGAACACAGAGTCGTTCAAGATGGAGACCCAATAAGAACCTCCCTACAGGCAGGGGAGTGGGTCACTTCCATAGACTTCAAAGCCGCGTACTTCCACATACCTATTCACAGTCAATCCAGGAAGTACATGCGTTTTCACCTCCAGGGTCGGTCCTACCAATTCAAAGCCCTACCCTTAGGCCTTTCCACAGCTCCCATGGAGTTCACAGTGGCGGCCAAAGAGGTCAAACTCATGGCACTACAGAGGGGTATAAGGATCCACCAGTACCTAGACGGCTGGTTGGTGAGAGCCTCATCCCACAAAACTTGTCTACAACACACACAGAACTTGGTAGTTCTCTGCCAAGATCTAGGTTGGCTAGTGAACAAGGAAAAATCAGAGCTGGTTCCAAAACAGGTTTTCGACTTCATAGGTTACCAGTTCGATCTGAAAGAATGCAAGGTCAGACCCACGCCAGAGCATTGACAGGCCTTGACAGACAAGATCCAGTCAATACTGTCCGGTCCGGTATGTCCGGTCCCACAGTTCATGTCCCTCATAGGTCTTCTCACAGCAACAGAAAAGCAAGTCCACCTAGGGCGACTTCACATGAGGCCCATACAGTGGCACTTGAAAAACAACTGGAGGATCCCAGTTCCCAGGTCGCTCCACCCCCACCTAAGGTGGTGGCTGGAGGAAAGCAATGTGCTACCAGGTCAACCTTTACACCCTCTAAAACATGCTCTGCAAATATTTACAGACGCATCAAAAGAAGGTTGGGGCGCTCACTTAGACGAGCACACTGCAAGGGGAACCTGGTCCCTTCCAGAAAGCAAGTTGCACATAAATCACTTAGAGCTAAAAGCTGTCTTTCTAGCTCTAAAAGAGTTTCAAAACTTCTGTTGCAACAAGACAGTATTGATAGCTACAGACAACACAACAGTGGTTGCCTATATCAACAAAGAGGGGGGGGGACGAAGTCGGGCTCCCTGTGTGCCCTACTGTGGAGAATCCTGTCCTGGTGCACCAGGAAGCAGGTGACCCTCAGGGCACGTCACATCCCCGGCCAGCTGAACGTGACAGCAGACAAGCTATCCAGACTGGGTCAGACCATTCAAACAGAGTGGTCACTTCATCCAGAAGTGCTCAAAGCTATATGCTCCCAGTGGCTGGTGCCACAAGTGGACCTGTTTGCCACCAGAATCAACAACAAACTACCACAGTTTGTGTCACCGGTTCCGGACCCCCAGGCATGGGCAGTGGATGCACTATGCCTGTCATGGGAGAATCTGGATCCATACGCCTTTCCACCAGCAGCCATCTTGGGCAAAGTGGTGGAGAAGTTGCAGGACTACCCTTGCAACAGGATTATTCTGATTGCCCCAGGGTGGCCCAACATGCCCTGGTTCTGGGATCTAGTGGCAATGTCCAGTCAGATCCCACTGTGCCTGCCCAACATACCCAACTTAGTGTCTCAGCCTTTCAACCAGGTCCTTCACAGGAACCTGTCAAATCTGAACCTACATGCCTGGCCCCTAGAGCCTCAGAAATCAAGGAGCAAGGTTTCTCTGAGGCAGTGGTAGCACGAATTGAGGCCCCTCAAAGAGGATCAACCAGGTCTGTCTATGAGGCAAAGTGGACCATTTTCACAAAGTGGTGCCTCTGTAATCAAGTGGACATCAGGGCACCACCTCTGAAAGCCATTGCTGACTTCCTCCTGCACTTGTTTCAGGACAAGAAGTTACAACCAGGCACTATTGATGGCTACAGATCAGCTATTGCTGACAAATTGGGTCATGTCACCATTAATGTCTGCAAAGATGAGAATCTCACTCGTCTCCTGGATAGTTTCCATAGAGACAGACCCAAGGGCAGGAGGGGCATCCCCTCCTGGAACCTCTCTCTGGTTCTGCACCAGTTGACAAAGGCTCCATTTGAACCCCTGAAGGAGGCCTCCTTGAAACACTTGACCTTCAAGACTGTTTTTCTGATGGCCTTGGGTTCTGGTAAACGCAGGAGTGAGATCCATACTTGGCTACATAAGAACATCAGACACCAGTCAGACTGGTCTAAGGTGTCCTTATACCCTTCACCCAGCTTTCTATCCAAGAATCAGCTGGCTAAGGAGGGTCCAGATAGTGTGGCCCCAGTGGTCTTACCAGCCCTGGCCCCTTCTCTGGATAAGTCACTCAAAGGTGACAGGTCCCTATGTCCAGTTAGAGCCCTGCGCTACTACTTAGACCGCACCTCAGACCTTATTCGGGCAGAATAAGGAGCTGGTCTTTGTCTCCTTCAAGAAAGGTTTTGACAAAGACATCTCACCTGCCACCATCTCCTCATGGATCAAACAGACTGTGATCCTATGCTATGAGCTCTCTGACCAGGAGGCCCTCACCTTGCATCAGGTTAAAGCCCATGATGTCAGGGCCTTTGCTGCCTCTAAGGCTTTCCAATCTGGAGTCTCCTTAGAGCAGATTTTATCAGCCTGCCACTGGAAATCTCATAACACCTTCACTCAGTTTTACTTGAAGGATGTTGCCTGGGCTGACTCAGAGCTTTTCCATCTGGGGCCTGTTGTGGCTGCCCAACAGGTGCACCACCAGACCCAGAAATGAGGAGATGTGTATGTATATATATATATATATGTGTAAATATGTACATACTGTAAATATGTTAAGATGTACATAATGTAAATATGTACAAAATAAAAAAAAAACAAAAAAAAACTGTGACTTGCTTCCCTAGGGAAGTTTATTTCACGGGACTGAACTCAGCCCCTCTCTCTCTCTCTCTCTCTTTCCTTCTCTCAGATCCCTGAGGAAAGAAAAAGGGGGGGGCAACGTCGGTAGACTTCCGGTTAACCGGTTAGTTGGTAGCTGACCTTGACCTTTCAGGGTTCCTTGACCCTAGGTCAAATGGGCCTATTCAATTTGTTTCGTTATGAGTTCACTACAGTCCCTAGCAGCTTACCCGCCTTCCAAGCGGTAGTTATTCAGCAATTGTCCATTGGATAGGATGTATTAACGCAATAAAATTGGAAATTTAATAAGTAAATTAAATTTTTATAAGTTAATACCCTATCCAATGGACAGGCAAGGCCCACCCAACCGGCCCCGCTATCAGCTTACTAGGGGTCTTAATAGGATTAGACACGAAAAAGATGCTATGACGTCACGTTGTCTAGACCTCAAGGAAGTACGATGCACCACCTAGCGAATACAGTCTCCTGACCGGTCCTGCCGGTATTATATACAGGACGTCTTTTTCTGGCATTTGGCGGGACCGGTCGCGCCGACCGGTAAAGCAATTGTCCATTGGATAGGGTATTAACTTATAAAAATTTAATTTACTTATTTAATTTGCAAATTTGTGTGTTATACTAGTTATTTTACAACGAAAGTGAGTTTATTAGAATATTGGATTATCATGGCATCACCAGAGGCGCGGCTGATGCAGTCATGCTATGGCCGGCTTTGATTCTCATGAAAAGTGTGCGTGTTGCCGCGATAAGAAGGTTGGTGATGATTCTTGTGTCAAGGGACAAGATTGTTTAATTTGTGAGGGGTTCACTGATGGTCAACGTGAGACTTTATCTACTCCATCATATAAAATCTGTAAGGAAAAAAGAGCAGGTTCTTTGGTGTACCCTAAGGATGTGACTAGACTATTATCAGTACTGTTGATATGGAAGGACAAGCGTCCCCTCAATCTACTGCGCAGGTATCTGCGCACTCAGCTGCTCCCGCTACTTGCTCTGCCCCTCCAGTGTCTTTTGTCACTTCAGCCCAATTTGAGGCCATGAATGATAAATGGGCGTAACAGTTTTGAGGCTGTTTTGTCCCGGGGAAATGTCTTCAGCACTCCAAAAGCTTCTGCGTCTATTTCATCTCACCCCATGCTGTCTGATAAGCCTTTCATAAATCTGTCTGCCCGGCCTACCAGTCCAGTAGTGTACCCGGCAGAGCAGGATATCAAGTTGACAAAGACTGAGGCTAAATAAAAAAGGAAGAGTCACAAATCTTCTAAGAGTGAAAAACCCAAAGACACTGTTGTGATTGATCCACCGGCCTTTGCTAAAAGCATCCCCGGTCCGGGCGATGACATGCAGGAACCCGTTTTTAGGCCGGTTTCTTCTGCTTCTTCATCTTTCACCGGTCAGGAACTTAAGTCTACCGGTCCTGCTGCTCAAACTATTTCTTCAGTTTCTCAGACCGGTCAAGGGACGATGGACACCGGTCATTCAGCACAGTATAATATGACACCTACCGTTCCTTCTTCTAGTGATTCTGCCGGTGCCGGTGCTATGGCATATCCTGAGCAGGAATATAGGGATCCACTGGAACACCCTGTTTCTGATGAGGACTTTTCTGATGAGGATACCTCTTTCGCTGAAGAGGGCGAAGTATCTTCAGACAATTTAGAAAGACAACAGCAGACCGAGGATATGACTTTTCGTGAGACGGTCAGGTCAGTACGCTCATTTATGGGCTGGGACTTCATACCAGTATTTGAGAGTGACCTGTCAGAGCCAGACAAGTCTAACAACCCCTGGAGGGGCAAACACCCTAGAAAACCAGCCCATGTATCTGTTGCCATGCCTCCGGACGATTGGCTTTGCCAAAAATTGGAGAAACTCAATACCACCGTAGCCGAAGGATATCCCTCAAGCACAAGACTCTGCCGGCCTTAAGAAGGACCAGTTTATTAAGATACCCAAGTCACAGACCCGGTGGTACCAAATGCATACACAGACAGGATGGACCACACCGACCAGGGAAGAGTCTGTTTAGCTGGAGTAGGCTAAAGTAAATTCGCAATTCTCAAGAATCACCAAGGCCTCTTCTTATCCACCTTCTGGCCCACCTTCCAGGCCCATTTCTCAGGAGTATCTGCGAAGGCGGGAGCGTTGTGCCCATGAAAGAAGTTACATGGTGAACAGTGCTGCTGGAATTTACCATTGTACTTCCGAACTGCAAGAAAGAATTAATTCCAATGTCTCTTTTTTTGCAGCAAGATCAACAAGGGCAAAACACCTAAAGACGTTACTGAAGCTCTCAAAGATATAAAGGATCTGCTAGCATTCCACCAAAACATCTCAATGGCTATGGGTATGGCATTGCAGCACTTGGTGGATAGTTTGTTCGTGCATCTGGCCAATCTCATCCTTCTCTGTCGTGACTCTTATTTAGAATTTGTCAAGCCGGGTGAGGAACGCTCCTATGTTTGATTATGGCCTCTTCCCCGACTCCGTGCTTCCCCGACTCAACACTGTTGAACAGGATATAAATAAGCACGAGTCAGCCGGAGTTGCTCCAGGGCCCGGTCCAAGTGCCTCCCAGTGCTTCAATTGGAGGGAACTTCAGATATAGGCCTCATGAAAAGAGAGATAATCAGAGATGTTCTGGATCAACTGAACAGGAACAACAACCATGGAGACAATTTCCAGAAATAGAGGCCGTGTACGTGGTAGAACAAACCCTCGTTTTTCCAAGGCACGTGGTCTCAAGTCTTATAAATGACAGTTACAATGGTTTTCCAACCAAGCTGAATCTCTGCAGTCAAGGGTTGGGGTTAGTAGTAAAAGAGACACCTCAAGAACAGACTTTAGTGTTTCAGAATTGCAAACAAAATGTGTCATGTTGAGTCATGTATAAATGTTGTCAATCCTGTTCCTATTGTAACTATTCACGGGCAGCCACAAAGGAAAGGCTTAAGTCCCGGTCGTGGTTTGAACAGAATAAAACTTGTCAAAGGTGTTTCTTGTGCAAATCAATGTCTTTCTGCCCCATCTGTTCTAAATGTGCCACATGTTGCCACAGAGATCAGTTTTGGGGGAAGGCTTCAGAGCTTCTGGCAAGTTTGGCAAAGGTTGGGTTCAAATCCCAGAGTAGTTTCAGTCCTGAGGGACGATTACCATCTTCCTTTCAGGGAAAGGCCACAACTCAGCCTAGTACCATTGAAGGCTATAGAACATGGTGGGAAATGATAGGTTGAACGTCAGTAAAGATGAAAACTTAACCCGCCTGTTGGACAGCTTTCATTGGGATAAACCCAAGGGCAGGCGAGGAGTTCCCTCTTGGAACCTTTCTCTGGTACTCCACCAGTTGACTAAGGCTCCCTTCGAGCCTACGAGAAAGGCCTCTCTTAAACATTTGACTTTTAAGACAGTCTTTCTGTTACCTCTGGGCTCAGGCAAGAGGCGCAGTGAAATTCATGCCTGGCTATACAAGAACATCAGACACCAAACCAATTGGCCAGGGAGGGACTTAGAAATTATGAATTAAATTAATTATAACTTAGTTGTTCGATATTGCCATTAAATACTTCTAGAACACCTGGAAAAAATCTGGAAAAATCATGGAATTTCAAAATGAAAATCTTGTGGCTACCCTCTCTAATGTCATTTATAGGAATCTAGAACCTATAAAATACATTTCCAATGGACAGTCTTCATATAGGTGGTACATGAGAACCCATTGGGAATATTCACAATCTTTACACATTCAGATGTTATTACTGAAGGCTGCATTTCTGATGATAAAGGTTTTCAAACTCATCTTCAAAACAAGAGGGTTTTACTTCAGATAATGGCACCATGCTGTTTTATCTTTACAAAAGGGGACCCATTCATTATATATGTGTCTGATGGTCTGGCATCTAATGGTTCTATGTAAGCCCACAAAAATTTTCTGAGGGCTCACCACATTTAGGGCTGTCAAAATGGGATATCAGACATCTTTTCATGCAGGGATAAATCGTTCAAAAAGAATGTCATTTATCCCATAGTTTTCACATGACTTGCCAAATTTGGCACACTCCAATGCTAGATATGTTTGTAACAAAGATGAACAACAAACTATCTGTACATTTCACCAGTTTAATACCCTAATGCAATGGCAGTAGATGTATTGAATATCCTGTGGGAGGCACTTTTCGGTTATGCCTACTGTTGAACATTTCTCATTTCAAAACTGGGTATAAAAATGACAATTAATGCTTGTTAAATGATAGTAGTAGCCCCAGGGTGACCAGGGATGATTTGGTTTTGGGACCTGATGGACTTATTCACAAAACCACTATTGCCCCACTTAATGGAGAAATCTCTTTAAACAGCTATTCAGTCAAAGATTCACCAATGCCTGCCATATCTCAAACCCCATAGTATGGCATGGTGTCTCAGAGAGCTAAGGTACTTCAGAGTTTTCTTCAAAAAGTCTATGGAGCAAGGTAGATCTTTTTTTAATCTGATGCAAGGAGAGTCAGGTGGACTTCCAACAGCTTTCTCTCTCCTCAATAGCAGATTTTTGACCCATTGATTCATTGATAAAATCTGAGTCCTACCACAATTTGCAGGTTACAGGGTTGCTATTGCAATTCCTTTATATTCACTTTGGTATTGAAGTCATTCATAGTTATGAACTCAAAAGACTGATAGATGGTTTTCATAGGATAGATCAATGACGCATTGTGCTATATCCTCTTGGGACTTGTCTTGAGTACTCTTAGTCTTGACAAGATCACCATTTCAACCATTTGAATGAGAATTTGTACATTCTGACATTCAAATCACTTTTCTCATAATCTTAATCTCCGATAGGAGAGTTGAGGTTCATGCTTGCACTTTCAAATCTTTGAAACACAAGACTGGCTAGAAGGAGGTCACAGTTTCTCCTTCATCAGTCCTTCTGGCAAAGAACAGATATAGACCTCGCATAGACCTGTTATGGTATGGTTTAACCGGGGTCATTCTTGCTCTTAGGTCAATTTTAAATCATTTTTGGTTTGAAGATATGACTCTTTGGCCTATTAGAGTTCTAAGATATTATCTTGACAGCATTAGAGATCTTAGATAGGGGAATATATGCTATTCATCTCTTTCAAAGATGGCTTTTCAGGAGATATACAAGGAGCTGCCATGTCTTCTTGGACAGAATAGTCAGTGCTGCTAGCTTTTCATAGATCTGACCTTGAAACTTAAAATGTTTCCATGGTCAAGGCTCAGGATGCTCCTTTATATGGAGGCTTCCTTGTCCTTCAAAGCAGGTGTTTTCCCTTGATCACAACTTGGGAGCATACTTCTGGAATTCCACAGTGTCAAATTTTACCTTAAGGGGCTATCACTGTAACAGCATATTTCACGCAGTGCAGAATCCTTTCCTCACAGACAGCCATCTATTTTCCATTGTGTGAAAGTTTATAAACTTAAACTTATTGAATTTAATAACTCTTGCTTTTTTTGGCTGTTGACAAATTGTTTAAAGAGAAACTAAGTACTAAAAGAGTAGTTTATTTAAAATTATTTTTCTTACATTTATTAAAATAGTGCAATAAAAATGTTCACAAAATGCAGTGAAAGTGATCTAACTTTGGTCGCCTCAAAAAGAGACATGCTTTATAAACACAACAAAAAAATGCATGCAAAACAAGATCAATACTTACGTTTAACATATATATGTACAGGTAATTTTCTGGGCTAACTTTTGAATGAATTCGTTTTTACATATAAAGTGGCATTTTTATATTATTGTAATCTTTTAATACATGAAGACTACTGGTTTGAATCACTGTTACATATTTGTTAGTTAAATGCGTATGAAAGTATTTTTTTTCAAATGTAATTCATTCAAAACAATGCTTATGTATTTCTACGACTGGCATATACAGGGACCTCATATATAACTTCTGCGTATTTTTTTTATGTCTCGATAGAGTGGTGTATCTCTGTTTGCTAAGGCAGCAATATCTACCAGTACTGATGGTGATGGGAGAGCGTATTATTTTATTGCGTTAATACTTCCTATCCAATGGACAATTGCTAATCCGGTCGGCGCAGACCGGTCCACCAAACGCCAGAAAAAGACATCCTGTGTTTTCACCGGCTGGCCGGTCCGTAGTACTGTGCACTCCCCAGATGGCGCCTCGTACTTCCTTCCTGTCTAGACAACCTGACGTCATAGCATCTTTTTCGTTTGGCGCGTGTACTGTGCAGACGTGTTTTTCAACAATCTCCAGATATTTTAAGGAAAAGTGTGGATTATGACGGATTTTCTACCTAGTTTGCAATAATTTATTGTAGAAGTGTTACCTACATATCAAGCACGGATATATATTAAGAAATCTGCTGGAAACGCTCCCTAGCTGACTCCATTTAGTGTTGATGATAGGGCAGTAAGCAACGAGTAATATGAATTATGAAGGCAGCCATTTTGCTAGTTTCCTCCCATTCAACCATGGTGTTGTTAGGGGCAGATCGACAATATTAAGGAAATAATGGATATACTATTTACAGGTTTTTTTATCTGTGTCTTTTGTTTGAATGTACCTTTTCTAGTACTACGAATAGAAATCACGGACAACTTCAGTCTACGTAGTTTTGAACACTGTAAATAGAAGAAATTCCCCAACAGGTGCATTCTTCAGAGCGCACTGGTACCGACTTCTCTGCTGTAAGGCATCAGTCACACCAGCCAGCTCGAGTATTTATTGTTTTTTCATCAGAAGCAAGAGATGCATTCTTCAGATTTCTTCAGAGTGCACTGGTCCAGACATCTTTCCTGTAAAGCATTAGTCGACCGGCAAGCTCTAGTTCAACCGACTTCACAATAGAAGGTGATATCAGTCCCTCCCTTGCAGACCCGGCTTTGTTGTCGGTAGTGGGGGTTGTGGATGGCCAGTTCACTGGTTTTATCACGAAAGAAAGAAGGAATTTCATCTACAGAGTGCACCGGTCCAGGCTTCTCCACTTTTAAAGCATCAGCCGACCAGCAAGCTCAAAAGAACGCGACCTCTGACGTCATATCCAGTCAGCCAATCGCGTGTCCTTCCGACTAAATCACGAAGCTGGTCACATGTTTTTACCGACCAGGAAGGTCGGAAGTGCGTTCTTCAGAACTCACGTCTACTGTGATTACAGTCCCTGCTTTGCAGACCCGGCCTTGTTGTCGGTAGTGGGGTTTTGTAGACTGTAAAGTTGCCGGTAAAGCATCACACAAAGGATGCGAAGACTGACGTCATCTCCAGTTGGCCAATCGCGTGTCTTTCCGACCAGCAATTGGGTCACGTGACACACCGAACAACAAGTGATTCTAAAAATAGTTCACAAGGGATTTCCCAGCAACTGTCAAATCTACAAATAAATTTTACTGGACAATCTTGTGAATATAAAGAACAAGATGGGTACCCTAGTGAGAAAGACTTTAGTTTATAAGCAAGGTATTACAGTATTTAGCCAAATGAAGAAATGTAAATACACCCTTCCCCAGTCATCTGCATCAGTTAAGATATATACTTAAACAGTATCAGTTATGTTGTTTAACAAGGAGTTTAAGAGAACCAAGCGTACTATCTAATCACTATAGTTCAATGTGACCTTGTTTTGAACCCACACTATAGTTATGACAGTTTCTTTTTTGCATTTTTCTTTATGTTTGTGTCTTCCTTTATTATTAATCATTATGTGTTACCAAAGTGCAATGCAGTTTTGTAAAGGGTCAAGACCAACCTTGCAATTTATGTCAGCAATCTTAGCAAATATGCCACCTTTCCATTGTTTCAGTTTGCATATTATCACGGTTTGGTTTGTATATGCAAAAGAAAGATACAATTGCAATAAATCATATCCATTTATAGAGAGTGCAAAATATCAAATAGAATACAGTGTCCAGGAATAAACTCAAGGTGATATCCGCAAACTGTCAGGGTCTACAGAGCAAACAGAAAAGGGCTGACGTTTTAGGGTATTTTAGAGAAACAGATGCCAATATAATATGTCTTCAAGACACACATTGGGTTGAAAAGGATTTAAAGTACATCAAAAGTTTGTGGGATGGTGAATGCTATATAAACGGATCAAAAACAAATGCAAGAGGTGTGGCAATTCTTTTGAAAAAAGATTTCGAATATGAGGTAAAGTCATTTCAAAAAGATGCGGAGGGAAATTATATTAGTCTTACTTTAAAGCTTAGTTCTATGACTGTAAACCTAATGACAATATATGCTCCAAATAAGGATAATCCTTCTTTCTTTTCAGAAATACAAAAAATAATGCAAGAAAGTATCTGTGAAAATAATATAATATGTGGAGATTTTAACTTAGTTCTAGACCCACTTAAAGACACGAATGGTTATAGGCATATAAATAATCCAAAAGCAAGACTGGCAACTCTAAAAATGATAGATGATCTGAGATTATTAGATATATACAGACAACAACATCCAAATATTCGTAGATATACGTGGAGAAAAAAAAACCCACAAAAACAAGCCCGTCTTGATTATTTCCTAATCTCGGAGACACTTTTAGATACAGTTAGCAATAGTGAAATTAAACCAGCATATAGGTCAGATCACTCCAGTATAGAACTGGAAATAAAAACACAAGTTTAAAATAGGGAAGGGCATATGGAAATTTAATAACAGCCTGTTAAAAAATACTGATTACGTGAAGTTGATCAATGGAGTAATAAAGGCAGAAGCTTTGATGTATGCCCTACCTGTCTACAACTTATCCTATCTTGAAGATCATTATAAAGAAGTTGAATTCACAATTGACTATGATACATTTTTGGAAATGCTTTTGTTACGCATAAGAGGAGAAACTGTAAAATTTGCAAGTTTCATAAAGAAGAAAAATGAATCCATGGAAAAGGCTCTTAAAAAAGATATTGAATTTCTTGAAAATGAGTTGGACCAAAGTGGCAGAATTTCAGATTTACTATCGGATAAAAGAGCTGAACTTGAAACTTTGAGAGAAAATAAAATTAAGGGAGAACAAATAAGATCTCGTATTCAATGGCTAATTGAGGGAGAAAAAGCTTCAAAAACATTTTGTAAATTAGAAACTCGAAACTATATTGAAAAAACTATCAGAAAGTTGCAAATAGCAAATGACCAATATATTTATGACCAAAAAGAATTGCTACACCACACAAAGAGTTATTACTCAAATCTGTTTGAAAAAAAGGATAAATACTCTAATCTGAATGTTTTTAATTTATTAAACCGCCTACAGTTAAAACAAGTTTCAGACAAAACTTTAGGTGATCCGATCCAATTAGAAGAGCTAAATTCTGTATTAAAGAACATGAAGCATAACAAGACTCCCGGAATTGATGGTATCACGGCTGAGTTTTTAAAAGTGTTTTGGGGAAGTCTGAAAAATTATGTACTAAAAGCACTTAACTGCTGTTTTAAGAAAGAAAAAATGTCTTCTTCATTACGCCAGTGCATCATAGTATGTTTACCAAAACCAAATACAGACCATAGTTTAATATAAAATTGGAGACCAATTTCCCTATTATCAGTAATATACAAATTAGCCTCAGGAGTAATAGCAAAAAGATTAAAAGATGTTTTGGATACCATTATTTCGAAATGTCAAAATGGCTTTGTACCAGGTAGACATATAAGTGACAGTACCAGGCTAATATATGACATTATGTATAAAACTGAAGTAAATAAACAATCAGCCCTATTAATGCTAATCGATTTTGAGAAAGCATTTGATTCTTTGTCATGGAAATTTTTATACAAAATTCTTGAAATGTTTGGCTTTGATAAAAATTTCATAAAATGGGTGAAAATGTTTAACACAGATATAAAAGCATATATACTACAATGTGGTTTTTTGTCTGACGAAATTTCAGTCAACAGAGGGTGTAGACAAGGTGACCCGTTATCACCATACTTATTTCTGATAGGGGCAGAAGTTCTTTCAATGCTCATTAATATGGACCCAAATATAACAGGCGTCATAATAGGAGAAGAAAACATAAAATTAACACAGTTTGCGGATGACACCACTCTTATTCTAGATGGATCACAGCACTCTCTAGAATCAGCACTTAACACTTTAGAAATTTTTGGAGATTACTCAGGACTGAAAATGAACATGGAGAAAACAAAGGTTATTTGGATAGGTCGAAAACGTTTTTGTAAGGAAAAATTAAATATAAAATTTAAACTTGAATGGGGCAGTACAGAATTTTCCATGCTAGGACTGCATTTTTCCACAAATCTAAAGGATATTCCACATATTAATTTTACAGAGACATTGCAAAAAATCAAAAAAGAAATGGGGAATTGGAAAATTAGATTATTGACTCCCTTTGGTAGGATAACACTGATAAAGACTTTATTCTTACCTAAACTGATCCATTTGTTTATGTCATTACCAGTACCAAATGCTTTATTAAAAGAAATCAACAGTCTTATGTATGAATTTTTATGGGATTCCAAACCAGACAAGGTCAAACGGAAAACAATTTGTGCTGAATACTCAAATGGAGGGTTGAGAATGACTGACATTTTTAACTTTGAGAAGGCCCTAAAATTAAGTTGGATACGTAAAATAGTTCAGCAAACAAATTCACATTGGAAGTCACTTCTAATAGACAATGGTTATAACATAAATAGCATACCCATAATGGGAGGAAGTTACCCTTTCTACTCAAGACTACAAGAAAACAAATTTTGGAACAAGGTGTTCGATTACTGGAAAAACTTTTGTGAAAAACAACAGCCAACCTCAAATATACACATATTAAACTCCTGTCTTTGGTACAATTTTCAACTATCAAGTTATCCCTTATTTCTACGTACCTGGAACAACAAAGGAATTCGATGTGTTGGAGATATAGTAAACTCAAATGGATCTATCATTACTCATACAGAAATGTGTAAAATGTATAATTTAGCAATAAGTGTATTTGATTATCATAGAGTAAAACTTATGATCAAGAGCTTTATCAATAAATATAAAACAAACAATATTTTTACAATGTCAAGGCCTTTCTTGCCATTTCATGTAAGAACTATATTTCAGTCACCAAGTGGAAGTAAAGATTTTTACAAAATATTCATGCAGTATGAAGCTGATGAGCCTATATGTAAAGAAATATGGTCCAAAAAAATTAATTTTTATATAAATGATGAAATTTGGCAAAACATCTTTAAAGCTTGTATAAAATCAGTCATTGATAATGACCTTGTCTGGTTTCAATACAAAATCCTGTTTAATATATTGGATACTAATAAGTATCTGTACAAAATTAAAATCTCTAATTCCAATCTATGTAGATTATGTGGGGAATGTCCAGAAACAATCTTACACTTATTTGCACAATGTAAAGAAGTACAAGACTTGTGGCAGAACTTAAATAGTTGGATCAGAAACAAATTGTCAATACATATTGATTTCCTTGATTCTAGAAAAATACTAGGTTATGAAGATTATGATACACATTTCTGGCCACTAAATTTTATACTTATCAATGTTAGAAATTATATATTTTGGTGTTCCAAATATAATTTTAAAATAAATATATATTTTCTCCAAACAAGGTTGGAAAGCAAATTTAAAGAACAAAAAACTTTAGCCATTATAAACCAGACTGAAATAAGATTTAACAAACGATGGGAAGTGTGGCAAAATTTATTTACATAGCAATATGTATCAGGAAACCTTTTTTTTTTTTTTTTTTTTTTTTTTTTTTTTTTTTAATTTAAAAAAAAAAAAAAAAAAAAAACATGACCCTACAAGAACTAGTAGGTGAAACAGTGAAAATGTATAGATATGGAAGAATATTATTAAAAAACAAACTAGAGTTCATGCAAATGTATAGAGAAATGTATAGAGAGTTGTATGTAATATATATGTAATATATAAAAACTTATGCTTTGAATACCATGCCAATGTTTTTTTGAACCTTATTGTGTATGTTTTTCTTAAAGAAATAAAAATCTAAAAAAAAAAAAAAAAAAAAAAATCTACAAATAAGACGTGCGATTAAAGAAATGCTTTAATTAATGGAGGAAACCTACAACAAGCTGAATTCAACACAGAAGATAGTTGTAAAATTGCTTTAGCAACTGTTTACAGAGTGTACTGACTGGTACTGGCTACACAGCCTGGTACACTTGCTTCAACAACTGGTTACAGAGTGTACCAACTGGTACTGGCTACACAGCCTTGTACCCTTGCTTCAACAACTGGTTACAGAGTGTACCGACTAGGTACCAGCTACACAGCCTTGGTACAGCTTACCCACCCACCCCCCCACCCCCCAACTGGTTACAGAGTCATCCGACCCAGTCCATTCAACTCTGTGTTGATTCTGGGCCAGGTAGACAGCAAGTATCTACAAATATGGCTTCAACTGACTGGTTACAGAGTCTTCAAATCACCAGAACAGTTTACCGGCTATACAGCCTTATTTTCACCAAAACCGGTTGCAGAGTGATCACCTCAACCACTGGTTACAGAGCCTGCCGACAAGGTACCGGCTATACAACCTTGCTTCACCAAAACCGGTTACAGAGTCTACCCATCTAGTCCATTTAACTCTTCAGGTAGATGGGGAAGCATTTACAAGAATTACTTCAACTGACTAGCTAAATATAGACCAGTAGCTGTCTAAATTCATGGGTGACTCCAGCCTACCAGTTTTGCCGGTTACAGAGAATTACTGGTTACAGGAAATTACCGGTTACAGAAACCGGGTACCTGACAGAGTTGCCCAAGGTCATTTTGGTTACAGAAAATTCTTAGACCAATCAGTGGCCTTGATACAGTCAAACACGTTTTCATCATGTCTGCCCAGGGGTCAGCTTTTTTCATATAACAATTACTGTGTGAATGCTGCAGCTTGCAGGCAGCTGGTCTGGGGCAAAGAGTGTAAAATGTGAAAAGTTGACCAGACCACAACAAGAACAGAGAGACTGTTAACTTGGATCATTGTCACCAGACCGGACTGGCGTCCGGAGGGACCGGAAATGTTTGTCAGACTTCCAAATGTCCCAAATGTGGAACACAATCTGCCTGTAGGATCTAGAGTAAATCCTTTTTATGTCAGCTGACTTGTCAGTCAGCTGACATTATGTCGTCACTCTGCGGCGTACGCGTCCGCGTACGCGTCCGCGTGAACAACTTCTCCTCCAAAACTACAAGGCCTAGAGACGTGCTGTTTTTTTTAAAAGATACCTTATCTATCGAGGATGAAAAATTGTTCAAGGCATGCAAATCTGTCTGTTCGTCTGTTTGCTAGAGACATTACAAGGGGGGTACCCCCACCAAAAGTGTGAAAATTTCAACACTTAATCACAATTTTCTCAGTGACTATTGCAGGGATTTCTCTCATATCTTGCATATATGTACTAGGCCAGAGGTAGATTCTCTTGTGTGAGTATGAGACCTGGATCTGTCTTACTTTTTTTTTAATAAATGTTTTTAATAATTTTTAATGCATTAAAATTCATGAAATCATGCACAAAATCATTTATAACTTGAAAAGTGTTGCATTTAGAGCATTTTGTTAAAATATGTTATTCAGCTACTTTTTTCATAGCTACAATATGGTGAGTAAGTTGGGTGCCTGTCTCAATAGCTAAGTGAGTAATAGCTACTTTTGGGCTTTTCAGTAACTTCCATCATGAGTAAAATCACTTGTAACTTAAAAACTATTGCATTTAGAGAATTTCGTATAAATATGTTATTCAGCTACTTTTGGGTCAGCTATAACATAGTAAAATTTCAGACCTGTAGCTCATGGCATAGCTGAGTAATAGCTACTTTTAGGTTATCACTGTTGAGTAAATCGCTTATAACTTCAAAACTATTGCATTTAGAGAATTTCGTATAAATATGTTATTCAGCTACTTTTGGGTCAGCTATAACATAGTAAAATTTCAGACCTGTAGCTCATGGCATAGCTGAGTAATAGCTACTTTTAGGTTATCACTGTTGAGTAAATCGCTTATAACTTGGAAACTATTGCATTTACAGTATTTTGTTTCAATATGTTATTCACCTATTTTGGGATCAGCTATAACATAGTGAAGTTTCAGATCTGTGGCTCATTGCATAGCTGAGTAATAGCTACTTTGAAGTTCTCACTATTGAGTAAATCACTTGTAACTTAAAACCTATTGCATTTAGAGAATTTCGTATAAACATGTTATTCAGCTACTTTTGGGCCAGCTATAACATAGTGAAATTTCAGATCTGTAGGTCATGGCATAGCTGAGTAATAGCTACTTTAAAGTTCTCACTATTGAGTAAATCAGTTGTAATTGGAAAACTATTGCATTTAGAGTATTTCGTATAAATATGTTATTCAGCTACTTTTGGGTCAGCTATAACATAGTAAAATTTCAGACCTGTAGCTCATGGCATAGCTGAGTAATAGCTACTTTTAGGTCATCACTATTGAGTAAATCAGTTTTAACTTGAAAACTATTGCATTTACAGTATTTTGCTTAAATATGTTGTTCACCTACTTTTGGGTCAGCTATAACATAGTAAAATTTCAGACCTGTAGCTCATTGCATAGCTGAGTAATAACTACTTTGAGGTTCTCACTATTGAGTAAATCAGTTGTAATTGCAAAACTATTGCATTTAGAGAATTTCGTATAAATATGTTATTCAGCTACTTTTGGGCCAGCTATAACATAGTGAAATTTCAGATCTGTAGGTCATGGCACAGCTGAGTAATAGCTACTTTGAAGTTCTCACTATTGAGTAAATCAGTTGTAATTGGAAAACTATTGCATTTACAGAATTTCGTATAAATATGTTATTCAGCTACTTTTGGGTCAGCTATAACATAGTAAAATTTCAGACCTGTAGCTCATAGCATAGCTAAGTAATAGCTACTTTTAGGTTATCACTGTTCAGTAAATCGCTTATAACTTGGAAACTATTGCATTTACAGTATTTTGTTTCAATATGTTATTCACCTATTTTGGGATCAGCTATAACATAGTGAAGTTTCAGATCTGTGGCTCATTGCATAGCTGAGTAATAGCTACTTTGAAGTTCTCACTATTGAGTAAATCACTTGTAACTTAAAACCTATTGCATTTAGAGAATTTCGTATAAACATGTTATTCAGCTACTTTTGGGCCAGCTATAACATAGTGAAATTTCAGATCTGTAGGTCATGGCATAGCTGAGTAATAGCTACTTTAAAGTTCTCACTATTGAGTAAATCAGTTGTAATTGGAAAACTATTGCATTTAGAGTATTTCGTATAAATATGTTATTCAGCTACTTTTGGGTCAGCTATAACATAGTAAAATTTCAGACCTGTAGCTCATGGCATAGCTGAGTAATAGCTACTTTTAGGTCATCACTATTGAGTAAATCAGTTTTAACTTGAAAACTATTGCATTTACAGTATTTTGCTTAAATATGTTGTTCACCTACTTTTGGGTCAGCTATAACATAGTAAAATTTCAGACCTGTAGCTCATTGCATAGCTGAGTAATAACTACTTTGAGGTTCTCACTATTGAGTAAATCAGTTGTAATTGCAAAACTATTGCATTTAGAGAATTTCGTATAAATATGTTATTCAGCTACTTTTGGGCCAGCTATAACATAGTGAAATTTCAGATCTGTAGGTCATGGCACAGCTGAGTAATAGCTACTTTGAAGTTCTCACTATTGAGTAAATCAGTTGTAATTGGAAAACTATTGCATTTAGAGAATTTCGTATAAATATGTTATTCAGCTACTTTTGGGTCAGCTATAACATAGTAAAATTTCAGACCTGTAGCTCATTGCATAGCTGAGTAATGACTACTTTGAGGTTCTCACTATTGATTAAATCAGTTGTAATTGCAAAACTATTGCATTTAGAGAATTTAGTATAAATATGTTATTCAGCTACTTTTGGGTCAGCTATAAAATAGTAAAATTTCAGACCTGTAGCTCATGGCATAGCTGAGTAATAGCTACTTTTAGGTCATCACTATTGAGTAAATCAGTTGTAACTTGAAAACTATTGCATGTACAGTATTTTGCTTAAATATGTTGTTCACCTACTTTTGGGTCAGCTATAACATAGTAAAATTTCAGACCTGTAGCTCATGGCATAGCTGAGTAATAGCTACTTTGAGGTTATCACTGTTGAGTAAATCGCTTATAACTTGGAAATTATTGCATTTAGAGTATTTTGTTTCAATATGTTATTCACCTATTTTGGGGTTAGCTATAACATAGTGAAGTTCCAGACCTGTGACACATTGCATAGCTCAGTAATAGCTACTTTAAAGTTCTCAATGTTGAGCAAATCACTTATAATTTGAAAACTATTGCATTTAGAGAATTTAGTATAAATATGTTATTCAGCTACTTTTGGGTCAGCTATAACATAGTAAAATTTCAGACCTGTAGCTCATGGCATAGCTGAGTAATAGCTACTTTTAGGTTATCACTGTTGAGTAAATCACTTATAACTTGGAAACTATTGCATTTACAGTATTTTGTTGCAATATGTTATTCACCTATTTTGGGGTCAGCTATAACATGGTGAAGTTCCAGACCTGTGGCTCATTGCATAGCTGAGTAATAGCTACTTTGAAGTTCTCACTGTTGAGTAAATCAGTTGTAATTGGAAAACTATTGCCTTTACAGAAATTTGTGCAAATATGTTATTCAGCTACTTTTGGGTCAGCTATAATTACAGACCTGTAGCTCATGGCACAACTGAGCAATAGCTATTCTCAGGCACTGACTGTTGAGTAAATTGGCTATAACTTGAAAAATATTGCATTTGGAGTATTTTGTTAAAATATATTGTTCACCTACTTTTGGGTTAGCTATAACATAGTGAAATTACAGACCTATAGCTCATGGCATAGCAGAGCAATAGCTATTTTCAGGTTCTCACTATTGAGTAAATCAGTTGTAACTTGAAAACTATTGCATTTACAGTATTTTGCTTAAATATGTTGTTCACCTACTTTTAGGTCAGCTATAACAGAGCAAAAATTCAGACATGTAGCTCATTGCATAGCTGAGTAATAGTTACTTTGAGGTTCTCACTCTTGAGTAAATCAGTAGTAACTTGAAAACTATTACATTTAGAGTATTTTGTTAAATATGTTATTCACAGACGTTTTGGTCAGCTATAACATAGTGAAATTGCAGACCTCTATGTCATGGCATAGCTGATCAATAGCTTCTTTCAGGTTCTCACTGTTGAGTAAATCATTGTATCCAACCTGTAGGAAATCATGGGCTGGGAATCTGTTAATATGGTCCGATTTGACCTTGGAACCCTCCTTCAAGGTCAAATGAGGATAGCCAAACATAAAAGTGCTTATAACTCGCTTATTATTGGTCCTAGAGGTTTGGAATGAAAACCAACCTATAGAAAATCATGAGCTGGGAATTTTTTGGTGTGGTCGGATTTGACCTTGGACCCTCCTTCAAGGTCAAATGAGGATAGCCAAACTTAAAAGTGCTTATAACTCGCTTATTATTGGTCCTAGAGGTTTGGAATGGAAAACCAACCTATAGAAAATCATGGGCTGGGAATCTTTTGGTGTGGTCAGATTTCACCTTAGACCCCTCCTTCCAGGTCAAACGAAGATAGCCAAACTTAAAGTGCTTATAACTCGCGTATTATTGGTCTTGGAGGTTTGGGATGGTAAACCAACATATAGGAAATCATGGGCTGGGATTCTTTTGGTGTGGTCAGATTTGACCTGGGACCCCTCCTTCAAGGTCAATTGAGGATAGCCAAACTTACAATTGCTTAGAACTCGCTTATTATTGGTCCTACAGGTTTGGGATGGTAAACAAGCTACAGGAAATCATGGGCTGGGAATTTTTTTGTGTGGTCGGATTTGACCTTGGACCCCTCCATCAAGGTCAAACAAGGATAGCCAAACTTAAAAAGTGCCTATGACTCACTTATTATTGGTCCGAGAGGTTTGGGATGGTAAACCATCCTAAATTCTTTGGCTGGGAATCTTTTGGTATGGTCAGATTTGACCTTTGGACCCCTTCTTCATGGTCGAACGAGGATATTGCATTTATAGTATTTCTTTAAATATTTTTAACCTACTTTTTACACTTAAACAATTACCTTGTTACTTTATTTCATAATACCATTTGCAGGGCACAACTTTTTTGTCCTTTTTTTCTGTCAGCTTCGGAATATCTTTCGAACATGCTGTTCAGTTACCATTTACTGTATTTCTGTACAGCCCTTTCCCTGATAATTATGCTTTCCTCTCATTATCACCATCACAAATCAAAAACATTCAGTCAGCTGACACAGTGCCCGTTCACGGGCACTCTCCTCTTGTTGGGAACCTTGGAAGCCTTTGGGGCTCAGCCCCCTGGCGAATGAACAGGACACTACCGGTCCCGGCCAGAGCCCAGCTCAGGACATTTTTTTCTAATGTTTGGCGAGACTGGCAAGGCGCCGGACAAATGCATCTGTCCACTAGGTAAGGTATTAACTAATAAAAATTTAATTTACTTATTAAATTTTCTAATTAAGTATATGTATATACATTTCCAATGGACAGAGTACACATTTTAGTGGTATCTAAAACCCATTGGAAATACCCCAATCATTCAATTCCCCTGTTCAGAGATTTTGGAAAAGCATCTGATCTGGTGGAAAGACTCAAAAATGTGTTTATAGGTTGGCCTCTCCATGCAGAGGAGCACAATCTCCTGTCATTTACCAATGCGTCTGTCAATGGTTGGGTAGCACATTTGTCTTTAGACTTGTAACCAGGAGAGTGCTGTATTTATATATAAGCGTATATACAGCAACATGTAACAGGTTTCAGAAAGAATGTATACCTGTCCTTAATGTTATGAAATTCCAAGTTTGTGGGAATTTTTCAATGCATATTCTGGAAAGTTTTAGGTGACTTCATAACAAAATATAAATATACATGTTATTTTGTTAAGTTTCTAAAGCATGCCTATCATAGTCTTGTACTTTATCATCACAAGAGTGTTTGAAATTAGTACATTGACTTTACTTTGCTTGTACCTACTCTTGGTTTGGCCAAAAAATTTCAAAATCCCACCTCCAGTATGGTTGTAATCAAGCATTGGTGAGGATAAGGTTAGGGTATTTTACTCAATAAAATGTAAACATTTTATTATAATTTAACTTTTTATAAGTTAAATACTTACCTTATCCTCACTAGATTCGGATTCCCGCCCTGCCAACCCCACATGGTTTACAATACATTATACTGACTCCCGGAATGAAAGTGAGGCTTACCAGGGTTCTTTCAGTGCAGGGGCATGCACAATCATGCATACATAATGGTACAAACAAGAGTATTTATTATGTCCACCCCAGTGGGGGGGTGGGGTGGGTGGACATATTAGTTTTGCTTTTTCGGCCGTCCGCTGTCCGGACACTTGGTTTCCGCTCATTTGAAGGAAAAGTATTTATCCTATCTTTACCAAATTTGGTATGGGTGTTTATTGGGTTAATAGCTTGCATGGGATTGCTTGTGGTGAAGATAGGTCTATAGCTAACTGAGTAAAGCTACTTAGCTACTTTTGTGTACTTCTTTTGTTTCCGAGCATTTTAAGGAAAAATATTTGACAAGTCTTTACCAAATTTAATATGAGCATAACTTAGGTCGATAGCTTGCTTGGGATTGGTTGTAATGATAATAGCTATATAACTGACTGAGTAATAGCTACTTTGCCAAAAATGGCAAACACAAATTTACTTCTATCTCCTTAACCGTGCGAGATGGAGGGATTTCGTTGAAATTTTCGACCCACGGGGATTTGAGCAATGTACTCTTGGCAATTTTTTAAAAAAAAATTCCCCTCCCCAAAAATAGTAGCCATTTGGAATTTTTGCCAAAAATGGCAAAACACAAATTTGCTTCTATCTCCTTAACCATGCGAGATAGAGTGATTTCGTCGAAATTTTCGATCCACAGGGTACCTGAGAAATGTACTCTTGGCAATTTTCAAAAATTTTCCCCTCCCCAAAAATGGCGGCCATTTTGAATTTTCGAATTTTTGCCAAAAATGGCAAAACACAAATTTGCTTCTATCTCCTTAACTGTGTGAGATAGAGCGATTTCATCGAAATTTTCGACCCACAGGGTATCTGAGAAATGTACTCTTGGCAATTAAAAAAATTTTCCTCTCCCCACATATGGCGGCCATTTTGAATTTTCGAATTTTTGTCAAAAATGGGAAAAAAACAAATTTGCCTCTATCTCCTTAACCGTGCAAGATAGAGCGATTTCGTCGAAATTTTCGACCCACAGGGTATCTAAGCAATGTACTCTTGGCAATTTTCAAAAAATTTTCCTCTTCCCAAAAATGGCGGCCATTTTGAATTTTTGCCAAAAATTGAAAAACAGAAATTTGCTTCTATCTCCTTAACCATGCAAGATAGAGCGATTTCGTCGAAATTTTTGACCCAACCAATGCAAAAAGGCATGAAGCTGAAATAATTTACATGTATACTAATAAATATTTAAGCACCACTGATATATTTTACAAATGAAACAGGGTCTTGTAAGACTACTGTACAATTTTTGCAAAAGGTTCATGGGGTGGACATTACACATGATAATGTGTGTTCTTCTATGCTATCCTGTTTCTATTCATATGTCGAAGCTACTATCAACAGGGCGTCCTATTTCTAGTTTAAAAAATATTCTCGTCTAGTCATCCATGTTTGCTCCCGCCAACACATAAGCATTAGTGAGGATAAGGTAAGTATTTAACTTTAAAAAGTTAAATTACAACAAAATTTTTATATTTTATTTTACTATTTAATGTTGTTTTTTTTTGTTGTTGTTGTTCATTTGTTTGTTTTACCAATTCTTCACATAGCCAGGCATGTGTTTCAGGTCCTGAAGTAGACTGGTGGGCGTTGGGTGTATGTCTCTATGAGTTCATGACTGGCATACCTCCATTCAATGATGCAACTCCAGAACAAGTGTTTGAAAACATTCTCAACAGAGGTAATTCAACAGACCACATTAGTATATCTGTTGTGGTGTATGCTCCTGGTCAGTCAGAATCAATCAAGCTCAATGACTAGACTAGTATTAAACTTGATGTGTATTACACAGAAACAGTTTAAATGACAGAAACCATGTTTTCTGTTGAAACTGATAATAATTATCATATTTATCCGTATAAACGCCCCGGGGGTGATGCATTTTTCAAAAGGGGGGCTACTATTACAGATAAAAAAAATCAACTCTTGAGTCCCATGGCAATGAGCGATAATGGACACTTACAGCCTTGATCTCACTTACCAGCATGTATAATGGCGGGAGAGCTTAAAATATTAGAAGCCAACCTTAAATCTGAAGAAATTATAAACATTTATCTCGTTCTTTTTACACATTTTAATGTGTCTGTGATCAAAATTGCCATGTTTTGTTGTGATTTTCTTTATTTCTTGTAAGTGGTATTCGACTGGGGAAGTACTAAAACACATCCTTTCTTGGAATCCCAGAAAAATTCAATATTCTCCAGTCCTGTTTCCTCTTATTGAAGTACACTGACACACAAATAGACAAATAGATATCCCCATTTTGTTCTCAGCAGTAGAATAGTCCATTAGTAACGTCTCTTCCGCTATATGTCACCCCAAAGGTCAACTATTCTCTTCAGTAGTAATGTCCATTCCACTATGTTGTCACTCTGTCACGCAAGAAAAGGATGTGTTTTTCTTATCCGGATTCATTGTCATTTTAAGCCACATTTATAATTAAATTCAGTGGTCGAATTCATTGAACATTTTCAGTTTGGCTACTATAGATCAACAAGTAAATTATCTGCTACAGATTCACTCTCTGAAAGTGATTATTATATGTATTGATACCTAATTGTACTATATCTTTTGACAGATATGAAGCTGTGAAACTTCTTAATTAAAGCATATCTTTTAGTTGTTAATTAATGGTGTTATCTTGCTGTTGAAGTGCTTTGTCTTGATAATTTGCCTTTACATACATATTTGCTCTTTTACATGTTATTTTCTCCAGCACCTTTACATAACTTATACAGTCTATTCTGAAAGTCTCTTGACCTTTATACTGTTTCATCTCTTCTACATCTCATGGTGAACAATGTTATTTTCCCTTCTGGACTTATCCGCAGCTTTTGACAATAGACCACTCAATCCTATTCGCCTGCCTTCAGCACTGGTACGACATTGATGGGGTTGTATGCTTAAGTGGGTTCAGTCATACCTCAAGATAAGATAAGATAAAACTACATGTAGATGGACATCTATCAGATGCCTTTCAACTCACTCGGTTGGGGTTCCTCAGGGCTCAGTCCTGGGCCCACTCCTTTTTTACCCATTATACAACCCCTCTTAGTTCAGTCATATCTAAATTCAATGTTACCCATTACTTATATGCAGACGATACACAAATTTATTTGGAACTCGACTCTAGGAACTTTGATTCTAGTACCAATAAACTGGTGAATTGCCTTGAGGCCGTCCAGGCATGGATGGGAAATAACAAACTTAAACTAGAGTTTGTATCTCGACGCAGTGTATCCCCGGACGGGACATGGTTGAAGCGTGGCATACAGAGTATTATGTCAAATCTGACCCTACAAAAAGATTCGGGGCACATGATTTCCTATAAGTTGTCTTCACATCGAAAACCTCTTACCATCCTAAACCTCTATGACCAATAATAAGCCAGTTATAAGCACTTTTAAGTTTGGCTATCCTCGTTTGACCTTGAAAGTTCGGTCCAAGGTCAAATCTGACCACACCAAAAGATTCCCAGCCCATGATTTCCTATAGGTTGGTTTACCATCCCAAACCTCTAGGACCAATAATAAGTGAGTTATAAGCACTTTTAGGTTTGGCTATCCTCATTTGACCTTGAAGGAGGGGTCCAAGGTCAAATCTAACCACACCAAAAGATTCCCAGCCCATGATCTCCTATAGGTTGGTTTACCATCCCATACCTCTAGGACCAATAATAAGCGAGTTACAAGCACTTTAAAGTTTGACTCTCCCTGTTTGACCTTGAAGGAGGGGTCCAAGGTCAAATCTGACCACATCAAAAGATTCCCAGCTCATGATTTCCTATAGGTTGGCTTGACATACCAAGCCTCTAGGACCAATAATAAGCGAGATATAAGCACTTTTCATGACTGACAAAGAAACGCCTGTGGCGGCCATCTTATTTTTCAAAATGAGTCCAAAAATATTCCCATTCAAGATTTTGTAATGGGGAACGTATCCTGCGAATTTGAGATCTCTACCTCTAATATCCTTTGCTCTAGAGGACCAACAAAAGTCCTTGCTGAAAGTCGGAAAAAATGCCTGTGGCGGCCATCTTGTTTTTCAAAAGGAGTCCCAAAATATTCCCAGGCAAGATTTTACGGTTATGACTATATCCTGTAAATTTGAGAAGGGTTGCTATAATATTTTTTTCATTAAGTGTGAAAATATCTCCAGAAAGGCCAAAAATTGTCTCGTTGAGGTACTTTGGCGGTC
Organism: Sabellastarte sp. h YS-2021; assembly: GCA_964017235.1. NCBI lineage: Eukaryota > Metazoa > Annelida > Polychaeta > Sabellida > Sabellidae > Sabellastarte > Sabellastarte sp. h YS-2021. The sequence continues at coordinate 62,379,321 of OZ024934.1, read as the reverse complement.
TGTGGATGACCTTCAATGAAGAACTTCAGGGTCAATTTCTGCATGCTTACAGAGGACATATATATGTAGTATATATACTAGCAATAGATGATCTAACTTTCTGTGTATGAGAACTGGGCCAAAATGTGAAAAAATGGCCAAAATCAGACCTTTAAGAGGCCACCAGTGACCTTGAAATTGAAGGTCAAGGTCACAAAACAATACCTTTCATGGCATTGCCCATATATACCCACATACCAAATTTGAAAGGTCTCACTAAAATATTTTTTAAGTTATTGTGTCCGAAACTGAATCCTAAGTATCCCCGACTTTCGTCCGTTGATACAATTAAATCCTGACGAGATAGAATTCGTAGTGATTGGTGATGATAAAATCAGAAGCTCCATGAAGTCATCTTTCCCAGTAAGTTTTCTTGGCAATATCATGGAACCAGCTGAATTGGTCAAAAACCTTGGTGTAATCCTGGATGCTGACAATTCAATGCAAAGACATGTGGCTAATCTATGTCGCACATTTTTATTTCATAAAATGTAATATACCCTTACATATGAAAACACTTGGGTTAGCTTGGCTAGGCATTCGGTGACTGCCACATACACCATACATAGAATTTAACATTAAGGGGAGACCCTAATTAAACCTATGTACTTGCTACCCTTTGACCCCTGGTGACCTAATTCACTCTGCCATGTGCATTGAATAAAAATACCTCATTTTTTTTGTGGCGGCTGAAGTCTCAACAGGCGTGTTTTATTGCGCTACAATAGCTTACCATGTGGGACTGATTGCTGTTCTCGGATGGCCACAGGCATCACGGCCAATGTCTAAGAAAAATAGACATTTATAGTGGGCTGTAGCCTCAGGTTGTCGTCTCGCGGTAGACTATGACATTCGTCTCCTTTTCTCGTTGGCCGCATATTGATAAGTCATGCTTTTTATTAGAAGGAAAAGATCTCAATTTTACAAGGATGTTGTTGTCGTTGGATACTGAAACTACATCAGTTTGTTTATTTTATATCATAGAATCTTTATTTTACAACAATTCACAGAACAGATGAGTATTTTTATCATATTTTACAACTTTAAATCCACTTCCGGCTTCACGTTGTAAAGAGTCTTCAGGAGTCTAATCCCAGGGTCTAGGTATAGGTTTACGTCTCAAGATGCTACGGGTAAGGGCAGTTTTTATTTTTAATTTATCAAGTATATATGTATTAAGGACTTATCAAGTTGTCATTAATCTCATATTCAATGGCAAAACTTTATGAGAATTCCAACCATTGGGCTGGTTTTTCACTCGTGACTTCTAAAGTGAGCACGGCTACACTTCTCTCCTACAATCAAAACATCTCGACAGTTTTTAGCACGGTCATTCATTCTATTCAGGTTTTTGGCTCTTTACAGGCCCGGTCTTCGGGATTGGGGCACTGTAAATGGGACACAGACAGATATTTCTAAACATTCAATCTAATCTATTACTTCAAAATCTAAGAAAAATTGACATATCTTCCAGTCTTGGCTGTAATCCCTCCACCGTGCGGTTGGATTCAGCATTCAGTCCCACATGGTAAGCTATTGTAGCGCAATAAAATTGAAAATTTTAATTACTTAAATGTAGCTTTTATAAGCTACAAGCTTACCATGTGGGACTGAGAAGAGTCCCACCCTGCCTCCCCGCAGTATTACAGCTGAGGGGTAAGGTTTTAAAATTTCAACGAGAAAGTAGGACGAGATATCACAGTGTACCATGAGAGGGCAACTTGAGGCTACGGCCAATAATAAATGTCTATTTTTCTTAGACGTTGGCCTGATGCCTTGCGGCCATCCGAGAACAGCATTCAGTCCCTTATGGTAAGCTTGTAGCTTATAAAAGCTACATTTAAGTAATTAAAAGTTGTGGATGTAACAAACCTTTAACAGAATCTTCAGGAAAAGATTACCTTAACTTCCCGCACAACTGCAAACTAACATTGAGTTTAAGGTTGGGACGATTTTTTTTGTGTTTGGAAGATATTTCATGTGGTAATTGACATCTTTTTTCATTGATATTCATCATGTATATATAGGTAGACCAAAAAGGTTCTCTTCTGTAAGGTTATAGTAAATTACTGATATTTGATGTATGAAGGTTGCTACAGTTTTGTGTCACTAGCAGCTATGATGGAGGACATACAAGGTCTGTGTCATCATCACAGATGATTTCCAGACAGTGTATCAAAAATGGCTTGATGAATTGAATTCAAAGTTATTATGTGGATCTAACTGGTTGTCAAAGTGTGCTCTATTGTAAGGTGACCTTAAACTTTCAGTAGTCACATACTTATATTGAGTTTAACTTTTTCAGTTTCCAGGCAGTGTCTAAAAAATGGCTTTACAGATTCAGTTCAAATTTTGCATATGGTTGTAACTGGTTTTCAAGATATGCCCTATTTTAAGGTTACCTTAAACTCCCATGTATAAAATAATAATGTTGAATTTAAGTTTCTTATTTTTCCATAGAGTATACTGAAAACAATATGACATATTTCATTTATATTTTGCATGTATATGTAACTGGCCATAGCTAAGTGTCATACATTAAGTCGACCTTAAAGTTCCAGTAATTACAGAATTATATTCGCTTTACGTTTGCCCATTTTCGAAAAGTATTTCAAATACTATGCAATTCTAGGCATGTAACCTTGAACAGAACCTTCAGGAAAAGATTACCTTAAACTTTATCACAACTACAAACTACCATTGACTTTAAGGTTGGGACAATTTTTTGGTGTTTCAAAGATATTTGATGTGCTAATTGAAATTTTTTCATTGATATTCAGCATGTTTAATATTTAGACAAAAAAAGGTTTCTTGTAAGGTTACAATAAATTGCTGATATTTTAGAAACCTATGAGTTTAAGGTTGTACAGCTGTGATGGATCACATATATGACCAGCAGTATTGTCGTCACACTTTGTTTGTGGAAAATGTGTCAAAAAAATTTTGTAGGATGAAATTCAAATTTGGTGTGTGGATGTTGCCGGTCATCGATATGTACCTATTATAAGATGACCTTAAAATCCCGCAAATAACACTTTTATTGCGTTAATACATCCTATCCAATGGACAATAGCTTATCCGGTCGGCGCAGACCGGCCCGCCAAACGTCAGAAAAAGACGTCCTGTGTTTCCACCGGCCAGGCCGGTCCAGTACTGTGCACTCGCCAGATGGCGTGTCGTACTTCCTTCCTGTCTAGACAGCGTGACGTCATAGCATCTTTTTCGTTTGGCGCGTGTGTTGTGTACACGAATTTGCTGAGTGAAATATATTTTTGGATTTATTATAATTATTCTTCAGAGTGTGCTTTCTTCTGTTAATTATTGTGTTCAAGAGTACTTATAGATCATTTTGACTTGTTTTTGGTTACGGATCGTCATGTCTTCCCCTTCTCAGAAGCATGAAAGTTGTGGCCACATCATGGCTAGCTTCGACAGCCATAGTTTCTGCGCACGTTGCAGAGAAAAGGGTAAGGGATCAGATCCGTGCGTTACCAAGAAGGACTGTAACTCTTGTAACATTTTGTCTGAGGAACAACGCTTACAGTTGTCCACTCCGTCTTATAGACTAAAATAGGAGAAAAGAGATCTTAAAAAATCTACGGATACTCCAAAGCAGGACTCTTCCAGTTCCTCTCTCATAGACCCGTCCTCTGTGACGGTAGTGGGAGTTGTGGACGACCAGGGGATTTTGCAGTCCCCGGGTGCTAGTTCTGAAAAGAAGAAGAAATCCAACCCAGTCAAAGGCTCATTCTTCGAAAGACTCAAAACCTGTTTCTGACAAACCCTCTAAGTCGCTTTCCAAGACTCACAGATCCTCACCGGACACAAGGATTGATGAGTTAGACCAGAAGTGGTCTGATCGTTTTAACAGACTAGAGGCGCTTTTGTTAGCAAAGTCGTTGGATAGAGAACCGACCTTTACCACAGTGAAAGTCACTCCAGCACACTCACCTCCTTCCGGTTCGGTTATCTCTTCCAAACCTTTCATCAAACCTCAAGATACAGAGTTGTCGGCCACCGACCTCGTCTCTTAGAGACCGGATACCGACCAACCACAGACTTCAGCTACCCCTCAGCAATCTTCAGATTTGCCTGGTATTTGTCAGACTGTATCCAAGTCGACCAGCAAATCGTCAAGAGTGAAGGTGTCTACCGACCGGCATTCAGATGTGTCTGATACCGACTCTCCCTTGTCACAACAGGTACCCAGCAGATCATCATCAGCACCGGCAAGGAAAACCAGTGTATCTTCAATGGACACCGACTCCGACACCGACCTGTCTGACCGTCCCCCAGTGGACATTTTTGTTGAAGAGGGAGAGCTCTCTGACCAAGATCACGAAGCCTCTGTTAACGACCCAGATCTGACCCACTCAGAGGAACAGAATTACAGAGAAACGATGAGTGGGATCAGATCGTTTATGGGGTGGAGTCACATCCCAGAGATTGACACTACAACTTCCAATTCGGAAGATAACCCTTTTGCTGGCCCCAAAGCCCAGCCCACAGGAAAGGTTTCAGTCACTATGCCCACGGATGAGTGGCTATGCAGCAAGATGGGGAAACTCAACCTCACACATACAGAGGGGTACCCGTCGCGTAGCTCGGAGGCTGGAGGGCTCCTAAAAGACCAGTTCGTCCGACCCCCAAAGTCCCAGTCCAAATGGTATAACTTTGTACCGACTCCACAGAAGAGTGATCAAGAAACTGGAAAGACTGTACATACTTGGAGCACTGACGCATCTAAAGTTAACAGCTCTTACAGTCGCATCGCGAAGGCAGCTGGCATTGCATCAACCCCACCTGCTTCACGTCAAATCTCCCAGGACAATTTACGGAAGTGGGAGAAGTCAGCCCGCGAAGCTTCTATCATTTGCAACCAAGCGGCTCGCTTCAACAGATGCTTATATAAGGTACAGGACAACATGCAGTCCGAACTCAAAGCTATCAAAGCAGAACTGACGAAAGGGAAGTCTTCAGGAAAACTGACTCATGCTGCCGATGAATTACAGTTTCTCATGAACTTTAATTCTAGTATAACACAGTCCATGGCAAACACCCTTGAACATTTAACGGATTTTGTGTTTGTTACAGTTGCCAACACGACACTCATCAGAAGGGATGGGTATTAAACCGGACACCCTGGGTGCCTTACGGACTGGACCTCTTCATATCTCAACCCTGTTCCCAGATGCCGCTTTAAAACAGGCCGAGCAAGACATTGCTAATTTTGAAAGTAAAAGCCAAGTCCAGTCAGGAAAGAAAGGTCGCTTCCATCCGTACGAACGACCAGAAAAACGTTCGGATTACAGGAAACCGGACCGTCCTGCATGGAAGAACATTGGCAACAAGGGTCAGGGCAAGAAGAATAAAGGCAAGGCCTCTTACTACTCCTCGCGACCAGCCAAAGGCCAGCAGTCCTATAAATGACAATTACTTTGTAAACAGTTTACAGGAGGGACTGCTGGCCGGGAGCAAGACTCTAACACAAGAAAAGACATTAAACTGTGTAAATTATCATGTTGTAACAGATGTACCTTCTGCACCCGGGCACTCCCAAAAGAGAGAGTTAAGTCCCGGGTCGGCAGAGTGTCAATCAAAGGTGTGTTACAAATTAAAATATGTGAAAGCTGTTTCTTGTGTCACTCAATTGTCTTGTGTCCAACCTGTAAAAACTGTCCAAAATGCTGTGAACAATCAACCTGTAGGGGCCAGACTACAAAACTTTTGGAAAACTTGGCTGGATCTGGGGGCCGGTCCAAAAATAGTTCAAATCCTGAAAGAGGGTTACACCCTTCCCTTTCGGACCCGGCCAGTTCTCTCAAGGTCTCCCACAGTCATAAGCTGCTATGTCAATCCCCACAGGAACAGCTACCTGCTGGAGGCATTACATCAGCTTATAGACAAAAACGCGGTAGAGTTGGTCCACAATCAAACAGCCCTGGGGTTTTTCAACCGACTATTTCTAGTCCCGAAGCCCAACAACAAATGGAGACCAATATTAGACCTAAGCAATCTGAATTTTTTCCTCAAAGTGGAAAAATTCAAGATGGAGACACCGGAAACCATCAGGACATCCCTCCAACAGGGGGAGTGGGTCACCTCGATAGACTTCAAGGACGCCTACTTCCATATCCCAATACAGGAACAATCCAGAAAATATCTGAGATTTCATATCCAGGGCCGGACTTACCAATTCAAAGCACTTCCCTTCGGTCTGTCCACAGCACCCTTGGAGTTCACTGTAGTAGTAAAGGATGTGAAACTGATGGCCATGCACAAGGGTATAAGAATCCACCAGTACCTAGACGACTGGTTGGTGAGGGCCAAATCCCACCAGGTCTGTCTCCGGCATACCCAGGAGTTAGTAAAGATATGCCAAGACCTAGGTTGGATGGTGAACATAGAAAAATCAGAGCTGGACCCCAAACAAGTCTTCGACTTCGTAGGCTACCAGTTCAACCTCAGGTCCGGTCGGGTCCGACCCACAGCGGACCGGTGGCAAAGCCTTCAAGAGAAAATAAAAGCACTTCTATTGTTACCGACCTGTCCGGTCCGGCAGTTCATGTCCTTGATAGGTTTGCTCACAGCCACAGAGAAGCAAGTTCATCTAGGCCGGCTACATATGAGACCCATACAGTGGCATCTCAAAAACAATTGGAGGGTACCGGAGTCCCTGGAAAAGATTATTCCAGTGCCCAAGTCACTGCACCCTCATCTGCAGTGGTGGCTGGAGGAGAGCAACATTCTCCAGGGTCAACCATTGCACCCTTTAAAACACGCTCTGCTAATTTTCACAGACGCGTCAAAAGAGGGATGGGGTGCTCACTTGAACGAGCACACTGCAAAAGGGTCCTGGTTAATACCGGAAAGCAAGATGCACATAAACTATGAACTAAAAGCAGTCCTTCTAGCTTTAAAAGAGTTCCAAGATCTCTGTGTGGATCAGATAGTTCTAGTGGCCACAGACAATACCACAGTAGTGTCTTACATAAACAAGGAAGGAGGCATGAGGTCGGGCCCACTGTGTGCTTTACTAATAGTATGGAGAATCTTGACCTGGTGTACCCAGCGACAAGTGACTCTAAGAGCCCGGCACATTCCAGGTCGCCTAAATGTGGTGGCAGACAAGCTTTCCAGATTGGGTCAGACCATCCAGATGGAATGGTCCCTCCTTCCAGAGGTTTTTCAAGCGGTATGCAACAGATGGCACAGGCCCCAAATAGACCTGTTCGCCACGAGGTTCAACCACAAGTTACCTCAGTTTGTGTCGCCAGTACCGGACTCCCTGGCCTATGCAGTGGACGCACTCACTCTGCCATGGGAGGACCTGGATGCATACGCCTTCCCACCGACTGCCATATTGGGCAAAGTGGTGGAGAAGTTACAGAACTCCCCTTGCAGGAGAATCATCCTGATTGCTCCGGGGTGGCCCAACATGCCTTGGTTTTGGGACTTAGTGACCATGTCCAGTCAAGTCCCTCTCAGCCTGCCCAGCCTGCCCAACCTATTGACACAACCTTTCAATCAGATCCCTCACAGAAATCTGACAAATCTGAATCTCCATGCATGGCTCCTAGAGCCACAGCAATCAAGGAGCAGGGCTTCTCTGAGGCAGTGGCAACGAGAATTGAGGCTCCTCAAAGAAGATCAACCAGATCAGTCTATGAGGCAAAGTGGGCCATTTTTACAAAGTGGTGCATCACTAATCAGGTGGACTTCAAGTCTCCCCCTGTAAAGTCAGTTGCTGACTTCCTAATGCACCTCTTTGAGGACAGGAAGTTACAGCCCAGCACCATTGATGGTTACAGGTCTGCCATTGCTGATAAGTTGGGAAATGCAACAGTTAATATCAGCAAAGATGATAATCTCACTCGTCTCCTGGATAGTTTCCACAGAGACAGACCCAAGGGAAGGAGGGGAATTCCCTCCTGGAACCTTTCCCTGGTTTTGCACCAGCTCACAAAAGCTCCCTTCGAACCCCTTAGGGAAGCATCTCTGAAGCACTTGACTTCCAAGACTGTCTTCCTCTTAGCCCTCGGGTCGGGCAAAAGAAGGAGTGAGATCCATGCCTGGCAACATAAAAACATCAGACACCAGTCCGACTGGTCTAAGGTGTCCCTGTTCCCATCTCCCAGCTTTCTTTCCAAGAATCAGCTGGCTAGGGAGGGTCCAGACAGTGTAGCGCCAGTGGTTATACCAGCCCTGGCACCAACTCTGGATAAATCCCTCAAGTCTGACAGATCACTTTGTCCAATCAGAGCCTTGCGCTACTATCTGGACAAGACTTCAGACCTCAGGCAGAATAAGGAGTTAGTCTTTGTCTCCTTCAAGAAAGGTTTTGAGAAGGACATCTCCCCTGTCACCATCTCCTCATGGATCAAACAGACTGTGATCCTATGCTATGAGCTCTCTGATCACCAAGCCCACACCCTGCATCAAGTTAAAGCCCATGATGTCAGGGCCTTCGCTGCCTCTAAGGCCTTCCAGTCGCGAGTTTCCTTAGAACAGATCTTGTCAGCCTGCCACTGGAAATCTCATAATACCTTCACTCAATTTTATCTGAAGGACGTGGCCTGGGCTGACTCAGAGCTTTTCCATTTAGGTCCTGTAGTGGCTGCTCAGCAGATCCACCACATACCAGGACTTAGAGGAGATCTGTAAATATGTAAATAGTTGTACATACAGTTAAGAAGCAAAAAAAAAAAAAAAACTCAGACGTGCTTCCTTCGGGAGGTTTATTTCTCTCTCAAGGTACTGAACTCATCCCTCTCTTCCCCTACCTCAGAGCAGGTCTGTCAAAAAAGGGGGGGGAGGTAAGTTGGTTGGACCGGTTAACCGGTATCTGTTGACCAACTATAGCCTTAAGGGTTTCCTGACCCCAGGGTCAACCCAGGCCTGAAAAGTTGTTAGTTTAATTATGAGTTCATTTAAGTCCCTAGTAACTTACCCGCCTACCAAGCGGTAGTTATTCAGCTATTGTCCATTGGATAGGATGTATTAACGCAATAAAATTGCAAATTTAATAAATAAATTAAATTTTTATAAGTTAATACCCTATCCAATGGACACACAAGACCCTCCCACCGACCCCGCTATCAGTCTACTAGGGGTCTAATAGGTTTAGACAACGAAAAAGATGCTATGACGTCACGCTGTCTAGACAGGAAGGAAGTACGACACGCCATCTGGCGAGTGCACAGTATTGGACCGGCCTGGCCAGTGGAAACACAGGACGTCTTTTTCTGACGTTTGGCGGGCCGGTCTGCGCCGACCGGATAAGCTATTGTCCATTGGATAGGGTATTAACTTATAAAAATTTAATTTACTTATTAAATTTGCAAATTTATATTGAATTTAACTTTTGCGATTTTCGGGCAAAAGCTTAAAAATGGCTTCACATATTCAAATCAAATTTGGTATGTGGGTGTAACTGGTCTTCAAGGTGTGACCTATTTTAAGGTGACCTTAAACTCCTAGTGATAACATAATTATATTGAATTTAATTTCTGGAGTATTTAAAAGCTGCATGATAGATTTAATTTGAATTTCTTATATTGATGTGTCTAGTCCTGTAGGTGTGCCCTATTTTAAGGTGACCTTAAACTCCCATGTGTAAAAGAATGTTACTGAACTCAAGTTTTTCTATGTTTCCACAAAGTATACCAAAAATGGCATGATATATTTGATCTATATTTTGCAGGTACATGTAACTGATGTTACAGAAATGCCCAACCACTACATTGAGGTGACCTTAAACACCCAGTAATGGCATAATTAGAATTAGGGCTGCAACGATTCTTCGGTTACTTGGAAACGAAATGATTCAGTTCAGTACTCGAGGCAAGAAAAGTGAACCGGTTCTTCGAAAACAACTAAACATAGACGTTAAATCTACTACAAAATTCAATTTTTTCTTTAAATATATGAATATATTTATATATTTTTCTAATATAAGGCGTTTCCGTTTCAGTATTTTATATTTTAAGTATTTGCAAACTTTAATTCTTTGTGTAACAATGATTTATAAAACGGCATTTTATTATCACGTATTTCGAAGACGCCTCAAATCTCGCAATATAAAGATGGTTAAAGTTTCCTGTATTTTGCATGATAAATGCGTCCTTTTCCTAAAATTCAATAAATTATCAAAATTCTTTCCTGTTGTGTGCCTTGTAACCATTTTATAAGGGGTGATATGTCAAAATATGAAGCAGTTTATTTCGTGGGCGATAATCAAGCGATTAACCGAGTCCGAGTCGATTCTTCCAAAACGAGGAATCGAGGCGCATTTTCGGGCTCGCTTGCAGCCCTAATTAGAATTACTTTTTTAAAATTTTGGATAATATCTTGAATTATGTGAAATAGATTTTAAGCATATTTAAATTTTGGATATAAACTACATGGTTAACATGACCTTAAAGTCTTAACATTTGCATTGAGTTACATTCAGTTTAAGTTTAGGACAAATTTTATGATATTTGGACAATATTAAAGTGATAGTTTATAGTTTTCATTTAAATTAAGCATGTACACATATCTAGACCAAAACATGATCTTTATTTGAAGTGTTACAATAAAGACCTGATAGTTAAAGAAATATGTTTAAGGTTACAACTTATTTTAATTATCATATCCATCCTGCTGGGCATGGATATTCTTTTACCTTTCCCTCTGAGTAACCCTTCATTGGTGCTCATTTACAGGTACAGTTTTTTATGTGTCTCAGCTAAATTTGGTGTGGAGGTTTAATGGCATAGTAGTTTGGGTGTGATTGCTTTCTTGGCAATATCTGGCAACAAGTATTGCCATGGCAACACTTTTCCTGCTTCTTGGCCTTGTAATTTTGTGGGCCTTTAACTTTATTCCAAAGTTTCAGAATATGTGTCTTGTAAGAGGAACTTGTGATTTGCTTTCAGGCAACATTTGCCAACATCTGTTACCATGACAACACATTTCCTGTTGTTTTTCACTATTAATTTGGTTGGTTCATTATAAACAAAAACCATGCAAAAATTTTAACCAATATTTTCAGGATATATTTCTTACAAGGGGAACTAGAAGAGTAGTGATTAAGACTTTTGGCAACTATGTGTGTAAAGATAAAGGTTATTTGTGACCTGTGATTCACTTCATGAAATTCCATCTGTTGTAATGGGAAGTTGCAAAAGTAAAATCCTTAATGAATTTTAATATGACTTTAACAGTGCTTTATCTGCAACAAAAGAGACCCAAAGATGCAACAACCAAGAATCAAGTAAAAAGAATTAAGGGAGATATAAGAATCATAATTTTATTTTCAGACTATGTAATAAACAATACAGTGATGCAGTAATAAAGCATAAATATAATAATACAGTACTTAAAATGCAAAAATGTTGCGATCTGTAACACAGGACTCGGAAAAAATTACTGGGACACCATTTCTTGTCAGATGAACATCTTCTCCAAAAGTACAAGGCCAAGAGACATGCTGTTACTTTTAAAAGCTACTTTATCTATTGAGGTTGATAAATCGAAAAAATTCATGCAGATCTGTCTGTTCGTCTGTTCCCCAGAGCCATTACAAATGAGGTACCCCAACCCAAAGTGTGAACATTTCAACATTTTAACACAATTTTCTCATTGACTATTGAAGAGATTTCTCTCTTAACTTGCATATATGTACCAGGCCGTAAGTTGATTACCTTGTGTGAGTATCAGGCTTGGGTCCTTCTTAATTATTTTTTTATAAATTTTGGAAATAATTTTTAAATGCATTAACATTCATGAATTCATGCAGTAAATGTCTTATAACTTGAAAAGTATTGTATTTAGAACACCTGTGAGCTGATTGCTACAAATCTAAATTGAAAAAGAAATTTCTAGGTTATGGATCTATAAAGTCCTGGAGAAGACCTGTAGGGTAAGGTGACCTTACACTCCACAAGATTAGACAATGATGTCACTCGTTTGCTGTCCCACAAAATGGCAGACAATTATAAGTAATTCCTTCTTTTCCCCATGAATAGAGGAGGCAGACAGGACCCATCTTGCATTGACCTGTATGGGTAGATGACTACCAGTTTAACAGTAGGTTACCAAAATGATACTTTATTGAATTTTCTGCTGACTGCTGACGTCTAGTGAAAACTTGGTGATAACTGTGTTTGCCTCTCTGTCTGCCTGTGTGCATTTGTCATAACCTGTATATTGGATCTAGGTTATATTTTTAACAAGTTGTTACGTCACCATGGCTCAATCCTTCTGAAAGGTGGTCTGGATCTGCAAAAATACTGCCAGTCAGCCAGCAAATTTTTCAAATTTCATCCGCTTCAGTCTCTAATCAAAGCTGATGACACAGTACAATTCTACTGAATTCTTGTTTTGTTTCTTGGTCTTGTAATTTGTGGGTGTTTTACATTATTCCAAAGTTTTACAATACATGTATGTTTATTTCAAGGCACACAGGTAAGGTTGTGTTATGCCCCTGTTCCACCAAAAGATTAAGCCCCGATCCTGTCGGCGATCCTTAATCGTGGACAGTCGGTGGGAAAATAACAAAAATGGGCGGGAATACTGGGTCGGTACTGAAGTCTGGCATTAAGAACAGATCGTCCCCAGGACGCCTCAGGACGCCTCAGGCGGCCGCAGACAGTCCCCGACTGGTCTGGGATTAAGAACCGACTAAGCCAGTTTTCAGGTCGGTTTCAACCACGATCCTGTCGTACACATACCGACTGGGTCCCAGGACGCCTCAGGCCTCCTGGGACTAAGAGCCGACTAACCCACGATTAACTACCGGCGTCCTCAGGCCTCCTCAGTCTTCCCCAGACCAGGATCCCCGATTCTTGTTTTCCAAAGTTGCTGGATTTTCTGGGTATATATATATAAAATTCGCGATCTAATCATCATTGCTTTTCTAGGAACACAGCAGGATGCCACCTTTTAATGGAAGACAGATTCAACAACAACTTAGGGCTTTTTTGGTTTTTATTCAGTTACAAATAATCATGTATTTCCATTTTTTACGTCGACCACAGCAACCACCACCAGCACCACCAGCACCCATACAGAGACCTAGAAGAAGGCACAACATGTGGGTCAGGCCATGGCTGCTACAGAGAGAGGAGAGGGGGGCCTACCACAACATTATGGCTGATCTTTATGCCACAGATATTCCAGGATTCACCAACTACATGAGGATGACCCCAGAATTTTTTGAAATGATTAAGACCAGACTGGAACCACACCTAGCCAGGCAGGCCACCAACTACAGAGCACCAATCAGTGTTGGTGAGAAGTTAGCCCTCACCATCAGATATCTGGCCACAGGAGAGTCCTACACATCATTGTCCTGTCAGTTCAGGGTTGGAAGATCCACCATCTCCAAGTTTATACCAGAGGTCTGCAGGGCCATCCAGGATGAGTTCACCAGGGAGCACCTGAAGTGTCCTACAACCCCAGATGAGTGGAAAGAACTGGAGAGGGAATTCAGGATCAGATGGAATGTTCCACATGCCCTGGGAGCTCTGGATGGGAAGCATGTGGCCCTGAAGAAGCCCAAGAACACTGGAGCCCTCTACCACAACTACAAGGGATTCTTTTCCATTGTGATGTTGGCCCTGGTAGATGGACAGTACAAGTTTAGATGGGTGGATGTGGGTACTAAAGGATCCTGCTCGGATGGCCAGATATTTAATGCCTCTCAGCTGAAGAGGAGGATTGAGGATGGCAGGATAGGCTTCCCTGACCCAGCTCCTATAACACAGGGTGGGAGAGATGTCCCCTACTTCATCCTGGCAGATGATGCTTTTGCCCTGAAGAGCTGGCTCATGAAACCCTATGGCAGAAGGATGTTAGCCAGAGAGGAAAGGATTGCCAATTACAGAATTTCAAGGGGCAGAAGAGTGGTGGAGAACGCTTTTGGCATCCTTGTGTCAAGATTCAGGGTGATGAGGACAACCATTGAACTACCCCCAGCAACAGTCAGGGAAGTGGTCTTGACCTGTGTTGTTCTACACAACATACTGAGAAGCCAGTATCAAGGTCAACCTGGTGGTCAGCAGCCTGGGGAGGACGATGATGATGATGTACCTGATGATTGTGGATTGATTGGGGGTGCTGCTGGTGGTGGCCAAGACAGAAACCCTGCTAGAGAAGCCAAAAGACAGAGGGATTACCTGAAGGACTACTTCAACAATGAGGGAGCAGTGGCCTGGCAAGATGGCAGAATATAAGTCCTGCTGCAGTAACCAGTCCTTTTCAGGACTAACTACAACAGTCCTTTTCAGGACTACCAATTATTCCAAAAACAATTAATCAGCTATGTTTGCTACAGACAGACAAACCCCATGCCAAACATAACTTGTACAGACGGACAAACAGACAAACCCCATGCCAAACATAACTTGTACAGACGGACAAACAGACAAACCCCATGCCAAACATAACTTGTACAGACGGACAAACAGACAAACCCCGTGCCAAACATAACTTGTTCAGACGGACAAACAGACAAACACAACTTTCTCACCCAACAAACAGACAAACCCACTGTTAAACAAAAGCCAAACACAAAGTCACACATAATATCCGAAATTGAATTATTTTTTTATATATTTTGAAATCCACATCATAATTTCACCAATTTTTTTTGTTCATGGCTTGGAAATTTATTTGTAGCAGAAAGGTTTTCATGGAAATCTTCAATTTTAAATCTTCACTTCTAATCACAAAAATTTGGAAAATATACCCATGGAACTAGTTTTGCTTTCAATAATGGGGGATTGTGTTTGCAAAATAGTTTGTCAGTTTGTTGGCATGGGTTCTATTTACTTTTGGGTTTGTGTGTTTGTTGCTTGGTGGTTACTGGGGTTGGGTTTATTTTTGGTAGTTGGGTGTTAGGTTTGGTACTGGGTTTGTTATTTGGGGGTTATGTTTGGTGTTGGGTTTGTCTGTTTGTGGGTTGGTAAGTATGTGATAATGCCTTTTAAATCTAGGGAAGGTGTAAGTGTTGGACTTTTCTATTAAAGATTTTAAACTATCCCATGGATTTTAATCTAAAAATGGGCTGATTAATGGCCATATTGGGAGTTACTTTTTATTTTTTTTATGTGGCCTTTTTTGTTATGTGTGGTACCATGGGTTATTTGTTTCATGTTTGGGGTGGTGTAGGTGTTGGACTTGAACTTTTTTTTTCTTGTGATAAGTATTTGTACTGAACTTTTTTGTTTTGGGAGGGGAATTGGAAGAACACGTAGCTGAATAATTGTTTTTGGAAGATTTGGTGGCCCTGAAAAGGGCCTGGCAGGTCAAAGACCCGCCCTGACTGGATGGCTACTGAGGAGGCTGCTGCTGCTGTTGAGGCGGTGCTGAAGTGGTGATAGTAAAGAGCTGCTGCTGCGGTTGTTGCTGCTGCTGCTGCTGAGGCTGCTCGACGATCTGTGTTGATGTCAGATCTGGTAGCTGGCTTAAGATTCCACTCAGATTGTATCTGCTCCCTTCGTCCTGTACAGTTAGGACAGATGTCGGGTTGCTGAAGCCAATGGGGCTTGGTGTATAGTACACAAAACTGCTGCTAGCTGCTGCTTGAGTGGAACTAGACGCCTGTGGAGTGGTTGTTGGCAGTAGGCCGACCCTCTGGGACTCCGTGGTAACAGTGGCTGATCTTCTGGGCAATGGCTGACGTCTGCGGTTACTCTTAATAGTTTCGATGTCTCTAAAAATCTTGCCCTTTAATTCTTCAAATTCTTCTTGAGTCATCTTCTCGGCCTCTGATGCCACGTAGTCAAAGAAGGGCTGCCTGTCTGACTTCTGATGCAGAAAACCAGAGATAAGTGTCCTCATCTGCTCAAAGTGTTCGAGAATCTTGGAGTCTGTAGTTGAAACGGGCGTTGATGTAATGATGGACTGACTCCTCTCCCTCAGGACACTGGACTCGAGGTGTTCTGTATCAGTAGTTGAGCCACGTGATTCGTCCTGCCTGCTGGTATTTGGACTGGCCTCAAAACCTGAACTTCTATTGGCCCCCTTTCTTCTGATGTGGGTTTTAAGAAAACCCATCTATTGGTACACCCAGGACTGTCTCTTGGTCATCTCCCTCGGGGCTTGGCCAGATTGGAGCTTAGACAGCTTCCCATAACGGGTTCGCTGGGACTCGAACCATCTTCTCACATCAAAGGGCTGGAGCTTGAGTTCTGCAGATATTTCTGCCCAGAGAGCCTCTCTTCTGGTCCTGTCGTGGAAACGTGAATGTTCCTTGTCATACAGTTCAGGGTGCAGCTTTACAAATTCCACAATGGAAACTTCCTCACTGTCTGTAAAAGTGGCACACACCCTGGCTCTCTTGGCTGAAGAATGGCACTCCGGATCTTCCTCACACCTCTCTTCTTCTTCTGCCACAGCTTCCCCAATAGCTGGATCTTCCTGAATCTCCTCCTCCTCTCTCCTCTCACTTCCTTCTTCTGTAATAACTTCACTCCTCTCCTCTACTTGACTTTTCTTCTCCCTCTCATCCATCTTTTTCCTTCCTCTCTTCCCTCCTTTCTCTTTCCTCATAATCCAGTCGACAAAATAATAAAAAAATAGTAAAATGTGTCTCCTAACTGTGAAATTTGCCCTAAGCTCAAGTATATAAAATATAAAATAAAAACTGAAAACCCCTACAAATCAGTGACACATGTCTCTCAGTAGCCAAACAGTCAGTAACAACGAGAATGTGTGCGCGGTCGCTTATATAGTCCCAGACCTGCTCATTGCCTCGTTTTAATTTCCAACGCGCAGAAAACAGTCGGTTCTTAATCGGTTGTTAGTCCCAGGCCGCCTGGGGCGTCCTCAGGCCGCCGCAGACTGAAAATGCGTGGTCCCAGGCGTCCTGGGGAGGCCGGTTTGGATCGGTTAGGGTCGGTTACCCTTAGTCGGTTCTTAGTCCCAGACCTTGATTTTTGGGTCCCAGGACACCGCAGACAGTCTGAGGCTTCCGGGGACTAATGCAACCGACCCACTTTCAGACGCATGAAATTCATACGCATCATATTTGAGTCTGGGATTAACAACCGGCCTCCTGGGACTAACCTAGGGAGGTCTGGGACTAAGGGTCGCAGGCGGCCTGGGACAACAACCGACTCTGTAAATTTGGGTCTGAGGAGGCCTGAGGACGCCTGGGACTGGACATTTTGTTGACGGCGGGAAATATGAATCGGTTGTAGTCGTGTGAAATATCAAACATGTTTGATTTCTCACACGGCCACAACCGACCCTTACAGGACGCCTGGGACTAAGCAAATATTTCAAACCGACCCCCCCAAAACCCTTAATCGGGAGCCTTAGTCGTGTGGTGGAACACCCACATTAGTCACTTCAACTAATTTCACTTTATAATATAATGTGTTATTGGCCTTTTTCTGTTATGTTTATTTATACACAACTGTATTTGGACAATCTTATGAGTTGTACACTGACATGTAACACTGACATTACCACAGAGACTGTGTATAATACTGTACACTGACATTTGTTTATTGTAGTGTCAGATTACCTTGAGGGTGAGGAATCTCTTTCCACAGAGACTGTTTAATGTGTATAATACTGCTCACTGTACACTCACATGTGTTTATTATAGTGATAGAGTACCCTGAGGGTGAGGAATCTCTTACTAAAGAGGCTGTTGACTGTATTGAGGGACTGCTGAACATGGAACCCAAAAAGAGGCTTTTGGCAACAGGTATGTGACCTGGTAACTTTACTGAGAAAGGTGCACTGGTACAGTATTGTGGAGTATTGCTAAAGGCAGGCAGCTGTCAGTACATATTTAACTCATTAGATACACTCTGTACATCAGTTGCACAAATATTTTTATCCCCTGCAGTGTGGGAGATTATAAAATGCCTCTTGTGTGGGTGTGCGTGTGTGCAGGCGTCAAACAATTTCTCTAAAGTGGAGGGCTGTGGGGGTCTTCTGCTTAAATAATATTAGTTCAGTTTCTTATGCCCTCCTTTTTAGCTTACTGGCCAACGGCCGTAAGCTAATGGCATGGCCTGGCGTCGTCTTCGTTGTTGTTGTTGTTGTTGTCGTCAACAATTTTTTCCAGCCTCTTCTCCTCAGAAACTACTGCACCGATTTCTTTAAATTTGGTATGGAGCTGCCTTGGGTAGAGGACTATCATTTTTCCTCATTGCATGTTTTTCAACCAATCAGAGAAGGTCACATGACCAAAAACATGTTTTTCAAAAGGGTGTGCTTGTCTGGATGATAACTTAAAAAGCGCATCACCTATTCACATGAAATTTTGCAAGTAGGTTCGTTATATACATGTCTGGAAATCAATAACTTTTCGAAGTGATCCAATACAAAATGGCCAACTTATTAATAATTTACTAAATGTCTCGATTTTTCTTAACGCTGAAAAAACAAAAACGTGTTTATCTCAGAAAAGGTGCGAGATAGAGCGATTTCGTCAAAATTTTCGACCCCCGGGGTATCTAAGGAGTGTACTCTTTGGAATTTTCAAAAAATTTTCCCCTCCCCAAAAATGGCGGCCATTTTGAATTTTCGATTTTTTGCCAAAAATGGAAAAACACAAAATTGCTTCTATCTCCTTAACCGTGCGAGATAGAGCGATTTCGTCGAAATTTTCGACCCACAGGGTATCACAGGAATGTACTCTTGGCAATTTTCAAAAAATTTTCCCCTCCCCAAAATGGCGGCCATTTTGAATTTTCGAATTTTCGCCAAAAATGGAAAAACGCAAAATCGCTTCTATCTCCTTAATCATGCGAGATAGAGTGATTTCGTCGAAATTTTCGACCCATAGGGTATCTAAGGGCTGTACTCTTGGCAATTTTCAAAAAAAAATTTCCCCTCTCCAAAAATGGCGGCCATTTTGAATTTTCGATTTTTTGCCAAAAATGGAAAAACAGAAAATTGCTTGTATCTCCTTAACCGTGCAAGATAGAGCGATTTCGTCGAAATTTTCAACCCGTAGGGTATCTAAGGACTGTACTCTTGCCAATTTCCAAAAAATTTGCCCCTTCCCAAAAATGGTGGCCATTTTGAATTTTCGAATTTTTGCCAAAAATGGAAAAAACACAAAATTGCTTCTATCTCCTAAACCGTGCGAGATAGAGCGATTTCGTCAAAATTTTCGACCCACAAGGTATCTAAGGAATGTACTCTTGCAATTTTAAAAAATTTTCCCCTCCCCAAAAATGGCGGACTTTTTGAATTTTTGCCAAAAATGGCAAAACACAAAATTGCTTGTATCTCCTTAACCGTGCGAGATAGAGCGATTTCGTCAAAATTTTCGACCCACAAGGTATCTAAGGAATGTAGTCTTGCCAATTTTCAAAAAAATTTCCCCTTCCCAAAAATGGCGGCCATTTTGAATTTTCGAATTTTTGCCAAAAATGGAAAAACACAAAATTGCTAGTATCTCCTTAACCGTGCGAGATTGAGCGATTTCGTCGAAATTTTCAACCCACAGGGTATCTAAGGACTGTACTCTTGGCAATTTTCAAAAAATGTTCCCCTCCCCAAAAATGGCGGCCATTTTGAATTTTCGAATTTTTGCCTAAAATGGAAAAACACAAAATTACAGGCAAAATGTGTTCTTTTTTATTTTACATTTATTGTTGTATAAAACATATATTAATTGATGCACATTTATAGCATGAAAAAAGTATTTGGGTGGCACAACCACAACATGCGGGTCGCCAGTAAGCAGCAGGCCTTGGCCTATTTTTTCTTTTCTTTTTTTTTTTTTTTTTTTTTTAAATTTTTTGTTGTTGTTGCTTTTGCAGATATAGGTCAATAGCTAAGTGAACAATGGGGCTAGTAACTACTCTGAGTAAATTGCTTATAACACCAAAAGCACTGCATTTAGAGCATATCGCAAAATTCTGTTGTTGACTCTCAAAAAAAATAAACTTACAAATATTCAAGCACTGACCCTGGAAGGCCCAATAACCATGATTGAATTTGGAAAAGCCCTGAAAAACATGATAAACAATAAAACACCAGGTATGGATGGTTTCCCTGCGGAATTTTTAAAGTGTTCTGGTGTAATTTGAAAATTCTTATTCCTAGAGCCTTTAACCTATACTAGAAAAAAGGGAAAACTATCAGTAACATTACGACAGTCAATCATAAACTGCATTCCTAAAGGTGATAAACCAAGAATATATTTGAAAAATTGGAGACCAATTTCTCTTTTGACCATCATATATAACTATTATCATCTGTGCTAGCCACCAGAATTAAGGGCATACTTGATTTCTTGATATCGCAATCGAAATTAAACTCTGTCAGTTTGCTGTTGATAATACTCTTTTATTAAATGGTTCAAAAGAGTCTTGAGAAGCTGCCTTTAACACAATAGCAATCTTTGGCACATTATCTGGATTAAAAATAAACACTACAAAGACCAAAGTGGTCTGGATCGGCAGAAAAAAAAAATTCTTGAGATAAGATTATTACTACCTCTAAATTAGAATGGCGAACAAAGTGTTTTACTTTATTAGGTATCTCATTTTCTGTAGACCTAGAAAATATACCATACATAAATTATACAACTGCCATAGAAACTTCAAAGAAACTACTGGTTAACTGGAGAAAAAGCGTTTTAACCCCACTTTGAAGGATAACTGTATTAAAGACATTCATACTTTCACATTTCACACACTTATTTACTGTCATTCCTTCACCAAGTAAAGAATTTGTTAAAGAATAAAATGCACTGTTTTCCAGATTCATTTGGGGTGATAAACCTGATAAAATTAAACAAATATACATTACACAAGATTATAAAGATGCAGGACTTAGAATGATTGATTTAGATAAATTTATTGTTACACTAAAACTGTCTTGGATGAACAGAATTGTAAAATGTGAAAAAACAGACTAAGACATTTTGAAAAATATATTACCCCAATACATAAACTTTTGAAATTGGGAACAGATTTCCTAAAGTCTTTATTCAGAAAACAAGGAACACATTCTGGAATGAAGTTTTTATGTCGTGGATAAAATTCTCTGAAAATATTGACATCAAAACGATGATGACATCATATCCTCCCCTATATGGTATAATCCATTGGTTTCACAAAATATTCTTTACATTCCAAAGTGGTTCAATACAGGAATACTGACAATTGGGGATATTGTAAATGAACAGGGACATGTTATAGATCAAAAGGAAATAGAAAAGAAATTTAACTTATCCCAAATTAATTTTCTTGATTATCACCGTGTCAAAATTTATGTAAACATTTTTCTGGGGAAATATAGAAAAGGAGATTTTTTAATTTTAGTCAGCCTTACATTCCTCACCATATATCATTTTTACCCCACAGCCCTTAACGGCTGTCGGGGTATTGTTTTCACCCATGGTGTCCGGGTGGGCGGGCGGCGGGAAATAGTTTGTCTGGGCTGTATCTCAGAAACCGTAAGGTGTAGGAAGTTGATACTTAGTAGGGACATTGGTTAGGGGGTGTAGGTGTGCAACATCATGGTCTGACCTTGATTTGACCTTGCCGTAGTGACCTTGAGTTTGAAAATCTTGTCCGGGCTATATCTCGGAAACTGTAAGCTGTAGGAAGTTGATACTTGGTACAGACATTAGTTAGGGGGTGTAGTTGTGCAACGTCATAGTCTGACCTTGATTTGACCTTTAACCTTGCCGTATTGACCTTGACCTATAAAATCTTGTCCGGGCTATATCTCGGAAACCGTAAGGTGTAGGAAGTTGATACTTGGTGGGGATATTGGTTAGGGGGTGTAGGTGTGCAATGCCATGGTCTGACCTTGATTTGACCTTTGACCTTGCTGTAGTGACCTTGACCTATAAAATGTTGTCCGGGCTATATCTCGGAAACTGTAAGGTGTGGGAAGTTGATATTTGGTAGGGACATTGGTTAGGCTGTGTAGGTGTGCAACGTCATGGTGTGACCTTGATTTGACCTTTGACCTTGCCGTAGTGGCCTTGACCTATAAAATCTTGTCCGGGCTATATCTCGGAAACTGTAAGGTGTAGGAAGTTGATATTTGGTAGGGACATTTGTTAGGGGGTGTAGGTGTGCAGTGTTATGGTCTGACCTTGATTTGACCTTGCCATAGTGGCCTTGACCTATAAAATCTTGTCCGGGCTATATCTCAGAAACCGTAAGGTGTAGGAAGTTGATACTTGGTAGGGATATTGGTTAGGGGGTGTAGGTGTGCAACGTCATGGTCTGACCTTGATTTGACCTTTGACCTTGCCATAGTGACCTTGACCTATAAAATCTTGTCCGGGCTATATCTCGGAAACCGTAAGGTGTAGGAAGTTGATATTTGGTAGGGACATTGGTTAGGCTGTGTAGGTGTGCAACGTCGTGGTCTGACCAGGATTTGACCTTTGTCCTTGCCGTAGTGACCTTGACCTATAAAATCTTGTCCGGGCTATATCTCGGAAACCGTAAGGTGTAGGAAGTTGATACTTGGTAGGGACATTGGTTAGGGGGTGTAGTTGTGCAATGTCATGATCTGACCTTGATTTGACCTTTCACCTTGCCGTAGTGACCTTGACCTATAAAATCTTGTCCGGGCTATATCTCGGAAACTGTAAGGTGTAGAAAGTTGATATTTGGTAGAGACATTGGTTAGGGGGTGTAGGTGTGCAGCATCATGGTGTGACCTTGATTTGACCTTTGACCTTGCCATAGTGACCTTGACCTATAAAATCTTGTCAGGGCTATATCTCGAAAACCGTAAGGTGTAGGAAGTTGATACTTGGTAGGGACATTGGTTAGGGGCTATAGGTGTGTATTATCATGGTGTGACCATAATTAAGCGTCCCTGAAAGGGCGCTTATTTGTTTTCGCCTCAGTTTCCTCGCCGCCGCCGCATTATGGTCTCCCTTGAATATCTCCCTTATTATTAGAAGCTTTTTTCTGCATGCTTAAATTTGACCTTTATGAAGGTCACATGATCAAAAACTATTTTTTGAAGTACACCCCCCCCCTCCCCCATCACAGTTCAGGAAAAACTACTTGCTACAGAGCCTTATAATTTGACACACCTGTTCATACTATCGAAAACGCGAGCTGTTTAGATTTTGGGAGCAATCCCTTGAAAAATGTCTCATTTATGAGTGATTTTCTGACACCTTCCAATCTGAAAGCCTTAAATTTAGGCCAACCCCCCTATTATCTTCTTAAGTATTGCATTTAGAGCTATAAAATGTACTGGGAGGTAATAGGAAACCATATATGGAGAGTTTAAATAGCCGGTCAGTTTTACCCCACGGCCCCCCCCCCCCTTATGGGTCGAACTGGGGTCATAAAATAGCTGATTTTGAGTTTTTGCCTTATATCTCCTTTATTGTTCCTTTTATAGCTTCAGAATGTATTAAGAGGTATTGGGAAAGCATATATGGAGAGTCTAAATAGCCGGTCAGTTTTACCCCCCGACCCCCCCTTATGGGTCAAACTGGGGTCATAAAATAGCCGATTTTGAGTTTTTGCCTTTATCTCCTTTATTGTTGCTTTTATAGCTTCAGAATATATTAAGAGGTATTGGGAAAGCATATGTGGACAGTCTAAATAGCCGGTCAGTTTTACCCCCCGACCCCCCCTTATGGGTCAAACTGGGGTCATAAAATAGCCGATTTTGAGTTTTTGCCTTATATCTCCTTTATTGTTGCTTTTATAGCTTCAGAATGTATTAAGAGGTATTGGGAAAGCATATATGGAGAGTCTAAATAGCCGGTCAGTTTTACCCCCCGACACTGCCCTTATGGGTCAAACTGGGGTCATAAAATAGCCGATTTTGAGTTTTTGCCTTTATCTCCTTTATTGTTCCTTTTATAGCTTCAGAATGTATTAAGAGGTATTGGGAAAGCATATATGGAGAGTCTAAATAGCCGGTCAGTTTTACCCCCCGACCCCCCCTTATGGGTCAAACTGGGGTCATAAAATAGCCGATTTTGAGTTTTTGCCTTTATCTCCTTTATTGTTGCTTTTATAGCTTCAGAATATATTAAGAGGTATTGGGAAAGCATATGTGGACAGTCTAAATAGCCGGTCAGTTTTACCCCCCGACCCCCCCTTATGGGTCAAACTGGGGTCATAAAATAGCTGATTTTGAGTTTTTGCCTTATATCTCCTTTATTGTTGCTTTTATAGCTTCAGAATGTATTAAGAGGTATTGGGAAAGCATATATGGAGAGTCTAAATAGCCGGTCAGTTTTACCCCCGACACCCCCCTTATGGGTCAAACTGGGGTCATAAAATAGCCGATTTTGAGTTTTTGCCTTTATCTCCTTTATTGTTGCTTTTATAGCTTCAGAATATATTAAGAGGTATTGGGAAAGCATATGTGGAGAGTCTAAATAGCCGGTCAGTTTTACCCCCTGGCCCCCCCCTTATGGGTCAAACTGGGGTCATAAAATAGCTGATTTTGAGTTTTTGCCTTATATCTCCTTTATTGTTGCTTTTATAGCTTCGGAATGTATTAAGAGGTATTGGGAAAGCATATATAGAGAGTCTAAATAGTCGGTCAGTTTTACCCCCCGACCCCCCCTTATGGGTCAAACTGGGGTCATAAAATAGCTGATTTTGAGTTTTTGCCGTTATCTCCTTTATTGTTGCTTTTATAGCTTCAGAATATATTAAGAGGTATTGGGAAAGCATATATAGAGAGTCTAAATAGTCGGTCAGTTTTACCCCCCGACCCCCCCTTATGGGTCAAACTGGGGTCATAAAATAGCTGATTTTGAGTTTTTGCCGTTATCTCCTTTATTGTTGCTTTTATAGCTTCAGAATGTATTAAGAGGTATTGGGAAAGCACATGTGGAGAATCTAAATAGCCGGTCAGTTTTATCCCCCGACCCCCCCTTATGGGTCAAACTGAGGTCATAAAATAGTTGCTTTGGAGTTTTGCCTTATATCTCCTTTATTGTTGCTTTTATACCTTCAAAATGTATTAAGAGGTATTGGGAAAGCATATGTGGAGAGTCTAAATAGCCGGTCAGTTTTACCCCCCCCCCCCCATGGGTCAAAATGGGGTCATAAAATAGCTGATTTTGAGTTTTTGCCTTATATCTCCTTTAATCGTTGCTTTTAGACCTTCGGAATGTATTAAGAGGTATTGGGAAAGCATATGTGGAGAGTCTAAATAGCCAGCCAGTTTTACCCCCGACCCTCCCTTATGGGCCAAACTGGGGTCATAAATAGCTGCTTTGGAGTTTTTGCCTTATATCTCCTTTATTGTTGCTTTTATAGCTTCAGAATGTATTAAGAGGTATTGGGAAAGCATACGGTGCAGCTTTGTGCATTCTTAGCTTTACAGCATGCTTATTAAAACCACAAAGCATTTTAAACTTTAAGGGATGCTTCGCTTTTGTTAGCAAAAGCATTCCTCTAGTTTGACCTTTTACCTTGTCGTAGTGACCTTGACCATAAAAATCTTCATGGACCGTTGGGTCTGTCTTTTGATGCAGATTAAGCAAAAGTCATATTAGAGTTTATTAAGAATTTTACTTTCATAACTTCCCTTGTAAGAGATAGAATTTCATCAAGTGAGCCACAGATTTTGCTCCAACACCACAATAAGCATTCATTAAATGTATTACCACTTCTGTATGCATGGTAATATTCAAACCATCTAAACCATAATTCGGCCATGCAGATAAAGAGTGTTGAATTTTAGTTTACTGATTAATGCTGTCATCTTGTTATTGAATTATCTTGTTTTAATACTTCATCTTTATACGCATTATCTTTCTTTTAAACATTATTTCTCCATTTAAACATTGTTTGGACCTTTATATAACTGACAGTGCTCTGAAAGTATCCTGAAGTTTGTACTGGTACAGTACTTCTATATCTCATGGTGTTGAAAATATTTCCCTAGGCTGTGGGGTACGGGCATCTCTGATGCTATTTTTGTCCTTTCTAATACAAAGGGAACTAAAGGTTTTTATGAAAATTAAATAAAAATGTTCTTGATATGGCCTTTAAAATAAAATGGCATGATGATTTACAAGTTACACTGAATAATCACTCATGGTAACATGTTTTCAAAATTTGTCTTACAACACTGAATGATCCTTACTTCAAATGGTTTCAATATAGAAAAATTCACAGAATATTAGGCACCCAAAAACTTCTTCATAAAATGGGAATATCTGATTCATCCAAATGCCTTGTTTGTCATAGTAATGAAGAAATTTAATACATCTCTTTTACTTCTGTCCTAAATCGAAACAGCTCTGGCATCAATTAGAAAATCAAATTTTCAATAAAGCTGGTTTCAATGTTAAATTCACTCCTGAAGATATTCTATTAGGTTACAAGTTTAATAATCCAAGCTCTATTGCAATAAATACAATAATTTTAATAACCAAGAACTACTCATTTACAAACTCCAGAAAAGCTATAGAATTAAATAAACTAAGAAACATTTTCACTGTGTGATTTAAAAATATTTGGTACATTGAGTTTGCACAATTCATTTTTTAATTTCATGCTTTTATTGCGTTAATACATCCTATCCAATGGATAATTGCTTTACCGGTCGGCGCGACTGGTCCCGCCAAACACCAGAAAAAGACGTCCTGTATATACTACCGGCAGGACGGGTCACAGAGTGTGCATTCGCTAGGTGGCGCATCGTACTTCCTTCCTGTCTAGACAGCGTGACGTCATAGCATCTTTTTTGTTTGGCGCAAAGAGTGTGTAGACGTGTTTTCAACAGAGAAATGTTTTTAAGTTTTTACAATGAACTCTACCATTATATATATTTTCAAGTAGTCTTACTTAATTCTACTAGTTTACTGATCATGTCATCTGGACAAAAGTGAGGAACCTGCGGGCATGTTATGGCTGTTTTTGATAACCACAGGAAATGTGCACGTTGCAGGGTCAAGGGAGTGGGTGACAATCCGTGTGTTAAGAAGCAGGAATGTAAGATCTGTCAGGCTCTCATGCCTGCACAGTTGAAGCAGCTTTCAACCCCCACCTACCACCCTGCTAGTGCTACCCCCACTCTCGTGGCCCCAGCAGACATTAGTGCGTTGGGACAGGTACACAAGGAATCTGATGGAAGTTCACCTGCTAGCAAGAAGAAGAGGGCAGACCCTTCCCCTACCCCCAAGGCTAGCAGTAAGAAGAAATCCAGCAGCAAGTCGAGATCTGATGACCTGAAGGAACTGGATGAGAAATGGTGTGAACGTTTTGTATGGGTTGGCATCATATCCCTGAATTCGACAGTGTGTCTTCTGCAGATAACAACCCCTTTCCCGGTTCCAGAGCTCCACCAACCGGTAAAGTGACTGTCAAGATACCGGTAGACGACTGGCTGTGCAGAAAGATGGAGAAATTAAACCTCATTGTTGCTGAAGGCTACCCTTCCAGAAGTACTGAACCTACTGGACTGCTCCGGGACCAATTTGTCAAGACGCCAAGGTCGTTTAAATGGTACGACATGCATGTTGACAAGAAGGACTGTGATAGATCCACTGTGTGTTCCTGGTCTCCGGAACCGGCAAAGCTCAACAGTGCCTTCAGTAGGGTTGCCAGGCGAAATCTACCTACTGCCCCACCCTCCCGGGCCCTTAACCAGGACATCTTGAGGCGTTGGGAGAGAGCAGCCAGAGAACAATCGTTTATGTGCAACCAGGCTGCTGGACTGTCCAGATGTTTAACTAGGGTGCAGGATTCTATGTCTACACAACTGAGGAGTTTACATGTAGACAAAGGTAAAGGCAAGTCTTCTGAAAGAATGCAGCAAGCTGTGGATGAACTGGAGTATTTGGTTACTTTTAACTGGTCCATCTCCCAAGCCATGGCCGGGACAATGCAGGACTTGTCAGAGGGTGTGTTTATTAGTGTCGCAAACTTCACCCTGGCACATAGAGACAGTTACCTTGAATATTTACATGCCGGGGTTAAACAGGACACACTTGCTGCACTGCGTACTGCACGCATTCATTTACACTCACTTTTCCCGGACCAGTTTCTCATGAAGGCTGAAGAGGAAGTGGCCAGAAGTGAGGAGAGGTGTTCTTCTAGCCAGTCACACCGGAAGCCCGGTCGTTTTCATCCGTATGCTTCCAGTGACAAGTCATTGCTTCAACAGAACCGGAAATCATCTGTGCCAGCTTGGAAGCAGATAAAACGCCAGCAAAGCAGTAAAGGTCGTGGCAAGGCCTCCACCTTTTCACAGAAACTGGCCAAGGGTTCTAAATCGCGTAAATGACAATTACTGTGTAAAGTGTGCTTCAGGGTTGAAGGACTGTGTATGTGTACCCTTCAGCTAGATTTGAACCCTTCACCAGTGATTTCCAGCAAGAGCAAGACTGTAAATTTACATGTAAACTCTTGTGTTGCAAATGTTCATTCTGTCACCGGGTTGCCACAAAAGAAAGGCGTAAATCCCAATTATTGTCACAACTACACAGAAATAAAGCATGTGAAAGATGTTTCCTGTGTAGGTCACTTGAACTCTGCAAATATTGTCACAAATGTCCCAACTGTTGCTATAAATCCACCTGTAGGGGCAAGGTTACATCAGTTTTGGGAGAAATGGGAAGCTCTGGGTTCAAGTCCAAAAGCGGTAACAGCTAATTTAACCAGACTAATTTAACTTTCATAAGCAACTATGTCAATCCACAAAGACAGTCCCACCTTTTGGAGGCACTGTATCAGCTGGTGAACAAAAATGCTGTAGAGCCGGTAGCAAACTAAAACTCACTGGGTTTTTACAACCGGCTATTTTTGGTACCCAAACCCAACAACCGGTGGAGACCTATCTTGGACCTGAGCACCTTGAACACCTTCCTAAACACAGAGTCATTCAAAATGGAGACCCCAGAGACAATAAGAACCTCACTACAGGCAGGGGAGTGGGTCACCTCCATAGACTTCAAGGACGCATACTTCCACATACCTATTCACAGTCAGTCCAGGAAGTACATGCGTTTTCACCTCCAGGGTCGGTCCTACCAGTTCAAAGCCCTACCTTTTGGTCTGTCCACAGCACCCATGGAGTTCACAGTGGTGGCCAAAGAGGTCAAACTGATGGCTTTACAGATGGGTATAAGAATCCACCAGTACCTAGACGGCTGGTTGATGAGAGCCACATCCCACCAAACTTGTCTCCAGCATACACAGACCCTAGTAGCTCTCTGCCGAGAATTAGGTTGCCTGGTGAACAAGGAGAAGTCAGAACTGGATCCAAAACAGGTTTTCAACTTCGTAGGTTACCAGTTCAACCTCAGGGAGGGCAAGGTCAGACCCACACCAGAGCATTGGCAGACCTTAAGAGACAAGATCCTGTCAATTCTGTCCGGTCCGGTCTGTCCGGTCCAGCAGCTCATGTCCCTCATGAGGCTTCTAACAGCCACAGAGAAACAAGTCCACCTAGGTCGACTTCATATGAGACCCATTCAGTGGCACTTCAAGAACAACTGGAGAGTACCAGAATCACTAGAAAAGGTGATACCTGTTCCCAGATCGCTCCACCCCCACCTACAGTGGTGGCTGGAGGAAAGCAATGTACTCCCAGGTCAACCATTACACCCACTAAAACATGCTCTGCAGATATTTACAGACACACCAAAAGAAGGGTGGGGCGCTCACATAAACGAGCGCACTGCAAGGGAAACCTGGTCCACTCCAGAAAGTAAGTTGCATATAAACTACTTGGAACTAAAGGCGTTTTTTTGGCCCTAAAAGAGTTCCAAGACCTCTGTTGCAACAACATAGTCCTGGTAGCCAAAGACAACACAACAGTGGTTGCCTATATCAACAAGGAATGGGGGATGAAATCAGGCCCTCTGTGTGCCCTACTGTGGGGAATCCTGTTCTGATGCACCAGAAAACAGGTAACTCTCAGACCACGTCACATCTCCTGCCGGCTGAACGTGATAGCAGACAAGCTATCCAGACTTGGCCAGACCATTCAAATGGAATGGTCCCTTCACCCAGAGGTTTTCCAAGTTATATGCTCCCGGTGGCACCAGCCACAAGTGGACCTGTTTGCCACCAGATTCAACAACAAACTACCACAGTTTGTGTCACCAGTTCCAGACCCCCAGGCATGGGCAGTGGATGCACTCAGCCTGTCATGGGAAAATCTGGACCCATATACCTTCCCACCAGCAGCCATCTTGGGCAAGGTGGTGGAGAAGTTACAGGACTACCCATGCAACAGAATCATACTGATTGCACCAGGGTGGCCCAACATGCCCTGGTTTTGGGATCTAGTGGCAATATCCACTCAAATCCCACTGTTTGCCCAACCTACCCAACTTGGTCTCTCAGCCATTCAACCAAACCCGGCACAGGAATCTGTCAAACCTGAACCTACATGCCTGGCTCCTAGAGCCACAGCAATCGAGCAGGGATTCTCTGAGGCAGTGGCAGCACGAATTGAGGCTCCACAAAGAAGATCAACCAGAATCGTCTATGAGGCAAAGTGGACCATTTTTACAAAGTGGTGCCTCAGTAATCAGGTGGACTTCAGGGCACCACCTCTGAAAGCCATAGCTGACTTCCTTCTGCACCTGTTCCAGGACAGGAAGTTGCAACCGGGTACCATTGATGGGTACAGATCAGCTATTGCTGAGAAGTTGGGTAATTCTACCATTAATGTCAGCATAGATGAGAATCTCTCCTGGATAGTTTCCATAGAGACAGACCCAAGGGCAGGAGGGGTATACCCTCCTGGAACCTGTCCCTGGTCTTACACCAGCTTACAAAGGCTCACTTTGAACCCTTAAAAGAGGCCTCATTAAAGCACTTGACCTTCAAGACTGTTTTCCTGTTGGCCTTGGGTTCTGGCCTGGCCTTGGGTACTGGCCTGGTACTGTGTCTTTGTACCCCTCACCCAGCTTTCTATCTAAGAACCAGCTGGCTAAGGAGCGTCCAGATAGTGTGGCTCCAGTGGTCATACCAGCCCTGGCCCCCAGCCTGGATAAGTCACTCAAAGGTGACAGGTCCCTATGTCCAGTCAGAGCCGTACCCTATTACCTGGACAGGACCTCGGATCTTAGGCAGAACAAGGAGTTAGTCTTTGTCTCCTTCAAGAAAGGTTTTGATAAGGACATCTCACCTGCCACCATCTCATGGATCAAGCAGACTGTGATCCTCTGTTATGAGCTCTCTGATCAAGAGGCCCTCACACTGCATCAGGTTAAAGCCCATGATGTCAGGGCCTTTGCTGCCTCTAAGGCCTTCCAGTCGGGGGTCTCCTGTCAGCTTGCCACTGGAAATCCCATAACACCTTCACACAATTCTATTTGAAGGATGTGGCTTGGGCTGATACAGAGCTTTTTCATTTAGGGCCAGTGGTGACCGCCCAACAAGTCCACCACCAAGCCGAAAAATGAGGAGATATGTAAATATGGATATATGTACATAGATTGTATATTTAAAAAAAAAAAACTGTGACTTGCTTCCTTTGGGAAGTTTATTTCTTGGGACTGAACTCAGCCCCTCTCTCTCTCTTTATTCTTCCTCAGAGCAGGTCTGGGAAAGAAAAGGGGGGGGGGGCAACGTCGGTTCACTTCCGGGTAACCGGTTAGTTGGTAGCCGACCTTGACCTTACAGGGTTCTCTGACCCTAGGTCAAATGTGCCTTCTCAGTTTTTTGTTCTGTTATGAGTTCATTTATGTCCCTAGCAGCTTACCCGCCTTCCAAGCAGTAGTTATTCAGCAATTGTCCATTGGATAGGATGTATTAACGCAATAAAATTGCAAATTTAATAAGTAAATTAAATTTTTATAAGTTAATACCGTATCCAATGGACAGGCCCACCCATCCGGCCCCGCTATCAGCTTACTAGGGGTCTTAATATGTTTAGACAACGAAAAAGATGCTATGACGTCACGCTGTCTAGACAGGAAGGAAGTACGATGCGCCACCTAGCAAATGCACACTCTGTGACCGGTCCTACCGGTAGTATATACAAGACGTCTTTTTCTGGCATTTGGCGGGACCGGTCGCGCCGACCGGTAAAGCAATTGTCCATTGGATGGGGTATTAACTTAGAAAAATTTAATTTACTTGTTAAATTTGCAATTTTGTCTTGTAAATTGTTTAACTTTTTGTTGAATGTATTGTTTATTGTATATAACATGTGGCAATCAACCTTGATATTGTCACTCATAAACTTAATGTTAAATTTGGTTAGGCCATTTTTCCTACCAGCGTGGTTCCGCCATTTTCATGTGTAATGGTGGTATATTTGCATGAATAAAAATTATTTTTAAAAAAAGAAAAAAAAAAGGTGTTGTTTAGCTACTTTCTCTGTACCTACAAGATGGTGCCTGTTTTAAAGGTCGACCTCAGTAGCTCAGTGAGTAATAGCTATTTATTTCATTAATACTTTTTACCTATTTGACAATTGATATACTGGTCGGTGTGACTGGCGCAGCCAAACGGCAAGAAAAAAGTCGCACTGTGTTATCCACCAGATGGACTGGCCTGGTACTGTGCATTCGCCAGGTGGTGCCTCATACTTCCTTCCTGTCTAGACAGCACGAAGTTATGGTTTTCTTTTGGCGCATGTACGTGTGTAGACGTGTTTTTAAAAAAATCTCAAAGCTGATGTCCATGATGGGTTTATTACAGAAAAGCTATAGCTGCAGAAAAGCAAGTCCACCTAGGTAACTGCATATGAGACCAAGACAATGGCACTTATAAAACAACTGCAGGGTACCAGAATCACTAGAAAAGGTGATTCCTGTTCCAAGGTCACTCCATCCTCACTTAAAATAATGACTCCAGGAAGAAAATATTGTTCAAGGCCAACTATTACACCCCATCAGACATGCTCTGCAATCTTTACAGATGCATTAAAAGAAGGGTAGGGCACTAACTTAGGAGAACACACTGCAAGGGAACCTGGTCCCTTCCAGAGAGCAAGTTACACATAAACTATCTAGAACTAAAGTTGGGCTTTTTGGCCCTAAAAGAGTTCCAAGACCTCTGCTCAGACAACATAATTCTCGTAGTAACAGACAATACCACAGTGGTTGCCTATATAAACAAAGAAACAGGCATGAGGTAGGGCCTAGTGTGTGCCCTGCTGTGGAAAATCCTAACCTGGTGTTCCAGGCTACAGGTGACTCTCAAGGCCCAGCTGAATGTGGTAGCATACAAACTATCCAGGCTAGGCCTGACCATCCAGACATAGTGGTCTCTCCTTTCAGAGGTTTTTCAATTGGTATGTTCCAGGGGCTGATTTCACAAAGGGACTTAAGTCCAGATTTAGGCTTAAATCTAAGACTTTGGTCTTAAATTTTGTCAAAAAACTGCTAAGTCTGTGGTCTTAGACTTAGCGGATTTCACAAAGCAGCTAAGTCCATGAAATTGCTAAGTCAGTGGACTTAACTTTTAAGTCTGGGAGGTAGTGGGCTTAAATTTTGTAAAGAGGACTTAAATATGGCCGCCATAAACTTTTCTCCACTTCAAAATTCGAAATGGCTGTAAATAAAGTATAATTACACAGAACACCTCACTAAAGTGGTCTTGTGGAAGTTTATATGTGGCAACAAGGTTTTCCATTTCAGAACAACACTTATCCTTTGACAAAATACATTAAAAGAAGAATATGTGGCATCAATATTATATTTTGAATAGATACAAAAGGTCACATGACACAGAAAACCACTGTGGTTATATGATAAGCCTGGACTCAGCTAAGTCACCTTTGTGAAATCCATTTTTCTAGCTAAGACCAAAGTCTTAGATTTAAGTCCAAGACTTAGCCACAAAAGGGACTTAGTTTAAGTCCTTTAGTGAAATTGGCCCCTGGTGGCACCAACCTCAGATAGATCTCTTTGAGGTTCAACAACAAACTGGCTTATTTTTTGTGTTAATATGTCTTACCTAGTGGACAAATGTATTTGCCTGGTGACTGCCAGTCTCACCAAACATTAGAAAAAAATATCCTGAGCTGGGCTCTGGCCGGGAACAGTAGTGTCCTGTTCATTCATCAGGTGGCTTTATAGCCCCCTGCTGATCTACTGCGCATGTGTGTGCATGCGCACTTCCTCTTTTTGTTTGGCGCAAAGTATTGGACAATTTTCAGTTTTATTTTTATTGTGGAATATGTGAAAAAATTTTCAAAGTCTTGTTTTAGTGAAGGAATATATATATCATGGCTTCACCTGGAGATAATAAAGGACAACATAGAGGTACATGTGGCCACATAATTGCAGCATTTGACGCACATGAGAAATGTGCTCACTCCAGGGACAAAAACATTGGCCAGGAGGCTTGTGTTCTGTATGAACCCTGTGCTAGTTGCGACGAATTATCAGAACTTCAAAAGGAAACGTTGTCAACTCCATCTTACCGCATTTAAAAGGAGAAGAAATCTGGAGTGATAGTGTCTCCCAAAGACATTACGGTTATTGCTTCAGTTGAAAATAGGGAGTCTTCTGTTCAAGCTTTGTCTTGGATCACTGTGCTGCCAATCGTGCACGCACCTTCTCTAGCAGCCCCGTCTATTTCTTTTGTGACTTCAGAACAACTCAGAGCTATGTCTGACAAATGGGCTGAACAATTTGCCAGGTTTGAGGTGCTGAGGTAATGTATTCTCTACTCCTAAGACCTCTGGTAAGCCTGAGTCTTCTCACCCTGTTGTGTCTGACACTCCCATTCTGGCTCCATCTGCCTGGCCCAACGGTCTGGTGTAGACCCCGGTAAATTAGGAAGCTAAGTCTAAGCATACTGATACCAAAGAAAAGAAAAAGTCTCATAAATCAAGTAAAGGGGAGAAATACAAAGCCACAAAACATCACAGGAAGTCATGTTAAGTCACTGGCTCCTGCTAAAGACAACCCGGGTCCGGGAGATGCTAAGCAGAATGTATCACAGAGCACTACAACGTGGACTGGTTCAAACATGCTATGATTTCGCGCCTCTGGTTCTTCTGTTTCTCCAGATCAAGAACTTACCGGTTTCACCGGCCAGGGTTCTGCTTCCACTCTCTCTTCCGGTGTGGCTCATTTTGATCAGACCTATCCAAGTGCTTTTTCATGTCCACAGGAACTGGATGATATACCTTTTAACTGATGAACATATTTTCTGAGGCAGAATTGTCTGAAACATTATCCAAATCGGGAGATGGCCAACTGTCAGATAATGTGGACAAACCTGAACAAATGGAAGATATGAACTATAGGGAAACAGTCCGTTTCATTCATGGCTTGGAATCATAAACCAACTTTTGAGAGCGACCTGACTGAGCCACAAAAATCAAATAACCCTTGGAAAGGCAAAACCCAAAAAGATCAGCTAGAATATCTGTAGCCATGCCACCAGATGACTGGCTTTGCCAGAAATTGGAACGCATGAACACTGCAGTTGCTGAAGGCTACCCTTTTAGAGCACAAAATTTGGCTGGCATAAAATGTGACCAGTTTGTGAAAATTCCCAAAAGTCAATCTCGCTGGTATCAGATGCATCTCATGAAACCGGATGGGCCACACCGACCAAGAAGATCCATGTTTAACTTGCATAACTCAGAGACCGAGGTCAACTCTCAATTTCCAAGGATAACTAAAGCTTCAGCATACCCACCGACCAGCCCACCCTCCCAGCCAATTTCCCAAGAGTATCAGTGACGCTGAGAAAAATGTGCACGAGAAAACACTTTATTGTTAATCAAGCACCTGGGTTCAACAGGTGTTTCAGTGAGCTGCAGGAATGAATGTCAAACAACATTGCTCTCTTATGCTCACGGATCAACAAAGGAAAAGCTCCCAGAAAGTGCCTGCTGCTTTGAGTGACCTAAAAGACTACATGGTTTTTCACCAAAATGTATCCGTGGCCATGGGAACTGCGCTCCAGCATTTAGCTGACAGTCTTTTTGTTTATCTCACCAATTTAATTCTGATTCGCAGAGATGCTTAACTAGATCATGTAAAAGCTGGAGTCAAACTGGACACTTGGCACCATTTACACAACAAACCCCTCTTTGGATATGGGCTGTTTCCGGACTTTGTTTTATGTTTAACAGAGCAGGACATTACCAAATGTGAATTAGCGGGTGTTGCTCCGGGAACCGGTCCGGGTGCCTCACAGCACACCAACATGGAGATCTGGCTATAGATATAAACATTATGAACGTAAAGAGACTAAGGCAGTCGGTTCCACTGACAGCAACAACAGCAACAGCCTTGGAGACAGTTTGGCAGGAATAGTGGAGGAGGCTGTGGTAGAGGCAGAGGTTCAAACCCTCATTTTTCCAAGACAGTTATTGTGTGGGTCCAACTCACTTAAATCTCTCAGTAACTCAGTTGGATCCAGTTGTTACTCAGAAAGCAGGTCTAGTTGTAAACTCTCCAGTTGTAGACACTTTGAGACCTTAAAACATAGTTAGTTAAGTCAGCAATTCAGAGAAATACTGTAAATCAGGATGTGTCTTATCATGCTGTAAATCTTGTACCTTCTGCACATACAACCGGGCAACCGCAAAAGAAAGATATAAGGTATAAGACCCGTTCAATTACTGAAAGGAATAAAGCATGTCAAAGGTGTTTTCTATGTAGAGCCATGTATTTCTGCCCCAATTGTTTACATTGTCCCCACTGTTGGAAACGATCTCAATGTAGGGGGAAGGTTACAAAAGTTTTGGCAGATTTGGGAGAACCTGGGTTCAAATCCAAGGGTGGTTCCCATTTTGAGGCAGGGTTATGCTCTGTCCTTCAAAATAAGGCCCCCTCTGACCAAGTCACCTTTGATTATGAGTGGGTATGCTGACCCAGTAAAGAACCAGTACCTGAAGGAGGCTTTACTTGCTCTGGTAGACAAGTAGGTAGTGGAAAAGATGGTTGTCCGGTCATCCCTGGCCTTTTACAACCGGTTTTTCCTGGTCCCAAAGCCCAACAAATATTGGAGACCCATTTCTGGTTTGACCTCTTGCCCGGTCGGGTGACACATACTCAGGAGAGATGGGTGGCCCTTCAGCAGAGGCTCCAGTTCCTCAAATGGAGAGATGCCTGATCAGTCAGGCAGTTTATGTCCCTGATAGGGTTGCTTACACTGGCTTGTCCCGGAAGCATTGGAAAAGATCATCCCTGTATCCAAATCTCTCCATCCGCATCTGGCCAGCAAGAGCTTTGAGCATCTTTGCAAGGGTCAAATTGTGTTGGTGGCGACGGACAACACAACTGTGGTGTCCTACATAAACAAGGAAGGGGGTATAGGGTCAGGCTCTCTTTGTGCGCTCCTTTTGTGACTTCTGTCTTGGTGCAGACACATAGTTCTGCGAGCCCAACACATTCCAGGATGTTTGAATATGATAGCAGACAAACTCTCCAGACATTGTCAAGTGATCCAGACGGAATGGTCTCTGTCACAAGAGTGTTCAATCTTTGTGGTCCAGATGGGACAAACCTCAGATAGACCTGTTTGTCACCAGGTTCATCCACAAGCTTCCCTGGTTTGTGTCCCCTATCTGGATCAAGAAGCTTGGGCAGTAGATGCATTGAGCATAACATGGAGGTGTTTGCCTTTCCCCCAGTGTCCCTTCGCAGTAAAGTGATTTCCAAGGTGTTGGACCAGGGATGTTGCAGATTGATCCTGATTGCTCCAGGTTGGCCCAACATTTCTTGATTTTGGGACCTGGTCAATTTCTCGGTTCAGATTCCCTTTTAGCTTCCACTACCGGAGGATCTGGTGACACAACCCTTCAATGGGTGTCCCCACCATGACCTAAAAATTCTGAATCTACATACCTGGCTCCTCAAGCCTTCACAATCCAAGAACAAGGGTTCTCTGGTGAGGTGGCAACAAGATTTGTGGCTCCTCAAAGACAGTCAACCAGAGGCGTCTATGAATTGACGTGGGCCGTTTTTGTCAGATGGTGTCAATCAAGTGAGGTGGACTTCTAGTCGCCCTCTGTAGCCGACATTGCTAACTTCCTTCTGTTCCCCTTTCAGGACAGGAAGTTACAACCTAGTACCATTGATGGTTATAGCACTGCTATAGCCGATATGGTAGGCAATGACAAACTGAACATCAGCAAAGATGAAAACTTAACCCGTTTGTTAGATAGTTTTTATAGGGATAAGCCCAAGGGTAGGAGAGGAGTGCCCAGTTGGAATCTCTCTTTGGTGCTTTACCAACTGACTAAAGCTCCCTTTGAGCCTCTGTGAAAGGCTTCACTTAAGCACCTGACCTTTAAGACGGTCTTCCTGTTGGCCCTGGGGTCTGATAAAAAACGCAGTGAAATTCATGCTTGGCTGTACAAGAACATCCAACATCAAGAGAACTGGAACAAGGTTTCACTGTACCCTTCGCCTAGTTTTCTGTCAGAATCAGCTGGCTCTGGAGGGCCCGTCTTGTGTGGCCCCAGTGGTTATCCCAGCTCGGGCTCCTAATCTGGATAACTCGCTTCAAGAAGACAGGACGCTTTGCCCGGTGAGGGCATTGTGCGATTATTTGGATAAGACCAAGAACTTGAGAAAGGGTAAAGACCTGGTCTTTGTGACCTCCAGGAAGAGTTTTAGTAAAGATATTGTTCTAGCTACTATCTCTTCCCGGATCAAGCAAACTGTGCAGTTGTGTTATCAGCTCCCTGATGAAGATACTCAGAAATTGCTGCCTCCTCCAAGGCCTTTCAGGGAGGGGTCTCTTTGGACCAGATACTCTCAGCCTGTCATTGGAAGGCACATAATACCTTTACCTAATTCTATTTGAAAGATGTGGCTTGGGCAGACTCAGAGCTGTATCATCTAGGCCCTGTGGTAGCTGCACACAGATCCAGTAGTAACATCTTTAGTTTTGTACATAGTTTTGTATATAGTGTACATTGTGTATATATATAAACAATTTTTTTTAAAAGCTTCATCCGTCCTTGTTTCTGGGCTGCTATGATCCCAAGTGGGGCCAGAGGTAGGGCGGGTTTTTTTAAGGTCCTGTTTTCTTCCTCTGCTAGGTGGGATCGAACTCTAGCTCTCGAACTCTAGCTCTCTCCCACTTTTTTCCATGTACACTCTGGTTGAGTGCCCTAGTGGGCCAGTGTCCCTTTAACCCTAGTTAGCATATTAGAGTTCCAGAAGATTCCCCTTGGTGAGCTGCCCTCCATCCACTGGGTAGTTATTCTGCATTTGTCCACTAGGTAAGATGTATTAACGCAAAAAAAAGTAAATTAAATTTTTTTAAGTTAATACCTTACCTAGTTGGACAAGGGAATTCCCACTCTACCATCAACACTATTGCACTCACAGGGATTATTACAAGGGTAGGCAACAAAAAGAAGAAGTCCACATATGCGCACATGCACAGCAGAGTGGCAGGGAGCTACAAAGCCACCTGGCAAATGAACAGGACGCCAGACAATCTGCATTTGCCCACTATGTAAGGTATTAACTTATAAAAATTTTATTTACTTATTAAATTTTCCAATTTGTGTCGACGGTATCAGACCCCTTGCCTTGACAGTCGCTACACTCAGCCTTTTTTCGAAGGATCTGGACCCATATGCCTTCCCAAGAGTAGGCATCTTGGGCAAATTGGTGACAAAGTCGCAGGACTACCCATGCAGGAGAGTCATACTGATTGTTCCAGGGTGGCCCAACATGCCCTGGTTTTGGGATCTAGTGGCCATGTCAAGCCAGAACCCCCAGTGCCTACCTAACCGGGCCAATCTTCCAACAGCTTTTAACCAGACTCCTCACATAGGACTATTATTTGGATAGGATCTCAGACCTTAGGCAGAACAAGAAACTGGTCTTTGTCTCCTTCAAGAAAGGCTTCAACAAAGATATCTCCCCTGCCACTATCTCCTCATGGATCAAACAAGCAGTGATCCTCTGGTTTGAGCTTGCTGATCGGGAGGTCCTCATCTTTCATCAGACCAAAGTGTGGGGCCTTTGCTGCTTCTTAGCAATTTCTATCAGCCTGCAATTGGAAGTCACATAACACCTTCACACAATTTTATTTGAAGGATGTTGCCTGGGCTGATTCAGAGCTCTTCCGTCTGGGTCCAGTGGTGGCTCTTTTCGATACAGAAATTAAACGTGAAGAAGATGACACAACATCCACTTAAACTGGCAAGAAGAAATACAGCAAACCTCTTCTGTTGAGCTGAAGAAATTAGATGACAAGTGGTCACAGAAATTTGTGAGGTTTTGAGGTGACGGTCATATGTATACACAGATCTCCATGCAATGACCAGCAAAGCTAGCAAGATGAAATCCAGCCAGCCTCTTCTGTTGACCTGAAAAAAATCAGATGATAAGTGGTCACAGTTTATTGTGAGGTTGGACGCCTCAACACAGAACTCAGAAGAGTCGAGTAGCAACCTTGAGTTAGCGAAAGACAAGAAGAATGTGAAGAGTTGAGAAGAGTCGAGTAGCACCCTAGGGGTAGCGAAAGACAGGAAGACTCAGAGAACACGAAACACAGCTCTGGTCCAAGATAAGCCGATTACAGAGTCTTATCAACCTAGTCCATTCAATTCTGTGTTCTAGGGCAGGTGGACAGGAAGTTTTTTCAGAGAAATTGTTTCAACCAACTGGTTTACAGAGCCTACGGACCTGGTACCAGCTACACAATTGGCTGGACAATTTCTACCAGACTGGCTTACAGTCAGAAAATACAGGTGAATTAACCAGACTGACCCTGGCTCTCTGAAGGCACTGGTTACAGAGAAAATCAGCAATGAAGTAAAGTAACCTGACAGTCTGGCTCATTGCCCTCTAAATACTTTGGTTACAGAGAAACAAGGTCAACAGGTTTTGGTACAATGAGCCAGCTCTGTTGAACAGTGCCTATAGCCAGATCACTAGATCTTCAGATCCATTCATTTCCATCAGCATCCAGACCTATCTCCTGAGAAACCCTGAGGAAGTGGGAGAGAGCCGCAAAGAATCCAGTTGCATATGTAATCAGGCTGTGGGGTACAACCAATGATTACTTATAGTGCAGCACGCTATGTAAACACAGCTGAAGTTCTTTTAAAGTGACCAAAAGTAAGGAAAGTCTTCCGGCGACTCTTGATCACCTAAGAGCTGGCATTAAACAGAATACACTGGATGCACGCAGGACTGCTCCCACACCCCCACCCCCACCCCACCCCCCTCAGGATCCACCGAATCTGACAAGGTCACCGACCTTCATAAGTGGCTATGTACATCCTCTCACAAACAGCTACCTGATTGAGGCATTACGTTGACTTGTGTAAAGAATGCAGTAGCACTGTTACAGAACTCAGAAATATTTAGGTTTCTTCAACTGACTTTCCTTGTAACTGACTCCTCACAGTACCAAACCCTATAATCGGTCTATCCACAGCACCCATGGAATTTATGGTAGTGACCAAGAAGGTCAAACTGATGACTTTACACAAGGTTATGAGACCCCACCAGGACCCAAACAACTTGTTGGTCAGGGCCAAATCCCACTACACCTGTCTCCAGCTTACACTATTGGCCCTGTGTCAGGAACTAGGTTGGATGGAAAAAAAATCAGAACTGTACCTCAAACAAGTCTTTGACTTTGTTGGTTACCAGTTCGACCTGAAGGACAAGGTCAGACCCACCCTAGAGTGCTGGCAGACCTTAACTGCAAGATTCCGGAATTACTGTCCACACTGGCCTGTCTGGTCCGGCAGCAGATGTCCCTTATAGGGTTGCTAACAGCCACAGAGAAACAAGGCCACCTAGGTCGATTCCACAAGAGACCAATTCAGTGGCACTTGAAGAACAACTGGAGGGTACTCCACTCTCAAAGGGTGGCCCTAGGAAGGAAACTTTCTTCAAAGCCAACCTTTACACACCCTCAGCCATGCTCTTGGAATCTTTAGACACATCAAAAGAAATGTGGGGTGCTCACTTCCGGGAACACATTGCAAGGGGAGCCTGGTCCCTGCCAAAAAGCAAGTTGCATAAACTACTTGGAACTAAAGGCAGTCTTTCTGGCCCTAAAAGAGTTCCAAGACCTCTGCTCACACAACATAATTTTTGTAGAAACAGATAACACCATAGTGTTTGCCTACATAAACAGGGAAGGAGACATGAGATCGGGCTAACTGTGTGCCCTTCTGTGGAGGATCCTGACCTAGTTTTCCATGAAACAGGTTACTCTCAAAGCCGGACACATTCCAGGCCAGTTGAATGTAGTAGCAGACAAGCTATCCAGGCTAGGCCAGACCATCCGGCCAGAGTGGTCTCTCCTGCCAGAGGTCTTCCAGTTGATATGCAACAGGTGGCACCAACCTCAGATGGATCTATTTGCCAGATCCCCTGGCTCGATGCACTCAGTCTATCCTGGGAGGATCTTGATCCATGTGCCTTTCCACCAGCAGCCCACTTGAGCAAAGTGGTGGCGAAGTTGCAGGTCTACCCATACAGGAGAACCATTGTGATTGCTCTGTGGTGGCCCAACATGCCCTGGTTCTGGGATCTAGTGGCCATGTCAAGCCAGATCCCCTTGTGCCTGTCCAACCTCCTCAATCTTCTCACACAACATTTTAATTAGACTCCTCACAGGAATCTGTTAACCTAAATCTACATGCTTAGCTCCTAGAGCCTCAGCTATCAAAGAGCAAGGCTTCTCTGAGGCAGTGGCAGCACGAATTGAGGCTCCTCAAATGGTCTAAATTAGATCATTCTATGAGACAGTGGACCCTGCTATATAAAGTGGTACCACGGCATTCAGGTGGACCTCAGGCACCCCCTAGAAAATCTATAGCCAACTTCCTGTTGCACCTGTTCCAAGATGGGAAGTTGCAGCCAAGTATTATGATGGCTACAGATCAGCCATTGCAGACAAACTGGGAAATTTGCCCATTAATGTCAGCAAAGATGAGAATCTTACTCCTCTCTTGGATAGTTTACTTAGAGACAGACCCAAAGGTCGGAGGGGCACCCCTCCAGGAATATTTCCTTTGTGCTGCACCAGCTGACAAAAGGTTCCCTTTGAACCCCTTAAAGAGGCCTCTTTGAAGGGGGTGGCTTTCTATGGAACCTTTCCCACATCTCTGATTTTAGCATTGTGTTTGGTAGTGTCTATTTTGGCATGTTTTCTCTTCTGAACATAATGACATTATTTTTCCCTTTCCTTAGAGCTGATCTTATAGGGTGTAGCTCCTTAGGGGAAACTCCTAAAGTTATAATTGTAGCCTTTTTGGTACAAACCAAACTTATATGATATGATTTTAGAGGGTGTTTTTTTTTTCAAATTCACTCTAATATATATGAGCAAATATGAAACAATAAGAAAGTTGTGAGTAAATTTATGCTTAAATTACTATATGCAACTTAGGTACATTGAAAGCATGGATAACTTGCAGAACTATACTGAAAATCATATTTCAAAAGATGATTTATTTTCTTTTTTATGATAAAATGAAAACTTTTTAAAACTGAATTTTAGAGTACCATTTAAAATTTAATACCCTCTGGGAGTTTAAAATCAAGTTTTCACAATACTTGTATTTGTGATGAAAGCTATGGGGTGAGTTGTGCACAGTTTCATAGAGTTTACCTTTCTAGGGGATCTAATTGTCCAAAAGGTGAGGCAAAATGGTGAGTTGTTAATCTATTCTCCAGTTAATACTGAG
This sequence comes from Sabellastarte sp. h YS-2021, assembly GCA_964017235.1. NCBI lineage: Eukaryota > Metazoa > Annelida > Polychaeta > Sabellida > Sabellidae > Sabellastarte > Sabellastarte sp. h YS-2021. The sequence continues at coordinate 62,335,746 of OZ024934.1, read as the reverse complement.
ACAACCTATTCATGAGTATTCTTAGAATACAAACAAAAACAAACATTTCATTCAAACAAGTTGCCAAATATAATACCTTGAAATTACATAATCTGATGTGACACTCTAACATGTTTATAATACAGAACATTTAAAACACCCTGTTCAGAAAAAGCAAAGGTATATATTATTTGGTGAACGCATATCTTGAATTAAATTCATGTCAGTTCGATCTCAAATGAAATATGTTGTTTGTGAAACTTGTACACATTGGATACCTTGATTAAGTATATTTTCTGTCCCTTTTGTATTGTAGGAATTAAGAAACACCCTCTTCTATCTGAAGTCAACTGGGACAACATTGACAGTATGGTCCCTGTGTTTGTGCCCTGTCCTGATGATGATTCTGACACCAGTTATTTTGATGGTGAGTTAGGTCTAATATATGTTTATGCTGTTGTTTTATATTATTGATATCTGATGCCCATTTCAAACTTTATATGTAACTATGCCATCAAAATTGTGATGATTAATACAATTATTCGACAAAATACATCTTCTAATGTTCTTACAATGTTCTCAGTTTCATAGTAATTGTTCAAATTATTTTGTTTTGCAGCAAGGAATAATCTGCAACACCTCCAAGTGTCAAACGTAGATTTGTGATGTGTGGTTAGAATCTTGCACTACAAGTTTGAACTCTTTGAAAAATCACTAGTCTTGTAGTTTAGTTACTGCCACACTCAATCACTGGCTTTGTAAGTACTCAACAAACCACCTTGGAGTAGAGCTGTTGTGTGTTCCAAGTCTTGCATGTTGTACTCCTCATGCCAAAATGTACAGACCACATTTATCAGGGACCCTGTGACTTATTACTATTTCAGTAGATAGTGCATCTGTAATAACCATATTATTAAAGAGATTGTCCACTGCGTTGTTCATTCCCGTAAACGTTAAAAGTCCCCTTGTGACGTCACAAATTGTTAAATAAAGACAGAAATATGTTGGACATTAGCGTTTATATGCAAGTGAGGGCTAAGTAACATTCATAGTTCCCCTTTATGTTTTTAGTATATTTATAAACTTCATATGTATATTTGCAATAAATGAATGTATGTCCAAACAAATATGTATACAATTATTCATAATGCTGAAATATCAAATGTCAAATGACCGGTAGAAAAAAAAAAAAAAAATTTCAAAAGCAACCATTTCCAAATAAAATGCATCCACATAATTTGTTGGACTGCCATTCACTTGCATTGTTTTAATTTTTACCGACAATTATTACGGTATAAATACTGTGATGGAATTACGAATTATGGGTGAACAAGTATGAATAATCATCCAGAATTTACACAGCAAATCAATACCACTGAGTCCTGTGATTTGATTCAGTGCCACAAGAATGGGTTGTTACAATCACCCCACTATCTGCCACATCTAGGCGGATTTTGTAAGAGGTGACTGAAACAGACACACTCTTGACTCATATAAATCACACCTCAAGACAATGCTATAGGGGAGTGCAACCCAGCTCCCCCTGGGAAAAAGGTTTACAATAATTGTCAGTATTCATGTTAATATCATACTGTTATGTGAATAACTGGATAAAAACATTTGAATAAAACAATAAAAAGTTTTATTATTAACTTCTTATCACCTACACATTTAACTTGAAAAAAAAGTTATATTTTATACATCCTCGACCATTAATAAGATTGTATTTAATGGATAGTATAATAACAATTCCATTCATCAATTGGTAAAATAATTTATTGATAAACATGACTAAAGATTACAGATAAAAGGTAATTGGTCAATTTAAAGTGATAAATTCACTATTTTAAGTCAGATACAAAAAAATCTGATCCTATCCCCCGGATCCCAGATCTGATCCTCAGGATCTGAGAGGATGCTATATTCACACTTCAGGTGATCCCCCTATCCCACTCACAGCCTCTGATGAGAACTGACATAATTCAGATCAAAATATTCATACACATTAAACTGTGAATATAAGGCAGAGATTTAAAGTCGTGACCTACTCTTCACTGACTCAAGTACTTATTGTTTTATCTTCATTGGGTTATCATGAATGTCAGTGAAAGTGCCCTGGTAGCCAGTATCAGCCACCTATAGTGGATAATGACACAGCTTTTAACACTCCAACTACTGAAACCCCTATTCCAGCTAGTAAGATGAGCAGTGAGACTTTGGTAAATCCTACAAGCAGCTTCAAATGAGTTGAAAAAAGCTGACAAGGGACCCACTAAAGGCACCAAAAGAAAGAGAACCAGCTCTCCATCATCTAAGAGACAGTATACTAGCAGGGTCAGATACCCACCTGAGAATGTGGCCTCCAATACATAGGAGAGACCAAAAGACCAATTAGACAGAGAATGTATGAACACTACAGAAGTATTCAGAAATTCAATGCTCTAAATTCAACCCCTGCCTCAAGACACTTCACTCAACCAAAGCATAGTGTCAAAAACATGGAGTTCAGCATTGTGCAATGTATGGGGGGACAACAACCCAGATTCCTCCACTAAACGTAAAAGACAGGAACTATTTTATATCTGGGCCTTCCCCACCCTTCACCCAACGGGTATCCACATATTTGTGTGAGTTTATGCCCTCTTACTGCACCCCTAACCCAGGTGCCTACCTGTTATGTTCCTTTCCTGAAAAATCTTTTACCACCACAATATTTAAGGACAAGCTCATTTAAGTTACTATTATACAATATTGTTAAACAACATTTTTATTGTGTTAATACATCCTATCCAATGGACAATTGCTTTACCGGTCGGCGCGACCGGTCCTGCCAAACGTCAGAAAAAGACATCCTGTATAAACTACCGGCAGGACCGGTCACAGAGTGTGCATTCGCTAGGTGGCGCATTATACGTCTTTTCCTGTCTAGACAATGTGACGTCATAGCATCTTTTTCATTTGGCGCGAAGAGTGTGCAGACGTGTTTTTTACAGAGAAACGTTTTTGAAGTTTTACAACAACCTCTACCATTTTATTTTATTTCAAGTAGTTTTACTTACGTCTACTAGTTTACTGATCATCATGTCGTCTCCTGGACAGAAATGAGGTTCTTGCGGGCACGTTATGGCTCTGTTTGACAACCACAAGAAATGTGCCAGATGTCGTGAGAAGGGGGTGAGAGACGATCCCTGTGTTAAGAAACTGGATTGCCAGATATGTAAGGCGTTTACGCCTCCCCAAGTTCAACAACTGGCCACCCCAACCTATAAATCCAGAAAAGAACGTGGATAGCAGAAGAAATCTGAAGTTTCCAGTGACGCAACCCCCCACTCTCATGGACCCTTCAGAGGTCACTCTGTTGGGACGGGTTAGCACTGACAAGCCATCTTCTGTCGAATCTACACCCAAGAAGAAGCGTTCTGACGGCTCTCCTAAATCCAGCAAATTAAGACACAGCAGTAAACCTACTTCTGATGATCTCAAGTCCTTAGATGACAAGTGGAGTGAGAGGTTTTCACAACTTGAAGCTTTGCTTCTTAACAAGTCATTTGCTGTGCCGGTGAGACCTGTGAACCCTTCTGCTGTGGTGACCAGAGAACATCCCTTCTTTGATCCGGGTGCATCTTCCAGTGGTTTGTCTACTGGCTTGGTCACTGAGGGTACCGGTTCCAGTCTTGTTCAGACCACCGGTGAAGCTCCCCAGTTGCCTGCTACCCAACTGCCGCTGGGGGTTCCCGGTACAAACGCTGTGAGGGATGTGAGTAAGAGTGCTACCCGCCCTGCTCACGGTCCTGGTACCTCTGATGTAGCCACCCAGCCTACACAGGCTCCCGGTGCAGGTCCTGAATACCAACCGGTATTGATTCTACGCAGTTGAACCAGTCACTTCCCGGTGTATGACCTGATGAGTTTGCCGGTGAATCTGACAGTGAGGCAGAGATAGATGGGGAACCGGCTTCACCAGCTAGTGTCCACGTCGAGGGTGAACTACCGGAAGATTCACTGACCAGGACCTCTCTGAAGATGCCAACTACAGAGAGACTATCAGAGGGGTCAGATCCTTCATGGGCTGGCATCAGATCCCTGATTATGACAGTGCCTCTTCCTCCCTGGATGATAATCCATTTGCCGGTTCCAGAGTCAAACCAACCGGTAAAGTATCTGTGAAGTTACCGGTGGATGAATGGCTGTGTCGAAAATTTGAGAAACTGAATGTAACTGTTGCTGAAGGCTACCCTTCCAGGAACACTGATACTGGTGGATTTCTGCGTGACCAGTTTGTGAAGACACCCCGTTCATCAAAGTGGTACGACATGCACACAGATAAGAAAGACTTTGCTTCATCTACTGTGTGTGTCTGGTTTCCGGAACCGGCCAAGTTAAACAGCATGTTTAGTAGAGTGGCCAGACGTAGTTTGTCTTCTGCCCCAGCCTCCCGTACTTTCAGCCAGGACACTTTAAAACGGTGGGAGAGAGCGTTCCGGGAACAGTCAGTGATGTGTAACCAGGCTGCTGGTCTATCAAGGTGTCTGACAAAGGTACAGGACTCTATGGTTACACAGTTGAAATCACTCCGGGTGGATACAGCCAAGGGCAAGGCAGCAGAAAGAACGCAGCAGGCAGTTGAAAAACTTGAATTTTTATTGCGTTAATACATCCTATCCAATGGACAAATGCTTTACCGGTCGGCGCGACCTGTCCCGCCAAACGTCAGAAAATATATAATACCGGCAGGACCGGCCAGGAGAGTGCATTCGCCAGGTGGCGCATCGTACTTCCTCTTCCTGTCTAGACATCGTGACATCATAGCATCTTTTTCGTTTGGCGCGTGGAGAGTGAAGACGTGTTTTTACGACAAGCGAAATTTTTGTTCTACATCGAACACATCCATTTTATTTCAACTTTTAAGAAGTTCTACAGTATTATCTACCACTATGTCTTCCCCAGGACAGAGACGAGGTTCCTGTGGTCATGCTATGGCTGGGTTTGACTCCCACGCCAAGTGTGCACGTTGTAGAGATAAGGGGGTGGGTGACGACCCTTGCGTCCTTAAGAAAGATTGTGATGTCTGCAAGGGGTTTACCCCTGATCAGATCCAGCAATTGGCTACACTCACCTACAGAGATCGAAAAGAAAAGAAGGCGACTGCGTCCTCCTCTGCCCCCACTCTCGTGGACCCTGCACACGTGAGTGTGCTGGGTAAGGTAGAAAAGGTCAAGGCTTCACAGCCTCAGTCAACCCCTACTACTACCAAGAAGACGAAACGTAGTGAGTCTCCCAAGCCCTCTGTCAACAAGAAGAAATCTTCCAGTAGCAGACATTCAGCTGATGAACTGAAGCAGTTGGATGATAAGTGAGCAGAGAGGTTCTCCCGGCTGTAGGCGATGCTGTTGGCCAAGACTTTCACAGTACCGGTTGAACCGGTTGTGAAACCAGCTTCAGATGTGACTACCAGCCAGAAGCCATTTTTTTACCCTGGTGCCACCACCAGCAGTCTGGCTAGAGAGACTACCGGTCCCTGCCTGGATCAGGCCACCGGTGAAGCAGTTGATGAGATGCAGACAGCCACCCAGCCTCTTGAGGCTCCCGGTGCTGGGACAGCAACCCAGCCTGTTCAGGCCCTCGGTTCGGTCCCTGATGTTCAGCCCACCTGTGAGGGAGATCTGAGTGGAGCATCAGACAGTGAAGCTGACCAGCTCAGTTTTACCGGTTCCCTGGATGATGAGATCCACCGGGACCGGTCTCCAGACAGAGATGTCCCCAAGGATGAGGCTGACCAGGAACCTACTGAGGAGGCCAATTATAGAGAGACTATGAGAGGTGTGAGAAGCTTCATGAACTGGCATAAGATTCCAGAGTTTGAAACTGTGTCCTCTGCTGCAGATGACAACCCCTTTGCCGGTGCACGTGTTCACCCAACCGGTAAAGTCTCTGTGAAACTTCCGGTGGACGACTGGTTGTACAGGAAGATGCTGAGAAAGGCACTGAGAGTTCAACAGTACGCACCTGGTCACCGGATCCTGCCAAACTCAACCATTCATTCAGCAGGGTTGCACGAAGAAACCTACCTACTGCCCCACCCTCCCGGACCTTCAGTCAGGACCTGCTAAGGCGTTGGGAGAGAGCAGCACGGGAACAGACAATAATGTGCAATCAAGCTGCTGGATTGTCAAGGTGTTTGACCAGGGTTCAAGACTCAATGGCCACCCTGCATCTGGATAGCAAGGGCAAGTCATCAGAGAAGATGAAACAAGCTGTGAATGAACTAGAATACTTGACCATTTTCAACCGGTCAATCTCCCAGGCCATGGCCAGAACGATGCAAGACTTATCTGAGGGTGTTTTTATTAACATGGCGAACTTTACTCTGGCCCGCAGAGATAGTTACATGGACTACCTACATGCGGGAGTGAAGCAGGACACTGTGAACGCCTTAAGAACGTCTCCAGTACATCTCAACTCACTGTTCCCGGACCAGCTTATCTCCAAGGCTGAAGAGGAGATCAGTAAAAGTGAGGAGAGGCATTCGTCCGGTACATCACACCGACATCAAAATCGCTTCCACCCTTATGCTGCAAATGACAAGTCGACTAGCCAACACGACAGGAAATCAAACCTCCCTGCTTGGAAGCATATTAAAGACAAGCAACAAGCCAGGAAGGGTCGTGGCAAAGCCTCAACATTCTCCCAGAAGCCGGCTAAGGGTTCCAAGTCTCATAAATGACAATCGCTGTGTAAATTCTGTGACCGGTCAGAAGAACTCTGTACATGTTACCGGTCAGGGAGACTTGAACCCAGCACCAGTGGTAGCCGGGAGCAGCAAAGTGACTTTAAATTTGAATGTAGACTCTCATGTTGCAAATGCTCATATTGTCACCGGGTTGCCACAAAGGAAAGGCATAAATCCCACTTTTTGTCAAATGTACACAGAAATAAAATATGTGAAAAATGTTTCTTGTGTAGGTCACTTGAGTTCTGTAAATCTTCTCACCAATGCCCCACATGCTGTTATAGATCCTCCTGTAGGGGCAAGGTTACACCAGTTTTGGGAGAAATGGGAAGCTCTGGGTTCGAGTCCAAAGTAGTCACCACACTGAGGGAGGGCTACACTCTCCCCTTCCGGTCCAGACCCAACTTGACAAGGTCACCTACTGTAATAAGCAACTACCACAATCCAGCGAAACAGTCCTTCCTTTTAGAGGCACTGTATCAGCTGATAGACAAGAATGCAGTAGAACCGGTAGAAAACCAAAACTCACTGGGTTTTTACACAACCGGCTATCTTTGGTACCCAAACCCAACAACCGGTGGAGACCGGTCCTGGACCTGAGCAACTTGAACCCCTTTTTAAACACATAGTCGTTCAAGATGGAGACCCCAGAGACAATAAGAACCTCCCTACAGGCAGGGGAATGGGTCACATCCATAGACTTCAAAGACGCATACTTCCATATACCAATTCACAGTCAGTCCAGGAAGTACATGCGCTTTCATCTCCAGGGTCGGTCCTACCAGTTCAAAGCCCTACCCTTTGGTCTATCCACAGCTCCCATGGAGTTCACAGTGGTGGCCAAAGAGGTCAAACTCATGGCACTTCAGAGGGGTATAAGGACCCACCAGTACCTAGACGACTGGCTGGTGAGAGCCTCTACCCACGACACTTGTCTCCAGCATACACAAACCTTAGTGACCCTTTGTCAGGAACTAGGGTGGCTGGTAAACAAGGAAAAGTCAGAACTGGCTCCCAAACAGGTTTTCAACTTCGTAGGTTACCAGTTCGACCTAAAAGAGGGCAAGGTCAGACCAACAGCAGAACGTTGGCAGATCTTGACAGACAAGATCAGATCAATACTGTCGGATCCGGTATGCCTGGTCCGACAGTTCATGTCCCTCATAGGTCTACTCACAGCAACAGAAAAATAAGTCCACCTAGGGCGACTTCACATGAGGCCCATACAGTGGCACTTGAAAAACAACTGGAGGGTTCCAGAGTCACTAGAAAAGGTGATCCCGGTCCCCAACTCCCTCCACCCACATCTAAGGTGGTGGCTGGAGGAAAGCAATGTGCTACTAGGTCAACCATTACACTCTCTAAAACATGCTCTGCAAATCCTTACAGACGCATCAAAAGAAGGGTGTGGCGCTCACTTAAACAAACGCACTGCAAGGGGAACTTGGTCCCTTCCAGAAAGCAAGTTGCACATAAACCACTTAGAGCTAAAATCAGTTTTTCTAGCTCTAAAAGAGTTTCGAACCCTCTGCTGCAACAAGACAGTACTGATAGCTACAGACAACACAACAGTGGTTGCCTATATCAACAAAGAGGAGGGGATGAAGTCGGGCTCTCTGTGTGCCCTACTGTGGAGAATCCTGTCCTGGTGTACCAGACAGCAGGTAACTCTCAGGGCACGTCACATCCCCGGCCGGCTGAACGTGATAGCAGACAAGCTATCCAGACTTGGCCAGACCATTCAAACACAGTGGTCACTTCATCCAAAAGTGTTCCAAGCTATATGCTCCCGGTGCCACCAGCCCCAAGTGGACCTGTTTGCCACCAGATTCAACAACAAACTGCCACAGTTTGTGTCACCGGTCCCAGACCCCCAGGCATGGGCAGTGGATGCACTCAGCCTATCCTGGGAGAACCTGGACCCATACGCCTTTCCACCAGCAGCCATCTTGGGCAAAGTGGTGGAGAAGTTGCAGGACTACCCTTGCAAAAGAATAATTCTGATTGCCCCAGGGTGGCCCAACATGCCCTGGTTCTGGGATCTAGTGGCAATGTCCAGTCAAATCCCACTGTGTTATTTGAAGGATGTTGCCTGGGCTAACTCAGAGCTTTTTCACCTGGGACCGGTAGTGGCTGCCCAACAGGTGCACCACCAGGCCCAGAGGTGAGGAGATATTGTATATATATGTAAATATGTACAAATTGTAAATATGCTAGATATGTACATAGTGTAAATATATTGAAATGTACATATGTTTTTAAAAAAAACAAAAAAAAACTGTGACTCGCTTCCCTTGGGAAGTTTATTTCTTCTGGGACTGAACTCAGCCCCTCTCTCTCTCTTTCCCTTCTCAGACCAACCCTGGGAGGGAAAGAAAAAGGGGGGCGACGTCGGTAGACTCCCAGGTAACCGGTTAGTTGGTAGCCGACCTTGACCTCTCAGGGTTCTCTGACCCTAGGTCAAATGGGCCTGTACAATTTTGTTTTTGTTATGAGTTCACTTGAGTCCCTAGCTGCTTACCCGCCTACCAAGCGGTAGTTATTCAGCAATTGTCCATTGGATAGGATGTATTAACGCAATAAAATTGCAAATTTAATAAGTAAATTAAATTTATATAAGTTAATACCCTGTCCAATGGACAGGCAAGGCCCACCCAACCGGCCCCGCTATCAGCTTACTAGGGGTCTTACTAGGACTAGACATGAAAAAGATGCTATGACGTCACGATGTCTAGACAGGATTAGGAAGTACGATGCGCCACCTGGCGAATGCACTATCCTGGCCGGTCCTGCCGGTATTATATACAGGACGTCTTTTTCTGACGTTTGGCGGGACTGGTCGCGCCGACCGGTAAAGCAATTGTCCATTTGATAGGGTATTAACTTATAAAAATTTAATTTACTTATTAAATTTGCAAATTTGGTGACCTTCAACCAGTCAATTTCTCAAGCTATGCAGTGTACGATGCAGGATCTCTCAGAGGGAGTATTCATCAGCATGGTCAACCTCACTCTGGCACGTAGGGATAGCTATTTGGAGTTCATACGTGGTGGAGTAAAGCCAGATACTTTGACTGCCTTACATACAGCACCGGTCCATCTTCACTCACTGTTTCCAGACAGCTTACTGGTCACGTAGTGAGTAGAGGCGTTCTTCTGGCAGTGTACACAGGAAGCCTGGACGTTTTCACCCATACGCTTCATTAAGTTGCAGATCAATGCATCAACCGGACCGGAAGCCCACTACACCGGCCTGGAAATAGTGCAACTTAGGAAGTTCAGTTAATGTTTATCTCTTTCAACACTATATATCCTGAGTAGTTATCTAAATGGTGTACTGACTGACTGACTGAGTGAGTGTTTGGTAAAAAAATTAAAATGTCTATGTGGTAAGAAAAATTTGTATTGTGGGTGAACATCCTACCCTGTAAAGATTGTTGTGGACAAAGTTCCTTGTGGGCAAAGCTGTGGATAGAGTTCTCATTGGGCATAGTTCTTGAGGGCACAGTTCCTGGGATCGCATGTGTCGTCTGGGGATGTAATTTTGCTATGCAAAATAAAAATATTGTAGATTGAATTACTCAAGTTCTGATATAAGTGGTTGATTATGTTTTCCCTCAAAATTATATCTGAATGCTGATAAGACCGACTTTATTATATTTGGCTCCAAGTCTCAACAATGCATTCAAAACAGTCTGGCCAGAATTGTTTGCAGAACCACATGTCTTTCTCACACCACTCCACTAAGAAAAGAAAAGCCCTTCATTGGCTACCCATAAGGCACCGTTGCATCTTCAAGACTGCCTTGTTGGTATACAAATACCTACATACTAACTGCCCTAAATATTTCAGCCCATTTCTCAAAGTTAGACAATGTGCCTATAATACCCGGTTGAGTCAGTCTGATGGTATAATTCTACATGTTCCTCAATACCAACCATCTATTTACACATCCACAAAGCAGTTTAGTTTAAGCTTTGCATATGATGCTCCCAAAATATGGAATGAACTCCCTGATGATGTACGATCTGCCACTTCCATTGCTTCCTTCAGAAAAAGAATTAAGGCATACCTGGTCTGCCAAGCTTATCCTCCTTAGTATTTTCCACCTCATATGGCGTTCTCCGTGATGTCGACCATTGCTATGGATAAGGACGATGATTTTTGTGACTATACCTATGATGTTGCGCCTTAGAGTCTGTCACTCTGGCAGAGATTAAGCGCTATAAAAGTTGAATTGGAATTGAATTGGAATTGGGTTCAAAGAAAAGTAAATGACAATTACTGTGCTTTAAATGTAGCCGGACTGAAGGACTCTGTACATGTGTCCGGCAAGAAAGAAGATTTGAACCCTTCACCAGTGACCAGCAAGAGCGAGACTATTTTTACATGTAAACTCTTTTGTTGCAAATGTTCATTCTGTCACCGGGTTGCCACAAAAGAAGGGGCCACGGTGGCAGAGTGGTAACACTCTCGCCTCCCACCTCTGCGGCCGGGGTTCGATCCCCGTCATGGCCGTAAGTGGGAAAGCTGGTAATTGCTTGCCGTTGGTCGGCAGTTTACAGTACAGAACCCTAGCGAACTATATGTACTGGTTTCCTCTGCCCTTCCAACTACCCGTCGTGATATGACCTGTACAGTGTTGAAAGCGACGTAAAACCCCAAATAAACAAACAAATAAACAAAGCCACAAAAGAAAGGTGTAAATCCCAATTATTGTTACAATCATACAGAAATAAAGCATGTGAACGATGTTTCCTGTGTAGGTCACTTGAGTTCTGCAAATACTGTCACAATGTCATGGGGCAAGGCTACAGCAGTTTTGGGAGAAGTGGGAAGCCCTGGGGTCGAGTCCAAAAGTGGTCACAATACTGAGAGAGGGTTACACCCTTCCCTTCCGGTTCAGACCCAACCTAACCAGGTCACCAACGGTCATAAGCAACTATGTCAATCCACAAAGACAGTCCCACCCTTTGGAGACACTGTATCAGCTGACAAACAAAAATGCAGTCAAACCGGTAGCAAACCAAAACTCACTGGGTTTTACAACCGGCTATTTTTGGTACCCAAACCCAACAACTGGTATAGACCTATCCTGGACCTGAGCACCTTGAATACCTTCCTAAACACAGAGTCGTTCAAAATGGAGACCCCAGAGACAATAAGGACCTCCCTACAGCTAGGGAAGTGGGTCACCTCCATAGACTTCAAGGACGCATACTTCCATATACCAATTCACAATCAGTCCAGGAAGTACATGTGTTTTCACATCCAAGGTCAGTCCTACCAGTTCAAAGCCCTACCCTTTTGTCTCTCCACAGCACCCATGGAGTTCACAGTGGTGTCCAAAGAGGTCAAACTGATGGCGTTACAGAGGGGTATAAGAATCCACCAGTACCTAGACGACTGGTTGGTGAGAGCTACATCCCACCAAATTTCCATCTTGTAAAAGGTTAATATCAAATGAAGTGCTTGTCTGAGCAGCCTGAACAGTTGCCAAGATTTCATCAATCTTTTTTATTTGTTTGTTATTTCTTACCATTTAAGTAGTTTCAGTGGATATCAGGAGATCTGCACCCCCACTAACCAGCATAGTTCTTTGTTTCTAATCTGATATCATCGTTTATTTAGTGTCATTGGCATAGCTGTAGGGGGGAGGAGGGGACTACATTACCTAATATGACAAAGGAGTGAGGAGTGGTATACATCAGATTTAGACCATATCTTTTTTCTTTTTTTCTTTTTTTTTTTGCTCTACTCAGATATATGGAAGAAACACTCATCCTCTTTGTTTAAGCAGTATGGTGGTGTAAAATCTGGCATCTGTAGCACTATATAAACTAAAACTTCATTTTATTTGCAAGGAACTGAGAAATGATATTTCCAGATCTTAGTGTTTCTTCTTATTTTAAATGAAACCGTGAAACCAACTTTTCATGTAATTTTACTTATTTATACAGATATACAGATTTTTAACATTTATTTTCTTAACGTTTGTTTAAAACAAAATCTAATTGCATATTTGTTTTGTAATATTTCATCTATCCACTAATATATTAAAACATAGAAACAGATAAACTTCTGTGTGGACCTTTGCCCACAAGGACTCTTGCCCACAGAACCTTTGCCCACCACATTTTTACAGGGGAGGAACCTTGCACAAAATAATGATATGAAATAATATCCACAAAGTTAGCTTTTTAATGTTTTATTGAAGTATAACTTTATAATATCTACCATATTAAAGGTTAGCTTCTTGAATTATAAGTATGTAATGTTTACAATATAATAATATTCTTAATGACTGTTGGACTTTCTTGAAACCTTTTTAGTATACATGTATTCTTCACTGCAAAGGTTTTGGCCACCTTTGGTATTTTTTATTATTTCCATTTGTAATACTCTGTAAATCTATCAACAGTGCATTAAATGCTAATGAAATCAACTTACATACTTAAAATAGTGCAACTTAGGAAGTTCAGTTAATGTTTATCTCTTTCAACACTATATATCCTGAGTAGTTATCTAAATGGTTACTGACTGATTGACTGATTGTTTGGTAAAAAAATTAAAATGTCTATGTTGTAAGAAAAATTTGTATTGTGGGTGAACATCCTACCCTGTAAAGATTGTCGTGGACAAAGTTCCTTGTGGGCAAAGCTGTGGATAGAGTTCTCATTGGGCATAGTTCTTGAGGGCAAAGTTCCTGGGATCGCATCTGTCGTCTGGGGATGTAATTTTGCTATGCAAAATAAAAATATTGTAGATTGAATTACTCAAGTTCTGATATAAGTGGTTGATTATGTTTTCCCTCAAAATTATATCTGAATGCTGATAAGACCGACTTTATTATATTTGGCTCCAAGTCTCAACAAGAAAAGTTAAACCCATTCTTTCCAGTAAATATATTGGGTGAATCACTGATACCTTCTGATGCCGTTAAGAATTTGGGTGTCTGGTTTGACTCAGACTTTTCCTTCACCAAACATGTTAAAAATCTATGTAAACTTTGTTTCATCCAGATGAGGGATCTTAGACAAATTCGACAGTACTTGACTCGTGATGCTGCTCTTATGGCTGCAAACGCACTTGTGGGGAGCAGGCTTGACCACTGTAACTCCTTGTTTAGGGGTCTATCTGTTGCCAACCTACGCAAGCTACAATGCATTCAAAACAGTCTGGCCAGAACTGTTTGTAGAGCCACATGTCTTTCTCACACCACTCCACTAAGAAAAGCCCTTCATTGGCTACCCATAAGGCACCGTTGCATCTTCAAGACTGCCTTGTTGGTATACAAATACCTACATACTAACTGTCCTAAATATTTCAGCCCATTTCTCAAAGTTACACAATGTGCCTATAATACCCGGTTGAGTCAATCTGATGGTATAATTCTACATGTTCCTCAATACCAACCATCTATTTACACATCCACAAAGCAGTTTAGTTTAAGCTTTGCATATGATGCTCCCAAAATATGGAATGAACTCCCTGATGATGTACGATCTGCCACTTCCATTGCTTCCTTCAGAAAAAAACTTAAGGCATACCTGGTCTGCCAAGCTTATCCTCCTTAGTATTTTCCACCTCATATGGCGTTCTCCGTGATGTCGACCATTGCTATGGTTTTTTGTTTATTTGGGGGTTTTCAACACTGTACAGGTCATATCACGACGGGTAGTTGGAAGGGCAGAAGAAACCAGTACATTGAGTTCGCTAGGGTTCTGTACTGTAAACTGCCGACCAACGGCAAGCAACTACCAGCTTTCCCACTTACGGCCATGACGGGGATCGAACCCCGGCCGCAGAGGTGGGAGGCGAGAGTGTTACCACTCTGCCACCGTGGCCCCTACCATTGCTATGGATAAGGACGATGATTTTTGTGACTATACCTATGATGTTGCGCCTTAGAGTCTGTCACTCTGGCAGAGATTAAGCGCTATAAAAGTTGAATTGGAATTGAATTGGAATTGGGTTCAAAGAAAAGTAAATGACAATTACTGTGCTTTAAATGTAGCCGGACTGAAGGACTCTGTACATGTGTCCGGCAAGAAAGAAGATTTGAACCCTTCACCAGTGACCAGCAAGAGCGAGACTATTTTTACATGTAAACTCTTTTGTTGCAAATGTTCATTCTGTCACCGGGTTGCCACAAAAGAAAGATGTAAATCCCAATTATTGTTACAATCATACAGAAATAAAGCATGTGAACGATGTTTCCTGTGTAGGTCACTTGAGTTCTGCAAATACTGTCACAATGTCATGGGGCAAGGCTACAGCAGTTTTGGGAGAAGTGGGAAGCCCTGGGATCGAGTCCAAAAGTGGTCACAATACTGAGAGAGGGTTACACCCTTCCCTTCCGGTTCAGATCCAACCTAACCAGGTCACCAACGGCCATAAGCAACTATGTCAATCCACAAAGACAGTCCCACCTTTTGGAGACACTGTATCAGCTGATAAACAAAAATGCAGTCGAACCGGTAGCAAACCAAAACTCACTGGGTTTTTACAACCGGCTATTTTTGGTACCCAAACCCAACAACTGGTGGAGACCTATCCTGGACCTGAGCACCTTGAATACCTTCCTAAACACAGAGTCGTTCAAAATGGAGACCCCAGAGACAATAAGGACCTCCCTACAGCTAGGGGAGTGGGTCACCTCCATAGACTTCAAGGATGCATACTTCCATATACCAATTCACAATCAGTCCAGGAAGTACATGCGTTTTCACATCCAAGGTCAGTCCTACCAGTTCAAAGCCCTAACCTTTTGTCTGTCCACAGCACCCATGGAGTTCACAGTGGTGTCCAAAGAGGTCAAACTGATGGCGTTACAGAGGGGTATAAGAATCCACCAGTACCTAGACGACTGGTTGGTGAGAGCTACATCCCACCAAATTTCCATCTTGTAAAAGGTTAATATCAAATGAAGTGTTTGTCTGAGCAGCCTGAACAGTTGCCAAGATTTCATCAATCTTTTTTATTTGTTTGTTATTTCTTACCATTTAAGTAGTTTCAGTGGATATCAGGAGATCTGCACCCCCACTAACCAGCATAGTTCTTTGTTTCTAATCTGATATCATCGTTTATTTAGTGTCATTGGCATAGCTGTAGGGGGGAGGAGGGGACTACATTACCTAATATGACAAAGGAGTGAGGAGTGGTATACATCAGATTTAGACCATATCTTCTTTCTTTTTATCTTTTTTTTTGCTCTACTCAGATATATGGAAGAAACACTCATCCTCTGTTTAAGCAGTATGGTGGTGTAAAATCTGGCATCTGTAGCACTATATAAACTAAAACTTCATTTTATTTGCAAGGAACTGAGAAATGATATTGCCAGATCTTAGTGTTTCTTCTTATTTTAAATGAAACTGTGAAACCAACTTTTCATGTAATTTTCCTTATTTATACAGATATACAGATTTTTAACATTTATTTTCTTAACGTTTGTTTAAAACAAAATCTAATTGCATATTTGTTTTGTAATATTTCATCTATCCACTAATATATTAAAACGTAGAAACAGATAAACTTCTGTGTGGACCTTTGCCCACAAGGACTCTTGCCCACAGAACCTTTGCCCACCACATTTTTACAGGGGAGGAACCTTGCACAAAATAATGATATGAAATAATATCCACAAAGTTAGCTTTTTAATGTTTTATTGAAGTATAACTTTATAATATCTACCATACCACTGTGGCCTAGCGGGTAACACACTTGTCTAGGAACTCAGAGGACGTGGGTTCAATCCCAGGTACAGGCAGATACATAGTGGCTCGGATGACCACTTAAAATGGCGGTCCTCTGTCATTGGGTCCTTTCCCCAGTGGCAGGTTAAAGAACCTCAAGGACGTTGATAAATGGTCATCCTTGAGCCTCTATCTTCCAGTTAGGGGAATGTCAGTTACTTGTCAGTTGGGGCTGTACCTGTACAGTCGGATTGGTTAAATAGCGCTTTGAGTCCTGTAGTATATGGAGATATTGCGCTGAGTATAAATACACAATAATAATAATTAGCTTCTTGAATTATAAGTATGTAATGTTTACAATATAATAATATTCTTAATGACTGTTGGACTTTCTTGAAACCTTTTTAGTATACATGTATTCTTCACTGCAAAGGTTTTGGCACCTTTGGTATTTTTTATTATTTCCATTTTGTAATACTCTGTAAATCTATCAACAGTGCATTAAATGCTAATGAAATCAACTTACATACTTAAAATAGTGCAACTTAGGAAGTTCAGTTAATGTTTATCTCTTTCAACACTATATATCCTGAGTAGTTATCTAAATGGTGTACTGACTGATTGACTGATTGTTTGGTAGAAAAATAAAATGTCTATGTTGTAAGAAAAATTTGTATTGTGGGTGAACATCCTACCCTGTAAAGATTGTCGTGGACAAAGTTCCTTGTGGGCAAAGCTGTGGATAGAGTTCTCATTGGGCATAGTTCTTGAGGGCAAAGTTCCTGGGATCGCATCTGTCGTCTGGGGATGTAATTTTGCTATGCAAAATAAAAATATTGTAGATTGAATTACTCAAGTTCTGATATAAGTGGTTGATTATGTTTTCCCGCAAAATTATATCACACAGAAGGGGTCCCATGGAAAAGACCTAGATTTAAACTTCTTTCAAAAGGAATTGCAAAAAAAAATGTTATAAGCAGGTCAAAGCTTCTATTATGAGATCACATGTTCAATATTATGAAGAAGGGGAAAAACCACCAAAATTTTTCTGTTATTTAGAGAAAAGGAACTATATTAAGAAGGTGATTACAAAAGTAAATTTAGATGGAAATATTGTATCAGAACCAAATATAGTATTAAAAGAAATGAGAAAGTCTTAACGAAGCTTTTCAGAAAGGAGAACTCTCAGTGACACAGAGATTTGGGACTTGCCTCCCAAAAGATAACAAACCACAAGAATTTTTGAAGAATTTATGCCCCATCACACTTTTATACATTGATTACAAATTACTCTCTGGGGTATTGGCAATGAGAATACAGAAAGTTTTGCCAGAAGTCATCAGTGCTTCACAGAAAGGTTTTTTGAAAGGAGATATATAGGGGAAAATACACGCTTAGTTTGTGATATTATTAACTATTTAAAAGCAATTAAAAGGGAAGGATTAATATTATTAACTGACTTTGAAAAGGCATTCGACTCGCTAGAATGGAAATATATAAATGAGGTACTGCTAGCCTATAATTTTGGAAAATGCTATAGAAAATGGTTCAAAATACTTTACAATAAGTCTTGTTCCATTGTTATAAACAATGGCTATCTTTCTGAAAGTTTCCCACTGGAAAAAGGCTGCAGACAAGGTGATCCTCTGAGTCCTTACATATTTATATTGGCCATTGAACCTCTTGCCATGATGATAAAAAATAATAAACAAATTGAGGGAATTGAAGTACAAAAACATACATTTAAAATTGGCCTATATGCATATATTTTTCTGCTATTAAAAAACTGAATCATCAGTGAGAGAAAGCATTCATGTATTTAGAAATTTTGAAATCTGTTCTAGTCTAAAGATGAACCTGGAGAAAACCCATGGTTGTTAGGAATAGAGCTCTGTGTAATGATCTAAAGCTTATCTGGGCCTAGAACTTTAAGTTACTAGGTATTGTTTTTGATAATGATGTTGCCACAATGCTAGAAAAAAATTTCAAGCACATTGCAAGGTATAGAGTAACTATTTAATTTGTATCAAACACAACATCTTTCAATAATAGGCAACATTACACTGATAAAGTTCCTGGCCATACCAAAACTTGTTTATCCTCTATCTGTTTTACAAAAACCTCCACACAAAGTTTTTGACCAAATAGAAAATATGTTTAGAAAATTTATTTGGCAAAGTTCCAGGTCACGAATTGCAATTACTGAATTACAGAAAGATATTCCTGACGGAGGCTTATGGTTAACAAATTTAGATTTTCTAAATAAGGCAATTAAATTATCATGGATTAAAAGAACTTTATGTGAAAATAATGACTTCCAAATCTATTCTAATGAATTTGACAGGGCTAGAATTGAAAAACCTCTGGGAACTGGATTGTGACTCTTTACACCACATAAGTTTAAATCTCCAGAACAATTTTTGCTCTGAAGTCATATTTTTATTGCGTTAATACATCCTATCCAATGGACAAATGCTATTCCGGTCGGCGCAGATCGGCCCGCTAAACGTCAGAAAAAGACGTCCTGTGTCTCCACCGGCCGGCCGGTCCCTAGTACCAGTGCACTCGCCAGATGGCGTGTTGTACTTCCTTCCTGTCTAGACAGCGTGACGTCATAGCATCTTTTTCGTTTGGCGCATGTACCTTGTGCACGGATTAATTCTGAGTTTTCAGTTTTTTTGTGAGTATATCTACGAATTTGCTTTTTAAAGCTTATTATTTGATTCTTGGTAGTGTATAGCACATTATGTCATCTCCTAGTCTACGACGTGGAGGGTGTGGCCATATGATGGCAGGTTTTGATCTTCATGGTTTTTGCGTGCGTTGTCGTGACAAGAAAAAGGGTAAGGACCCCTGTGTTGAGAAACCAGGATCTGATTGCCAGCACTGTAACGCCTTGACCCCTGAACAGCTTACACAACTATCCACCCCTTCCTATAAACTGAAGAAGGAGAAACGTGATAAAGCTGACACTACCCCTTCAAAGAACGTTTCAACAACTAAAGCCACTCTCAGTCCCACCCTTGTGGACCCAGCACGAGTGTCGGTAATAAGGGCAGTGGATGGCCAGGACACTGGTTTGAGTGCACAGCCGGCTGAAAAGAAGAAAAAAGTAGAAGATAAGAAGAAGTCGGTCAAATCTAAGCCTCAGCTAGCTGGCCGGCTGCAGTGTCCACCGACCAGAGGTTCAACGAATTAGACCAGAAGTGGTCAGACCGGTTCAACCGGCTAGAAGCACTGTTACTAGCAAGAACTCTGGACCAGCCTCAACAGGACCCTACCTTTGGTACGGTTAAGGTGGTCCCAGCTCACTCACCACCAGCTAGTGTCATCAGGTCGGAGCCTTTCATCAGACCCACCGACCAACCAGCTTCTCAGCCTGCTGACCGACCCTCTGGATCTTCTGACCGACCTTCTGCATCCACCAACACCGACCCACTGACCTCTAGGTCTCAGGCTGGCCGACAACAAACATCAGACCGGCCAGCAGTTTCTGATAGACCTGATAGACCTTCTACAAGCATATCCAATGCCTTTCAACCGACCAGAAAGATTTCTTCCAGTGAATCAGATTCGGACAGTGTAGTATCTGACCGACCCCCTGTGGATATTTTTGTTGAGGAGGGAGAGTTGTCGGATGAACTGGATGCTACAGTGACAGATCCGGATCATTCCCCTTTGGAAGAACAATCTTACAGGGAGACAATGAGGGGAATCCAGTCGTTTATGGGATGGACCCACATTCCGGATATGGATACTACCACTGGCTCTTCAGAAGATAACCCATTTGCTGGACCAAAACTGCAGACACCGGGCAAGATATCAGTTCAGCTACCTACTGATGAGTGGCTCTGCCGGAAACTCTCCAAACTGAACTTAACCCTCACTGATGGATATCCATCTCGCAGTGCAGAAGACGGTGGACTGCAGAGAGATCAGTTTTTAAAGCCACCTAGATCTCAGGCCAAGTGGTACGGCTGCCACCCTCAACAGAAGAGTGACACTACAGAAACGCTTACGTCCTGGAGTACGGATTCATCTAAGCTCAACAGTGGTTACCTGAGGATAGCAAGACAGGCTGGAATCGCCACCAGCCCTCCCCAGTCGCGGCCAATCTCTCAAGATACCTTGAGAAAGTGGGAGAAATCCGCCCGGGAGTCGTCGGTTATCTGCAACCAGGCTGCAGGTTTCAATAGATGCTTGATGAAAGTCCAACAGGACATGCAGTCCCAGCTTTAAGTCATTAGACTCGAACACAAGGGCAAGTCTTCATCGAAACTGTCTACAGCCACAGAAGAGTTACAGTTTCTCATGGACTTTAACTCCAGCATTTGCCAGGCTATGGCCAAGTCCATGGAACATTTGACAGACTCTGTTTTCGTGAATATGGCTAATGTTACTCTCCTTAGAAGGGACTCGTACCTAGCGTACTTAAAGGCAGGAATCAAGGCCGATACTCTGGCAACTCTCAGGACTGCCCCACTTCATATCTCCACCTTGTTTCCGGATACAGTTCTGAAACAAGCAGAAGAAGATATCTCCAATGCTGATAAAGGTCGGTCGGGGTCGCTCTACAAGAAAGGTCGCTACCACCCCTATGAAAGACAGGACAGCAAGTCGGATAATAGAAGGCAAGACAGGCCGGCTTGGAAAAACATATCAAGGGGTCACAACAAGAGGAATTAAGGCAAACACCAGTACTCCTCGCGACCTGCCAAGGGTCAACAGCCTTATAAATGACAATCAATGTATAACTTTGTTACAGGAAAGGCTGTTGACCGGGAGCACATCAATACCAAAGACAATAAACACTTTAAATGTAAATTGTCATGTTGCCAATCTTGTTCATACTGCCCCCAGGCACTCACAAAGGAAAGAGTTGTTATGTAGTTCAAGAGAAAGTCCCAGGTCAGCAGGTTGTTATGTAGTTCAAGAGAAATTAAAATATGTCAAAGGTGCTTCCTGTGTCACTCAATTGTCTTGTGCAAAACCTGTAACAAATGTCCCAATTGTTGTCACAAATTTACCTGTAGGGGCCAAACTTCAACACTTTTGGGAAACTTGGCTAAATCTGGGTTCCAGTCCGAAAGTACTTCAAATACTGAGAGAGGGCTACACCCTCCCCTTTCGGATCCGGCCCAAACTCACAAGATCTCCGACAGTCATAAGCCGTTATGTCAATCCCCACAGGAACAGCTACCTGATGGTGGCATTACATAGGCTTATAGACAAAAATGCAGTGGAGCTAGTAAGAAACAACACCTCTCTAGGTTTTTTCAACCGGCTATTTTTAGTTCCCAAGCCAAACAAAAAATGGAGACCTATACTAGACCTGAGCAATCTGAATTTTTTCCTCAAGGCGGAGAAATTCAAGATGGAGACACCAGAAACCATCAGGACATCCCTCTAACAAGGGGAGTGGGTCACCTCGATAGACTTCAAGGACACCTACTTCCATATACCAATACAGGAACAATCCAGGAAATATCTGAGATTTCACCTCCAGGGTCAGACATACCAATTCAAGGCACTTCCTTTCGGTCTGTCCACAGCACCCTTGGAGTTCACTGTGGTAGCAAAAGAGGTAAAACTGATGGCTATACACAAGGGTATAAGGATCCACCAGTACCTAGACGACTGGTTGGTGAGAGCCAGATCCCACCAGGCTTGTCTCCAGCATACTCAGGAACTAGTGAAGTTATGCCAAGAACTAGGTTGGCTAGTAAACTTGGGAAAATCAGAACTGGAACCCAAGTAAATTTTCGATTTTGTAGGTTACCAGTTCGACCTCCGAGCTGGTCGGGTCCGACCCACACCAGATCGTTGGCAGATCCTTCAGGACAAAGTATCAGAAATATTGTCACTACCGG
This sequence comes from Sabellastarte sp. h YS-2021, assembly GCA_964017235.1. Taxonomy (NCBI): domain Eukaryota; kingdom Metazoa; phylum Annelida; class Polychaeta; order Sabellida; family Sabellidae; genus Sabellastarte; species Sabellastarte sp. h YS-2021. Next base: position 62,313,469 of record OZ024934.1, on the reverse strand, counting down.
CCTGTCCGGTCTGGCAATTCATGTCCCTTATAGGCCTACTGACAGCAACAGAAAAGTAAGTTCCCCTAGGCCGGTTACACATGAGACCCATACAGTGGCATCTCAAAAACAACTAGAGGGTACCAGAGTCACTAGAAAAGGTGATTGAAATTCCCAGGTCACTGCACCCTCATCTACAGTGGTGGCTGCTGGAGGTAAACATCCTCACAGGCCAACCATTACACCCAATAAAACATGCTCTGCAAATCTTTACCGACGCATCAAAAGAAGGGTGGGACACTCACTTAAACGAATCCACTGCAAGAAGGTCCTGGTCACTACTAGAAAGCAAACTGCATATAAGCTATCTGGAGTTAAAAGCAGTCTTCTTAGCTCTAAAAGAGTTTCAAGACCTCTGTGGCCACAGGATGGTACTTGTAGCAACCGACAACACTACAGTAGTGTCATACATAAACAAGGAGGGAGGCATGAGGTCGGGCCCACTGTGTGACCTTCTATGGAGAATCTTGACCTGGTGTACCAGTCATCAAGTAACTCTCAGAGCCCGACACATCCCAGGCCGGCTGAACGTAGTGGCAGACAAGCTATCACGGCTAGGCCAGACCATTCAAACAGAATGGTCCCTCCTTCAAGAGATTTCCAAGCTATATGCAGCAGGTGGCACCGACCTCAGATTGATCTATTTGCCACGAGGTTCAACAAGTTGCCTCAGTTCGTGTCACCAGTAACGGACTCCTTGGCAGTAGCAGTGGATACACTCAGTGTGCCATGGGAGGATCTGGACGCATACGCCTTCCCACCAGTGGCCATCTTGGGCAAAGTGGTTGAGAAGTTACAGGACTCCCCTTGCAAGAGAATTATTCTGATTGCTCCGGGGTGGCCAAACATGCCTTGGTTTTGGGATCTAGTGACCATGTCCAGTCAGATCCCACTGAGCCTGCCCAACCTGTTGACACAACCTTTCAATCAGATCCCTCACAGAAATCTGACGAATCTAAATCTCCATGCATGGCTCCTAGAGCCACAGCAATCAAGGAGCAAGGGAGGTTCCTCAAAGAGGATCAACCAGATCAGTATATGAGGCAAAGTAGGCCATTTTTACAAAGTGGTGCATCACTAATCGGTGGACTTCAGGGCACCCCCTGTAAAGTCAGTTGCTGACTTCCTTATGTATCTTTTTGAGGACAGGAAGTTACAGCTCAGCACCATTGATGGATACAGGTCCGCCATTGCTGATAAACTGGGAAATTCAACCCTTAACATCAGCAAAGATGAAAATCTCACTCGTCTCTTGGATAGTTTCCATAGAGACAGACCCAAGGGCAGAAGGGGTATCCCTTCCTGGAACCTATCTCTGGTCTTACACCAGCTGACCAAGGCCCCCTTTGAACCAATCAAGGAGGTTTCCTTGAAGTATTTGACCTTCAAGACTGTTTTCCTATTAGCCCTGGGTTCAGGCAAACGCAGAAGTGAGATTCATGCTTGGCAACACAGAAATATCAGACACCAATCTGACTGGTCAAAGGTGTCCCTGTACCCAACTCCCAGCTTTCTTTCCAAGAACGAGCTGGCCAAGGAGGGTCCAGACTGTGTGGCCCCAGTGGTGATACCAGCCCTGGCCCCAACCCTGGATAGGTCCCTCAAGTCTGATAGGTCACTCTGTCCAGTCAGAGCTTTGCGTTACTACTTGGACAGGACCTCAGACCTCAGGCAGAATAAGGAGTTGGTCTTTCTCTCCTTCAAGAAAGGTTTCGACAAGGATATCTCACCTGCCACTATCTCCTCATGGATCAAGCAGACTGTGATCCTATGCTATGAGCTCTCAGACCAGGAGGCCCACACCTTGCATCAGGTCAAAGCCCATGATGTCAGGGCCTTTGCTGCTTCCAAGGCGTTCCAGTCTGGAATTTCCTTGGAACAGATCTTGTCAGCCTGTCACTGGAAGTCACATAATATACCTTCACACAATTTTATCTGAAGGATGTGGCTTGGGCTGACTCCGAGTTCTACCGCCTGGGACCTGTAGTGGCTGCGCAGCAGATCCACAAGTAACCCAGGGAGAGAGGAGATTTTGTAAATATGTGAATAATGTATATATATATATATATAAGTAAAAAAAAAAAAAAAAATACTGTGCTTTGCTTCCTTCGGGAGGTTTATTTCTTCTTATTATGGGACTGAACTCACCCCTCTCTTCCCTTACCTCAGAGCAGGTCTGTTAAAAAAGGGAGGGGGTAACTAATTGGTTGACCGGCTTCCGGTAACCTACTGTAGCCTTAAGGGTTTCTGACCTCAAGGTCGACCCAGGCCTGAAAGAAAATTTGTTAGTTCTGTTATGAGTTCACCTAAGTCCCTAGTAACTTACCCGCCGACCAAGTGGTAGTTATTCAGCATTTATCCATTGGATAGGATGTATTAACGCAATAAAATTGCAAATTTAATAAGTAAATTAAATTTTTATAAGTTAATACCCTATCCAATGGACACGCAAGACCCTCCCACCGACCCCGCTATCAACTTACTAGGGGTCTAATAGGTTTAGACAACGAAAAAGATGCTATGACGTCACGCTGTCTAGACAGGAAGGAAGTACGACACGCCATCTGGCGAGTGCACTGGTACTAGGGACCGGCCGGCCGGTGGAGACACAGGACGTCTTTTTCTGACGTTTGGCGGGCCGGTCTGCGCCGACCGGAATAGCATTTGTCCATTGGATAGGGTATTAACTTATAAAAATTTAATTTACTTATTAAATTTGCAATTTCCTGGAAAAATTATAAAGAACTCCTTATCAATAAGATTGACCCTAGGACTTATCCATTGTGGAGTACATCTTTTTTAACAAATGAAAATATTGGCTTAAACTATTTAAATGATCTTATTAATTCCACTGGATCACCAATGGGATCACAGATGGGCTTTAACCGGAAATATGGACCGAAAATTAATTTTGTAGATTTCTTTTCCCTTATTCATTCGATCCCAAGAATTTGGAAAGCGAAGATGACTACAAGTGGCAATAGGTTAAAGCATGATAATATGAATGAAAAGGTGTTGACAGAAATCTAGAACAGAAATGGTCCTCTGCTTTAAATGAAAATATCACAGCTGACTCAATCCATAAAAGTTTTGAGCAAAATTTTGAAAGTTGTCTAGACTCAAAAATGAGAAGTTTTCAATTTAAAATATTACATAGAAGTCTTACCACAAACATTTTTTTAAAAAAAATTAACATAAAGAAGGATGATAAATGCACCTTTTGCAAAAATGAGCCTGAAAGCATAGAACATCTCTTCTGGGACTGCAACTTTGTTCAAAAATTTTGGAAAAATTTGTCCGAAAAATTTAAACCTTAATTCAATTTCAACAGTGCTCGAAATAAGAAAAATGTTTTGCTAGGGGTAACACATGGGATACACAAAGAACTGATTAATCTGATTATCAATTTATGCAAAAGATATGTCTATAAATCAAAATTTATATCGACATATTTGATAGTAGAAAGAGTACATTGTAGAATCAAAAGTACCTTTAACATTGAACAAAATATAGCCTTAAAAGGTTTTAACATGTGTCAATTTGATACAAAATGGGATCCAATTGTTTTGTTTTTAAATGACGGCTAGACCCATGTTTTTGTTTTCTATTTTTGTATGATTTATCTCATATAAAACAGAGACAAAAGTGTATTAATTGTATACTGTATTGCAGTGCATTGTTTGTGAATAATGTACCAGATATTCAGATATTGTAATTAAAGTATTAATGTTCTAATAAAAGACTGAAGAGCAAAAAAAAAAATCTTTACCAAAATTGCTATGCAGGATTATTGGGTTAATAGTTTGCTTGGTTATTGCTTTGTAGCTAACTGAGCACTAGCTAGTTAGCTATTTTGAGTGGCAATTTGGTATCAATACATTTAAAGGAAAAGAAATCAAGATATTTGAACAAAATTAGGTATGGAAGATTATTGGGTTAATAGCTTGCTTGGTATTGCTTTTGGGAGTCATGCTCTTTAGCTGAGTATGAGCCATTTAACTACTTAGCTATTGCAAGTAGTTTTTAGTATTCAATTAAAGGAGATATCTTAGCCGATTTTTGGTAAGAAGAATTATGCGGTTCATAACTTGCCTGGTATAGCTTTGGGGTGTTATAGCTCCATAACTTTGCTCTTAATAGCTAATAGCTATTTTTAGTTAATATCTTATCACACTTTGTTCCGCTCATTTAAAGGAAAAGTATTTTAGCCATCTATAGCAAATTTCCTCTGCAGGATTATTGGGTTAATAGCTGCTTGGTATTGCTTTTGGGAGTCATAGCTCTATAGCTGAGTGAGTATTAGCCACTTAGCTACCTAGTTAGCTATTTTCAGTTACACTTAGTTTTCTGCTCATTGGAAAGGAAAGTGCAGGAGATATCTGAACAGAGTTTGGTATGGGGGGTTATAGGGGCCATTACCTGCTTGGTAGTGCTTCGGGGTGCTATAGGTCCATAGCAATGTTATTATACTATAATAGCTAATTAATGACTAATAATGGCTATATTGAGTGAATATCTTATCACTTTTTCATCACACTTTGTTTCAACTCTTTGTGAGGATTTTACCTATGTTTACCAAATATGCTATACAGCGTAATGCAGGGGTAATAGCTTGCTTGATATTGCAATTGGTTATCTTAGTTATAGTAAATTAGTAATGGCAAATCCCTTTTTTGAGTAGCAATTTGGTTTTCATGCTTTAAAAGAAAAATGAATCAAGATATTTGAACAAGTTCACTAGAGGGACCTTTAACAATTTCTGAACTTAATTTTGCTCTAAGAAATATGAAAAATAATAAACGGGTGTTGATGGCTTTCCATGTGAATTTTTTAAAGTTTTCTGGTCCAATTTAAAATATCTAATACAGAAAGCCCTAAATTATACCTACTATAACGGCAATCTATCCATAACATTACGTCAAGCAGTGATTACCTGCATTCCTAAAGGGGATAAGAATAGAGAATTTTTAAAAAAATTGGCGTCCAATTTCCTTACTGAGCATTTTATACAAACTCATGGCTTCTGCCATTGCAGAAAGGCTCAAAACTGTTTTAGATAAACTAATTTCTAAATCTCAGACAGGTTTTATCAAAGGAAGATATATTGGTGGCTCTATTAGACTGATATATGATATTATGAACTTCACTGAAATTAGGAATAAAAATGGGTTATTGATGCTAATAGATTTTGAAAAAGCCTTTGATTCAATTTCATGGAAATTTATGTACAACACATTTGAATTTTTAGGCTTTGGAAAAGAATTTATAAGATGGATTAAATTAATAAACACAAACTTTGTAGCTTCAATACTCCAAGTTGGAGTCAAGTCAAATTTCTTCAACATTGAAAGGGGGTGTAAACAAGGGGATCCCATTGCTCCTTATTTATTTATTTATTTTATGTGGACAAATTTTATACTATTTAATACATAATAACTTGGAAATTAAAGGTATAGTAATTGGTACAGAAGAAATAAAAATGACACAGTTTGCTGACGACACCACTCTTATACTCAATGGTTCACAGAGCTCCCTACAAGCTGCCCTGAATACTATTGAAATATTTGGTTCTTTTTCAGGACTACATATGAATACCAATAAGACAAAAGTAATTTGGATTGGTAGGAAGAAATATTCTAAAGATAAACTAAAGGTATCAGTTAAAATGGATTGGGGGACTACTCAATTTAAATTGTTGGGAATTATATTTTCAGTTGACCTACAAGAAATGATTGCTTTGAATTATTCAAAAGCTTTAGAAAATTCAAAACAAATGCTAACCTTATGGAACAAAAGAAATCTAACTCCCTTTGGTAAAATAACTGTAATAAAAACCTTTATTCTTTCAAGACTTAATCACATATTTATGATTATTCCATCACCTGACAAACATATTTTTAAAGAAATCAATTCTTGCCTGTTTGCATTTCTTTGGGGTAATAAACCAGACAAAATCAAATGTGAATATATCACTCAGGACTACAGAATGGGAGGCTTAAGAATGGTTAACATAGAGCTTTTTGCACAATCTTTAAAATTAACTTGGATGAATAAACTTTAAAAGTGAACCTCTGCTGTGGCTAAATCTTTTTGAAAAAAAAATAATTTCATCAGTTTCAAAGATAGCATTTTACGGTTCAACTTGCTGCGATATTCTGAGAAAAAAGACCCAGAATCAATCTTGGAAGAAAATTTTGACATCCTGGATAACCCTCTGCAAGAACATTCCTATAAGGTCTAACACTGAGATACTGTCAACTATATTGTGGTATAGCCCCAACATCTCAAAGGCCATTCTTAATTTACCAAATTGGAGTAAGCAGGGAATAATTGTTGGTGGTGACCTGCTTGACAGTAGAGGTAATATTATCAGTCAGACAAATTTAGAAGATAAATATACCTATTTGAAAATGAACTTCCTGGAATACCTGCGAATAAAATCCTGTGTTGAATCTTATGTGAAAAAATGTAAGAAAGATGGTCCCTTTTATTTTCAGCAGCCATGTCTCCCCACATATTTACTTCATATTTTTTCCCGCAATTCAGGTTCAAAACATTATTACAACATTCTAAATATAGAACTGTCATAAACATGAATTGTAAAATTGCATGGAATACTGAACTTAACCTAAACATTGATGAAATCACATGGCAGCAAACATTTAGGATATGTTTTTAAACTAACTCAGGACCACAATCTTATATGGTTTCAGTATCAAATTCTCCATCATATTCTTGGTACACGCAAACTACTTGCTAAAATTGGTAAAGCAACTTCACCTGACTGTTCCCTGTGCAAATCTGCTCCAGAAATTATATTCCATATTTTTTCCCAATGTCCAGATGTTCTGGTTTTTTGGAAAAATGTTCGAGTATGGGTGAAAAACAAGACAGGACTAAGTTTAGATCTTGGTCCTGTAGAATATATTCTAGGATACCTAAATACTGATACTAACTCTCTTCCAGACCTCAATATCTTTTCAGACCTCAATATATAATAGACCTTTTAATATATAATATATAATAAACCTCAATATATAATAGACCTCAATATATAATAGACCTCAATATACAATAGACCTTTCCAGACCTCAATATCTTTTCAGACCTCAATATATGATAGACCTTTTCAGGCCTCAATCTTTTCCAGACCTCAATATCTTTTCAGACCTCAATATCTTACTTGTAACAACCAAATATTATATTTATTCCAACTCAAGACTGACAAATACCTCAGATATATCAGATATATATGATGAACAAAAGATTGTGGCAACACTGGAATTTAAACAAGAAACATTTAACAAAAATTGGCGATTAATAAAACTTTTGATTGATTAAATGAGGCAAAATGTAAACTAAAGGAAAAATTATTACTATGTATTTTGTTTTACTTCTTGTAATATGTACTGTACATAAAAAAACATGATGTAACAGTTCAAGTTATAACTTTTACGCTGATAATACTGGGTCACCTCCTCTGCCAGGGTGTATGTACCCCAGTACAAATGTAATGGCACTTTTCATCATGGAAAAAAAAAGAAGATATTTGAACAAATTTTCTATGGAAGATTGTTGGATTAATAGCTTGCTAGGTTTTGCTTTTGGGGAGCCATAGCTCTGTAGCTAAATGAGCAATAGCTGTTTAGCTATGTAATTAGCTGTTTTCAACAACACTTCGTTTTCTGCTGACATAAAAGAAAAGTGCAGGTGATATCTGAACCAAATCTGCTATGGAGGATTCAGCTTGCTTGGTATTGCTATGGTGTGTTACAGCTCCATAGCTATGTTATTAATAACAAATTAGTTATTTTGAGTAAATATCTAATTATTTTTCAGTTATTGTAAATTCAAGTCACAGACTCGGCCACTTTCCCCTAGTTACAATGTGTTTGTGTTGCACAAATCTATCACTGTAGGTGTGTGAGTAGAAACTATTTTTAAATTATCTATCAAAGTGAGTAATTATCAAATATCTCAGAAGCCATTAGAGATAGAGCAAATTCAAGAAAATTATGGACCCATTGGGTACTAGATACCTTAGATATAGTGCCTCTGAAAAATGTGGAATTTCCAAAATTTCGGCCGCCATCTTGAATTTTGGCAGAAATAAAAAATGTTTATCTTGAAAACCGTTAGAGATAGAATGATTTTGAGCAAATTTTGGACCCTTTAAGTACAAAATACCTTAGATGTAGTGCTTCTGAAAAAAAGTTGAGTTTCCCGAATTTTGTCCGCCATCTTGAATTTTGGCAGAAATTGAAAATGTCATTTATCTAGAAAACCATTGGAGATTTTTTGACCAATTTTTGACCCTTTCAGTGCTAGACCCCTTAGATGTAGTGCCTCTGAAAAAAATATTAAATTTCCCATATTTTGGCCGCCATCTTGCAATTTGGCAGAAATTGAAAATGTTGTTTATCTCAAAAACCGTAAGGGATAGAGCGACTTCAAGCTAATTTTGGAGCAATTGGGTATTCGAGATCTTAGGTATATTGCCTCTGAAAAATGTCAAATTTCTCAAATTTCACCCACTATCTTGAATTTTGTCAGAAATCGAAGATGTTGGTTATCTCAAATGTTATAAGACACCTTAAGCATAGTGGGGGCCACAGTGGTAAAGTGGTAACACTCTCGCCTCCCACCTCTGAGGCCGGGGTTCGGTTCCCGGCATGGCCTCAAGTGGGAAAGCTGGTAGTTACTTGCCGTTGGTCGGCAGTTTACAGTACAGAACCCTGACGAACTGTATGTACTGGTTTCCTCTGCCCTTCCAACTACTCGTCGTGATATGACCTGCACAGTGTTGAAAGCGACGTAAAACTCCAAATAAACAAATAAAAACCTTAAGCATAGTGCCTCTGCAAAATGTTGAATTTCTGGAATTTCAACTGCCATGTTGAATTTTGGCAGAAATTGAAACTGTTGTTTATCTCAAAAACTGTTAGAGATAGAGCAATTTCAAGCAAATTTCAGAGTCTTTGGGTATTATAAACCTTCGATAAAATGCCGCTAAAAACTTTTTTTAATTTTGGCAGATCTCTTGAATATTGCCGAAAATTGAAAATGTTGATTATCTCAAAGACAGTTAGAGATACAGTGACTTTGAGCAAATTTTAAACCAATGCAAAAAGGCATAAAGCTGAAATAATTAACATGTAATAAATATCTAACCATCGTTGATATATTTGACAAACAAAACAGAGTCTTGTAAGTCTACTGTACAATTGTTCCAAAAAAATGTTCATGGGATGGACATTACACATGATAATGTGTTTTCTTCTATGATATACTGTTTATTTTTATATCTTGCAGCTACTCTTAATAGGGCTTCCTATTTCTAGTTTACTTATTAAATTTGCAAAATAGTTTAAATTGGTATTAATACATCTTCTACATTTTAGATTCCATCATTAATATTAATAATATCTCCAATAAAATAGATTCCTTTCTTAAACCAATCTGGGGAAAAGGTAGGCTTTTTGAAGATTTGAGAGTTCCAGCAACTGGAAGTTTTAAGAATTTCATTATTTGAGCCGTATGATTTCCGATTGTGGAATGTAAATGCCCAGTCTTCTAGTACATTGCACCAAAAAGGGTTTGCCATTTTTTTTCAAACAAGTGTTGCTGAACTTGCACAAAGTTCAATATTTTGGTAGGATCCCATATGCTATCATGAAAAGTTCATATCACTGTGACTCTGATCTGGATAGGAACCTTTTCATCCAGTGTAGCTTTAAAGCCAGTTCAAAGTTACTCATATTAGTCATTTTCAGATCACCTTCAAGATTATCTTTGCATATAATGGTTCTTTTTATCTTGCCTGCTTTTCCATAAAAAATGAAGTTAAATAATATTGTGGTTTAAAGATTTGAGAAAATTTTATCTTGGAAATGAAGAAAACCCATGACTTTACGTAAAAAATCCCATGATAAGGAATCAAACATCTTTTCAAAATCTATTAAGATTGACATTTTGGGGGGGTTCAGTGATATGTAATAAGTCTTACACCAATATGGTTGAGTCACCAATCAGTCACCCTTTTATGAAGTCTGTTTGACATTTTGAAATAACTAAGTCTAAGGAAGTTTTCAAATTGTTTGTTTTTGCACCAGAGCCTAACTTATACACAACACAAAGCAAAGAAATTAGACACCAGTCCTAAATGAATGAACGATCTTGGATATTGGTTTTTGGTATACAAGTAATTATACATTGTTCTGTATTTAAGTAAAACAACATGAAAACAACAGTTAATAGCCCCTGTTACAAAGTACTTTAATTTTTCCCAAAAGACTTTCAAAAAAGTAATTATACCATCTATTTGGTGTAGCACTTCCTCTTGTTTTGTCATTATTGAGAAATTTTTAAGTTACAGTTTTTACAGTTTTTTCCAATGTAATTTTTACTTTAAATATTACAAAATATTTGGAAGGTTTTTCTCCGTCTTCCAACCATTCCACTCGGGTTCTGATTTACTTTTCATTCTAGCATTTCTTATTTCCTCTAGCTCAGCCTTTTTATCCAGTAGAAGTTCAGAGTTAAAAGAAATTGACTCAGGAAAGGACTCTAAGGTTTCTATATCAGGTGTTTACTTATTTTCAGTACTTAGTTGATTTCTTTTCAAGTCAGTAGCAAATTATTTTGTGTCCCCATGTATTCTAAGGGAAACTGTCCCAAATATATATCTGATTCAATGGACTTCAACAGCATTTCTAGAAATACTTCTCCAAAAATTCAAGATTATAGACTGGAATTGGATATTTAATTTTATCTTTATAATTGTGTTAATCAGTGTCAAAAAGTCTGTATTTTCTGAGAGACTGTTATTAAACTTCTCTAGTCCTTTGCATTGATTAAACATACTGAGCAAAATTTTTAAGTGTTGTATGGAATGATCAGATCTGTAACTCAAACTAATATGATTTTTAATTACATCAAGCATATTTGATGAAGCTAGGAAGTAGTCAAGTCTTGGCTGTTTCACTGGGTTTTTCTTCCCCATGTGAAACATTTCTGATCAGGATTAAACTGGAGAAAGATGTCACAAAGATCACATTCAAATTTCATATTTACTACTATTTGTCCTGTCTTAGTGTTATTGGTGTTCTCATAGTTGTACGAGTCCAAATCTGGATTTAAAACTATATTAAAATCCCCACATATCAGGCTATAAGTAGTATCCTCTGAAGTGTGTTTAACATATTTTAAGAATTCTGCATTATCAGTATTTGCCCCCAAATATACATAAAATATTCAAACGCTGAAACTGCTGTTTTATTGCGTTAATACAACTTACCTAGTGGACAGATGCATTTGTCCGGCGCTCTGCCGGTCACGCCAAAGGTTAGAAAAAAACGTCCTGAGCTGGGCTCTGGCCGGGACCGGTAGTGTCCTGTTCACTCGCCAGGTGGCTGTACAGCCTACCTGCCGGTATACTGCGCATGCTTGCGCATGCGCTCTTCCTCTTTTTGTTTGGCGCGTGAGGTTTTGAAATGCTTGAAGTTTAAGAGAAACTATTTTAATTTTTTTATATTCTTTACAAGTGAAATTTCTGCAAGTTTGTAGTCAGTGTTTGTGTTCATACATCATGGCATCTCCTGGAGATAAAAAAAGGACAGAGGCGAGGCTTGTGCGGTCATATTATGGCCTCTTTTGATTTGCACAAATGGTGTGCTAGGTGCCGTGACAAGGGCATTGGAGGTGATGACTGTGTTGAAAAAAGATCTTGTGTTATTTGTGACGGGTTCACGGAAACCCAAAAGGAAATGCTTGCCACACCCACATATAAGATACGTAAAGACAAGAAATCGGGTGTTTTGATTTCCCCGGACCAGGTTACAGTCATTGCTTCTGTCGAGGATAAAGAGCCCATTTTCCATTCCTCTCCTCCGGCATCTCAACCTTCTGCGAATGCGCAGTCAGAGGCTACCACTTCTACGGCTTCATTTGTCACCTCTGATCAACTTCAGCAAATATCGGATCAATGGGCTGAACAATTCACTCGGTTTGAGGCGTTACTCTCCAGGGGAAGTGTGTGTTTTACGCCCAAATCTACTGTCCAGCATGTGCCTTCCCATGCTGTGGTGTCAGACACACCCTTTATTCCCCCTTCTGCCCGGCTCACTGGTCCGGTGGAGTTCCCGGCAGAAGGTGAGGTATATAAGCCACAAGACAGTAGTGTTATTGAAAAGGATGTCAAAGAGAAGAGAAAGTCACGTAAATCCCGTAGGGAAAGTAGAGAGGAGGATAACCATTCAAAGAAGAGACAGGTGTCTCCCTCTCCGGATGTTAGTGCGTCTCATGTGAAATCTGCACCGGTTCAGGTTAAGCCACCGGTTCAAGCTCAATCCACCCCCGGTCTGGAGGTTGTGCAGACGTCTAAGACTAAGCCTACACTAGTTTCCACTGTTGCCTCCAACCCGGAGCAAAAAGAATATTTTCTTCCCGGTCCAACCGGTCAAGGAACTGTTCAACCCGGTCCATCCGGTCAGGCTCCCCCAGTAGCTCAAGCTTCTTCATCTCTGGGGATTCAACTGTGACCGGTGCTTATTGTACTCCACCGGAGCCGGATACATTGGACATTGACCCCCCGCTTTCTGAAGCCAGTTATTCTGATGATCAGGGTTCTGATGAAGGTGAGATATCCTCTGATGCTCTGGAAAGACCTGAACAGACGGAAGATATGAACTATAGAGAAACAGTACGGTCCATCCGGTCGTTTATGGGATGCAATCACATTCCCACGTTTGAGAGTGATCTCAGTGAGCCAGATAAAAGTAACAATCCTTGGAAAGGAAAGCTACCAAAGAGGCCTGCCCGTATCTCTGTGGCCATGCCACCAGACGACTGGCTTTGTCAGAAACTCGACAAGTTAAACACAGTTGTGGCTGAGGGTTACCCTTCAAGGGCCCAAGATTCAGCAGGATTAAAGAAGGACCAATTCGTGAAAGTCCTGAAATCACAAAATAGGTGGTACCAGATGCATATGATCAGACCGGAGGGCCCGCATAGACCTGGAAAGACTTTGTTTAGTTGGCACAATTCGGAGGCCAAGGTGAACTCTCAGTTCCCACGCATTGTGAAAGCTGCTGCTTATCCCTCCACAGGGCCACCTTCGCGTCCCATTTCCCAGGACTATTTGCGTCAGTGGGAAAGGTGCGCCAGAGAAAACTCATACATTGTGAATCATGCTGCAGTGTTCAACCGTTGCACCAGTGAGTTACAAGAGCGCATGACAGCCCATATTAACCTGCTTAGTTCCAGGATCAACAAGAGAAAAGCGCCCAAAGAAGTATCAGCTGCCGTTTCAGAGTTGAAAGATCTCACTGTTTTTTACCAGAATGTGTTCGTGGCAATGGGCACTGCCCTTCAACACTTGGCGGACAGTCTTTTTGTCCAGATGTCCAACTTAATCTTGTTGCACAGGGACTCGTACCTTGACCATGTCAAGAACGGGATTAAACCAGACACTTATAACCAGTTGAGAAATGCTCCGTTGTTCAGACATGGACTGTTCCCTGATGCAGTTATACGCACAGCCGAACAAGATATTGCCAGTCATCACTCCTCCGGTTCTGTTCCCAGACCCGGTCCGGGTGCTGCCCAACAGACCGGATGGGGATCTTCTCATAGGTACCGTCCCTATGAAAGCAGAGAGAATAGAAATACCGGTACCGGAGATCAGGAACGTCAGTCTTGGAGACAGTTTAGCCGAAATAGAGGATGGGGTCGTGGCAGAGGACGTGGTTCCAATCCCCGTTTCTCTAAGTCAAGAGGCTACAAGCAATATAAATGACAATTACCTAATTTGTCCAACACTCTCAAAGACAGTAGTTGCAAAGTTGGACGAGAGATCAGTAATAAGAACTGTAAAACCGGAGATAGTAGACAGTTCAGTGTTAGATTCACACAAAGTTCAAATGACATCAAGTTTAAATCCTCAAAGTGTATCTTGTCTTGCTGTCAATCATGTTCATTCTGTTTGTTCCCACGGGCAACCACAAAAGAAAGGTATAAGTCCCTTTATTCAAAAGATAGAAATAAAAGATGTCAAAGGTGTTTCTTGTGCAAGTCAATGTCTTTTGGCCCCACATGTTCCAAATGTCCCCAGTGTTGTCCCAAGTCTGGCTGTAGGGGGCAGGTTACAGAGGTTTTGGCAAGTATGGCTCACACTGGGTGCGAATATAAGGGTGGTCTCAATTTTGAGAAAGGGATACACGCTACCCTTCAAAATCCGACCACCTCTGACCCGGTCCCCTGTGATCAAGAGTGGTTATGCTCAACCAGGGAAAAGCAAGGCCTTATTTGAAGCATTGGTAGAACTCATAAACAAGTTGGTGGTAGAAAAAGTGGTGATGAGGTCCTCCCTGACCTTTTACAACCATCTTTTTCTGGTACCAAAACCTAACAACAGGTGGAGACCTATTTTGGACCTCGGCCAACTAAACCTATTCTTGAAACCAGGCACCTTCAAAATGGAAACACCGGAAACAATAAGGTTGTCTCTCCAAAAAGGGGAATGGGTAACTTCACTGGATTTCAGCGACGCTTACTTTCACATTCCCATCAGTCAGAGATCCCGAAAGTACCTCAGGTTTTTTCTAGGGAAGAAAGCTTATCAGTTTACGGCCCTTCCTTTCGATCTAGCCACAGGTCCTCTGGAATTTACCAAGGTAGTCAAGGAGGTGAAACTGATGGCACAAGCACGGGGTATCCGGATCCAGCAGTACCTAGACGACTGGTTAGTCAGAGCCCCGTGCCAGGAAACTTGCCGACTACATACCCAGACCCTCTTGGCCCTGTGCCGCGAACTAGGGTGGGTGGTAAACATGGAAAAATCGGAACTTACACCTCAACAGGTTTTCAATTTCGTAGCTTAGCAGTTCGATCTACTGTCAGGTCGGGTTTTACCCACTTAGGACAGATGGATCACCCTTCAGCAGAAACTACAGTTCATCAAAGGCCGGAAAAGTTGTTCAGTCAGACAGTTCATGTCCCTAATCAGACTCCTTACGGCAACAGAGAAACAGGTATGGGCAGGTCGCCTCCACATGAGACCCGTTCAGTGGCACCTGAAGCGACATTGGCATATACCCGAGAGTCTGGAAAAGATTATTCCAACCCCTCT
Source organism: Sabellastarte sp. h YS-2021 (assembly GCA_964017235.1). NCBI lineage: Eukaryota > Metazoa > Annelida > Polychaeta > Sabellida > Sabellidae > Sabellastarte > Sabellastarte sp. h YS-2021. The sequence goes on along the minus strand of OZ024934.1, from coordinate 62,298,303 downwards.
CTCTCTCCACCAACACCTAGATTGGTGGTTAGAAGAGAACAATGTACTCAAGGGTCAGCCCTTACACCCCCTTCAACATGCTCTACAGATATTTACAGACGCCTCAAATGAAGGCTGGGGTGCACACTTAGGGGGATCCACTGCAAGAGGCGTTTGGTCAGAACCAGAAAATCATTTCCACATCAATTTCTTGGAACTCAAGGCAGTCCTTCTGGCCCTCAAGAGTTTCGAGCATCGTTGCAGAGAACAGATTGTTCTGATAGCAATGGACAACACAACTGTAGTCTCCTACATCAACAAGGAGGGCGGTATGAGATCAGGCTCTCTTTGTGCCATCCTTTGGAGACTCCTGTCCTGGTGTCATCACAGGCAAATAGTGCTGAGAGCGAGGCACATCCCAGGGCGATTGAATGTCATAGCCGACAAGCTGTCCAGACACAATCAAGTGATTCAGACCGAGTGGTCCCTGTCTCCACAGGTTTTCTGTCTCTTGTGTTCCAAATGGGACCGGCCTCAGATATACCTTTTTGCAACTCGGTTCAATCACAGGCTCCCCAAGTTTGTATCTCTGGTTCCGGATCAGGCAGCTTGGGAAGTGGATGCTCTCAGTCTTGCATGGGGAAACCTGGATGTGTATGCCTTCCCTCCAGTCTCTCTCCTGAATCAAGTGGTCTCCAAGCTCGCGGATCAAGGCTGTCACAGGATGATCCTGATTGCCCCAGGATGGCTAAACATGCCTTGGTTCTGGGATCTGGTCAGTATGTCGAGTCGGATTCCCTTCAGTCTCCCATTGAAGAGGGATCTGTTAACTCGACTGTTCAACGGTCTCCTCCACAGGAACCTGAATCACCTAAATCTGCATGCTTGGCTCCTAGAGCCTCTGCCATCCAGAAACAAGGGTTTTCTGATGAAGTGGCAGCAAGAATTGAAGCTCCTCAGAGAAGCTCAACCAGAGTGGTTTATAAATCAAAGTGGACCATTTTTGTTAAATGGTGTGGTTCAAATGAGGTGGACTTCAGGTCGCCCTCTTTGAAGCAGGTTGCAGATTTTTTGTTGTATCTCTTTAAGGAGAGACATTTGCAACCCAGCGCTATAGAAGGTTACAGAACAGCCATTGCTGATATGATAGGCAATGATAAAGTCCATTTTGGTAAGGATGAAAACTTAACTCGCTTGTTAGACAGTTTTCATAGAGATAAACCAAAGGGTAGACGGGGAATTCCTTCTTGGAATCTGTCCTTAGTTCTCCATCAGTTGACAAAAACTCCATTCGAACCCATGTGAAAGGCTTCTCTTAAGCATTTGACATTTAAGACGGTGTTCCTTCTGGCATTGGGTTCCGGCAAGAGATGGAGCGAAATCCATGCTTGGTTGTACAGAAACATTAGGCACCAGGAAAACTGGAGTCAGGTCTCCCTTTACCCATCTCCCAGTTTCCTATCTAAGAATCAGTTAGCCCGGGACGGCCCTGCCTCTGTGGCACCTGTGGTCATCCCGGCTTTGGCTCCGTCTTTAGACAAGACTCTCAAGGAGGACAGATCGCTTGCCCCAGTGAGAGCCTTGCGTTAAGGGGACGTAATTTAGGCAACAAAAAGAGGAAGAGCGCATGCGCAGTATACCGGCAGGTAGGCTGTACAGCCACCTGGCGAGTGAACAGGACACTACCGGTCCCAGCCAGAGACCAGCTCAGGACGTTTTTTTCTAATGTTTGGCGTGACCGCCAGAGCGCCGGACAAATGCATCTGTCCACTAGGTAAGGTATTAACTTATAAATATTTAATTTACTATTAAATTTTCCATTTTTCATTATCTGTGACATTATCTCAAGTCCATGCAGGGAATTTTAATGCAAAGAACCCACAAAGATTGTTAAGCTCAAGAAACATAATAAAGTCTTGCCATAGAAATAATTGTTACTGGTTATTGCCGAAAAGCTGTAATGTAAAGTACCTACATAATCACAAGTTCAATAACAATACAGAAAAAGTGCTGCCATAGCAACAGTTGTTACCGAAAAGTTACCAAAACGCTTATTCACTACTCTTCTAGTTCCCCTTACAAGAAATATATCCTGAAAATATTGGTTAAAATCTTTGTATGGTTTTGGTTCATACAGAACCCACCAAATTAAAAGTAAAAACAACAGGAAAAGTTTTGTCATGGCAACAGCTCTTGGCAAATGTTGCCTAAAAGTAAATCACAAGTTCCTCTTACAAGAAACATATTCTAAAACTTTGGAATAATGTTAAATGCCCACAAAATTATAAGACCAAGAAACAAGAAAAGTGTTGCCATGACAATACTTGTTGCCAGATATTGCCAAGAAAGTAACCACATATAAACTATCATGCCATTAAAACTCCACACCAAATGTAGCTGAGATATGTAAAAAACTGTACCTGTAAATGAGCAGCAATGAAGGCTGATTCAAAGGGAAAGGTAAAATAATATCCAAGCCCAGCATGATAGATATGATAATCAAATAAGTTGCAACCTTAAACTCATTTTTTGTAACAATCAGGTCTTTATGGTAACATTACAATAAAGATCTTGTTTTGGTCTAGATATGTGTACATGCTTAATTTAAATGAAAACTATTAACTACCATTTTAACATTGTCCAAATATCATAAAAGTTTCTCCTAACATTAAACTGAATGTAACTCAATACAAATGGTAAGAGTTTCAGGTCATTTTAAGCATGTAGACTCTGTTCAAGGTTAGTTACCAGTATATCCAGCATCCAAAAATTTAAATATGCTTGAAATCTATTGCTCATAATTTAAGATATTATCCAAATTTTAAAAGAAAAGTAATTATAATTATGCCATTACTGAGTGTTTAAGGTCACCTCAATGTAGTCATAGGGCATTTCTGTAGCATCAGTTATATGTGCCTGCAAAGTATAGATCAGATATATCATTCCATTTTTGGTATACCTGGTGGCAACATAGAAAAACTTGAGCTGAGTAAAATTCTTTTACACATGGGAGTTTGTAAATATTTTAAATATTTTTTTTAAGTTTCAAAAATATCAGCAATTTTGTGTAACCTTACAAAACATTTTTTCTTTTTGTCTAAATATATGTACATGATGAATATTAATAAAAAATCTCAATTACCACATCAAATATATTCCAAACACCGAAAATTTGTCCAAACCATAAACTCAAAGTTAGTTTGCAGCTGCGAGGGATGTTACAGTCACAGAGCAACACAGTCGCAATTACTGGTTGCTTTTAAATTGCAACAGGAAAAGACAAAAAGTTTTACTTAACAAATATATTTAACAATTAAAAACAATGATTACAGTCAACTGGGATGTTTTCAATAGTACATACAATAATGAAACCAATCTGATCTGGTCACAATCCTATAACAGTTAAGTTTGTCCACTTTGTCCAGCAATATGCCCTGTGATCCATCTGGTGTCCACTAACACAGAAGTATCCGTATCCTGTGATCTATTCAGTGTCCGATAACACGAAATGTCTTTATCCTGTGATCCTTTCAATGTCCAACAACACAAAATGTATGCAGATATTCAGAGTTTGGACAACTATGCTGTCCACTACAAGATATGAATAATATCCAAAATACAGCAAATCCACTCTCTGATAGAACTACACACTATATTCAGATACAAACAATATCCAAAATACAGCAAATCTACTCTCCGATAGATCCAGACAGTGAATCAGTTAACTCAAACACAGTTCACCACATCACAAGATATTTATATCCACTTGTTAGTAGTTCTAAGACACAATAAGCTTTCCTTGTAGCCAGCAAATATTATATTAATCTGTGGTCAGATGTACAACATTTATATACAGCTGCAGATATGGCCTGGAGATTATAGATCTAACTTGAGGGTTACACCTGTCACCAGAATCAGCGAGGAGGCTTTAGAAACTAGTTTAAGGGGTTCCCCAAAATCTATTTATAGAATAACTGAGGTTATAGAAGCCTAGAGGGATTTCTCCCAGTCTATAAATAGATCAATCTAACAGAGTTCACAAAACATAACTATCACACAGTACAAAAAATCCAATAGCTCTATTACCTTATATGGCAATACATACACACACAAAACTTGTCCTTAGATTTAACAATGCATTGGGACAGTGTTTATATGTAACAGGGAAGATTCATGAAGATTCTGTTCAAGATTTGTTACATCCACAACTGAAAACATGCCTAGAATTGCATAGCTTTTGAAATACTGTTCAAAATTTACCAAACTTAAAGTGAATATAATTGTATTATTGCTGGGAGTTTAAGGTCATCTTAATGTATGGCACTTATCTATGGCCAGTTACATACACATGCAAATTTAACTGAAATTTCTGGAGTTAATAAATATTAGGAAAACCAGATGCAAAGAAGTATTTAAATGGCAATATTTAGCTCTTATATCCAGAAACAAAAACAGAAACACATAAAAACAAGGAAACACATAAAACAGTGCTCATTAGACATGAAGTTCATTACTTCTTTATGAGGTACACCGGAGGTGGTGGCTTGTCAGGAAGAAAGTATATAAAATGCCCACATAGGTCAGGTATCAACCCATTATTCTACACCCAAAAGTCATCTACCATATTATCCGAAGATATTAACCACATGGACATATGCTCACCTATCAACACCACACCCAAAACGTCAAATCAACCACATATGTATAAACATCTGCATTGTCCAAATTAATCCCACTAAATCTTTATCTCTTATACATTAGACTGGCACCAAGTCCTTTTGTCTTTTGTGAAATATATGGGTACTGTATGACTTTTGAAGAAATAGCCAGCCCTGTTTTTTCAGTGACTATCCACCTTGCTCCAGAATGTTTGTGGTATAATGAACTCCTATAAGTTTCTAATCTAAATTTAACTATTCAGGTTACTGTGTACGATAATGGCCCATGGCCTATGGAGTAGCTCAGCTGTGTGGCATTATTTGCAAAACGCATCTGTGGCCCCTTCTATCATTCCCCTTACTTTTTCAAAAATCATCCCTTCTCACTTGTAGTTTGGGGTTTGGTGGTTTTTCAGATTTTATCCCCAGAAATCTTCAAACTTTATAATTTTAAACATGCATAGTACTAATGTGTAAAATAAAAAATTCCCAAATCATTAGTTAGCTACTTTCAATCTCACCTTGAACTCTCCTCTGACCTTTGACCTGAAAAACTGGTGTATACAAATACAAAGACTTGGAGCAAGTCTACTTATACATATGCCAACAATTGCAGATATTAATGATACCTCTGCATGACACACTGATAATTTATACAACTATGTAGAAACAACTGCCAGTGAGTAACAACTTAGTGAGATTTGCACAACTCTCGGGAAAGAAAATAATAAAACCAAAAACTAAAATGTTGTTCCCTTTAAATTTTATGTTATATAATATTCCACTCACATTTGTTTATGCTACTCAGATAAGATGGAACTTTCTTATGCTTATTCATAAGATAGAAAATATAGTTTCTATTTAACTTGAATGTTATTTATTACTTCAAAATAAACTAAATTAAGATAACTAAAATATTTTTTATCCACTTTATTGATTCATCAATATCAGATATACATATATAAATAAATACACATGAGAAAAAGGTGAAATACACATGAGAACATAATTACATGTATAGTCAAGTAGCAATGAGTACATTTCTCAATATAATGGTCACAATGCACTCATGCATAGTATATGTCAAACCACTGTAAGAACTTATTATTATTGTATTAATGTCAAACTTCAAAGTAATGTAACAAAGCATAACAGTTTTAGTCTCATATAAAATGCATGATGCCAGTCTATTCTATTTCATTCAACTAATTACAGTTATGAAACCATCCTTACAACAATAACCAAATTAGAAGCACAAGAAGATCGCAAAGTACATTGACTACCATGACCATGACAAGTAGCTATCAAGCACATTATTAAGCAGTAATGCAAAATCCATTCATCTATTTTCATCATAGTGCTGTTCCTCATCTCCAATACCATCCAAAACCAGTGGCACCTTCTGTCTGCGTTTCTTATTTAAAGAATGAAGACACTTCATTTATTTCTTCTACTGCAATAATCATGTTATACTTACTAAACAGTAATCTCTCTTGGTGATAAGTACAGCTTAAAAACATTTGAAAACTATTTAATATTTACTGCAATACTATTAAAGTGACAGTAATTATCAATCAAATTAATGCATATCTGGTTTAAAACAAAAATTACAGAAACTATATTCAAGTAAAACAAACCTACTTTCAATCACACAGTAAAGTTAGTCCAACATTTTTGAGTAAAAATCAAACAGTAATATCGACTTAAAAGTTGAAGTAGGATATGTGACATAAGAAGAAAAAAACAAGCAAAAACCAGCCATATATACATTCTGTCATGTTGGATCCAATTATGAATACAAGTTTTTCACAGATTCATGGAATCTGTGCATTTTTGAGTATAAGGTTAATTTCACGAAACATAAGCTTGGAACTATGAAGTTTGAATATTTTTAGTCACTTATCAAAAAATAATAATATGGCCTGTTTTCCTGGTTATTTCTTTGTTACAGTTTTTAATTCAGTTCATTAAACAAATTGATTCTCCCTGTTTGTGAATATATGTATGTGTCAAACCAATGTTCTCATCATGATTGTTGTGTGATAGTAAATGAAAATAGACTTTCTCAAACTTTTAAACTTTTCAGCACCTATTCTTGCCTTCTTACTTTTCAACAATATAAAATCAAACTAATCATGAATTTTGTTAGCCCTGCAATTAAAATTATCAGAATAACTAAGAAATAAACTGGCCAGTGATCTCTTTCTTGGGAGTGGTGATTTGTAATGATGTTTCAGTTTATATTCAGTCCCTAAAATTTTTACAGAATACTTGATAAAAATCTTAGATTTATTTTGGGGCTATGCATTAATTAACTTTCTCATTTGTACTTGTTTGATTCCTTTATGATTTTTTTTTCACTACCATTTTGTCTTTAATCTATGTTCATATTGACTTAGGCCTATTGCAATAAACTAATGTTTTAATTCTCAGTATGGTGAGCATCCTACAAGGATTACATGTATGCAACCTCACCATCCATACAAAAACCTTCCCAGCATTGAACACATGATAAACATGCATATAACTTTATACTTTCCTTGTAAAATTCTACTCTTGTCTTTTTCATTTTTTAATATTATTTTAGTGTGTAGGGCAATAGCCTTATAAAGCTAAAATCTACATGAGGCTAAAAATTTTCTGAGCCCATACTTGAAAAGTTATGACTGAAGACTAGTGGTCATTTATCTAAGCATAGCCTCTATTTTGTTTATCATGGACATGGTCTCACTTTTCAAAGTAAAATCAAATAAATTAAATTAATTTCCACCAATTTATAAATCATTTTGTTTCAAATGAATCATCACATTTTTCCTGCTTATAATTCAGTTCATGGAACCTTTTCATAATTTTTCTTTTCACGATACTATTTTAGTACTTCTTTGAGGATGAACAAATAAAAATTGTGAACCGAGAGTCCAACTTGTTTTCTCCATTTGAGCCTTTGATGAGGCTCTTAAAAAGAAATTGTGTTCAAATTAAATCCCCAGCTCCACAATTTATCTGTATGTTACAAGTTCTATTGCCACTTCAACTATAACAAAGATATTTTTTAAATGTGATCAGTGACTCTCGCACCTCATATTTCATAAAGTAAACCACATTTTATATTTTCAAAGGTGTCTGTGTATGCAATAAAGTTATATTCAGAATTTTTGTGAAAAATGTTGCCTATGACTTTTAGGCAAGCGAACTTCAAGAACCCTACCAATTGAAGAAAGCAAAATGAAGTTTACCATTTGAAGAAAAACTATTAAAATAAAGAAAATTTCAACTTTATGAACACTTAAGAAACTAAAAATGTGGCATTATGGCAGGTCCATGTTGCCATAGTCAGAGCCTCATTCTCTGCCACACCAGCCATGTCCTTCCACCTCTACCACAGTTTCCCAGGACACAAGATTATGACACTGATGACCAAGTGAAGCAGTAGATGTCACCTTATTAGTGCATTGCCTGACTGCAGACACATCTTTTCCATCTCATCACAAGTTATCAGAAAGATGCAGATGTTTTTTTATGGATTATTTATTTATTCATTTGTATACAATTGCGTGTGATTGATACAATTTTTTAAATTATTTACATAAAAATTACATAGGAATGAAAAGACAGAAAAAAAATGTAAACACAACCTTATGCACACAGAAGTAAAATACAACCAGGCTATATTGTAAAAGCAAAGGTCAGTTAATTCACTTGTCTGAATTGGAGTCAAAATGTCAAACTTATTCTGATCTATAAAACTGAGCATATCAATTATCACATCAGCACACACCAAGGTATCTACATCTACATTTGTACTGAAAAAGTGTTTCATAACATCAGTTAGCTGACCTAACTGTACATTACTTAAATCATATTTACATATTCCATATTTATAACAGATATAATTTAATGAATTTGACATATGAGATTTACTACCTTCAACAATTAACAACAATGTTAAGTTATTATAAACGAAGTGACTTGGCTACCGACAATGGCAATATTCAGAGTATACAGCTTTTGGCTACCGTCTAGTATTTCTCACGACTGTCATACATATCTACTGTCATGGGCATGTAAGTACTTTATTCAATTTTAAATAGTTTACACAAATAAACATCTTAAATGCAACTGTCAATCAAATAAGTGAATTTACTTATGTGATTTGTGATATGTATCCCTTACTTACAATAGCTGAATGTTAATGCAGCCGGCGAAATTGCAATCAGTTAAAAAGACCTTTTTCCCAGCATTATCTTCAAGTCTGATCTATGTGTGTGTGTTTGTATGGCTGAGTGTACTACTCGACTAGCTGCTTGGTGTAAGTGAGGAGGGGTTTGTCAAGCATTCAAGTGAGCTTTGTGTCTGTGTGGCTGGTGTAGTACTTTTTGTGTGAGAGAGGGGGGGCCTTGCCAGTATTATATACTTTGAGCTGATGTCAGTAAAATTACTGCCTGTGAATATGTAGCCTTGTGATATCTTGATCAACAAGACTAGGGCCAATTACATGACCAACATGCTTATCAGTGGGCTGACATGATAAAAAGTTGTCAATAACACAACTCTGGATATCACTTCCAAATACGAGTAACTTGCTTTTTTGAGGATTAAAAACTGTGAGAATGTCCATATTGTTTACATATACTATAGAGTTTGTTTGAAGAGAAAACAGTAGGTGCCAATAAAACAATATCATCAGCGTACCCGAAGGCTCTTGAGAATAAATTCCCTATGTAGCACCCAAAGCCACAATGCTTCAACTCTGTGAATAAATTATCAATGTATAAGGTAAATAACAAAGGTGATAAAACTCCACCCTGCTTAACTCCATTGGATGGCTTAAGTTTTGTACTAATACAAAGGTATAAGATAGTGTAATTATTCAATTATTATAAAAATTATTATAAAAATAGAAATTCTTACCCCATTTAATAGACAATAACTGGTTGCTATATAAATTAAATAATATTCTAGTAGTTAAAAAACACAAACCACGATTCAAAAGATTGCAAAAAAGACTTCTATAGTTCACCCTGTCAAAGGTTTGACTTGCATCCAACATTGATACATAAACTGAAGAATTTCTATTTTTATAATAATTTACAACTTCTTCAACAATTGCAGTACATTGAGTGGTTGAATGTCCTTTTTTAAATCCAAACTGCATATCACATGATTGAAGAACACTTTCATGTAGATGAATAATTACACTATCTAATACCTTGCCTATGACTGAACTCATTGCAATGCCTCTGTAATTTGAAATATCATTCAATGATTTTCTTTTATTTTTTGGTATAGGAAAGATTTGTGATTCTCAGAATCCAGATGGTACAGAACTGTGCTTTATCATACAAATGAATAACAATGATAGGTATACAACTAGCTTTCCAGAACCATTTATTAAGTGGTCAGTAGTAATATTGCAAGTGCCATCACATTTTCCCATCACCAATTTGATTGATGTACTTACACAGTTAACATCTACATTATGGTTATAGTAGCACTGACCTCTGACACAAGAATGACTCATTCCTTGAGTAATTTCCTGCTCTGTTGATTGTAACTCCACTGTACAACATGTAGAACAGTTATAAAGATTATCACATTTCTTCCTAAATAACTCAGCAATACTATAATCACCACTAGTATTATTAATAGAATTTGGAAGTTTAGTAACCTTTTTATTGTGTTTTTTAATGTCATTCCAAAAATTAGCATAGTTATTTAACAATTCATGTGCCAACTTATCTGCAGCAGTGTTATCCTGTCTTTTTAGGAATTTCACACTGTAGTGGTATTTTGCACGTGTAGAACGTCTGATATTAGCTATGATCCCCACATTAGGAGATCCAAAACTTTTCCAGATTGAATGCCAAAACATGGCTGTATGATGTAGATCCGGACTAGATCATTCCAGCCTGGGAGTCTGTTAGTGGATTTTTCATCTAGTCTGTTACACACTTCAGGAGTAGCGTCAAGACACACATTTATAATATTATCATATAGTGACTGGATATCATCATGGTGCTCATTACAAAAGATATTACCACAATGAACAGCATCCCAAGGAACATTCACATGATCTAGATTAAAGTCAAGTCTTAATTTATAAGTGTTTAAATCTTTCTGAGATGCCTTGTACCATCTAACTTTATGAGTATTTGTCACTGCATTCAATGGTTTAAGTACAATATTTTCACTCATATGTAGATGCAGAAATAGTGGCAGGTGATCAGATGGGTTTTCTAGGTCATTACAAACATAGTATGATTCAACACAGTTTTCCAAATTTTGGCTCAAAAGAAATGATCAATATTTGCCTTACTTTCAAAGGTATATTTTATATTATGAGAATGACTTAAATCAGAAACACAGAAAGGTTTTCATTTTCTATAAATTGAGAAATCTCTTTTACAACAATTAAAATCTCCTCAATTATTATGAAATCATATGTAGAACTGTCAGTTAAATGTGCAAGAGCTTGAGTCACATCACTCCTTGTATCAACTAAACATATTTTAGCACATCCTGGCATGTACACTGAACACAGTAATATAGTACAAGATTCAAGTTTGATAGATACAGCACTTATGCGCTTGGATTCTGTCAGAACAGGGGTTATTTCCAAAAGAAGATCATTTCTCCACAGAATACCGCAACCACTGTAAGGTCTCCCATACCTGAGACAGGAACTAGTCATACCAAATACACAGTGGGAACTTATATTTAATTTTTTCTTTCAAATATTGGGAGCTGGGTGTCAAATAACCAATGTTCCTGAAGTAGAACAAAGTCACAATTATAGCAAAGTTGTTTTATGTAATCCATCCTTCCAGGGCCAGGACCATGACTGTTAAAGGAACAAAATTTAAGAACTGTTTGACTGGCCATTGTTCATGTTCTTGGGATTGTAGAATCTGTGGATCCTTATTCCTTCAGGCCACATATCTGGGTCATGCAGAGTGCTATACATTGATAAAGGAATTGACAACTTGTAAGATTTATATCTGGCATCAGGATTTGAGACACAATCAAGAGAATTTGAGGTTATACCTTTGTCGATAAGATAGTCATATAGACTGTCGTCACTGGTAGATTTATCCACTCTGTAAATAAAGACATCACAGTTTGGCTCTGGGGCACCTTTCACAGCACCTGAAAGCCAGAAGATTCAGCCATGCTCACACGATCTATTTCAGGAGTGTCATTCAAGTTTTTACCTTTTGGAGCCTTTTGGAGGTGATTTCACTGGGGGGGGGGGGATTTATCATCATTACTTCTATACTGAATGGATGAATTTGGGTGTCTTCTAATGGATGGTGGATCCCGGGTCTTAATTGTGTAAATATCCTTGGCTTACGCAGTTAATGATGCTCTATTCTGAACTGCAGATGCATATGATAATTGATTAGTCCTTCATTTATTGAGATATTTTCAGCTATCACTCTGTCAGTATTAAACTGTGTCCAATTTAGTGTTATAAGTTGACACCAAATACTTTTAATATCACCCTACTTACTGTGAAAAAAATTGTTTATAGCCACATTATGAGTCCCAAAAATTGCTATCAAATTTGAAGATCTAGTCCAGAAGATAAATTCACAAAAGTTCTATATTTTTTCTTATGTCCCGATCAATCACATCAATGTTTTTAAAAGGATTTTCTGAGAGAATGAGAAAAGCACTTCCTCACCCTTCCACACCCACACATTCAACATGTATATAAATTCATGTGTATATTCCTTAATGATAACAGAATTGATACCATTTTTATTCTCTTTCCCAATTATTTTTCTTCTTTTAGGGTTAATATCTTGCTCTTTCTGTATTTTTTCTGGGTGCCCACATTTACCCACAAGAACTTGTAATCCCTGTCTACCAGGGCTAAAATGATAACAGAATGGAAGTCTTTTTGTTGAAGTAATGTCTCCCACCATTTCTTGGGCATCTGATAGCTGTATGTTTGTCATCCAAGTCTACACTATCTAGGATGAATTCTTTGCAATATTGCATGGAATAGTTCAAGTGTGATTCTCTGGAAGCATTTCAGTCCCATTACTCAAGTTTGGGAATCAGTCAGTCTAAAATAGCCCACCTGGTCAGCTGCCTGGTGGTCACTCCAGGGTTGCACCCACACATGGTGATGTCTGGGTCACATCCACATAAGGCATTGAATCCAAAGGGCATCCACAGCTAGCAATTTCTCTGGATAAGAAAATCACAGAAAAAAATTAAAAAGTATGGATTAACAGCACTTCTTATAAGAATCTGTGGTTATGGGGATGCATCAACATTCATCCAGGATCGGGACAAGCCCCAGATGATCCAGGATGGCCAAGAGTGGCCACATATACCTCTCTAAACATGAGTGAAATGACCAGTATTGAAGGGACAGATTCAGGAACATCAGGTTGCATTCGGATACATCCATGAACATATGGGAGATGGCCCATCATTGGCCTTATCCCATAGTAGCACTGAGAACACGTAGGGTTAAAAAAGCAAAAAATCTACATTCAGCAAGGAAGCGATAGGAGTAGCAATATCAATAGAAAAGGACGCCGAGATGGTCTGGTCGGTTTTATAAAGAAGTTGGCTGCATGATAATCTGCTATGTCAGGTAAAAAAAGAGCACCACACGGCCCACTTCCATACAATGTTTGTTGTTGACTAACTAGACATAAAAGACACTACCCCTAAGGGTTTCTCTTGTCTCTCATGGTTTTCCAAACCTAAGGGTTTGGATAAACAAGTTTTTTGTCCCTTTGTGTAACACAGGAGGCTTAACTGTAGAGTGGGCTTTTTTGCACTACCCCTTGTCTCTAATTTCATCTGGTTCTACTTGTTGACCTTATTAACAATCAGACAGAATTCTTCATCAGATTTTTGGTAATCCATTAGTGCACTAGAGATATGATCTGCAATGATGTCTAGTGTACTCTCTGCCAGAACTCTGACCTTGTCATTTTGCTTCGACAGGGAGGCAGCAGCTAATAATTTTGCCTGTTACTCCAAGGACATGTCAGGGCCACAATTTCAAGGCCCATGACAACTGGGCCGCAATAATGGTGGACAGAATACCACACCATTGATGCCATCCAGCAGAGAGCAATACTGTATCAACAGCATCGAGAACACTGACCCCATGGTGAAATTTTTTGTACAGTTGACCTTGTTCATCCCTCTCATCTTCAAGGACTTTTTGTGAGATTTCCCGAAGCCTGTGGGATTGTACAGTCGACGGCATGTCTGTGGGATGGTGTACCACTTGTTATGATGTATATCTTGCCAGATGCCACATTGGATTCACTATTAACTGATGTGTTGCCATCTGGTGGAGCAGTTGCCCGCTTCATGGTCACTGACAACTAGTCCAAGGCAAAGCCTCAATATAGCAGGCACAGGATGAGTTTAATTAGGTGGGAGACAACTGCACAGGTGACAGTTGTTGGTGGTTGCTAACCTGAAGTTTACTCCTTTTGCTGGTTCCTAGTTGGTTTTTAAATGTAGTAGTAACAGAGTATTGACCTGTGGGGTTGGTTACTCAATACGATGTCTGAGTAACTTTTTATTGTTCATGGTTCTCAAAGTTGGTCATCAACATAATTTTAAATTTGACAGGACAGTCTCCGGTATACACACCGGCTTTGCCCCAACAAGCCCTTCATCTAGGCTAAGAAGAGAAATCAGAAAGTCAGACAGAAGGACTACCTCCCCACAAGGGATTGTAAGGGTCATCAGCCAGTTAACTTCATCCACCTCCAGTGTGACAGAGGCAGAGGCCCCCAGAAATTCAGTTGTGTGAGGCTAGTAGGATGTGTGTGAGGAACTTCTCATTGTGCCACCTGATACACAACTGATGTTGAGAAACGAGTCTATGACAGCATCCATTTCAGAGTGGCTCACTGGAAGGGCTTTTTTGTGTCCATAGGCCATTGTGTTTACTCCATTTTTGTTGATCCAGCACTTCAAGTCAAATAATGATAAAGAGGCCTTATTCAGATGCTGCCCATAGATACGATGGCACTCTTATGAAAGGATATCCATACTGTGGAAAAAGGTCTGTCTTCCTAAGAGAGCCTCTTTGTACTGGTGGTGTCTGATGTGCTTTTTCACAAAATTCTTTTCAACCCCATAGTCTTCTTGATGTTCTTTCCAACAGCCTGAAGGATGCTCTACATCTTCGACTGAAATCTCACATATTCGGCGATGGGACACCCAGCACACTCATTCTTCATCTTGCTGAGGACCTAGTTGACAGTGCTGTGCAGTGGGTTGTTTTCTGGGTAGTCAGATGTGTCATAGTGGTCTACTTTCCTGCGAATCCTTTGTCTGAATATCTAGAAGCAGGCTCTCTGTATCAGTGTAGCACAGTCCCCATAATCCTGGAGCTGATTGAAGTAGAAGTCCTACATCAGGCACTTGGATAGATCCAGGATACTCATCCCCACATTCACTGGACAGTTGACCATATAGTGGCTCCTGTGGACCTGGATTGCTACTGTCATTGAATATGCTTGCTGTGGCAAGGCTGGGGTAGCAATAAGATGTTGGAGCTTGTCCTCATCATATACTCTGATGGGTTTATCATTGATTCTCAATCATCTTGCCAAAGACTGAGTTGTTTATTAGCTTGTAGAGGTACTTCTCAAAGTCACTGATGACCCTTTTTCCTAAGCTCTGTGTTCATATGATGAATGTCCATCCAAGGGTTCTTGTGGAACATCAAGGCATGGTAGACCTTCTTCAGACGCAGAACAAGGGATGTGTAGAACTGGAGATTGTGATAGTGCAGCACATAGCATTCCTTGTGGCAGAGGTTAGGTACCATCTTTTCAACCTCAGTTTACACCAGCCCAACACTGAGGAGGTTGTGCTGATACTCTGACATCCACTGTTTTTGGACTACCATACACTCTGGTGCCTGCCAGAATTGGGCGCTGTCAATAAAGCAGAGTTGCCCAAGAGTGAAGGAGACATACTGTTCAGTGTTAATGGGTATATAGGAGACATCCCCCTCAACCTTGCTGATGACTTGCATCAATAGGTCAGATTCATAGCCATGTAGGTTGTGAAACACTGCCGGGACAACATTGGTTTTTGGGTTCATACGCAGCTAGAGGTTGCATGTGTTGTGTTAAAGCACCCTAATATTTTCCAGTGATGTGGCAGTCTTCATGGATGAAGTCTCCCTGAAGTGACTTTTCACAGACATGGAAGATTGTTGCTATGTTGTGGACCTCCCACTATTCAGGGGTCATCCACATGGTTTTGAGGTTTGGCAGTTTTCTCTCAACAATGCTATCACGAGGTGCTCTGTTGCACTGGGACAGCTGTGTTCAACTGGTGGCTCTGTCTGGCCAACACACCACGTTTTAGCAGCAACTGCAAGCTTCATGTTCCTGTGTTTTCCAGGTGGTGCTTTATGTAGGGTCAAGTTCAGGCTCCTCAATTTTTGTTATCAGAGCCTCATAGTCTGCTTAGATTTGGCTGGGAGCTGTTTATGGTGGTTCTGGAAGGTCAGCTTGTATTTACCCTTCTCTGGCATTTCCACCTTGACTGTGGTCTGCCTGATCCCTTGGCACTCTGTCTTTTGGGTGTCTGGTAAGTCCTCTCCAGAGTAGCCATGCAGGCAGTGCTTACAAAGTGCTTCCATTCCCTGTACTTGCTTTGATGATAAGAGAGGCCGTAAAGGTTCTTGATCCACATGCAGTGGAATTTACCCACTGTTTAATCAATAGTAGATTTATCCTGGGCATCTCCCCAGCCCACTTGCTGATGTTGGGGATGATGAGACCTTTGTCCCACCCAAAGACATTGATGGCTAGGTGATTTTGACCCTAAACTTTGGGCAACTATAACACTGGTGTAGGGACATCTATTTCTGAAAAAGTTTAGGCCATCCTCAGTTGGATACTTTTGTGGGTTTATCCACATGATCCACAGCCTGGACCGAAGAGTCCATTAGAGGCATTGGTCATCCCTGTTTTTCACATTTATAACTGCCCTTTTGCTCTTTACTGCTGCTGGGAGTGGAATATAAGACCCTCCTCTCAGTGGCTGGTACCTGGCAATGTCCAACCAGAGTGTTTCCACCGAACTGGTGACCCACCCAGAGCCTCTCTGAGTCCATTTCTCAAGAATCTCGCAAATTTAAGGTGAAGCCTAGTGAAGAGAATCACTGGTCTCTCCAACCTGCAGACGGACCTCCTGTTTATAATATAGGACTGGTTGGTGAACACAACTCCATCTAGATTGGTGTTGTTTTTTTTCTCTCAGAGTTGAACCCTGAGAGCGAGCTGAAACTTGACGCCTCAAAGTGCTCAGATTTCTTCTTCAAGCTTTTCATTGATTTGGGACCACACACCTTCCAAGAAGGCTCTGGGATCTACATCCAGTAGATGCCCTTCAGGTACCCATGGAGTCTGCCTAAATGGTCAAATTCCCCATGCAGGACTTCCCTTTTCATCTCCTTTTTCAACTGAAGGGTGCAGAAAGCCAGTATTTCTCAAAAAGAGGTGGAGTCAGCAGTCTCTCCCTTCACAGCTTCTGGGGTTGGTTCATCCAGGATGTTTTGTACCACATCATCGAGAGGTGAATCCGACATCTTTGCCAACAGTTAATTGATGTACTCATCCATGGTCATCTTCTCGGATTGGCATAGTTTATGCAAACCCAGTCTCTACATGAGTTGGCACAGCACCAAATCAAACTCTTTTTTCCTCTCTTCTCTGAAGTGATGTGCATATGGCAAACTCTATCTTTCCCACAGGCTTAGCAGAGGTGTATATCGCTATGAACCCCCTTCCCACATGATCTGCATGGTGGTTTTTGTGTTGGATACCATGTTGGGCTGAGGCTGGGGGTGCTTACGGAGAGCAACTTGGGTTGGGGCCTTTCAGGGATGTGGAGGGCCGTTATGTGTGTTCCTGAACAGGTGCTGTGTTGATCAGGGACTTCCCACAAAAAAGTGGTCCAGATCCCTACTATATGTACACTACTGGGACTATCAGGGAAAGTGGAGTTGACCCATTACCAGTTCATTGAGCATACCACGGGGACTTCACATCAAATATTTTAATTTCTAGAACACTCATAAAGAAAGAGACTTCTATATTTTCTGTTTCACCACAATAAACTTTTATCAAGAATTAGTATTATTCCACTTGCATATTTTTTTCCTAACACAGTACGTATACACCCGGTAACAGTGGATCGGAACGGTTTATTGATTTTTACGTCACGTCAGTACTAAACTAAAACTGTTATTTAAACCTTTGTGTAGTAAAATGGAGATACATATTTTACCTTAATATATATAATACTTCAGTTTTATTTGGCCTATCGTTTGGGTACTTAAGTGCTGAATAACACAAGTACCTACTCATTGGTTCACGTCAGTAAACTGGACAGTAAAACGGAATGGCAATTTAACAACAATATTGAGACAATAGACAGCTTGGGCAGGATTCTCCAGTGGTTGGATGATCATTTATTATTTCATAAATAAAATTGAGTGGGCCATTGAGACACTTGTGCTATGTATGAGGCAGTAGTAAACCCATGCCATTGTATAAAATGGAGATACATTTTATTTAAAATCAAATATTTATAATGGTTCCTACTTAATTTACTCCGTCATTAGTTTTTTGGAATGTTGATTGACTAAAGTACCAGGAATTAAATATTTGCTTGTTGGGTCTTTGCATTAATTTCTAATTTCTTGTATGACTTTTATAGAGCTTAATCTCCATAAAAAGACAGACTTTAAGGCTCAACCAAGAAACAAATCCAAAGAATTGAATTGATTTACTTCCACTTTGGTTACCACAGTGGTGGTAAATGAAATTCAATGATTTATTTATTTAATTATTTGGATTTATTCGTCACTTTTAACATTGTATCATATCAGGTTGGGTAGTTTGATGGACAGAGGAAACCAGTACATACAGTCGGTCAAGTTTCTTTACTGTAAACTGCTGACAATCAGAAAGTAGCTACCAACTTACCCACATTCAGTTCAGGGTTTGAACCACAGACCTCAGAGGTGGGAAGGGAAGGTGTTACCCACTGTGTCACCGTGCCCTCCCAGTGGTTTCTATTTACTAAAGCTAGCAGCATAATTATTTGGAAACCAGTCCAATTGAAGCAACTGCCTTTGGAGGTGGAAAATATGTGCATGTTATTTGAGTTACTTTTACCTCTAAAGCAAAAAGTAAAATTATTTTTCTAGCTTTTTCAAATGTTGGCTAATTTGGGATGAAAATCATTATCTTTCAAGCGTCTGGTGACAATCAAACATTGACTATTTAAGAATTTACAATTCAAGTCATTTTATTTGACTGACTTTCAATGGAATCAACATCAAGAACATCACACAAATCATTTGCATTAGAGCTAAGGAACTTTGATAGAGACATTGCATATGTGACATATTGTTACAGCTGTTACAATTATGATATTTGCTATTAATGTTTTACACCATTTCATTGTAGTTTATAAAACTTTTTACTTGATCAAAGTTTCTTGGGTATTGCCAAAGATATTTATAAGGTTAAGAACCCATAAATCAGGTATGTGTCAATTATATCATCCATGAAATAAGCAAATGAGAAGATAATAAATAAGCAATAAATAAAAATGAAGCAAATAGAGATACATGTTGACCTTTGTCAAAATGTCAAAATTTGCTTTTATCTTGTGTTAAAATTCATTACACACAAATAATTATCAAAATATCATCTGGTAAAACAATCCTCAAGACATTTGTCATTGATCCCCCACTCAGGCTCTGTGTGTGTCTCTCAACACTCATTCACACTATGTACTAAAACTTCTTGATCCCTTCCCCCAAAGAACTCGATCAGGATCTACTAAAATCACCATATTATTGATACCTTACAGTGGACTCTCTCAATCTGCACACTAATATTTGAGAATAGTTGATCCCCAACCTCAGCCTTCACTCAATTCACAGTCCCTCCTCAAAGTTGTTTGTGTGCAACTCTGATATTTTTGACAACATTTGCATAGTGATTTTTAGAATTATTTGCTATTATATGAACATCTATTTAAAAACTTTATGATTACTAAATGTAGTCCCATGTACATTATACAATTTTTAAGAAGTCACAAGCAAATTGAAGATCTTGAAAGAAATTTCATTTGTAGATTTATGTAGCTTTGAGACTTTTCAGCCTTCTCTACAAAGGCTAACAATATATCTAACTTGTTGCTTCTAGACAATTTATGTTCTGTCATGCATTAATGACACTTTCAATATATATGACACTGGAATCTTTAACTTTACTAATTTCTAAGTATATAACATATTTCCAAAGCTTCAGAATGCAATTAGAACAATTTTTTCTCCATGCATTTTGTTTGTATTACTATTTCACATAAAAAACTGTGAATGTATGCTGGTTAAACTGTTCATGATGTACCTTGGCTTCATTTTATCATTGTGATATGACCTGTTCAATGTATTCCACTGCCATCTACCTCCTTTGATATGACCTGTACACTGTTTTGCAATGTTTTCCCCACAACACTCAACCCAAAATACTGCAACTGATATGACCTACCAAATGTTTTGCACTGTTTTCCCCACAACACCGTACACAGTTTGATACAAGTGATATGGTCTACTTTATGATTCTGACTGACTTCTTGTATTTATAGTGAAATTCTGAAAATAATTTACCTAGAAATTCCTCAGAGCAATGAAAAATTAAAGCAATTCCAAGATACATGTCGCATTCTTTTTATAGGAGTCAAAGACAAATTGAGGATTAAAATAAGTAGCAACTGACAACAGAAGATAGCTAAATAGAATACCTTATTGAAGTTTTATTGTAAATTTAAATCACTGTAGAACATAATGCAAATATTTGACGAGAAAACATACTTTTGACTATAGTTTTAGAGGTAATGAATTTGCAGAAGCTCAATTTTATCAGTTTTGAGGCTATTAATAAGGGTACAATATGATACTTTTACCATTTTGTGAAAAAATGCTGGTTCTGACACTCAAAATGCAATAATCCCAAGTACCCTTTGATGTCTCACTAGCTAGGGGGCCATTGGATGCCAATTGGAATCATTGATTTAACTACTTACTATAACGTCCATTAAAAGTTGAATTAAAAGCAGCTAGGAAAGTCTGAAGGTCTGGGGAAACCATAAAGCACCATGGAAAGAAGAAAAAACATTGCAATAGATTCAGTTTTTATTGCATGTAGGTGCACAAATGGGCAAGATAAAGCAACAATGTAAATGTTACTACTATTATACTTGTATAATTTTTCACGAGAAATAAGTTTCATAATTAATTATAAATCCAGTTATAACCTACTCAGAAAATACTTTGGATTACAAATAACAAGAGTAGTGCACATTATGTAAGTGAATGGGGGGTACAGGCCCACTGAATTCCACATTGAGTAGCTATGGATAATGTTTGCAGGTAATATAGATTGTACAGATTCTGAAGACCACATACTGAGAATACTGTTCACAGTTTTAATGTAAAATTCCCTCGATGAAAAACTGTATGCTCATTAAAACAGTGTAATACGCCAGGTACTGGCTCTGGCCTCTTTAATTCAGTGCTGAACCCCCATTTCACGCCTGGGGAAAACCCAAATTAAAGACTTTTTATCGTCCATTATTGCAGAAATGGAGTAAAATACACACAATAATGACATAAAACACAATAGGTAGATGTTAACGTAATTATCTGTGGCTTTCAATGTCATTTGTTTGCAATATATATTTGCGTTCCGTTTCACTGTGGCGTTCCGATGACTGTTACCGGGTGTATATTACGTAGGATGTTTATCTTAAACTATGCAAATTTACGTGCTGTACTTCAAACACTTAAAATTTTGGAGTTAGAGTAATCCAAAAGGGACTTTAAAATGCTAAGTAGATTGTATACTCATCCACCTGACCTTATTATTATTTTTTTCAGTTAGTTTTTAGTGGAGACTATTTTTCACGTCTCTTTTAATCGTAGAAAGTGACGTCACTTTATACGCGTCTACGTGACGTAATTAACAATTTTTGCGTCATGGCGGTGTAAAAGGAGTATTTTGAAACGTGAACAAAATGTGTGTTTTTTTTTAATATGTTGCACCATTTTATTCTATGGCATGCAAGAAGTAAAACTGTAAGAGACAAAATATTATGACGCAAGTTTTCTGTAAAACATTTGGCTGTTGGAGAGTTTATTTCGAATAAATTAATTCACATCTCAAAATGGATAAAGACTTGTTGATGGACATTGAGAGACTTGCTGTCCCAAAAAGAAGACAGCCCTTCAGTGATGGAGAAGTAGTGAATATGTCCGGTTTGCCCCCGGACCCACTTCCTACATGGACCACCCTACCTTTGGATTACAAGCTGCCCATGATACCCGGGCCAAAAGGAGCCGTATCTCTTTTCACCACAAATCTTGGAGAAAAGGTTTGTATTTAAGTCGAAGTTATCACCTATTCCTTTTTCAGATTCTTTTTGTTATTTTTAACCCCTCCTGAAAAGGCTGGGGTCATATATAACCATTCCCTGCGCTGTCTGGGCGGCAGGAATTAAAGGCCAGGCCGTATTCATGAAGAGATCTTAAGTCTGAGACAAAAAATAGTCTCAGCTTGAGATTTGGGGCCGATTTCACAAAGGGACTTAAGTCCAAATTTAGACTTTAATCTAAGACTTTGGTCTTAAATTTTGTCAAGTCTGTGGTCTTAGACTTAGCGGATTTCACAAAGCAGCTAAGTCCATGAAAATGCCAAGTCAGTGGACTTAACTTTAAGTGTACATTTCCATACGCACTGATCCGCGATCCGTATCCGCGATGCAGATCCGCAATGCATATGCAGATTGCATAAAATGTGTTTCCATACGCGCTTAAAAATAAGTGCATAAGCAATGCAGATTTGTGAATAAATATAGCAAGCAGCATAGATTTCAATTTGAATTGGTGGAAAAGTGTTGGTCAATAGTTAAATCCATGACAGAATATATTTTTATGAATTATTAAGACTTATAATTATTTCTTAAAGGCAGATTTTTCAATTTATCCATTTATATTTTATTGTTGTTGTTATATTTACTTAAAATATTATTAAACCAATCACATAACCAATGTACATGTATTCTGCATGTTACAAGCTTCAAAATGATACCTTATATTTAATCAAATTGAGCAAAAAATGACGATTTTATGCTTGTTTAAAGAGAAAAAAAATAACAAAATCAGTGATCTTGTCATTATTTTACGTTGCGTGAATGCGTTTTTTGCAGCAATGCTGCATTTTCTTCACGCATTGCGCATACGCATGCTTAACGCAATAAGGATCAGTGCATATGGAAACAGTCTCTATCATTTGTACATGCTTCAAAAATACGCAAACGCATTCACGGATCTGCATTGCGGATACGCAATACGCATCAGCGTGTATGGAAATGGCCCCTAAGTCTGGGAGGTAGTGGGCTTAAATTTTGTAAAGAGGACTTAAATATGGCTGCCATTAACTTTTCTCCACTTCAAATTTTCATGACACAGAAAACCACTGTGGTTATTTGATAAGCTTGGACTTAGCTAAGTCACCTTTGTGAAATCCATTTTAAGTCCCAGACCTAGATAAGACCAAAGTCTAAGATTTAAGTCCTAAGACTTAGCCAATATAGGGACTTAGTTTAAGTCCTTTAGTGAAATCGGCCCTAGGTCTCAGCTGAGACCAAGTCTCAACTTAGTATTCCACAAACAGGTTCTCAGCTGAGACCAAGCTGAGACCAGTCTCGACTCTCGAGTCTTTCCAATGTAAACAAACCATAAACTTGCAAATATATCCAACATTTTTTTTAAAGATCAATAGTTTTTGTGTGTTTTAATTCTTAACAAAAATTATACTGTCCATTTAAATAAAATATAAATAGAAAATTGTGTCAACTGTTCTTTATTTTTCATGTCACATGATCTACTTCTTTGTTGCTATGCAGTCAAAAAACTCTGTTGAAAAGTGTCTCAAAGTAAGGTACTTTTGAAACCAAAGTTTGGGCTATCCGTTGTTACAAAAGTTTAGGCCAAGTATTATATATGTTGTAAATTATTTCTACTTTACATTAAGCCATAAAAGGTAAAAACATGAATCTCAATTAAGGTGAAATAATGCTTGAGACTTTACCAAAATATTTGAGACAACTATATACCAGTCTTAAGTTTGAGACCAAACTGAGACTAAATTTGGTCTCAACTATTTTGTGAATAGCTAACAAACAGTCTCAGATTTGAGACCGAAACTTGAGACAAAATTTGGTCTCAGCAAGTTTTATGAATACCGGCCCTGAGGTCAGACGAAAGGTCTGGGATATATCTTGGGCTACAGTTGGCTTAAGTATACAAAACATTTGCATTTTTTTCTTTCTTTTTTTTTTTGTCTTTGACCCCATAATTTGCTCCGGACTGTCAAAACAGTAGACTGATTAATCTGTCTCTCAGCCAATATTTAAAAGATGGATGTATTGACGAGAGACAGATGGCATAAGTATGCAAAAAACATAAATGTCCTGAAGGGCAACAAATGGCACATATCCTGACATTAAACATGTACTAGGCTACCACCTTGAGTATCAAGGATGTGCCCCGCATTAAAAGAAATAAACTTTTTGCATAGTTAATGGACATATTTACCAAAATTTATTTCACTTGCAAAATTTCATCATTGTTTATACAAACAGGAAGTACAGAAAAAGTGTCTATATTACTGCAAACACAGAAAATTGTGTTCCTGCATCTAAATGCTTTATACTGTTAATACATTTAAGTAGATATTTTAAAGTTTAAAGTGACCATAATTTTCAGATATTGAAGTTTTTTTTGTGTGGTGAGGAACTCAGTCCCAAAATGCCATCCATCAGGCATATTTTGGGACAGAAAGCTCGGTCTATCAAAACAGGGATCTCTAATGATCGTCCATTAATATGGAACAAGGGGCCGTATTTTAAAACAATACTTAGATAAGGTGACCTTAGATCTAAGTGGGGGGGTGGGGGGGGTTCACTTAAGCTTTTTCTTGCACTTTGTATTCACGAAACAAAAGTTAGGAATTTTAGTTTCAATATTTCTTACTTAAAATCTAAGAAATACTTTAAATTAAGTTTGAAATGACTTTAGTATTGTTGTAGACTATGGCCCCAGGGATTGAGTATTCAGAAACGATCTTGGTACAATCTTATCACAAACGCAGTTTGCATGTACTACAGTAAATTTTTAAATTGAAGAAATAGAAAAATTTGAAAGGAGTGGTTAAAAAGGTTGGTACCGGCAAACTGCATTGTAGCCAAAATGTATCCCGATCTCATCCTGTTCATGGGCAAATTCATCACACTCCTCCCCACCACACTCCTCCCATCCCCAGAGGCACAGAGTGCCCTGGCATGGAGGAAATCATCCGTACACCAGGTACGCTGCTGGACTCGAGAGAGAGAGAGAGAGAGAGAGAGAGAGAGAGAGAGAGAGAGACAGCCATGGATGCTGCACGTCATCCAGGTTTGAGGACCTGGATGAACAGGGCTACAGGAATTTTAAGAGAATGATACCTGAAATTACAAGATAAAGCACAGAATGCAACCATGCATCAAAATAGAAATCAGTTCAAAAGACCTTTGGATGTCAAGTTCAGGCTTGTGGCCGCCTTGAGGCACATGGCAATGGATGAATTTTATGCATCCCTCTCCTGCTTCTTCAGAGTTGGCAAGTCCAGCAGTTTATACCAAGACCACCAAGTGTCTGCAAGTCCATATTGTCTGCATTTCAATCAGAATTTCTCGAAAAATTTTGCTGCTGCCCCACCACCCAGAGGACTGGAAGAACTGGAGCAGGTCTTCAGGACCACATGGGACATCTCGCAAACTATAAGCTTCATAGATGGAAAACACATGGCCACCTAGAAAGCAACCAATGCAGGGAGTGAATACTTTACTTATGAAGGGTTCCACTTCCACTCCAGTGTCTTGCTGGCCCTGGTGGATTCACTGGATTGGGACTGCAAATTTATTTGAATCAGTACAGACTGCAGTGGATCCAGGTCTGATGCACAGATTTCTAGCCACTCTGAACTAAGTGAGAAGCTGGAAGACGGAACCCTAGGGCTGCTTAGACCTGAGCCACTGTATAAATACGGGAGAGACATGAACTACTTCCTACTGGGGATGATACTTTTGCACTCAAGTCTTACCTCATGAAGCCTTTCTGTAGGAGAGCCTTCACCAGAGAGGAAACTCCATTGTAACTAGGGGTGGGTCGGTAGGCCTGGTATCTCGGTATCGAGAGCAATTTTATGAAATACCGTGATGAGATTTTACAACCGTCACTTCACTTGTCAGGACATATAATGGAAGGAAAACTTAAAATATTGGGTATAAACCCCAAATCTGAAGAAATTATAAGCTTTTATCCCATATTTTCATTCATTTTGAAGACTTTATACAGTGTTGGCGATTACGTTAAACAGAACTGCCGTGTTTTGGTTATGATACTTTATAACCTTAATCTCGCTTGTCAACACATAATTGAAGGAAAACTTAAAATATTGGACACAAACCAAAAATCTGAAGAAATTCTCGTATTTTGTGTATTTATGGACTTTTATTGCAATGTCGTTTAGAGGAACATCCATGTTTGGTTAGGGTGTACTAAAACGCGGAGTCCCGGAATCGGTATGGTTTTGCATTGGCGACCTTCCGATGTACACATTATTTATACCGAACCATCCCTAATTGTAAGTTGTAACTATGAAATATCCAAGGGCAGAAGAGTGATCAAAAATGCATTTGGGATCTTGGCTCTCTTAAGTATGATGGAGCAGCATCCAGAGGTGGCAACATGGCCCTCACATGGGTAGTACTACATAACTTCTTTGTGAAGCCCTCTTGGGGCTGCAGTGCAGCAAAGATCATAGAACGATCTAGAACCAGAATGACCAACTGTTGCACAGACAGCATGGAATGAATTCAGAAATCCCTCAAGATTGGTCAGTTAGTAATGAGATGTACTGAAACACCTTGTGAATAAGGGCATGGTGCTGTGGCAGGACAGATCTGAGAGGGAATATAACCTTCAGCCTGAGCCTATAATCTGTCCTTTTCAAGACTAATCAAAGGTTCTTTTGAAGGCTGCCAATTATTCCAAGAACTTTAATGAACTGGTGTATGAACACAAAACTTTCAGCACACAAATCACCCCTGGGCCACTCACACAAGTACTAAACAAGCACTACAAACAATTATTTGCCCACAAACAATTGGGCTTGCACACAAATACTGCGCCCACTGAACCTGTTGTACAAACAAATCTCACAGCTGCCCAGAACTCCTAAAAATAGAAATGTCCTAAGCTTGCTCAAACCCACATTTGTAACAAACCAGATGTGAACCACATTCTTCAAAACTTGAAACCAAAGGAAACAAGGTCAAAAAAGTCTTTTGATCTACAGGCGTGAGCTGCAAAGCCATCAATATGAGACTGACATTAGAGCTTGGAAGTATTAAAACTTGAGTAGTGCACACTGCAGGGGCAGATTCCTCACTGGAAGCGCATATTCCATGAATGTCCAGTGACCAATAATAAAAAGCAAAAAAAGTGAAAAAAAGCATCCCTAGAGCCTGTGGTTAAGAAGCAGTTTGTTATTCTAAAAGTGAAAAAAAAGTGAAAAAAGCTTCTTGTGCTAAAATAAAAAATAAAGTATAGTCCTTAGCCTGTTCAACCTTCTTTAGCTAATATGAAAAACCAAAGCCTTAAGGTTGTAGTGATACTTATGCATCCACCAGTATCCAGTATAAAAAAGTGATGAGTGCGTCAGTGCGGTCCTATTTCAAGCTTTTATACCCAAAATTCCCATGGAGAGTAGGAAAGTTGGGGACTTTTACACCAGGCCAATCGGGGGAGTCCGGAGGAAGACCCCCAAAGATCTGATGCTTTCGGCATGGTTTCTTTCATAATGTATTTTGTAGGGGGTGAAGATCAGGGACTTGCTACATGAGGACAGGCATATTGGTGCTCTCATTCCAGGAAGCTGTTACGTTTTGTCAGGAAGACACATGCCTGGATGAAAAGAGCGAGATTTTTGAAAAAACGTTTTTTCAGGCTTGACCTGTCTGGAGTGTGTTCCAACTCATCTGATCTGCCATATCTGCAATATGACCTCATCCCTCACTCTTCACGATTTTGGGAATCAGGAAGCAAAGACTTTAAAAAGAATATTAAACATGTTTAATAACCTTGATATCCCTGATTTTGCATGATTTAAAAAAAAGTGGAACATGGAACCACCACTTAAGGGAGGGTTTCAACGGATTACTGGGTTGTTATCTGCAATGAACATGGATTTTTACCACAATTTCAGGATATGTGCAGTGTGTGACCTTCGGGGCGAAAACATCCTGGATCATTGGTCCAGGAACTCAAAATAGTTGTCTGCCCTTCACAAAAGTTGTCTGCCCAAATATTTTTACCTTTAAATGTAGAATTTAATTACTCTGGCCTCTATTATATGTAAGCCGAAAGCTGATTGGTCGAAAAATCGGGTTGTTTGATTACGTCTGTAAATGGCCGACAACTTCCTCCAAGAAACAAAACTGTGACTTGCTTCCTTTGGGAAGTTTATTACCTCCACCAAGGAGGTTATGTTTTCGCCTGGGTTTGTCTGTCCGTCTGTTTGTGAACAAGATAACTCAAAAACTTATGGACGGATTTTGATGAAATTTTCAGGATATATCTGAAAAGGTAAAAGGAAGAAATGATTAAATATTGGAAGTGATCCGGATCACTATATAGGAAGTTATAGCCAGATAATTTTAGGGTGGATTTTGATGATAGTCCAGGAATTGATCTCCCTTGGCGGAGGTCTGCGCTCCCCGAGTGCTCTTGTTTTTTATGGGACTGAACTCAACCCTCTCTTCCTATTCTCAGAGCAGGTCTGAGAAAAAGGGGGGGGGGGGGGCAACATCGGTAGACTTCCGGTTAACCGGTTAGTGGTAGCCGTCCATGACCTCACAGGGTTCTCTGACCCTAGGTCAAACCAGGCCTTCTCAATTTTGTTCTGTTTATGAGTTCACTTGAGTCCCTAGTACCTTACAGGCCTACCAATTTTTTCAGCAATTGTCCATTGGATAGGGTATTAACTTATAAAAATTTAATTTACTTATTAAATTTGCAATTTGTTTCTGGAAAATATGTCAAAAATTGCTTGTAGGATGAAATTCAAATTTGGCATGTGGGTGTTATCAGTCATTGATATGTGCTCTATTTTAAGATGACCTTAAACTCCCTTATATAAAAAAATTATGTCCAGTTTACGTTTTTTCTTTCTCCATGGAGTATACTGAAAGTAACTTCAGAAATTTCATTCAACTTTTGGAATTATATTTAACTGGCCATAGGTAAGTGCCACACAATAAGGTGACCTTAAACTCCCATTAATAACAGAATTATTTCACTTTAAGTTTGCTAACTTTTGAACAATATTTCAAATATTGTGCAATTCTAGGCGTTTCAGTTGTGGATGTAACAAACCTTGAACAAAACTTTCAAGAAAAGATTACCTTAAACTCGCTAACATACAGCAGTGCAAAGAAACTTTGAGTTTAAGGTTGGGGCAATATTTTTGGTGTTTGGAAGATATTTTATATGCTAATTACTAGTAATTAGGACTTTTTACGTCGATATTCATCATGTACATATATATCCACCAAAAATGGTCTCTTTTGTAAGGTTATAGTAAGTTGCTGATATTTTATAAACTAATGAGTTTAAGGTTGTATTATTTTGTGTCACTAACAGCTTTGATGGAAGACATACATGGTCAGAGTAGTCTTCACACTTACTTTCCAGGGAGTATCTCAAAAATATCTTGATGAATTAAATTCCAATTTGGCATATTGGTGAAACTTTTCCTCAAGGTGTGCCCTATTTAAGGTGACCTTAAACTCACAGTAGTAAGATTCTTATATTGATTTGAAGGTTTTTGTTTCCGGACGGTATCTCAAAAATTTGTTGATGAATTCAATTCAAATTTGGCATGTGCTTGTAACTGGTTTTCAAGGTGTGCCTTACCTTAAGGTGACCTTAAACTCTCATGTATTAAAAGGTTATATTGAGTTTACATTATTTTTCAATAGAGTATACTGGAAACAACTTGAGAAATTTCATTCAAATTTTGCATGTATATGTAACTGGCCACAGGTAAGTGCATTTCAATAAGGTGACCTTAAACTCCCAGTAATAACAGAATTATATTCACTTTAAGTGTGGCAATTTTTCAACAGTATTTCAAACACTGTGCAATTCTAAGCATCTTTCAATTTGTGGATGTAACAAACCGTGAACAAAACCTACATTAAAAGATTCCCTTAAACTCTCTCACATCTGCAAACTAACTCTTTGAGTTTAAGGTTGGGACAATTTTTTGGTTTTTAAAAGATATTTGATGTGCTAATTAAGACTTTATTCTTTGATATCCATCATATATATCTGTTTACACCAAAAAAGAGAGTATCTCAAAAAATGGCATGATGGATTAAATTCCAATTTGGCATGTGCATGTAACTGGTTCTCAAGGTGTGCCCCATTTTAAGGTAATCTTAAACTCCCAGTAGTAACATACTTATATTGAGGTTAAGGTTATTCATTTCCAGACAGTATCTCAAAAATGGGTTGATGGATTCAAATTCAAATGTGGTTGTAACTGGGTTTCAAGGTGTGCCCTATTTTAAGGTGACCTTAAACTCACACATATTAAAAAGCTATTTGTTAAGTTTACATTTTTTATTTTTTCATAGATTACACTGAAAATAAATTAAGAAATTTCATCCAAATTTTGCCATGTATATGTAACTGGCCATAGTGTCATACAATAACGTGACCTTAAACTACCAGTAATAACAGAATTATATTCACTTTAAGTTTGACAATTTTTAAACAGTATTTCAAATACTGTGCAATTCTATGCATGTTTCAGTTGTGGATGTAACAAACCTTGAACAGAACCTTCAGGAAAAGATTACCTTAAACTCTTTACCTTAAACTAACATTGACTCTAAGGTTAGGACAATTGTTTTGGTGTTTGGAAGATATTTGATGTGCTGAGATTTTTCATCGATATTCATCATGTACATATATTTGGACCAAAAAATAGGTCTCCTTTGTAAGGTTGCAATAAATTGCTGATATTTTAGAAACTTATGAGTTTAAGGTTGTAACAGTTTGGTGTCACTCAGCTGTGATGGATCACCTATAGGACCAGCATCGTCATCACACTTGCAAAATTGCAGGTAGGATGAAATTCAAATTTGGCATGTGGGTGTTGCCGGTCATCGACATGTACCCTATTTTAAGATGACATTAAACTCCCATTTATAACACATTTATATTGAATTTTACTTTTGCGATTTGTGGGCAATAGCTTAAAGATGGCTTCACAGATTCAAAACAAATTTGGTATGTGGATGTAACTGGTCAAGGTGTGGCCCACTTTAAGGTGACCTTAAACTCCTAGTGATAATATAACTATATTGAATTTAAGTTTTTACCCCACAGCCCTTAAGGGCTGTCGGGTATTGTTTTCACCCATGGTGTCCGGATGGGCGGGCGGGCGTCCGGGCGGGCGGGCGGGTGGGCGGTCGGCGGGAAATAGTTTGTCCGGGCTGTATCTCAGAAACCGTAAGGTGTAGGAAGTTGATACTTGGTAGGGACATTGGTTAGGGGGTGTAGTTGTGCAACGTCATAGTCTGACCTTGATTTGACCTTTGACCTTGCCGTAGTGACCTTGACCTATAAAATCTTGTCCGGGCTATATCTCGGAAACCGTAAGGTGTAGGAAGTTGATATTTGGTAGGGACATTTGTTAGGGGGTGTAGATGTGCAGCGTCATGGTCTGACCTTGATTTGACCTTTGACCTTGCCGTAGTGACCTTGACCTATAAAATCTTTTCCGGGCTATATCTCGGAAACCGTAAGGTGTGGGAAGTTGATACTTGGTAGGGATATTGGTTAGGGGGTGTAGGTGTGCAACGTCATGGTCTGACCTTGATTTGACCTTTGACCTTGCCGTAGTGACCTTGACCTATAAAATATTGTCCGGGCTATATCTCGGAAACCGTAAGGTGTGGGAAGTTGATACTGGGTAGGGATATTGGTTAGGGGGTGTAGGTGTGCAGCGTCATGGTCTGACCTTGATTTGACCTTTGACCTTGCCGTAGTGACCTTGACCTATAAAATCTTTTCCGGGCTATATCTCGGAAACCGTAAGGTGTAGGAAGTTGATACTTGGTAGGGACATTGGTTAGGAGTTATAGGTGTGCATTATCATGGTGTGACCTTAATTTGACCTTTGACCTTGCTGTAGTGACCTTGACCTATAAAATCTTGTCCAGATTTGACCTTTGATCTTGCTGTAGTGACCTTGACCTATAAAATCTTGTCCAGGTTATATCTCGGAAACCGTAAAGTGTAGGAAGTTGATACTTGGTAGGGACATTGGTTGGGGGTGTAAGTGTGCAACGTCATGGTCTGACTTTGATTTGACCTTTGACCTTGCCGTAGTGACCTTGACCTATAAAATCTTTTCCGGGCTATATCTCGGAAACTGTAAGGTGTAGGAAGTTGATATTTGGTAGGGATATTGGTTGGGGGGTGTAGGTGTGCAACGTCATGGTCTGACCTTGATTTGACCTTTGACCTTGCCGTAGTGACCTTGACCTATAAAATCTTTTCCGGGCTATATCTTGGAAACCCTAAGGTGTAGGAAGTTGATATTTGGTAGGGACATCGGTTAGGGGGTGTAGGTGTGCAAAGTCATGGTGTGACCTTGATTTGACCTTTGCCCTTGTCGTAGTGACCTTGACTTTTAAAATCTTGTTGCACCTTTGGGTCTGTCTTTTGATGCAGATTAAGCACTGTTAAAGTAATATTAGAATATATTAAGAATTTTACTTTTATTACTGGGGCCACGGTGGCAGAGTGGTAACACTCTCGCCTCCCACCTCTGAGGCCGGGGTTCGATCCCCGCACGGTCTCAAGTGGGAAAGCTGGTAGTTGCTTGCCGTTGGTCGGCAGTTTACAGTACAGAACCCTAACGAACTGTATGTACTGGTTTCCTCTGCCCTTCCAACTACCCGTCGTGATATGACCTGTACAGTGTTGAAAGCGACGTAAAACCCCAAATAAATAAATAAATTACTTTTATTACTTCCCATTGTAAGAGATGGAATTTCATCAAGTGAACCACAGATTTTGCTCCAACACCACACATAAGCATTCATTGAATGTATTACCACTTCTGAATGCATGGTAATATTCAAAACATCTAAACCATAATTCAGCCATGCAGATGTAGATAAAGAATGTTTTAATTTTAGTTTACTGATTAATGCTGTCATCTTGTTATTGAATTATCTTGTTTTAATACTTCATCTTTACATGCATTATCTTTCTTTTAAGAGGTTATTTTCTCTATATAAACATTGTTTGGACCTTTACATAACTGACAGTGCTCTGAAAGTATCCTGAACTTTGTACTGATACAGTACTTCTATATCTCATGGTGTTCAAAATATTTCCCTAGGCTGTGGGGTACAGGCATCTCTGATGCTATTTTTCAATTTCTGGAGAGTATTTCAATTCTGCATGACAGATTTAATTTAAATTTGGTATGTTGATGTATCTAGTCCTGAAGGTGTGCCCTATTTTAAGGTGACCTTAAACTCTCATGTGTAAAAGAATGTTACTGAGCTCAACTTTTTCTATGATTCCACAAAGTATACCAAAATGGCATGACATATTTGATCTATATTTTACAGGTACATGTAACTGATGTTGCAGAAATGCCCTGAGACTACATTGAGGTGACCTTTAACTCTCAGTAATGGCATAATTATAATTACTTTTCTTTTAAAATTTTGGATAATATCTTAAATTATGTGCAATAGATTTTAAGCACATTTAAATTTTGGCTATAATTAAACCTTGAACAGAGTCTACATGGTTAACATGACCTTAAACTCTCAACATTTGCATTGACTTACATTCGGTTTAAGGTTAGGACAAATTTCTGTGATGTATTGGCAATATTAAAGTGATAGTTTAGAGTTTTTCATTTAAATTAAACATGTACATGTGTCTAGACCAAAACAGGATCTTTATTGTAATGTTACCATAAAAACCTGAAAGTTAAAAAAAGTAAGTTTAAGGTTACAACTTATTTTAATTATTATATCCATCCTGCCGGACATGGATATTATTTTTATTTTCCATCTGAATCACCCTTCATTGCTGCTCATTTACAGGTACAGTATTTTATGTGTCTCAGCTAAATTTGGTGTGGAAGTTTAAGGGCATGAGAGTTTGTGTGTGATTGCTTTCTTGGCAATATCTGGCAACAAGTGTTGCCGTGGCAACACTTTTTCATGTTTCTTGGGCTTTAATATCTTTTGGGGAGTTCTTAGCATTCCCTGCGTGGATTGGAGCTGATTAGTTTTATAACGATAACTGGCAACAGGTGTTGCCATGGCAACACTTTTTTCTGTTTCTTGGACTTATAAATATTTTATGGGTTCTTTGCTTTCCATACCCCTGCACAGACTGGAGTGGATTAGTTTTTTGGCAACACCTGGCAACAAGTGTTGCCATGGCAACACTTTTTTTCTGTTTCTTTGACTTATATTCCTGTGGATTTTTTGCATTCCAAACCCCTGCATGAATAGGAGCTGGTTAGCTTCTTCAGCTATATCAGGCAGCTAGTGTTGCCATGGAAACAGTTTTTTCTGTTTCGCCGTTGTGCATATAAAAAGTCCTGAAGAAACCTGTATGGTAAAGTGACCTAACACTCCACAAGATTAGACAATGCTCGTTTGCTGTCCCACAAAATAGTGGACAAATAGCTGTCCTACTTTCCTCAATGAAGAGACGAGGCAGACAAGACATAACCCATCTTGTACAATGCATTTACATGTATTATGACTAGGGCTGCGAACGAGTACTCGAGCCTCGGTGTACGAGGTGGTCTTGGCTTGTACTCGAGTCCATTTTAAAAACTCTGTTACTCGCGAGGTATTGTATTATCGCCCATGTAATCAAACGCTTGTGTAAAATATGCAACATTTCAGCATTTCCATCACATAATGTCAATTAAAGTTGTTATTTTCGCTTGAAAACAAACAATTTACTCCATATTCTATAATATATGGTCAAATAGAAGATGTTTTTCTTCAAAAGTTTCATTTCCAGAACCGACTATTTGTTTACAGAAGACTTCTAATGGTAGATACTAAATCTCGCAGTTACTCGAATTCGGGCCGGTTGTCAGAGGGCGAGTACTCGATGCCGTTTTTTGTGCCCGTCACAGCCCTAATTATGACTAGCTGAGCATGCTTTACTAGTGGATTATCAGTGCAGAATTGATAGACAATGATCTTGCTTGTTTGCTCTCCCACAAAATGGTGGACAAATATAAGCCCTTCTTTCCTCTATGAAGAGAGGAGTTGAACAGATAGAAGTCCTTCTTTGCTCCATGAAGAGAGGAAGCAGACAAGACAGGACATCTTGCACAATGCATTAATTTGTATGGTCATATGACTAGCAGTTTAAGTTATATTTTTCAACAAGGTTTGGCTTCACCATGACTCAGTCCTTCTGAAAGATGGTCTGGATTTGCAAAAATGCTGCACGTCAACTATTTTTGTCTACCTGGCATAAGTTATGTCCTTTCGAATTTCATCCGCTTCAGTCTTTAACCAAAGCTGGTGACACAGTACAATTCTGTTGAATTCTTGTTATCAAAGTGGCACATGTAGGGTCAAATCAACAGCTCACTTGTGTTTACATTCTCTGGCATGAACCAATCATATTAACCAAATTCAATCAAGGACAGCATGTCAATGTTTATTTTAAGTGCAAAATACATATTTCTAGCTATACATTTGTCTGTAAAGTAGTTGTTAAAATCATATGGATATCTTTTTCAATGTTTAGCATATATGTTCTGTAAATTTATTTGGGGTTTTATGTCACTTCCAACACTGTATAGGTCATATCATGATGGGTAGTTGGAAGGGCAGAGGAAACGAGTACACAGAGTTCATCAGGGATCTGTACTGTAAACTGCCGACCAACGGCAAGCACTACCAGCTTTCCCACTTGAGGCCGTGCCGGGAAGCGAACCCCGGCCTCAGAGGTGGGAGGCGAGAGTGTTACCACTCTGCCACGGTGGCCCCTATATGTTCTGTAAAAACATCATATATCAATAAAAAAGTTTGTGTAAACAATGTGGATATAAGCAATTTGTTTAAACATACAAGACAGGCTTCAAACAGTTTTCAAACAATGTGCATGATTGTTTCTAATTACAGCAAAAAACTTATAATCTGGCTCCAAATTCCTGAGGCAAATGTGGATATCTTCATTTTTATTGGATATTAATGTATTTATTATCATAAAAAATATGATACATGAAATTGGGAAACCATATTTCAGTGCTTATACCGTAATTACTGCAGCACTGTAATTTTGTTTTCCTTTTGAAGTGTAAATTTGATTGTGAAATTTTATGATTTTAACTTTTAAGAAGTATTAGTTTAAGAGTGATGGTAATGGATAGTTTCATGCACTCATTTTATAGCTGTCAGGAGATGAGCTAATCAGTTAATACTGACACTTTTACTTGTGTGGGATATATTTTACAGTTAATATGTACACCGCTTTGGGATTTATGTTCGATAAATTTGGCTATATGAAAAAATCAGTCTTGGTCTTAAGTTGATGACTTTTATTCTAGTTAAACCTGCTTTGTGAATACCTACTTATGAAAATTGTTAGCTGAGAAAAAAATGTGTTTAAGACTGGGCTAAGCCTAAGAAAAGGCCAAGATTAAGACCTTTTGTGAATCCAGCACCTAATTCTGACTCCATTTCAAACAATAAAGGTGTAAATTATCACATGACTAATCATGTGACGTCAAAAACTATATGCATGCACATGTTTCTGTTTACTATTCTTAACTAAGAAAACTCCTATTCTTATTATTAGTTTCAGGAATAAAATCAAAACATAAAAAAACTCCAAAACAGACAAACACACAAAAACATAAACTCCTGGTGGAGGTAAAAAAGCACTTCTTGGTTCACTCAGGGTAAAGTTTTGTGATGTCCTGTCAGGGAAATGAAAGAAAAAAAAATAAAAAAATAAAAACAAATTAATAAAATGTAAAAATCATGAATACACCACAACTCTCTTAATTATCTTTGTAAATATCAAGACATAAAATTAAAACAAATTTTTATTGCGTTAATACAGTTAATACACCTTACCTAACGATAGCTATACTCTGGCGCTAGCTGGTCCCTCCAAACGCCAGAAAAAGACGTCCTGAGTTTCACCTCCGGCAGGACTGGTACACTGCAATCCACTCACCAGGTGGCCTAGTTCCTGCTTCATTCACCAGAGGGACGTGACGTCATAGCATCTTTTTCGTTTGGCGTGATTTGAAAAGTTGTGTTGTTTGCTAACAGTTTTATATTGTTGATATTTCCTTAACTTCTTTTTGTGATTCTTAAAAGTTTTGTCATTTAGTGTTTTAACTATCATGGTATATCACCAGGACAACAGAAAGGGGCCTGTGGCCATATTATGGCGTCTTTTGACAAACATTCACGTTGTGCACGGTGCAGGGATGAAGGTTTGGGTGATGACCCCAGTATTGCTAAGCTTCCATGTGAGTATTGCAAACTTTTAACTCCAAAGCAAGTGATTCAGTTGGCCACGCCAACCTACAAACTTAGAAAAGAAAAAACAAAAAAGTAAAGACTCTCTGGTTCATCCAGCCTCAGTTACGGTGTTATCTTCAGTAGAATCTCAGGACATGGACCCTGCTGTTTCTTCTCATAATTCATCCACTGACCTTTCCTTTCCACAACCTTCCTTCTGCAAGGAACTCCAAGACTTAGATGAAAAATGGTCAGTTCGAATAGCGCGTTTAGAAGCTCTCCTGACTATTGGCCAGCATCCAGCTTCTCAGCCTTCTTTTTCCCCGGTGAAAGTACTGGTAGCTCATAAACCACCGGCTGGATCATTATCGCAAACTCCTTTTATGATTTCTTCAGTTCCTTACAGCCAAGCCGGTCCGGCTTCTGGCCCGGATCGAGCACAGACACAGGCTGCTACAACTTCCTCAGTGGACATGGTTTCCCCACTGGACAATTTGTATCAAGAATCTGACATGGAGCCGGTCTTTGCTCATCCAGCCTCTGCCGGTCCTGTATCTGCCTTAGGGACGTCATCGTGTACCGTGATATCATCATATCGCCAATGTTTCAACTCCGCACACGATATCGAGCTTTGTTTTCATAGCCCGATTTCCGGGGTTTAGTCACTACATTAATGAGAAGAATATACGTGGGTGTACATGAGCCAGAACTCGTAACTGGAAATGGCTTTCTGTTTATTCTAAAACAAAGATTCTTGGATTTTACCCTTAATAAAGTAAAAAACTTTGTTATTTCGGAGAATTCACAGGGTTTATA
Organism: Sabellastarte sp. h YS-2021; assembly: GCA_964017235.1. Lineage (NCBI taxonomy): Eukaryota > Metazoa > Annelida > Polychaeta > Sabellida > Sabellidae > Sabellastarte > Sabellastarte sp. h YS-2021. The sequence continues at coordinate 62,260,102 of OZ024934.1, read as the reverse complement.
ATGTTTTGAATTAAAAATATGAAGCTGAAATGTAGATATTAACTTAGTGATAAATACCGCGATATCGCCCACTGTTTTGTTCACGGTATCGAGACAGCAAACTTCCCAACGATGACGTCCCTAATCTGCCTCATATGAACATTCTGTGGACCCGCTTCCTGCATCTGCCCGGAATATCACTCCACCGGATCAAGTTGAAGAGGGTGAACTTTCAGAGCTGGAAGACCAGCCGGAACAGGACAATACTGATAGTGACTGCGCTATAAGCGAAGATCAAAACTATCGTGAGACAGTGAGAGGTGTATGTGCCTTCATGGGATGGTCACACATTCCTGATTTAGAATATACTCCTGCTACAAGAGCGGACAACCCCTGGATTGGCCACCGGGCACAGCCTGTAGGGAAAGTTTCTGTCCTTCTTCCACAGGAAGATTGGCTTTGCAAAAAACTGGAAAATCTCAATCTGGTGTTAATTGAAGGTTATCCATCCAAATCCTCAGAGCCTGGTGGTTTGCACATGGACCAATATCTCCGTCCTCCTAAATCCCAGAGCAGGTTGTATGGGATCCATCCGGCTGAACCCAAAGACATTACCAGACCTGGCAGATTTGTAACTACCTGGCCCAATGATGCTGCAAAACTTAATAGCGCTTTTGCAAGAATAGCCAAACCCTCTGCTACTTCCTCTCAGCCTCCATCTCGTCCTATTGCTCAAGATACCCTCAGGAAGTGGGAAAAGGCGGCTAAAGAAACTAGCTATATCTGTAACCAGTCAGCTGGTTTTAACAGATGTGTAACAAAAATCCAAGACAGTGCACAGGAACAATTAAAAATCCTTCAAACAGAACTTGGAAAAGGCAAATCCTCTTCAAAGGCGCAGTCTGCACTGGATGAGTTACATTATCTCACCTCATTTAACCAGAATGTGAGCTTCGTAATGGGCAAGTCCCTTCAACATCTTTCGGACTTCACCTTCATACAGATAGCCAATCTCACTTTGGTTCGCAGGGATTCTTTCCTGGAACATTTAAAGACAGGTGTAAAACCGGACACTTTTTCAGCTCTGTGGAATTGCCCTTTAAATAGTCACGCACTGTTTCCAAATGCGGTGATCAGGAAAGCAGAGGACGAAATTGCCCAATTTGAAACTCAAAAACGTACCAACCAGCCCTGTCCGGGCTGTGGTGGGTTTGCCGGTAATCAGAAAAGACAGAACAGGTATCAGGCAGGAAGCTTCTCAGACCGGTGGATCTACCGGCAAAGACATGCCAGCTTGGAAGTCCTTTGGGGGGCGCGGTAGAGCTTAGAGGTAGAGGCAGAGGAGGTCAGCCCGGACACGGAACCCGCCCTCCTAAGGAAACAGCACAGTACAAATGACAATTATTGCATATTAAATCCGGTCCCAGTGACCCGGTCAGCGGATTGTGGCCTAAATGTTCCAAGACAAGAATTTTCTGTGACTGTTCAACCTCCTGTATTGTGTGTCCTGTTGTCAGTCCTGTACGTTCCGTCTTAAATGTGTGAAGGCAGTCGCAAAAGAAAGTCATAAGTCCTTCATCAAAGTCAAAAAGAGAAGTAAATTCTGTGAAAGGTGTTTCTATTGTAGGTTACTGTATTTTTGCCCAAAATGTTCCAAGTGCCCCCAATGTTGCTCATGTCAAACTTTTGGCAGATTTGGTCCCTCCTGGGTGCAAATCCAAGGGTAGTGTCCATATTGAAGGACGGGTACATCCTCCCATTCAAACACAGACCTCCACTGGTGAGAGATCCGTTGATAATCAGTGGGTATGCAAACCCCTTCAGGAACCTCTACCTGAAGGACGCTTTGCATGCACTGATCATCAAGAAGGCGGTAGAGAGGGTAAGGGTTCGGAACTCTCTAGCTTTCTTCAACAGGTTATTCATTGTCCCCAAGCCAAATCAGAAATGGCGGCCAATCTTGGACCTCAGTGCTCTAAACAAATTTTTGAGCGTAAAAACATTCAAAATGGAGACCCCAGAGACAATTCGAATCTCCTTACAACAAGGGGAATGGGTGACATCACTCAATTTCAGCGACGCCTATTTCCACATACCAGTACACACCCGGTCCCGGAAAATCCTCCGGTTTCACTTTCAAACCAGACATACCAGTTCCGGGCTCTTCCCTTTGGCCTCTCAACAGCTCCTATGGAGTTCACTTGTGTGGTCAAAGAGGTCAAGTTAATGGCTCAATCTCGGGGTATAAGGATCCACCAGTACCTAGCCGACTGGTTGATTCGAGCCCCCACCAGAGAATCTTGCCACCAGGGCACCCAATCCCTCCTCGCCCTTTGCCAGGAGTTGGATAGTTGGATAGTTGGAACCCAAACAAGTTTTCGAGTTTGTGGGTTACCAATACGACCTTTTACACGGATTGGTCAAACCAACCCAGAACCATTGTAAGTTAATTCTACAGAAAGTGTCCTCTATTCTTCCCAATGTGACTTGTCGGGTTAGAAAGTTCATGTTGCTGATAGGCCTTCTCACTGCAACGGAGAAACAGGTGCCGCTGGGCAGACTTCATATGAGACCCATTCAGTGGCACCTCAAGAGACATTGGAGGGTTCCCGAGTCACTGGAAAAGGAGATCCCAGTCCCAAGGTCTCTTCACCCACACCTTCAGTGGTGGACCAAGGAAACAAATGTCTTACAAGGTCAACCCATGCATCCGTTGCACCATGCCCTTCAGGTCCCGGATCTAGTGACTCAACCGTTCAATGGGGCTCATCACAGGGATCTAGCCAATCTCAATCTTCACGCTTGGCTCCTAGAGCCGAGGCAATCAAAGAGCAGGGTTTCTTTGCGCAGTGGCGGTACGAATTGAGGCTCCTCAAAGACGTTCAACCAGATAAGTAGGGACGTCATCGTGTACCATGATATCATCATATCGCTGATGTTTCAAGTCTGCAAACAGTATTGAGCTTTGTATTCATAACCCAATTTCCGGGGTTTAATTACCACATTAGTGAAAATTAAATACGTGGGTGTACATGAGCCTGAACTCGTAACTGGAAATGTCTCTCAGTTTATTCTAAAATGAAGATCCTTGGATTTTACCCATAATAAAGTAAAAATCTTTGTTATTTCAGAGAATTTACAGGGTTTACAATGTTTTGAATTAAAAATATGATGTTTAATGTAGATATTAACGAGACAGCAGACTTCTATACGATGACGTCCCTAAGGCAAAGTGGGTCATTTTTGTTAGATGGTGTGAAACAAGTCAGATGGACTTCAGGTCACCATCTATCAAACAAGTAGCCGATTTTCTCCTGCATCTTTTTCAGGAGAAGAATCTTCAACCCAGTACCATTGATGGTTACAGGTGAGCTATTGCAGACAAGTTAGGCAATGCCTCCTTAAATGTCAGGTAAGATGATAACTTGACACGCCTGTTGGCAGTTTTCATAGAGATAGGCCTAAGGGACGCCGGTGGGTTCCCTCCTGGAACCTCTCTTTGGTTCTGCATCAACTCACCAAACTCCCTTTTGAACCTCTCAGAAAGGAGTCTTTGAAGCATTTGACCTTTAAGATGGTTTTTCTCCTTGCCCTAGGTTCTGGGAAGCGTAGGAGTGAACTACACACTTGGTTGAACAAAAACATTAGACACCAAGCTGACTGGTCCAAAGTGTCCCTTTACCTTTCCCAAAGTTTTTTGGCTAAGAACCACTTGGCGAAGGAGGGCCCAGAGTGCGTGGCTCCAGTGGTCATCCCAGCCTTGGCCCCTACTCTGGATAAATCCCTGAAGGAGGATAGGTCTCTCTGTCCAGTGAGAGCTTTACGCTATTATCTGGACAAGACACAAGATCTAAGGCAGGGCAAAGAGCTGGTCTTTGTCTCCTTCAAAAAGGGATTCACCAAGGATATCTCTCCTGCTATGATCTCGTCTTGGATTAAGCACACAGTTATCCTTTGTTATGAGCTATCAAATCAGGAGGCTCTAACTTTGCACCAAGTTAAAGCTCAAGATGTTAAAGCTTTCACGGCTTCCAAAGTTTTGGACCAAATCCTGGCAGCACCTTTACCCAATTCTATCTTAAAGATGTTGCTTGGGCGGACTGTGAGCTTTTTCATTTAGGTCCTGTGGTGGCTGCCCAGCAGATCCATCACTGAACCTCCTGTGCTCCTATCCTGTATATAGTGTACGTAACAGTTATGAGTCTTTTTTGGTATAGGTCTCCCGTTTTTGTTTTGACCTATTCCTTAGTTTAGGGTTTTTTACCTAGGTGCCAAATGCACAGGGTATGAGACCTTATTCCACTCTTGCTTGGGTTTACTTGGAATTTGGAATCTGTAGGACTGAACTCTTCCTCTCTTCCTCCCCTCAGAGCGGAACGGGGGTGGGTGGGGGTGGGGGGGCACTAAGTTTGGGCCTTAAAGGCATGGTGTGGCTCCTTTATCATCCAGGCCAGAGCTCATTTGCCTATACATAGAGTTCCATCTAGTCCTAAGGAAGCTGCCCTCCTTCCACTGGGTAGTTATTCTAGCTATCGTCTGTTAGGTAAGGTGTATTAACGCAATAAAACTGCAAATTTTAATTGGTAAATTAAATTTTTATTAGTTAATACCTTACCTAACAGACGGGAGATTCCCACCCGGCCTTCCCCGCTTTCAGCTTCAAATTTTCAACTCTGGGGACGAAAAAGATGCTATAATGCCATGTCCCTCTGGCGAATGAAGAAGGAACTAGGCCACCTGGTGAGTGGATTGTAGTGTACTGGTCCTGCCGGGACGTCTTTTTCTGGCGTTTGGTGGGACTGGCTGGCACTGGAGTATAGCTATTGTCTGTTAGGTACTTAGGTATTAACTACCGCAATAAAAATTTAATTTACCAATTAAAATTTGCAAATCTATACAAAATCCTGTGTGTATGTTAGACAATTAATAACAAATTTTAAAAAACAACTTCAAAAAATTTTTAAAGTTCAAATAAAGAAGTTAATTAAAACTTACTAGATGTGATTACTCCATTGAGTCCAGTTGCATATCTTTCCAAAAACTGGTACTTTGAAATAAAAGTATTCCAAAATAAAAAAAAAACATATACTGTTTGTACGAGTATCTGTTTTAGGTGTGCTACAAATGAATCGTAACACTAAAATAAATTAACAGAGCTGATGGGCTTTTTATCCAAAATATTTCACAAATGTGGCGCGACGGGCCCCCACCCCCTTGTGTAACCCCCTAGAGGGTCGAGCCCCCGGTCCCATCACCGCATTCCCATGGACCCCTAGATCTTCCCTGCATGGGTGCCTTATGGACAGGGACCACCAAGAAAGTCAGAGATTCCCCTTAAATGAGTGCCTTGTGTATAACCATACACCTACATAGAGGGTGAGTTTTACCACCTACCAGCCGCCCCGGAACCACTGGGGTGACACGTCCCACAACCAGAGGGTACGGCCCCTGTCAGGCAAAGAGGCTGACGGCACTCCGGCACTCTACAGACCGGAGGTACTCACTCTCGAGTAGCCCAAAGGTGCGAGCCGGCTTATATACTGCGCAGGCCGCCTTCCTGCTCACCCACCAACTGTGCAGATTTGAGCCCCAACCCCTCAGATTGTTCGCAAGAAGGGACCCAAATCCAACCAACTTAATCTTGAGCGGGAGAGTGGACGTGTCCTAGTTTTTCCCTGAACCTGGAAAAACCCTGGTAACCTGTCAAAATTGTATTGTTTTACCAATTGACTTATCTCAAGTACTATAAAATCCAACCATAATCCCAATTTACTTATGCTGCCACCAGGTCATTTTAAGGTTCACCAACCTATATGATTGTTTTGAACTCTTGGTATTGTGACCTAAACTGTAGAGTAGGAGAACGTGAATAAGATGACGTATTGTGATCTGAGTGTTCTAGGACCAAGAATTCAAAATGTTACACGTTCCAACTTTAAAGTACAAGGATTATTGTTTGAGATGACCAACATCCAAGGATTTTATTACTCAGGTGAAGAAGTGGACTAAAGTTTCATTAAGTCTAAAACTCTCAATCGGGTGCTTATAACTGATCCCAATATGACAACTGTGCTGTTTATGTTATCATTCACCGACATGATATGACCATCTGTCATCAATAAGGCGCAATCTAATCATGAGGGTGTGAGGTTCAACCAGGTAGGTTATCGGTCAAGTTCCTGCTTGGCTCTGCAAAGGTCTTATGGGGGGACAAGCTCAATAAATTTCCAAAAGTGAAGACAAAGTTCAAACCCTAATACAAGTCTACTGAAAGTAAACAAAGTAAAACACAAGTATTGAAATTCATGATATATATTGACAACAAAAAAAATAATAACAAGGAAAAAATGTGTCCATGAGCAGAATATTGACAAGGGAAAGACTAGAGTTAACAAGTTATTTGATTTTGAGAAAGTGTAGATGTATTAAATTTTGTTAAGGCAACACTCAAATGTATACAAGTACGGAGTTAAAGATTATTTGAAAAGATATATAGAGTCTAAAGAAAGGCTAAATTTAGTTAAGAACCGGAAACCAAATGATTAAAATTTACAAGAAACTTAAGAAAGGCTAATTTTAATTTAAGAACCAGAAACACTTTCTTTCTCTTAGAAGTTATTTTATCTACTTAAACATTTGGACCTTTATATAAGTGACACTGGGCTGAAAGTATTCTGGTCTTTGTACTGTTTCACTACTTCTATATGTCATGGTGTTGAAAACTATTTCCCCAGGCTGTGGGGTACGGGCATCTCTGGTGCTGTTTTTGAAATTTGCTGTGTCTTTTCTGTTTATATCTTTCAATGGACTCATTTACAGATAATGGCACAACTATATCTCAACATTTTATCTGTACTGAAGCATACTTTTCAAAGAAGAACAGAGCTTGTATAGAATAGAATAGAAACATTTATATAGCGCAAAATTGATACAACATCCTCTAATGCGCTTGAGATCAAAAAGGGAAAGTCCAGGGACGTATCAGGTTGAGATCCAAATTAGCGCCCACCGGGGAGATGTACTATGGTGGAGGATAGGCTAGTCTAAACAAATAGGTCTTTGGCTGACTTTGGAAACCTGTTATTGTGTGCTGTGATTGGACTGATTGTGGGAGTCTGTTCCATTCAGTGGGGGAAGCAACCTCGTATGTGTACTTATTATTCCAGGATAACGAAATTAGTCCCTCATTTAACAAAAAGGTCAATAAAATGATAACATTTTATTTGTTTGTACATATATGATGCTTTATTGTTCTAATTTCAGTAATTGCAAGTGAGTACACACTAAATTAATCGGAAAATCGACCATTTTATAGAACGAATAACCGAGTAGTTAAAATTCAAACCTCTTTCAGCCTTACCTTGTCTGTATATTCCGCAATTTAGTACAAATATGGTTAATGCATGATGAATAATAATATGGCCAATCCACTCCGCCATTCAAATGCTTGTTTTGGTTGTGACCTGTAAATGGATATGTGTGTAAAGTGCAGCATATTGTTTGACAGATTCACAAGAAGACACATGAGGTGGACTTTGACCTGACTGATCCCTACTCCCTGCTAATGTCTAATTATTACAAACCTCTGCATGACCCACACCTCAGACTGCACCTCACCACTCCGCAGATGAAACGTAGGCTGTATAAGGAAGGCTTTATTACCAAGGATGGCAAAGTCCTCTGTACACTCAAAGAGTTCAATGACTACAGACAGTATCTCAGAAAAATCAACCTACTCATTGAAAAGAGGAAAGAGGCAAGTATTTCAATACATCTAGCCGCAGTAATTTTTTCTAAATAATTGCTACTTATTAGTACTTACATAGCCTTGCCCATTGGATAGATAAGTTTGGGGTAGTGGTGGTATTGAATATCAATATTGATATCAGACTTAAATTTACCTTTCCATACCAACTGATAACAATTATTTCTTGCAATAAAATATCTCTTCAGGACTTATTATTTAAATTTAGATTTTTTTTCCATCTTGTGTTATAGTGACTTTTTTAATATCTGAGAAAATATTAGAAATAGAATGTCCATGACTGATGCAATAAAAGGTGCCAGAAATTTTCACAAAAATATAATTTGGGCTAGATTTTTGTGACTGATATTTTTTCACACTTAAAATATTTACCACTCATTTTTAGCCCTACAGGTATATAGTCAGCACTACCTGGACTCGTCTTCAAATTGGTGGATATTGTGTGTCTATGGTATTTGTATCCCTGGACGAATGTCGGAGATACTTAGGATTCAGTACGGTGACGCCGCCGCCGCAGAGATTTCCTTTTGGACGCAATAACTTAAAAAATATTTTAGACCTTTCAAATTTAGTATGTGGGTATATATGGGCAATGCCACAAACGTTATTGTTTTGTGACCTTGACCTTCAATTTCAAGGTCACTGGTGGGCTCTTAAAGGTCCGATTTTGGCCATTTTTTCAAATTTTGGCCCAGTTCTCATATACAGAAATTTAGATCATCCTATGGCTGATAAATATAATATATATATATATATATATGTTCTCTGTAAGCATGCAAAAATTTGACCTTGAGGCTCTTCATTGAAGGTCATTCACAGACTGCCAAAGTACCTCACTGAGGCCATTTTTGGCCTTTTTGGAGATATTTTCACACTTAATGCTCACCATATTACATGGAAACTATTGAAAATGGCTTTGGAGTTTGAGTACATGATGAAGTACCAGGATCCAGTTTGTTGATCTTGGCTATTGTTTTCAAGGTCACCTTAGGCCTGCTAAATGAGGATATCCAAACTTAAAAGTGCTTATAACTCACTTATTATTGGTCCTAGAGGTTTGGGATGGTAAACCAACTTATAGGAATTCATGGGCTAAGAATCTTTTGATGTGGTCAGATTTGACCTTGGACCCCTCCTTCGAGGTCAAACGAGGATAGCCAAACTTAAAAGTGCTTATAACTTCACTTATTATTGGTCGTACAGGTTTGGGATGGTAAACCAACTTATAGGAAATCATGGGCTGGAAATCTTCTGGTGTGGTCAGATTTTACCTTGGAGCCCTCCTTCAAGGTCAAACGAGGATAGCCAAACTTAAAATGCTTATAACTCTCTTACTATTGGTCCTAGAGGTTTGGGATGGTAAACCAACCTCTAGGAAATCATGGGCTGGGAATCTTTTGATGTGGTCAGATTTGACCTTGGGCTCTTCCTTCGAGGTCAAACGAGGATAGCAAAATCTAAAGTGCTTATAAATGACTTTTTCTTGGTCCTAGAGGTTTGAAATGTGAAAGCATCCTATAGGAAATCATAACCGGCTTATTTGTGTTCCTAGAGGTTTGCAATGTCACACCAACCTATTGGAAATCATGGGCTAAGAATCTTTTGATGTGGTCAGATTTTACCTTGGGCTCCTCCTTCAAGGATAAGCGAGGGTTGATTTGCGAGTTTTCTTTCTGGTGGATACAATTTGCATCAGTTCTCCGATGCACTATGTCTAGTTACATTTGTATCTTTCATTAAGCAAACATTTTGTTTATTTGGTGTCAGTACAAGTTGCTCCCATAAACACTTATGCCCCCTCCCCACAGGGGTATATTTGTGTCAACCGTAATACTCTGTGTGTCACGCTTCAACCATGTCCCGTCCGGGGATACACTGCGTTGAGATGCAATCTCTAGTTTTTAAATTGAAAATATTTTTTGAAACAGTAATGGATGGAGCCATTATAAGCTTATTTCTACTCAAAATGTAGTAAGTGGTTAGGATGTGTCAGTGGCTCTGCAATCTTTCTATTGAGAGCATTTTACTAAAATACAGTGACAGCATTTTAAAACTGCCATGTCAACATGCTTGTTAACATATACAATTGAAATTAAACGTAAAAGACATATCGGAAACAAACTTTTATGAGTTTTATCGCATATTTTTTACATATTGGGACTTTTATGGTGATTTCATTGATGGGAAACTGCATTGTTTTGATTTCATGAGTTTCACTTCCAGTCAGTGGCCTATTTGATTGATGATGTACTGAAATGTATCTTTTTTGGGAATCCCGGAATTGGAATGGTTTTGCATTTGCGATCTCCCGATCCACACAGTCATGAGTTCCTCTACTCATTAAGCGTCCCACAAGGGACGCTTGTTTGTGTATGGGAGAGCTTCTGGCTCCGCCGGCTCTGCCGGCTCTGCCGGCTCCGGCGGCTCCGCCGGCTCCGCATTTTGTTTTCCTTATAACTCTGTAACCGTTAGGCGGATTCTTTTCAAATTTGGCAGGTTTAGGCAGTAGCCTTGGGGAATTTTTTTGAATATGCTGCAGTGACATTTCAACCAATCAGAGAGGTCACATGACCAAAAATGTCTTTTTTCGATGGGGAAGCTTGTCCGGATGATAACTTGAAAGGAATTTTATCAATTCACCTGAAACTTGGCAAATACATTCATTCTATTAAAATCTGGAAATCATTAGATTTTGGCATTGATTGGTCAAGAAATGGCCGAGTAATTAATGATTAATTAATCATTACGAATTTTCCAAATAAGGAAAACACAAAAATGCTTATATCTCGAAAACCGTGCTAGATAGAGCGATTTCGACGAAATTTTTGACCCGCAGGGTATCTCTGCGGAGTAGTTTTCCCAATTTTCAAAAAATTTTTGTCTCGCCCAAAATGGCGGCCATTTTGAATTTTCGAAATTTTCGCAAAAATTGCAAAACACAAAAATGCTTATATCTCAAAAACCGTGCTAGATAGAGCAATTTCGACAAAATTTTTGAGCCGCAGGATATCTGTGCAGAGTACTTTTCCCAATTTTCAAAAAATTTTTGTCTCGCCAAAAATGGCGGCCATTTTGAATTTTCGAAATTTTCGCAAAAATTGCAAAACATAAAAATGCTTATATCTCGAAAACCCTGCTAGATAGAGCGATTTCGACGAAATTTTTGACCCACAGGGTATCTCTGCAGAGTAGCCATGCCAATTTTCAAAAAAATTTTGTCTCGCCAAAAATGGTGGCCATTTTGAATTTTCGAATTTTTCGCAAAAATTGCAAAACATAAAAATGCTTATATCTCAAAAACCCTGCTAGATAGAGCGATTTCGAGGAAATTTTTGACCCGTAGGGTATCTCTGCAGAGTAGCCATGCCAATTTTCAAACAAAAAATTTCTCGCAAAAAATGGCGGCCATTTTGAATTTTCGAATTTTTCGCAAAATTGCAAAACACAAAAATGCTTATATCTCGAAAACCGTGCTAGATAGAGCGATTTCGACGAAATTTTTGACCCACTGGGTATCTCTGCAGAGTAGCCATGCCAATTTTCAAAAAAAATTTGTCTTGCCAAAAATGGCGGCCGTTTTGAATTTTCGAATTTTTGCGCAAAAATTGCAAAACACAAAAATGCTAATATTTCGAAAACCGTGCTACATAGAGCGATTTCGACGAAATTTTTGATCTTCAGGGTATCTCTGCAGAGCAGCTATCCCAAAGAGCTTTCACTTGGTGAAGTTTCAGACCCATAGCTAATTGCTCACCTACTCAAAAAGAGTAAATGCGAATTACCTCTAAAAGTATTGCAGATGGCCAATTTTTCTCAAATAACTCATTCACCTACTTTTGGAAGAGCTTTCACATGGTGAAGTTTCAGACCCATAGCTAATTACTCACCTACTCAAAATGAGTAAATGCGAATTATCTCTAAAAGTATTGCAGATAGCCAATTTTTCTCAAATAACTCATTCACCTACTTTTGGGAGAGCTTTCACTTGGTGAAGTTTCAGACCCATAGCTAATTACTCACCTACTCAAAATGAGTAAATGCGAATTATCTCTAAAAGTATTGCAGATAGCCAATTTTTCTCAAATAACTCATTCACCTACTTTTGGGAGAGCTTTCACTTGGTGAAGTTTCAGACCCATAGCTAATTACTCACCTACTCAAAATGAGTAAATGCGAATTATCTCTAAAAGTATTGCAGATAGCCAATTTTTGTCAAATTAATCATTCACCTACTTTTGGGAGAGCTTTCACTTGGTGAAGTTTCAGACCCATAGCTAATTACTCACCTACTCAAAATGAGTAAATGCGAATTATCTCTAAAAGTATTGCAGATAGCCAATTTTTCTCAAATAACTCATTCACCTACTTTTGGGAGAGCTTTCACTTGGTGAAGTTTCAGACCCATAGCTAATTACTCACCTACTCAAAATGAGTAAATGCGAATTATCTCTAAAAGTATTGCAGATAGCCAATTTTTCTCAAATAACTCATTCACCTACTTTTGGGAGAGCTTTCACTTGGTGAAGTTTCAGACCCATAGCTAATTACTCACCTACTCAAAATGAGTAAATGCGATTTATCTCTAAAAGTATTGCAGATAGCCAATTTTTGTCAAATTAATCATTCACCTACTTTTGGGAGAGCTTTCACTTGGTGAAGTTTCAGACCCATAGCTAATTACTCACCTACTCAAAATGAGTAAATGCGAATTATCTCTAAAAGTATTGCAGATAGCCAATTTTTCTCAAATAACTCATTCACCTACTTTTGGGAGAGCTTTCACTCTGTGAAGTTTCAGACCCATAGCTAATTACTCACCTACTCAAAATGAGTAAATGCGAATTATCTCTAAAAGTATTGCAGATAGCCAATTTTTCTCAAATAACTCATTCACCTACTTTTGGGAGAGCTTTCACTCTGTGAAGTTTCAGACCCATAGCTAATTACTCACCTACTCAAAATGAGTAAATGCGAATTATCTCTAAAAGTATTGCAGATAGCCAATTTTTCTCAAATAACTCATTCACCTACTTTTGGCAGAGCTTTCACTTGGTGAAGTTTCAGACCCATAGCTAATTACTCACCTACTGAAAATGAGTAAATGTGAATTATCTCTAAAAGTATTGCAGATAGCCAATTTTTCTCAAATAACTCATTCACCTACTTTTGGGAGAGCTTTCACTTGGTGAAGTTTCAGACCCATAGCTAATTACTCACCTACTCAAAATGAGTAAATACGAATTATCTCTAAAAGTATTGCAGATAGCCAATTTTTCTCAAATAACTCATTCACCTACTTTTGGGAGAGCTTTCACTTGGTGAAGTTTCAGACCCATAGCTAATTTACTCACCTACTCAAAATGAGTAAATGCGAATTATCTCTAAAAGTATTGCAGATAGCCAGTTTTTCTCAAATTAATCATTCACCTACTTTTGGGAGAGCTTTCACTTGGTGAAGTTTCAGACCCATAGCTAATTACTCACCTACTCAAAATGAGTAAATGCGAATTATCTGTAAAGTATTGCAGATAGCCAATTTTTCTCAAATAACTCATTCACCTACTTTTGGGAGAGCTTTCACTTGGTGAAGTTTCAGACCCATAGCTAATTACTCACCTACTCAAAATGAGTGAATGCGAATTATCTCTAAAAGTATTGCAGATAGCCAATTTTTCTCAAATTAATCATTCACCTACTTTTGGGAGAGCTTTCACTTGGTGAAGTTTCAGACCCATAGCTAATTACTCGTCTACTCAAAATGAGTAAATGCGAATTATCTCTAAAAGTATTGCAGATAGCCAATTTTTCTCAAATAACTCATTCACCTACTTTTAGGAGAGCTTTCACTTGGTGAAGTTTCAGACCCATAGCAAATTACTCACCTACTCAAAATGAGTAAATGCGATTTATCTCTAAAAGTATTGCAGATAGCCAATTTTTCTCAAATAACTCATTCACCTACTTTTGGCAGAGCTTTCACTTGGTGAAGTTTCAGACCCATAGCTAATTATTCACCTACTCAAAATAAGTAAATGTGAATTATCTCTAAAAGTATTGCAGATAGCCAATTTTTCTCAAATAACTCATTCACCTACTTTTGGGAGAGCTTTCACATGGTGAAGTTTCAGACCCATAGCTATTTATTCACCTACTCAAAATGAGTAAATGCTAATTATCTGTAAAAGTATTGCGGATACCCAATTTTTATCAAATACTCATTCATCTACTTGTGGGAGAGCTTTCACATGGTGAAGTTTCAGACCCATAGCTAATTACTCACCTACTCAAAATGAGTAAATGCGAATTATCTCTAAAAGTATTGCAGATAGCCAATTTTTCTCAAATAACTCATTCACCTACTTTTGGGAGAGCTTTCACTTGGTGAAGTTTCACACCCATAGATAATTATTCACCTACTCAAAATGAGTAAATGTGAATTATCTCTTAATAGTATTGCAGATAGCCAATTTTTCTCAAATAACTCATTCACCTACTTTTGGAAGACCTTTCACACACGAAAATGAAAAATTGTGAATATCTCGGAAAAGCTATTTCTTCTGCTTTAATGCTCGGCGGGAGATACACACCACGGCAGTGGTCTTGACAAAAATTTTTGTCTCCCCAAAAATGGTGGCCATTTTGAATTTTCAAAGTTTTTGCAAAACACAAAAATGCTTATATCTCGAAAACCGTGCTATATGGAGTGAACTCAACAAAATTTTGGACCTGCTGGGTATCTCTGCAGAGTAGCCATGCCAATTTTCAAAATATTTTTGTCTCGCCAAATATAGCGGACATTTTTAATTTTTTTATTTTTTGCAAAACACAAAAATGCTTATATCTTGAAAACCGTGCTAGATAGAGCAGACTGCGCTGACTTTGGTTGCCACAACAGTATAAGGCTAGAAATGAAGCATTTTCTTAATACTTTAGCACTCACCTTTATATCCTTTTTGGGACGCTTTGTTTTTGCTATGCAAAAACATTATCTTTTTTTTTTGCGAGCGATCCTCTAGTTTTAATTTGCATTAAAATTTATTACTTTTGAAAATTGCAAATATCACAGATATAGCAAGAGTTGGAGTTGTTATGGTATATATATATATATGAGAATGCTTGGAGACAAGCTTCAAAAATAACTTTTATTGTGTTAATACATCGTACACAATAGACAATTGCTATACCGGTTGGTGCGACCGGTCCCGCCAAACGACAGAAAAAGAAGTCTTATGATATCCACTGACAGGACCGGTCATGTAGTGTGCATTTGCAAGGTGGCGCATTGTACTTCCTGTCTAGACAACATGACATCACAACATCTTTTTCATTTGGCACGTGTACTGTGCAGACGGATTTTTGAGAATTTGTCAGAAGTTTAATATTTGGTGGCAACATTGTGAATTTGAACTTTATTTGTAAATTACATCATTGTGGGAGTCTTGTTGACTAACATGGCATCTCCTGCACAGAAACGGGGACTTTGTGGCTGTTTATTGGGAGCTTTTAACAAGCATGCTCACTGTGCCCGCTGCTGTGAAAAAGGGAAGAGCATGGATCCTTGTATTATGAAGACAGAGGACTTTCCCCACTGCAATATACTCACTGAAGAACAGGAACTACGTTTGGCCACTCCATCTTATTGTGATAAAGAGACAAAGAGGTATATTAAATAATGGTGTTAATTAATTAATAGCATTATTACAACATAAAAACCAATTAATTGTTAAGATAAAAAATAACCTTAAGCTCTACCTTATTGATCTTTTGCAAAGAGATTCATGGTACAAGAGTAAAGTGTAACTTAAACCTTGTTTAGAGTAAAGTGTAACTTATAGCTTGTTTATGCCACAGAGAATCTTAATCTAACTACACAACCTAGATTAATGCACAATTATGTTTAAGTTCTGTAATGATGTAGTCTGAAATAATACATCTAAGTTATAAATGTAATGTATGTTAAATTGTGTTTGAAAGAAGAAATAAAGTAAACACTGCAAGTTATGCTACTTTGGCAAAGAATACATGCTGTTTTATTTATTACAGCATTTGCTAATTACAATATGTTTTGTAGAAAAACATTGCATACATTGTACATAGATACCTGCATGGGTATTCTGTATTCTGTGGTTATCAAAAGTAACAGTTCTGAAACTATGATATTTACAATTATTAATTGCTAGCAATTACTGTACTCAGCCAACTCTTAGCCTCTCTGTGATGCCAATGCTAGGCAACAAAAATTGGCTGAAAACTCTCAGGAAGTTGCAAGTGCTCTGGCCATGTTTGGCCATGTTATCATTTATCTTTGCTGCAGAAATTTACTGGAACTGAAAATGTCCACCATTGGATCAATGACTTTGAGTCATATTATACATTGGCTTAAATTGCAAATGAAGATAAGTCCCTTTTGCTATATTACAATGTGACGGGTCTTTCGCAATCCTGGGTCAGTCTGAAGGCTGGTCTAAAAGCCAAGTTTGATACTGAACATTCCAGGTGGAAAAGACGCCACCAGGTGCATGCTAGGAAACAGCTGCCATCTGAAGCAGTGTCAGCATATATTCAAAATATGAGGGAATTGTTTTCCTCTCTAAATCAGACAGAAGAGGAACAGATTCAAGTTTTCACTGACAATCTGCGAGAGGAACTTAGAAAGTTTGTTTACTCCAAGACAGTTCATAGCTTGGATGAAGCAGAGGAAGTTGCCACCTTGGGGGAAAGTTTATACTCGGTTGGAGGCAACTCGGCATTCCGAAAAGAAATTAATCAGCTAACCAAGCTTTTGAAATCTCTCAAGCCCATTGAGAAACCTAAGAAACCAGATCCAGGTAACAAAGATATCTCCATAGTTCTTGAACTGGTCCAAAGTTTAACTCAAGATCGAGGAACCAGAACTGTTGATGGGAGACCAAAATGTTTCAACTGCAACAGACCAGGAATCATGGCTCATTCATGTAAGACCCCTCGACAGACATGAATGCAGGCTCGATTCTGTGACTACTGCAAAAAGCCGGGACATACCACAAGTAAGTGTCGTTCTAAAAGAGCTTTGCGATGCAACCTCTGCTCTAGGATTGGACTTGACACCGCCAACTGCCGCCAGAGACAGTCAAAAAGACCATTTTCCGGACCTCCTGTTGCTAGAAGAACAGGACATTTAAACTAATGAGGTCTCCAACTCGAAAAAATTGGAAAAATTGACCAATCTAATGAAACTGAAATGAATAATGTACAAACACCTGTAACAGGTCAGTCAGTATGCATTATACCAAGTGTAAGTTCAAAGGCCAATATCTGTAATCGTTATGGCACAATTTTTGGTAAAACTGTAAGTTGTTTTTGTGACACTGGGACAACAGTTTCAGTCATAAATGAAGACCTTTTGAAAACCTTGAAAGAAGCAAATAGCATTAAAATATCTGATTGCAAGCCAGAATTTATGGCACTAGCAGTAAATGGAAATCCACTGCCCGTTGTCGGAAAGGCCACCTTACCATTCAGACTTGGCTCTAGAAAGTTCTGTCAGGAGTTCTACATTATTAAGATAAGTAGTAATCTCATTTTAGGTTTGGACTTTTTGTCAAAACAGAAGGCAATAATTGATTGTGGTACTGGTTTGTTACAAATTAAAGGCCAAGCAATACCTTTGACTATTTCAAATTCAGCCAAATATGAACCTGGTAAACCACTTAAGCTGTCTGCAGAGTTAGATCCATTTTCCGGAACTGTGCTTATGGTTAGAATTGATCACCCTAATCCAGGCATAAAAGATGGTAAACTTGGATTGGTCATCCCCAAGTTACCTACCAGATGGAGAGCTTTGGGAGGAAAGGTATTATCTGAAATCAAAAATGGGGAAGTACCCATGCTGATTATAAATCTGTCAGATAAGAAGATTTCAATCTTTAAGGAAACAGCTCTGGGTCAGTTTGAACAGCTTAATGCTCATGATTTGAAGACTTTAGATAAGGGTTAGAAACAAAATGCTCCGAGAAAATTAAATGGGGATCTCCGAAGCGAACTCAATAAGGGCCAAAAGGCTAGTTTACTAGACCTACTCGATGAATACTCTGACATTTTCGCCGAAGATTCTAGCCAACTAGGATGAACATCGCTAGTGAAACATCACATTGACACTGGAGACCATCCACCCATTAGGTATCGTCCCTATAGGGTATCACCCTTTAAAAAGAGCATTATCACTGAACACATTTGATCTTACTAATAGCCCGGCCAGCTACCAAAGGCTCATGGAGAATTTACTGCTGGGCTTATGCCCAAAGATCTGCTTGGTTTTTGTTGATGACCTGATTTGTCATTCCAAATCCTTCTCTGATCATCTTCTTTATTTGAGGAAGATATTTAAGTTGTTACGAGCTGCCAACTTAAAAGTGTAATTGTCCAAGTGCACCTTTGCAAGACATCAGTAAAATTCTTGGGCCATATTGTCTCAGGGGAAGGAATCAAACCTGATTCAAACAACATTAAAGGAGTCCAAGACTTCAAGACCCCATCCAAAGTGAAACAGCTTCAAAGCTTCTTAGGGATAGCTAACTATTGCAGGAAATTTGTGAATGATTTTGCCAAAATTGCTAAGCTCCTGACCACTTTGTTGAAGAAGGATGTCCCTTTTAAGTGGTCTTCAGAATGTGACCAGGCTTTCAAGACCCTGAGGGAAAATTGACCAAACCTCCAGTGTTGGCATACCCAAGCTGTGGCCACCCATTCACTCTCTGTAATGATACCAGTGCGAGTGCAGTAGGAGCCGTATTATTGCAATCAATCAATGGGAAGCCTGAGAGAGTCATAGCTTATGCAGTAAGAGACTTGAGACCAAATGAAAAACCAAGTTCTCAACCACAGAGCGTGAGTGTTTGGCTCTAGTTGATGCTATAAAGCGATTTGCACACTATCTGGAGGGAAGAAGGTTTACTGTAATCACAGATCACAACAGTTTGAGGTGGCTGATGAACTACAGAGACAATAATGATAGACTTCAACGGTGGGCCTTAAAATTACAAGCCTATGATTTTGAGATAGTCTGTCAACCAGGAAGGATCCACAACAATACAGATGCATTGTCCAGGACCCAACATGGCCCTTATCTCATGTCAGTAGAACCACAGGGAGATGGTGATTCTCACGGATGTCATTTGTTTCAATAACTCAACAATTGAATACGCACAGCAAAATGACAATTGGGGACGGATGGTAATAGAGTATCTAGAATATGGGACTTTACCTGTAGACTCTAAAATGGTAAGGAGAGTGGCCACTGAGTCACAGAGTTACAAACGGTATCTCGTTCATTCATATAGGCTAAAACCGTATATGGAACCCTCTAGAACCACCCTAACAGATCAGAGGGATGTCCAGAGAGAACCAATTAATCAGGAAAATCAACATATGGATCCAGAAAAGGAAGCAGAGCATGAAATGGACCAGAAGGACATTTATTATGTAGAAAAAATATTAGATGTAAAGAAGCAGAAGGGTAAAACTTTCTATCTGATCAAATGGCTTCATTAGGATTCTTCTTACAATCTGTCTGATAAGGAAAAATTTCTGAAAATTATGGAATCTGACTTAAGATGTTTACACATATATACAGAAAAAGCATGGGGCACCAGAAAAAACATATATATATATGACACAACCATGATTAGGTTAAACTGAAAATTAGGAAAATAAAACTTTGTGCATAGATTTTATTATCCTACAGCCCTTAAGGACTGTCAGGGTATTGTTTTCACCCATGGTGTCCGGATGGGCATGCGGGCGGCGGGAAAAAGTTTGTCCGGGCTGTATCTCAGAAACCGTAAGGTGTAAGAAGTTGATACTTGGTGGGGACATTGGTTAGGATGTGCAGGTGTGCAACGTCATGGTCTGACCTTGATTTGACCTTTGACCTTGCCGTAGTGACCTTGACTTATAAAATCTTGTCCGGGCTATATCTTGGAAACCGTAAGGTGTAGGTGTGCAGCATCGTGGTGTGACCTTGATTTGACCTTTGACCTTGCTGTAGTGACCTTGAGTTTGAAAATCTTGTCCGGTCTATATCTCGGAAACTGTAAAGTATAGGAAGTTGATACTTAGTAGGGACATTGGTTAGGGGGTGTAGGTGTGCAACGTCATGGTCCGACCTTGATTTGACCTTTGACATTGTCGTAGTGACCTTGACCTATAAAATCTTGTCCGGGCTATATCTCGGAAACTGTAAGGTGTAGAAAGTTGATACTTGGCTAGGGGGTGTAGCTGTACAACGTCAAGTGACCTTGATTTGACCTTTGATTTTGTCATAGTGACCATGAGTTTTATAATTTTTTCTGGGCTATTTCTTTGATTCCATAAGGTGTAGAAGTTTGACGCTTGGTAGGGACATTGGTTAAGGGGTGTAGGTGTGCATCATGGTGTGACCTTTAACTTTGGCTCCGCCAGAGTGTTCACCTGCCATATTTGAAACATCTTTCTGTTATGACAGAGATATATGGATTTCTGCAACTGATTATTATATGCACTTAAATATAATTGTGCTATTTCCATCAATAGCTTTTTTCCAATTAATAGATTTTACTAATCAAGCGGATTTCAGGGCACCACCTATTAAGTCCATAGCCAAGTACCATTGATGGCTACAGGTCAGCCATTGCTGATAAACTGGGATATTCACCCGTTAATATCAGCAAGGATGAGAAGATCACTCATCTCTTGGATAGCTTCCACAGAGATAGACCCAAGGCTCAGAGGGCATCTCCTGGAACCTCTCTCTGGTGCTACACCAGCTGATAAAGGCTCCCTTTGAACCCATTAAAGAGGCCTCTTTGAAGCATTTGAGTTTGAAGTCTGTCTTTCTCTTAACGTTGTGTTGAAGCAAATGCAGGAGTGAGATCCACGCTTAGTACAACAAGAACATCAGACACCAGGCATACTAGTCAAAGGTGCCTGTACGCCTCACCCAGCTTTCTTTCCAAGATCCAGCTGGCCAAAGAGGGTCCAGACAGTGTGGCCCCAGTGGTTATTCCAGCCCTGGCCCCAACTCTGAATAAGTCACTCAAGTCTGATAGGTCCCTTTGTCTGGTCAGAGCTCTGTGTTACTACTTGGACAGGATCTCAGACTTCAGGCAGAACAAGGAGTTGGTCTTTGTCTCCTTCAAGAAAGGTTTTAATAAAGATATCTCCCCTGCCACAATCTCCTCATGGATCAAGCAGACTGATACTTTGCTATGAGCTCTCTGATCATGAAACCCTCACCTTACATCAAGTTAAAGCCCATGATGTGAGGGCCTTTGCTGCTTCTATTATCAGCCTGCTATTGGAAGTCACACAATACCTTCACACGGTTCTATTTTAAGGATGTCGTTTGGGATGATGCAAAGCTTTTTCATTTGGGCCTAGTAGTGGCTGCTTAGGAGATCCACCAGTAGCCCTGACTGAGGAGATTTATATATATGTACATAATGAATATATTGTATATAGTTGGTACACCGCTGGCAACTAGGTCACCGGTAACCAACCAATGGAATCCTGGTTTGGGTCATTTTTTTGCCTTAATTTGAATTCACTTGAAGTCCCTAGTAACTGACGGGCCTACCAAGCGGCAGTTATTCAGCAATTTTCCATTGGGTAGGATGCATTAATGCAATAAAATTTTCAATTTAATAAGTAAATTAAATTTTTATAAGTTAATACCCTACCCAATGGAGAGGCATGGCCCTCCCAACCGACCCCGCTATCAATCTAATAGGGGTCTAAATAGGTTTAGACAATGAAAAAGATACTATGACGTCATGATGTCTAGACAGGAAAAAAATACGATGCGCCACCTAGCAAATACACACTGCATGACCGGTCCTGCAAGTGGATATCACCGGATGGCTTTTTCTGTCGTTTGACAGGACCGATCCGCTGAATGGTATAGCATTTGTCCATTAGATAGGGTATTAACTTATAAAAATTTAATTTTATTGTGTTAATACAGGACCGGTCACAGAGTGTACATTCCCTAGATGGTTCACCATACTTCCTTCCTGTCTATACATTCTTTTGGCGCGTGGAGTGTACAGACGTGTTTTTCTAGAGCTGTGTAAACGTGAAGAATTTCAAAGACAACTACAAGCTTTTGATTTTATTTTATAGTCAAATGATTTCCTGGTGTTCTGAAGTATTATGGTGTCCCCTGGTTAGAAAGTTGTGGCCACATTATGGCACTTTTTGACTCGCACTCTAAATGTGAAACGTGCCGTGAGAAGGGGTTGGGGACAGACCCATGTAGTGAGAAGAAAGACTGTGAGATATGTGATAGCTTTACTTCTGAACAGAAGAAACAGTTGGCCACCCCTACCTACAGGACGTGGAAAGAGCATCAGAAGAAGGGAAGCTCTCTCCCCGCCTCCCCTCAGAATGGTAATCCTGCTGACGTTACTGTGTTGGGGAAGGTAGAGGGCAGTAAGGGTGATTCTAGTGATAGAGGCGAAACCCCATCCAAAAAGAAAAAGTCCTCTCACAAATCCTCTTCTAAGAAGAGTACCAAAGCCAGCAAAACTGCAGACTTCCAATCTGACCTGAAGAATCTTGATGACAAGTGGTCAGAACGTTTTGCCCTGCTAGAAGCCATGTTTCTGGCTAGAAGCTTTGCAGTGGAACCGGTCCAGAAGTCGTATGTGGTGGTGACTGATAGACCTTTTATCCCAATAGTACAGCAACCTACGCGTTTTACCGGTCAGAAGCAGTCTTCCGGTGCAGTCAGCCAGAGGGAAGTGAAGAAAGCCACGCATCCTGTTGAGGCTCCAGGTGCTGTTAGCCACCCGGCCTGTTGAGGCTCCTGGTGCTGCTTCAGATTTAAAGACTACCAGCCAGGATTCTTCCCAGTTTCCTACTGCTGACAAACCCGAGATTCAGCCCCCAGGTACTGCCAGCCAGACCTTCACCAGTGATAGACCTGAAGTTCAGTCCCCAGGTTCCACAGGCCAGTCTGCTACTGTGTTGAAGAAACGTGCCACGTCTCTTACCGGTTCCGGAGTCCCTGTTGAGGAACCAGCCTCTGATGCAGAACAGTTCAGTGACCAGGCTTCAAGCTATGCTGATGAAGGTGAGGTCTCTGACCTGGAATCTACTGGTCCGGATCGAGAAGAACTTTTAGATGTGGACCAGGAACTGTCTGCTGAACAGATGTACAGGGAAACATTACGTGGTGTGAGGTCATTCATGGATTGGATGGATATACCAGAATTTGACTGCTTCATCTTCTCAAGATGATAACCCTTTTGCTGGGTCCAGAACCCCACAAACAGGAAAAGTGTCTGTCAAGGTCCCTGTTGATGAATGGTTGTGCAGGAAGTTTGAGAAGCTGAATATAACTGTTCAAGGGGGTTACCCGTCCCACACTACAGATACTGCTGGTTTGAACAGGGATCAGTTTGTGAAACCACCAAAGACACTTAAGTGGTATGGGTTGCATTGTGAAAAGAAGGATTTCTCACGTTCCAAGGTCTACCCTTGGACTAGTGAACTGGCAAGGCTCAACAGCAGTTTTACTAGAATTGCAAGTCGCTCCCTACCCTCAGCACCCGCCTCTCGGGCCGTCTCGCAGGGTACTTTAAGACTTAAAGTGGGAGAGGGCTGCACGTGACCAGAGCTACATGTGCAATCAAGCAGCAGCCTTTAGTCGTTTCACTAAAGTCCAGGAAACCATGGGTAATCAATTGAAAGTGATATAGGGTGCTACTTTCAAAGGCAAGTCCTCAGGCAAGCTACACCAGGCAGCAGACGAATTGGACTACCTTGTTACTTTTAACTGGAGTATAACTCAAGCAATGGCCCACACCATGCAAGCTCTCTCGGATGGTGTCTTCGTAAACATGGCAAACCTCACTCTAGCTCGCAGTGACAGTTATCTAGAGTTTCGTAAGGCAGGTATCAAGCAGGATACCCTCATGTCTCTGAGAACTGCTCCAATTCACATGAGTGCACTATTTCCATAACACATTATATCCAAAGCAGAGGAGGAGATATGGCACCATGAAGACAAACGTACTTGCGCTTCGTCACAGAGGAAACCTCAACGCTTCCACCCTTACTCACAGTCTTCAAGACAACAGCAAGAGTCTGACCATAAGTCCAGTCCACCAGCTTGGAAACAAATTACGAGACGTGGACAGAAATCTAACAGGGGCAAGACCTCCTCTTACTCTCAGCAACCGGCTAAGTCCCAGAAGCAATATAAATGACAAATACTGTGTAAGTTGTGTAGCCGGCAATCCAGTGTATCTTCATGTGACAGGCAAAGGGACTTGCTCTGCAAAGTGTGTAACTGGAAACAGAAACTGTGGGTATCTATCAACAAAGAAGGACAATCTAGCTACAGAGTTAGAACAGAAAGGACTGTTT
This sequence comes from Sabellastarte sp. h YS-2021, assembly GCA_964017235.1. Taxonomy (NCBI): domain Eukaryota; kingdom Metazoa; phylum Annelida; class Polychaeta; order Sabellida; family Sabellidae; genus Sabellastarte; species Sabellastarte sp. h YS-2021. The sequence goes on along the minus strand of OZ024934.1, from coordinate 62,235,972 downwards.
TGTGACCAACAAGAAGCAGACTGTAAGAACTTTAACTGTAAATTCAAGTCTTGCTGTAAATCATGTTCATTTTGCAAATGGGTATCTGCAAAAGAAAAGTGTAAATCCCTGTTATTGTTATCTGACTCCAGAAATAAAGAATGTAAACAGTGTTTCCTTTTGTAGATCAACTGAGTTCTGTAAAAAATGTCACAGTGTCAGAGTTGCAAAGATATGAATTTAGACACACAGTGGGGTTATTTATCATTTATTTACACTAGTATGTATATATATGTATGTATGTAGAAATAATTACAGACAAGTCACAAATACAAGCCACCAGGGGTGAATCCCCTAAATTACATGACTAAGGTGGCCATGAATAAAACATGTAAAACATTTAATGTGGCACCCAAAAAGGTGCAGTAGAAACGGCCACCAGGGGTTAAGCCCCTTACATGACATTAAGGTGACCTTTAAGTGTTACAAACAATATTATAAAACTTAATTTAAAGATCAACCACAAACTGTTGGCCACCAGGGGTTAAGCCCCTTACATGATGACATTAAGGTGACCTTAAAATGTTACCAACTATGATATTATAAACCTTTATTTAAAGATCAACCACAAACTATTGATTGAGGTTATAAGAAAAGGGGTGTTTGATCCCAGGCCCCCAAGTGACATTAAGATAGCCTTAAACTGTTAATCAATGTTTCCCAGGTATTGAATTAACCTCTGGCATTTAAATTTTCTAGAGTTTGGAATAAACTTAAAGTGAAAATAATATGAGGAAATTAGTAATGGGGATGTTTATTGGTTTAGAAATATAGTTTAGGATTAGTTAAAGGTAGAGTAAGGATGGACCCCAAACCCCAAAGTAGGAAACTATTGTAGGAGCTGTGACTGGAATACAAGGCTCACTTTGTCTGATGCATAATGATCTTGTGTAATGTAAGACCAGACACAGTCCAGGTGCCATGGCTCTGTATGTCCTGAATTGGAACCTGAGAATTGAAGGCCATGGTGGCACCTGAACGCCGGAAGGAGTGAAATGTGATAGAGGATTGAGAAAGACCCAATTTGTGTAGGATGGACTTAAAGTGTTTTCTTAAGCGGGTGTCTGATAAAGGGTAGGATGTATTTTTAACTTGAAACAAGGGTTTATTCCTACCAGGAGGGGTGATGAGGAGTAGGTTTTTGAGAGCCTGAACAGGACAGATAGGCGTAGAGCCCAGGTGTGGAATTTTCAAAACTCTGGCAGAATTTTTAGCTTGGATGGTTTTACTCCAGGTAATTAGAATATGGGCTCCTGGAGAGGAAAAAAAACAACACATCAGCTCTGGCCAGATGTTTGGTAGGATCAAAGGAATTGATAGAATGAGGGACCAGATTAGAAATCCTGAGGAAGAAGAAGGAAAGCAAATAAGCAGCTTTAAACACCTGACCCATATGGGTATGATAACACTGATTAACTATTTGTTGGAGGGGAATGTCAATGACAGCTTTAAGGCAACCTTTCAAGGGAGAGGTTAAGGTAATGGCTTTGGTAAAATACTTGATACGGGGATCAGTGAAGGGTGAAATGTCTAAGCCAAACATGGAACATTTTGTTTTGATGGCAGCCATGTGATTGGCAATGGAAGAACTAGTAAAATGGTTATATGCCATGAACTCTAAGAAAGCAAGCAGAGTAGTTGGAGTGAGGGAGTGAATGTTAATGTTGCAAAAAACACAGAATGCAATGAAAATTCTAAACATTTGGTTGTAAGCCTTTGCTGTTGAGGAGGTAAGAGCATGTTGCAGCCTGTGGTGAGCCCTGGAAGCCAGAATGCTAGCTGTGTGGTGAGTACCTGAAATTAAATGGACCAATTAATGTGAATCAGACTCTCAGTTATATTAACCCATACATAATTTGGAACATGTTTCTGAACTACCTGCATGTAGTTGGGATTTAAGGACAGTCGAGAAAGAGCATCAGCTATAACATTGCTTTTACCTGGGATGTGAACAGTATGAAGATCTATGTCAAACTTTGCACACTCAATAAGTATGTTCCTACATATGGCAGCCAAGGTCAAGTCCCTGGTTTTACATGAGTCCATGATCATAACCACTGCCTGATTATCACAATGTATTAGAATTCTGTGAGTAGCACAATACCTACCCCAAACCCGAACTGCCACCAATATATTGAGCATTTCCAGGTGGACTATATCATAATTGAGATATTCTTGAGTAAGGGGAATGGAGTACACTTCCCTGCCACAAATGGCACCCAACCCATTGAGACAAGCATCCAAATTGACTTCCATTGAACATTTCTTATGTGAGAAGAAAGTGATCCCATTGAATGAGGGGAGAAAAGAACGAAACCAATTAAGGTCTTGCTTAAATGAATCATTAAGATGTATGAGATCAGCTCTATCTGAAGATCTTAATAGGGCCAGCATGCGATTGAGAAAAGCCCTAGAGGATCTGACACATTTGGTAATGTATAATAGCTGGCCTAGTAAAGATTGAAGGTCACGCTTGCAACAGGTAGTCTTTTGGGCCCACATTTCACATGTATTGCAGATCTCTGCGAGTTTGTCTGCAGGGACGGACAATGTAAAGGTTTCTGTATCAATTTCAACACCCAGACAGGTTGCACACGTACATGGAGTGACCAGTTTCTTCTCACTGATCTGGAAACCAAGTTCGTGGAGTGTAGTAATGAGATTGTTGAAAGAAGCAAATGCCTGTCTCAGTACACCATGTCTGATGAGGTCGTCTATATAGTTTGTAATTTGATAACCTTTGGAGGCCATAATGAACCTGATAGCGTCACTTAGCCTTTGGAATATGGAACTTCCATGCCTGAACCCAAAGGGAAGACAAGAATCAAGGTAATATTGGTCAAGTTTCAAACCCAGAAGATGATAATCAGAGGGATCAATTTTCACGTGACGAAACGCCCTAGATATATCAACTTTATAAATCAGAGATCCCCTACCCAGTTTAATAATTTTATTTGTGATAGTGTCAATACTTGGTAAAGTTAGGAGGAAGTCTTTGTTTAAATACTGATCTTTACATACACCAGCATTGAGTGAGTGGTAATAAGGGTAACTAAGATCTATGATCACCCATCTATTTTAAGAGCCTGGTTTTTCCCTAGTCATAAAAGGGGATAAATGAAGATCTGGATAAGGTGGTGTTGCAAAAGGACCTAATACAGCATTGAAGCTTGCTTCTTCATCCAAGTATGCCCTAACAGGCATTATTGTCAAGAACCTGGGTGTAATTTTTGACTCTGGAAACACCTTTTCCAACCACATAACTAATATGTGTCAAGCCTGCTACTACCACCTTAAGGACCTAAGACGTATTCGTAAATTCCTCAGTGTGGAAACTGCAGCCTTGCTTGCAAACTCAATGATCAGTAGTCGACTTGACTACTGCAATTCCCTACTTTATGGCATCAGTAAGTACAATGTTGCTAAACTCCAAAAGATACAAAATGCCCTTTGTAGAATTGTTTTTAGACTTGATAGAACTAGCCATGTCACTCCTTTTCTTCAAAAACTACACTGGCTTCCTATCACTTACCGTATATTGTTTAAGTACAATCTAATTACTTTCAAGGCTATAAATTTCTCTCAACCCATATACCTATCATCCTTGATCAAAACCAGTTGTCTAACACGTGGAAATCGTCTTTCTCTTTCCTCAGCCTCTCACAAAAAGGCCATCGGTAGGAGAGGTTTTGTAGTGGCTTCCCCCATAGAATGGAACAGACTCCCACAATCAGTACGATCACAACAAACAATAACAGGTTTCCGTAGCCAGCTAAAGACCTACTTGTTTAGATTAGCATATCCTCCACCATAGTACATCTCCCTGGCGGGCGCTAACCTTGGATCATGACCTCGAACGTCCCTCGACTTTCCCTTTTTGATTTCAAGCGCATTAGAGGATGTTGCATCAATTTTGCGCTATATAAATGTTTCTATTCTATTCTAACATCAGTGAGGTGGTGATTGGCTGAAGGGCGGTTATTACCTGAATGTGACAGGTAAGAAATGTTATGATCAAAATCAAGGGGAAACCCATACCTGATGAGCATTGGCAGTTGCTTGTCCCAATAATCAACTAGATATTTTTGCAAGACATCTGGGTTCAACTGAGACGGGATCTCAATTTGGGCCTCCAGAAAATTATGCTTACCCTCTTTATTAATAAGGTACCTGGCACTGAGTAAGTCCCCTTTCAATGGAAGTCATTTGTTATTGCTGGGAATGATAAGGTCACTGGTGGGAATGAAACCAAATTTCTGTGAATTTTGGCCATCCCATAATCTGAAAGTACTGTTACTAATGGCATTATTAATGCGGGCCCTGTTATTTGGGCGACCACTGAGAGATAAGTCATATTTACTGTCACTTGTGACGCTAGTCTGACTGCTGCTAGTATTACAGTGGACTACACTTGCAGGGGCCACTTTATGACGACTTTTCCCAATGTGAGAGACGACATTATTTGTGTTGCATTTTTCTGTGACACTATATGGTTTTTGACCTACCTTACGACTCGCAGTAGATATACTGTCACAAACATTACAAATTTCAACTTTATTGTCATATCTTTCACCATTATTGTCAACACTATGAGAACTACTGTCATTTTCCAGCAAACTGAATTTGTTTTCAGTAAAATATCTGCTGACAACCATGCCGTCCTTGTTTTCATACCCACAATGTGTATCAATATGCTTGCTATGCATGTCAGGTGTACTGACCTGGATTCTAACATTGTCAACATGACTTTGTTTACATACAACACTAGAAGGTTTTAATATGACACTAACTTTTTTGTCACAACCTTGGTTATACACACGAGTATTATCAGCGTGTTTGTCAGCAGAACTGTGAGACTTGACTACCAAACCATTGTTACACAATATGGCGCCTTTTTTAGTATTTGTACACTTAACGACATCAGCATAGGACCTACCAAGAAACCTATAATAGTTGGCCCTCCAATATACACTGCCCTGGCAATCACGGGTACTGTTAATTACAGTGCTACCAAAACGCTGTTGGTTTACACTATTGTTAGTGCTGCAGTGCCGCAGTGCCTTACTCGTTTTTTGCCTTCCTACAATCTTTTGAGGGGTGAGTGTAAGATTTACCATTTTTAGAACACAAGGCACAAACATGTAAGTAAGTTTGCCCACCGTTCTCATGGTCTTGGTTTTGGCCACATGTTCCTTTCTGATAGAACCAGCATAGGGTTGGTGATTTGTTTTTGCAAGATTTCCTGGAGTTTGAACCTGAGGTCCGACCTGACTGAACTTTCTGAGCATGAGCCCTTCTGGCACGATCAATTGTATTAGTGTCTCCCCATGCAATTTTACCTTCCTCCATCTTTACCAAAACTACTGCATGGCAATCCTTGGCTGCCTGCCAACCAAAATTATGTGAGTCCTCCATAAGGTCGGACATATAGTCTAACATTTGGTTTTAATAGTGGGGTCACTCTGATTTCTTATGATCTGGCAAAACCCGGCAACCCACTGGGACATGGACAGACTGTCATATGTGGGTCAAGACTTAGACCTACCAGTGACGACATAGTTATGGGGCCAGGGTACTTCATTCTTACAGTAAATGGTATCAGTGCCTCCCCTTTGGGATTTGAACTTGCCTTGTTCATTTAGTGTCCTCAGTTCCTGCAGTCTTGCATCCACTTCTTGTTGTATGTCCATCGAGCGTCTAAGGGTAGAGACTGTAGGAAGTATGGTGTCCTCTGCTGGCGGTTTTGCTGCGGCAAGAGGCGGTTGACTGGCACTCCCAGCACTTCCTTCTGTCGCTTCCTGCTGCTTGACCTTGTCCTCCACCTGCTGCATTTGACCACTCAAGCTCTTCTGTTCAGCCAGTATTTGCAGTCCCAAGTCCTGGTTTAAGTCACTGCCCTTCCCTTGGGTGTCACGTTCTACTGATATGTCAAGATTCATCATCAGCCACTTCCTGTTTCTGACACTTTGAATTGACAGGTCTCTCGTGCTTCTCCATGCACTTGTTACATTGAAATAGTTTTTGTGGCATTTTTCCTCTGTAAACCACAAAACCAATGCTTTGATACATGCTTGCACAGCTGTGGAATGAATTTAAGGTTAGAAAAAAACACCCTTGCAGGTGAAAATTTTAGTATATAGCAAAACACAGCCCTTCAGAAGTGCTCCAGATCCAGAGCTATACAAGCATGTCTCAAAACAATTGAGGGAACACAGGTTCTGCAAGATAGCGCACCCACACTCGAGAACCTCTATGCACTGCTCTTCTGACCTGTGAAAACAGCAAAACTCGCAAGTTTCATCCCTGAAGCTTTCAAGTTTACAAGAATTAGAAATCGAAAAAAAATAAAATCGAAATTAAAAAAGATGTTGCTAGTTCAAAGTTTGCTTTTAGAATGAATATGGTGGATTTAAGCGGGAAAGACACAGTGTAAAAGGTCAGAGGTGATCAATACGAAAATAGGACATAATAAACAAGAATAGTTTGTACAAATACACTTGTACAGAAGTTCATGCATCTTGCCACTGACCTTGAGGGTGCCTAGTGTGCCTTCACCCCACAAATTTCCCAACTATTGTTGAAGATCTGCCTGTAGGGGCCTATTTGTTTAGACTAGCATATCCTCCACCATAGTACATCTCCCTGGCGGGCGCTAATTTTGGATCTCGACCTGATACGTCCCTGGACTTTCCCTTTTTGACCTCAAGTGCATTAGAGGATGTTAAATCAATTTTGCGCTATATAAATGTTTCTATTCTCTTCTATTCTATTAAACCAGTTTTGGAAAAAATGGGCAGCCCTAGGCATTAGCCCCAAAGTATTTACAGTCCTCAGAGAAGGCTACACTCTCCCCTTCCGGTTCCGGCCAAACTTGACCAGGTCCCCAACCATAACAAGCTGCTATGTAAATTCCCACAGGAACCTTTACCTGTTGGAGGCATTACATCAGCTGTTGAACAAAAATGCAGTAGAGTTGGTAAAAAATCAAGAATCTCAGCTTTTACAACTGGCTATTTTTGGTACCAAAACCCAATAACGGGTGGAGACCTATACTGGACCTAAGCACACTAGCCAGATTTTTAAAGACAGAGTCATTCAAAATGGAGACCCCGGAGACAGTAAGAACCTCCCTACAAGCAGGGGATAGGGTAACATCCATAGATTTCAAAGACGTGTACTTCCACATACCGATTCACAGTCAGTCCAGAAGTACATACGTTTTCACATCCAGGGTCAGACCTACCAATTCAAAGCACTGCCATTCGACCTGTTCACAGCACCAATGAAGTTTACAGTAGTGGCCAAAGAGGTCAAGTTTCTTGCACTGGAAAAAGGTATATGGATCCACCAGTACCTAGATGACTGGTTGGTCAGAGCCAGATCCCACCAAATTTGTCTCCAGCATACACTAACCTTGGTAGCTCTCTGTCAGGAATTGGGTTGGCTAGTGAACAAAGACAAATCAGAACTGGAGCCCAAACAGGTTTTCAGCTTCGTAGGTTACCAGTTTGATCTGATGAAGGGCAGGGTAAGACCCACCCAAGCGTGTTGGCAGATCCTACAAGCAAAAATAAGAGACCTTATTACTGCTCCGATGTGTCCGGTCCGGAAGCTTATGTCCCTAACAGGTTTACGGACAGCCACAGAGAAGCAAGTGCACTTAGGCCAGTTATACATGAGACCCATATAGTAGCATCTCAAAAACAACTTGGTTAACTGGATTCTGGTAACTGACCATGGATTCATAGGGTTCTTCTGACCTTAGGTCAATCCAGGTCTGAAAAAGATTGTTTTGTTTGTGAGTTCACTTAAGTCCCTAGTTACTTAACCGCCTACTAAGCGGTAGTTATTCAGCAATTGTCCATTGGATAGGATGTATTTACGCAGTAAATTTGAAATAAGTAAAATAAGTAAATTAAATTTTTATAAGTTAATACCCTATCCAATGGACAGACAAGGCCCTCCCAACCGGCCCCGCTATCAGCTTACTGTTATTATTATTATTATTATGTATTTATACTCAGCGCAATATCTCCATATAGTACAGGACTCAAAGCGCTATTTAACCAATCCGACTGTACAGGTACAGCCCCAACTCACAAGTAACTCACATTCCCCTAACTGGAAGATAGAGGCTCAAGGATGACCATTTATCAACGTCCTTGAGGTTCTTTAACCTGCCACTGGGGATAGGACCCAATGACAGAGGACCGCCATTTTAAGTGGTCATCCGAGCCACTATGTATCTGCCTGTACCTGGGTTTGAACCCACGTCCTCTGAGTTCCTAGACAAGTGTGTTACCCGCTAGGCCACAGTGGCAGATAGGGGCCTGACTAGGTTTTGACAATGAAAAAGATGTGATGACGTCAGCATGTCTAGACAGGAAGGAAGTAAGGTGCACCATCTAGCGAATGTACACTCCGTGACCGGTCCTGCTGGTATTATATATAGGACGGCTTTTTCTGTCATTTGGCGGGATCGGTAAAGCAATTGTCTATTGTATAGGGTATTAACTTATAAAAATTTAATTATCTCCCAGCTCGCTGGCGGGAGATTATAATTTGCACCATGTGTGTGTGTACATGCGTGTGTGTGTACGTGCATGCGTGCGTGAGTGTGTCACGCAGTTTTTTCTGAAACTACTACAGTTACACATTTTTGGTAAATTACTTGTCCTAATGAATTTTTACGCTCTTCAATATTTTTTGGGTTTAGTGAACTTTGGCATACTTTTGAATGAGTAATAGCACTTTTACCTACTATAATTATATGGCTTATAACTCTGAAACTATTGCATTTACAGTATTTTGTTCCAATATGTTGTTCAGCTACTTTCTCCACAGCTACAACATCGTCAGTAGTTTGGAAGTTTATCTCCATAGCTAAGCAAGTAATAGCTACTTTGTCAATTTTTAATGATAACCATAATGAGTAAATGGCTTATATCTTCAAAAGTATTGCAGCTATGCAATTTCTCTCAAATATGTTGTTCATCTACTTTTTTGTGAACTGTAACATATTTCAGTTTCACAACTGTTGCTCAAGGTACAAGTGAGTAATGGCTACTTTATTGCTACTTTTAGTGAAAATATGACTTATAACTCTGAAACTATTGCATTTAGAGTATTTTGTTCCAATATGTTGTTCAGCTACTTTCTCCACAGCTACAATATGGTCAGTAGTTTGGAAGTGTATCTCCATAGCTAAGTGAGTAATAGCTACTTTGTCAATTTTTAATGATAACCCTAATGAATAAATGATTTATATCTTCAAAAGTATTGCAGCTACACAATTTCTCTCAAATGTGTTGTTCATCTATTTTTTGTGAACTGTAACATATTTAAGTTTTACAACTGTTGCTCAATGTACAAGTGAGTAATGGCTACTTTATTGCTACTTTTAGTGAAAATGTGAAAAATCACAAAAGTCTCGCAAACCGTAAAAGATAGAGCGATTTCGAGCGAATTTTTGACCTACAGGTTAGTACAAGAGTATCCTGTGCAAAGGGGAAAAATTTCAATTTTCGCCACTTTTGGCGGCCATCTTGGATTTTAGCGGAAAATGAAAAAGTGTGAATATCTCAAAAACCGTAAGAGATAGAGCGATTTCGAGCGAATTTTTGACCCGCAGGGTAGTACAAGAGTATCCTATCGAAAGGGGAAAATTTTCAATTTTATTGCGTTAATACATCCTATCCAATGGACAATTGCTTTATCCGGTCGCCGCGACCGGTCCCGCGAAACGCCAGAAAAAGACGTCCTGTATATAATACTGGCAGGACCGGTCACAGAGTGCATTCGCTAGGTGGAGCATCATACTTCCTTTGGTGTCTAGACAACGTGACGTCATAGCATCTTTTTCGTTTGGTGCGAAGAGTGTGCAGACGTGTTTTCTTCAGAGATACGTTTTTTTAAATTTTACAACGAACAAATAAGTGGAATGATACTCAAAATACCAACTCTTTTTGTACTCTTTTTGACAGCCATATTAAGTCAACAACCAGTCATGATGATATTACCAATGTTTGTCATAACTCTTGTTAGTAGGTCATACATGACTAGAGAAGTTTTGTTTTCAGAGGCAGAACAAAGCAACATCTACAAGGACACAGCTTGCCAAGAAAGAAACTGAAGCAGCTTTAATGCAGCATATGCGAGAGCAGAAAGTGAAAGAAATAAGGGAACGTTTGGCAAAACAATATGAGGAAGATAGAGCAAGGTGAAGTTTCCAGGAAATAACTTTTTGCAGCAGTATATTTGTAGAATAAAGAAAAATGTGTCTTTTTATGTGTGGATCTAATCTATTGTGGGTGGTTGTAAAATGATTTGACTCAATTAATCACTGTCAGTGTGTATTGCACTAATGTGATGATGACCTTGTTTTTTCTGCTGTCTGGTTGACCTTACAGTGAATATTGCCGTAGTATCGAGTGGTCTTTAATTGCCGTTTTCAGATGCATTTTCAATAATTCTATCTTAACTTAGGTCTTTGCTCTTCTTCCATAATTTAAAACAATGATTTTTGGATACATTTCTCTTATTCACATGCATACCTGGCTTTCAAAACAGGGAAGAAACTATATGGAAACTCTGCTGATCAGATCTATTTCGATTGGATTAGTGATATACAATAGGAAGACTTCCCGAATGACATGTACAGAAAAGATATATCACGAATGAAGATAACAATATTTAATGAGTGTGTAGCACGAGTATTATATTGTTAATCTTCAAGAGTGATATATATCTCCCGCCTGCGACCAAAGGCCGTGGTCGGGAGATCATAAAACGCCTTCCGTATGTGTGTGCATCCGTCCGTTTGTCACGTTTTTGCATAAACCTTAATATCTCATTCATTTATAAAGATATCTTCACCAAATTTGCAGGGAATGTTTATATCTATGAAAATCTGTCTCTGCAAAATTTCAGCCTCATTTTGAAAAACAAAATGGCTGCCATAGCTAATTGTTTGAAAATCATAAAGGTGATGAAAATCTTGAAATATTCCAGCTAGCTTCATCAAATTTGCAAAAAAAGCTATATGACTAGAAAAGCTAGCCTGATAGTAATTTTGGCCTAGTTCAAAAGACAAAGTGGCCTTCATATCACATGTTTAATGGCAAACAGGTTATTCTATTAAAAAGGCCTTTTAGCTCCCCTTATATTGCCCCGAGAGGTTCGGAATGTGAAAACAACGTGTAGGAAGTCATGGGCTGGGAATCTTTTCTAGGTGTAAAATTTGACCTTTGACCCCTGCTTCAAGGTTAAATGGGGCCATCACACTAAGATGCCTTTATTTCTCCCTTATTATTGGTGCTATGGTTTCACAATGTAAAGACAGACCTTAGAAAGGGAAGGCCATGATCGAGAGATTGTAAAACGCCTTCCATACGTTTGTGCGTCCGTCTATCCGTTTGTCAGGTTTTGACATAAACCTTAACATCTCATTCATTTATAAAGATATCTTCACCAAATTTGCAGGAATTTTTATGGCTGTGAAAACCTGTCTGTGCAAAATTTTGGCCTCTTTTTGAAAAACAAAATGGCTGCCATAACCAATTGTTTGAAAATCATAAAGTTGCTCTAAATCTCAAAATATTCCAGCTAGCTTCATCAAATTTGCACAAAAGATATATGGCTAGAAAAGCTAGCCTGATAGTAATTTTGACCTAGTTCTAAAAATAAAATGGCCGCCATATTATATGTTTAATGTCAAATGGGGTTATTCTATTAAAAAGGCCTTTTAGCTCCCCTTATATTGCCCCGAGAGGTTCGGAATGTGAAAACAACTTGTAGGAAGTCATGGGCTGGGAATCTTTTCTAGGTGTAAAATTTGACCTTTGACCCCTGCTTCAAGGTTATATGGGGTCATCACACTAAGATGCCCTTATTTAAGCGTCACGCAAGGGACGCTTGTTTGTGTATGGGAGAGCTTCTGGCTCCGCCGGCTCTGCCGGCTCCGCCGGCTCCGGCGGCTCCACCGGCTCCGCATTTTGTTTTCCTTATAACTCTGTAACCATTAGGCGAATTCTTTTCAAATTTGGCAGGTTTAGGCAGTAGCCCTGGGGAATTTTTTTGAATATGCTGCAGTGACATTTCAACCAATCAGAGAGGTCACATGACCAAAAATGTCTTTTTTCGATGGGGAAGCTTGTCCGGATGATAACTTGAAAGGAATTTTATCAATTCACCTGAAACTTGGCAAATACATTCATTCTATTAAAATCTGGAAATCATTAGATTTTGGCATTGATTGGTCAAGAAATGGCCGAGTAATTAATGATTAATTAATCATTACGAATTTTCCAAATAAGGAAAACACAAAAATGCTTATATCTCGAAAACCGTGCTAGATAGAGCGATTTCGACGAAATTTTTGACCCACAGGGTATCTCTGCGGAGTAGTTTTCCCAATTTTCAAAAAATTTTTGTCTCGCCCAAAATGGCGGCCATTTTGAATTTTCGAAATTTTCGCAAAAATTGCAAAACACAAAAATGCTTATATCTCAAAAACCGTGCTAGATAGAGCAATTTCGACAAAATTTTTGACCCGCGGGATATCTCTGCGGAGTACTTTTCCCAATTTTCAAAAAATTTTTGTCTCGCCAAAAATGGCGGCCATTTTGAATTTTCGAAATTTTCGCAAAAATTGCAAAACACAAAAATGCTTATATCTCGAAAACCGTGCTAGATAGAGCGATTTCGACGAAATTTTTGACCCTCAGGGTATCTCTGCAGAGTAGTTATCCCAATTTTGAAAAAAATTTTTGTCTCGCCAAAAATGGCGGCCATTTTGAATTTTCGAATTTTTCACAAAAATTGCAAAACATAAAAATGGTTATATCTCGAAAACCCTGCTAGATCGAGCGATTTCGACGAAATTTTTGACCCACAGGGTATATCTGCAGAGTAGCCATGCCAATTTTCAAAAAAATTTTGTCTCGCAAAAAATGGCGGCCATTTTGAATTTTCGAATTTTTCGCAAAAATTGCAAAACATAAAAATGCTTATATCTCAAAAACCGTGCTAGATAGAGCGATTTCGACGAAATTTTTTACCCACAGGGTATCTCTGCAGAGTAGCCATGCCAATTTTCAAACAAAAAAATTTCTCGCAAAAAATGGCGGCCATTTTGAATTTTCAAATTTTTCGCAAAATTGCAAAACACAAAAATGCTTATATCTCGAAAACCGTGCTAGATAGAGCGATTTCGACGAAATTTTTGACCCACAGGGTATCTCTGCAGAGTAGACATGCCAATTTTCAAAAAAATTTTGTCTTGCCAAAAATAGCGGCCATTTTGAATTTTCGAATTTTTCGCTAAAATTGCAAAACATAAAAATGGTTAGATCTCGAAAACCTTGCTAGATCGAGCGATTTCGACGAAATTTTTGACCCACAGGGTATATCTGCAGAGTAGCCATGCCAATTTTCAAAAAAATTTTGTCTCGCAAAAAATGGCGGCCATTTTGAATTTTCGAATTTTTCGCAAAAATTGCAAAACATAAAAATGCTTAGATCTCAAAAACCCTGCTAGATAGAGCGATTTCGATGAAATTTTTGACCCACAGGGTATGTCTGCAGAGCAGCCATGCCAATTTTCAAACAAAAAATTTCTCACAAAAAATGGCGGCCATTTTGAATTTTCAAATTTTTCGCAAAATTGCAAAACACAAAAATGCTTATATCTCGAAAACCGTGCTAGATAGAGCGATTTCGACGAAATTTTTGACCCACAGGGTATCTCTGCAGAGTAGCCATGCCAATTTTCAAAAAAATTTTATCTTGCCAAAAATGGCGGCCATTTTGAATTTTCGAATTTTTGCGCAAAAATTGCAAAACACAAAAATGCTTATATTTCGAAAACCGTGCTACATAGAGCGATTTCGACGAAATTTTTTATCTTCAGGGTATCTCTGCAGAGCAGCTATCCCAAAGAGCTTTCACTTGGTGAAGTTTCAGACCCATAGCTAATTGCTCACCTACTCAAAAAGAGTAAATGCGAATTACCTCTAAAAGTATTGCAGATGGCCAATTTTTCTCAAATAACTCATTCACCTACTTTTGGAAGAGCTTTCACATGGTGAAGTTTCAGACCCATAGCCAATTATTCACCTACTCAAAATGAGTAAATGCGAATTATTTCTAAAAGTATTGCAGATAGCCAATTTTTCTCAAATAACTCATTCACCTACTTTTGGGAGAGCTTTCACATGGTGAAGTTTCAGACCCATAGCTAATTATTTACCTACTCAAAATGAGTAAATGCTAATTATCTGTAAAAGTATTGCGGATACCCAATTTTTATCAAATAACTCATTCATCTACTTGTGGGAGAGCTTTCACATGGTGAAGTTTCAGACCCATAGCTAATTACTCACCTACTCAAAATGAGTAAATGCGAATTATCTCTAAAAGTATTGCAGATAGCCAATTTTTCTCAAATAGCTCATTCACCTACTTTTGGCAGAGCTTTCACTTGGTGAAGTTTCAGACCCATAGCTAATTACTCACCTACTCAAAATGAGTAAATGCGAATTATCTCTAAAAGTATTGCAGATAGCCAATTTTTCTCAAATAACTCATTCACCTACTTTTGGGAGAGCTTTCACTCTGTGAAGTTTCAGACCCATAGCTAATTACTCACCTACTCAAAATGAGTAAATGCGAATTATCTCTAAAAGTATTGCAGATAGCCAATTTTTCTCAAATAACTCATTCACCTACTTTTGGGAGAGTTTTCACTTCGTGAAGTTTCAGACCCATAGCTAATTACTCACCTACTCAAAATGAGTAAATGCGAATTATCTCTAAAAGTATTGCAGATAGCCAATTTTTCTCAAATAACTCATTCACCTACTTTTGGGAGAGCTTTCACTTGGTGAAGTTTCAGACCCATAGCTAATTACTCACCTACTCAAAATGAGTAAATGCGAATTATCTCATAAAGTATTGCAGATAGCCAATTTTTGTCAAATTAATCATTCACCTACTTTTGGGAGAGCTTTCACTTGGTGAAGTTTCAGACCCATAGCTAATTACTCACCTACTCAAAATGAGTAAATGCGAATTATCTGTAAAAGTATTGCAGATAGCCAATTTTTCTCAAATAACTCATTCACCTACTTTTGGGAGAGCTTTCACTCTGTGAAGTTTCAGACCCATAGCTATTTATTCACCTACTCAAAATGAGTAAATGCTAATTATCTGTAAAAGTATTGCGGATACCCAATTTTTATCAAATACTCATTCATCTACTTGTGGGAGAGCTTTCACATGGTGAAGTTTCAGACCCATAGCTAATTACTCACCTACTCAAAATGAGTAAATGCGAATTATCTCTAAAAGTATTGCAGATAGCCAATTTTTCTCAAATAACTCATTCACCTACTTTTGGGAGAGCTTTCACTTGGTGAAGTTTCAGACCCATAGATAATTATTCACCTACTCAAAATGAGTAAATGTGAATTATCTCTTAATAGTATTGCAGATAGCCAATTTTTCTCAAATAACTCATTCACCTACTTTTGGAAGACCTTTCACACACGAAAATGAAAAATTGTGACTATCTCGGAAAAGCTATTTCTTCTGCTTTAATGCTCGGCGGGAGATACACACCACGGCAGTGGTCTTGACAAAAATTTTTGTCTCCCCAAAAATGGTGGCCATTTTGAATTTTCAAAGTTTTTGCAAAACACAAAAATGCTTATATCTCGAAAACTGTGCTATATGGAGCGAACTCAACAAAATTTTGGACCTGCTGGGTATCTCTGCAGAGTAGCCATGCCAATTTTCAAAATATTTTTGTCTCGCCAAATATAGCGGACATTTTTAATTTTTTTATTTTTTGCAAAACACAAAAATGCTTATATCGTGAAAACCGTGCTAGATAGAGCAGACTGCGCTGACTTTGGTTGCCACAACAGTATAAGGCTAGAAACGAAGCATTTTCTTAATACTTTAGCACTCACCTTTATATCCTTTTCGGGACGCTTTGTTTTTGCTATGCAAAAACATTATCTTTTTTTTTTTCGAGCGATCCTCTAGTTCTCCCTTATTATTGGTGCTATGGCTTCAGAATGTAAAGACAGACCATCAAAAGTCCTGGCCTTCCAATGTTTTGCCTGAGAAAAATTTTGGCCTTATTTTGAAAAACAAAATGGCTGCCATAGCCAATTATTTAAAAATCATTAAGATGCTCTAAAACTTGAAATATTGCAGCTAGGTTCATCAAATTTGTGCAAAAGATATATGGCTAGGAAAGTTAGCCTGATAGTAATTTGGCCAAGTTTCGAAAACAAAATGGTCGTCATATCACATGTTAAATGGGATTATCCTATTAAAAAGGCCTTATATCTCCATTATCATTTCTACTAGGGGTTCCAAATGTGAAAACAACTTGAAGGAAGTCAAGGCCTGAGACTCTTTTCCAATCGCTGACTTTTACCTTTGACTCCTTCTTCAGTGTCAATTGGGGTTATCTTACTACAAAGGCCTTATATCTCCTTTAGTTCTCCATAGTACTGATTCTAAGGAAGGAGATAACCGCTGCGGCAGTGGCCTTGTTTCTATATATGTCTAATGAGGTATGTTTTACTTTTATTATCCACCATTTTGTATGTTTTATGACTTACATAAATAAATCCATATTTAAAGGTAGAATATGAAAAAGGCTTTCATATATACAGGGGGATCAGTGAATATAAAACTTTGATATTTAACTTACACCAGCAGAAGTAATATAACCAGACCTTTCTAATGATATATAATACATTTTTATTGCGTTAATATATCTTACAGATGATAGCTATACTCTGGTACCAGCTGGTCCTGCTAAGCGCCAGAAAAAGACGTCTTGAGTTTCACATCTGGCAGGACTAGTATAGTGTACTCTACTCGCCAGGTGGCCCAGTTCCTGCCTCACTTGCTAGAGGGACAGGACTCCAAAGCATCTTTTTATTGCGTTAATACATCCTAACCAATGGACAATTGCTAATGCGGTCGGCCCAGACTGGCCCGCCAAACGCCAGAAAAAGACGTCCTGTGTCCCCACTGGCCGGCCGGTCCCAGTACTGTGCACTCGCAAGGTGGCGCATTGTACTTCCTTCCTGTCTAGACAGAGTGACGTCATAGCATCTTTTTCATTTGGCGCGTGTGCTGTGCAGACGTGTTTTCTAGATCTCCAGAGTTTTTAAAGAAAAGTGTACATTATGACAGATTTTCAACCTTATTTGTTATCTACATTTCATGTATGGATATACATTAAGAAATCTGCTGGAAACGCTCCCTGGTTGATTCACTTCAGTGTTGATGATAGGGCAGTAATCGATGAGAAATATGAAGGCACTCTTTTTCTAATTTCCTCCCATTCAACAATTGTGTTGTTAGAGGCAGATCGACAATATTAAGAAAAATAATGGATATACTACTTACAAGTTATTTTTATCCGTGTCTTGTTTTGAATGTAGCTTCTGTTACCTACTATCATGAAAAACCTCAGTTTATGCAGTTTTTAACATGGATGGAATTCCCCAAAAGAGATGTATTCTTCAGATTTCGTCGGAGCGCACTGGTACCGACTTCTCTGCTGTATAGCATCAGTCACACCAGCCAGCTTGAGTATTTAGTGTTTTTCAACAGAAGCAAGAGATGGATTCTTCAGAATTTTAATCTTCAGAGCGCACTAGTCCAGACTTCTTTGCTGTAAAGCATTAGTCGACCGGCAAGCTCCAGTTCGGCCGACCTCACAATGGAAAGTGATATCAGTCCCTCCCTTGCAGACCCGGCTTTGTTGTCGGTAGTGGGGGTTGTGGATGGCCAGGTCACTGTTTAAGTTGTTTGGTTTTATCACGAAAGAAAGAAAGAAGTTCATCTACAGAGCTTTCTACCTCTTCAGAGCGCAGTGGTCCAGGCTTCTCTGCTTTTAAAGCATCAGCCGACCGGCCAGCTCAAAAGAACACGACCTCTGATGTCATCTTCTACACGAAGCTGGTCACGTGATTCACCGACCAGGTCACGAAGCTGATCACGTGATTAATCGACCAGGAAGGTCGGAAGTGCATTCTTCAGAACTCACATCTACTGTGATTCCAGTCCCTGCCTTGCAGACCTGGCCTTGTTGTCGGTAGTGGGGTTTGTGGACTAGCATAATAGAATTACAGACCGGCCAGGTTTTCCTTCTACAGAGTGCACTGGTACTGACTTCTCTGCTGTAAAGCATCATCTCCAACCGACCACACAACTAACTATGTTGTCTAGAGCTGTAATCATCAGTGATTTCTGTAGATCGACGCTCGCTTGTTAGATGCGAGTTGAACTCGAGTTGAACTCGAGTAAATGACACAAATATAAATAAAATAATAATGTCCAAATATTGTCATCAAGGGATCCGCCATTAACGTATTTAATACCATTTTATTGCAAGGAAATATATTCTGTTGCCGACAGGTATGTATGAGCACATTATGGAACATCCACATAAATAAGGAAATAAAAAAAACGACCATTGCTCATTAATTTTTTTGTCTTTATGGTTAGATGAACTGTAAAAGTGCTGGTTTTATAACAAGACTAGTATATCATAATTTATTTGTTAAAAACTCGAGTTTAAATTACGTAAATCGATGTGGTCCCAAATATCGCCCACCGAGTTACGACTCGAGTTTCGGTCAACTCGTTACAGCACTAATGTTGTCGGTAGTGGGACTTTTGTGGACGGTAAAAATACTGTTAAGTTGCCGGTTGAGTATCACAAAGAACGCGACCGCTGGCATCATCTCCAATCAGCCAATCGCGTGTCCTTCCGACCAACAAGCTGATCATGTGATACGCTGAACAACAATTACTTCTAAAAATAGCTCACAAGGGCTTTCCCAGCATTTGTCAAATTTACAAATAAAACATGCGCTTAAAAGAAATACTTTAATTAATGGAGGAAACCTACAGTAAGCTGAATTCAACACAAAAGATAGTTGTAAAATTGCTTCAGCAACTTATTACAGAGTGTACCAACCGGGTACCAGCTACACAGCCTTGTACAGCTTACCCCACCCTACCGGTTACAGAGTCTTCCAACCTAGTCCATTCAACTCTGTGTTGATTCTGGGGCAGGTAGACAGCAAACATCTACAACATATGGCTTCAACCGACCGGTTACAGAGTCTACCGACCAGCCTGCACTTAACAGTTTGCTTCACATTAGCCGGTTACAGAGCCTTCCTGCCTTTTACCAACCAGCACCAAGAATCAACCAACCCACAGGGTTTTCTACCAGCTGGCCACTCTTCATCAGCAGCCTATTCACCGGCTTAAGACTGATGACAGGCCTATTAAGGGGCTATCAACGTAAGTACATAAAATTTGTTTACGTAACGTCCGCCAGATGGTGAAGCAGACAGAGTCACTGTTGCTATGCACGGACTATTATTTACGAGAGGGATAGTTACGTCATTTTCTTTCAGCCGTTGAAAAAGATCAGTATAAATGATAAAACACTGCATTTAGTACTACGTTTTGTAAACATTGCTCTTGCCTTCTATATATGTATAGCACCCACTTGGAAAAATCAATAATGCTCTTGTAGATCTTGCCAGTTTACTACTGTTACTGTATGTGAGTGCCAGTCTTTTCTGCACTGATAAAATGAACCCACATTTTTTAAACATGCACTGCGTGTGTATTTAGCCTTTCTGCTTACTTACAGTGAAACATTTCTTTACACACACTGAATCTATATTTGTATCATCTTAATTGTTAATATAATAAATTTATCTAAAGTTATACTATTCTGATGAAAATTTCTTAAGTGTAACAATAATTTACAAAGCTTTGTTTTCATTAGTCAAGGCACTTCTTACATTGAAAGAGTATCTGTCCATATAAAATATAATTCTCACTGATGGAAGATAAGATGTACATATATTCAATGAGAATGGAGTAGTTTACTTATAAAAATATAGACATAACATGTTAGGAAAAATTGTTTTTATTTAGAGATATATACACTAAGATATAGGAAGCCAAATTAAAAATAGAATATTTTGTATAACTACGCCTTAGTTACTGGTGAGAGGCTATAAAAGTTGGCTCAGAGAGAAGGGAGATGCTTCTGTACTGTGACACGATATATAAACCATGCTGTTCTAAATAAAGATCTAAATACATACACAAGCCTCCAAACGCATACAGATTTATTTGAATGATTTACAATTTTAAATAGTGGTTTCTTGACATTTTAAATGAGTGTAATGAGAAATAGAGATGAAAAAATGAAAACATAAAATGTTGTGTTTCTTTGTTTTTATCTCTGAAAATAAATGCCCAAATTAAATGAAAATCTAATTCATTCAAAATTTTTGTGAGACATTTTTCTTTGGAATAGTGTATAAAAAACTGTTGTTGCTTTTCTTTTTGTATGTTAATTGTGTCACAACAGGAAGGTATGCACTGTTTTAGGTGTCCAGAAATAGAACATATTTATTTCACATTTATCTTTGTTATTTGGTGTTTATATGTAAAAATATAAAACTTTAAAACGACAAGGACATTTTGTTGTATAACTTTATTTTTCTTATTCAACATATCACAGAACAAACAAACATATTCTCCTCAATAATTTGTGACTTTAAGCCTAAGAAATATACATCCCTGAAAAAATCATTCCCTTGTTGAAACCACTTTCGTCGGGCCGTAAAAGTAATGCGTTACGTTGATAGCCCCTTAATGTGTAGTCCCTGACAGGGAAGTTTTTTCCTACACAGAAACTGCTTCAACTGGTTACAGAGCTCACCAACCGGTTACCGGCTATACAGTTTTCACTGAGCAGTTTTGCTTCACACCAGCTGGTTACAGAGACTACTGACCTACTATCAGGTGCAATTACTGTCTTGCCCCCCCCCCCCTTTCAATACTGGTTACACAGGACCGGAACCGACCAGCAGACCCACTTGGGGATCACCTAGTTAGTAGACCAGTGACTAAATTCAATGGTCAGCCTAGCCTACCAGTTTTACTGGTCACAGAGTATCACAGGCTACAGAGAATTACTGTGGCCAAAATTGCTGGTCGCAGAGAAAACAAGTGGGTCTTTTGAACAGAAAGAGAAAAGGTGGTCCACACTCGAACAAGTTTTCATCGTGTCCGGTCAGGGGTCAGCCATCATACAAATGACAATGTGTACATGCTCCACCTTAGAGGCGGCTGGCCCATGGCCAACAGTCTCTAAAATGTGAAGAATGTCAAAATGTCATTTGTATGATGGCTGACCCCTGACCCCTGACCGGACACGAAGTCATTGACTTCCAGGAAATGATTTTAGATAACTCATTAGACCTAATAGCTGTCACAGAGACTTGGCTTACAGATGAGGATTACATCACTCCCGGTGAAATGTGCCCTTTAAAGTATGACATCATTCACACACCCAGGCAAGCTGGAAAGGGTGGAGGGGTGGCACTAGTTCACAATGAACACCTGCATATCACTCAGTGTAACACCAGGGATAATTTCCATAGCTTTGAGCTGGTTGAAGCTACTCTTGTTTCCAATTCAAAAACCTTCAGGATTATTGTCATTTACAGACCACCTCCTTCCCAATCCAATAACCTGAAAATATCACAGTTCAAAGAAGAATTCCCTACACTGTTAGAGTCACTCGTCATCCAAAACGAACAGTTGCTGATTATGGGTGACTTCAATATTCATGTTGAAGATACAAACGACAGCTTAGCATCCTTTCTACAAGATACCCTCACTTCTTTTGGAATTAAGCAACACGTAGGATGTGCCACTCATAATAAGTCACATACTCTTGACCTGGTGATGACCAGATCAGAAGAGCATATCACTGAAGTCCATGTTACTGATCCACAACTATCAGATCACTATCTGGTCTCTTTCAGATTACATACTGAGTTAGTTAAGTATAGGAAAAAGAAGGTACAGTATAGAAAACTAAAAGCTATCAACCTTGATAGCTTTGAAAGGGACCTAAAAAACTCTGACCTATTTCATTGCAACTCTGAAGATGTTGATATCTTGACCAATCTGTATGACACCACTTTAAAGGATCTCCTCAATAAACATGCCCCCGAAATCACAAAACTTGTATCAGATAGACAAACTGTACCTTGGTACAGCAACTCCATAGGAGATCTCCGAAGAAAGAGACGCAGATTAGAAAGACGGTGGAAACTTCACAAAACCCCTTCAAATCTTATAGCATGGAAGGGTGCCAAAAATGATGTGACTGAAGCGATCAAACGTGCAAAGACTTTGTTTTACACAAAGAGCATTGATGAGTGTAAAGGTGACCAAAAGAAGCTTTTTGGTATTTTAAATTCTCTCCTGCAAAAGAAAAAAATAACTTTCTTACCAAGTGGCGACAAATCCTCACTCCCCCAGATATTCAATGATTTCTTCATCCAGAAAATTGACAAAATTCTGGAAGGTCTACACGCAGAACAAACAGGTGCAGATCCACATGAGTTTGATGTCCCTGCTACTTCTAGATTAGAGACACTCTGTTCCACAAATGAAGAAGAAATCCAGAAGCTGATTCTCGGATGTCCTAACAAGCAATGCAGCCTCGACCCAGTCCCAACTGCAATAGTAAAACAATGCAGCAAAACCTTTGCTCCTATCTTCACCAAGATAATCAATGCATCACTACACTCAGGAATAGTGCCTTCCAGTTTCAAAAAATCTATTGTCACTCCACTATTGAAAAAGAACTCTTTGAATCCAGAAATACTTAAAAACTACCGCCCAGTATCGAATTTGTCCTTTGCCTCAAAACTTCTAGAACGGGTGGTTGCACACAGACTGAACAATTATAAAGATTCAAACTGTTTGAGAGAAAAGTTCCAATCTGCATACAGACGGAATCATAGCACAGAAACTGCCACTCTGAAGATCATGAACGATTTGCTCATGGCTGCTGACAGAGGGGAATGCAGTATTCTAGTCCTGCTAGATCTCTCAGCAGCATTCGACACTGTAAACCATCAAATTCTCCTTGAAAGGCTTCAAAACCAGTTTGGAATAGTTGGAAAGGCACACAAATGGATCAAGTCCTATCTCCACAACAGGTGTCAAAAGGTCATGGTAGAACACTTTGTCTCAAATGAAGTTAGACTAACACTGAATGTCCCGCAGGGTTCCATTTTGGGCCCTAGTGAATACTCCGATTTCACCGAGCCAATGGGTCGAGTGATTAGGTCGAAATCAGTATCTCCTCATTTTTATGCAGATGATTCACAATTGTATGTCCATTGCAATCCAAAGGACCAAAACTCAGTTCAATCTGCTATTCATAAAATTGAAGACTGCTGCAAAGAAATCAAATCATGGATGACCACCAACTATTTAAAATTAAATGATGACAAGACAGAAGTTTTAATGGTTGGAACCAAATCACAGTTACATAAATCGAACATCCATACCATACTTGTTGGCAACACAAATATTGAAGTAAAAGACTGTGTCAAAAACATTGGTGTATACATCGACTCAGAACTGACAATGAAACAGCATGTCAATCAAATAACATCAACAGCCTGGTTTCATCTCAGAAACTTGTTCAAGATCAGGAAATTTCTCACCAAAAGTGCATGTGTCACTTTGGTACATGCCTTTGTCACCTCTCGCCTTGACCTTTATAACTGCCTGCTCTACAATTGTCCCTCGGGTCTCAAAAATAAGCTCCAAAGAGTTCTCAACTGCGCTGCCAAGCTCATCTTTCACAAAAGGAAATTCGACTCTGTCACACCACTCTTAAAAAAGCTTCATTGGCTCCCAATCCAACAAAGGATAGAATTCAAAATTCTACTGATTACCTTCAAATGCATAAATGGACAAGGTCCAGAATACCTCTCTGAACTGCTCACTCCTTATACCTCAACACGTGCTCTCAGATCAGCTGACAGCTTCTTGCTGTGTGTTCCAAGGACGCGACTAAAAAACTACGGTGATAAAGCATTCGAAAAGGCAGCATCTGAACTCTGGAATCACCTACCAATTTATATCCGTACCAGTTCATCAGTCAGCTCATTCAAGAAACAACTAAAGACTTATCTCTTCAAACAAGCTTACTCAATACAATCTGTCAACTAGGAACTTTATCACATTCTTTGTACATAGATAAAAATCAGTTCTGTTAAAATCACTGCCAAAGCGCTAATGAACAGGTTCTCTGAAATTAGCGCTATATAAATGTATATATGTATGTATGTATGTAAGAGTTGTTTCAGCCCCACCGGACTAGACCACAGCAAGAACAGATGGACTGTTAACTAATTTCATTGTCACCAGGCCGGACCAGTGTCCGGAGAGACAGTAAATGTTTATCAGCCTACCAAATGTCCCAAATGTTGCACTATTTTTACCTGAAGGGGCCAGACTAAATTACCTTTGGGAACTTAGAAGCCTTGGGAGCTGGACCCTAGGTAGTACAATTTTGAAGGAGGGCTGCACCCTCCCTTTCCAGTTCAGATCAGGCTTACAAGGACCCTGAACATCATAAGCTGCTATGCCAATC
Organism: Sabellastarte sp. h YS-2021; assembly: GCA_964017235.1. NCBI lineage: Eukaryota > Metazoa > Annelida > Polychaeta > Sabellida > Sabellidae > Sabellastarte > Sabellastarte sp. h YS-2021. Next base: position 62,211,398 of record OZ024934.1, on the reverse strand, counting down.
CCCATAGGAACCTCTAGTGGTTGCAGACATTACATCAGCTTATGGACACACACACAAAAAAAAATAAATGGAGACACCAGAAACCATCAGAACCTCCCTCCAACAAGGGGAGAGGGTTACCTCTATAGTTTTTCAAGGATGCCTACTTCCATATACAAATACAGGAACAGTCCAGGAAATATCTTGAGATTTCATGTACAGGGTCAGACATACCAGTTCAAGGCACTGCCATTCAGTTTGTCCACATCACTCTTGGTTTCACTGTAGTACCAAAGGAGGTGAAACTGATGGCCATACACTAGGGTATAAGAATCCACCTAGACGACTGGTTGGTGAGAGCCACATCCCACCAGACTTGTCTCCAGCATACACAAGATCTAGTGAAACTATGCCAAACAATTAGGTTAGCTCTTTAGAAAAATCAGAACTGGAACCAAAGCAGGTCTTCGACCTTGTAGGTTATCGGTTTGATCTCAGGGCCGGTCGGGTCCGATCGACACCGGACCGTTGGCAGAACCTTCAGGACAAAATACTGTCAGTACCGGCTTGTTCGGTCCGACAGCGCATGTCTCTGATGGGTTTACTGACAGCCACAGAAAAGCAGTTCAACTAGGCCGACTTCATATGAGATCCATACAGTGGCATCTCAAAAACAACTGGAGGGTACCAGAGTCACTAGAAAAGGTGATTCCAATACCAAGGTCCTTGCACCCACATTTACAATGGTGGCTGCAAGAGGACAATGTCCTTACAGGCCAACCATTACACCCAATAAAACATGCTCTGCAAATCTTTACAGACGCATCAAAAGAAGGGTGGGGCTCTCACTTAAACGAATGCACTGCAAGAGGCACCTGGTCCCTTCCGGAAAGCAAGTTGCATATCATTTACCTAGAACTCAAGGCAGTCTTTTTAGCCTTAAAAGAGTTCCAAGACCTCTGCATACACAAGATAGTACTTGTAGCGACAGACAACACCACAGTGGTGTCATACATAAACAAGGAAGGAGGCATGAGGCCGGGCCCACTTTGTGCTCTACTATGGAGAATCTTGACCTGGTGCACCAGAAATCAAGTGACTCTCAAAGCCCGGCACATTCCAGGCCAGCTAAATGTGGTAGCAGATAAGCTATCCAGGCTAGGCCTGACCATCCAAACAGAGTGGTCTCTCCTTCAGGAGGTCTTCCAAGCAATATGCAGCAGGTGGCACCGGCCTCAAAAAGACCTATTTGCCACGAGGTTCAACAAAAAGTTGCCCTTGTTTGTGTTGCCGGTACTAGATTCCCTGGCCACAGCAGAGGATGCACTAAGTCTGCCATGGGAGGATCTGGAAGCATATGCCTTCCCACCAGCATCCATCTTGGGCAGTGGTGGAAAAGTTGCAGGACTCCTCATGCAAAAGAATCATTCTGATTGCTCCGGGGTGGCCCAACATGCCTTGGTTTTGGCACCTAGTGACCATGTCCAGTCAGATCCCACTGAGCCTGCATTTCTGGCCCAACCTGTTAAACAGCCCTTCAGTCAGATCCCTCACAGAAATCTGACAAACCTAAGTCTCCATGCATGGCTCCTAGAGCAACATCAATCAAGGAGCAGGGCTTTCTCTGAAGCAGTGGCAGCAAGAATTGAGGCTCCTCAAAGAAGATCAACCAGATCACTCTATGAGGCAAAGTGGACCATTTTTACACAGTGATGCATCACTAATCAGATGGACTTCAGGGCACCCCCCGTAAAGTCAGTTGCTGACTTCCTTATGTACCTATTGAGGACAGGAAGCTACAACCCAGCACCATTGATGGTTACAGGTCAGCCATTGCTGATAAACTGGGAAATTCACCCTTCAACATCAGCAAAGACGAAAATCTCACTCATCTCCTGGATAGTTTCTGTAGAGACAAACCCAAAGGCAGGAGGGGAATGCCCTCCTGGAACCTCTCACTGGTCTTGCACCAGCTGACTAAGGCTCCGTTTGAACCAATGAAGGGGTCCTTCTTGAAGCATTTGACCTTCAAGACGGTTTTCCTCTTGGCCCTTGGGTCGGGCAAGCGCAGAAGTGAGATTCATGCTTGGCAAAACAGGATTGGTCAAAGGTGTCCCTGTATCCATCACCCAGCTTTCTTTCCAAGAATCAGCTGGCCAAAGAGGGTCCAGACACTGTGGCCCCAGTGGTTATACCAGCCCTGGCCCCCAACTCTGGATAGATCCCTCAAGTCTGACAGGTCCCTCTTTCCGGTTAGAGCATTGCGCTACTACTTGGACAGGACCTCAGACATCAGGCAGAAGAAGGGGGTGGTTTTTGTCTCCGGTTTAGACAAAAGACATCTCACCTGCCTCTATCTCCTCTTGGATCAAGCAGACTGTGATGAGCTCTCTGACCAGGAGGCCCACTCTTTACATTAGGTTAAAGCCCATGATGTCAGGGCCTTTGCTGCTCCTAAGGTCTTTCAGTCGGGAGTTTCCTTAGATCCAATCTTGTCACTGAAGTCACATAATACCTTCACACAGTTCTATCTGAAGGGTGTGGCTTGGTCTGACTCAGAGCTTTACCAATTGGGCTTGGTATTGGCTGCTCAGCAGATCCACAAGTAGCCCTTAGATTGAGAAGATTTGTATATATGTACATAGTGTAAACAGTTCTTCATGTACATACTATAAAAAAAAAAAAAAAGAAGTGTGATGTGCTTCCTTCGGGAGGTTTTTTTGCATTCTGGGACTGAACTCATCTCTCTCTTCCCCTACCTCAGAGCAGGTCTGCTAAAAAGGGGGGGGGGGGGGGCAATGTCCGTATAGCCCCGGGTAACCGGCTGCTGGCAACTGACCATGGCCTTACAGGGTTTCCTGACCTTAAGGTCAGCCCAGGCCTGGGCCTATAGTTCTCCTGACGAAGTCAGCCTAGACTGTAGGTTAAAATTTGCTATTGTGAGTTTAAATTAGTCCCTAGTAACTTACCCGCCGACCAAGCGGTAGTTATTCAGCAATTGTCCATTGGATAGGATATATTAACGCAATAAAATTGCAAATTTAATAAGTAAATTAAATTTTTTTTTTTTTAATATTTTTATATTTTTTTCATTTGGCACATATTTTTAAGTCAAGGTTTTTGAGAATTTTTTAATTTTGTGGATATTTTAGTATTTCATTAGTGTTGTGTTTCCTGGTGTGTTCCTTTGACTTTTGTGTTGTCCAAGCCTCACCAGGACAGCGATGTGGAGCCTGCGGGCATATTATGGCTATTCTTGATCAACACCAACACTACTAGATGCAGGGAGAAGGGTCAAGGTACCGATCTGTGTGTCTTAAAGCAGGACAACTGTGAGTACTATCAAGCCATTACACTGGATCAGGTTGCACAGATTTCTACCTACCTATAAACTTAGGAAGGAAAAACAAACGAAAGAAAACGCTCCAGTTGACAGTTCTGCTGTAATGGCCACTGAGAATGGCACTTACCACGATGGGTCATCATCCATCTCCCAAGCCTTCTCACCGGTAAAGGCACTGGTCGTGCATCCACCTCCAGCAGGTGCTCTCAGCAAGAAACTCTTTTTGCAAGCATCAATGTCCTCTTGAAAACCTTTACATGGACACTGGGTCGGAACTGGTTCTTAACCAAACATTGTTCAAGCTTCTGATCCTTTGTTCCTCAATCTGCACAGGATGTTTTTTGCCACTGGACCAGCTGGAAGAAGGCGAGGTTTCCGAACAGGAAGATCAACTGGACCCAGACTCTTTTGACTCTGATAGTGAGAATTAAAATAACTGGGAGACTGTCCAGGTGTAAGAGCTTTTATGGGTTGGAATCACATCCTGGACCTGGAATATTCATCCACTTCACGGGCAACCCTTGGGTGGGCCACAGGACACAACCAGTTGGTAAGGGTTCTGTGCTTCTACCACAAGAAGACTGGTAATGTAATAAACCAGAAAGCCTGAATTTAGTGCTAATTGAAGGCTACCCAGTCAGCTAGGAGGTCTTCACATGGACCAGTATTTGCGTCCACCATAGTCTCAGAGTTGGTGGTACAGTATCCACCCAGCAAAACCAAAGGATACAACTAAACTGGAAATATGTAAACACCTGGCCAAATGATGCTAAACTTAACAGTGCTTTTGGACGTATTACAAGCCCTCTGCCACTTCAACCTTGCAACCCCTTCACATCCACTATCTCAGGATACTTTACGCAAGTGGGAAAAGGCTGCCAAAAAAAAACAGCTACATATGTAACCAGTCTGTTGCGTTCAATCAGTGTATAATATTCAAGACAGTGTACACAATAAACTGAAGATATTACAGACTGAACTTGGAAAGGGTAAGTCTTCAACTATAGGGCTCAGGCTGCTTTGGATGAACTGCAACATTTGACCAGCTTCAACCAAAATGTTATTTTTGCAATGAGCAAAAGTTTTTCAACATTTTTCAGACTTAACGTTTGTACAAATCGTCAACCTCACATCTCAAGCAAGGTGCCAAGCCGGATACTTTCTCGGCTCTCAGAAATTGTCCGTTAAATGGCTATGCTCTGTTCCCTGCATGCAGTGTATGCAGTAGCCCTGGGGAATGTTTTTGAATATGCTGCAGTGACATTTCAACCAATCAGAGAGGCCTGAAACTTGGCAAATACATTCATTCTATTAACATCTGGAAATCATTAGATTTTGGCATTGATTGGTTAAGAAATGACTGAGTAATGAATGATTATTTTATTACGCTACAATAGCTTACCATGTGGGACTTAATGCTGTTCTCGGGTTGCCACACCCGGGGCCAACGTCTTAGAAAAAAAGATCGTTCTTGTTAGCCACCGGATATACTGGTAGTTGTCGTCACGTGATAACTTCTGACCAATCGTCCTACTTTCTCGTTGGCCACGATTGACTTGTAGCAGTTTGCAAATATACAGACATTTTCATTTATTTCTCAGTATTCACGTATTGTTGGAGGCTAATATTTGGATATTTCTTTATATATATTTCATAGATTATACTGTAAAATTTTTAATTTCACAACTTAAGTATTTTCCTTACAATCCGCGTGTTTTGAGTTTTCTCGGTTCAGGCAATTTCAATTGTACGTCTTTTTATTGTGTTAAAATGTCTCTCCATCAAGCAAACAAAGACAAACCGAGAGCTCAGAAATGCCGCCATTTTTGCTTCAGTTTTGATAATCATAATTACTGCCCTACCTGTAGGGAGGCTGGCAAGGGAGATGACCCCTGTGTCACTTTTGAAGCACCCTGCCATATTTGCACGTCTCTCACTGATGAACAATTGCAAAAAATTCCAAACAGGAAGCGGTATTTAAAAAAGCAAAAAGCGGATACTAGTTCCAAAGATGAACTAGATCTCTTGGGTGAAGGCGATGGGGACTCTTTTACTGGTTCTAATGCAGACCTTGAGAGTGCTGCCGATAACCTCTTTACCTCCCCCCCCCGTCCTCAACCTCTCGCCTTCAGTTCTTTATCATTAAAGACCCCAGCCAAAGCTGTTCCACCCACCCCAGGTACTGTTTTGCAAAACAAAATTCAAAGAAATCTAGAGAAATCCCTGGGTGATTCCTTAAATATACATATCCAGCAGCAAATGGGTTCCTTCCAGGCATCCATGTTAGAAGCATTTCAATCACTCCGAGAGGAGTTGGCAGTTAAAAAGCCTGCCGAGGTTGATCCCTCGTCTCATGCTTCAAAAGCTGGTCCATCCAGCAATTCTGCTGCTCATCTGGACCTACCCCCTCCGAGGTCAAGTACTAATGCACAGTCCGAGGCAATGGATGTGGACGTTGGTCCAGCACTCCCTTCTCGACTAGTACTTAACCAAACTTCCTCGGATCAGTACGTTGCCCCTTCTGAAGCAATACCGAAGGATTCCTCGTACTCACACAAAAAACAAAGCCACAGGCAAACAGTAACACCGAGCTCTGCCTCGGACCAACTGGATGAGGATTCCGACGAACCTCGGATCCATCCTAGACCTAAGAAACACTCTGACAAGAGCAAGCATAAATCTAGGTCCAGATATGTGTCATCTTCAGAGGAAGATCACTCCCCTGTTGCCAGACACAGGTCTTCTATCTAAGCCCTCTAGGGCTCAGCCCTCAGGCGCAGCTTCTGATCAAGACCTCCCACAACATGATCCAGACCCCCCTTATTATAGGGAAGTAGCCCTGTCTGACATTCCCTCCCAATACTCTGAAGAGGTAGACACCTTCAGGCGCATTCTTTCTCTCCCTGACCCCAGGGACTCTATGCCTAGGTCTTCAACTTCAGTGTTGGGTCTGGATGACGAAAAAGGCCGTCAAGAGCTCAGACCTAGAGGTCCTTCCTCTATCCTACCACTTAGCTCAGTTATCAAGGATGCCTTTGATAAATTTCAACATGATTTCAAAACTGCCAATTTATCTGAGGGAAAATATGTCAAGCCTCCTCCATCCACTTCTAAGTGGTATAAGGTTGGACAGCCCACTTTTCAAGACAAAATCCGGGAGTTGAATACAGACTTTGCCAAGATCTGTATTACTCCTAGACCTCCTGGGGCACCAGTAGCCAAAGTCCCTATGCCAGTCCTTAAGGAGCTGGAACATCAGGCTAGACAAAATATTTCAACCCTCAATTTCACCGCTGCCTTTGCCAAAACCTCTTCTTCTTGCAATGCTTCCTTGGAAAAGTGCCAACATAGCATCAAGTCAACTGTCAAGAAGATAAAGTCTCAGATCCAGAAAGGTGCCAATCCTGAGAAAGCAGCAAAGCGCGGATATGAGGAAGTTGCTGAGTACTTGGATTTTTGGAACAAGACGGTTCTTGTTCAACATAGAGCTCTTACCTGTCTCAGCAAATCGCTAGCCCATATTCTCCAGAGGGAATTATATTCCATGGCTAATACCGGCTTGCTTAGGCGCGAAGCCGAAATGACTCTATTGCATCCCCAGCTAGGGGAAACGAGACGCCAAGAACTTAGGAACTCGTCCTTCTGGGACTCCTCCTTGTTCGAGTCTCAACTTGTAAAGGAAGGTGAGGACTTCCTTCTCAAAAAAGGCACCTCAAAAGATTCTCAGGGTTTTGCACCCTACCAGAATAAGCCCTTTCGTGGCCCCCACAAGAAAAGAGGCTCCTACAGGAAACGCCCCTATGGGGGCAATACCTCTCAAAGCAATAACCAATCCTTTCCCTCGGGAAGAGGAAAATCCAACTTCAGAGGCTCCAGGGGTTGTTTTCGACCCCACAATAGGGGAAGGGGCGTGGAAACCCCCCTTCGCAATGACTCCTCCAAAGCCTCATTCAGTCCACCAGTAGGAAGTCGCCTCCGTTCTTTCAAGAGAGACTGGCTAACAAACAAATGTTCTCAAAACGTGTTAAACATTATCACCAATGGCTACGTTCTGCCATTCCGTTCAAAGCCAAACTTGATCAGATTTCCTCTGATTCTATCAGAGTACAAGGCCCAACAAAAAGACCAAGCCTTGGCCACTTGTATCCAGTCTCTCTTGTCAAAGAACGCCATCGAAAGGGTGGAAAACGTAAAATCTCTCGGGTTTTACAGTCGCCTGTTCCTAGTACCCAAGCCTCACCAAAGGTGGAGGCCAGTCATAGACTTAAGCAGGCTCAACACTTTTCTACATGTAGAAAAGTTCAAAATGGAAACCCCGGAGTCCATGAGGACTTCCCTGGTCCCAGGGGAGTGGGTATCGTCGATAGACCTGTCAGACGCATACCTTCACATCCCCATCCATCCAAACTCAAGGAAGTACCTAAGGTTTTGCTACAAAGCCCAAGTGTTCCAGTTCACCTCCCTACCTTTCGGACTGGCCACAGCCCCCCAGGTCTTTACGATGATCGTAAAGGAAGTGAAACTCATGGCCCTCTCAAGAGGACTCAGAATTCACCAATACCTGGACGACTGGCTGATCAGGTCCCAGTCTCAGGAGGAATCTCAAAGGGACACACAGGCAGTGGTAGACCTAACCCAATCCTTGGGTTGGATAATCAACCAGGAAAAATCAGAACTGAAACCTACTCAGGTGTTTTCGTTCGTGGGCTACGAATACCACCTAGATTCAGCCCTTGTAAGACCCACTCACAAGAGATGGCTCAAACTTCAGGATTTGATCCTACGACTCAAGTCAAAACGTGTTTTGACTGCAAGATGTTTGATGTCTCTAATTGGGTTGCTAGCCTCAACGGAGAAAATGGTCCCGGAGGGACGCCTTCACATGAGTCCCTTTCAGTTTCATCTCAAGGAGCACTGGAGATATCCTCAGTCGCTGGACAACCTCCTTCCTTGGACAGAAGCCATTGTAGCCCACCTAGACTGGTGGCAAAACCCCACAAATGTGATGAAAGGCGCAGACCTTCATCCCAAGGACCACAGTATCCAACTCTTTACCGACGCCTCAAACGAAGGTTGGGGCGCTCACTTAGATCAAAATTCTACAAAAGGGCTGTGGTCAGAGCGGGAAAAAAGGCTACACATAAATGTCCTAGAATTGAAGGCGGTCTCCCTCGCCCTTCGAGACTTCAAGGACCAGTGCCAGAATCAAACAGTGTTAGTTGCGACGGACAACTCAACAGTGGTAGCCTACATCAACAAGCAAGGGGGAACTCACTCAGCAGAGATGTGCGCTCTCCTGTGGAAAATCATGACCTGGTGCCATCACTACCATATAACATTGAAAGCCAGGCACATTCCAGGGTGTCTGAATGTGATGGCCGACCTCCTATCCAGGTCCAACCAAGTGCAGTCAACAGAATGGTCTCTGCACCCTCAGGTCTTCAAGCAAATCTGCCGGAAGTGGTTCACCCCTCATGTAGACTTATTCGCCACTCACCTGAATCACAAACTCCCTCTATATGTGTCTCCTATCCCAGACCCAAGGGCCTGGAACATAGATGCTCTGAACATAAACTGGACCAACCTCACGGCCTACGCCTACCCTCCTACGGCTCTCCTTCACAAGGTGATCCAAAAGATCAAGCAATGCCATTGCCTGATCATCGTGATAGCCCCAGGCTGGCCAGGGATGCCCTGGTTTTGGGACCTAGTGCAGCTCTCAACAGAGATCCCGCTACAACTCCCAGTGTCAACGACCCTACTCAAACAGTCCCACAACTATGTGTTCCACAACAATCCACAACAGCTGAACCTCCACGCCTGGTGTCTAGGAGCAGACAACTCCAAGAACAAGGCTTCTTTGTGGAGGTGGCAGAGAGAATTGCTGCCCCTCAGCGGTCATCAACAAGGACCATCTACAGGTCAAAGTGGGCCCTATTTGAAAAATGGTGCAGAGAAAATTCGGTGGATTTCTCCACTCCATCTGTGAAACAAATCTCAGATTTTTTCATGTACCTGTACCAAGACTTACACAGGCGCCCCTCGACCATTGATGGTTACAGGACTGCTATCGTTGACACTCTGGGCCCAACGGCCCAACACATTGCGCACAATGCAGACCTTCATAGGTTACTCTCCAGTTTTCACAGGGATCGTCCTAAAAGTTCCAGAAATTTACCCAAGTGGAACCTTTCTGTTGTCCTTAACGAGCTCACCAAAGCACCCTTTGAGCCCATGAAAGACTCAGACCTCAAACATCTTACTCTCAAAACTGCTTTCTTGCTAGCCTTGGCCTCCGGCAAGCGCCGCAGCGAAATCCATGCCTGGGTCGCTAACAAAGTAGCTAATTTAGGCCAATGGGAAAAGGTAGCCTTGTTCCCTTCTTCTGATTTCATAGCCAAAAACCAACTAGCAAGAGAAGGTTCTCAAAGTGTGTCACCAGTGACTATCCCTGCTTTGACTACCATTGTAGATAGACAGTTTAAGGAAGACAGGACCCTGTGTCCCGTGCGGGCCCTGAGGTTCTATTTGGACCGAACTAAAGAGGGTCTCGTTCTCTCCTTTTCATCTCCTTTAAGAAAGGACATACCTCAGACATCAGACCCGCTACACTCTCCTCATGGTTGAAACAAACCATTCTACTTTGTTACAAACAAGCAGATCAACAAGCCTTGACTTGGTCCAAGTCAAAGCGCATGACATCCGGGCCTTCGCGGCCTCTAAGGCCTTTTACGGTGGAGTATCAGTGGACCAAATCATGCAAGCCTGTCACTGGAAAGCTCACAACACATTCACAAATTTTTACCTAAAAGACCTTACTTGGTCGGACACCGACAACAATATGTATCTGGGACCCGTGGTGGCGGCACAACAAGTCCTAGATCCTTCCCCTCAGACCAGTTGTCCTCGGAAAGAAAAAAGGGGGGGGGGGGGGGGCACATTCGCTACAACCAAGTCTTCAGGAGTCTCTCCCAGGATCTAGGTATTCCTTTACCTTCAAGATGTTACGGGCAAGGTCATTTTATTTTTCAATTATCAGGTAATTTCTATTAAGGACTTAGTCAGTTGTCGTTAATCTCATATTTCAGGTTAAAAATTTCATGAGATGCCCAACCACTGGGTTGGTCAGTCACACGTGAAGGTCTACTAGGGACCCTTACACCTCGAAGTGAGCACCGCTGCACTTCCGTCCTACTACCAAACATCTGGACAGTTTTAGCACTGTCCCTTTTTACTTAGGTTTTTGGCTCGTTACATGCCCGATCTTCGGGATCGGGGCTCTGTAAAAGTGACTCAGACTGGCATTTCTGGCACTATTCTGTTATATTAATTCAAATCTTAGAAAAAATGACATATCTTCCAGTCTCAGCTGTAATCCCGCCACCGGGCGGTTGAATTCAGCATTAAGTCCCACATGGTAAGCTATTGTAGCGTAATAAAATTGAAAATTTTAATTACTTAAATGTAGCTTTTATAAGCTACAAGCTTACCATGTGGGACTTAGGAGAGTCCCACCCTGCCTCCCCGCTGTTTACAGCTGAGGGGTAGGTTTAATAAAAAATTTCAACGAGAAAGTAGGGCGATTGGTCAGAAGTTATCACGTGACGACAACTACCAGTATATCCGGTGGCTAACAAGAACGATCTTTTTTTCTAAGACGTTGGCCCCGGGTGTGGCAACCCGAGAACAGCATTAAGTCCCACATGGTAAGCTTGTAGCTTATAAAAGCTACATTTAAGTAATTAAAATTTTCAATTTTATTACGCTACAATAGCTTACCATGTGGGACTGAATGCTGTTCTCGGATGGCCGCCAGGCCCGGCCAACGTCTAAGATAAAAACACATTTATTGTTTGCCGTAGCCTCAGGTTGTCGTCATGTGACCTACCCCATTTGTCTTCTGCCCGGCCAACGTCTAAGAAAAAAAAAATTTATTGTTTGCCGTAGCCTCAGGTTGTCGTCACGTGACCTACCCCATTTGTCTTCTCCTTTCTCGTTGGCCGCAGCCATATTGGAATATATTGTGAAGTTTTGAACAGTTAACTAAAATTACACACAGGAAGAGATATGTAAAGAAACCAGATAAGAAAGCTGACAAAACTGATCAAGAACTAGATTTATTGGGCGGTAATTCTGTTGAATCCTTTGTGGGCTCTCAAGCAGACCTCGAGAGTGCTGCTGATAACTTTTTTACTTCCCCTCCTCGCCCTCAACCTCTTGCGTTCGAGGTTTTATCACTGAAAACTCCAGCGAAAACTGTCCCACCAACTCCAGGTAATGCTTTACAGCAAAAATTAGAAACCAAGCTTGAGAAGTCCTTGGGATCTCGGCTTGACATTCAACTGGACCAAAAGATGGGTGCCTTCCAGGCTAATATTTTAGAGGCAATGAAGTCCCTTTGAGAAGATGTTCAGAAATCTCTCAGTAAAACTTCTTCTCAGTGGAGGTGGATCAGATCTCCACTTCGGCCTCAAAACCTGACCCATCTAATACACATCTGCACCCCCCGAGCACTAATACTGTCGAGTCGATGGACATTGATTATGGCCCAGCCTTACGTCCTCACCTCGACTCTCATGGTCGCGTCGATGACGCCTCGGGTTTCAATGTTAGTTCTGTCGAGGAGCCCTCGGCTCAACCAAAGAAGACTTATCACTCTTCTAAACAGTATGCTGTGGCCCCGAGCTCTGCCTCGGACCACTACTCTGACGATTCAGATGAACCTCGGCCTGCCCCTAGCAGAGCCAAGAAGCACACTGATAAGTCGAAACCAAATCCAGGTCCAGATATTTACCTTCTTCCTCAGAGGAGGATCAGTCCCCTGAGGCCAGACATAGGTCTCCAAAACCTAGGAAGACCTACTCTGATCAAGACCATCCTCAACATGACCCAGACCCTCCTTACTACAGGGAAGTAGCTCTGTCTGACATCCCCTCTCAGTATGCAGAGGAGGTGGATACCTTTAGGCGTATCCTCAAACTTCCAGACCCTAGGGACTCCCTTCCCAGGTCTTCAACTGCAGTCATGGGCCTTGACGATGAGAAAGGCAGGCAGGAGCTCAGGCCAAGAGGTCCTTCATCTATGCTGCCCCTGAACTCCATTATCAAAGATGCCTTTGATAAGTTTGATCAAGACTTTCAGGCAGCAAATTTACCTGAGGGTAAATATATCAGAGCTCCTCCATCCACTGCCAAGTGGTACAAAGTGGGACAACCTTGTTATGAGGACAAGATGCAAGAACTCAATAAAGACTTTGCCAAGATCTGTATTTCTCCTAAGCCCTCTGGGGCCCCTATGGGCAAGGTTCCCCTACCAATTCTCAAGGAATTGCAACACCAGGCTAGACAGAACATATCCATCCTCAACTTCACTACCACCTTTGCCAAGACTTCTTCTTCCTGTAACTCCACTCTGGAGAAGTGCCAACATAGTCTGAAGGCGACCTTTAAGAAGGTCAAATCACAGATCAGGAAAGGTGCCGACCCTGAAAAGGTGGCAAAGCGTGGATACAAGGAAGCCTGTGAGTATCTGGATATTTGGAACAAGACCCTCATTATCCAACACAGGGCCTTGACCTGTCTTAGAAAATCACTTGCTCATATACTCCAGAGGGAGCTATATTCCATGGACAACACTGGCTTGCTTAGGCGCGAAGCCGAAATGACCCTGTTACAACCACATTTAGGGGAGATGAGACATCAGGAACTCAGGAATGGGTCCTTTTGGCCGCCTTCCTTGTTCAAGTCTCAGCTAGTCAAGGAAGGTAAAGAATTCCTTCTTAAAAAAGGCACCTCAAAAGACTCTCAGGGTTTTGGACCCTATCAGAATAAGCCCTTTTGTGGTCCCCACAAGAAAAGAGGCTCTTACAGGAAACGTCCCTATGGGGGCAATTCCTCTCAAAACAGTAACCAGTCGTTTTCCTCTGGCAGAGGAAAACCAAACTTCAGAGGCTCCAGGGGTCGTTTTTGACCCCACAACAGGGGAAGAGGGTGTGGAAACCCCTCTTCCCAATGACTCCTCCAAAGCCTCACTCAGTCCACCAGTAGGAGGTTGCCTCCGTTCTTTCAGGAGAGACTGGCAAACAAACAAATGTTCATCAAACGTGTTAAACATTATCACCAATGGCTACGCACTGCCATTCCTCTCAAAGCCAAACTTGGTCAGATTTCCTCTGATTCTGTCAGAATACAAGACCCTTCCAAAAGACCAAGCTCTGGCCGATTCATCCAGTCTCTCCTGTCAAAGAACGCTATCGAAAGGGTGGAAAATGTAAAATCTCTCGGGTTTTACAGTCGCCTGTTTCTAGTCCCCAAGCATCACCAAAGGTGGAGGCCAGTAATAGACTTAAGCCGGCTCAACACTTTTCTATATGTAGAAAAGTTCAAAATGGAAACTCCAGAGTCCATCAGGACCTCCCTGGTTCCAGGGGAATGGGTATCGTCGATAGACCTATCGGACGCTTACCTTCACATCCCCATCCACCCAAACTCAAGGAAATACCTAAGGTTTTGCCACAGGTCACAGGTGTTCCAGTTCACCTCCCTTCCATTCGGACTATTTTGTTTATTTATTTGGGGTTTTTAACGTCGCTTTCAAAACTGTACAGGTCATATCACGACGGGTAGTTGGAAGGGCAGAGGAAACCAGTACATAGAGTTCGCTAGGGTTGTGTACTGTAAACTGCCGACCAACAGCAAGCAACTACCAGCTTTCCCACTTGAGCCCATGTGGGGATCGAACCCCGGCCTCAGAGGTGGGAGGTGAGAGTGTTACCACTCTGCCACCGTGGCCCCTTTCCATTCGGACTAGCCACAGCCCTCCAGGTCTTTACAATGATCGTAAAGGAAGTGAAGGTCATGGCCCTCTCCAGAGGACTCAGACTTCACCAATACCTGGACGACTGGTTGATCAGGTCCCAGTCTCAGGAAGAAGCCCAAGTGAACACTCAGGCAGTGGTAGACCTAACCCAGTCCTTGGGGTGGAAAAAAATCAGGAAAAATCAGAACTGAAACCTACTCAGGTGTTTTCGTTCGTGGGCTACGAATACCACCTAGATTCAGCCCTTGTAAAACCCACCCAAGAGAGATGGCTCAAACTTCAGGATTTGATCCTACGACTCAATTCAAAACGTGTTTTGACTACAAGATGTTTGATGTCGCTACTTGGGTTGCTTGCCTCAACGGAGAAAATGGTCCCAGGGGGACGCCTTCACATGAGGCCTTTCAGTTTCACCACAAGGAGCACTGGAGATGCCCTCAGTCACTGGACAGCCACCTTCCTAGGACAGAAACCATTTCAGCACACCTACAGTGGTGGCAGAATCGCACAAATGTGATGAAAGGTGAAAGGTGCAGACCTTCATCCCAAAGACTATAGTATCCAACTCTTACAGATGCCTCAAACGAAGGCTGGGACACTCACTTAGAGCAAACCTCTACAAAGGGTCTTTGGTAAGACAGGGAAAAAAGGCTACACATAAATGTTCTAGAGTTGAAGGCGGTTTCTCTGGCCCTTCAAAGTTTCAAGGACCAGTGTCAAAACCAAAGAGTCTTGGTTGCAACAGACAACTCAACAGTAGTGGCCTATGTAAACAAACAAGGAGGAACTGACTCAGCAGAGATGTGTGCTCTCCTGTGGAAGATTATGACCTGGTTCCATTATTACCAGATAACTTTAAAAGCCAGACACATTCCAGGGTGCTGAATGTGATGGCCGACCTTCTGTCCAGGTCGAACCAAGTGCAGTCAACAGAGTGGTCACTGCATCCACAGGTGTTCAAACAGATCTGTCAAAAGTGGTTCACCCCTCATGTAGACCTATTTGCCACTCGTCTGAACCACAAACTTCCACTGTACAATGCTTGAGACTTAGATGCTCCAAACATAAACTGGTCGGGTCTCACTGCCTATGCTTACCCTCCGACGGCTCTCCTTCACACAGAGTGATCCAAAAAATCAGGCAATGCAATTGCCTGATCGTTGTAATAGCCCCAGGCTGGCCAGGGATGCCCTGGTTTTGGGACCTAGTGCAGCTCTCAACAGAGATCCCACTTCAGCCACCAGTGTCAACAACCCCAGTCCCACAATTATGTGTTTCACAGCAATCCACAACATCTCAACCTCCACGCCTGGTGTCTAGGAGTGGACAGCTCCAAGAACAAGGCTTCTCTGTGGAGGTGGCAGAGAGAATTACTACCCTTCAAAGATCATCAACAAGGACCATCTACAAGTGAAAGTGGGTACTTTTCGAACAATGGTGCAGCGAAAATTCGGTGGATTTTTCCACTCCCTCTGTGAAACAAGTCTCAGACTTTTTCATGTACCTTTTCATGTATCATGTACCAAGATCTAAACAGGCGCCCCTTGACCATTGATGGTTACAGGACAGCCATTGTTGACAGCTTGGGCCCAACTGGGCACCATATTTCTCAAAGCTCAGACCTTAACAGGTTGCTCTCCAGTTTTCACAGGGATCATCCCAAAAGTTCCAGGAATCTTCCAAAATGGAACCTTTCTGTTCTTAATGAGCCCACCAAAGCACCCTTTGAGCCTATGAAAGACACAGACCTCAAACATCTTACTCTCAAAACATCTTTCTTGCTAGCTTTGGCCTCCGGCAAGCGCCGCAGCGAAATTCATGCCTCGGTTGCAAACAAAATATCTAATCTAGGCCAATGGGAAACGGTTGCCTTGTTCCCTTCTGATTTCATAGCCAAAAACCAACTAGTAAGAGAAGGTTCTCAAAGTGTGTCTCCGGTGACTATTCCTGATTTGACTACCATTGTAGATAGACAATTCAATGAAGACAGGACCTTGTGTCCGGTATGGGCCCTGAGGTTTTACTTGGATCCTGAGAGAGTCTCGATCCCTACTCTTCATTTCCTTCAAGAAATGACACACCTCAGACATCCGACCCGCTACACTGTCTTCTTGGTTGAAAAAAATCATCCTACTTTGTTATAAACAAGCAGACCAACAAGCCTTGGACTTGGTCCAAGTTAAAGCGCATGACATTAGGGCGTTCGTGGCCTCTAAGGCCTTTTATGGTGGGGTATCAGTGGACCAAATCATTCAAGCCTGTCAATGGAAAGCTCACAACACATTTACTAATTTTTACCTAAAAGACGACCTTACTTGGTCAGACAACAACAACAATATATATCTGGGTCCAGTAGTGGCAGCACAACAAGTCCTAGACCCTTCCCCTCAGACCAGTTATCCTCGGAAAGAAAAGAAGGTGGGGGTGGGGTGGGGGGTCACATACGCTACAACCAAGTCTTTAGGAGTTTAAATCCCAGGGTCTAGATATAAGTATACCTCATCAGGATGTTGGGTAAGGACTTTTTATTTTTTCAGTTTGTATTGTATTATGTATTAAGGATTTATTAAGGTTGTCATTAATTTTATTTTAGGGTGGCAAATATGAGATTCCCAAGCCTAGGGCTTGTTTTCATCGTGGCTTAGCCCTAGGGCTTTACTCTTCAGAAGTGAGCATAGGCTGCACTTCTCTCCTCCAATGAAAACATCCAGACAGTTTTTTAGCACTGTCATTAATTCATTTCAGGTTTTGGCTCTCTACAGACCCAGTCTTTGGGCGGGACTTGGGCACTGAAATTCCAATTCCAATTCAACTTTTATAGCGCTTAATCTCTGTCGAAGTGACAGACTCTAAGGTGCAACATCATAAGCATAGTTTCAAAAATCATTGTCCTTGTCCATAGCTATGGTCGACATCACAGAGAACGCCATATGAGGTGGAAAATACTAAGGAGGATAAGCTTGGCAGAATAGGTATGCCTTAAGTTTTTTTCTGAAGGAAGCAATGAAAGTGGCAGATCTTACATTGTCAGGGAGTTCATTCCATATTTTGGGAGCATCATATGCAAAGCTTAGACCAAACTGCTTTGTGGATTTGTAAATAGATGGTTGGTATTGAGGAACATGTAGAATTATACCATCAGATTGACTCAACCGAGTATTATAGGCACATTGTCTAACTTTGAGAAATGGGCTGAAATATTTTGGACAGTTAGTATGTAGGTATTTATATACCAACAAGGCAGTCTTGAAGATGCAACGGTGCCTTATGGGTAGCCAATGAAGGGCTTTTCTTAGTGGAATGGTGTGAGAAAGACATGTGGTTCTGCAAACAATTCTGGCCAGACTGTTTTGAATGCATTGTAGCTTGCGTAGGTTAGCAACAGATAGCCCCTAAACAAGGAGTTACAGTAGTCAAGCCTACTGCCCACAAGTGCGTTTGCAGCCGTAAGAGCAGCATCACGAGTCAAGTACCGTCGAATTTGTCTAAGATCCCTCATCTGGATGAAACATAGTTTACATACATTTTTAACATGTTTGGTGAAGGAAAAGTCTGAGTCAAACCAGACACCCAAATTCTTAACGGCATCTGAAGGTATCAGTGATTCACCCAATATATTTACTGGAAAGAATGGGTTAAACTTTTCTTGTTGAGACTTGGCACCAAATAAAATAAAGTCAGTCTTATCAGCATTCAGCTTTAGTTTGTTTGCACACGGCCATAGTTTGACATCTTCGAGGCACTTTCCTAGCCGATCGAAGGCAATTTTTGCATTTTTGTGTTTGAGGTGAATAAACAACTGTGTGTCATCGTCATAAAAGTGAAATTTGACATCTGGATGTTTAGAGATTACTTTGCTCAAAGGTGTGGTATACAATGAAAAAAGAATAGGACCAAGAACTGAACCTTGTGGTACCCCAAACTTAAGCTTTCTAGCCTCAGACAGAACAGAACCAATCTTGATGCATTGGGTACGATCAGAAAGGTATGATTTGAACCAGTCAAGGCATCTACCCCCGACACCGAACCATTTTCTTAAGCAATCAAGGAGTTTGTCGTGATCAATGGTGTCAAACGCTGCAGATTGATCAAGCAGCACCACAGCTGTGGCCTCTCCTCTGGCTAGAGATAGGTGAATCTGGTTCTTTATAGACAAAAGAGCTGTTTCAGTTGAATGGCCACGTCTATAAGCAGATTGATACTCGTTTTCCAACCCATGGAGAGAGACATGTCTACTGAGTTGTGAGGCAACTACACGTTCCACGAGTTTTGAGATAAAGCTCAACCCAGACACAGGGCGATAGTTTTTTAGTTCATCCTTTGATAAAGAAGATTTCTTTATCAGTGGAGTGACAACAGCACTCTTGAAGCCATCTGGGACAGCACCTTCCGACAAAGAACAATTCACAAGTTTTGTGATAGAAGGAAGCAGTATATCAAGGCAATCCTTAACTAGGAAAGTGGGCCAAGGATCCAGGAGACAGGATTTTGTAGGTGAATTTTTGATTACCTTCACAATATCGTCAGGTGAGGCATCATCAAATTTGAAAAGTCCTGGCGGATTCACTGGATATGGCAAGGAAAAAGCACTCGGATTTTAGCAATCTTATTGGTGGAAAAAGCGGCAAACTGTTCAGCAAATTTTTTTTGTGAACTATTTGATGGAAGAACCTTTTCCAGGATACGGTGCAAGGCAGAATGCAGAACTTGCCATAGTTTTTTAGGGTCATGACCGTTTTCATTAACAAGAGCTCTGTAATATGTGGCTTTGTCTTTATTGGCAAGTGAATTACACCTGGCAATTTGTTTACGCAGCTTTGCACGGTTAAGAGGGGTTTTCTTTTTACGCCAGATGCGTTCAAACTGTCGTCGAATAGATTTGGCATTTTTGTAGGTATCTGATATCCACTTTGCTGGCTCCTTGGCAAGACCGCGAGTAACCTCTGGAGCATGTTTGTCCAGAAGGTTGGAAAGATCATTAGTGTATTGATCATACAGTTTTTTCGCAGTGTCACCCGGACAAGCAACAAAGGAGCAATTGCTCAAGTCATTGCGTAGAGTGTCCATGTTTATTTTATGATATCTCCTGTAAGTCACTCTGTTAGCTTGTGATTTAGCAGTTGTTGGAGTTTCAACTTGACATTTGATCATTGCATGGTCGGAGATGTAGTCACTGACAACCACATTTGAAACCAGAGAACTATCAGAAGTAAGGATGAGATCTAGGGTATGGCCATGAAGATGGGTAGCAGAGTGAACATGTTGAGTAATATTGCAGGAGTCAAGAGTATTAAGGAAATTAACACTGTCTCTTGAGGTTATGTCGATATGAATATTAAAGTCACCACAAATGATGAAGGAGGAATTCATAGATGAGAGGAACTCAACCAATGTGTGAAACTCATCATAAAAAGGATTTGAACATGAACCTGGAGGACGATAAACACAAGCAACCAGTGTAGAATGAGCATTCGATCCAATACTGACTATCAGACATTCAAAGTAGGTGAAAGTGGGATGATCCACAATTCTATGAGACAGGCTGCTATTTATGAGAAAGCCAACTCCGCCACCCGAGCCATGTGCACGAGGTCTTTGACACAATTTATAAGATGGTGGTGTGATGGATTGAAGCAGACAATCGGTATCAGTCGGGCGAATATGAGTTTCGACTAGTGATAATATGTCCAGTGAGTGATTGAACACAATGTCAGAAATCATAGGAGCCTTGTTTCTTACAGACCGACAGTTAGCAACCCCCATCACAATAGGTCCAGGATTTAGGGATATATCCCCACATAAAAGCAAGAGAACACAAAGGAATCGTGATTTCACTGATGAGGGAAAGCATCTTGCACTTGTAACAGAACTAGCCAGTCTGAAAGATCGAGGTAGTACGGAGCCCACAAAACAACCCTTGACCTGTACTTTATGGTCGGACGTACTGATGAGGAAAAGACTGATGAATACCAGACAGCGAACAAGGTACATTTTTCATACTCCAGAGCCTTAACACACAAAAGGACTGTGGGGAGTCTAAAATAAAAATGGCCTTATAGCTAGTATCCACTAAGCTTTACAGTTGGTTCAGTAACTTACACTCAAGTCAAGGGGTTATGGTTCAAAATTGCAATGAGAGAAGGAGGAAGAGTTGAAAAGAGTTCCACGACAGTACAATCTGAGGCTACGGTGAACACTAAACGTCTATTTTTCTTGGACGTTGGCCGGATGCTTTAGGCCCCCCGAGATTAGCATTCAGTTCCACATGGTAAGCTTATAACTTATAAAAGCTACATTTAAGTAATTAAAATTTTCAAATTACCAAATATTTCAAGTGTCTTTAAAGCAGCCTGTAGTGATTGTTTTCAGCCATCCAAGATCAGTGTTGTGTCGTCTGCAAACTGCGTAATCTTATAGCAATGTGAAAAAAATTTAAGTCTCATGATATCATGATTCAGTTCAATAAGGAGTGCCAGAATCTCTGCTCCTGTAAGGAATAAATAAGGAGCTATCGGGTCACCTTGCCGGCAGCCTCTACCGACCTTAATTTTTTTAGAAAGATAGCCACTTTGTAGTATATACATTTTGATGTCATTGTTGAATAGCTTGACCCAGTCAGTGAACTTTGGGCAGAAACCAAATAGATCAAGGGTCTTATAAAGTTCCAAGAAATTGAGTCAAAAGCCTTTTGAAGGTCAATTAAAAGAAGAAGTCCTGTTAAGTTATTTGTTTATGCAGCTTGGATGACATCATAAACTAGTCTTGTACAGTCACTAGTTTATCTACCAGCTATGAAACCTCTTTGAGTAACCGAAATAATTTTGTCAAGAATAGTTTTCATTCTGCTAGCTATTACACCAGATGCTAATTTATATGTAGTGCACAGGAGTGAGATAGGCCTCCAATTTTTCAAGTGATACCGTTCTTTATTTCCTTTGGGGATACAAGTTATTATTCCTTGCCGAAGAGTTGTTGACAGCCAAAAGTTAATACCTTACCCAATGGACAGGTAAAGCCCTCCCAACCGACCCCGCTATCAGCTTACTAGGGGTCTAAATAGACAAAAAAGACACGAAAGGATGTATGATGCTCCACCTACCGAATGCACACTCATGACCGGTCCTCCTGTTGTATTACACAGGACAGCTTTTTCTGTCGTTCGGCAGGACCGGTTGCGCCGACTGGTATAGCATATCTCCATTGGGTAAGGTAATAACTTATAAAAATTTAATTTACTTCCTAAATTTGCAATTCTGTATGTCAAGGTCGTTTTTTTTACGATACCTGTCCCTTTTTTTGTGAAAATGGACTGATGTCCAGTCTAGATGGAGTGGTAGCACAGGGTGGTAGGATAGCACCCAGGCAGGTTGTTTTTCTGCAAGGACAGAACCCAGCAGGACCAGTATCACAGCTATCATGTTGCATACATCTGGCATAAATCTATCTTTTGAACATGTCAAGTACTATTATGTGTTGCCATTCTTGATACTGATTGCACAACACGGTGTTTGGGGTCTACAACTCCAGGGGCCATATTCACGAAAGGTCTTATCTTAATCTTAGTCTTAAATCTAAGACTTTTGTCATAACTTTGGACAAAAACTTGTTACGACATTTGTCTTAGTCTTAGAGCAATTCACAAAAGGTTTTAGTCTTATCTTTTGTCATAACTCTAAGACTGGATGGGGGTGGTCTTAAATATTTAAGATCAGTCTTAAATATGGCCGCCATGTCATGTTTTCTCCACTTCAAAACTTCATATGACTAAAATTGAGTTAAAAGACTTACCACATCTCTGTAAAGCATTTTATCTTATGTTTTAAAGTGGTTTGAAGGTTTTCAACTGCAAAACTTGTTCCTTTCTGATCCATTTATTAACAGTAAGTGGACAAGTTTTACAGTGTAAACAAGATGCACTCAGAGAGAGCAAAACGCTCGACTCCATGTGACCAGTCTCTCAAGTGATATAAAGTATTGTAAGGAAGACAATAAAATAAAAAACAAAACATGTAAATTAATCTTCATAGAAATATCAAGTAGAAAGCCAAAGTCATTAAAAATACATTGAAATGGGACCTCTGAAAATTCATGATTTTTTTTGTATCAAAAATAAGATTCAGATCTTTCTTCTAGTAACTTCTTCCTTTGGTCAGGTCCTACCTACAAATGTTTTAATAAAATATCTTTTTATTGCGTTAATACATCCTATCCAATGGACAATAGCTTATCCGGTCGGCGCAGACCGGCCCGCCAAACGTCAGAAAAAGACGTCCTGTGTTTCCACCGGCAGGTCGGTCCCTAGTACCAGTGCACTCGCCAGATGGCGTGTCGTACTTCCTTCCTGTCTAGACAGAGTGATGTCATAGCATCTTTTTCGTTTGGCGCGAACCAGTGTACAGTGGAAAATTTTCTCTGCCAGATTTTGTGAAATATTTTGTGTTACATTGTGGAAATAATCTTGGATTTTACTTTATTGTCATCTTCTGTGCTTCTACCACATTATGTCTTCACCTGGCCAGAAGAGGGGAAGTTGTGGGCACGCCATGGCCATATTCGATGGACATGCCTTCTGCGCATGTTGTAGGGAAAAGGGTAAAGGCGAGGAGCCTTGTGTTAAAGACAAAGACACTGTGGATTGTTCTCTGTGTAATTCTCTCACCCCGGAACAATGTGGCCAGATATCAACACCCTCTTATAAAATCAAAAAGGAAAAGCGGGAGGCGAAACGTGCTGAAAGTTCCCAAGCTTCAGAAGAGCTTGTAGATCCCACCAGCGTTTCAGTGATTGGGGTTGTTAGTGGCCCTAGTGTTGACAAATCCCCTCCTCCCCCGGAGAAAAAGGCTAAAAAGGGAAAGCTGCCTACTAAAACCAAAAAGTCATCATCTGCTACACTCTCATCTTCCACGGAGGAAAAGTTCACGGCCTTAGAGGACAAATGGGCAGAACGTTTTAATAGGTTAGAAGCACTTTTGTTAGCAAAATCTATGGAACCTACATTTTCTTCTGATGTTCGAGTAGCCCCTTCTCACTCTCCACCTGCCACGGTGACACAGGACTCTGAACCCTTATTTCAACCAGCTAACTCTTCAGGTGACTCTCAGCGCACTGGCCCAGACTCTAGTGCTGTTTCACAGCCGTCGGCCGGTAAGCCTGCTAAAGACTCTTCTATTCATAGATCTTCTTCATCTGAGCACACTGGCCCAAACAAGGTTGCTTTGCAGCAAAAGTCGGCCGGTAAGCTAAGATCTATGAGTACCTCACAAGGGCGCACTGGTCCAGACAACGCTTCTCAGAAGCATCAGTCGACCGGTAAGCCTGGTACAAACATTCACCGACCTACTATAGTTGCTACTGGAAGCTCCAAGCAGCCGGTCACCAACCATCACCCCTCTGACCGACCTTCTGGTGCCGCCGGCTCTGCATCTCCAACTCTTCAGAAGAGCGGGAAGGATAGCATTTCCAGCTTGGAG
The DNA here is from genome assembly GCA_964017235.1 of Sabellastarte sp. h YS-2021. Lineage (NCBI taxonomy): Eukaryota > Metazoa > Annelida > Polychaeta > Sabellida > Sabellidae > Sabellastarte > Sabellastarte sp. h YS-2021. The sequence continues at coordinate 62,187,788 of OZ024934.1, read as the reverse complement.
TCAGATTCTGAGAGTCAAATCTCTGATATCCCGCCGGTGGAACTCTTTGCAGAGGAGGGTGAATTTTCCGACGACCAGGTCTGTGAACAGGAACTACCGACCTCTGAAGAGCAGACGTATAGAGAAACTATGAGTGGCATACGCTCATTTATGGGGTGGTCGCATATCCCCGACATGGACAGCTCAAACCCATCTGACGACAACCCATTTGCTGGACCCAAAGCTCCGGTTCCCAGCAAGATCTCAGTCCAGATGCCTACAGAAGATTATCTCTGTCGTAAACTAGCTAAACTCAATCTCACCATGACGGAGGGATACCCCTCTAGAACTACAGAAGCAGGCAGCCTTCCTATAGACCATTTCCTCAGACCTCCTAAGCCTCAGACAAAATGGTACGGGCTGTACTCAGATCAGCAATTGGATCCGGCAACTGTTACTAGCTGGAATACAGGACCTTCCAAATTGAACAATAGCTTTGGTTGGATATCCAGAAAAGCAGCCTTAGCAGCTACTCCCCCGGCTTCCCGTAGGATCTCTCAAGATGCCCTGCGTCGTTGGGAAAGGTCGGCCAGAGAGGCCTCAGTAGTGAGCAACCAGTCCGCAAGTTTCAATAGGTGCCTGTTCAAGGTACAAGGAGACATGAATGCACAGTTGAAAATTATCAAGAGTGAGTACAAGGGAAAGGTGTCTAACAAACTAACTGAAGCTGCTGAGGAACTTCAATTCCTCATGGACTTTAAAACATCACACAGGCGGCCGCGAAGGCCATGGAACATTTAACTGATTTTGTCTTCCTTACCATGGGAAATGTTACTTTGACTCGCAGGGATTCTTATCTCAGCCACTTGAAGAATGGAATAAAGCCTGACACATTTGCAGCCTTGAGGACAGGCCCTCTTCATATCCCCACATTGTTTGCAGAGTCTGTGGTTAAGAAGGCCGAGGAGGAAATTGCTCTGTATGACAGCAAGAGCCATCCTACGCCTACTACTTCACGAATGAAGAACCGTTATCACCCGTATGAAAGAAGTGATAGAAAACAGGAAGGTCGGTCGGAAGGGAAGCAAGACAGGCCAGCCTGGAAGAATATTAACCGTCGTCAGTTCAAGCGAGGCAGAGGCAAAGCCTCCAACTTTTCCTCCCGACCGGCACGTGGCCAACAACAGTATAAATGACAATTATTGGGTAGACAGGTTTCTCACAGATCAGACATTGAACACTTATTTAGATTCAAATGTAAAGTTTCATGTTGTACCATTTGTTCCTTCTGCACCCGGGCTTTCGCAAAGGAAAGGTATAAGTCCCGGAGTGTCAGACTGTCAGCAAGAAAAATCTCAATTAAAATCTATGAAAAGTGTTTCTTGTGTCACTCAGTTGTCTTGTGTCAATCCTGTTTCAAATGTAGCAAATGTTGTCCCCAATCTGCCTGTAGGGGCCAGACTTCAAAATTTTTGGGAAAGTTGGTTAAGACAGGGTGCCGGTCCGAAAGTAGTTCAGATCCTAAAGGAAGGTTACACTCTTCCCTTTCAGACCCGGCCAAAACTCACAAGGTCTCCCTCAGTTGTAAGCTGCTATGTCAATCCCCAGAGGAACAGCTACCTACTGAAGCATTGCATCAGCTTATAGACAAAAATGCAGTGGAAGTCGTAAGAAACAAAAACTCTTTGAGCTTTTTCAACAGACTTTTTCTAGTTCCCAAACCAAACAACAAGTGGCATCCTATTCTAGACCTCAGCCACCTGAATTTATTTCTCAAAGCGGAGAAATTCAAAATGGAGACACCGGAGACCATCAGAGCATCCCTTCAAGAAGGGGAGTGGGTAACTTCCATAGATTTCAAAGATGCCTACTTCCACATTCCAATTCAAGAACAATCCAGAAAGTACCTGAGATTTCATGTCCAGGGGCAAACTTACCAGTTCAAAGCGTTACCCTTCGGCCTGTCAACAGCACCTTTAGAGTTCACTGTAGTAGCAAAGGAGGTGAAACTGATGGCCACCTTCAAGGGTATAAGGATCCACCAATACCTAGACGATTGGTTGGTCCGGGCCAGATCCCACCAAGTCTGTCTCCAGCATACCCAGGAATTACTAAGGACATGCCAAGAATTAGGCTGGCTGGTGAACTTGGACAAGTCGGAACTGGAACCCAAGCAGGTATTCGATTTCGTCGGCTACCAGTTCGACCTCAAGGTCGGCCGGGTCCGGCCTACTCCGGACCGGTGGGAAAGTCTTTAAGAGAAGATTCTAGAGATACTAAGTCAACCGACCTGTCCGGTCAGACAGTTCATGTCCCTGATTGGCCTGTTAACTGCCACAGAAAAGCAAGTCCACCTAGGTCGACTACACATGAGACCTATACAGTGGCACCTCAAGAACCATTGGCGGGTACCGGAATCTCTAGAAAAGGTGATTCCGATCTCCAGGTCACTACACCCACACCTGCAATGGTGGCTACAGGAAAACAACGTGTTATCCGGCCAAACTTTACACCCCATCAGTCATGCTCGGCAGCTTTTTACAGACGCATCAAAAGAAGGATGGGGCGCTCACTTAAACGAATGCACGGCAAGAGGCTCCTGGTCCCTACCAGAGAACAAATTACACGTCAATTTCTTGGAGCTAAAGGCAGTCTTTCTTGCTCTCAAAGAGTTCAAGGATCTATGCACCGGTCAGATAGTACTAGTGGCAACCGACAACACCACAGTAGTCTCCTACATAAACAAAGGAGGCATGGGGTCGGGCCCCCTCTGTGCCCTTCTCTGGAGAATCCTGACTTGGTGTTCCCAGCGACAAGTAACGCTGAAAGCTCGACACATTCCAGGCCGACTAAATGTGATAGCAGACAAGCTATCCAGGCTGGGTCAGACCATCCAAACGGAATGGTCTCTCTTGCCAGAGGTTTTTCAAAGACTATGCCAGAAGTGGCATCAGCCCCAGATAGACCTATTTGCTACGAGATTCAACCACAAGTTACCTCAGTTTGTGTCTCCGGTACCGGACTCCCTAGCTGTAGCGGTGGATGCTCTCACCCTACAATGGGAAGATCTGGATGCATATGCCTTCCCACCGACCGCCATCTTGGGCAAAGTAGTGGAGAAGCTGGTAAACTCTCCATGCAGGAGACTCATTCTGATTGCTCCGGGTTGGCCCAACATGGATTGGTTTTGGGACTTGGTGAACATGTCCAGTCAAGTTCCTCTCAGCCTGCCCCAACTGCCAAACTTGCTAACTCAACCATTCAGTCAGACCCCTCACAGAAATTTGACAAATCTGAACTTACATGCGCGGCTCCTAGAACCACGGAAATCAGGCAACAGGGATTCTCTGAGGCAGTGGCAGCGAGAATTGAGGCTCCTCAAAGGAAATCAACCAGATCAGTCTATGAGGCAAAGTGGGCCATTTTTGCAAAGTGGTGTCTCACTAATCAGGTGGACGTCAGATCACCACCTGTAAAGTCAGTCGCGGACTTCTTATTGTACCTTTACGAGGACAAGAAGTTACAACCCAGCACTATTGATGGCTATAGGTCCGCCATTGCTGATAAACTGGGTAATACGCAGGTCAATATCAGCAAAAATGATAATCTCACTCGCCTCCTGGAAAGTTTCCACAGAGACAGACCCAAAGGGAGGAGAGGAATACCTTCTTGGAACCTGTCCTTGGTCTTACACCAATTGACAAAGGCCCCTTTCGAGCCCCTTAGGAAAGCATCCTTGAAACATTTGACTTTCAAGACTGTTTTCCTTTTGGCCCTGGGGTCGGGCAAAAGAAGGAGTGAGATCCATGCATGGCAGCACAAAAACATCAGACACCAAGCCGATTGGTCTAAGGTGTCTCTGTACCCATCACCCAGCTTTCTGTCCAAGAACCAGCTGGCTAAGGAAGGTCCAGAGAGTGTAGCACCAGTGGTTATACCAGCCCTGGCTCCCTCTCTGGACAGATCTCTCAAGTCTGACAGATCCCTTTGCCCGGTCAGAGCATTACGTTACTACCTGGACAGAACCACAGACCTCAGACAGGATAAGGAGTTGGTTTTTGTCTCCTTCAAGAAAGGTTTCGACAAGGACATCTCTCCTGCCACTATCTCCTCCTGGATCAAACAAACTGTGATCCTATGTTATGAGCTCTCTGATCATCAAGCCCACACTCTACATCAGGTTAAAGCCCATGATGTTAGGGCCTTTGCTGCCTCTAGGGCCTTCCATTCGGGAGTGTCCTTAGAACAAATCTTGGCAGCTTGCCACTGGAAATCTCATAATACCTTCACTCAGTTCTACTTGAAGGATGTGGCTTGGGCTGACTCGGAGCTCTATCATCTTGGTCCTGTTGTGGCTGCTCAGCAGATCCACCATCAGACCAATACCTAAGGGAGATCTGTACATATGTAAATATTTTTAACCGTTAAAAAAAAAAAAAAAAAGTCTGGACGTACTTCCTCCGGGAGGCTTAACTTTATGGGACTGAACTCATCCCTCTCTTCCCCTACCTCAGAGCAGGTCTATTAAAAAAAAAGGGGGGGGGGGGGGGGGGGGGGGGGCAAGGTCGACTCTGACGGTTCCACTCCGGTTAACCGGATGATGATATTCGACCATAGCCTTAAGGATTACCGACTTCTAGGTCGGCCTAGGCTTAAATAGAGTTCATTATTTCTAACATGAGTTCAAGTTTAGTCCCTAGTAACTTACCCGCCGACCAAGCGGTAGTTATTCAGCTATTGTCCATTGGATAGGATGTATTAACGCAATAAAATTGCAAATTTAATAAGTAAATTAAATTTTTATAAGTTAATACCCTATCCAATGGACTCACAAGACCCTCCCACCGACCCCGCTTTCAGTCACTAGGGGTCTAATAGGTTTAGACACGAAAAAGATGCTATGACGTCACTCTGTCTAGACAGGAAGGAAGTACGACACGCCATCTGGCGAGTGCACTGGTACTAGGGACCGACCTGCCGGTGGAAACACAGGACGTCTTTTTCTGACGTTTGGCGGGCCGGTCTGGGCCGACCGGATAAGCTATTGTCCATTGGATAGGGTATTAACTTATAAAAATTTAATTTACTTATTAAATTTGCAAGTTCATTAGTTCTGGAGTAATCTAAGCACACACACACACAAAAACAAAAACAAGCAAACAAACACACAAATAGACAAACAATTAGCACACAAAAACGTAAACTGCTGGTGGAGGTAAACATATTGCTTAAAGGTCACTTCTTGGTGAAAATCAGGCATGGTAATTTTTTGTGATGGACTGTCAAGGAATTGAAAGAAAAAAGAGAAAATAAAACAGAAATAATAATTAATAAAAATGATGAATATACCACCTCCCTCTTTATTATCTTTATGTCAGATATAAAATGAGAAGAAATATTTTTACTTAAAGACAGCAAGTATCACAAGCTAGGTTTGTCACCTCACAATGACAATGGCATTGTGACATCACTGAGTCATGACATCATCAGAAAACAAAATATTGATTTTTTACATATGTGATGAAGAGAAGCAGTTTCACTGTGTATTCCCAATTAAAAATAAGAAAAAATCTCTCCTGACTTTAATTTTCAAACAAATTACACCAAATTTGGAGGAATCCGTCTATACCCCATGAAACACCTACCCACCAAATTTGAGATTGATTGCGGTTATAGTTTTTGAGTTATAAGGGGAAAACGGTGCACAGACAGACAGACAGAAACAAACTGATCACAATAACCCTCTCCTATCGTTGAGCATTAATAAAAATGATGAATACACCACCTCCCTCTTTATTATTTTTATGTCAATTTCAAGACATAAATTTAATGAGAAGAAATATTTTTACTTAAAGACAGCAAGTATCACAAGCTAGGATTGTGACATCACAATGACAATTGCATTGTGACATCATTAAGTAATGACATCAGAAACAAAATATTGAGGGTTTTTTTACTTATGTGATGAAGAGTAGACATCTCATCTTGGTTTTTTTTGAACAGCAAAAATTTAAATGTTGTGTTTTAATTTTCTCTTTTCTTTCTAGCAAAACCTTTAAGAGATTCTTTAAAAAGCCTGACAAAAGAAATACTTAAAAAAAAAACTAAAAAAAAAAAAGTGAGTGGTATTGAACCCCAAACATGGGATTACAAGTTCTTCACATTACACTCATAGCCACAGAGGAATTCTTTTTGCACAAAAGTTCATGAGGAAGAAATCCTGTTATGATATTGATTTTTCATGTGTGACCAAGCATAGCAACACACACATACGCACATTAAAAAAGCATTGGGGGAAGCAAACCTGATTGTGTGTGGATTATTGATTTACGTTCGTGAGGAAGAGAAGCAGATTTTACTGTAAAAGCCCAATTAAAAATAAGAAAAACTCTCTGCTGGCTTTAATTTTCAAACAAATTACACCAAATTTGGAAGAATCTGTCTGTACCCCATGAAATACCTGCCCACCAAATTTGAGCTTGATTGGTGTTATAGTTTTTGAGTTATAAGGGCAAGACGGTGCACAGACAGACAGACAGACAGAAACAAACTGATCACAATAACCCTCTCCTATCGTCGAGCGTTAATCAACACATATTCAGAGAAATACATGTCCACAAGTTGCTGTACATAACAAATATTTAACATATATCCACAGAAAAAAATATTCACAATGAACACATTAAATAATGGATATATCCCACTGTTAAAGTTTTATGTGTCACTTTATGAAGTTTTTTATCCATTTGGTTCCACTATTTATATTCTTTTATAACTCAAAATATATATAAGATTAAAAAATATTCTTCATAAAAGGTACTAAACTGCATCATGTTAAAGGTCATATTACTTATATAAAATATGTAATTACTTAAACATGTCTTTTTTGCCCAGAAAAGTATTGTTTACTGACCTTGACATAGCTTATTATAGATTATTATCACATGATTTGAAGTGTATTGATTTTTTTTTGTCAAAGTGGCACATGTAGGATGAAACCAACAGCTCACTTGTGTTTACATTCCTGGCACAAACCAATCATATTAACCGAACTCAATGAAGGACAGCATGTCAGTGTTTATGTAATATTGCAAAATACACAAAGGAGATTTTTATTGCGTTAATACATCTTACCTAGTGGACAGATGCATTTGTCCGGCGCCTTGCCGGTCTCACCAAACGTTAGAAAAAAACGTCCTGAGCTGGGCTCTGGCCGGGACCGGTAGTGTCCTGTTCATTCGCCAGGTGGCTGTGCAGCCAACCTGCCGGTGTACTGCGCATGCGCTCTTCCTCTTTTTGTTTGGCGCGTCCATATTGTAAACGCTTGAAGTTGAAGAGAAACTTTTAAAATTTTTACTAGTGTTATACTGGATATTTTGTCAAAGTGTGTTAGTAGTGTTACTCTTCTAATATCATGGATTCACCAGGAGAAAAGAAGGGACAAAGGCGGGGGTCATGTGGCCACGTTATGGCCGCCTTTGATCTGCACAAGAAATGCGCGTGCTGTCGCGATAAAGGCATTGGGGATGACCCTTGTCTTAAAGACAAGCAGGGTAGTGTGTGTGATTGTTTTTCGGATGAACAGAGGGAGTTGGTGTCTACTCCATCTTACAGAATTAGGAAGGACCGTAAAGCAGGTATCTTAGTTTCACCTTAAGAGGTTGAAGTTATTGCTCCCATTGATTCTTCTAACACTGCTGAACCAACATTTTCTGTTCCTCCCCAGGGCCCGTCTCAGCCTTCCACTTCTTCTTTTGTTACAGCCGAACAGTTTTCCTTGATGAATGATAAATGGGCTGAACAATTTGCACGTTTTGAGGCTTCGTTAAACAGAGGAAATGTGTTTTCCACCCCTAAAGCTGCGGTGAATCCTCCAAGTTCAAAGGTTGTGTTGTCTGATTCCCCCTTTATTGCCCCGGCTGCCCGGCTCACCGGTCCGGTGGAGACCCCGGCAGTGCAGGAGGTTGGTTCTAAATCTGGGGAAACAAAACCAAAGAAATCTAAAGACAAAAAGCTTAAGAAGTCAGCTAAAAAATCTGACAAGCCAGTTCCTGTGGATCAACCGGTCCCTGCTTTGGGCACCTCCGGTCCGGAGAGTGTAAAGCAGGCTTCAGTACACAAGAAGACAACCCCGGCATCCTCAGTTGCTCTTCCACTGGAAGATGGTCAAACCGGTCCTGCCGGTGACAGTTTTATGGACAAGTCTTCCTCTGCAGCCACATCAGGTCCTTCCTTTACCAGTGCATTAACTTGCCACCGGAACCGGACGAGGTAGATTTTGACAACCCTTTGGCTGTTTCTGATGTGTCGTCTGATTATGATGAAGGTGAAATCTCGTCTGATACTGTGGAACACCCAGACCAGACTGAGGATATGAACTACCGGGAGACTGTGAGATCTATTTGCTCTTTCCTGGGCAGGACATACATACCGGACTTTGAAAGTGACCTAAATGAGCCGGATAAGTCCAATAACCCTTGGAAGGGTAAAAATCCTAAAAGACCTGCACGTATTTCAGTAGAGATGCCACCGGATGACTGGCTATGCCAGAAGTTGGAGCGGCTCAACACAGTAGTGGCAGAAGGGTATCCTTCAAGAGCTCAAGACTCGGCCGGTCTTAAAAAAGACCAATTTGTGAAAATTCCCAAGTCACAGGCAAGGTGGTACCAGATGTATACCATCAAACAGGATGGCCCGCACAGACCTGGAAGAAAACTTTTCAGTTGGCACAATACCGAAGCTAAACTAAACTCCCAGTTTCCCAGGATTACTAAGGCTTCGGCCTATCCATCTGCCGGCCCTCCTTTGAGACCAATATCTCAGGAATACCTCAGAAGGTGGGAAAAGTGTGCCAGAGAAAACTCTTATATCATTAACAACACTGCAGGGTTTAACCGGTGCACGAGTGAGTTGCAAGAAAAAATGTCTAACCATGTCACTCTGTTGTGTTCTCGGATCAACAAGGGTAAGGCCCCTAAAGAAGTTACTAGTGCCCTGAACGACCTGAAGGACCTTATGGCGTTTGACCAAAGTGTCTCTGTTGCCATGGGCACGGCCTTACAACATCTCGCGGACAGTGTGTTTGTGCAGCTTGCTAATCTCATTTTGATCCGATGCGATGCTTATTTAGAACATGTGAAGCCAGGAATCAAGCAGGATACATGGTTACATCTTAGAAATGCCCCAATGTTTGGCTATGGCCTCTTCCCTGACGCCGTCCTTGCCACTGCGGAACAGGACATTATTAAACATGAGGCTTCCGGTACTGCTCTGAGACACGGTCCGGGTGCTTCACAGCAGTCCGGTTGGAGAACAGCCCAGAGATATCGCCCTTATGAGAGAAGGGATCACAGGTCTGCTGGTGCAGAACAGGAGCAGCAACCCTGGAGACAATTTAGTAGATCTAGGAATAGGGGGCGTGGACGGGGTAGAGGTTCTAATCCTCGTTTCTCTCATTCCAGGGGATACAAAGCTTACAAATGACAGTTATTGCATGGTTCCTCCAGTTCAGGGCTCAGTAAATGTGTGGATGAAATCAAAGTTAACAAAACCAACTGTACAACCATTAGTTCAAGACAGTTTCAATGCTCAGACAGTAGTCAAGGTACCAAGTTTAAACAATGTTCCAAAACAGTCAAAGCATCTTGTATCTTGTCATGTTGCAACTCATGTTCGTTCTGCAATTTCAAAAGGGCTGCCGCAAAAGAAAGGCATAATACCCGATGTAAAAGAGACAAAAATAAAACATGTCAAAGGTGTTTCTTTTGTAAATCACTGTCTTTTTGCAAGGTCTGTTCCAAATGTCCCCAATGTTGTCAAAGAACTGGGTGTAGGAGACAGACTCCAAACCTTTTGGCCCAAATGGCACGAGCTAGGTGCAAACCCCAGGGTGATCTCCATCTTGAAGGAGGGTTATGCCCTACCATTCAAAATGAGACCACCTCTGACACGGTTTCCTCTCATCAAAAGTGGTTATGCAAATCCGGTAAGAAGCCGGGCTCTATCAGAGGCCTTAATTGCCTTGAGAGAAAAGTTGGTAGTCTAAAAGGTTGTTGTACGGACCTCCCTGTCCTTTTACAACCGGTTTTTCTTGGTACCAAAACCCAACAACAAGTGGAGACCCATTTTAGACCTCAGTCAGCTAAATGTTTATCTCCAAACAAACACCTTCAAGATGGAAACCCCGGAGACCATCAGGGTCTCCTTACACAAAGGGGAGTGGGTAACGTCACTGGATTTCAGCGACGCTTACTTTCATATCCCCATCCATCCCAGGTCCAGAAAATACCTCAGGTTCTTTTTGAACAGCAAGGCATATCAGTTCACAGCCCTTCCCTTCGGACTGGCCACGGAATTTACCAAGGTGGTCAAAGAGGTGAAATTGATGGCTCAGACAAGGGGTATAAGAATCTACCAGTACCTAGACGACAGGTTGCTCAGAGCCCCGTGCTCGGAAATCTGCCAACAACATACCCAGACCCTCTTGGCCCTGTGCCGCGAACTAGGGTGGGTAGTCAACATGAAGACGTTCGAGCTGGTTCCTCAACAAATTTTTAATTTCGTAGGTTACCGGTTCGATCTCCTAACCGGACGGGTGTTACCCACTGTAGAGTTTTGGGAGACATTAAGGACGAAACTCCTCTTTATCAAGGACAAGGACTTTTGCACGGTCAGGCAGTTCATGTCACTCATAGGGCTCTTAACAGCCACAGAGAAGCAAGTGTGGTTAGGTCGCCTCCACATGAGGCCAATTCAATGGCACCTCAAGAAGCATTGGCATGTGCCGGAGGTCCTAGAGAAGGTGATCCCGGTGGCCCCTGCTCTCCATCTTCACCTGGATTGGTGGTTGGACGAAAAGAATGTACTTTGAGGCCAACCCTTGCACCCCTTGCGTCACGCTCTACAAGTTTTCACAGATGCATCAAATGAAGGTTGGGGCGCTCGCGTAGGGGAAGCCACAGCAAGAGGCGTCTGGTCGGAACCAGAAAGTCACCTCCACATAAATTTATTGGAGCTAAAGGCAGTGTTTCTGGCCCTCGAGAGTTTCGAGCATCTCTGCAGGGATCAGACTATCCTAGCAGCCACGGACAACACGTATCCTACATCAACAAGGAAGGAGGTATGAGATCAGGCTCTCTTTGTGCCCTCCTATGGAGACTTCTGTCATGGTGCCACCCCTATGGACTGGTTTATTTAACCATTACTGGAATCAGCCTATATTATCTACAGTTCTCAGGAATTCCCCCTTTTCCTAGGCTACCCTCCTTCCACTGGGTAGTGATTCTGCATCTGTCCACTAGGTAAGCTGTATTAACGCAATAAAATGGAAAATTTAATAGTAAATTAAATTTTTATAAGTTAATACCTTACCTAGTGGACAGGGGGATTCCCACCCTGCCTTCCCCGCTATTCTAGACCAAAAAAAGGGGGCTTCTAAGGTAGGTAACAAAAAGAGGAAGAGCGCATGTGCGAGCATGCGCAGTACACCGGCAGGTTGGCGAATGAACAGGACACTACCGGTCCCGGCCAGAGCCCAGCTCAGGACGTTTTTTTCTAACGTTTGGCGAGACCGGCAAGGCGCGGGACAAATGCATCTGTCCACTAGGTAAGGTATTAACTTATAAAAATTTAATTTACTATTAAATTTTCCAATTAATAGTACATAAATTGTCAAAACAATATGGATTTATTTTCAATGTTTTGTGAAATATCATGTAATACATATCTTTAGAAACAGTTCTGAAAACAATGTGGATATTTGTGCAATGTTTCTGTAAATAGCAAATCAGAATTTAATATGGCCAATGTGGATACCTCATTTTTAGCTGGTTATGTTTGGTTTTTTTTTCTTGTAGAAAAATTTGTTGTACAAAATTGGGAAACCACATTTCAGTGCTTTTAATATTATTGTAGCACTGTAATTTGCTTTTCCTTTTGAAGTGTATGTGATTTTAAATGTTTGCTAAAAACTTCCTTTATTGGATTGAAAAAAAAATACATTGGTGATGAATATGGATAGATTCATATTTTGTGCCTGTCAGGAGACCAGATAATTTGTGAGAATTGATTTTGAATCTCAAGAAATTTACCTTGCTGATAAGGACACAGCCGTGTAAAATCCATGTTTCATTATATTGTTATTTTTGCTGTCCCAAAATTTGATGTCTCGTATGCCACCAACAGTGTATTTAGTGTGGAGCTACATAAAGTGTACAAAATGAGGTCACATGACACACAAAACCACAGTGGTTATATGAAAAATCAGTCTTAACTTGGTCTTAACTTTATGACATTTGTCCCAGCTAAGACTTGCTTTGTGAATACCTCTTTATGACAATTCTTAGCTAGGACAAAAATCTTAGATTTACGACTGGGTTAGGCTTAAGATAAGACTAAGATTAAGACCTTTTGTGAATATGGCCCCAGTTTTTTTGGCTCTTTTTGAAATGTCTCCCACACCTTTACATAACCTCAGCTGACTGTTGAGAAAGACGTTTTATCTTTGTACCTTTTCACATCTATAAATATCTGATGGTGTCTAATGCTATTTACTTCAGACTGTGGAGTACAGGGATCTCATACAATTTTTTTCTTTGATTTAGATATTTACAGCTGTTTAGAGAACAAGAGGATAAGCACAGAAAAATCAAACAAGAACAAACAAATAAACTCTCTGAGAAAGAGCAAAAATTACGAGAAGAAGATGAAAGGAGACAGTATATGGTCCACAAACGCCACTTAGAGGTAGGGCTGTGCATTCAGGAGAACATAGGGGAACAGACTAATCTTCTGATTGGGCCAGAGTTACCAAAAGACTTACCGTAGCCGCGCTCCGTAACGCTCATGCTTTTGAAAGCGCCCATCCACAATCTTACGTTATCGCTCATATGTCATTTCGAGGTAAACTGTCTCCATATAAACCCAATAATCGGTGAAATATTTTTAATTTATATCAATTTTCAACAAAAGTTTCCTTATTTTAGCAGTTATGACAACTTTTATTGCATCGAGATTTGTTTACCAACCGCATATTTTACTTCCAGTCGGTGTGTGCTAAAACGCGGTTTCCCTAAATCCGGGTTATTTTTTTCGAAACGCCCGGCTGGTTTTCATTGTCGTAAACGCCCATCCCCAACTTTCACAAATATTTGGTCACATTGCCCATGGGCGTTACAGAGCGCGGCTACGGTAATTCATATTTGGGCTTTGTTCTCAACTTGAAACTTTTGTCTCCAATTTAAGTCAAAATTGTGTTTTGGAATTTGATCACCAAGGGTCTAAGCCCTTAATTTGACTTTAGTTTGGGCTTACTTTCAGCCTTACAGCAGGCCACTTGCATGTGTACTGTTAAAAATTTCTATTGTGCATTGTTAGTGGTGTGAACGGTAAACTAGTATACTTTGTTTTGTTGTGTCACCAAAGTCAGTATAAGGCACACTGGGGAAATTAAATTTTTATTCAATTTATTTTAAATATATACACTACAGTATGTATATGTTATGAAATGGACAAAATATTTGTCATTTCGCGAAATGGATAAAAAATCTACTACCCATTTCATGAAATGGCGAACTGTATGTAAAAATTTTTTACTCCCATTCACAGTGATTTTTTTTTTTTGATTTTTATTGAAACATAGTATTAGAATATATCAGTGTACTTTAACCTAAAGTCTACTGGTGATGTGCCGGTTATTATAATTCCTTTAACATTTTCTTATAAAATCTAACATTATCCTGCTATGATTAAGCTACAATATTAGTTAAGTATTTGTTAAAATTTGTATTTACATTTATTAAAAATTTAAGAATTTGAGATAGCATCTAGGTGAGACTAAACTACAACATATATTTTATAACATTAAGAGCTTTTAACAGTAAGCGACATTGGTAGTTTATTTACATTATAAATAGCAAATGTTGATGTCACTTGTTATTTACTTGTCCACATTATCGGAAGATTTGTGACTGTGACAGGCACTGAATTAACCCTTAAATCTAATCCTCAAAAGGTTGGGCTGCAATCCTCTCTGTTCTGATTAAAAGAAAGCCTCACCACTGTTAAGTTGGATTTGATTGGATTTGATTGTAATTGTATCCCCGGACAAAAGTCGGGGATACTTAGGATTCAGTACAGTCACGCCGCGGCTGCTACCGCAGCCACCGCAGAGATTTCCTTTCGGACGCGATAACTTACGAAATATTTTAGTTAGACCTTTCAAATTTAGTATGTGGGTATATATGGGCAATGCCAAGAACGCTATTGTTTTGTGACCTTGACCTTCAATTTTAAGGTCACTGGTGCCCTCTTAAGGGTCAGATTTTGGCCATTTTGGCCAGTTCTCATATGCAGAAAGTAAGATTATCCTGTGGTTGGTATATATAATACACATATATGTCCTCTGTAAGCATGCAGAAATTTGACCTTGAAGCTCTTCATTGAAGGTCATTCACAGACCGCCAAAGTACCTCACCGGGGCCATCTTTGGCCATAAGGTATAGTTTTCACCCATGGTGTCCGGATGGGCGGGCGGGCGGCATGAAAGAAGATTTCCGGCCTGTATCTCTCAGAAACCATAAGGTGTAGGAAGTTGATACTTGGTAGGGACATTGGTTAGGGGGTGTAGGTGTGTAAAACATCATGGTGTGACCTTGATTTGACCTTTGACCTTGCCGTAGTGACCTTGACCTATAATGCCTTGTCTGGACTATATTTCGGAAACCATAAGGTGGTTGGAAGATTATATTTGGTAGGGACATTGGTCGGGTGTTATATGTGTGCAACGTCATGGTGTGACCTGGATTTGACCTTTGATCTTGCATATCTGATGCTATTTTATCTCTCTACAGGGATATCTAATACTATTTTATCTCTCTTATATCTCTCTTATATCTCTTACTTGAATATTAGTTGTTGCACCTTTGGGTGTCTTTTGATGTAGATTAAGCACTGTTAAAGTCATTAGAATTCATTAACTGTTTTACTTTTGCAACTTCCCATTGTAACAGATGGTATTGCACCAAGTGAGCCACAGGTTTTGCCCGAACTCCACACAAAAGCATCTGTTGCCACATCTGTATGTATGGGTAATATTCAAAACTTGCAAACCATAATTCGACCATACAAATGAATATCAAAATGGGAGAAGTCTTAAAGTTACATAATTTTTAGTTAACTGAATTTTCCTGTTTTAATACTTAATCTTTACACGCAGTTTCTTTCTGTTAGATGTTATTTTCTCTACTTAACATTATTTGGACATTGACACTGCTCTGAAAGTATCCCAATCTGTGTACTGTTTCACTACTTCTATATCTCATGGTGTTGAAAACTGTTTCTCCAGGCTGTGGGGTACGGGCATCTCTGATGCTATTTTTGGAGATATTTTCACACTTAATGCTGACTATATTGCATGGAAACCATTGAAAATGGCTTTGGAGGTTGAGTACATGATGGAGTACCAGCATCCAGTTTGTTGACCTTGGCTATTGTTTTCAAGGTCACCTTAGGCCTGCTAATATGACTCAAAATGGTACCTTTGACTGCATATATATGCCTATATATTTTGTTTGTTTATTTGGGGTTTAACGTCGCTTTCAACACAGTACAGGTCATATCACGACGGGTAGTTGGAAGGGCAGAGGAAACCAGTACATAGAGTTCGCTAGGGTTGTGTACTGTAAACTGCCGACCAACGGCAAGCAACTACCAGCTTTCCCACTTGAGCCCGTGCGGGGATCGAACCCCGGCCTCAGAGGTGGGAGGCGAGAGTGTTACCACTCTGCCACCGTGGCCCCTTATATGCCTATATAAGACTAATTCCAATTCCAATTCAACTTTTATAGCGCTTAATCTCTGCCAAAGTGACAGACTCTAATGCGCAACATCATAAGCATAGTCACAAAAATCATTGTCCTTATCCATAGCAATGGTCGACATCACGGAGAACGCCATATGAGGTGGAAAATACTAAGGAGGATAAGCTTGGCAGAATAGGTATGCCTTAAGTTTTTTTCTGAAGGAAGCAATAGAAGTGGCAGATCGTACATCATCCGGGAGTTCATTCCATATTTTGGGAGCATCATATGCAAAGCTTAGACCAAACTGCTTTGTGGATTTGTAAATAGATGGTTGGTATTGAGGAACATGTAGAATTATACCATCAGATTGACTCAACCGAGTATTATAGGCACATTGTCTAACTTTGAGAAATGGGCTGAAATATTTTGGACAGTTAGTATGTAGGCATTTGTATACCAGCATGGCAGTCTTGAAGATGCAATGGTGCCTTATGGGTAGCCAATGAAGGGTTTTTCTTAATGGAGTGGTATGAGAAAGACATGTGGCTCTGCAAACAATTCTGGCCAGACTGTTTTGAATGCATTGTAGCTTGCGTAGGTTAGAAACAGATAGCCCCTAAACAAGGAGTTACAGTAGTCAAGTCTACCCCCCACAAGTGCGTTTGCAGCCATAAGAGCAGCATCACGAGTCAAGTACTGTCGAATTTGTCTAAGATCCCTCATCTGGATGAAACAAAGTTTACATACATTTTTAACATGTTTGGTGAAGGAAAAGTCTGAGTCAAACCAGACACCCAAATTCTTAATGGCATCTGAAGGTATCAGTGATTCACCCAATATATTTACTGGAAAGAATGGGTTTAACTTTTCTTGTTGAGACTTGGAGCCAAATATAATAAAGTCGGTCTTATCAGCATTCAGCTTTAGTTTATTTGCACACAACCACAGTTTGACATCTTTGAGACACTTTCCTAGCCGATCGAAGGCAATTTTTGCATTTTTGTGTGTCAGGTGAATAAACAGCTGGGTATCATCGGCATAGAAGTGAAATTTGACATCTGGATGTTTAGAGATTACTTTGCTCAAAGGTGTGGTATACAACGAAAAAAGAAAAGGACCAAGAACTGAACCTTGAGGAACACCAAACTTAAACTTTCTAGTCTCAGAGAGAACAGAGCCAATCTTGATGCATTGGGTACGATCAGAAAGGTATGACTTGAACCAGTCAAGGCATCTACCCCCGACACCGAACCATTTTCTTAAGCAATCAAGGAGTTTGTCATGATCAATGGTGTCAAAAGCTGCAGATTGATCAAGCAGCACCACAGCTGTGGCCTCACCTCTGGCTAGAGATAGGTGAATCTGATTCTTTATAGACAAAAGCGCTGTTTCAGTTGAATGGCCACGTCTATAGGCAGATTGATTCTCATTTTCCAACCCATGGAGAGAGACATGTCTACTGAGTTGTGAGGCAACTACAGTGTCCACGAGTTTGAGATAAAGCTCAACCCAGACACAGGGCGATAATTTTTTAGATCGTCTTTTGATAAAGAAGATTTCTTTATCAGTGGAGTGACAACAGCCCTTTGAAGCCATCTGGGACAGCACCTTCCGACAAAGAACAATTCACAAGTTTTGTGATAGAAGGAAGCAGTATATCAAGGCAATCCTTAACTAGGAAAGTAGGCCAAGGATCCAGGAGACAGGATTTTGTAGGTGAATTTTTGATTACCTTTGCAATATCATCAGGTGAGGCATCATCAAATTTGACGAGTCCTGGCGGATTCACAGGAGATGTCAAGGAAAAGGATGAAGAACTGGAAAAAGACTCTCGGATTTTAGCAATCTTATTGGTGAAAAAAGCGGCAAACTGATCAGCCAATTTTTTTTGTGAACTATTTGATGGAAGAACCTTGTCAGGGATACGGTGTAAGGTAGAACGCAGAACTTGCCACAGTTTTTTAGGGTCATCACCGTTTTCATTTACAAGAGCTCTGTAATATGTGGCTTTGTCTTTATTGGCAAGTGAATTACACCTGGCAATTTGTTTGCGCAGCCTTGCACGGTTAAGAGGAGTTTTCTTTTTACGCCAGATGCGTTCAAACTGTCGTCGGATGGATTTGGCATTTTTGTAGGTATCTGATAGCCACTTTGCTGGCTCCTTGGCAAGACAGCGAGTAACCTCTGGAGCAGGTTTGTCCAGTAGGTTGGAAAGATCATTAGTGTATTGATAATACAGTTTTTTCGCAGTGTCTCCCGGACAAGCAACAAAGGAACAATTGCTCAAGTCGTTGCGTAGAGTGTCCATGTTTATTTTATGATATCTCCTGTAAGTCACTCTGTTAGCTTGTGAGTTAGGAGTTATTGGAGTTTCAACTTGGCATTTGATCATTGCATGGTCGGAGATGTAGTCACTGACAACCACATTTGAAACCAGAGAACTATCCGAAGGTAGGATGAGATCTAGGGTATGGCCATGAAGATGGGTAGCAGAATGAACATGTTGAGTAATATTGCAGGAGTCAAGAATATTAAGGAAATTAACACTATCCCTTGATGTTGTGTCAATATGAATATTAAAATCACCACAAATGATGAAGGAGGAATTCGTAGATGAGAGGAACTCAACCAGTGTATAAAACTCATCATAAAAAGGATTGGAACATGAACCTGGAGGACGATAAACACAAGCAACCAATGTAGAATGAGCATTCGATCCAATACTGACTACCAGACATTCAAAGTTGGTGAAAGTGGGATGATCCACAATTCTATGAGACAGGCTGCTGTTTATGAGCAAGCCAACCCCGCCACCCGAGCCATGTGCACGAGGTCTTTGACACAGTTTATAAGATGGTGGTGTGATGGATTGAAGCAGACAATCGGTATCAGTTGGGCGAATATGAGTTTCGACCAGTGATAATATGTCCAGTGAGTGATTGAACACAGCGTCAGAAATCATTGGACCCTTGTTTCTTACAGACCGACAGTTAGCTACCCCCATCACAATAGGTCCAGGATTTAGGGAGATATCCCCGCATAAAAGCAAGAGAACACAGAGGGATCTTGACTTCACTGATGAGGGAAAGCATCTTGCATTTGTACCAAAACTAGCCAGTCTGAAAGATCGAGGTAGTACGGTAAGACTGTGAGGCATAAAGCTTGTGGGTGTTCCACAGCCTAAACCCCTGCATGGATTTTCACCTAATTTTCAGGGGTTGTTTACCCCAAGAGGATCTAGAGCTGATTAGGTTTTGGGGGGTATCCGGTAACAACTGTTGCCATTGCAACACTTTTAAGATTTTCAAGTCTTAAAGATTGTGGGTGTTCCACAGACAAAACCCCTGCATGGATTTTTACCAAATTTTCAGGATATGTTTACCCTATGTGGATCTAGAGCTGATTAGGTTTTGAGGGGTATCCAGCTACCACTGTTGGCATGGCAACACTTTTAAGATTTTCGGGTCTTAAAGTTTGTGGGTGTTCCACAGTCTAAACCCCTGGATTTTCACCAAATTTTCAGGATATGTTTACCCCAAGAGGATCTAGAGCTGATTAAGTTTTGGGGGTATCTAACGGCAACTATTGCCATGGCAGCACTTTTAAAATTTTTGGGTCTTAAAGTTTGTTCTAAAATCTTTAATGTTTTCTGTAACCTAAAATATTTCAGCTAGCTTCATCAGATTTGCACAAAATGTAAATGGATAGTAAAGCTTTCTCAAGAGTAATTGTGTCCTTGTTTTGGAAACAAAATGGCTGCGATATCGATTCTTTAATGCTAAATAGGAGTTTCAAAATATGAAAACTACTTGTAAGAAATCATGGCCTGTGAATCTTTTGTAGAACATCTCGTGGGTTCTCTATACTTCTTACAACTGTTACAGAAGTTGTTCCTAAGATTTTCTCAAATCTCAATGTTGATGGCCATTTAGCTCTACCTGCAGGCTGGAGTTCTTGCCTGCCGAGGCTGGCTATTTTTAACCATGACCAAAATGAGTAAATGATATTTTCCTTCATAACTGTTTGAGTTACGATAATTCTGTCAAATATGTTGTTTAGCCAATTTTTGATGCACAGTGTCATGGTAAATTTCCAGAGCTGTAGGTCCATAGCTGACTGAGTAATAGCTACCTTGACAGTTCACCATTGAGTAAATCACTTATATCTGCAAACCTATTAAATTTAGAGTTTTTTTTCTCAAATATGTTGTTCATGTACTTTTAAATGTACTCTGTCATTGCAAATTTTCAGAGCTGTAGGTCCATAGCTAACTGAGTAATAGCTACTTTGACAGTTCACCATTGAGTAAATCACTTATAGCTGGAAATCTGTTGCACTTAACCTTACAATGTTTCAAGATATCTTCCCTGCTATGAAATCTTGCCTGGCTAACATTTGGTCCAGTTTGTTCAATTTGGTTGGTTGCTATGGGAACGAATTTGAAAATCTGAGGTGATCAAACTTAAAGGAGCCTATATCTCCCTTATTATTGGTTGTAGAGATTTTGGATATGAAGACAACTTCTGGGAAATCATGTGCCCCGAATCTTTTGTTGTTTCAGATTTGACCTTGAACACTCCTCCAAGGTCAAATGTGGTTCTTCATACCTATAATGGCCTATATCTCCCTTGTTATTGGTCATTCAGGTTTTGGATGTGAAGACGTATGTTTTGGTGGGGTTACATTTGACATAATATTCTGTATGTCACACTTCAAGCATGTCCAGTCTGGGGATACAGTGCGTTGAGATGCAATCTCTAGTTAGCCCACTTCTTTTTGTAAACTTTGGGGTGGCTTCAACCTTTTTTAAATTGACAGTTACTTTTAATGACCCTTAGATCTAATCTTCAAAGGATAGGTTACAATTCCTCAGATCTAATCAATAAAGGAAAGCCTTTTAAACAAGATCAGCTCACAAAAGAAACGAAGTTCTTGGGGTGTTGCGGTAGTACCGGTATCATCGGTACGGTAAATAAATTATTGCAAACCGTCATAAAGTTCAGCTACCGGTTTTCCGCTTATATGTCAATGTAAAGAAACTTTACTAACCTTACATACAAAATAAGTGTCATAATCCACTTTTATTTGCATTTTACTGTAATACCACAGCCATAATGAGCGATAATTTGGAGTAATCATATATTTCATCGTTTAGCCAATCAGAATCGAGGACACATCTGTGTCATGTTAGAATTTCTGTTTTACAGTATGGAAAATATTTGGTTCTCATGTTTTGTTAAATAAGAGACGGTTAACTGGTAACCAACCGGGAAGTGAAAGACAGGAAACCGGAAGGAAAAAATTGCTACCGCAACACCCCTACAAAGTTCTATTATATTTCTTTTAAGCAAAAGTTAACAAAAATATACTAGGTACCAATATGCTTTTTACCCCACAGCCCTTAAGGGCTGTTGGGGTATTGTTTTCACCCATGGTGTCCGGATGGGCGGGCGGGCGGGCCGGTGGGTGGGCGGCGGGAAATAGTTTGTCCGGGCTGTATTTCAGAAACCGTAAGGTGTAGGAAGTTGATACTTGGTAGGGACATGGGTTAGGGTGTGTAGGTGTGCAATGTCATGGTCTGACCTTGATTTGACCTTTGACCTTGCCGTAGTGACCTTGAGTTTGAAAATCTTGTCCGGGCTATATCTCGGAAACTGTAAGGTGTAGGAAGTTGATACTTGGTGGGGATATTGGTTAGGGGGTGTAGGTGTGCAACGTCATGGTGTGACCTAGATTTGACCTTTGACCTTGCCGTAGTGACCTTGACCTATAAAATCTTGTCAGGGCTATATCTCGGAAACCGTAAGGTGTAGGAAGTTGATACTTCGTAGGGACATTGGTTAGGGGCTATAGGTGTGTATTATCATGGTGTGACCTTAATTTGACCTTTTACCTTGTTGTAGTGACCTTGACCTTTAAAATCTTCATGGACCTTTGGGTCTGTCTTTTGATGCAGATTAAGCAAAAGTCATATTAGAATTTATTAAGAATTTTACTTTCATAACTTCCCATTGTAAGAGATAGAATTTTATCAAGTGAGCCACAGATTTTGATCCAAAACCACAATAAGCGTTCATTAAATGTATTACCACTTCTGTATGCATGGTAATATTCAAACCATCTAAACCATAATTCGGCCATGCAGATGTAGATAAAGAGTGTTGAATTTTAGTTTACTGATTAATGCTGTCATCTTGTTATTGAATTATCTTGTTTTAATATTTCATCTTTATACGCATTATCTTTCTTTTAAACATTATTTCTCCATTTAAACATTGTTTGGACCTTTATATAACTGACAGTGCTCTGAAAGTATCCTGAAGTTTGTACTGGTACACTACTTGTATATCTCATGGTGTTGAAAATATTTCCCTAGGCTGTGGGGTACGGGCATCTCTGATGCTATTTTTGGAAGTGTTAGTGTAATTTTAAATAGTTATTCCCATTGAAACCTATGTATTACATATTTGAAACTTTTATTTCAAATTTATTTCAAATATTTATAACCATTTTACTATTAACTAACTTAGTATAAGATATTTCATATACATATCATTATTAAAGGGGAATAAAGTGGATAACTTAAACCAAAAGATTGGTCATGAATGAAAGTTTATACATGACTGTCCATTTCATGAAATGGATAGCAAAATATATATGGTTTGGTCCATTCCGCAAAATGGACAGTTGGGTTGTCCATTTAATGAAATAGACATTTTAGTACGTTAATACATCCTATCCAATGGACAATTGCTAATTCGGTCGGAGCAGACCGGCCCATCAAACGTCAGAAAAAGACGTCCTGTGTCGCCACCGGTCGACCGGTCCCAGTAGTGTGCATTCCCCAAATGGCGCCTTGTACTTCCTTCCTGTCTAGACAATCTGATGTCATAGCATCTTTTTAGTTTAGCGCGTGTGGTGTGGAGATGTATTTTCAACATCTCCAGAAGTTTTGAAGAAAAAGTGTGGATTATGTCGAATTTTCAACCTTATTTTCAAATATTTGAGTGTAGAAGTGTTATCTTTATATGAAGCATGGATATACTTTAGGAAATCTGCTGGAAACATTCCCTAGTCAATTCAATTTAGTGTTGATGATAGGGTACTAAGCGACGAGAAATATGCAGGCAGCCATGTTACTACTAGTAGTTTCCTCCTTATTTTATTCAACCTTGTGTTGTTAGGGGCAGAACGTATACTGGATACATTGCTTTCTAACAGGTAAAAATTATCTGTGTGTTGTAAAATGTACCTTCATTAGCATCTTCTCTCAGTTACAGTCAAGAAGGAAACACAAATCTTCAAGTATTTACAATAGACAGAAGAGCGGAAGTGCGTTCTTTAGAAGTCACATCTACTGTGATACCAATCCCTTGCTTGCGTACCTTGCTTTGTTGTCGGTAGTGGGGGTTGTGGATGGCCAGGTCACTGTCACAGTGTAAGTTTCCTGGTTAAGTGTCACAAAAGAATTAGACTGGCAGTTGGCCAGTAGAGTGTTTTCAACAGAAGAGCAAGAACTGCATTCTACAGAATTCACGTTCTACTGTGATACCAGTGCGTCCCTCATGGACCTGGCCTTGTTGTCAGTAGTGGGGTTTGTGGATGGCCAGAATACTGCACAGTTGCCTGGTTAAGTATCATGAAAGAACTCCACCACGGACGTTATCTTCTCCAAACAAGCTGGTCACGTGACTACGGACCGGCAATTGTTTCTTAATATAGCTAAGAAGGGCTATCCCACCATGATAAATAAGTTGGGCTTAGAACAGACTGTAAATTTTAAAGATTGAATATCAGTAAAGATGAGAACTTGACCTGCTTGTTGAATAGCTTCCATAGGGACAAACCCAAGGGCAGGCGGGGACTGCCCACTTGGAAGCCCTCACTGGTCCATCAATTTGGTAAGTTTTCCTTCAATTATATGAGTTGACAAGCGATATTAAGGTTATAAAGTGTTCTAACCAAATACATGGCCGTTCTGCTCAACGTATTCGCTAGTATATAAAGTCTGCAAAATGCCCCAAAATATGGGATAAAAGCTTGTAATTTCTTCAGAATTCGGGTATGTTTCTAATATTTTAACACTACCTTCCATTATATGTGCTGACAAGCAAAGTGGCAGTTTTAAAATCTCATCATGGTATTTCAGTAAAATGCTCTGAATACCGAGATACCGGGCCTACCGACCCATCCCTAGTTATAACCAGTCTACCTGTGGGAGGCAGTCTAAAGGAATATTGGCAAGTTTGGCAAGATTTGGGTGCCAAATCTATGGGTGGTTTCCATTCTTCAGGAGGGTTATGCCCCACCTTTTAAAATAAGACCACCTCTTACCAGGTCACCACTAATTCGGAGCGGATATGCATACCCGGCAAAGAACTGGTCTCTCAAGGAGGCATTGTTGACTCTGAAAATAAAGTTAGTAGTGGAAACAGTGGTTGACTGGTCATCTCTAGCCTTTTACAACCGGTTGTTCCTAGTGCCAAAACCAAACAAATGGAGACCCATACTGGATCTGAGTCAGTTGAATCTGTACCTCTGTACCAGTACTTTTATGATGGAAACTCCGGAAACAATCGGGGTATCCCTCCAAAAAGGGAAGTGGGTAATGTCGTTGGACTTCAGCAACGCATACTTTCACATCCCAATCCATCTCAGATCACACAATTACCTGAAATGCTTTCTAGGCAACCAGACATATCAGTTTACAGCCCTTCCCTTTGGTCTGGCCACAGGCTCCATTGGAGTTTACCAAGGAGTTCAAGGAAGTGAAACTCATGGCACAAGCAAGGGGAATAAGAAATCACCAGTACCTAGATGACTGGTTGCTCAGAGCCCAGTGCCCGGAGACTTGCCTACAACATACCCGGACCCTCTTGGCCCTGTGCCGTGACCTAGGTTGGGTAGTGAATATGCAGAAATCAGAACTGACACCTCCGCAGGATTTCAATTTCAGCGGTTAGTGGGTCTTACCCACTTCGGAAAGATGGGTTCCCCTACAGCAAAAGTTACATTTTATTGCGTTTATACATCCTATCCAATGGACAATTGCTTTACCGGTCGGCGCGACCGGTCCCGCCAAACGTCAGAAAAAGACGTCCTGTATATACTACCGGCAGGACCGGTCACAGAGTGTGCATTCGCCAGGTGGCGCATCGTACTTCATTTCCTGTTTACCTATTGACGTCATAGCATCTTTTTCGTTTGGCGCGAAAGAGTGTGCAGACAATTTTCATCAGAGATACGTTTTGTGTTTTATACAACGAACTCATCCCAGTTACGTGTTTTTTATTAGTGCTGTATACTTTTCCTACGTTTCTGATCATAATGTCGTCTCCTGGACAGAAGCGAGGTTCTTGCGGGCACGTTATGGCCCTTTTCGACAACCACAAGAAATGTGCGCGTTGTCGTGACAAGGGGGTGGGAGACGACCCCTGTGTGAAGAAGTTGGATTGTAGTATCTGTAAGGCGTTTACGCCTGCTCAGATCCACCAGTTAGCAACCCCGACCTACAAGGAACGGAAAGAATGCTCTAGCCAGAAGAAATCTGAAGATTTGACAAGTACGTCTCCCAAGCTTGTTGATCCGTCGGAGGTTTCACTGCTGGGTCCTGTTAATTCAGGAAAGCAGTCTCCTGTTGATTCTACACCCAAGCAGAAGAAGAAGCGTTCTGATGGCTCCCCAAGGTCTAGTAAACGGAAGCACAGCAGTAAGCCCACTTCAGACGACCTCAAGTCCCTTGATGACAAGTGGAGTGAGAGATTTTCCTGTCTGGAAGCAATGCTGATTAATCAGTCCTTTGCTGTTCCTGTGAGACCGGTGAACTCTGCTTCTGTGGTGCCCAGAGAACACCCCTTCTTTGATCCGGGTGCTTCTACAAGTGTTATGTTTTCTGAGGGCACTGGTGACGTTGCTATGCAGTTGACGGCTACCCAACCTCCGCTGGGGGTTCCCGGTACACAAGCTGTGAAGCAAGTGAATGAGAGTGCTACCCACCCTGTTCAGGGCCCCGGTACCTCTGAGACTGTTGCCACCCAACCTTTACTGGTTCCCGGTGCAGGGACTGCCACCCAGCCTACACAGGCTCCCGGTGCGGGTCCTGAGGTTCTGCCTTCCGGTTATGAAACTACGCTGTCAAACCAGTTGCCTCCCATTGGCCAGAATACTGAGGTTGCTAGGGAATCTAACAGCGAGGCTGAGTTGGATGCGGAACCGGCTTCACCGGCTAGTGTTTACTACCAGGGTGATGTACCGGAAACAAACACTGACCAGGACCTCTCTGAAGATGCAAATTACCGGGAAACCTTAAGAGGGGTGAGGAGTTTCATGGGCTGGCATCAAATTCCGGATTATGACACCTCAGCTGCATCTATGGATGACAATCCCTTTGCCGGTTCCAGAGTGAAGACTACCGGTAAAGTGTCAGTTAAATTGCCGGTGGATGAATGGCTCTGTAAAAAGCTGGAGAAACTAAATGTAACTACATGTATTGCTGAAGGTTATCCTTCCAGGAATACAGAAACCAGTGGACTGCTGCGTGACCAATTTGTGAAGACACCCCGTACTTCAAAGTGGTACGACATGCAAGCTGTTAGGAAGGATACGTCTACCCAGGCTGTTGGTGACTGGTCTCCGGAACCGGCAAAACTGAACAGTATGTTTTCCAGTTGCAAGGCGCAGCTTACCTTCTGCTCCAGCTTCCCGTACTTTCAGCCAGGACACCCTTAGAAGGTGGGAGAGGTCTTTCCGAGAGCAATCAGTGATGTGTAATCACGCTGCTGGCCTATCCAGATGCCTCACGAAAGTACAGGACTCCATGGTCACCCAGTTGAAGTCCCTCAGGTTCGATTCCTCAAAGGGCAAAAGTGCTGAGAAACAACAACAGGCTGTTGAGGAACTGGAGTATCTGGTTACATTCAACCGGTCAATTTCACAGGCTATGCAGCGTACCATGCAGGATCTCTCAGAGGGAGTGTTTATCAGCATGGCCAATCTCACCCTGGCCCGTCGGGACAGTTATTTAGAGTTCATACGAGGTGGAGTTAAACCTGACACCTTGTCTGCCTTACGCACGTCTCCAGTCCACCAACTCTCACTCTTCCCGGACAGCTTACTGGTCAAGGCTGAAGAGGAGATCTCACGTAGTGAAGAGAGGCGTTCTGCTGGTAACACACAGAGGAAACCTGGACGTTTTCATCCATACGTCCCCTCCAATCGAACCCCTCACCAGCCGGACCGGAAGCCCACTACACCGGCATGGAAGCAGATTAGAGACCGGCAAACTGGTCAGAAAGGTGGTGGTAAAGCCTCAAACTTCAGCCAGAAGCCGGCCAGGGGATTTAAAAAGCATAAATGACAATTACTGTGTTTCAAATGTGGTCGGATTGGTGAACTCTGTAAATGTATCCGACAAGATGAAGGGTTTGAACCCACCACCACCAGTGACAAGCAAGAGGGAGACTGTGTTATCACATGTAAACTCTTTTGTTGCAAGTGTTCTTTTTGTCATCGGGTCACCGCAAAAGAAAGGTGTAAATCCCGTTTATTGTCAATCTATCAGAAAAATAAACCATGTGAACGATGTTTCCTGTGTAGATCACTTGAGTTCTGTAAAGATTGTCACAAATGTCCCAACTGTTGTCACAAATCTTCCTGTAGGGGCAAGGCTTCAGCAGTTTTGGGAGAAGTGGGAAACTCTGGGTTCGAGTCCAAAAGTAATCAGAATACTGAGAGAGGGCTACACCCTTCCCTTCCGGTTCAGACCCAACCTAACCAGGTCACCAATGGTCATCAGCAAGTATGTAAACCCTCAAAGACAGTCCCTCCTTTTGGAGGCACTGGCTCAGCTAACAAACAAAAATGCAGTGGAACCGGTAACAAACCAGACCTCCTTAGGGTTTTACAACCGGCTATTTTTGGTTCCCAAACCCAACAACCGGTGGAGACCTATCCTGGACCTGAGCACTTTGAACATCTTTTTAAACACAGAGTCGTTCAAAATGGAGACTCCAGAAACCATAAGAAGCTCCCTACAGGTAGGGGAGTGGGTCACCTCAATAGACTTCAAAGACGCATACTTCCACATTCCAATTCACAGTCAGTCCAGGAAGTACATGCGTTTTCACATTCAAGGCCAATCCTACCAGTTCAAGGCCCTGCCTTTTGGTCTTTCCACAGCACCCATGGAGTTCACAGTGGTGGCCAAAGAGGTCAAGCTCATGGCCTTACGACAGGGTATAAGAATCCACCAGTACCTAGACGACTGGCTGGTGAGAGCCTCTACCCACCACACCTGTCTCCAGCATACTCAAACCCTGGTCACACTATGTCAGGAGCTAGGGTGGTTGGTGAACAGGGAAAAGTCAGAACTGGTCCCCAAACAGGTCTTCAACTTCGTAGGTTACCAGTTCGACCTAAAGGAGGGCAGGGTCCGACCAACAGAAGAACGTTGGCAGATCCTGACAGACAAGATCAGATCCATAATGTCGGATCCGGTTTGCCCGGTCCGGCAATTCATGTCCCTCATAGGGCTACTCACTGCAACAGAGAAGCAAGTCCACTTGGGGCGACTTCACATGAGGCCCATACAGTGGCACTTGAAAAACAACTGGAGGGTACCAGAATCACTGGAAAAGGTGATACCAGTTCCCATGTCCCTCCACCCACATCTAAGGTGGTGGCTGGAGGAAAGCAATGTGCTTCTAGGTCAACCATTACACCCTCTAAAACATGCTCTGCAAATCTTTACAGACGCATCAAACGAAGGGTGGGGCGCTCACTTAGACGACCACACTGCAAGGGGAATTTGGTCCCTTCCAGAGAGCAAGTTACACATAAACCACTTAGAGCTAAAAGCAGTATTTCTAGCTCTAAAGGAGTTTCGAACCCTGGTCTGCAACAAGACAGTGTTGATAGCCACAGACAACACAACAGTGGTTGCCTATATCAACAAAGAAGGGGGGATGAAGTCGGGGTCACTGTGTGCCCTACTGTGGAGAATCCTGTCCTGGTGCACCAGACAGCAGGTAACCCTCAGGGCACGTCACATCCCCGGCCGGCTGAACGTGATAGCAGACAAGTTATCCAGACTTGGCCAGACCATTCAAACAGAGTGGTCACTTCATCCAGCAGTGTTCCAAGCTGTATACTCAAGGTGGCACCAGCCACAAGTGGACCTGTTTGCCACCAGATTCAACAACAAACTGCCCCAGTTTGTGTCACCGGTGCCAGACCCCCAGGCTTGGGCAGTGGATGCACTCAGCCTCTCCTGGGAGGACCTGGATCCATACGCCTTCCCACCGGCAGCCATCTTGGGCAAAGTGGTGGAGAAGCTCCAGGACTACCCCTGCAACAGAATAATCCTGATTGCCCCAGGGTGGCCCAACATGCCCTGGTTTTGGGACCTGGTAGCAATGTCAAGCCAGATCCCACTGTGTCTGCCCAGCATACCCAACCTAGTGTCTCAGCCATTCAACCAGGTCCTTCACAGGAACCTGTCGAATCTGAACTTACATGCCTGGCTCCTAGAGCCTCAGCAATCAAGGAGCAAGGCTTCTCTGAGGCAGTGGCAGCACGAATTGAGGCTCCTCAAAGAAGATCAACCAGATCTGTCTATGAGGCAAAGTGGACCATTTTTACAAAGTGGTGCCTCAGTAATCAGGTGGACTTCAGGGCACCACCTCTGAAAACCATTGCTGACTTCCTCCTGCACTTGTTTCAGGACAAGAAGTTACAACCAGGCACTATTGATGGCTACAGATCAGCCATTGCTGACAAACTGGGCAATTCCACCATTAATGTCAGCAAAGATGAGAATCTCACTCGTCTCCCGGATAGTTTCCATAGAGACAGACCTAAGGGCAGGAGGGGCATCCCCTCCTGGAACCTTTCACTGGTTTTACATCAGCTCACAAAGGCTCCTTTTGAACCCCTGAAAGAGTCCTCCTTGAAACATTTAACTTTCAAGACTGTTTTCTTGCTGGCTTTGGGTTCAGGTAAACGCAGGAGTGAGATCCATGCTTGGTTACATAAGAACATCAGACACCAGTCAGACTGGTCTAAGGTGTCTTTGTACCCCTCACCCAGCTTCCTATCCAAGAACCAGCTGGCTAAGGAAGGTCCAGATAGTGTGGCGCCAGTGGTCATCCCAGCCCTGGCACCATCTCTGGATAGGTCACTCAAAGGTGACAGGTCCCTATGTCCAGTTAGAGCCCTGCGCTACTACTTGGACAGGACTGCAGACCTCAGGCAGAATAAGGAGTTAGTCTTTGTCTCCTTTAAGAAGGGTTTTGATAAAGACATCTCACCTGCCACCATCTCCTCATGGATCAAACAGACTGTGGTTCTGTGCTATGAGCTCTCTGACCAGGAGGCCCTCACCTTACATCAGGTTAAAGCCCATGATGTTAGGGCCTTTGCTGCTTCTAAGGCTTTCCAATCAGGGATCTCCTTAGATCAAATCTTGTCAGCCTGCCACTGGAAATCTCACAACACCTTCACCCAATTCTATTTGAAGGATGTTGCCTGGGCTGACTCAGAGCTTTTCCACCTGGGACCTGTAGTGGCTGCCCAGCAGGTGCACCACCAGGCCCAGAAGTGAGGGGATGTTGTATATATGTATATATGTACATATTGTAAATATGTTAGATATGTACATAATGTAAATATGTTGAATGTACATATATTTTCAAAAAAAAACACAAAAAAAAAAACAAAACTGTGACTTGCTTCCTTTGGGAAGTTTATTTCTTCTGGGACTGAACTCAGCCCCTCTCTCTCTCTGTCTTTCCCTTCTCAGACCAACTCTGGAAGGAAAGAAAAAGGGGGGGGGCAACGTCGGTAAGCTCCCGCTTAACCGGTGAGTTAGTGGCCGACCCTGACCTTTCAGGGTTCTCTGACCCTAGGTCAAATGGGCCTGTTCAAATTTGTTGTTATGAGTTCACATAAGTCCCTAGCTGCTTACCCGCCTACCAAGCGGTAGTTATTCAGCAATTGTCCATTGGATAGGATGTATTAACGCAATAAAATTGCAAATTTAATAAGTAAATTAAATTTTTATAAGTTAATACCCTATCCAATGGACAGGCAAGGCCCACCCAACTGGCCCCGCTATCAGCTTACTAGGGGTCTTACTAGGATTAGACACGAAAAAGATGCTATGACGTCAATAGGTAAACAGGAAATGAAGTACGATGCGCCACCTGGCGAATGCACACTCTGTGACCGGTCCTGCCGGTAGTATATACAGGACGTCTTTTTCTGACGTTTGGCCGGACCGGTCGCGCCGACCGGTAAAGCAATTGTCCATTGGATAGGGTATTAACTTATAAAAATTTAATTTACTTATTAAATTTGCAAGTTTGTCAAGAACAGGGACCGTTGCACAGTCAGACAATTCATGTCAATTCATATGAGGCCCATTCAGTGGCACCTGAAATGAAACTGACACGTCCAAGAGATTTTGGAAAAGATTATCCTGTTACCTAAATCTCTCCATCCACACCTAGATTGGTGGTCAGACGAGAGAAATGTGCTCCGAGGTCAACTGTTGTATCCCTTAGGCCACGTTATTCACGTCTTTACAGATGCCTCAAATGAAGGCTAGGGCGCACACTTAGGGGAATCCACTGCAAGAGGCTTGTGGTCAGACACAGAAAGTCGCCTCCATATCAACTTCCAGGATTTAAAGGCAGTGTTTCTGGCCCTCAAGAGTTTCGAGCATCTTTGCAGGGATCAGATGTCTTAGTAGCAACCGACAACACAACTGTGGTATCTTGCATCAACAAGGAGGGTGGTATGAAATCAGGCTCTCTCTGTGCCCTCCTTTGGAGGCTTCTGTCCTGGTGTCATCCCAGGGGAATAGTTGTGAGGGCGCGACACATTCCAGGTCGCTTGAATGTAATAACGGACAAATTGTTTAGAGACAAACAAGTGATCCAGACAGAGTGGTCTCTATCTCAGCAGGTGTTCAATCTCTTGTGCTCCAGATGGGCCCGACCACAAGTAGACCTGTTTGCAACCCGGTTTAACCAGAAACTTCCCAAGTTTGTGTCACCAGTACCGGATCAAACAGCCTTGGCAGTAGACACCTTAAGCCTCCCATGGGAGAGCCTGGATGTCTACCCTTTCCGCCAGTCTCACTGCTCAACAAGGTAGTTTCGAAAGTGATGGACCAAGGCTGTCACAGAATGATACTGATTGCACCAGGGTGGCCCAACATGCCTTGATTCTGGAACCTGGTCAATCTGTTGGTTCAGATCACATTCATGCTCCCACTGCAGCGGGATCTAGTGATACAGCCTTTCAATGGGCTTCTTCACAGATACCTCAAGAGAATGAAGCTACATGCTTGGCTCCTAGAGCCTCCATCATTCAAAAACAAGGGTTCTCTGATGAAGTGGCAGTAAGAATTGAGGCTCCTCAGAGACTCTCAACCAGAGCTGTCTACAAGTCAAAGTGGGCCGTTTTTATCAAATCGTATAAGTAAAACGAGGTGGACTTCCAGTCGCCTTCTGTGAACCAGATTGCTGACTTCTTTTGCTCCTTTTTAAAGAAAAAAACTGCAGCCTAGTACCATTGAAGGCTATAGGACTGCCATTGCTGATATGGTGGGCAATGACAGATTGAATATCAGTAAAGACAAGAACTTGACCCGCTTGTTGAATAGCTTACATAGGGACAAACCCAAGCGCAGGCGGGGTCTGCCCTCTTGGAAGCCCCCACTGGTCCATCACCAGTTGACTAAGGCTTCCTTTCAACCCATGCAAAAGGCCATGCAAAAGGCCTCTCATTTGACTTTCAAGACAGGCTTTCCCTTGGCCTTGGATTCAAGCAAGAGACATAGGGAAATTCATGCCTGGCTGTACAAAAATATCTGACATCAGGAAAATTGGAGCAGGGTCTCCCTCTATCCTTCACCCATTTTCCTTTCCAAAAATCAGTTGGCTCGGGGGGGGCCTTTCTGTGTGGCCCCCAGTAGTCATACCGGCTTTGGCCCCATCTTTGGATAAGTCTCTTAAGGAGGACAAACCACTCTGTCTGGTAAGAGCTTTGTGTTACCACTTAGGCAGGACCAAGGACCTCCGCACAGGTAAAGATCTGGTCGTTGTGTCCTTCTGAAAGAGTTTCCACAAGGATATTGTTCCAGCTATTATCTCTTGCTGGATCAAACATACTGTGCTTTTATGCTGCCAACTTTCTGATGAGGAAGCCAGTAAGAGCAGATGATGTTAGGGCCTTTGCTGCTTCCAAGGCCTTCCAAGGGGGGATCTCTCCTTGGACCAGATTCTCTCAGCCTGTTACTGGAAGGCCCATAATACTTTTTCACAATTCTTTCTGAAAGACGTGGCTTGGGCAGATTCAGAGCAGTACCACTTAGGTCCTGTGGTGGCTGCTCAACAGGTCCACGAATAATATAGTTTTATTGCGTTAATACATCCTATCCAATGGACAATTGCTTTACCGGTCGGCGCGACCGGTCCCGCCAAACGACAGAAAAAGTCATCCTGTATAAACTACCGGCAGGACCGGTCACGGAGTGTACATTCGACAGGTGTCGCCTTGTGCATACTTCCTGTCTAGACAGATTTTGTTTGGTACGTGGAGTGTACAGACATGTTTTTTCACAGAGTGTTCAATGCGAAGTATTTTTAAGACATCTACAAACTTTCATTTTATTTTCAGTTATAAAGAACTTTTATTGCTTCTGGAGTAGTTATGGCGTCCCCTTGACAGAAGAAAGGTTCGTGTGGCCACATTATGGCTCTTTTTGATGCCCACTCCAAATGTGCACACTGTCGTAAGAAGGGCATTGGCCAAGATCCTTGCATAGAAAAGAAGCAATGCCAGATATGTGATAATTTCTCTGAAGATCAGAAGAAACAACTGGCCACCCCTACCTACAGGGTACAAAAAGAACTCCAGAAGAAGGCAAGCTCTCCCTCCCTTTCTGTTGACCCTAGTGACGTTACTGTTTTGGGGAAGTTTGAGAGCAAGGGCGACAGTAGTGATAGAGGCAAAACTCCTAGTAAGAAAGCCAAGAAGTCCTCTCACAAGTCCCCTACTAAGAAGAAAGCCGGCAAAGCCACAGTAGACTTCCAAGCTGACCTGAAATCCATGGATGACAAGTTTGCCAGGCTGGAAGCCATGTTCCTTACTAAGAGCTTCCAAGTTCCGGTTGAACCAGTGAAGAATTCAGATGTGGTGGTGGTGACTAACAGGCCTTTCATCCCACCAACACAGCAGCCTACCGGTGTTACTGGTGAGAAGCAGCCTTCCCCCGACCTGTTGAGGCGCCCGGTGCTGCACCTGTGACACACACCACCTGTCAAGATGCTGATCTGCCTGCAGCTTTTGACAGACCAGAGGTTCAGCCCCCAGGTCCTGCTGTTCAGCCATCTACTACTTCCAAGCAGAGTACTACATCTCTTCCCGGTTCTGCAGTCCCTGTTGAGGAACCGTCAGTGGAGTCAGACCAGTTCAGTGACCGGGCTTCCAGCTTAGCTGATGAAGGGGAGGTCTCTGACCTGGAATCTTTTGGTCCAGATCGCGAAGAACTGTTAGAAACTCTGCAAGGTGTTAGGTCATATAATGGCTTGGAATGACATTCCTGAGTTTGATTCCTCATCCAGCTCACAGGACGACAACCCTTTCACCAGTTCTAAGAGTTCTCACACGGGGAAAGTATCAGTAAAAGTGCCTGTGGATGAATGGTTATGTGGAAAAATGGAGAAACTTAACATAACTGTGCAGGAAGGTTACCGTCCCCTACATCTGAGAATGCAGGGCTAAGTAGGGATCAGTTTGTCAAGCCACCCAAGACACTGAAAAGGTACGGGATGCATTGTGAGAAGAAGGACTTTTCTAGATCCAAAATGCATACTTGGACCAATGAGCCGGCTAGGTTGAACAGTACCTTCCCTAGAATAGCCAACAGATCTCTACCTTCAGCCTCTGCCTCCAGACACGTATCCCAGGACACACTACGGGAGTGGGAGAGGGCTGCACGTGACCAGTCCTACATGTGCAACCAGGCTGCAGCTTTTAGCCGATGTCTCACCAGAGTACAGGACAATATGGCTTCACAACTTAAGATCATTCAGGGTGTCACTTGCAAAGGGAAATCAGCCACCAAGGTTAGCCAAGCTAGTGACCTTCAATCTTAGTATCACACAGGCTATGGCTCGCACCATGCAAGACCTATCTGAGGGAGTGTTTGTGAATGTAGCCAACTTAACTCTTGCATGTAGGGATAACTACATGGAATTCCTCAAGGCTGGCATAAAACAGGACACCCTAACGTCTCTCAGGACACCCTAACGTCTCTCAGAACAGCCCCACTTCACCTCAGTGCACTGTTTCCTGACCAAATTATTGCTAAAGCTGAGGAAGAAATAGGCCACCATGAAGACAAGCGTACTTCTGGACCCTCACAAAGAAAACCTCAACGTTTCCACCCGTACTGTCACCCTCCCAGGCAGCAGCAGGAACGGGACTGGAAACGGGGTCTCCCAGCTTGGAAACTGCTTGGTAGCAGAAGGCGTGGTCAGAGATCTCACCGGGGCAAGGCTGCTTCTTTTTCTCAGCGACCAGCCAAGACACAGAAGCAGTATAAATGACAATTATTGTGTGAGTTCTGTAGGCGGCAGTTCAGTGAATGCATGTGTGACCGGCAAAGAGGCTTGTTCTGTAAACAGTGCAACCAG
The DNA here is from genome assembly GCA_964017235.1 of Sabellastarte sp. h YS-2021. NCBI lineage: Eukaryota > Metazoa > Annelida > Polychaeta > Sabellida > Sabellidae > Sabellastarte > Sabellastarte sp. h YS-2021. Next base: position 62,152,306 of record OZ024934.1, on the reverse strand, counting down.
AAGCAAGAATTGTGTAAATGTAACTGGAGAAGAACTTTACACCAGAAACCAGGGCTGTTTTATAACTTGCAAGGAAGAACTTTTAAGAACTTTGACTGTAAATTCCAATGTTGCAAATCATGTTCATTTTGTGTCCGGGTTGCCACAAAAGATGGGCGTAATTCCCAATTGTTGTCACCTTTATCCAGAAATAAAGCATGTGCAAGGTGTTTCCTGTGTAAATCAGTTGAGTTCTGTACAAAATGTCACAAATGTCCCACCTGTTGTACCAAATCTACCTGTAGGGGCCAGATTACACCAGTTTTGGGAAAAATGGGCAGCCCTAGGCGTCAGCCCCAAAGTATTAGCGGTCCTCAGGGAAGGGTACACACTACCCTTCCGGCCAAATCTGACAAGGTCTCCCACAATAACAAGCTGCTATGCAAATCCTCACAGGAACAGCTACCTGTTGTAGGCATTGCATCAGCTGTTAGACAAAAATGCTGTAGAGTTGGTTCAAAATCCACAGTCCCTGGGGTTTTACAACCGGCTATTTTTGGTACCCAAACCCAACAACCAGTGGAGACCTATCTTGGAACTCAGCAAACTCAACACATTTTTGAAAACACAGTCATTCAAAATGGAGACCCCTGAGACAATAAGGACCTCCCTCCAAACAGGGGAGTGGATAACTTCCATAGACTTCAAAGACGCGTACTTCCATATACCAATAAACAACCTGTCCAGGAAGTACATGCGTTTTCATATCCAGGGCGAAACTTATCATTTCAAAGCGCTATCCTTTGGTCTGTCCACAGCCCCTATGGAGTTTACAATAGTGGCCAAGGAAGTAAAACTACTAGCAATGAAACAGGGTATAAGGATCCAATAGTACCTAGACGGCTGGTTGGTCAGAGCCAGATCCCACCAAACTTGTCTTCATCACACACAAACCTTTGCTTGGTAGCTCTCTGTCGAGAATTGGGCTGGCTAGTGAACGAGGAAAAATCAGAGCTGGAACCCAAACAGGTTTTCAATTTCGTAGGTTACGACTTGAAAGAGGGCAGGGTCAGATTTCTAAAAGGATCAATTTGTGAAGGTACCAAAGTCGCAGTCACATTGGTACCAAATGCATACCATAACATCAGATGGGCCTCATCGTCCAGGGAAAACACTCTTCAGTTGGCACAATATGGAAGCAAAAGTGAACTCACAGTTCCCGCGCATCCGCGCATTCAGCTTTCCCCTCAAGATTATAACCCGTTTGCCAGTTTTCAAAACTCAAGCAATGGGAAAAAATATCTGTTAATCAGACCAGGGGTCACAGTTCTTATAAATGGCTTTTAGTTTTCCGTAGTGGGGTTTTGTAGAAATGATCAAAAGGACAGAGGTCCCTTTGGAGGTTTTTTATCTCCCGCTGGGCTTTAGCCCGGGAGGGAGATTATAAAATGATGCCTGTGCGTGCCTGTGTGCATGCATGCGTAAGTGCATTAGTGTGTCACGCAGATTTCTCCAAAACTACTACAGCTACAGATTTTTTGTAAATTAATTGTCCCAATAAATTTTCACACCCTTGATTTTTTTTTGGGTTTTATGGACTTAGGCCTGAAGATAAGTGAGTAATAGCAATCTTAGCTACTTTGAGTAAAGGACTCGTAACTCAAAAACTATTGCAGTTACAGGTTTTTCTTCAAATATGTTGTTCAGCTACTTTGTCCTTAGCTATAAGATGGTACATAGTTTGGGGTCCCATTGCATGCCATAAGTGAGTAATAGCTGTTTTCTTATATGTAGCAAAATAATGAAATAAGTAAATGTCAAATATCTTCAAAAGTATTAAAGTTAGGGAAATCTTTTTAATATGTTATTCATCTAGTTTTTGGTAAGCTATCACGTAGTAAAGTTTCAGACCTGTTGCACATTGCATAGCTGAGTAATAGCTACTTTGAAATTCTGACTGTTGAGTAAATCTATTGTTAATTCCAAAACTATTGCAGTTAGAGTATTTTCCTAAAATATGTTGTTCAGCTACTTTGTCCTGAACTATAAGATGGCATATAGTTTGGGGTTCTATTGCATGCCATAAGTGAGTAATAGCTATTTTCTTATATGTAGCAAAATAATGACATAAGTAAATGTCAAATATCTTCAAAAGTATTAAAAGTTAGGGAATTCTTTTCCAATATGTTATTCATGTAGTTTTTGATAAGCTATCACATAGTAAAGTTTCAGACCTGTTGCACATTGGATAGCTCAGTAATAGCTACTTTGAAATTCTGACTGTTGAGTAAATCCATTGTAACTCAAAAACTACTGCAGTTACAGTATTTTCCTAAAATAATTTGTTCAGCTAATTTTTTACCCCACAGCCCTTAAGGGCTGTCGGGGTATTGTTTTCACCCATGGTGTCTTGATGGGCAGGCGGTCGGGCAGGCGAGTGGGTGGCAGGAAAAAGTTTGTCTGGGCTGTATCTTGGAAACTGTAAGGTGTAGGAAGTTGATACTTGGTAGGGACATTGGTTAGGGGGGTGTAGGTGTGCAACGTCATGGTGTGACCTTGATTTGACCTTTGACCTTGCTGTAGTGACCTTGACCTATAAAATTTGTCCGGACTATATCTCAGAAACTATAAGGTGCAGGAAGTTGATACTTGGTAGGGACATTGGTTAGGGGGTGTAGGTGTGCAACGTCATGATCTGACCTTGATTTGACCTTGGACCTTGTCATAGTGACCTTAAACTATAGAATCTTGTCTAGACTATATCTTGGAAACCGTAAGGTGTAGGAAGTTGATACTTGGTAGAGACATTGGTTAGGGGGTGTAGGTGTGCAACGTCATGGTGTGACCTTGATTTGACCTTTGACCTTGCTGTAGTGATCTTGACCTGTAAAATCTTGTTTGGGCTATATCCCGGAAACCGTAAGGTGTAGGAAGTTGATACATGGTAGGGACATTGGTTAGGGGGTGTAGGTGTGCAGCATCATGGTGTGGCCAGGATTTGACCTTTGACCTTGCCATAGTGACCTTGACCTATAAAGTCTTGTCCGGGCTATATCTCGGAAACCGTGAGGTGTAGGAAGTTGATACTTACTAGGGACATTGGTTAGGGGATGTAGGTGTGCAACGTCATGGTCTGACCTTGATTTGACCTTTGACCTTGCCATAGTGACCTTAGCCTATAAAATCTTGTCCGGGCTATATCTTGGAAATCGTAAGGTGTAGGAAGTTGATGCTTGGTAGGGACATTGGTCAGGGGCCATAGGTGTGTATTATCATGGTGTGACCTTAATTTGACCTTTGACCTTGTCGTAGTGACCTTGACCTTTAAAATCTTGTTGCACCTTTGGGTCTGTCTTTTGATGCAGATTAAGCACTGTTAATTCATATTAGAATTTATTAAGATTTTGCTCCAACACCACACATAAGCATTCATTAAATGTATTACCACTTCTGTATGCATGGTAATATTCAAAACATCTAAACCATAATTCGGCCATGCAGATGTAGATAAAGAATATTGAATTTTAGTTTACTGATTAATGCTGTCATCATCGTTATTGAATTGACTTGTTTTAATACTTCATCTTTACATGCATTATCTTTCTTTTAAACATTATTTTCTGCATTTAAACATTTTTTGGAACTTTATATAACTGACAGTGCTATGAAAGTATCCTGAACTTTGTACTGGTACAGTGCTTCTGTATCTCATGGTGTTGAAAATAGCCCCCTGTGTGCCCTCCTGTGGAGAATCTTGACCTGGTGTTCCCAGAGACAAGTGACTCTAAAAGCCCGTCATATTCCGGGCCGGCTAAATGTGATAGCCGACAAGCTATCCAGGCTGGGCCAGACAATACAGACGGAGTGGTCCCTCCTTCTGGAAGTCTTTCAAAGCCTATGCAAGAGGTGGCACCAGCCTCAAATAGATCTCTTCGCCACGAGATTCAACCACAAACTACCTCAATTTGTTTCCCCAGTTCTGGACTCCCTAGCTGTGGCTGTGGATGCTCTCACTCTGCCATGGGAGGATCTGGACGCTTATGCCTTCCCACCGACTGCCATCTTGGGCAAAGTGGTGGAGAAGCTACTGGACACCCCGTGCAGAAGGTTAATTCTAATTGCTCCGGGATGGCCCAAAATGCCCTGGTTTTGGGATTTAGTGGCCATGTCCAGCCAAGTTCCACTGAGCCTACCTCACCTGCCCAACCTGTTGACACAACCCTTCAATCAGATCCCTCACAGAAATCTGACCAACCTAAATCTTCATGCATGGCTCCTAGAGCCACAGCAATCAAAGAACAGGGCTTCTCTGAAGCAGTGGCAGCAAGAATTGAGGCTCCTCAGAGAAGATCAACCAGATCAGTCTATGAGGCAAAGTGGACCATTTTTACAAAGTGGTGCATCACTAATCAGGTGGACTTCAGGTCACCACCTGTGAAGTCGGTGGCTGACTTTCTGCTCTACCTCTTTGAGGTCAAGAATTTGCAGCCCAGCACCATTGATGGATACAGGTCTGCCATTGCTGATAAACTGGGTAATACCACAGTCAATATCAGCAAAGAGGATAATCTCACCCGTCTCCTGGACAGTTTCCACAGAGACAGACCCAAAGGGCGGAGGGGTATGCCCTCCTGGAACCTTTCTCTGGTATTACACCAGCTGACAAAGGTTCCTTTTGAGCCCCTTAGGGAGGCATCACTGAAGCATCTGACCTTCAAGACTGTCTTCCTTTTAGCCCTGGGCTCGGGCAAAAGAAGGAGTGAGATACATGCATGGCAGCATAAGAACATCAGACACCAGTCTGACTGGTCTAGGGTGTCCCTGTTTCCATCTCCCAGCTTTCTTTCCAAGAACCAGCTGGCCAAAGAGGGTCCGGAGAGTGTAGCCCCAGTGGTCATACCAGCTCTGGCTCCTACTCTGGATAGGTCCCTTAAGTCTGACAGAACCCTTTGTCCAGTTAGAGCTTTGCGCTACTATTTGGACAAGACTTCAGACCTTAGGCAGGGCAAAGAATTAGTTTTTGTCTCCTTCAAGAAAGGTTTCGACAAAGACATCTCACCTGCCACTATCTCCTCATGGATCAAGCAGACTGTGATCTTATGCTATGAGCTCTCTGATCAACAGACCCACACCCTACATCAAGTCAAAGCTCATGATGTGAGGGCCTTTGCTGCTTCTAAGGCCTTCCAGTCATGAGTCTCCTTAGAGCAGATCTTATCAGCCTGCCACTGGAAATCTCATAATACCTTCACTCAATTTTATCTGAAGGATGTGGCTTGGGCAGACTCAGAGCTCTATCACCTTGGTCCTGTTGTGGCTGCCCAGCAGATCCACCAACAGGCGAGGACTTAGAGGAGACCTCTACATATGTAAATAGTAGTACATATCTGTATATATTGCATCTATAGTCAAGCAAAAAAAATAAAAAATTCTGGACGTACTTGCACTGGGAGGTTTACTTCTATGGGACTGCACTCATCCCTCTCTTCCCCTACCTCAGAGCAGGTCTGTAAAAAAAGGGGGGGGGGGGGGGGGGGGCAAGGTCGACTGATGGTTCAACTCCTTGTAACCGGATGATGATATTCGACCATAGCCTTAAGGGTTACCGACCTCAAGGTCTTCCCAGGCTTAAAAAGAAATTGTTCATTATTCAACATGAGTTTAACCTAGTCCCTAGTAACTTACCCGCCTACCAAGCGGTAGTTATTCAGCAATTGTCCATTGGATAGGATGTATTAACGCAATAAAATTGCAAATTTAATAAGTAAATTAAATTTTTATAAGTTAATACTAGTGTTCTCAATAAACCCTTTTTAGTAGGACCGGGTATGCAGTGGTTTCAGCGGGCGGGTACCCGGGTATCCGCGCCGATGGGCGATAATAGATGAAAACAACAAATATCTCCATATTTACAGACTTAAAACCTACAGAAATAATGGGATCCAACCATTTGCTTTATTTCTTGTTGGCCACGTTTTTGCATTCAAAACAGTATTACACGGAAGAAATGTGAAATAAAAAAGACTTCTGTACATTCAAAACACGGTTGTTTATATAAAAATGGAGTCACATGACCTATCACAAAAGCATTAACTGCTGCTCGAATGTAGTTTCGGAATTGAAACTTCATTTTTATTTCAGGTTGGTAAGTGAATTTTATTAACATAAAATTATTAACTACTGTGTGAAAATATTGTATTCTTATTTATTTGAGGACTGCATGTCACTATATAGCCAATATACAGCGTTTTATGGACTCGGAATTAAGTAACTGTTTTGATATACTGACGATTTTCAAAGGGTTCTGGTGATTTGACAATGTATAAACAACCAAAATAAAAGACAAATAAAATACTATAAACGGTTTACAAGGGTGAGAAAACAATATTATTGTGCATTTTAATTGAATAGTTTCATTTTTAAATGAATTAATGAAGTCCAGATACGTCTGTACTTGGTCAGCCAACGTGGGCGATATTAACAGAAATAAACTTAGATTCGGGTACTCGGGTATGAGATGTCGGATTCGGGTAAGTATTCAGGGTTCGGGTACCCGGATATCCGGGTACCCGTTGAGATCACTAGTTAATACCCTATCCAATGGACACACAAGACCCTCCCACCGACCCCGCTATCAACTTACTAGGGGTCTAATTGGTTTAGACAACGAAAAAGATGCTATGACGTCACGCTGTCTAGACAGGAAGGAAGTACGACACGCCATCTGGCGAGTGCACAGTACTGGGCCGGCCTGGCCGGTGGAGACACAGGACGTCTTTTTCTGACATTTGGCGGGCCGGTCCGCGCCGACCGGATAAGCAATTGTCCATTGGATAGGGTATTAACTTATAAAAATTTAATTTACTTATTAAATTTGCAATTTTGTGTTTTTGCCTTATATCTTCTTTATTCTTGCTTTTAGAGTTTAGAATGTATTAAGAGGTATTGGGAAACCTTGTGTGAAGAGTCTAGGTAGCTGGTTAGATTTACCCCCGGATCCCCCCTTATGGGTCAAACTGGGGTTATAAAATAGCTGATTATGTGTTTTTGCCTTTTATCTCCTTTATTCTTGCTTTTAGAGTTTAGAATGTATTAAGAGGTATTGGGAAACCTTGTGTGAAGAGTCTAGGTAGCTGGTCAGATTTACCCTGGGGTTAAACTGGGGTAATAAAATAGCCGATTTTGTGTTTTTGCCTTTTATCTCTTTTGCTGTAGCCTCAGGTTGTCGTCAAGTGATCTGCCCCTTATGTTACAACTTTTCTCGCCGCCATTTTACAGTCTTTGGGAAGTATTTACTGCCGTTTTCTACCTATATCTCAGTGCAGTGTTATTGTTATACGTCCCTTTTTATGTACCGTATTTCATTTATTATTGTATAAAGCACATTCTGGGCAATTTTCAGCACTTCTGCTTTTGTAATTGTCCTTAATTTTAAGTTTTGTGAGCTCGCCTCGACTGGCTTTTCTTCTGCGAGGTTATACTCGCGTTTGTTTTATTGCGTTAAAACATGGCATCCCACCAAGCTTGTAGAGATAAACCTCGCGCAGTAAAATGCAATCATTTCTGCCATCCATTTGACACACACAACTTCTGCCCTACCTGCAGAGAGGCAGGTAAGGGCGACGATCCGTGTGTAACTCTTGTCTCTTCCTGTACCATTTGCTCTTCATTCACTGATGAACAGATCACCAAGATCTTTCACAGGAAGTGTTATTCTAAAAAATCTGACAAGAAAGAAAAGGCAGAAGACACGGGTTCGGAATTATTAGGGGATAATTCTATTGAATCGTTTGGAGGCTCGCAGGCAGAGCTGGAAATGGCTGCTGATCGCCTCTTCACATCCCCGCCTCGCCCACAACCTCTCTCATTCGAGGCATTGTCCAGTCGAACCCCTGCTCGTACTGTCCCGCCTACACCAGGTACGACTTTACAACTAAAAGTACAAGCAAACCTTGAGAAATCTCTGTCTTCTCACATTAACATACAAATGGATCAGAAAATGGTGGCCTTTCAGGCCAGTATGTTGGAGGTGTCCAATAATCTTTGTGAAGATTTTCAAAAATCGTTACAAAAGCCAAGAGAGGTGGATCAGACCTCTTCTTCTTCTGCTACAAAAACGAACGCACCCTCCAAAGATCTGGACAAACCCTCGAAAACCAGTAGTGCTATCGAGTCTATGGAGGTGGAGTATGGCCCAGCTCTTCCGCCTCGCCTCGACTCATATTCTAGTCGCCTCGAAGACGACTCGGGTCAACTTTGTAGTTCTGCCGAGGATCCCTCGAAGGTTGCCTCGACCAAACCTAAACAAGCATCACACTCTTCTAGGTACCATGTTGTGGATCTGAGCTCTGCCTCGGACCACTACTCGGACTATTCTATTGACCCTCAACCAGCCCCTAGTAGGCCCAAAAAGCACTCTGATAAGTCAAAACACAAGTCAAAGTCCAGAATTTTACCCTCATCTTCAGAGGAGGATCAGTCCCCTGAACATAGGCATAGGTCCCCCAAGCCCTCCAGGAAGTCTTACTCTGATCAGGACCACCCCCAACATGACCCTGACCCTCCTTATTACAGGGAAGTAGCATTGTCTGACATCCCATCCCAATACGCTGAGGAGGTGGATACGTTCCGACGCATCCTGAAACTACCAGATCCTAGGGAATCCTTACCTAGATCTTCAACAGCGGTCCTGGGCCTTGATGATGAGAAAGGCAGGCAAGAACTTAGACCAAGAGGTCCTTCCTCCATGTTGCCTCTCAATTCAGTCATCAAGGATGCCTTCGATAAGTTTGATCAGGACTTCCAGGCAGCCAATTTACCTGAGGGCAAGTACATCAAACCACCTCCCTCCACTGCCAAGTGGTACAAGGTAGGCCAGCCTTGTTATGAGGACAAGATACAAGAGCTGAATACAGACTTTGCCAAAATTTGCATTTCTCCTAAACCATCTGGGGCTCCTATGGGCAATGTCCCTATGCCAATTCTCAAAGAATTGGAACATCAGGCAAGACAGAATATTTCCATGCTCAATTTCGCTACCACCTTTGCCAAGACTTCTTCCTCCTGTAATGTCACTCTGGAGAAGTGTCAACATAGCTTGAAAGCGACCTTCAAAAAGGTCAAGTCTCAGATCAGGAAAGGTGCCGACCCTGAAAAAGCAGCGAAACGTGGATATGAGGAAGCCTGTGAGTATCTGGAATTGTGGAATAAAACCATCCTAATCCAGCACAGAGCCTTAACTTGCCTTAGTAAATCCCTGGCCCATATTCTCCAGAGAGAATTATACTCAATGGGCAATACTGCCTTGCTTAGGCGCGAAGCCAAAATGACCCTATTACAACCCCACTTAGGAGAAACCAGGCGCCAAGAACTCAGGAATGCGTCCTTCTGGCCGCCTTCCTTGTTTAAATCATAGTTGGTAAAGGAAGGCGAGGACTTCCTTCTTAAAAAAGGCAACTCAAAAGATTCTCAGGGTTTCGGACCCTACCAGAATAAGCCCTTTCGTGGTCCCCACAAGAAAAGAGGCTCCTACAGGAAACGCCCCTACGGGGGCAATTCCTCACAAAGCAGTAACCAATCGTTTTCTTCCAATAGGGGAAAACAAAACTTCAGAGGCTCCAGGGGTCGTTTTTGACCCCACAATAGGGGAAGTGGGCGTGGAAACCCCTCTTCCCAATGACTCCTTCAAAGCCTCAAACAGTCCACCAGTAGGAGGTCGCCTCCGTTCTTTCAGCAGAGACTGGCAAGAAAACAATTGTTCATCCAGCGTGTTAAACATTATCACCAATGGCTACGTACTGCCATTCCTCTCAAAACCAAACTTGGTCAGATTTCCTCTGATAATATCAGAATACAAGGCCCTTCTAAAAGACCAAGCTTTAGCCGATTGCATCCAGTCTCTGCTGTCAAAGAATGCTATCGAAAGGGTGGAAAATGTAAAATCTCTCGGGTTTTACAGTCGCCTGTTTCTAGTACCCAAGCCTCACCAAAGGTGGAGGCCAGTAATAGACCTAAGCAGGCTCAACACTTTTCTACATAAGTTCAAGATGAAAACTCCAGAGTCCATCAGAACCTCCCTGATTCCAGGGGAATGGGTTGCGTCGATAGATCTATCGGACGTCTACCTTCACATCCCCATCCATCCTCACTCAAGGAAATACCTAAGATTTTGCCACAGGTCTCAGGTGTTCCAGTTCACCTCCCTACCTTTCGGACTGACCACAGCCCCCCAGGTCTTTACCATGATCGTAAAGGAGGTGAAGCTCATGGCCCTCTCCAGAGGGCTCAGACTCCACCAATACCTGGACGACTGGCTGGTCAGGTCTCAGTCGCGGGAGGAAGCCCTCGTGAACACTCAGGCAGTGGTAGATCTAACCCAGTCCTTGGGATGGATCATCAATCAGGAGAAATCAGAACTGAATCCCACTCAGGTGTTTTCGTTCGTGGGTTACAAGTACCACCTGGATTCAGCCCTTGTAAAACCCACTCAAGAGAAATGGCTCAAACTTCAGGATTTTATCCTACAACTCAAGTCAAAACATGTTTTGACTGCAAGATGTTTGATGTCTCTAATTGGGTTGCTAGCCTCAACAGAGAAAATGGTCCCAGAGGGACGACTTCACATGAGGCCCTTTCAGTTTCACCTCAAGGAGCACTGGAAATTTCCTCAACCACTGGACAGCCTCATTCCTTGGATAGAAGCCATTTCTGCACACCTAGACTGGTGGCAGAACCCTGCAAACGTGATGAAAGGCTCAGACCTTCATCCCAAAGACCACAGTATCCAACTCTTTACAGACGACTCAAACGAAGGTTGGGGTGCTCACTTAGAACAAAGTTCTACACAAGGTCTGTGGTCTCCCCAGGAAAAAGGGCTTCACATAAACGTCCTAGAATTAAAAGCTGTCTTTCTGGCCCTGAGATGCTTCAAAGACCAGTGTCAGGACCAAACAGTGGTAGTTGCGACGGACAACTCAACTGTGGTGGCTTACATAAACAAACAAGGGGGAACACACTCAGCGGAGATGTGTGCACTCCTGTGGAGAATCATGACCTGGTGCCATCATTCTCACATCACATTGAAAGCCAGGCACATTCCAGCGTGTCTGAATGTTATGGCCAACCTACTTTCCAGGTCGAATCAGGTACAGTCGACCGAATGGTCACTACATCCACAGGTGTTCAAACAGATCTGCCAAAGGTGGTTCACTCCCCATGTGGACCTATTCGCCACTTATCTGAACCACAAGCTCCCACTGTACGTGTCTCCTATCCCAGACCCGAAGGCCTGGGACATAGATGCTCTAAACATAAACTGGACGGGTCTCATTGCCTATGCGTACCCTCCAACGGCTCTCCTTCGCCCCAAAAGCTCCAGAAATCTCCCCAAGTGGAACCTTTCTGTTGTTCTCAATGAGCTCACAAAAGCACCCTTTGAGCCTATGAAAGACACAGACCTCAAACATCTCACTCTCAAAACTGCTTTCTTGCTAGCTTTGGCCTCCGGCAAGCGCCGCAGCGAAATCCATGCCTGGGTTGCAAACAAAGTATCTAATCTAGGCCAATGGGAAAAGGTCGCCTTGTTCCCTTCTTCTGACTTCATAGCCAAAAACCAACTAGCAAGAGAAGGTTCTCAAAGTGTGTCTCCGGTGAGTATTCCTACTTTGACTACCATTGTGGATAGACAGTTCAAAGAAGACAGGACCCTGTGTTCGGTGTGGGCCCTGAGGTACTATCTGGACCGAACCAAGGACCTAAGAGGTTCCCGGTCCCTCCTTTTCATTTCCTTCAAGAAAGGACATACCTCAGACCCGCTACTCTCTCTTCTTGGTTGAAACAAACCATCCTACTTTGTTATAAACAAGCAGACCAGCAAGCCTTGGATTTAGTCCAAGTCAAGGCGCATGACATTCGGGCCTTCGCAGCCTCTAAGGCGTTTTACGGTGGGGTATCGGTGGACCAGATCATGCAAGCCTGTCACTGGAAAGCTCACAACACTTTTACCAATTTTTATCTAAAAGACCTTACTTGGTCGGACAATGACAATGACAACAATCTGTATCTTGGACCAGTAGTAGCGGCACAACAGGTCCTAGACCCTTCTCCTCAATCCAGTTATCCTCGGAAAGAAAAGAAGGGGGGGGGGGGGGGGGGGGGGGCGCACATCCGCTACAACCAAGTCTTCAGGAGTCTAAGCCCAGGGTCTAGGTATATGTCTACCTCATCAGGGTGTATCGGGTAAGGTCTATCTAATCTTTAAATCATTATAATCGTACATTGTATTAAGGACCTTAAGGTTGTCATTTTAGTCAGCCCGAGCTCGGGTTCTCCCGTGATCGTCCTTGGGACTGACCCCGTCTGTGTATCTAGGGTACACATCTCCTTCTCGTCAAACACCCTGACAGTTTTTAGCACTGTCATTCATTCAGGTTTTTGGCTTCTACGGGCCTGCTCTTCGGGATTGGGGCCCTGTAGACGGGACTCAGACTGGTACTTTCGATCTTTCATTCTACTATTATTATCAAAATTCTAAGAAAAAAACAGACTTATCTGCCAGTCTCAGCTGTAATCCCTCCTCGGTTGGATTCAGCATTCAGTCCCACATGGTAAGCTATTGTAGCGCAATAAAATTGAAAATTTACAAGCTTACCATGTGGGACTGAGGAGAGTCCCACCCTGCCTCCCCGCTGTATTACAGCTGAGGGGTATGGGTTTAAATCTCAACGAGAAAAGTTGTAACATAAGGGGCAGATCACGTGACGACAACCTGAGGCTACGGCCAAGAATAAATGTCTTTTTTTCTTAGACGTTGGTCGTAGTTCCTCGCGGCAACCAGTAAAGCATTCAGTCCCACATGGTAAGCTTGTAGCTTATAAAAGCTACATTTAAGTAATTAAAATTTTCAATTTTATTGCGTTAATACATCCTATCCAATGGACAATTGCTTTACCGGTCGGCGCGACCAGTCCCGCCAAACGCCAGAAAAAGACGTCCTGTATATAATACTGGCAGGACCGGTCAGTAGTGTGCATTCGCTAGGTGGCGCATCATACTTGCTTCCTGTCTAGACAGAGTGACGTCAGTTCATCTTTTTCGTTTGGCGCGTGTAGTATGCAGACGCGTTTTGAATTTATCTCCAAGTTTGTAGAAAACGCGGTTTATTCTACGAATTTAAAGCTTATTTTCATCTGAAAATATATATATTGTGTTACATACATATCAGGGCCGCTCCAGGACTTTAACGAGGCATTATCCAGTTTTTTATTAGCCAGTTTGAAGAATTTCTGTGTACTTGTCGTCGAGACGAGTCGTGGGTGAGAGCTCGTGTGTCGTCCCTGCAGCATTCCTTCTGTTGGTTAGAAGCATGTAGCTTCCACGATTCACCCTCCTTTTATTTCTACCTGGTCGAGTAACACTTGAGTGTATGTCGACAAGAAGATATTAGAAGGAAAGAAGAATGCATCGTCTGACGTCATCACTTTCAGCTTATGCTTGTCACGTGACACGGACCTGGTCACGTGATACGCATTCAACATGGAGGAATCGTGTTTTCAACAGAAGTTTTAGAAGAAAAGACGAGTATTTATTACTCTACACCCACTTTTTAACTGTCAAGAAGAAATCCAGCAACTCGTCTGTTGGCCTGAAGAAGTTAGATGACAAATGGTCATTGAACTCTGCGAATTTTTGCCGGTGCCGGTCATGTGACTTCACAGATCTCAACACAACTACCGGCAAGCAAATCCCCAAGCGTGACTGGTTCAGCTGACAAGAAGTGATGAGTTTTACCGGTACCAGTTCTGGTCAGACTACCGGTGGGGAGCACTAGTGATGAGTTTTACCGGTTCCAGTCTGTACAGACTACCGGTGGGTGCTGTTCCTGTGAAGAAACCCCTTCAGTGGTTGCCAGTGATCAGCCCTGTTTGATCCTGGAACCTCCACCAGAGGCCTTTCCACTGGTGGGACTGTTGGGGTACCGGTTCCAGTCATGTTCCTGTGAAGCTGTCAAGAAACCCCCCCTTCAGTGGTTCCAGTGATCAGCCCTGTGTTGATGCTGGCACCTTCACCAGAGGCCTTTCCACTGGTGGGACTGTTGGGGGTACCGGTTCCGATCTGTACAGACTACCGGTGGGTGCTGTTCCTGTGCAGAAACCCCTTCAGTGGTTGCCAGTGATCACCCCTTTTTGATCCTGGAACCTCCACCAGAGGCCTTTCCACTGGTGGGACTGTTGGGGTACCGGTTCCAGTCATGTTCCTGTGAAGCTGTCAAGGAACCCCCCTTCAGTGGTTACCAGTGATCAGCCCTGTGTTGATACTGGAACCTCCACCAGAGGCCTTTCCACTGGTGTGACTGTTGGGGGTACCGGTTCCAGTCTTGTTCAGACCACCGGTGCGGCTGCTCAGAGGGTTCACCTACCAGAAGTGACCATTGAGACCCTTATCTCCCCAGTGCAGATTTTTGGACTGGTACCGGTCCTCTTCAGGCTACCGGTAGGGTCTCTAGCCAGCCAGTGATGAGGGATACCGGCACCAGTTCTGTTCAGACTGCCGGTTGTGGTCACAGAAATCCAGCAAGGGCTACCGGTTACACAGGATTACCGGTTACACAGAGTTGCTGGTGACATACAGCAGGGCTACTGGTTCAGAGAATTACTGGCTCCTGAGTGTTGCCGGTTTTGGAGTGTTACCGGTTCCTGAGTGTTGCCGGTTCCGGAGTATTGCCGGTTACAGAGGAATCGGTACCCATCCTTAAAGGCAAGAAACCAGCTTCAATCCAGTGCTGACAACAGGTTTGCCAGTTACAGAGAGAATTGCCGGTTCCGGAGTGTTGTTGGTTCCGGAACCGGAGTGCTGCTGGTTACAAGAAATCTGCTGTTCCCATCCTTACTGGCAAGGAACCAGCTTCAAATCCAGTGCTGACAATAGGTTCAACAGTTAGCCTTCTCTCAGAGCCTACTAGTCTGACCGGTTACAGAGCTTGTTGATTTCAGAGAAAAGCTGCTGAACCACCACTGTGGACAGGAAGAAGGCAACTTCATATGAGCCTATCCTTGCTAAGAAGTAGTTCACCCAGTTCTGCCAACTCCGGTGAGTTTATGCAGAACTGTGGAGCCACCAGGAACCGGTTACAGAGCATTGCCTCACGTATAACCGTTTAAGGCCTGGTACTGGGCAGGTCTCCAGGATTGACTAACAGACCAGCAGAAGTTCCTTAAAGGCCCAAACAGCTGTTTAGGCCAACCAGTGGCAGCCTAAGGTCAGCCAGCCTACCCTTTCGGGACCCAGCTGGTCAGACAGTGGCTATAGATAAGAGGGAGACTGTCAAGCAGGAATTGTCCACTACCAGTCAACCTCCCCTTATCAGACCTCACACCTTGTAGACTGGCCATCCAGTTTGTCTTGTACCCAACCTGTGACCAGCGTCAGCTGCCTCAAGGGGTCCTGAGTTGGTAAGCTCAGCCTTCCCCTCAAGATTATAACCCGTTTTGCCAGGTTTCAAAACTCAAGCAGTGGGTAAAATATCTGTTAATCTGACCAGGGGTCACCGATGTTATAAATGGCTATGGGGATGAGTGAGGTCTAGTCTGTCACCAGTGTTGACACTATTTTTGGCTAACTATGCCTCCTCAAAACTTGGGCTGTCCTAGGGGCTAGCCCAAGTTCGAAAGAAATCTCCCAGGAAGGCTACACCCTCACCTTCCGGAGATGACCGGCTTGAACAGATCTCCAGGCTGGAGAAGTGGCCCAGTACCCTGAGTAATTCAGTTTGGGAAACTTTGAGAACTATATTAACCTCTCTTCAGCAGGGGAGTGGATAACTTCAAGGTTCCCTACTCCCTCACCGCTTTCCACCAACAAGGAAGTACTGGAATTTTTCATGTCCAGGGTCTTCCCCACCAGTTCAGTCACTCCCCTTGGTCTGTTCACAGTACAATGGGAGTCTTCTCTCGGTGGTGGCGAAGGAGGTCTAACTATGGCATTACAGAGTACCACAATCCACCAGTACGACTGGTTGGTCAAGCCAGTTTTTTCCCACCAAGCCTGTCTCCAGCATACACATTCTCTAGGATATCAGTGTCAGGAGTAAGCTTGAATGGTAAACATGAAAAATTAGAACTGGACCTCGAGCAAGTCTTCGACTTAGTAGGCTTCCAGTTAGCTCAGAAGAGCGTAAGGTCAGACCCACCCTAGAGCGTTGGTAGACCTTGAATGCTTATCCAGAAGCTTCTCCCCGGACCTTCATGCCCGGTCTGGCACCTGATGTCCCTGATAGGATTACTGGCAGTCATAGAGAAGCAAGTGCACCTAGCTCACCTCCACATGAGGCTGATTAAGTGGCACTAGAAGTACAGCTGGGGGTGGGGGTGGGGGGGGGGGGGGGTGGTTGGGTGGGTTCCAGGATCACTAGAAAAGGTGACCCCAGTTTCCTCCACCCTCATCTTAAATGGTGGCTGCAGGAAGACCAGGTGCTTCAGGGTCAACCATTACACCCGCTATATATGCTCTTCAATCCTTACAGATGCATCAAGAAAGGTGGGGTTCTCACTTAGGAGAACACACTGCAAGGGGAACCATGGTCCCTTCCAGAAGCAAGTTACATAGTAACTTTCTGGAACTAAGGTGGTCATTTGGCCCCTTGAGAATTCCAAGACCTCTGGTTGAACAATATTGCTGTTATAGCTACAGACAACACAGCAGTGGTTGCCTGTATGAAGGGACAGGGGGGGGGGGGGGGGGGGGATGAAGTCAGGCCCTCTTTGTGCCCTTCTGTGGAGAATCCTGACCTGCTATTCCAGGAAACAGGTGACTCTAACCCGACACATTCCAGGCGGCTGACTATCATAGCACACAAGCTATCCAGTCTCACGCAACTAAACAGAACAGACAGAAGGGTCCCTCTTGTCAGAGTTTTTCGAAACAAGATGCCTCTGGTGGCACCAAGGCTAGGTGGGCCTGTTTTTTGCCACCTGGCTTGCCACCTGGTTAACTTTCATCACTGGGGATAGATCCCCCAATTGGACAATGATACAATCGGTCTGCCATGGGAGGATCTGGACCCATATGCCTTCCCACTGGTAGCCATCTTGGGCAAGGAGTGGAGAAGTTGCAGGACTACCCATGCAGGGAAATCATTCTGATTGCTCCAAGTGGCCCAACATGCCTGGTTTGGGGATCTCTTGTTCATGTCAAGTCCGATTCCTTGGTACCTGTCCAACCTGCTCTCTCAACCATTTAATCAGACTCCTCACAGGAATCTGTCAAAATTAGGTCTGCATGCATGGCTCCTAGAGCCTCGGCAATCAAGGAGCAGGGTTTCTCTAAGGCAGTGGCAGTCGGAATTGAGGCTCCTCAAGAGGATCAATTAGATCAGTCATTGCTGACAACTGGGTAATTCACCAATCAATTCAGCACAATGAGAATCTTGCTCGTCTTTTTGACAGTTTACAGAGACAGACCTAAGGGTCGGAGGGGCATCCCCTCCTGGAACCTCCCCCTGGTGTTGCACCAACTGGCGAGGCTCCATTGGAACCCCTTAAAGAGGCCTCTTTGCAGCATTGAGCTTGAAAACTGTTTTTCCTCTTGACCCTAGGGTCTGCCAAACACAGGAGTGAGATTCATGCTTAGTAAAGAAACACATCAGACACCAGTCAGACTGTTCCAAGGGGTCTTTGTACCCAACACCTAGCCCTTTTTTTCCAAGAACCAGCTGGCCAAGGAGAATCTGGACAGTGTGGCCCCAGTGGTTATACCAAGCCGGGCCCTAACTCTGGATCACTCCCACAAGTCTGATAGGTCCTGTGTCTGTTCAGAGTACTGTGCTACCTTGTGGGACCGGATCTCAAACAGAACAATGAGTTAGTCTTCTCCCTTTAGAAAGGTTTTGACAAGACATCTCACCTGCTTCTATCTCCTCATGGATCAAGCAACTGTGATCCTATGTTATGAGCTCTCTGATCGGGAGGCCCTCAACCCTACATCAGGTTAAAGTCCATGTTGTCAGGCCCTCTTGCTGCTTCTAAGGCATTCCAGTTGGGAGTCTCCTTAGAACAATTTTTCAGCCGGCCACTGAAGTAACAACACTTTCACACAGTTCTATTTGAAGGATGTGGCTTGGGCTGTTTCAGAGACCCTTCAATTGGGCCCAGTTGTGGCTGCTCAGCAGATCCACAATTAGCCCTTATATTGAGATTTGTATATATGTAGTGTTGATAGTTCTTGGAGCTAACTACACTCCTGCCTTTGGGAGGTTATTGCCTTCTGGGACTGAACTCATCCCTCTCTTCCCCTACCTCAGAGCAGGTCTGTTAAAAGGGGGGGGAGCAACGTCGGTATACCCCCGGCAACCGGGCACTGGTATCCGACCAAGGGCCTACAGGTTCCTGACTGAAAGTTAACCTAGGCCAGAGGGAATTTTCTTATCATTTATGAGTTCACCTAAGTCCCTGGTAACTTACCCTCCGACCAAGCGGTAGTTATTCAGCAATTGTCCATTGGATAGGATGTATTAACGCAATAAAATTGCAAATTTAATAAGTAAATTAAATTTTTTTAAGTTAATACCCTATCCAATGGACAGGCAAGGCCCTCCCAACCAACCCCGCTACCAGCTTACTAGGGGTCTAAATCTGTTTGGACAATGAAAAAGATGAACTGACGTCACTCTGTCTAGACAGGAAGCAAGTATGATGCGCCACCTAGCGAATGCACACTACTGACCGGTCCTGCCAGTATTATATACAGGACGTCTTTTTCTGGCGTTTGGCGGGACCGGTCGCGCCGACCGGTAAAGCAATTGTCCATTGGATAGGGTATTAACTTATAAAAATTTAATTTACTTATTAAATTTGCAATTTTGTGTTTTTGCCTTATATCTATTTTATTCTTGCTTTTAGAGATTTACAATGTATTCAGAGGTATTGGGAAACCTTATGTGAAGAGTCTAGATAGCTGGTCAGATTTACCAGATAGATGTGTTCAAAGCATTGTGTCCAGCGTGCGAAATTCACAGTGGCCCCGTGGCCCGGGGCCCCCCCTTTTTAAGTTAAGGCCACCACAACTTGACTTTCATGGGCCCCAATGGGCCACCACATTGACTACAACATGCCTCGTGTGGTAATACAATTCAGTGTGCTGCCATTTTTACCCCACAGCCCTTAAGGGCTGTCGGGGTATTGTTTTCACCCATGGTGTCCGGATGGGCCGGCAGGCGGGCGGCTGGGTGGGCGTCCTGGCGGGTGGGCGGGCGGCGGGAAAAAGTTTGTCCGGGCTGTATCTCAGAAACCGTAAGGTGTAGGAAGTTGATACTTGGTAGGGACATTGGTTAGGGGGTGTAGGTGTGCAACGTCATGGTCTGACCTTGATTTGACCTTGCCGTAGTGACCTTGAGTTTGAAAATCTTGTCCGGGCTATATCTCGGAAACCGTAAGGTGTAGGAAGTTGATACTTGGTAGGGACATTGGTTAGGGGGTGTAGGTGTGCAACGTCATGGTGTGACCTTGATTTGACCTTTGACCTTTCCGTAGTGACCTTGACCTATAAAATCTTGTCCGTGCTATATCTCGGAAACTGTAAGGTGTAGGAAGTTGATACTTGGTAGGGATATTGGTTAGGGGGTGTAGGTGTGCAACGTCATGGAGTGACCTTGATTTGACCTTTGACCTTGCCGTAGTGACCTTGACCTATAAAATCTTGTCCGGGCTATATCTCAGAAACTGTAAGGTGTAGGAAGTTGATATTTGGTAGGGACATTGGTTAGGGGGTATAGTTATGCCACGTCATGGTCTGACCTTGATTTGACCTTGGACCTTGCCGTAGTGACCTTGAGTTTGAAAATCTTGTCCGGGCTATATCTCAGAAACCGTAAGGTGTAGGAAGTTGATACTTGGTAGGGACATTGGTTAGGGGGTGTAGTTGTGCAACGTCATGGTCTGACCTTGATTTGACCTTTGACCTTTCCGTAGTGACCTTGACCTATAAAATCTTGTCCGGGCTATATCTCTGAAACCGTAAGGTATAGGAAGTTGATACTTGGTAGGGACATTGGTTAGGGGGTGTAGGTGTGCAACGTCATGGTGTGACCTTGATTTGACCTTTGACCTTGCCGTAGTGACCTTGACCTATAAAATCTTGTCCGGGCTATATCTCGGAAACTGTAAGGTGTAGGAAGTTGATATTTGGCAGGGACATTGGTTAGGGGGTGTAGTTGTGCAACGTCATGGTCTGACCTTGATTTGATCTTTGACCTTTCCGTAGTGACCTTGACCTATAAAATCTTGTCCGGGCTATATCTCTGAAACCGTAAGGTGTAGGAAGTTGATACTTGGTAGGGACATTGGTTAGGGGGTGTAGGTGTGCAACGTCATGGTGTGACCTTGATTTGACCTTTGACCTTGCCGTAGTGACCTTGACCTATAAAATCTTGTCCGGGCTATATCTCGGAAACTGTATGGTGTAGGAAGTTGATATTTGGCAGGGACATTGGTTAGGGGGTGTAGGTGTGCAACGTCATGGTCTGATCAGAATTTGACCTTTGACCTTGCTGTAGTGACCTTGACCTATAAAATCTTGTCCAGGCTATATCTCAGAAACCATAAGGTGTAGGAAGTTGATACTTAGTAGAGACATTGGTTAGGATGTGTAGTTGTGCAACGTCATGATCTGACCTTGATTTGACCTTTTACCTTGCCGTAGTGACCTTGACCTATAAAATCTTGTCCGGGCTATATCTCGGAAACCGTAAGGTGTAGGAAGTTGATACTTGGTAGGGACATTGGTCAGGGGCCATAGGTGTGTATTATCATGGTGTGACCTTAATTTGACCTTTGACCTTGTCGTAGTGACCTTGACTTTTAAAATCTTGTTGCACCTTTGGGTCTGTCTTTTGATGCAGATTAAGCACTGTTAATTCATATTAGAATTTATTAAGAATTTTACTTTCATAACTTCCCATTGTAAGAGATAGAATTTCATCAAGTGAGCCACAGATTTTGCTCCAACACCACACATAAGCGTTCATTAAATGTATTACCACTTCTGTATGCATGGTAATATTCAAAACATCTAAACCATAATTCGGCCATGCAGATGTAGATAAAGAATGTTGAATTTTAGTTTACTGATTAATGCTGTCATCTTGTTATTGAATTGACTTGTTTTAATACTTCATCTTTACATGCATTATCTTTCTTTTAAACATTATTTTCTGCATTTAAACATTTTTTTGAACTTTATATAACTGACAGTGCTCTGAAAGTATCCTGAACTTTGTACTGGTACAGTGCTTCTGTATCTCATGGTGTTGAAAATATTTCCCTAGGCTGTGGGGTACGGGCATCTCTGATGCTATTTTTTTAAATTAGTTTTCGTTTTCCATGGCTAAGCCCTTAATTATGCATTGTGTTTTGCATATTCCAGATTGAGTTCACCCTTAATTAGCTGACACTGTTTCTCTGTCTTTCAAACACAGGCCAACATACTTTCCCCCACTCCTTTACATGTTAAAGCTAGGCAGTGAGTGTGTGTATGTGTGGCTGAATGTTTCTTCACTGGCAGTTTTGTGTGAGTGGGGGGGGGGGGGGGGACTTGTCAGTGTACTGGTTATATATTGATCCTTTTTCTGCAGTCTTCCCAGTGAAGGGGGGGGGGGGGGGGGGGGGGGAGAACTAGCCTTGCCACAGGCATTTATATGTATAATATAGACACAACTGTTTGATTGCATTGTAAGTATTTTTCACAATGCTCTCATACATTTACTTAGCCTAGCTTGCTGAGGAGAACTTCCAGGCTAAAAAGGCCTCTGATACAGTGTGCATTATGGCAAAAAATATTTCACATTTGCATTATGGTTGAGACAGCCTGGAAGGCCGGGCTAGGGGAGAACCACTTAGTGTACTAACTCTTGGAAGAGTGCAGAATCAATCCATCAGTACATTAGGAAAGTTAAATAAATGAATTGGGGCACAGATGAATTGTTCCAAATGTGGTGTAATTTGTGTGAAAATTAAAGCCAGGAGAGAGTTTTTCTTATTTTTAATTGGGCTTTTACAGTGAAATCTGCTTCTCTTCTCACATACGTAAAAAAAATCAATATTTTGCTTTCTGGTGATGTCATTACTTAATGATATCACAATGCAATTGTTATTGTGAGGTCACAAGCCTAGGGTGTGATACTTATTGTCTGTAAGTAAAAATATTTCTTCCCGTTTTTTGTCTTGAAATTTACATAAAGATAATAAAGAGGGATGTGGTGTATTCATAATTTTTATTAATTATCATTTCTGTTTAGGGACGTCACGACTAACCGAATAATTGACAATGGTTAGAATAGTGATATTTTCCGGTTTCATATTTTAAAGTAAGAATAATCGCTTAATGTAGTAAAAGATGGCAGAAGGTCTGAATCCATCAAATATATCCATATTGTCTCACAAAATAGGTTAAAATCCAAAAACAGCCACGTTTTCTTTACTGTTTATGCATTCACGTAAAGCCGGAAGTACCATAAATATCTTATATCGCCCACTTCCTGTCTGAAATAAACGAAGTAAAAGTCGCAGGAAAACAGCAAATTTATTCATTTTTACAGGTTACAAACATATATTTTCATTTTATTTAACATATTTATCGTTTTCAGTGCATTTTACAATATGAAACTTAAGATTTTTGGATGTTATTTTAATTCGACAGTTATTCGGTGTCGAGACGAATAGTACTTACCGATTAGTCGACATGAAATATTTGGAGTCGTGACGTCCCTATTTCTGTTTTTATTTTCTCTTTTTCTTCTTTCAGTTCCTTGACAGGCCATCAAAAAAAAAAAAAAAAAAAATTACCATGAGTGATTTTTACCAAGAAGTGACTTTTAAGCAATATTTTTTTACCTCACCCAGCAGTTTATGTTCTTGTGTGCTAATTGTCTATTTGTCTCTCTGTTTTTTTTTCTTTTTTGTGTGTGTTTAGATTACTCCAGAACTAATGAACAGATCTTTATTAATAATTTTTGTGGGTAGGACCTGGCCAAAGGAAGAAGTTACTAAAAAGAAAAATCTAGATCTTATTTTGGATACAAAATAATCATGGGTTTTCAGGGGTGCCATTTAAATGCATTTTTAATGACTTTAGCTTTCTACTTGATATTTCTTCAAAAATTAATTTACATGTGTGGTTTTATTTTATTGTCTTCCTTACAATACTTCATATCACTTGAGAGACTGGTCACATGGATTCAAGCGTTTTGCTCTCTCTGAGTGCATCTTGTATAATTTGTATTCAAGCTTGAAGTTAATTAAAGAAATTTAACATAGATCACTTTTGTATCTTTTTGACTTGTTACTTTTAATAAATTAAAAAGACAATTTCTTAGAAAAATAAAGTGTGTTAATTAGTTTTTAAAAAGTTTGGGCCATCAAGTTTTAATAGGGGCCACTGAACTTCAGAACCTAGTGGCCCTATGGGGCCACCACTGCTTTGCGACGAATTTTTCATACTGCCTAGATGACTGGTTGGTGAGAGCCAGACCCCACCAGGTTTGTCTCCAACACTCAAGAACTAGTAAAAATATGCCAAAACCTAGGTTGGCTGGTGAATTTAGAAAAATCAGAACTAGAACCAAGGCAGATCTTCGTTTTCTGTAGGCTACCAGTTCGACCTCAGGGCTGGTCGGGTTAGTCTGACACCGGACCGTTGGCAGAGCCTTCAGGACAAAATACTGGAAATACTGTCACTACCAGCTTGTCCGGTCATGTCTCCGACAGGTTACTAACAGCCACAGAAAAGCGAGGTCACCTAGGCCTACTGCACATGAGACCCATACACGGGCATCTCAAAAACAACTGGAGGGTACCAGAGTCACTAGAAAAGGTGATTCCAATTCCCAGGTCCCTGAAGTATTTGACGGTCAAGACAGTTTTCCTCTTGGCCCGGGGTCTGGCAAGTGTAGAAGTGAGATACATGCTTGGCAAAACAGAAATATTAGACACCAACCCGAGTGGTCAAAGGTGTCCCTGTACTCATCACCCAGCTTGCTCTCCAAGAATCAGCTGGCCCAACTGGGTCCAGACAGTGTGGCCCCAGTGGTTATACCAGCCCTGGCCCCAACTCTGGATAAATCCCTCAAGTCTGACAGGTTCCTCTGTCCGGTCAGAGCATTGCGCTACTATTTGGACAGGACCTCAGACCTCAGGCAGAATAAGGAGTTGTGTTTTGTCTCCCCTAAGAAAGGTTTAAACAAAGACATATCACCTGCCACTATCTCCTCTTGGATCACACAGACTGTGATCCTATGTTATGAGCTCTCTGACCAGGAGTCCCACACTTTACATCAGGTGTGACGTGCTTCCTTTGGGAGGTTTATTTGCATTCTGGGACTGAACTCATCCCTCTCTTCCCCTACCTCAGAGCAGGTCTACAAAAAAAGGGGGGGGGGACAACCTCGGTATAGCCCCGGATAACCGGCTGCTGGCAACCGACCATGGCCTTACAGGGTTTCCTGACCTTAAGTTCAACCCAGGCCTGGGCCTATAGGTCTCCTGATGAAGTCAGCCTAGACCGTAGGTTAAAATTTGCTATTACTTGTGAGTTCACATAAGTCCCTAGTAACTTACCCGCCGACCAAGCGGTAATTATTCAGCAATTGTCCATTGGATAGGATGTATTAGCGCAATAAAATTGCAAATTTAATAAGTAAATTAAATTTTTATAAGTTAATACCCTATCCAATGGACACACAAGACCCTCCCACCGACCCCGCTATCAGCTTACTATGGATCTAATAGGTTTAGACAATGAAAAAGATTATATGACGTCATGTTGTCTAGACAGGAAGCAAATACCATGCGTCACCTGGTGAATGCACAGTACTGGGACCGGCCAGCCGGTGGAAACACAGGACGTCTTTTTCTGGCGTTTGGCGGGCCGGTCTGCGCCGACCGGATTAGCAATTGTCCATTGGATAGGGTATTAACTTATAAAAAGTTAATTTACTTTTTAAATTTGCAAGTCTGTGAAGCAAAGTGGACTGTTTTTACAAGTGATGCCGCAAATTTAACAAGTAAATAAAATTTAAGTTAATACATCCTATCCAATGGACAATTGCTAATCCTGTCGGCACAGACCAGCCCGCCAAACGACAGAAAAAGTCGCCTTATATGTGTCCATTATGAACCCACAAGCTGGCTGGTCCCACTATGCATTCGCCAGGTGTCGCATCATACTTTCTAGACATCATGATGTCATCGCATTTTTTCGTTTGGTGCGAGCAATGTGCAGACGGAAATTTGTGAACGCTTCATGTTTTGAAGTATTCACAAGCAATATTTCATAGAACTAACTCTATTTTACTACAAAGTGTTTCTCATAGTTCATAGCCGAATATGTCTTCACCTGGACAGAGAAGAGGCGTTTGTGGCCACATTATGGCTGGGTTTGATAAACATGTGCACTGTGCAAGATGTAGAGACAAGTTAAAGGGTGACGATCTGAGTGTCAGTAAGAAACCCTGCTCTTTTTTGTGACGTTCTAATGCCTGAACAGAAGTTGCAAATATCAACCCCCTCCTACCAGAAAAAGAAGGAAAATCATGAGCAGAAATCATTCCCGGCTGACAAGAGTGGTGAGAACGTGTCTGAGACATTGGTGGACCCCAGGTTAGTTTCTGTGGTAGGGGTTGCGTCTACTGGTAGTAAAGCTATGAAATCACCTGTAACTGCAACTAAAGACAAGCAGACGAAAAAAACACTCTATTCCAGAAATCTACAACTGATGCTAAACTTGAGGCAATGAACCAGAGATGGTCTGAACGTTTCAGTTGTTTGCAGTAAAGGGTTCTGAACCTTTTATACTTCCTAAGCCAGCTAACTGACCTGTGGACCGACCTATGATAGCTACTGACCAGGCTCATGTTGAAGCTCCACATGACCGACCCTCTACTATAGTCTCTCACCAACCGACCAAGCAGCCTTCCACTGACCAGACCTATTTTGCTTCACATCAGTTCCCAGGCCCGTCTGGTCTACACACTACCAAGGACACTGGCATGGATCTGGACCCAGATTCTGATACTGACCCGGTCAACCAACCCACCAGTGTACTTGATGAGGAAGGGGAACTGTCCGATCCGGATGAAGACCTCACTACTGCAGACACCGACCAGGCTCTTTCAGAAGAGCAAACATACCGGGAAACTGTACGTGGCATCAGGTCCTTCATGGGGTGGATCCATGTACTGGACATGGATACGTCATCTTCTGCAGATGATAACCCCTTCCAGGCACCCAAACAACAATCTTTGGGCAGGATTAGTGTCAAGTTGCCCACTGATGAATGGTTATGTTGCAAAATGGATAAACTTTATGTTACTCTTGTGGAAGGGTACCAGCCAAGAGCATCAGCCAGTGGTTTACAAAAGGACCAATTTGTGAAAGTTGGTAATTCACAATCAAAGTGGTACAGGCTACACCCAAGCACAGACAAAACAGCTGATACGGTGTCCTTCTGGGAAAACGAGTCGGTCAACCTAAATTCTAGTTATAGTAGAATTGCACGTTCATCAGACCTGTCTACTCCAGCACCAGCATCTCGCCCACTTAGCCAAGATACACTGAGGAGATGGGAGAAATCGGCATGTGAATCATCTTACATTTGTAACCAGGCGGCCGGCTTCAGCCGTTGCCTCAGTAAAGTGCAAACCAGCATGCAAGCACAACTCAGAAAGATACAAAGTGAACGGAAAGTCCTCAGAAAAGACAAGCAGTGCCACAGATGAGTTACAGTATCTTCTGAACTTCAACTCAAGCATTATTCAGTGCATGGCTAAGACCATTGAACATTTGTCTGGGTTTGTGTTCATCAATGTGGCTAACATGACTTTGGCTAGGAGAGACGCTCATCTAGCCAATGTCAAGGCAGGTATTAAGCATGACACCTTATCTGCCCTCAGACAGGCACCTATTCACCTGGATAAACTTTTCTCTGACCAGATTTTGAAGAAAGCTGTGGAGGATATTGCATAGCATGAAAACAAAGGTCGTTCCACTCAACCTTCCTCCAACTACAGAAAGGAGCGTTTCCACCCTTACCAAAGGTCTGACAAGGGTGCCAGAGATCAGAGGTACGGCAAACCGGCCTGGAAAAATATTGGGTCCTATAACCATAAGAGGAAGGGCAAGGCCACACAGTGCTCAGCATGTCTGGCCAATGGCCAGTCTTCTTGTAAATGACAATCACTGTGTAAAGTTTCTGCTTTCAAGAAGACTGGTCCGGAGCAAACAGACTTTAAATTGTGCTCAGTACCTAGAAACCGGACCAGAGTCTGGACAGACTGTGAATTTTGCAAACTTAAATGTTGTTTCTCATGCACATTTTGTTCACGGGCAGCCACAAAAGAAAGGCATAAGTCCAGCTACTGTAAAACAAAATCAGAAATTAAAATATGTGAACAATGTTTATTGTTTAGATCAATTGTGTTCTGTCAAACTTGCACCAAATGTGCCCAATGTTGTACAAAATCTGCCTGTAGGGGCAAGACTTAATCAGTTTTGGGAAACTTGGGAAACCTTGGGGGCCGGACCCAGAGTAGTACAAATGTTGAAAGAAGGGTACACCCTACCTTTCCAAACCAGACCAAACTTGACCAGGTCACCCACAATCATCAGCTGCTATGTAAATCCCCACAGGAACTTCTATCCGTTGGAGGCATTGCATCAGCTGACAAACAGAAATGCAATAGAGTTGGTCAAAAACCAAGAATCTCTGGGCTTTTACTACCGGCTATTTTTGGTCCCAAAACCAAACAACAAATGGAAACCTATACTAGATCTGAGCAATCTCAACAAATTCCTCAAGGTAGAAAAATTCAAAATGGAAACCGCAGAAACGATCCGGACCTTCCTACAGACAGGGGAGTGGGTCACTTCCATAGACTTCAAGGATGCCTACTTCCATATACCAATACAAAACCAATCAGGAAAATATCTTCATGTACAGGGCAAAACATACTAATTCAAAGCACTACCCTTTGGTCTGTCCACAGTTCCATTGGAGTTTACAGTTGTTGCCACAGAGGTCAAATTGATGGCCTTCCAGAAGGGTATAAGAATCCACTAGTACCACAAACCATGACTGGTCGGTTTAGGCGAGATCCCACCAAATTTGTCTCCAGCATACACAAACACTAGTAGCGCTGTGTCAAGGCCTAGGTTGGCTAGTAAACTTGGAAAAATCAGAACTGGAGCCAAAGCAGGTTTTCGACTTTGTAGGTTACCAGTTTACCTGAAAGAGGGCAAGATCAGACCCACCCTAGACTTGCGGCAAACACTAAGAACAAAAATAAAAGATTTGCTAACCGGACCGACCTGTCCAGTCCGGCAACTGATGTCCCTTATAGGGTTATTAACAGCAACAGAAAACCAGGTCCACCTAGGCTGACTCCATATGAGGCAAATGCAATGGCACCTCAAACAAAACTGGAGGGTCCCAGAATCACTAGAAAAGGTGATACCAGTCTCCAGGTCGCTCCACCCCCATTTAAGATGGTGGCTGGAGGAAAGCAATGTGCTTCAAGGTCAACCAATACCCTCTAAAACATGCTCTGCAATTGTTTACAGATGCATCAAAAGAAGGTTGGGGCGCTCACTTAAACAATCACACTGCAAGGGGAACCTGGTCCCTGCCAGAAAGCAAGCTACACATAAACTACCTGAACTGATGGCGGTCTTCTTGGACCTAAAAGAGTTCCAAAACCTCTGCAAAAACAACATAGTCCTGATAGCCATGGACAATACCACAGTGGTTGCTCACATAAACAGAGGGGGGATGAAATCAGACCCTCTGTGTGTCCTTCTGTGGAGAATCCTGACCTGGTGTACCAGCAAACAGGTTACTCTCAGAGCCCAACACATCCCAGGTCAGCTTAACATGGTAGCAGACAAACTATCCAGACTAGGCCAGTCAATTCAAACAGATTGGTCTCTCCTGCCAGAAGTCTTCCAGGCAATATGCAACAGATGGCACCGACCCAAATAGACCTTTTTGCAACAAGGTTCAACAACAAACTAGCCCAGTTTGTGTCACCAGTACCGGACCTCCTAGCCTGGGCACTCGATGCACTCAGCCTGTCATGGGAGGATCTGGACCCATATGCATTCCCATCAGCAGCCATCTTGGGCAAAGTTGTGGATAAGTTGCAAGACTACCCATGCAGGAGAATCATTCTGATTAACCCAGGGTGGCACAACATACCCTAGTTCTGGGATCTAGTGACCATGTCCAGCCAAATCCCACTGGGCCTTCCTTACCTGCCAAATCTGCTCACACTACCATTCAATCAGACTCCACACAGGAATCTGTCAAACCTAAATCTACATATGTGGATCAGTCTATGAGGCAAAGTGGGCCATTTTTACAAAGTGGTGCCTCAGTAATCAGGTGGACTTCAGGGCACCCCCTATAAAGTCAGTGGCCGACTTCCTTATGTACCTGTTCCTGGACAGGAAGTTACAGCCCAGTACCATTGATGGTTACAGGTCAGCCATTGCTGATAAACTGGGAAATTCACCGATTAATGTCAGCAAAGATGAAAATCTCACTCATCTCCTGGATAGTTTCCACAGAGACAGACCCAACGTACGGAGGGGAATCCCTTTCTGAAACTTCTCCCTGGTGTTGCACCAGCTGACAAAGGCTCCCATTGAACCAATTAAAGAGGCCTCTTTGAAGCATTTGACCTTCAAGACTGTTTGTTTTCCTCTTAGCCCTAGGGTCGTGCAAATGCAGGAGTGAGATACATGCTTAGCAAAACAAAAACATCAGACACCAATTAGTCTGGTCAAAGTTGTCCCTGTACCCATCTCCCAGCTTTCTGTCAAAGAATCAGCTGGCCAAAGAGGGTCCAGACAGTGTGGCCCCAGTGGTTATACCAGCCCTGGCCCCAACACTGGATAAGTCCCTCAAGTCTGACAGGTTTCTGTGTCCGGTCAGAGCATTGTGCTACTATTTGGACAGGACCTCAGACATCAGGCAGAACAAGGAGTTAGCCTTTGTCTCCTTTAAGAAAGGTTTTGACAAAGACATCTCACCTGCCACTATCTCCTCATCAAGGAGTCTGTGATCCTATGTTATGAGTTCTCTGATCAGGAGGTCCTGTGGCATGCTTCCTTCGGGAGGTTTAGTTTATTTGCCTTCTGGGCTCCCCTCTCTTCTCCTTGCCTCAGAGCAGGTCTGTTAAAACAAAAGGGATGGGGGCAACATCGGTATAGCCCGGGTATCTGGCTGCTGTAACAGATTAGGGCCTTAGAGAGTCTCCTGACCTTAAGGTAGACCCAGGCCTAGTAGAAATTTTGTTAGTTCTGTTTATGGGTTCACTTAAGTCCCTAGTAACTTACCTGCCGACCGAGCGGTAGTTATTCAGCAATTGTCTATTGGATAGGATGTATTCACGCAATGGACAGGCAACCAGCCGACCTCCTATCAGCTTACTAGGGATAAGTTTAGACAACAAAAAAGATGAACTTTTCTTCACACTTCATACTTTTCTTCAACCTCTGAGATCACTTCAAAAACATGTCTACACACTACACACACCAAATGAAAAAGATGAACTGACGTCACATGGTTCTGCCGGTGGAAACATAGTATGGCTTTTTCTGTCGTTTGGCGGGCCGATCAGAGCTATCCGGATTAGCAAATGTCTATTGGGTAGGGTATTAACTTATAAAAATTTAATTTACTCATTAAATTTGCTATTTCAGAATACATGCAACTGATGCATTTCTTCAAGACATTTTATTGTTTTAGGAAAGAAAGCGGAAACTCAGTAAGCTCAGAAAGTGGATATATGAAGATGCTGAAAGGTTTGCCAGATCACAAAAAAGGAGGCTAGAAAAAGAAAATGAACGTCAGAAAAAGGTAGAGTGAATATATTGAATATATATGTGTATTTTTGTAATTTTTTGTCTTATTAAAGAGAATATATTGCACTCTATCTGAAAAGAAGCTCTTTATTACAATAACTTATTATCTGGGACTTAGTGTTATCTCGGGTGGCCGCATGCGGCTTGGCCGACTCAAGAAAAATGAATGTATAAGGACTGAGTTGCCCTAACGACGGCAGCATGAGCAGACTCAAGGTGATGTAGATTGTGATGTAGTACACAACTTCCTTCTTCTTTTTGGCTGACATTTTGCTCAACATGCATTACATTGCAAGGAAAAAGTTAACTATTTTCTATGGGTTTGCTTTTCTTTGGATGCTGGTTTGCATATTTTGTAAACTAAAATCTGGATTCACTTTGTAAAGAATGGATGATTAAGACTCTCATGTATGTAACTTATTTACAGGAACTGTCAAAATAAAGAAATTTTAAGGGTTCCACCCTAATGTGCTTAAATTCTTTGACCATTTAACAGTTTAAAACATAAAAATAATCGTCAGAAACAGAGTCCTGCCAGAATTGTAAGAAGTTGATACTTGGAAGGGACATTGGTTGGGGGTTGTAGGTGTGCAGTGTCATGGTGTGACCTTGATTTGACCTTTGACCTTGCTGTAGTGACCTATAAAATCTTGTCCCGGCTATATCTCAGGTGTAGGAAGTTGATATTTGGTAGGGACATTGGTTAGGGGGTGTAGGTGTGCAACACCATGGTGTGAACTTGATTTGACCTTTGACCTTGTCATAGTGACCTTGACCTTTAAAGTCTTGTTGCACCTTTGGGTCTGTCTTTTGATGCAGATTAAGCCCTGTTAAAGTCATATTAGAATTCGTTAAGAATTTTACTTTTACAACTTCCCATTCTAACAGATGAAATTTCATCAAGTGAACCACAGATTTTGCTCCAACACCACATATTAGCATTCATTGAATGTATTACCACTTCTGTATGCATGGTAATATTCAAAATATCCAAACCATAATTCGGCCATGCTGAATGTAGACAAAGAGTGTCGTAATGTTTAGTTTACTGCATAATGCTGTCATCTTGTTACTGAATTGTCTTGTTTTAATACTTCATCTTTACGTGCATAATCTTCTTCTTAGACATTATTTTCTCTATTTAAACATTGTTTGGACCTTTATATAACTGACAGTGCTCCGAAAGTATCCTGAACTTTGTACTAATACAGTACTTCTATATCTCATGGTATTAAAAATATTTCCCTAGGCTGTGGGGTACGGGCATCCCTGATGCTATTTTTGGTTGTTATTTTAAACATTCTACTTTCAGTATAATGAAAGATTTGCTGGTTGTAAGATGTGTAATAAATTTGTTAATCATTGATAAAACTAAATAATAAAATACAGATAGTGATCTTGACCTATAAATTCTTGTCTGGGCTATATCTCGGAAACCGTAAGGTGTAGGAAGTTGTTACTTGGTAGGGACATTGGTTGGGGGTTGTAGATGTGCAAAGTCATGCTGTGACCTTGATTTGACTTTTGACCTTGCCATAGTGACCTTGACTTATAAAATCTTATCTGGGCTATATCTCAGAAACTGTAAGGTTTAGGAAGTTTTTACTTAGTAGGGACATTGGTTGAGGGATGTAGGTGTGCAGCATCATGGTGTGACATTGATTTGACCTTTGACGTTGCCATAGTGATCTTGACCTATAAATTCTTGTCTGGGCTATATCTCGGAAACCGTAAGGTGTAGGAAGTTGTTACTTGGTAGGGACATTGGTTGGGGGTTGTAGATGTGCAAAATCATGCTGTGACCTTGATTTGACTTTTGACCTTGCCATAGTGACCTTGACTTATAAAACTTATCTGGGCTATATCTCGGAAACCGTAAGGTGTAGGAAGTTTTTTCTTGGTAGGGATGTTGGTGGGGGTTGTAGGTATGCAACATTATGGTGTGACCTTGATTTGACCTTTGATCTTGCTGTGGTGACCTTGATCTATAAAATTTTGTCTGGGCAATATCTCTGAAAAGTGTAAGTGTAGGAAGTTGATAGTTGAACTTTTAACGTGACAAATTATTACTTGGACTCCAATGCACGTCATCATGTCATTGTGACTGGTCCCAAGGCTATGACATCACAAATGACATAGGTGTGACATCACAACTGTGTGTGGTTGTGAGTGCTAATGGGTGCATGGTTTTGCCGGAGAGGCTCATCAGACGCTAATAGGGGTGCTTTAGTGTGTGTTGGTGTGAATGATATGTCATGGAATATGAATTTGTGGGTGAATTCCACAGCTCCCAAAATTTTTTAATTTGGGGTACTTTATGCAACTTGCGGTTGCTGATTTCACTGAACCTGATTTCACTGAACCACCTATGTTAGTGGTGTGTGCACATAGGGGTTATGAGATCAGGTGTGCAGGCATCCCAGGGGAACCTTTTAAAAAGGTTTTAGCCTTTTTTAACTGAAAAACCCTTTTTTTATTGCGATAATACATCCTATCCAATGGACAATTGCTTTACTGGTCGGCGCGACCGGTCCCGCCAAACATCAGAAAAAGACGTCCTGTAAAACTACCAGCAGGACCGGTCACAGAGTGTGCATTCACCAGGTGGCGCAAGGTATATCATTTCCTGTCTGGTCATAATGACGTCATAGCATCTTTTTCGTTTGGCGCGAAAGAGTGTGCAGACGTTTTTCTACGGAGATACGTTTTTGAAGTTTTACAACAAACTCTTCCATTTTATTTTATTTCAAGTAGTACGAATTATTTCTACTAGTTTACTGATCATCATGTCGTCTCCTGGACAGAAACGAGGTTTTTGCGGGCAGGTTATAGCCCTATTCAACAACCACAAGAAATGCGCGCGTTGTCGTGAGAAGGGGGTGGGAGACGACCCCTGTGTGAAGAAACAAGATTGCCAGATATGTAAGGCGTTTACGCCTTCTCAGATTCTACAATTAGCCACCCCGACTTACGTAAATTTGCCTAATGCATTTTTAGAAAAGAACGCGGAGAGCAGAAGAAATCTAAAGCAAGCAGTGACGTGACCCCCACTCTTGTGGACCCTTCAGATGTAACTCTGTTGGGACGGGTTAGTACTGACAAGCCATCTTCAGTTGAATCTACCCCCAAGCAGAAGCGTTCTGATGGCTCTCCAAGATCCAGCAAACGTAAACACAGCAGTAAGCCCACTTCAGATGATCTCAAGTCCCTTGAAGACAAGTGGAGTGAGAGGTTTTCCTGTCTGGAAGCTATGCTGCTTAACCAGTCCTTTGCTGTTCTGGTGAGACCTGTCAGCTCGACTTCTGTGGTAACTAGAGAACACCCTTTCTTTGATCCGGGTGCTTCTACTAGTGTTATGTTTGCTGAGAGTACTGGTTCCGGTCTTGCTCAGACTGCCAGTGAATCTACACAGTTGACGGCTACCCAACCTCCGCTGGGGGAGATGTGAATGGGAGTGCTACCCGCCCTGTTCAGGGTCCTGGTACCTCTGATGTGGCCACCCAGCCTTTACAGGCTCCCGGTGCAGGGACAGCCACCCAGCCTCCACAGGCTCCTGGTGCAGGTCCTGAAGTTCTGCCCACCGGCATTGAGTCTACGTAGTTGAACAAGCCACTTCCCAGTGTACGACCTGATGAGTTTGCCGGTGAATCTGAAAGTGAGGCAGAATTGGGTGGGGAACCGGTTTCACCGGCTAGTATCAACGTCCAGGGTGAACTGCCGGAAGATACAACTGACCAGGACCTCTCTGAAGATGCCAACTACAGGGAGACTATCAGAGGGGTCAGATCCTTCATGGGCTGGCATCAAATTCCTGATTACGACCATACATCTTCCTCCCTGGATGATAACCCTTTTGCCGGCTCCAGAGCCAAGCCAACTGGTAAAGTGTCGGTTACCGGTAGATGAATGGCTGTGCAGAAAATTTGAGAGACTGAATGTAACTGTTGCTGAAGGGTATCCTTCCAGGAACTCTGAGACTGGTGGACTGCTGCGCGACCAGTTTGTGAAGACACCCAGGTCATCAAAATGGTATACAATGCATTGTGTGAAGAAGGACTCTGCTTGTACAACTCTGTGTGACTGCTCTCCGGAACCGGCCAAACTTAACAGCACCTTTACCAGAGTGGCCAGACGTAGTTTGCCTTCTGCCCCTGCTTCCCGTACTTTCAGCCAAGATACCTTAAGAAGGTGGGAAAGGGCGTTCCGGGAACAGTCTGTGATATGCAACCAGGCTGCTGGTCTGTCAAGATGTTTGACAAAAAAAGTACAGGACTCCATGGTTACACAGTTGAAGTCACTCAGGGTTGACACAGGGAAAGGCAAGGCAGCAGAGAGAACGCAGCAAGCAATTGAAGAGCTTGAATATCTGGTGACCTTCAACCGGTCAATTTCACAAGCTATGCAGTGTACAATACAGGATCTCTCAGAGGGAGTTTTTATCAGCATGGCCAACCTCACTCTGGCACGTCGAGATAGCTATTTAGAATTCTTACATGGTGGAGTAAAGCCAGATACCTTGACTGCCTTACGTACAGCACCAGTCCATCTTAACTCTTGGTTTCCAGAGAGTTTGCTGGTCAAGGCTGAAGATGAAATTTCCCGTAGTGAGGAGAGGCGTTCTTCTGGCAGCTCCAATAGGAAACCAGGACGCTTTCACCCTTACGTTTCCTCAAATGGCAGATCCACACAACAACCGGACCGGAAGCCAACTACACTGGCCTGGAAACAAATTGTTCAGAAAGGTCGTGGTAAAGCCTCAAACTTCGCCCAAAAGCCTGCCAAGGGGTTCGAGAAACATAAATGACAATTACTGTGCTTTAAATGTAGCCGGAGTGAAGAACTCTGTTCATGTAATCAGCAAAAAGCAAGTTTTATTGCGTTAATACATCCTATCCAATTGACAATTGCTAATCCGGTCGGCGCAGACCAGCCCGCCAAACGCCAGAAAAAGATGTCCTGTGTTTCCACCGGCCGGCCAGTCCCTAGTACTAGTGCACTCACCAGATGGCTTGTCGTACTTCCTTCCTGTCTAAACAGTGTGACGTCATGGCATCTTTTTTTTGTTTGGCGCGTGACTAGTGCACAAGGAATTTTCTGCCAGTTTAATTTTGTTAAAGTCTTCACAGCTTTCAAGTGTTTTTTTACACTTTATTTATTTAATTATCATTGGACTACTTCATAGCACGGAATGTCTTCTCCAGGACAAAAAATGGGGGCCTGTGGCCATGCAATGGCCAGTTTCGATGGCCACTTATCTTGTGCCTGCTGTAGGGACAAAGGAAAAGGGAAGGACACGTGCGTCGACTCTGCTAATTGTTCTCACTGTAATGCCTTGACCCCGGAACAGAAAACTCAGTTGGCCACCCCCTCTTATAAATTAAAAAAGGAGAAGAGAGAAGCCAAGAAAGTAGAAACTGACTCTAGTAAAGACACTGAATCCCTCGTGGATCCCTCTTCAGTTTCCGTTCTCGGAGTGGTGGATAATTCTGGCTCTGTGAAATCTCCCTCAGTGCCACCAGAGAAGAAGGCTAAGCAGGATAAGACTGTCTCCAAACCCAAGAAAGCATCATCTTATACGGATAGTAAGATTTCCGAATTAGACCTTAAATGGTCAGAAAGATTTAACCGCCTAGAGGCATTGCTCTTAGCCAAGTTGGTTCAACCTTCCTTCACTTCTGATACACCCACTCATTCACCTCCAACTCATGTTAGTAAAGACTCCGAGCCTTTCTTCCAACCTACTTTGTCGTCTGCTGGTTCTTCAAATGTTGAGCGCACTGGCCCAGACTATTCGGACGCTGCAAAACTCCAGTCGGCCGGTAAGCTTCATCCTACCCAGCCAGAAGATTCTTCCTCTCAGCGCACTGGCCCAGACCCTCAGATTGCTGCAAAGCAACGGTCGGCCGGTAAGCTTCCAGACAGACCAGCTAGAGAAAATTCTTCTAAGCGCACTGGCGCAGACAATAAGGTAGCCGCAAGGCACCAGTCGGTCGGTAAGCTTCCACCTAATACATCAGGGTGCACTGGTCCAGACAAGCGTGCCTTAGAGCAACAGTTGACCGGCAAGCCAGGACTTGACCGACCTATCACCGACCGACCTTCAGACAGGTTTCAGTCTTCATCCTCACCGGATTTATGCAGGTCATCTAGGCGGGACAGCTTTTCAAGTCTAGAATCAGTTACAGACAGTGAACTTTCGGGCCGGCCACCGGTAGAATTGTTTGTTGATGAAGGAGAGCTCTCAGATGTTCAGGATGTGGATTTAGATCACACTGTTTCCGAAGAACAAACTTATCGTGAGACTATGCGTGGCATACGCTCTTACATGGGTTGGTCTCACGTACCAGACATTGACAGTGCTAACTCATCTGATGATAACCCCTTCGCTGGGCCCAAGGCTCCAGCTCCAAGCAAGGTATCGGTTCAAATGCCGACAGAGGACTGGCTCTGCAGGAAGGTGGCCAAGCTCAACGTTGCTTTGGTAGAGGGCTATGCCTCCCGGACCTCTGAAGCCGGTGGATTGTTACTAGATCAATTTCTCCGACCAGCCAAGTCACAGGCAAAGTGGTATGGGATTTGTCCTGGCCAGAGTTGTGACCCACCGGCCGTCTCTAGTTGGAATGTGTCAGCCTCCAAGATCAACAGTAGCTACAGCAGAATAGCACGTAAAGCTGGTATGACGTCTACCCCACCTGCCTTGCGTAGAATATCCCAAGATACTCTGCGAAGATGGGAGCAGACGGCCAGGGAAGCTACAGTGATTTGTAATCAGGCGGCTAGCTTCAACCGCTGTATGTTC
The DNA here is from genome assembly GCA_964017235.1 of Sabellastarte sp. h YS-2021. Lineage (NCBI taxonomy): Eukaryota > Metazoa > Annelida > Polychaeta > Sabellida > Sabellidae > Sabellastarte > Sabellastarte sp. h YS-2021. The sequence continues at coordinate 62,114,623 of OZ024934.1, read as the reverse complement.
AAGGTCCAGGAGGACATGCGTTCCCAGTTGAGGTCGGTCCGGTGTGAAAGTAAAGGGAAAGGTTCCACCAAGTCCTCTGAGGCTATTGACGAGCTACAACACCTCATAGAGTTCAACTCTAGCATTACCCAGTCGGCTGCTAAGGCGATGGGGCACCTTACTGACTTCGTATTTGTGACAATGGGGAACTTAACCTTGGTTAGACGTGATTCATATCTCTCACATGTCAAGAATGGGGTAAAGCAGGATACTTTGGCAGCACTGCGTACAGGGCCCCTACAGTTCTCCACCATCTTCCCGGACTCTGTTATAAAGAAGGCGGAAGAGGAGATTGCTTATTATGACAGTAAAGGATACTCTGCCGTAGTTCTTAAGGGAAAGAACCGTTTCCACCCGTATGAAAGAAATGAGAAAAGGTCTGAAGGTCGGCCGGACTCTAGAGGAGACCGACAAGCCTGGAAAAACATTGGCAAGAGATAGGGCAAGCGAGGCAAAGGCAGAAGTTTCAACTTCTCCTTGCGACCAGCCAAGGGCCAGCAGTCGTATAAATGACAATCACTGTTTAGACAAGTTACAGGTACGGCTGCTGGCCGGGAGCTCACCAATACAGACATTTTCAAAGACTCATGTAAACTTAAATGTTGTACCTCATGTTCTTACTGCAACCGGGCTTCCACAAAGGAAAGGTTTAAGTCCCGTGTTGGCAGGTGTAAATCAGAGAAAGTGTCTATTAAAGCATGTCAAAGGTGTTTCTTCTGTCACTCAGTTGTCTTGTGGCCAACCTGTAACAAATGTCACTCTTGCTGTACCAAATCTTCCTGTAGGGACCAGACTTCAAAGCTTTTGGCAAACTTGGCTGGATCTGGGTGCCGGTCCGAAAGTGGTTCAAATCCTAAAAGAGGGCTATACCCTCCCCTTTCGGATCCGGCCAAAACTTTCAAGATTTCCCACAGTCGTAAGCTGCTATGTAAATCCACACATGAACAGCTACCTGCTGGAGGCATTGCATCAGCTTATAGCCAAAAATGCGGTAGAAATAGTCAAAAATCAAACATCTCTGGGGTTCTTCAACAGACTATTTTTCATCCCCAAACCAGACAAGAAGTGGAGGCCCATACTAGATCTGAGCAAACTGAATCTCTTCCTCAAGACGGAAAGGTTCAAGATGGAGACACCGGAAACTATCAGAACTTCCCTCCAACAAGGGGAGTGGGTCACCTCAATAGACTTCAAGGATGCCTACCTCCATATACCGATACAGGAACAATCCAGGAAATATCTGAGGTTTCATGTCGACGGTCGGACATACCAATTTTAAAGCACTGGTGACAGAGCCTTCAGAACAAAATATGGGTAATACCTTCACTACCGGCCTGTCCGGTCCGGCAATTCATGTCTCTGATAGGTTTACTGACAGCCACGGAAAAGCAGGTTCACCTAGGCCGACTACACATGAGGCCCATACAGTGGCACCTCAAAAACCATTGGAGAACACCAGAATCTCTAGAAAAGGTGATTCCAATTCCCAGGTCCCTGCACCCTCATTTACAATGGTGGCTACAGGAAGACAACGTTCTCACAGGCCAACCATTGCATCCCATAGAACATGCTCTGCAAATTTTTACAGACGCATCAAAAGAAGGCTGGGGCGCTCACTTAAACGAACACACTGCCAGAGGAACTTGGTCTCTACCAGAAAGCAAGCTGCATATAAACTATTTGGAACTAAAGGCAGTCTTCCTAGCCTTGAAAAAGTTTCAAGACCTCTGTGTCGGCAAGCTAGTACTTGTAGCTACCGACAACACTACAGTGATGTCATACATCAACAAGGAAGGCGGCATGAGGTCGGGCACACTATGTGCTCTTCTATGGAGGATCTTGACCTGGTGTACCAGGCATCAAGTAACTCTGAAAGCCTGACACATTCCGGGCCGGCTGAACGTGGAAGCAGACAAGCTATCCCGGCTGGGCCAGACCATTCAGACAGAATGGTCCCTCCTTCAAGAGGTTTTCCAAACCATATGCAGCAGGTGGCACCGGCCTCAGATAGACCTATTTGCCATGAGATTCAACAACAAGTTACCTCAGTTCGTGTCACCAGTGCCGGACTCCCTGGCCGTAGCTGTAGATGCACTCAGTCTCCAATGGGAGGATCTGGACGCTTATGCCTTCCCACCAGCAGCCATCTTGGGCAAAGTGGTGGAGAAGTTACAGGATTCCCCTTGCAAGAGAATCATTCTGATTGCTCCAGGGTGGCCCAACATGCCTTGGTTTTGGGATCTAGTGTCCATGTCCAGTCGGATCCCACTGAGCCTGCCCAACCTGTTGACACAGCCGTTCAATCAGATCCCTCACAGAAATCTGACAAATCTAAATCTCCATGCATGGCTCCTAGAGCCACAGCAATCAAAGAGCAAGGTTTCTCTGAGGCAGTGGTAGCAAGGATTGAGGCTCCTCAAAGAGGATCAACCAGATCAGTCTATGAGGCAAAGTGGACCCTTTTTACAAAGTGGTGCATCACTAATCAGGTGGACTTCAGTGCACCCCCTGTAAAGTCAGTGGCTGACTTCCTTATGTACCTTTTTGAGGACAGGAAGTTGCAGCCCAGCACCATTGATGGGTACAGGTCAGCCATTGCTGATAAACTAGGAAACTCAACCTTCAACATCAGCAAAGATGAAAATCTCACGCGTCTCTTGGATAGCTTCCATAGAGACAGACCCAAGGGTAGAAGGGGTATCCCTTCCTGGAATCTATCTCTGGTCTTACACCAGCTGACAAAGGCTCCTTTTGAGCCGATTAAGGAGGCGTCCTTGAAGCACTTGACCTTCAAGACAGTTTTCCTCTTAGCCCTTGGCTCAGGCAAGCGCAGAAGTGAGATTCATGCATGGCAAAACAGAAATATCAGACACCAATCTGACTGGTCAAAGGTGTCCCTGTACCCATCACCCAGCTTTCTTTCCAAGAACCAGCTGGCCAAAGAGGGACCAGGCAGTGTGGCCCCAGTGGTTATACCAGCCCTGGCTCCAACTCTCGATATATCCCTCAAGTCTCACAGATCCCTCTGTCCGGTTAGAGCATTACGCTACTATTTGGACAGGACCTCAGACATCAGGCAGAATAAGGAATTGGTCTTTGTCTCCCTTAAGAAAGGCTTCGACAAGGACATCTCACCTGCCACTATCTCCTCATGGATCAAACAAACGGTGATCCTCTGTTATGAGCTCTCAGATCAAGAGGCCCATACCCTGCATCAGGTCAAAGCCCATGATGTCAGGGCCTTTGCCGCTTCCAAGGCCTTCCAGTCAGGAGTTTCCTTGGAACAGATCTTGTGAGCCTGTCACTGGAAGTCACATAATACCTTCACACAATTTTACCTGAAGGATGTGGCATGGGCCGACACAGAGCTCTACCACCTGGGTCCTGTAGTGGCTCCTCAGCACATCCACAAATAACCCAGGAATAAGAGGAGATTCTGTACATATGTAAATAGTGTATATATATAAATAAGCAAAAAAAAAAAAACAAAAAAAAACCAAAAAACTGTGTTATGCTTCCTTCGGGGGGTTTATTTCTGCTTCTATGGGACTGAACTCTTCCCTCTCTTCCCCTACCTCAGAGCAGGTCTGTTAAAAAGGGGGAGGGGGGGGGGGGTAAACCGGTCTGGACCGGTTGACCAGTTCTTGGTAACCGACTATGGCCTTAAGGGTTCTCCTATCTCAAGGTAAACCGGGCCTGAAAGAAAATTTCCTGTGTAGGTCACTTGAGTTTTGCAAATACCCTGTAGGGGCAAGGCTACAGCAGTTTGGGAAGAAATGGGAGGCTCTGGGTTCGAGTCCAAAAGTAGTCACAAAACTGAGAGAGGATTACACCCTTCCCTTCCAGTTCAGACCCAATCTAACCAGGTCACCAACGGTCATAAGCAACTATGTCAACCCACAAAGACAGTCCCACCTTCTGGAGGCACTGTATCAGCTGACAAACAAAAATGCAGCCGAATTGGTGGCAAACCAAAATTCACTGGGGTTTTACAACCGGCTATTTTTGGTACCCAAACCCAACAACCGGGGGAGACCTATCCTGGACTTGAGCACCTTGAACACCTTCCTAAACACAGAGTCGTTCAAAATGGAGACCCCAGAGACAGTAAGGACCTCCCTTCAGATAGGGGAGTGGGTCACTTCCATAGACTTCAAGGATGCATACTTCCACATACCAATTCACAGTCAGTCCAGGAAGTACATGCGTTTTCACATCCAGGGTCAGTCCTACCAGTTCAAAGCCCTACCCTTTGGTCTTTCCACAGCACCTATGGTGTTCACAGTGGTGGCCAAAGAGGTCAAACTGATGGCCTTACAGAGGGGTATAAGAATCCATCAGTACCTAGACGACTGGTTGGTGAGAGCCACGTCCCACCAAACTTGTCTCCAGCATACACAGACCTTGGTATCTCTCTGTCAAGAACTAGGGTGGCTGGTGAATGAGGAGTAGTCAGAACTGGACCCAAAACAGGTCTTCAACTTCGTAGGTTACCAGTTCGACCTCAAGGAGGGCAAGGTCAGACCCACACCAGAAGGTTGGCAGACCTTAACAGACAAGATATTGTCAATCCTGTCCGGTCCGGTGTGTCCAGTCCAACAGTTTATGTCCCTTATAGGACTTCTGACAGCCACAGAAAAACAAGTCCACCTAGGTCGACTTCACACGAGACCCATAAAGTGGCACTTGAAAAACAACTGGAGGGTACCAGAATCACTGGAAAAGGTGATACCCGTTCCCAGGTTGCTCCACCCTCACTTAAAGTGGTGGCTGGAGGAAAGCAATGTTCTTCCAGGTCAACCATTACACCCACTAAAACATGCTCTGCAGATATTTACAGACGCATCAAAAGAAGGGTGGGGCGCTCACTTGGAGCTAAAGGCGGTCTTTCTGGCCTTAAAAGAGTTCCAAGACCTCTGTTCCAACAACATAGTCCTCCCGGTGGCACCAGCCACAGGTGGACCTGTTTGCCACCAGGTTTAACAACAGACTACCACAGTTTGTATCACTGGTTCCGGACCCCCAGGCATGGGCAGTGGATGCACTCAGCCTGTCATGGGAAAATCTGGACCCATACGTCTTTCCACCAGCAGCCATCTTGGGCAAAGTGGTGGAAAAGTTGCAGGACTACCCTTGCAACAGGATTATTCTGATTGGCCCAGGATGGCCCAACATGCCCTGGTTTTGGGACCTAGTGGCAATGTCCAGTCAGATCCCCTGTGTCTGCCCAACCTGCCCAATCTGGTGTCCCAACCATTCAACCAGACCCTGCACAGGAACTTGTCAAACCTGAACCTACATGCCTGGCTCCTAGAGCCACAGTAATCAAGGAGCAGGGGTTCTCTGAGGCAGTGGCAGCACAAATTGAGGCTCCTCAGAGAGGATCAACCAGATCTGTCTATGAGGCAAAGTGGACCATTTTTACAAAGTGGTGCCTCAGTAATCAGGTGGACTTCAGGCCACCACCTCTGAAAGCCATAGCTGACTTCCTGCTGCACTTATTTCAGGACAGGAAGTTACAAACAAGTACCATTGATGGATACAGATCAGCCATTGCTGACAAGTTGGGCAACTCCACCATTAATGTCAGCAAAGATGAGAATCTCAACCGTCTCTTGGATAGTTTCCATAGAGACAGGCCCAAGGGCAGGAGGGGTATACCCTCCTGGAACCTGTCCCTGGTATTACACCAGTTGACTAAGGCTCCCTTTGAACCCTTAAAAGAGGCCTCACTAAAACACTTGACCTTCAAGACTGTTTTTCTGTTGGCCCTGGGTTCTGGTAAACACAGGAGTGAGATCCATGCTTAGCTTCACAAGAATATCAGACACCAGTCAGACTAGTCTAAGGTGTCCTTGTACCCTTCACCCAGCTTTCTATCCAAGAATCAGCTGGCTAAGGAGGGCCCAGATAGTGTGGCTCCAGTGGTCATACCAGCCCTGGCCCCCACTTTGGATAAGTCACTCAAAGGTGACAGGTCTTTGTGTCCAGTCAGAGCCCTTCGGTATTACTTGGACAGGACCTCAGATCTTAGGCAGAACAAGGAGTTGGTCTTTGTCTCCTTCAAGAAAGGTTTTGGTAAAGACATCTCACCTACCACCATCTCCTCATGGATCAAACAAACTGTGATTCTTAGTTATGAGCTCTCTGATCAGGAGGCCCTCACACTACATCAGGTCAAAGCCAATGATGTCAGGGCCTTTGCTGCGTCTAAGGCCTTCCAGTCGGGGGTCTCCTTAGAGCAGATTTTGTCAGCCTGTCACTGGAAATCCAATAACACCCTCACACAGTTCTATCTGAAGGATGTGGCTTGGGCTGATACAGAGCTTTTTCATTTAGGGCCAGTGGTGGCTGCCCAACAGGTTCACCACCAAGCCAAAAAATGAGGAGATTTGTAGATATGTAAATATGTATACATGTACATAGCTTGTACAATTGTATCAAAACAAAACAAAAAAACTGTGACTTGCTTCCTTTGGGAAGTTTATTTCTTATGGGACTGAACTCAACCCTCTCTTCCTATTCTCAGACCAGCTTACCCACCTAACAAGCGGTAGTTATTCAGGAATTGTCCGTTGGAAAGGATGTATTAACGCAATAAAATTGCAAATTTAATAAGTAAATTAAATTTTTAGAAGTTAATACCCTATCCAATGGACAGGCAAGGCTCCAGAATTTCAGAGGCTCCAGGGGCAGTTTTTGACCCCACCCCAGGGGACAAGGGCATGGAAACCCCTCTCCCCAATGACTCCTCAAAAGCCTCCCTCAGTCCACCAGTAGGAGATTGCCTCCGTTCTTTCAGAAGAGACTGGAAAATAAACATTAGCACCAATGGCTACGTTCTGCCATTCATCTCAAAACCAAGATTGGTCAGAACTCCCCTGATTCTATCAGGTTACAAGGCCCTTCACAGAGAACAAGCTCTGACCTCTTGCATCCAGTCTCTTCTGTCAAAGAATGCAATAGAAAGGGTGGAAAATGTAAAATCTGTCGGGTGACAGACCAAAGCAGGCTCAAGACCTTCCTACTTGTAGAAAGGTTCAAAATGGAAACTCCAGAGTCCATCAAGGCCTCTCTGATTCCAGGGGAATGGGTGTTGTCGATAGACCTATCAGACACCTATCTTCACATCCCTGTCTACCCAAACTCAAGGAAGTACTTAAGGTTTTGCCACAGGTCACAGGTGTTTCAGTTCACCTCCCTTGCTTTTGGACTAGCCACAACCCCTCAGGTCTTTACAACAATTGTAAAGGAGGTGAAGCTGATGACCCTCACAAGGGAAATCAGAATTCACCAATACCTGGACGACTGGCTGATTAGGGCCCAATCTCAGCAAGAATCCCAAGTGAACATTCAGACAGTGCTAGACCTGACTCAGTCCTTAGGGTGGATAATAAATCAGGAGAAATCCGAACTAAAACCTGCTCAAGTGTTTTCGTTCGTGGGCTACGACTACCACCTAGATTCACCCCTTGTAAAACCCACTCAAGAGAGATCACTCAAACTTCAGGATTTGATCCTACGTATCAAGTCAAAACATGTTTTGACTGCAAGATATTTGATGTCGCTAATTGGGTTGCTCGCACCAACTGAGAAGATATCCTCAGTCACTGGACAGCCTCCTTTCTCAGACAGAAACCATTTCAGCACACCTATACTGGTGGCAGAATCCCACAAACGTGATGAAAGGTGCAGACCTTCATTTCATAGACCACAGTATCCAACTCTTTACAGACGCCTCAAGCGAAGGCTGGGGCGCTGACTTAGAGCAAACCTCTACAAAGGGTCTGTGGTCACACAGGGAAAAAAGGCTACACATAAATGTTCTAGAGCTGAAGGTGGTTTCTCTGGCCCTTCAAAGGTTCAAGGACCAGTGTCAAAACCAAACAGTGCTAGTTGCTACAGACAACTCCACAGTAGTAGCCTATATAAACAAACAAGGAGGAACCCACTCGGCGGAGATGTGTGCTCTCCTGTGGAAAATCATGACCTGGTGCCATCATTACAAAATAACGTTAAAGGCCAGACACATTCCAGGGTGTCTGAATGTGATGGCCAACCTACTGTCTAGGTCAAACCAAGTGCAGTCAACAGAATGGTCACTGCATCTGCAGGTGTTCAAACAGATCTGTCAAAAGTGGTTTAACTCTCAAGTATATCTATTTGCCACTCGTCTGAACCACAAACTACCACTGTATGTCTCTCCAGTCCCAGACCCAAATGCTTGGGACATAGACACGCTAAACATAAACTGACGGGTCTCACAGCTTATGCTTACCCTCCAATGGCTCTCCTTCACAGGGTGATCCAAAAGACAGTGTAATAGCCTGATCAAAGTAATAGCCCCAGGCTGACCAGAGACACTTAGGGGACTCTACTGCAAGAGGCATTTGGTCAGTCTCAAAAAGTCGACTCCACATAAATTTCCTGGGGTTGAAGGCTGTTCTTCTGGCCCAAAAGAGTTTCGAGCATCTTTGCAGTTTGTTGTTGTAGCAACGGACAACACAACTATGGTCTCCTACATAAACAAACAGGGCGGTATGAGACCAGGCTCTCTCTGTGCCTTCCTCTGGAGACTTCTGTCGTGGTGTCACCCAAGAGGAATAACTCTGAGGGCTTGACACATTCCGGGTCGGTTGAATGTGATAGCAGACAAACTGTCCAGACACAACCAGCTGATCGAGACAGAGTGGTCCCTCTCTCAGCACGTGTTCAATCTCTTGTGTTTGAGATGGGCCCAGCCACAAGTAGACCTGTTTGCAACCCGGTTCAACAACAAGCTTCCCAAGTTTGTGTCACCGGATCAGACAGCTTGGGCGGTAGACGCAATGAGTGTGTCATGGGAGAACCTGGATGTGTATGCCTTTCCACCAGTCTCCCTACTCAACCAAGTGATCTCAAAGGTGATGGATCAGGGTTGTCACAGAATGATCCTAATTGCTCCAGGTTGACCCAACATGCCTTGGTTCTAGGATCTGGTCAACCTTTCAGTTGAGATTCCATTCAAGCTCCCGATTCAAAGAGATCTAGTTACACAGCCTTTTAACGGCCTTGTTCACAAGAATCTCAGCAATCTGAATCTGCACGCCTGGCTCCTAGAGCCTATGCCATTCAGGAGCAAGGGTTCTCTGACGAAGTGGCAACAAGAATTGAGGCTCCTCAAAGACACTCTAACCAAATTGCAGATTTTCACTTGCATCTCTTCCAAGTGAGAAACCTACAGCCCAGCACCATTGACGGCTATAGAACAGCTATTGCGGACATTGTGGGCAATGATAAACTGAACATTAGCAAAGATGAAAACTTGACTCGCCTTCTAGACAGTTTTCACAGAGACAAACCCAAAGGAAGGCGGGGAGTACCCTCCTGGAACCTTTCGCTGGTGCTCCACCAGCTGACTAAGGCTCCCTTTGAACCCATGCGAAAGGCTTCTCTCAAGCATTTAACCTTGAAGACGGTCTTTCTTTTAGCCTTGGGCTCAGGCAAGAGACGCACTGACTTTCATGCCTGGCTTTATAAGAATATCAGGCATCAGGAAAACTGGAGTCAGGTCTCTCTGTATCCTTCACCCAGTTTCCTTTCCAAAAATCAACTGGCTAGAGATGGTCCGGCCTCTGTGGCTCCAGTAGTTATCCCAGCCTTGGCAGAAGTCACTGTGCCCAGTAAGAGCCTTACATTACTACTTGGACAGAACCAAGGATCTTTGCAAAGGCAAAAGACCTGGTTTTTGTGTCATTCAGGAAGAGTTTTCAGAAGGATATTGTCCCTGCCACTATCTCTTCCCGGATCAAACAGACAGTGCTACTTTGCTACCGGTTGTGGATGTTAAATATTTTAGAGTCATTATCTAGGCTAGTAAGGATTTCCAGATCCCTCTTTATCTTAAACTGTCAGAGACCAGATATCCTGTATGTTGTTATAATATACCTTGGAGATTAAAATATAGAAATATTCCCAGACACTTCACTGAGACCTTCATGCAACAACTTGTGTTTTAATAAATTATTATACCTATGTACATGTTAATATCTGAATTAAAGCATTAGAATTAAACTAATGGCTTGTGTGTAATTGCAAAACACTACCAGCTCTCAGATGAAGAAGCTCAAAACTTACATCAGGTCAGAGCTCACAATGTTAGGGCTTTTTCAGCTTCCAAAGTCTTTCAAGGTGGGGTTTCCCTAGTTTACTGAATTGTCCTGTTTTTTATACTTAATCTTGATATGCAGTTTTTTGTTTTCTCTTAGATGTTATTTTCTCTACTTAAACATTATTTGGACACTGACACTGCTCTGAAAGTATCACAATCTGTGTACTGTTTCATTACTTCTATATCTCATGATGTTGAAAACTATTTCCCCAGGCTGTGGGGTACGGGCATGTCTGATGCTATTTTTAAATTTGAAAAAGCATTGAAATTAAATTGAATACGAAAAGTTATACACCAAACAGAGACATCCTGGAAACTACTGCTACTTGATTCAGGGTACAAATTAAGTAATATAATTTTAGTGGGTGGTAGCTATCCATTTAAACGGCAAGCACCTCGAAACGATTTTTGACAAATTGTATTTGACTATTGGAAAGACTTCTCCCAAAAGAATCAACCAAATCAACCAAAGTGTAATGAAGATATTTCACAATAGCATAGTAATGTGTAATACTACAACTAGCTAGATACTTTTTGGCAAAATTAACTTTATGATTACACTAACATTGTTAAATCTTTACAAATCGACACATTGAACCTTTCAAGACTATCATTTAATTTTGCTATATATTCTTGCTCCTCATAAATATTCTTCATACAGTACTTGAAATCGAGCAGATTCAAAGATTTAGATTTCTGTAACTGGGTCCAAATAAGCTTTTTTACTACTAAGAGTATGAGATTCTTAGAAAATAGGTCAAGCTCGTTTTCTAAGTTTCCAAACAAAATTGTTATTGGTTGTATGTTAAGATATAGCCCAAGATGTTGGAGCCAATGTTGTATTGTTTTCCAGAAGTCAGAAACTATGGGACAACTTACAAAAATATGATGTATTGTTTCCACTGCAGTTTGACAAAATCGACAAGAGTCACTGTTACCTATGTTGATTTTGTACAAGTATGCTCTGGTTCCCAGTATTCTTTGAATAATTCTAAACTGAAGCCAAATGAGGTCATTCCTTCCTATAGTTTTAAAGCATATCTTATAAATTTTGTCCCAGTCACTGTCATTTATAGTTGTGTCTAGAATATTGTTCCACTTATCTCTTAGTTTTTCATTTTTAAATTGGGAATTCAGAATTTCGTAGAAAAATTTGGAGCCTTTTCTATGACTAGTTAACATTTTTAAGTATGGGGAAAAAACAGGTCTAGTGTAAGTATCAGGGTTTGTTTGTTTCAGTACCCTTTTAAGAACTCTTTCAATTGAATGGTATTCAAGAAAGTTGGTTCTTAAACCAAAAGTCTGTCTTAATTCGATTATACTTAAAATTCTACCATCTGATTTAATGATGTCTAAAGGCATGCTTATTCCAGCTTGATACCAATGAGGAAAGAAAATCTTCTGTGTAGAAAGCAGAGAATTGTACCACAGAGGGACAGTTAATAATTCGGTGGCCTTGAAGGTTACTTCGTTTAAATAATAGTACCAAGCTTTGAACACATCTTTCCAGAACAGGTTGGATGTTTTTTCTGATTGAAATTTTGACCACGAAGGTCCCATGTAGTAAAGTCTTTTAACAGATATTGAAGATGACAAAAGCTTTGCCCAGGGAGTTTCAGTGGTGTATAGTCGTTTTATCCAGACCAGTTTCTGGGACATTATAAAATTATCTAAGTTCACCATTTGGAGACCCCCTTTAATATAGGTATTTGTAATCTGCTTTTTACTGATTTTATGTGGGTTATTATTCCAGATAAATGAATAGAATATCTGATTCAAATGCATAATAACGTCACTAGAAGGTGATGGGATTGCCGAAAACATATGAGTTAAAGCACTGATAACAAAAGTTTTGATGACAGCTATTTTACCAATTGGAGTCAGATTTCTTCTTTGCCAATTGCTTAAAGTTTTGGTTATAGTTTTTAAAACTGGTGTGTAATTAATTCCTGGAATATCCCTCAAGTCCACAGAAAAGTTAATTCCAAGTAACTTGAATTCTGTGCCCCAGTCCAGTTTGTAGCCAATTTCAAATTTATCCATTGAGTGTTTTTTCTTCCCTAACCAAACAATTTTTGTTTTATCCATATTGATTTTTAGCCCAGACAAAGAACCAAATATTTCTAGGGTATTTAATGCTGCTACCAGAGAGTCCTTAGTTCCATCAAGAAATACAGTAGTATCGTCAGCAAACTGAGTCATTTTATAATTATTATTATTTATAGATATCCCTTTAATATCGGGATTATCTTGAAAAAATAGGTACAAGACTTCTGCACAGATAAGAAACAAATAAGCTGCTATTGGATCGCCTTGCCTACAACCTCTTTCAATATTAATAGGTTTTGACAAAAAACCAGACTGAAGTATAAACGCCTCAATGTCGGTGTTGAAAATATTAATCCATTTACAAAATTCATCGCCAAAATTGTACATTTTAAGTACTCTTTTTAGGAAAGACCAAGAAACTGAGTCAAAAGCTTTCTGAAAATCCACCAGCATTAGCTGCCCAGTTAAATTGTTGTGTTCAAGATATTCCATAATGTCATAGACAAGGCGGGTACAATCTCCAATAAAACGCCCTTTTAGGAACCCATTTTGTGTTTTTGAAATGAGATCAGGCAAAACTGATTTTAGTCTTTCTGCTATTGCAGCAGAGGCCAATTTATACAACACTGACAAAAGTGAGATAGGACGCCAGTTGTTCAGGAATTCTCTTGGTTTGTTACCTTTCGGTAAACAATTTATTATGGAGGTTCTCATTGTGACAGACATTCTGCCAGTTGTAAATGCCGTATTCAAAGCTCTCAAAACAAAAAATTTTAATTTTTTCCCAAATACTTTAAAAAATTCAGCAGGGAAACCATCTACCCCAGGCGATTTATTATTTTTCATTTTATACAAAGCTTTACTAAGTTCGTCAAGTTTAAGTTCCCCTTCTAGTTTAGCTGATTCTAAGTCGGTCAGCCGCCTAAACTGAGAGCCCTTCAAAATACTTTCCAAATCAATGCCTTTAGCTTCAGTATTTTGGGTAGAAAAAAGCTTAGCGTAAAAATGTTGTATTTCTTTCAAAATTTCTTTTTGGTCAGATATTTTTTTGCCACTGTCGATTTGGATATGTTTTATTGTTTTTTCCACATAATTGTATTTTTCCAGAGAACAAAAATATTTAGAAGGTTTCTCCCCTTCATTTAACCATTGGGCCCTTGATCTTATAATATTTCCTTGGATGGACCTTTCTCTAAGCTTTTCTAGCTCAACCTTTTTCTCCTCCATAATAACCAAGTTGTCATGACCTAGTTTGGATTCTAAATCAGCTATTTCCTTAACTAATTTGTTTTCTTGTTCAGCTTTTTTTCTTTTCTGAAATGAAGCAAATTTTATTGTCTCACCCCGTATTCGAAGTAAAACCATCTCTATGAACTGATCATCAGATATAGTAAAAGTGACTAAACTATCTGGAATTTTTCCAATGTGATCTAAATTATACACTGGAACAGAATACTTCTGTTTTTCTTCATCGATTATAGAATTTACCAGATCTAGATATGACTGTTCTTTCAAAAGACTGCAATTGAGTTTCCAGAGTCCCCTGCCTCTTACAAATTTGTTTATTAGTATTTTAAGTCTAATATTAGAATGATCACTTTTATATCCTGGGTTAATAGAACTGCCCGTTATAACATCTTGCATTGCATGTGATACTAGAAAGTAATCTAATCTTGCCTGACGAAATGGATTCTTTCGTCTCCACGTAAATCGTTTCAAGGCAGGATGTTGAAAGCGAAAAATGTCAATAAGATTAAAGATATTCATAATATCAAAAACAACTTTTCTAGATCGTGGGTTATTAAGATGCTTATATTGATCACAGTCAAGCAGAGGGTCCAATATCAAATTAAAATCACCAACAATCATTATAAATGTTTGCTTATTAGAGTGCAAAATATCTTTTACTTTCTCAAAGAATTCAGGACTATCTTTATTAGGTGCATACATATTAAGTAATTTGATGGATGTATCTCCAAAGTTCAAATCAAGAGAGATCATATTCCCTTCTTTGTCTTTGTAAACGGAAATAATTGAATATTCAAAATTTGTATTTAACAATATGGCTACACCTCTAGAGTTTGAGGATTCACCATTTAAAATTACATCTCCTTTCCACATTGACCTTACAATTGATTCGTCATTAGAAGTCCAGTGGGTATCTTGTAGACAGATAATGCTAGCATTGGTTTTTCCCAGATAATCTAAGACGTCCATTCGTTTCTGCTTATTCTGAAGCCCTTGACAGTTTGCTGACAATACCAACAGTTCTTCACCTTGTGACATATAGCTTTTGGATGGACTCTCTTAAGGATAGCAGCATGATTAAAATGGTTCGAATCCTGAATATGCCAAAACTTTTACTTTGATTGCAAGAGTAAGAAAGTTGTTCATATGTTAGGGTCTGTTTAGTATGGGTATCAGCTAGTCCTAGTGTTAAGATCACACAGTTATTAAAACACATTATGTTAACATTGTAATAATATGCAAGTAAAAACATACTAACAGAACATGGTGCCATATAGTGATTACTAAAGATATATATAAGTAAAAAATCAAAAGTGAGAATATGCAAAGAAATTATTTTAAGCAACTCCACAAGTAAAATAAACCTTATTTCATTTACGAGCCTATTAATTGTATATTTAGCTAATTAAAGCCCATTAAAAAGGGATACTTGGTGTACTTTACAAAAGAGTAAAAAGAAATTTTGGGATCAATGAATTACTGCTACAAAGGTAAAGTATTTACATTGTTACAAACAAACACAACTTTTTTCGAAGTAATGGCATACTAATGTAAATAGAAGGGTAGGCTTTACCATATGAATTAACAATTGGTGAACAAGATCTCTTTAATCTTGTGTGTGCCCAAAAAGGTAATAAGCATTTTTGCTCTAACCTTGAGAGTAGGAATTTGACCTTCTTAAATACAAAGATGTAGTAACTACATCTCCAGTTAAATTTGGAGTTAAAATTTCGGGATCACCAGATCGCTGCTACAAATGTAAAGTATTTACATTGTTACAAACACAACTTATGTCAAAGTAATGGCATAATAATGCAAATAGAAAATATAGAAGTGCTTGATATATCCATTTAAACAGTTAACCAGAGTACATAACTTTCTTTTTAAAACATATTATCGTATCATAGTCATTTAATATTCTATATTTGGAAGATAGATTGCTATTTTTAATAAAAGACACAACAATCCTTTTTATCAAAACAAATATTTTAACAGTATTGCATTATATCATATTATTATAACATCTCTGGTTTGGAGAGGTTAGCCACGTTCCAACATTTCACAGTCTTCTATATGGCACAACTACCAATTGTCAAAACACCCCCTCTTTCTAGCCTCTTGGTACAACAAAGGAATATGGCTTGTGGGAGATATTCTGCACGAGGATGGGTCCATAATTTCCCACACAGAATTAAATAGCAAGTACAACTTTTCAAGCAACATATTTGACTATCAGAGGACAAAACTTTGCACAAAAAAAAATTAATAAAACATACCAAATAAACTCAAAATTGTCATATCAAAGACCAAACATTCCTTTTCACTTAAAACCTCTATTTATTTCGAAGAGTGGTAGTAAAGGCTTCTACAAAATATTGACCGATTTGGAAACACAAGAACCCAACTGTAAACGAGTATGGGAAAAAAAGCTCAACTTAGAGGCAGATGATGATACTTGGAGGGCTGTGTTTAAGGGGAGTCTTAAAATAGTAACCGACAACTACTTGAGATGGTTCCAATACAAAATATTGTACAATATCTTAGATACTATAAGGTGACTCCCTTTGTAAAATCAAAGTAAGCGACACAAATTTATGTAGGCTGTGTAAGGAATGTACTGACGATCGCTTTTAAGGTATTTTGTGTTATGATGAATATCGGGAGTTTACGGGAATAACAGCTGATATTTGTTTTTTTTGTTATAATTAAATGGTTTCTTGGGGTTTGGTTGTTTAATGGTATTAAATATTTGTTTTACTAACCTGTGGGTATTGTGGGAATTTGATCTTTATTTATATTAGGGGAACTCACATGTTTTGGTAGCCATATTTGACCTTGTTTACCATCCTGGTATTTTGGGTCTATTTTTTATAAACAAATCAGGGAACTGGTATTTGGTTAAGGATGGGGGTCAAGGGTGTTGACATCAGAAACTTGAGTCAGTTCCCAGGAAGTTGGAAACAATGAAAGAGGCAAATGGGATTATATAATATATTCTAAAAACTATATTATCATTGTGTAAAGCACATGTAACGTGTCATTGTTTTATATGTATATGTATACGTTATTGCTAACTGCTAACTCCACCCATGACTCCAGTGGCTGCAAATGTCAGCCAGAAACAAGCCAGAGGTCAAATCCAAAGGTCTTAGTTAAAAGGTCAGACCTGAAGGTCAAGCCAAAGTCGAGTCCGAGAAGTGAAAAGAAACACATAAATGGATTGAAGGGTGGAGTAAACAGGAATGGAATAACCAGTGTGTTAGCTAAGGAATAATGGACTGTAGTTTATATTAACCATTAACAGTACTTATGTGTTCATTGGACATATATATATTAGTACTAAGTCAATGAAATGGAGAAAAAGCAGCTTAAAAGACTAAAATAGTGAAAATACGAAAGTGCATTTCAATGTTAAAATGGTATAAAATGTAAGAAACTAAAACACTGGTTATGTCTAAAGGTTGAGATTATGATCGTTGTGATCCCCTCACTAAGTGATATAAACCCTAGTGACTGCGCATTGTAGCCTCCGCTTAACATAGTGCTAGCTCACGATCACAACTAGGCATGTGATCACCATCTCAACTAATCTGTCGTGTATGAGTAATATTGTTGGAATAAAATTACAATCATTATAAAATATATGATATATGCACATCATCATATTGTTCTTTACTGCAGGCAAGAAATAACATAGCATACATATAACACCTCTTGTCCTGGCAGAAAAACAGGAATCCACAGCAATCCCTCTGAGAAGAGTAGTATTCCAATACAAACACAATACAAACCAGGCATTACAACTTCACACAAGGCACAGGAAGCATACAAGAAGAGGTAACACACTAATATTATGTCCCAGAGGAAGCATGATATACACATCACTGTGATATTCCATGCTGTGTAATGTAATATGATGATGCCTTCAACTCCACCATTATTGCTCATGGTGTACCTACAACACACTAGAGAGAGTAATATGCTCACAAGTATTAATATTACAGATAAACATTGGAATTTTGGTAACCAAAAGGGGGGGTAAAGGGTCGGGTGATAAAAGTTTTTGGTGCTGTGTTCCCAAGTGCCTTTGACTTCAAAATGGCAGATTGTTCACACAAGGAGGCCCGAGAATGACCAATCAGATTGTACCACCTGTGGTGAGAGCCAAAACAATTTAAGGTAGGACCAACTTCCCCAGAACTGAACTGCCCCACACCTGCATGTGGCCCCGAACAGTTCCCAGGAAGTTGGAAACAATGAAAGAGGCAAATGGGATTATATAATATATTCTAAAAACTATATTTTTTATTGCGTTAATACATCTTACCTAGTGGACAGATGCATTTGTCCGGCGCCTTGCCGGTCACGCCAAACGTTAGAAAAAAACGTCCTGAGCTGGGCTCTGGCCGGGACCGGTAGTGTCCTGTTCATTCGCCAGGTGGCTGTATAGCCAACCTGCTGGTATACTGCGCATGCTCGCGCATGCGCTCTTCCTCTTTTTGTTTGGCGCGTCCATTTTGTAAACACTTGAAGTTTAAGAGAAACTTTTTAAATTTTTACTAGTGTTATAGTGGATATTTGTTTAAAGTGTGTTAGTAGTGTTGTGCTATACATATCATGGATTCACCAGGAGAAAAGAAAGGACAAAGGCGGGGGTCATGTGGCCACATTATGGCCGCCTTTGATTTGCACAAGAAATGCGCGCGCTGTCGCGATAAAGGCATTGGGGATGACCCTTGTGTTAAAGACAAACAGTGTAGTGTGTGCGATTCCTTCTCTGATGAACAAAAGGAGTTGATTTCTACCCCTTCTTATAGAATCAGAAAAGACCGTAAAGCAGGTATTTTAGTTTCCCCTAAAGAAGTTGAAGTCATTGCTTCCGTGGATTCTTCTGCGGAGCCAACTTTTACTGCCCCTCCTCAGAGTACATCTCAACCTGCCACTTTTGTTACAGCAGAACAGTTTTCTCTGATGAATGATAAATGGGCAGAGTAATTTGCACGTGTAGAAGCCTTGTTGAGTAGAGGCAATGTTTTCTCCACCCCCAAGATGGCGGTGAATCCTTCAAGTTCAAAAGCTGTGCCTTCTGATTCCCCCTTTATTGCCCCGGCTGCCCGGCCCACTGGTCCGGTGGAGTCCCCGGCAGTGCAGGAGGCTGTTGTTAAATCTGGGGAGGATAAACCTAAGAAAACTAGAGACAAAAAACATAAGAAGTCAGTCAAAATAGCTGATAAACCGGTTCCCTTGGATAAGCCGGTCCCTGCTTTGGGCACCTCCGGTCCGGAGAGTGTAACGCAGGCTACAGTACAGAAGAAAGCTCCTCCGGCATCTTCAGTCACCCTTACACCGGAAGATGACCAAGCCGGTTCTGCTGGTGACCTGTTTTTGGCTAAGTCTTCAACATCATCTTCAGGTTCTGCTTTCCCCGGTACCTTCAATCTTCCACCGGAACCGGACGACATTGATTTTGATGACCCTTTGGCCGGTTCTGATGTGTCGTCTGTTCACTCTGACTCTGACGAGGGTGAGATTTCCTCTGATACTCTGGAACATCCAGAACAAACCGAAGAGATGAACTACAGAGAAACTGTAAGGTCGGTTCGTTCCTTCATGGGGTGGACTCACATACCAGACTTTGAAAGTGACTTGAATGAGCCGGATAAATCCAATAACCCTTGGAAGGGTAAGAATCCTAAAAGGCCTGCCCGTATTTCAGTTGAAATGCCGCCGGATGACTGGCTCTGCCAGAAGTTGGAGCGACTCAATACAGTTGTGGTGGAAGGCTACCCTTCAAGGGCCCAAGACTCGGCCGGACTGAAAAAAGACCAGTTTGTGAAGATCCCCAAGTCACAGGCAAGATGGTATCAGATGTATACCATTAAACAAGATGGCCCCCACAGACCGGGTAGAAAACTCTTCAGTTGGCATAATACAGAAGCGAAACTTAATTCCCAGTTTCCAAGGCTTACTAAGGCTTCGGCCTATCCAGCTGCAGGCCCTCCTTCTAGGCCCATTTCCCAGGAATACCTCAGAAGGTGGGAGAAGTGCGCTAGAGAGAACTCATATATCATTAACAATGCTGCAGGGTTCAACCGGTGCGCTAGTGAGTTGCAAGATAAAATGTCTAGTAATGTTGCCATGTTATGTTCCCGCATCAACAAGGGCAAAGCCCCTAAGGAAGTGTCTGGTGCCCTGAACGACCTCAAGGATCTTATGGCCTTTCACCAAAGTGTCTCTGTTGCTATGGGCACGGCTTTGCAACATCTCGCGGACAGTGTGTTTGTGCATCTTGCTAATCTTATCTTGATCCGACGTGATGCTTATCTAGAACATATGAAGCCTGGTGTCAAGCAAGATACATGGTTACATCTTAGAAATGCTCCAATGTTTGGCTATGGCCTCTTTCCCGACGCAGTCATTGCCACTGCTGAACAGGATATCATCAAGCATGAGGCTTCCGGTACTGCTCTGAGACCCGGTCCGGGTGCTTCACAGCAGTCCGGTTAGAGAACAGCCAACAGATACCGGCCTTATGACAGAAGGGATCAAAGATCTGCGGGTACGGAACAAGAACAACAACCATGGAGGCAATTTAGTAGGCCTAGGAATAGAGGACGTGGCAGAGGAAGAGGTTCTAACCCTCGTTTCTCTCGTTCCAAGGGATATAAAGGTTTTAAATGACAATTACAGCATGTTTCCTCCCATTCAGAAATCAGTAAATGTGGGGAAGACGTCAAAGTTAGTAAAGCAGACTGTACAACCAGTGGTTCAGGACAGTTTAAATGTTCAGACAGTAGTCAAAGTTCCTTCTTTAAACACTGTTCCAAAACATTCAAATCCTCTTGTATCTTGTCATGTTGCAACTCATGCTCAGTATGCAATTTCAAAAGGGCTTCCGCAAAAGAAAGGTATAAGACCCGTGGTGAAAAAGACAGAAATAAAGCTTGTCAAAGGTGCTTCTTTTGTAAATCATTGTCTTTCTGCCAAACCTGTTTCAAATGTCCCCAATGTTGTCAAAGAGTTGGGTGTAGGGGGGAGACTACAGACCTTTTGGCCAAAGTGGCAAGAACTAGGGGCAAATCCCAGGGTAGTCTCCATTTTGAAGGAGGGTTATACCCTACCGTTCAAAATGAGGCCCCCCTTGACACGGTTTCCTCTCATCACAAGTGGTTATGCAAATCCGGTAAGAAGCCGGGCTCTGTCAGAGGCCTTGGTTGCACTAAGAAAAAAGTTGGTAGTCGAAAAGGTGGTTGTACGGACCTCCCTGTCCTTTTACAACCGGTTGTTCTTGGTCCCAAAACCCAACAAAAAGTGGAGACCCATTTTGGACCTCAGCCAGTTAAACCTTTATCTCCAAACAAACACTTTCAAGATGGAAACACCGGAAACCATAAGGGTCTCCTTACAAAAAGGGGAATGGGTCACGTCCCTGGATTTCAGCGACGCTTACTTTCATATCCCCATCCATCCCAGATCCAGAAAATACCTCAGGTTCTTTTTGAACAGCAAGGCATATCAGTTCACAGCCCTTCCATTCGGACTAGCCACGGCTCCGTTGGAATTTACCAAGGTGGTAAAGGAGGTGAAATTGTTGGCTCAGACAAGGGGTATAAGAATCCACCAGTACCTAGACGACTGGTTGCTCAGAGCCTGCCAACGAAATACCCAGACCCTCTTGGCCCTCTGCCGCGAATTAGGTTGGGTGGTCAACTTGGAGAAGTCAGAACTGGTACCCCAGCAAGTGTTCAATTTCGTAGGCTACCGGTTCGATCTCCTGACGGGACAGGTTCTACCCACGTCAGAGCGCTGGGAGACATTAAAGGCGAAACTTCTCTTTGTAAAGAACAGGGACTCCTGCACGGTCAGGCAGTTTATGTCCCTCATAGGTCTCTTGACAGCCACAGAGAAGCAAGTCTGGTTGGGTCGCCTCCGCATGAGACCAATTCAGTGGCATCTCAAACAGCATTGGCATGTACCGGAGGTCCTGGAAAAAGTGATTCCGGTTCCCCCGTCCCTGCACCCCCATCTGGATTGGTGGTTAGACGAAAAGAATGTACTGCGAGGGCAACCTCTACATGCCCTACGTCACGCTCTACAAGTTTTTACAGACGCCTCAAACGAAGGTTGGGGCGCTCACTTAGGAGAGGCTATAGCACAAGGCGTTTGGTCAGAACCAGAAAGTCACCTCCATATAAACTTTCTAGAGCTGAAAGCAGTCTTTCTGGCCCTCAAGAGTTTCGAGCATCTCTGCAGGGATCAGGTTGTTCTTATAGCCACAGACAACACAACTGTGGTTGCCTACATCAACAAGCAAGGAGGTATGAGATCAGGCTCTCTCTGTGCCCTCCTGTGGAGACTTCTGGCTTGGTGCCATCCCAGAGGAATAGTCCTGAGGGCAAGGCACATTCCGGGTCGCCTAAATGTGATAGCGGACAAACTATCCAGGCACAGTCAGGTGATTCAGACAGAATGGTCCCTGTCCCTACCAGTGTTCAATCTCTTGTTCTCCAACTGGGACCTCCCACAGGTGGACCTCTTTGTAACCCGGTTCAACCACAAACTCCCCCAGTTTGTGTCACCGGTTCCGGATCCGGCAGCCTGGGCTGTGGACGCCCTCAGCATACCATGGGGGAATCTGGATGTTTACGCCTTTCCTCCGGTCTCACTGCTCAATCAGGTGACGTCGAAGGTAATGGATCAGGGATGCTTAAGGATGGTCCTAATTGCCCCAGGTTGGCCCAACATGCCTTGGTTTTGGGATCTGGTCAATCTGTCCGTGCAAATTCCCTTCCAGCTCCCCCTCCGCAAGGATCTCGTGACTCAGCCTCTCAATGGCCTTCTTCACAAGAACCTAGCCAACTTAAATCTACATGCGTGGCTCCTAGAGCCTCCTGCATTCAAGAACAAGGGTTCACTGATGAAGTGGCAGCAAGAATTGAGGCTCCTCAGAGAAGCTCAACCAGAGCCGTTTATAAGTCAAAGTGGGCCATTTTTATCAAATGGTGTGACGCACATAAGGTGGACTTCCGGTCGCCCTCTGTGAGCCAGATCGCTGATTTCCTGCTCTATCTATTCAAGGAAAGGAAACTCCAGCCTAGCACCATTGACGGTTACAGAACTGCTATTGCGGACATGGTGGGAAACCAGGAGGTGAACATCAGCAAAGATGAAAACTTAACCCGTTTATTGGACAGTTTTCATAGGGATAAGCCCAAGGGCAGACGAGGTCTGCCTTCTTGGAATCTTTCCCTTGTTCTTCACCAGTTGACTAGACCTCCTTTTGAACCAATGAGGAAAGCTTCCCTTAAGCATCTGACCTTTAAGACAGTTTTTCTTCTAGCTCTAGGTTCAGGCAAGCGTAGAAGTGAAATTCATGCTTGGCTATTCAAGAATATACGGCACCAAGAAAACTGGAGTCAGGTGTCTTTCTATCCGTCTCCCATGTTTCTTTCCAAGAATCAGTTGGCCAAAGAAGGCCCGGCATCTGTGGCTCCAGTAGTGATCCCGGCCTTGGCACCCTCCTTGGACAAAGAGCTTAAGGAGGATAGGTCCTTGTGCCCAGTCAGGGCCCTGCGTTACTATCTAGACAGGACCAAGGATCTCCGCAAAGGGAAGGATCTGGTTTTTGCGTCCTTCCGGAAGAGCTTTGAGAAAGATATTGTTCCGGCTACTATCTCCTCTTGGATTAAACAAACAGTGCTCTTGTGCTACCAAGTATCCGATGAGGATTCCCACAAGTTGCTTCAAGTCAAGGCACATGATGTCAGGGCTTTTGCGGCTTCCAAGGCTTTTCAGGGAGGCGTGTCCTTGGAACAAATTCTCTCGGCCTGTCATTGGAAAGCCCACAATACCTTTACTCAGTTCTATCTGAAGGACTTAGCTTGGGCCGACTCGGACCTGTACCATCTGGGGCCCATTGTGGCTGCCCAACAGGTCCAGGCGGACAAATAAAGTCCCTTTTTGGGCTTTATTGTATATAGTGTACATAATTTCATAAATAAGTTTTTCCCCTGGATTATCACGAGCCTAAGTGGTTCCAGGGAATTATTAGGTTTTTCAGTTCCTGTTCGTCTTCCTCACCATGTGATGAACTCGTCTCTCCCCTTCCCTCTGTACCCTCGGTTGAGTTGGTACAAGGAAATTTCAACAAAAAGGGGGGGGGGGGGGGGGGGTGTTTTCCTAAGGACTGGTTTATTTAACCATGGCTGGAATCACCCCTTAGTATCTAGAGTTCTCAGGAATTCCCCTTCTTCTGCTACCCTCCTTCCACTGGGTAGTTATTCTGCATCTGTCCACTAGGTAAGATGTATTAACGCAATAAAATGGAAAATTTAATAGTAAATTAAATTTTTATAAGTTAATACCTTACCTAGTGGACAAGGGGATTCCCACCCTACCTGCCCCGCTATTCTAGTATAAGGGGAAATTCATAGGTAGACAACAAAAAGAGGAAGAGCGCATGCGCGAGCATGCGCAGTATACCAGCAGGTTGGCTATACAGCCACCTGGCGAATGAACAGGACACTACCGGTCCTGGCCAGAGCCCAGCTCAGGACGTTTTTTTCTAACGTTTGGCGTGACCGGCAAGGCGCCGGACAAATGCATCTGTCCACTAGGTAAGGTATTAACTTATAAAAATTTAATTTACTATTAAATTTTCCAATTTGTACTAAGTCAATGAAATGGAGAAAAAGCACCCAAAAGCCCAGTAGAAGTTAGTGATGAAGAACTCGTTGAAATGCAAGGGCAACTGGGGAGGTAGTGGAAACAGCTGATGAGAGATATGACCAGATGGCATCGGACTTCCAGGTGCCAAGGCTTCTAATGTACTCAAGTGGGACACCTTGCTGGAAGGCCCAAGAGGCACCAGCCCTTCTGAAATCATGAAAGGTGATGGAAGAAGGAAGTCCTAGAGCCCTGGAAATATCTTTTAAGTGTGTTCTAGCTGTGGAGTCAGTCAGGGGAGAAAATTGTGAATTTCTAGGAAGAACAAACAAAGGAGAATCCTGATGTAGCGGGAACATGTGAAGCATGAGTTTTAGGGCTTTTATTGGGCAAAGAACCGAGGAACCTAAATCAGGGATAGGTATTGTGGCCAAGTTCTTTCTGTCTTGTATGGTTTTGGACCATTTGATGAGTATTACAGCACCATCTTTTGTAAAAATTACATCTCCTCTAGCCAATTGTCTGGTGTTATCAAATGTTTTAACTGTGTGCGGGAGAACATTGGAAAGCCTTAGAAATGAAAAGAACAGTAACAAATATAGAGCTTTGAACACCATTGGAAACTGGAAGTAGTCACATTGGTGGATAATTTGTTGGAGAACCTCGATATCTAGAAGGTTAACACGTTTTGGTGTGAAAGGGGCTTGTAACTGAATAGCTTTGACATATAAGTTCAATCTCTGGTCTCTAAAAGGGGAAGTGTCCAGGCCATGCAATATATACAAGAATCTAAGTGCAGCCAGATAATTTTGCATGTGAGCAGAGGTAATTGCATTTTGGTGGAGATATTCTAAGAAAGATAGTAGAATATCAACAGTTACCTTGGGAGGCAGCCCAGTTGCCACCTGAAAAGCCAGGAAGTCGGCCCATAGCCTGTTATACTGCCTGAGTGTTGAAGGACGGAAACCTTGTTTGAGTTTTGCTGCAGCAGAGGTGGCCAGCTGGGCTGCTTGTCCATGTATATCTGGAATGTAACAAATATTAAATAGTATGATTCAGTAATGTAAGGTCTAAATGGGTTGGAACCCATTGAAAATCTGGCAAAATAGCATTCAGACTAGCTATGTTGGTATCAGAAAACTGCCACCTGGATAACAAATCTGCAAGGACGTTTTCTTTACCAGGGATATGGGCTACAAGGAGATCTATATTATAAATTGCACAGATAAGCCAAATACTACGAGCGCATGTCGCGAGGATTTGGTCCCTAGCCCTACCAGCCCAAAGTACTTCCACTACGGCCATATTATCACAATATATTTTGATTCTCTGGTTACACCAGTGGTTAGCCCATATTTTGAGGGTAACTACTACATTCAAAATTTCTAAATGAACAATTGTGGATTGGCATACTACGGACGTAGATGGTGGTACCAACTTTTTTGAACTGATATCCAAACCTAGCTGTTGCAGTAGTTTGGTTAGGAATTCAAAAGAATCTTGGATTTCAGATGGAAGACCTATATAAATCAGATCATCTATATAGTTAAAGAATGTATGGAAACCGTTAGAAGCCATTGAGCGATCGATATAATACTGTTGATCAAATGTTATACCTAAAAGATCTATGTCTGCCGGATCAACTTTTATTTGCCTAAAGGCCCTGCTAATATCAACTTTGTAAATTTTTGCAGAAGGACCGAGTTTTCGGAGGGAATTGGTTATTAAATCTATGGATGGATAATGTAGTTCATAAGAAGTTTGTAAGTAACTATCTTTATGAACACCATCATTCACGGAAGCCCCATGTGGCCAACTTAGATCCATTATAGTCCTTTTATTGGATGAATTCTGTTTATCTCTAACTATAAGTGGGGACACATGTAATTGAATAGGTTTCTCATGAAAAGGACAAGGTATGGCCTGAAATTGCAATTCTTCCTTTAAATATTCCTGTACAGATTGAAAAGACCTGACAGCAGAGGTATGATACACTTCGCTTGAAAGCAGAGGAAGAGATCTATCAAAATTGAGAGGGAAGCCATATTGCAATAGATCGCATATTTGTGAATCCCAGTAGCCATGTAAATGGCTTCTCCAAGCAACAATGTTCAAGCCGGATTGAACAGGGATGCGACACTTAGGGTAATTGGGCAAGCCGGATTGTCTAATCAGTCTATGCGCTCTTATCAGATCCGGGATGGTTTCCCAATAAACTGGATCACCAGTATATAACTGGAGAGGTGAAGTAGGTAAAAAGCCAAAGACTGGCTGATGAGAATTAACAAGGTAAGACTCGTCTTTCTTTGAAGGCATGAAATCATTAAGAGTATTGTGTCCTGAATCTACAGTAGGACTAGTATATTGCGGTTTTAATTTAGTACTGAGACCTGTTGTTTGAATAGTTTTGTGGCTATCTAGACTTGTGGATGCGACCTGAGACGCCATTTGTTTATGTAAGCCAACTCTGCCAGTTGTAACATTATAACCCTCAGTAAAAGACCCAGGTTTGTTTTTATCCCCTTCCAAAGTCGTGAGATTTGTTTGAGTAGCCAATTTGGGCTGCAGTAAACTGTCAGACTGGCTTCTACTTGATTTTCTACTACTGTAGAGACTCTCAGCTTTCTGTTCAAGGAAGTCACCACCTGAACTTGGAAAAGAAAGCGACGTAAAACCCCAAATAAGTAAGTGAACTTGGAAAAGCACTACTTAGTTGAGTATTGTCTTCATATTTTGATGTTGCCTTTATCTGTTCAGTGTCTGGGGAATACTGAAGTGGTTGGAACCTGTTACTGAGTGGCAGAGCATTGACAGTGAGTGCCTTGTATGTTTCGTTTTTTGGCTTGGTCACACTGCCACCACATACCTCAGTATTACATGTATGAGTCACTTTCCTAACAACTTTTTTTACAATTCTGTCGTGTTTGAGACTGATTCTTGGTAGGACAAACAGTGAAGGAGCCCCTGGCAAAATGCCCAGTTTTGTTTTTATTCCCATATTTGGAGATGTTTTGGCCTCTGTAGCCGAATGTGGCTTATGTATGTCCCCAAAAACCGTCTGAACTAGGTTACTTGCTGAAACAGTGGAGTTTGTACACAACGCTTGAGCATAAGACATATTTTTGGTGACCTTCTTGACAGCATTGGCATGTTTCATGCACTGAGTAAGTACTGGTTTTGAAACCACAAGTTCTTCTTTATCAAAAGGCACATGACTGGTATAAATGTAACGTGTATCAAATTTTTGGATGGAAGCAGCAGTACCTCCACCCCGTTTTACTCGTTTTTTGAAGTACGTTTCTACAGTCATGCTCTGCATGTGGAAAAATTTTGCATTTTGCTGAAAGCAATAAGAGCAGACATGGCGATAAGTGACACCTTTGGTTTCATGAGATCTAATGTGCATGCATGTTCCTCGATTAAAATATGTGCAGTTGACCACTTTTGAAGTTATTCTCTTTTGTGAATTGTTTGCGTCGACAGGGGGAGTGACATGTCTCTGGGCATTTGCTTGTCTAATTCTATCAAGCTTATCTGTTTCAGAATAACTCTTAACCTCCCCTTGTTCCATCCTGCATAATAATACAGCATGGCTGGCCATCGCTGCATCCCAAGAGAAGTCATGGGCGTCGTCCATCAATGAAATTACCTGATAGTCCAACATATGATCTTTAATTTTTTTATCCCTTTCTTCCCTTAAGATGGGACAATAGCCAGCAACCCATTGAACAGTAGTCAAGTGATCATTTTGAATTCTTTCTTTGTTTGAACCCGAAAGGACGAACTCATGGGGCCACTTCACGCGGTTTGGAACAACTACCTCTACAGGTCCTCCCCTTAACGACTTAATTTTTGTACCTGTGGTGTCCCCAGAAGCTAATTGCTTCAATCTCTCTTCTACTTGCTTCTGAACTGAGTGGTCTTGTCTAAGGCTATGTAGTTGTGGCAAAGATGTTGGCTGAGGTGGTGGCAGTGTGACCGGGGTAACCTGCGAACTAGTTTTTATTTTGGAAGATTTTTAAATTTTTTTCGGATCCGAGGTTTTCTTGGAACCTGTGTTTTCAATGACATTTAAACGGTCATTTATGGCCGATAGTTGTGATAGAATTTGTACGTTAATTTGGTGCTGCAGTGCAGAATCAATACCAGTCACGGAAGTACTGGCAGAAGCAGAAGTACTTGCAGTACTTGATATGGTGTTTGTTTGTTTACCCGTATTGTGATCTGAATCTGAATCATCAACGACAGCACTGCAATTTAATTCAGATTCCGCCGAATCAGAATCTGAATCATGGTTTGTATTTAACAAACTGTGAACGAATTCTGAATCATTTTGCATTTGCCCGGATACCGGAACATGTGTACTGTCTTTGGTAGAACGCAGGTTATATTGTTTCTTTTCTGTCTCTGCCATTTCAGTATAAAACAGGTATACAATGTAAAGCAAAATAAACCACTTAAATGTAGTGCAAGTTCCACAAAATGCGTGATAAAATTTTTTGGTGCTGTGTTCCCAAGTGCCTTTGACTTCAAAATGGCAGATTGTTTTGGGGTTCACACAAGGAGGCCCGAGAATGACCAGTCAGATTGTACCACCTGTGGTGAGAGCCAAAACAATTTAAGGTAGGACCAACTTCCCCAGAACTGAACTGCCCCACACCTGCATGTGGCCCCGAAAGTTCACTTTTTGGGTATATAAGGGGCTGCATTTCCCACATTCTGGGCTGATTTTTTACTGTTCTTGCCACTAAGCTCTAAAGCTTTGTCAGCCATGGAGAGGTAACTGAACAACTATGTTCTGTTTTATGCTTAGTTAGGGTTACTGGTTTTAGTGGTTTTAATCCTTTGTTAATGGGGATGATATTTTAGATGGAATTTTGATACCTTGAATTAATATCAAAGATGTATGAGGTGGGGATTAACTTGGTTGGTGGGGAATATTCTTGGGCAGTCAGGTTTGGGGAATTGGGTTATATGATTTTCTTTTTGTTGTGGTTAATGGGGATGACATTTTCGATGGAATTTTGATACCTTGAATTAATATCAAAGATGTTTTAGGTGGGGATTAACTTGGTTGGTGGGGAATATTCTTGGGGAGTCAGGTTTGGGGAATTCGGTTGTATATGATTTTCTTTTTGTTGAATTAATATGTTGACATAATGATTTCTGTTCCAGTTTGTCTATCTGTTTGGCATAATAAAAGTCATTTGTTTAGAATGGGTTTTAAGTAATTGTGTTATTGTGCCTTGATACATAATTTAGCTCAGGTCGCTACGGGAATACCCAGAAACAACTGTTCACTTATTTGTATAATGCCCTCAAGTAATAAGTCTGTGGAATAACATAGCACAATGGATTAAAAGTAGATTGCTCATTCAAATAGATTTAACCGACACTAGAAAAGTACTAGGTTATGAACAATATGATCAACACTTTGGCCCCTAAATTTTTTACTCTCAATATCTAGACAATACATATTTTTATTACGCTACAATAGCTTACCATGTGGGACTTAATGCTGTTCTCGGGTTGCCACACCCGGGGCCAACGTCTTAGAAAAAAAGATTATTCTTGTTAGCCACCGGATATACTGGTAGTTGTCGTCACGTGATAACTTCTGACCAATCGCCCTACTTTCTCGTTGGCCACGATTGACTGGTAGCAGTTTGTAAATATACAGACATTTTCATTTATTTCTCAGTCTTTACGCATTGTTGGAGGCTAATATTTGAATATTTCATTTCATATATTTCATAGATTGTTCTGTAAAATTATTGATTTCACAACTTAAGTATTTTCCTTACAATCCGCGTGTTTTGAGTTTTCTCGGTTCAGGCAATTTTAATTGTACGTCTTTTTATTGTGTTAAAATGTCTCTCCATCAAGCAAACAAAGACAAACAAAGCGGTACTTAAAGAAGCATAAAGCGGAAACTAGTTCTAAAGATGAACTAGATCTCTTGGGTGAAGGCGATGGGGACTCTTTTACTGGTTCCAATGCAGACTTAGAGAGTGCTGCCGATAACCTCTTTACCTCACCCCCCGTCCTCAACCACTCGCCTTCAGTTCTTTATCATTAAAGACCCCAGCTAAAGCTGTCCCACCCACCCCAGGTACTGTTTTGCAAAACAAAATTCAAAGAAATTTAGAGAAATCCCTGGGTGATTCCTTAAATATACATATACAGCAGCAAATGGGTTCCTTCCAGGCATCCATGTTAGAAGCATTTCAATTACTCCGAGAGGAGTTATCAATTAAAAAGCCATCCGAGGTTGAACCCTCGTCTCATGCTTCAAAAGCTGGTCCATCCAGCAACATTGCTGCTCATCTGGACCTACCCCCTCCGAGGTCAAGTACTAATGCTCAGTCCGAGGCAATGGATGTGGACATTGGTCCAGCACTCCCTCCTCGACTAGTACTTAACCAAACTACCTCGGATCAGTACGTTGCCCCTTCTGAGGCTATACCGAAGGATTCCTCGTACTCACACAAAAAACAAAGCCACAGACAAACAGTAGCACCGAGCTCTGCCTCGGATCAACTGGATGAGGATTCCGACGAACCTCGGATCCATCCAACTAGACCTAAGAAACACTCTGACAAGAGCAAGCATAAATCTAGGTCCAGATATGTGTCATCTTCAGAGGAAGATCACTCCCCTGTTGCCAGACACAGGTCTTCTAAGCCCTCTAGGGCTCAGCCCTCAGGCGCAGCTTCTGATCAAGACCTCCCACAACATGATCCAGACCCCCCTTATTATAGGGAAGTAGCACTGTCTGACATTCCCTCCTAATACTCTGAAGAAGTAGACACCTTCAGGCGCATTCTTTCTCTCCCTGACCCCAGGGACTCTATGCCTAGGTCTTCAACTTCAGTGTTGGGTCTGGATGATGAAAAAGGCCGTCAAGAGCGCAGACCTAGAGGTCCTTCCTCTATTCTACCACTTAGCTCAGTTATCAAGGACGCCTTTGATAAATTCCAACATGATTTCAAAGCTGCCAATTTAGCTGAGGGCAAATATGTCAAGCCTCCTCCATCCACTTCTAAGTGGTATAAGGTTGGACAGCCCACTTTTCAAGACAAAATTCAGGAGTTGAATACGGACTTTGCTAAGATCTGTATTACTCCTAGACCTCCTGGGGCACCAGTAGCCAAAGTCCCTCTGCCAGTTCTTAAGGAGCTGGAACATCAGGCTAGACAAAATATTTCAACCCTCAATTTCACCGCTGCCTTTGCCAAAACCTCTTCTTCTTGTAATGCTTCCTTGGAAAAATGCCAACATAGCATTAAGTCAACTGTCAAGAAGATAAAATCTCAGATCCAGAAAGGTGCCAATCCTCAGAAAGCGGCAAAGCGCGGATATGGGGAAGTTGCTGAGTACTTGGATTTTTGGAACAAGACGGTTCTTGTCCAACATAGAGCTCTTACTTGTCTCAGCAAATCTCTAGCCCATATTCTCCAGAGGGAATTATATTCCATGGCTAATACCGGCTTGCTCAGGCGCGAAGCCGAAATGACTCTATTACATCCCCAGCTAGGGGAAACGAGACGCCAAGAACTTAGGAACTCGTCCTTCTGGGACTCCTCCTTGTTCGAGTCTCAACTCGTTAAGGAAGGCGAGGACTTCCTTCTCAAAAAAGGCACCTCAAAAGATTCTCAGGGTTTCGCACCCTACCAGAATAAGCCCTTTCGTGGCCCCCACAAGAAAAGAGGCTCCTACAGGAAACGCCCCTATGGGGGCAATACCTCTCAAAGCAGTAACCAATCCTTTCCCTCGGGAAGAGGAAAATCCAACTTCAGAGGCTCCAGGGGTCGTTTTCGACCCCACAATAGGGGAAGGGGGCGTGGAAACCCCCCTTCTCAATGACTCCTCCAAAGCCTCACTCAGTCCACCAGTAGGAAGTCGCCTCCGTTCTTTCAAGAGAGACTGGCTAATAAACAAATGTTCTCAAAACGTGTTAAACATTATCACCAATGGCTACGTTTTGCCATTCCGTTCAAAGCCAAACTTGGTCAGATTTCCTCTGATAATATCAGAATACAAGGCCCTTCTAAAAGACCAAGCTTTAGCCGATTCCATCCAGTCTCTGCTGTCAAAGAATGCTATCGAAAGGGTGGAAAATGTAAAATCTCTCGGGTTTTACAGTCGCCTGTTTCTAGTACCCAAGCCTCACCAAAGGTGGAGGCCAGTAATAGACCTAAGCAGGCTCAACACTTTTCTACATGTAGAAAAGTTCAAAATGGAAACCCCGGAGTCCATCAGGACTTCCCTGGTCCCAGGGGAGTGGGTATCGTCGATAGACCTGTCAGACGCATACCTTCACATCCCCATCCATCCAAACTCAAGGAAGTACCTAAGGTTTTGCTACAAGGCCCAGGTGTTCCAGTTCACCTCCCTACCTTTCGGACTGGCCACAGCCCCCCAGGTCTTTACGATGATCGTAAAGGAAGTGAAACTAATGGCCCTCTCAAGAGGACTCAGAATTCACCAATACCTGGACGACTGGCTGATCAGGTCCCAGTCTCAGGAGGAATCCCAAAGGGACACACAGGCAGTGGTAGACCTAACCCAATCCTTGGGTTGGATAATCAACCAAGAAAAATCAGAACTGAAACCTACTCAGGTGTTTTCGTTCGTGGGCTACGAATACCACCTAGATTCAGCCCTTGTAAGACCCACTCACGAGAGATGGCTCAAACTTCAGGATTTGATCCTACGACTCAAGTCAAAACGTGTTTTGACTGCAAGATGTTTGATGTCTCTAATTGGGTTGCTAGCCTCAACGGAGAAAATGGTCCCGGAGGGACGCCTTCACATGAGGCCCTTTCAGTTTCATCTCAAGGAGCACTGGAGATATCCTCAGTCGCTGGACAACCTCCTTCCTTGGACAGAAGCCATTGTAGCCCACCTAGATTGGTGGCAAAACCCCTCAAATGTGATGAAAGGCGCAGACCTTCATCCCAAGGACCACAGTATCCAACTCTTTACCGACGCCTCAAACGAAGGTTGGGGCGCTCACTTAGATCAAAATTCTACAAAAGGGCTGTGGTCAGAGCAGGAAAAAAGGCTACACATAAATGTCCTGGAATTGAAGGCGGTCTCCCTGGCCCTTCGAGACTTCTAGGACCAGTGCCAGAATCAAACAGTGTTAGTTGCGACAGACAACTCAACAGTGGTAGCCTACATCAACAAGCAGGGGAGAACTCACTCAGCAGAGATGTGCGCTCTCCTGTGGAAAATCATGACTTGGTGCCATCACTACCATATAACATTGAAGGCCAGGCACATTCCAGGGTGTCTGAATGTGATGGCCGACCTGCTATCCAGGTCCAACCAAGTGCAGTCAACAGAATGGTCTCTGCACCCACAGGTCTTCAAGCAAATCTGCCAGAAGTGGTTCACCCCTCATGTAGACTTATTCGCCACTCACCTGAATCACAAACTCCCTCTATATGTGTCTCCTATCCCAGACCCAAGGGCCTGGAACATAGATGCTCTGAACATAAACTGGACCAACCTCACGGCCTACGCCTACCCTCCTACGGCTCTCCTTCACAAGGTGATCCAAAAGATCAAGCAATGCCATTGCCTGATCATCGTGATAGCCCCAGGCTGGCCAGGGATGCCCTGGTTTTGGGACCTAGTGCAGCTCTCAACAGAGATCCCACTACAACTCCCAGTGTCAACGACCCTACTCAAACAGTCCCACAAGTATGTGTTCCACAACAACCCACAACAGATGAACCTCCACGCCTGGTGTCTAGGAGCGGACAACTCCAAGAACAAGGCTTCTCTGTGGAGGTGGCAGAGAGAATTGCTGCCCCTCAGCGGTCATCAACAAGGACCATCTACAGGTCAAAGTGGGCCCTATTTGAAAAATGGTGCAGAGAAAATTCGGTGGATTTCTCCACTCCATCTGTGAAACAAATCTCGGATTTTTTCATGTACCTGTACCAAGACTTAAACAGGCACCCCTCGACCATTGATGGTTACAGGACTGCAATCGTTGACACTTTGGGCCCAACGGCCCAACACATTGCACACAATGCAGACCTTCATAGGTTACTCTCCAGTTTTCACAGGAATCGTCCTAAAAGTTCCAGAAATTTACCCAAGTGGAACCTTTCTGTTGTCCTTAACGAGCTCACCAAAGCACCATTTGAGCCCATGAAAGACTCAGACCTCAAACATCTTACTCTCAAAACTGCTTTCTTGCTAGCCTTGGCCTCCGGCAAGCGCCGCAGCGAAATCCATGCCTGGGTCGCGAACAAAGTATCTAATTTAGGCCAATGGGTAAAGGTGGCCTTGTTCCCTTCTTCTGATTTCATAGCCAAAAACCAACTAGCAAGAGAAGGTTCTCAAAGTGTGTCACCAGTGACTATCCCTGCTTTGACTACCATTGTAGATAGACAGTTTAAGGAAGACAGGACCCTGTGTCCCGTGCGGGCCCTGAGGTTTTATTTGGACCGAACTAAAGACCTGAGAGGGTCTCGTTCTCTCCTTTTCATCTCCTTTAAGAAAGGACATACCTCAGACATCAGACCCGCTACACTCTCTTCATGGTTGAAACAAACCATCCTACTTTGTTACAAACAAGTAGATCAACAAGCCTTGGACTTGGTCCAAGTCAAAGCGCATGACATCCGGGCCTTTGCGGCCTCTAAGGCCTTTTACGGTGGAGTATCGGTGGACCAAATCATGCAAGCCTGTCACTGGAAAGCTCACAACACATTCACAAATTTTTACCTAAAAGACCTTACTTGGTTGGACACCGACAACAATATGTATCTGGGACCCGTGGTGGCGGCACAACAAGTCCTAGATCCTTCCCCTCAGACCAGTTGTCCTCGGAAAGAAAAAAAGGGGGGGGGGGGCACATCCGCTACAACCAAGTCTTCAGGAGTCTCTCCCAGGATCTAGGTATTCCTTTACCTTCAAGATGTTACGGGTAAGGTCATTTTATTTTTTAATTACCAGGTAATTTCTATTAAGGACTTATTCAGTTGTCGTTAATCTCATATTTCAGGTTAAAAATTTCATGAAATGCCCAACCACTGGGTTGGTCTGTCACACGTGAAGGTCTACTAGGTACCCTTAGACCTCGAAGTGAGCACCGCTGCACTTCCGTCCTACTACCAAACATCTGGACAGTTTTAGCACTGTCCCCTTTTACTTAGGTTTTTTGGCTCGTTACAGGCCCGATCTTCGGGATCGGGGCACTGTAAAAGGGACTCAGACTGGTATTTCTGGCACTATTCTGTATATACTAATTCAAAATCTTAGAAAAAATGACATATCTTCCAGTCTCAGCTGTAATCCCGCCATCGGGCGGTTGAATTCAGCATTAAGTCCCACATGGTAAGCTATTATAGCGTAATAAAATATTACTTAAATGTAGCTTTTATAAGCTACAAGCTTACCATGTGGGACTTAGGAGAGTCCCACCCTGCCTCCCCACTGTTTACAGCTGAGGGGTAGGTTCAATAAAAAATTTCAACGAGAAAGTAGGGCGATTGGTCAGAAGTTATCACGTGACGACAACTACCAGTATATCCGGTGGCTAACAAGAACGATCTTTTTTTCTAAGACGTTGGCCCCGGGTGTGGCAACCCGAGAACAGCATTAAGTCCCACATGGTAAGCTTGTAGCTTATAAAAGCTACATTTAAGTAATTAAAATTTTCAATTTTATTGCGTTAATACATCCTATCCAATGGACAATTGCTTTACCGGTTGGCGCGACCGGTCCCGCCAAACGTCAGAAAAAGAAGTCCTGTAAAACTACCAGCAGGACCGGTCACAGAGTGTGCATTCGCCAGGTGGCGCAAGGTATATCATTTCCTGTCTGGTCATAATGACGTCATAGCATCTTTTTTGTTTGGCGTGAAAGAGTGTGCAGACGTTTTTCAATAGAGATACGTTTTTGATGTTTTACAACAAACTCTTCCATTTTATTTCATTTCAAGTAGTATGGATTATTTCTACTAGTTTTCTGATCATCATGTCATCTCCTGGGCAAAAACAAGGTTCTTGCGGGCACGTTATGGCCCTATTCGACAACCACAAGAAATGCGCGCGTTGTCGTGAGAAGAGGGTGGGAGACGACCTCTGTGTGAAGAAACAAGATTGCCAGATATGTAAGGCGTTTACGCCTTCTCAGATTATTCAACTGGCCACCCCAACTTACAAGGCAAGAAAAGAACGTGGAGAGCAGAAGAAATCTGAAGCTAGCAGTGACGCGACCCCCACTCTCGTGGACCCTTCAGATGTAACTCTGTTGGGACGGGTTAGTACTGATAAGCCGTCTTCAGTTGAATCTACCCCCAAGCAGAAGAAGCAGCGTTCTGATGGCTCTCCAAGATCCAGAAAACGTAAACACAGCAGTAAGCCCACTTCAGATGATCTCAAGTCCCTTGATGACAAGTGGAGTGAGAGGTTTTCCCGTCTAGAAGCTATGCTTCTTAACCAGTCCTTTGCTGTGCCGGTGAGACCTGTCAGTACTGCTTCTGTGGTGCCCAGAGAACACCCTTTCTTTGATCCGGGTGCTTCTACTAGTGTTATGTTTGCTGAGAGTACTGGCTCCGGTCTTGCTCAGACTGCCAGTGTTTCTTCACAGTTGACGGCTACCCAACCTCCGCTGGGGGTTCCCGGTACGAGTGCTGTGAGAGATGAGAATGGGAGTGCTACCCGCCCTGTTCAGGGTCCTGGTAACTCTGATGTGGCCACCCAGCCTTTACAGGCTCCCAGTGCTGAGTTGGCCACCCAGCCTTTACAGGCTCCCATTGCAGGGACAGCCACCCAGCCTCCTCAGGCTCCTGGTGCAGGTCCTGAAGTTCTGCCCACCGGCATTGAGTCTACACAGTTGAACAAGCCACTTCCCGGTGTATGACCTGATGAGTTTGCTGGTGAATCTGACAGTGAGGCAAAAGTGGATGGGGAACCGGCTTCACCAGCTAGTGTTCACGTCCAGTGTGATTTACCGGAAGATGCGACTGACCAGGACCTCTCTGAAGATGCCAACTACAGGGAGACTATCAGAGGGGTCAGATCCTTTATGGGCTGGCATCAGATCCCTGACTACGACCATTCATCTTCCTCCCTGGATGATAATCATTTTGCCGGTTCCCGAACCAAACCAGCCGGCAAAGTGTCAGTGAGGTTACCGGTAGATGAGTGGCTGTGCAGGAAATTTGAGAGACTTAATGTGACTGTTGCTGAAGGTTACCCTTCCAGGAACTCTGAGACTGGTGGACTGCTACGGGACCAGTTTGTGAAGACACCCAGGTCATCAAAATGGTATGCTATGCATACAGATAAGAAGGACTCTGCTTCTGCAACTGTATGTGACTGGTCTCCGGAACCGGCCAAACTCAACAGTACCTTTACCAGAGTGGCCAGACGTAGTTTGCCTTCTGCCCCTGCTTCCCGTACTTTTAGCCAGGACACTTTGAGAAGGTGGGAGAGGGCATTCCGGGAACAGTCAGTGATGTGTAACCAGGCTGCTGGTCTGTCAAGATGTTTGACAAAAGTACAGGACTCCATGGTTACACAGTTGAAGTCGCTCAGGGTGGACACCGGAAAAGGCAAGGCAGCAGAGAGAACGCAGCAAGCTGTTGAAGAACTTGAATATCTGGTGACGTTCAACCGTTCAATTTCACAAGCAATGCAGCGTACAATGCAGGATCTCTCAGGGGGAGTTTTTATCAGCATGGCCAACCTCACTCTGGCACGTCGAGATAGTTATTTGGAGTTTTTACGTGGTGGAGTAAAGCCAGATAGCTTGACTGCCTTACGTACAGCACCAGTTCATCTTAACTCACTGTTTCTGGACAGTTTGCTGGTCAAGGCTGAAGATGAAATTTCCCGTAGTGAAGAGAGGCGTTCTTCTGGCATTCTGCACAGGAAACCCAGACGTTTTCATCCGTACGTTTCCTCAAATGGCAGATCAACACAACAACCGGACCGGAAGCCCACTACACCAGCCTGGAAGCAAATTAGGGACCGGCAAGTTGGACAGAAAGGTCGTGGTAAAGCCTCAAACTTCACCCAAAAGCCGGCCAAGGGTTTCAAGAAGCACAGATGACAATTACTGTGGTTTAAATGTAGCCGGAGTGAAGAACTCTGTACATGTATCTGGCAAGAAGCAAGTTTTAAACCCTTCACCAGTGATAAAAAAGAGCGAGACTGTAGTTTTACATGTAAACTCTTTTGCTGCAAATGTTCATTCTGTCACCGGGTTGCCACAAAGGAAAGGTGTAAATCCAAATTATTGTTGTACCCATACAGAAATAAAGCATGTGAACGATGTTTCCTGTGTAGGTCACTTGAGTTCTGTAATGCCCCTGTTCCACCAAAAGATTAAGCCCCGATCCTGTCGGCGACCCTTAATCGTGGACAGTCGGTGGAAAAATAACAAAAATGGGCGGGAATACTGGGTCGGTACTGAAGTCTGGCATTAAGAACAGATCGTCCCCAGGATGCCTCAGGCGGCCGCAGACAGTCCCCGACTGGTCTGGGACTAAGAACCGACTAAGCCAGTTTTCTGGTCGGTTTCAACCACGATCCTGTCGCACACAAACCGACTGGGTCCCAGGACGCCTCAGGCATCCTGGGACTAAGCCCCGACTAACCCACGATTAAGTCCCGGCGTCCTCAGGCCTCCTCAGTCTTCCCCAGACCAGGATCCCCGATTATTGTCTTGCAAAGTTGCTGGATTTTCTGGGTATATATATATAAAATTTGTGATCTAATCACCATTGCTTTTCTAGGAACACAGCAGGCTGCCACCTTTTAATGGAAGACAGATTCAACAGCAACTTAGGGCTTTTTTGGTTTTTATTCAGTTACAAATAATCATGTATTTCCATTTTTTACGTCAAGCACAGCAACCACCACCACCACCACCAGCACCCATACAGAGACCTAGAAGAAGGCACAACATGTGGGTCAGGCCATGGCTACTGCAGAGAGAGGAGAGGGGGGCCTACCACAACATTATGGCTGATCTGTATGCCACAGACATTCCAGGATTCACCAACTACATGAGGATGACCCCAGAATTCTTTGAAATGATGAAGACCAGACTGGAACCACGTCTAGCCAGGCAGGCCACCAACTACAGAGCTCCTATCAGTGTTGGGGAGAAGTTAGCCCTCACCATCAGATATCTCGCCACTGGAGAGTCATACACATCATTATCCTGTCAGTTCAGGGTTGGCAGATCCACCATTTCCAAGTTTCTACCAGAGGTCTGCAGGGCCATCCAGGATGAGTTCACCAGAGAGTACCTCAAATGTCCTACTACTCCAGATGAATGGAAAGAACTGGAGAGGGAATTCAGGATCAGGTGGAATGTTCCACATTGTTGGCCTGAAGAAACCCAAGAACTCTGGAGCCCTCTACCACAACTACAAGGGGTTCTTTTCCATTGTCATGTTAGCCTTGGTAGATGGGCAGTACAAATTCAGATGGGTGGATGTGGGTACAGAAGGGTCTTGCTCAGATGCCCAGATATTTAATGCCTCTCAGCTGAAGAGGTGGATTGAAGATGGCAGGATAGGCTTCCCTGACCCAGCTCCTATAACACAGGGTGGTAGAGATGTCCCCTACTTCATTTTGGCAGATGACGCCTTTGCCCTGAAGACCTGGCTCATGAAACCCTATGGCAGAAGGTTGTTAACAAGGGAGGAAAGGATTGCCAACTATAGAATATCAAGGGGCAGGAGAGTTGTGGAAAACGCTTTTGGCATCCTGGTTTCAAGATTTAGAGTCATGAGGACCACCATTGAACTACCCCCAGAAACAGTTAGAGAAGTGGTCATGACCTGTGTGGTTCTGCACAACATACTCAGAAGCCAGTATCAAGGTCAACCTGCTGGTCAGCAGCCTGGGGAGGATGATGATGATGATGTGCCTGGTGATTGTGGATTGATTGGTGGTGCTGCTGGTGGTGGCCAAGACAGAAACCCTGCTAGAGAAGCCAAAAGACAGAGGGATTACCTGAAGGACTACTTCAATAATGAGGGAGCAGTGGCCTGGCAAGATGGCAGAATATAAGTCCTGTTGCAGTAAACAGTCCTTTTCAGGACTAACTATAACAGTCCTTTTCAGGACTACCAATTATTCCAAAAACAATTAATCAGCTATGCTTGCTACAGACGGACAAACCCCATGCCAAACATAACTTGTACAGACAGACAAACAGACAAACCCCATGCCAAACATAACTTGTACAGACGGACAAACAGACAAACCCCATGCCAAACATAACTTGTACAGACGGACAGACAAACCCCATGCCAAACATAACCTGTACAGACGGACAAACAGACAAACCCCATGCCAAACATAACTTGTTCAGACGGACAAACATACAAACACAAGTTACTCACCCAACAATCATACAAACCCAGTGTTAAACAAAAGCCACACACAAAGTCACACATAATATCCTAAATTGAATTATTTTTTTATATATTTGGAAATCCACCTCCTAATTTCAACAATTTTTTTTGTTCATGGGTTGGAAATTTATTTGTAGCAGAAATGTTTTTATGGAAATCTTCAATTTTAAATTTTCACTTCTAATCACAAAAATGTGGAAAATATAACCATAAAACTAGTTTTGTTTTCAATAATGGGGGATTGTGTTTGCAAAATAGTTTGTCAGTTCGTTGGCATGGGTTCTATTTACTTTTGGGTTTGTGTGTTTCTTTGTTGGTGGTTACTGGTGTTGGGTTTATTTTTTGTAGTTGGGTGTTAGGTTTGGTACTGGGTTTGTTATTTGGGGGTTATGTTTGGTATTGGGTTTGTCTGTTTGTGGGTTGGTAAGTATGTAATAATGCCTTTTAACTCTAGGGAAGGTGTAAGTGTTGGACTTTTCAATTACAGATTTTAAACTATCCCATGGATTTTAATCTAAAAATGGGCTGATTAATGGCCATATTGGGAGTTATTTTTAATTTTTTTTTTATGTGGCCTTTTTTGTTATGTGTGGTACCATGGGTTATTTGTTTCATGTTTGTGGTGGTGTAGGTGTTTTTTTTTCTTGTGATAAGTATTTGTACTGAACTTTTTTGTTTTGGGAGGGGAATTGGAATAACATGTAGCTGAATAATTGTTTTTGGAAGATTTGGTGGCCCTGAAAAGGGCCTGGCAGGTCAAAGACCCGCCCTGACTGGATGGCTACTGAGGAGGCTGCTGCTGCTGTTGAGGCGGTGCTGAAGTGGTGATAGTAAAGAGCTGCTGCTGCGGTTGTTGCTGCTGCTGCTGCTGAGGCTGCTCGACGATCTGTGTTGATGTCAGATCTGGTAGCTGGCTTAAGATTCCACTCAGATTGTGTCTGCTCGCTTCGTCCTGTACAGTTAGGACAGATGTCGGTTTGCTGAAGTCAATGGGGCTTGGTGTATAGTACACAAAACTGCTGCTAGCTGCTGCTTGAGTGGAACTAGACGCCTGTGGAGTGGTTGTTGGCAGTAGGCCGACCCTCTGGGACTCCGTGGTAACAGTGGCTGATCTTCTGGGCAATGGCTGATGTCTACGGTTGCCCTTAATAGTTTCGATGTCTCTAAATATCTTGCCCTTTAATTCTTCAAATTCTTCTTGAGTCATCTTTTCGGCCTCTGATGCCACGTAGTCAAAGAAGGGCTGCCTGTCTGACTTCTGATCCAGAAAACCCGAGATAAGTGTCCTCATCTGCTCAAAGTGTTCGAGAATCTTGGAGTCTGTAGTTGAAACGAGTGTTGATGTAATGATGGACTGACTCCTCTCCCTCAGGACACTGGACTCGAGGTGTTCTGTGTCAGTAGTTGACCCACGTGATTCGTCCTGCCTGCTGGTATTTGGACTGGCCTCAAAACCTGAACTTCTGTTGGCCCCCTTTCTTCTGATGTGGGTTTTAAGAAAACCCATCTGTTGGTAGACCCAGGACTGTCTCTTGGTCATCTCCCTCGGGGCTTGGCCAGATTGGAGCTTAGACAGCTTTCCATAACGGGTTCGCTGGGACTCGAACCAACGTCTCACATCAAATGGCTGGACCTTGAGTTCTGCAGATATTTCTGCCCAGAGAGCCTCTCTTCTGTTCCTGTCGTGGAAACGTGAATGTTCCTTGTCATACAGTTCTGGGTGCAGCTTTACAAATTCCACAATGGAAACTTCCTCACTGTCTGTAAAAGTGGCACACACCCTGGCTCTCTTGGCTGAAGAATGGCACTCCGGATCTTCTTCACACCTCTCTTCTTCTTCTGCCACAGCTTCCCCAATAGCTGGACCTTCCTCAATCTCCTCCTCTCTCCTCTCAGTTCCTTCTTCTGTAATAACTTCACTCCTCTCCTCTACTTGACTTTCCTTCTCCCTCTCATCCATCTTTTTCCTTCCTCTCTTCCCTCCTTTCTCTTTTCTCATGATCCAGTCGATAAAATAATAAAAAAATAGTAAAATGTGTCTCCTAACTGTGAAATTTGCCTTAAGCTCAAGTATAATATATATAAAATAAACCCCTACAAATCAGTGACACACGTCTCTCAGTAGCCAAACAGTCAGTAAAAATGACAAAGTGTGCGCGGTCGCTTATATAGTCCCAGACCCCCTCATTGCCTCATTTTAATTTCCGACGCGCGGAAAACAGTCGGTTCTTAATCGGTTGTTAGTCCCAGGCCGCCTGGGGCGTCCCCAGACCGTTGCAGACTTTATTTGTGCTGTCCCAGGCGTCCTGGGGAGGCCGGTTTGGATCGGTTAGGGTCGGTTACCCTTAGTCAGGGCTTAGTCCGAGACCTTGATTTTTGGGTCCCAGGACACCGCAGACGGTCTGAGGCTTCCGGGGACTAATGGAACCGATTCACTTTCAGACGCATGAAATTCATACACATCATATTTGAGTCTGGGATTAACAACCGGCCTCCTGGGACTAAGCTACGGAGGTCTGGGACTAAGGGTCGCAGGCGGCCTGGGACAACACACAAATGTGTAAATTTGGGTCTGAGGAGGCCTGAGGACGCCTGGGACTGGACATTTTGTTGACGGCGGGAAATATGAATCGGTTGTAGTCGTGTGAAATATCAAACATGTTTGATTTTTCACACGGCCCCAACCGACAACAACCGACCCTTACAGAAGGTCTGGGACTAAGCAAATATTTCAAACCGACCCCCAAAACCCTTAATCGGGAGCCTTAGTCGTGTGGTGGAACACCCACATTACTTCTGTCACAAATGTCCCAACTGTTGTCATACATCCACCTCCAGGGGCAAGGCTTCAGCAGTTTTGGGAGAAATGGAAAGCTCTTGGTTCGAGTCCAAAGGTAGTCACAATACTGAGAGAGGGCTACCCCCTTCCCTTCTGGTTCAGACCCAACCTAACCAGGTCACTAACGGTCATAAGGAAATATGTCAACCCACAAAGACAGTCCCACCTTTTGGAGGCACTGTATATCAGCTGACAAACAAAAAATGCAGTCGAACCGGTAGAAAACCAAAACTCACTGGGGTTTTACAACCTGCTATTTTTGGTGCCCAAACCCAACAACCGGTGGAGACCCATCCTGGACCTGAGCACCCTGAACACCTTCCTAAACACAGAGTCGTTCAAAATGGAGACCCCAGAGACAATAAGGACCTCCCTTCAGGTAGGGGAGTGGGTCACTTCCATAGACTTCAAGGACGCATACTTCCACATACCAATTCACAGTCAGTCCAGGAAGTACATGCGTTTTCACATCCAGCGTCAGTCCTACCAGTTCAAAGTCCTACCCTTTGGTCTTTCCACAGCACCTATGGAGTTCACAGTGGTGGCCAAAGAGGTCAAATTGATGGCCTTACAGAAGGGTATAAGAATCCACCAGTACCTAGACGACTGGTTGGTGAGAGCCACATCCCATCAACTTTGTCTCCAGTATACACTGACCTTGGTAGCTCTCTGTTGAGAACTAGGGTGGCTGGTGAACCAGGAAAAGTCAGAACTGGAGCCAAAACAGGTCTTCAACTTCGTAGGTTACCAGTTTGACCTCAAGGAGGGCAAGGTCAGAC
Source organism: Sabellastarte sp. h YS-2021 (assembly GCA_964017235.1). Lineage (NCBI taxonomy): Eukaryota > Metazoa > Annelida > Polychaeta > Sabellida > Sabellidae > Sabellastarte > Sabellastarte sp. h YS-2021. The sequence continues at coordinate 62,070,452 of OZ024934.1, read as the reverse complement.
CCACACCAGAGCATTGGCAGACCTTAACAGACAAGATACTATCAATCCTATCTGGTCCGGTGTGTCCGGTCAGGCAGTTCATGTCCCTTATAGGCCTTCTAACAGCCACAGAAAAACAAGTCCACCTGGGGCGACTTCATATGAGGCCCATACAGTGGCACTTGAAAAACAACTGGAGGGTACCAGAGTCACTGAAAAAGGTGATACCCGTTCCCAGGTTGCTCCACCCTCACCTAAAGTGGTGGCTGGAGGAAAGCAATGTTCTTCCAGGTCAACCATTACACCCTCTAAAACATGCTCTGCAAATCTTTACAGACGCATCAAAAGAAGGGTGGGGCGCTCACTTAAACGAGCACACTGCAAGGGGAACCTGGCCAGTTCCAGAAAGCAAGTTACACATAAATCACCTGGAACTAAAAGCGGTCTTTCTGGCCTTAAAAGAGTTCCAAGACCTCTGTTCAAACAACATAGTCCTGGTAGCTTCAGACAACACAACAGTGGTTGCCTATATCAACAAAGAAGGGGGGATGAAGTCGGGCTCCCTGTGTGCCCTACTGTGGAGAATTCTGTCCTGGTGCACCAGGAAACAGGTAACCCTCAAGGCATGTCACATCCCCGGCCGGCTGAACGTGATAGCAGACAAGCTATCCAGACTTGGCCAGACCATTCAAACGAAATGGTCCCTTCATCCAGAAGTGTTCAAAGCTATATGCTCCCGGTGGCACCAGCCACAAGTGGACCTGTTTGCCTCTAGATTCAACAACAAACTACCACAGTTTGTGTCACCGGTTCCGGACCCCCAGGCATGGGCAGTGGATGGACTCCGCCTGTCATGGGAAAATCTGGACCCATACGCCTTTCCACCAGCAGCCATCTTGGACAAAGTGGTAGAAAAGTTGCAGGACTACCCTTGCAACAGGATTATTCTGATTGCCCCAGGGTGGCCCAACATGCCCTGGTTTTGGGATCTAGTGGCAATGTCCAGTTAGATCCCCCTGTGTCTGCCCAACCTGCCCAATCTGGTGTCCCAACCATTCAACCAGACCCTGCACAGGAACTTGTCAAACCTGAACCTACATGCCTGGCTCCTAGAGCCACAGCAATCAAGGAGCAGGGGTTCTCTGAGGCAGTGGCAGCATGAATTGAGGCTCCTCAGAGAGGATCAACCAGATCTGTCTATGAGGCAAAGTGGACCATTTTTACAAAGTGGTGCCTCAGTAATCAGGTGGACTTCAGGGCACCACCTCTGAAAGCCATAGCTGACTTCCTGCTGCACTTATTTCAGGACAGGAAGTTACAACCAAGTACCATTGATGAATACAGATCAGCCATTGCTGACAAGTTGGGCAACTCCACCATTAATGTCAGCAAAGATGAGAATCTCACCCGTCTCTTGGATAGCTTCCATAGAGACAGGCCCAAGGGCAGGAGTGGTATACCCTCCTGGAACCTGTCCCTGGTATTACACCAGCTGACTAAGACTCCCTTTGAACCTTTAAAAGAGGCTTCAACTGAAACACTTGACCTTCAAGACTGTTTTTCTGCTGGCCCTGGGTTCAGGTAAACGCAGGAGTGAGATCCATGCTTGGCTTCATAAGAACATCAGACACCAGTCAGACTGGTCTAAGGTGTCCTTGTACCCCTTCACCCAGCTTTCTGTCCAGGAATCAGGTGGCTAAGGAGGGTCCAGATAGTGTGGCTCCAGTGGTCATCCCAGCCCTGGCCCCCACTTTGGATAAGTCACTCAAAGGTGACAGGTCTTTGTGTCCAGTCAGAGCCCTTCGGTATTACTTGGACAGGACCTCAGATCTTAGGCAGAACAAGGAGTTGGTCTTTGTCTCCTTCAAGAAAGGTTTTGGTAAAGACATCTCACCTGCCACCATCTCTTCATGGATCAAACAAACTGTGATCCTTTGTTATGAGCTCTCTGACCAGGAGGCCCTCACACTGCATCAGGTAAAAGCCCATGATGTCAGGGCCTTCGCTGCTTCTAAGGCCTTCCAGTTGGGGGTCTCCTTAGAGCAGATTTTGTCAGTCTGTCACTGGAAATCCCAGAACACCTTCACACAATTCTATTTGAAGGATGTGGCTTGGGCTGACACAGAGCCTTTTCATTTAGGGCCAGTGGTGGCTGCCCAACAGGTCCACCACCAAGCCCAAAAATGAGGAGATATGTAGAGATGTAAATATGTAGATATGTATATATGTATATATAGCTTGTACAATTGTATAAAAAAAAACAAAAAAACTGTGACTTGCTTCCTTTGGGAAGTTTATTTCTTATGGGACTGAACTCAACCCTCTCTTCCTATTCTCAGAGCAGGTTCTGAGAAAAAGGGGGGGGGGGGCAACCTTGGACTTCCCGTTAACCGTCTTGACCTTTTGGGTCACCTGACCCTAGGTCAAAATGGGCCTTTTCAGTTTTCTTCTTCTATGAGTTCATGTATGTCCCTAGCAGCTTACCCGCCTTCCAAGCGGTAGTCATTCAGCAATTGTCCATTGGATAGGATGTATTAACGCTATAAAATTGCAAATTTAATAAGTAAATTAAAATTTTATAAGTTAATACCCTATCCAATGGACAGGCAAGGCCCACCCATCCGGCCCCGCTATCAGCTTACTAGGGGTCTTAATAGGATTAGACACGAAAAAGATGCTATGACGTCATTATGACCAGACAGGAAATGATATACCTTGTGCCACCTGGCGAATGGACACTCTGTGACCGGTCCTGCTGGTAGTTTTACAGGACGTCTTTTTCTGACGTTTGGCGGGACCGGTCGCGCCGACCGGTAAAGCAATTGTCCATTGGATAGGGTATTAACGTATAAAAATTTAATTTACTTATTAAATTTGCAATTTTGTGTGCCAAAAACAACTATAAACCAGACATATATTTTCAGTGAACAAAAATGTCTATCAGTATTGAACCAATCTGAAGGAAAGTTTAATGCAAAATGGGAACTGTGGGAAAACCTTTTTGTATAAACAGTGTGCACTCTGACTCTAGGTATTTTTGTTGATTATGTGTCAAAATCATATGTTATATTGTTCATGACAAAGAAAAAAAAAAAAAAGAAAAAGAAAAAAGAAAAAGACTTTTATACATTAAGAATATAAGTTCCTCAACTTATTAAGCCATAACTCTACACCCAATATAACAAACAATAAGCTCAAATATAGTTCACAAGGTTAAAACGAAACAAGACGGAAAGAAGTCAGTAAAAAATAGGGCTGGGACGGGTGCTGAAAAACGGCATTGAGTACTCGCCCTCTCACACCCGACCCAAATTCGAGTAACTGCGAGATTTAGTATCTACCATTAGAAGTCTTCTGTAAACAGATAGTTGTTCCGGAGACAAAACTTTTGAAGAAAAACGTCTTCTATTTGACCAGATATTATAGAATATGGAGTAAATTATACGTTTTGAAGCGAAAATAACAACTTTAATTGATATTATGCGACATAAATGCTGAAATGTGGCATATTTTACACAAGCATTTCATTACGTGGGCGATAATACAATACCTTGCCAGTAACCGAGGATTTAAAATGGACTCGAGTACTAGCAAAGATCAACTCGTCTATCGAGGCTCGAGTACTCGTTCACAGCCCTAGTAAAAAAGGCACAACTTTGAACCAATGATAAGTCGGACAAGTATTTTCATTCTATTTTAGAGATAATTCTGATTTCTTTAGATAATTAAGTGCATTTGCAAATACATGTAAACATCTATTTCCTATTAAACAATACCCCCTACATTTACAATTTTTCTAAAAAAAATGACTTTAATTTAACATTTTTATATCACTAAATTACAATAACTAAAGCTAAAAACACTCACCAGATATTCCCATCACTCGTGCTTGTGCAGCCCAGAGTGCATCCTTTTTGTCCACATCCGGTTTTCTTTCTTTCCTTTGTTGTATAAAACAGTGTTGTCCTTCAACCATTCAGCCATTCCATTCCTGCTCATCTGTCAGTCTGAGCAGTTTTTCTTCTGGGCTGGTTTGTCTTGACTGCTGTGTGGCTTCTTGGGTCAGTAGTTCTCTCTCCATCTCCTCTGTCTGAGACTCCTCATCTCATCTCAATACTGGTTAAAAAAATAATTATCGTACAAAACAATTTATTGTACAAAACAATTTTCATTCAATTTCCACTGAAATGAAGGTTGTTTATAGGTGTTCAGGTTTTCAAGCATTTTCAAAACTACTTTTTCCACAGATGCATATTATGTATCATTGGATATGAAATTAAACAGTGCTTCTGTTCATATTTGTTGCATTTAAATTCTTGCAATAATAGGGGAGATAAATTATTGAAAGTCAAGTTTTTTTTTACTATTTTTCCTTACATTTCCCTGATGTAATTTAAAAACTTGAAAATGAATTTTACAAGACTCAAGACTTACAATATTTTACTGTGAGAGTCCAAGAAATAAAATTTAAAAACTCATAGTTTAGTAACTGGAGGTATCTTATTATTATTATCTATTGAGAAACATTTGTAGAATATTACTTGTACCCCATTTTTAACACTGTGGTACTCTGTTTTTGATGCCCCACGTAGCCCATGGTACCCCACATTTCATAACGCTAACACAAACACTTGGCAAGGTCAATCAGCCATAGCAGACAACTGGGAAATTCACCCATCAATATCAGCAAGGACAAAATTTCACATATCTTGATAGTTTCCATAGAGACAGATGTAAGGGTCATAGAAGCATCCCCCCTTTCTCTGTTTCTTCACCAGCTCACAAAGGCTCCCTTTGACCCCTTCAACAAAAACATCAGATACCAGACAGACTGGTCAAATGTGTCTCTCTACTCATTGCAAAGCTTCGTTTTGAAGAGTCAGCTGGCCTAAGAGGGTCCAGAGAGTGCGGCCCCAGTGGTTAACCCTCCCCTCACCCCAACTCTGGATAAATCACTGGCTGACTGGTCTTTTTGCCCAGTTAGAGCCCTTCACTACTAATGGGTCAGTACCTCAGACCTCACGCAAAACAAAGAACTGGTCTTTGTCTCCTTCAAGAAAGGCTTTTATAAAGGCATCTCTCCTGCCAATATCTCATCATAGATCAAGCAGACTGTGCCATGAGCTCTCTATTCAAGAGGTTAAAGCACATGATGTCAGGGTCTTTGCGGTTTCTAAGTCCTTCCAGTCAGATGTCTGCTTAGAACATATCAACCTGTCATTAAAAATCTCACAACACCTTCACACAGTTTAACTTGAATAATGTGGCTTGGGGTGATTCAGGGCTCTTTTATCTTGACCCTGTGGTGGCTGCCCAGCGGATCCACCACTAGCCCATAGTCCCCATACATAAGCAAGCAACCTGCCACCTTGCCCAGTTGGTTTTCAAGGTGGCAGGGCCTGCCCAAAGACTCTGAGCTAGCCTCTCCAGGGACTGAACTCATACCTCTCTTCCCCTATATCAGAGGAGGTCTGCAAAAAGGGTGGGAGCAAATTTTGTCAGTGCCGGCCACCAAATCACCAGCAACCAACCAATGGGAACAGCTTATGTCCCTCTGAGACTCTGACTCTAATGGCTCTTTGAGTTCAGTCTAAAGTCCCTATTATGCTACCCACCTTAGAAGTGCTAGTTATTCTAGCTAATTGTTCATAAGGTAAGATGTATTAAGGCAATAAAATTGCAAGTTTAATCTAAAAATTCAATTTATACATATCAAGTTAATATCTTACCTAATGGACAAAAGATGCCCTCCAAATGGACCCTGCATTCATTTTACTAGGGGTCATCTAAGGTTAGAAGAATTAAAAAGATACTATGACGTTACATTCTCCAGCCAGGAGGAAGGAAGTACTACACACCATCTAGCGAATGGTGGCAGCCTAGCTGGTTTCTCGGTGGAGACACAGGACATCTTTTTCAGATGTTTAGTGGGGCCAGCCGGCACTGGCAATATAGCTTTTTATTGCGTTAATATATCTTACCTAGTGGACAAATGCATTTGTCTGGCGCCCTGCCGGTCTCGCCAAATGTTAGAAAAAACGTCCTGAGCTGGGCTCTGGCCGGGACTGGTAGTGTCCTGTTCATTCGCCAGGTGGCTGTATAGCCTCCCTGCCGGTCTGCTGTGCATGTGCGCGCATGCGCACTTCCTCTTCCTCTGGCGCGAAGTGGATTAAACGCTTGGAAATTTCATAGATTTGTTTATAGTTTTTATTTTATCAAAACAAAATGTTTTACAACGGAAAATGAGTATTATAATCATTAATTTATTTAGAAGCACATTTTGTTTTCTTCTGCTGGCCTGGATTGCGGATCGTGTGGGTATTTTACACTGAACTTTCACCCCGCTTCCGTGAAGTATTTGTTGAGAAAGGCATCAGTACTAGTGCGTTTTATTGCGTACTGCAGCATTTTATCGTGTGGTTATCTACCAAGAACTACTGTTTCCTGGCCGCGTCACCATATAAAATATTTTAAAAGAGTTTTCCGTCATATCTACAGAGAATGAATCGTCTTCGTCTGATGTTATCATCTCCAGCAAATGCTAGTCACATAACAATAAAATAAACTGGTCATGTGACACTGCAAGCGCCAAGTCACTTGCGATACATAAATAGATTTCCTGTCTTCATCTATTTAACAAGAAAATACTGTAAGTGGCTATCGCTTGCGAAAACTTAATGATTTATTGAGGAAACGTGCATATTGCAGAAGAATACTTCCTTTATCTAGGTACTTGCTCTCACTTTGTCACCAAACCCACTGGTCCGGTGCTGGTCATATGACCATACAAACTGTACAGGGTGCCATAACCTACCGGTCCAATACGGGCTACAGTTACCCTCACAGATTTACAGTATTTGTCACCAATTCCCACCAGTCTGGTGCTGGTCATGTGACAACACAAATATACATACGCAGGGTGCCAGAGCCTACCGGTTTGGTACTGACTACAACAGCCCTTATAGAATTACCCATTAATATTTTGTTTACCAATTCCCACTGGTCCGGTGTTGGTCATGTGACATACACAGGGTTCCAGAGACTACCAGTCCGGTACCAGCTACAGTTACCCCCTCACAGACTTTCTCATTATTTTGTCGCCAATTCACACTGGTCCGGTGCTGATCATGTTTGACAAAACAGTATACACCAGGTGCCAGCTCCTGTCGGTCTGGTACTGGCTACACTTGCCCTCTCAGAGTTTTTTATCTAGGGTTGGCCATCTCGGGCCAACCCTAGATACTGTTATGGGATTTTGCGAGTCTTTTTTCGTCAATTTCGGGCGTTTCGAGTGGGATCTAATTGCCGTTTTCGGATCGTTTTGAATAATTTCAACTAGTAAACGTTCTGTAACTTTCACAGTTTTCGATCTTTTGTAATTAAGATTTGTGGAGGGATTTTTATTATTGACCTCAGCAGCCTAATTAAAAACAGGAAATGAACTGTGCTGATAAGATCTATCTGGACCGCGTTTCTCTTGAAAACATCTTTTAATTAGTAAAATCTACTAAAACTCGGAAAAGACGTCTTTTGATTAGTCTCGTACCCTGTGTATTTTTCTTCTGTGACCCCCGGGAAATTGTAAGTTGTGTGAACCGAAAATATTTTCAGGAGACAATGATAACCTGATGACTGGGTTCTGGGGATATATTCACAAAAGGAATCAAGCTCAGGGTGAGCCAAAAATCAGCTCAAGCTTATTATAAACAACTAGACACTTTTTGGCTCAACTTCAGCTTGATCCCTTTTGTGACTACAGCCCCTTATGTTGTGTTGATATTTATGTATTTATTTGTTAATATATCATATAAATATATTATAACACAATAAAATTGATATAGAGGTGGGGGGTAGTTAAATATGGACTTCTTTATTGTGTGGATTTAATTTTGTCAATGGTCAAAGCACTGTGGTCTAAGTTCTCTATGTGTGATATGAAAGCAACTGATTCCACCACATAATTGTTGCAAAGCTGAATAACTGTTCAGGTCAATCCAGAAGTGCCTTCTGATATTCCCCACTAAAGGTAGCACGAGTGATAAAGCCTGCCTTTCCTCTCAGTTAATCACACATATTTAGTGTTTGATGTCATTTTTATTGCATTAAATTCCATACACAAGTCACAGAGAAGAATATTATTATTTACTGTGCACAGTTATTTTTAAAACAAGTATCTTGGACAATATTGGACCAATTTTCCTAGAATCAAAAGGAACATAACCTCTAGAAATTTGCCTTTAAATTTGTATAGATATTATATTGCTACCTTCAATGAAACAATCACAAATTATTTTAAACAGAGTTCCATCAAGATTGTGGATCACAACAGGTGTTTGTGTTCTTCAAATATTTAAAAAAAGTCACACCAGTTATTGTTCTAAATATGATATAATTAATATACTATAACACAATAAAATGATATAGAGTTAGGGATATTTAAATATGGACTTCTTTATTATATGGATTTAATGTGATTTTATGTCTGATGCAACAGCAACAGCCAGGGTCATATTATGACAGGTACTCTACATTGTCATTTGGGGGAGTCAAACCTACATAGAGGTAACAGCCTATCATTAGATGTCAAACCTGCTAACCCACAAGGTCTTTCTATTTTGTCAAGCATAAGAAATATCTGAAGCACTGTGGTCTAAGTTGTCTATGTGTGATATGAAAACAAGTGATTCCACCACAGAATTGTTGCAAAGCTGAATAACTTCAGGTCAATCCAGAAGTACGTTCTCATATTCCCCACTAAAGGTAGCATGAGTGATAAGGCCTGCCTTTCCTCCCAGTTAATCACACATATTTAGTGTTTGATGTCATTTTTATTGCATTAAATTCCATACACAAGTCACAGAGAAGAATATTATTTGTTATTATTTGCTGTGCATAGTAATTTTTAAAACAAGTATCTTCATCAATATTGGACCAATTCTCCTCAAATCAAAAGGAACATAACCTCTAGAAATTTGCCTTTAAATTGGTATAGATATTATATTGCTAGCTTCAATAAAACCATCACAAAAATTATTTTAAACAGAGTTCCAGCAAGATTGTGGATCGCAACAGGTGTTTGTGTTCTTCAAATATTTAAAAAGTGACACTAGTTATTCTAATAAATATGATATAATTAATATACTATAACAATAAAATGATATAGAGTTAGGGATATTTAAATATGGACTTCTTTATTATGTGGATTTAATTTTTTCAAAGGTCAAAGTTGTGATTTTATGTCTGATGCAACAGCAACAGCCAGTGTCATATTATGACAGGTACTCTGCATTGTCATTTGGGGGAGTCATACCTACAAAGAGGTAACAGCCTATCATTAGATGTCAAACCTGCTAACCCACAAGGCCTTTCTATTTTGTCAAGCATAAGAAATATCTGAAGCACTGTGGTCTAAGTTCTCTATGTGTAATATGAAAACAAGTGATTCCACCACAGAATTGTTGCAAAGCTGAATAACTGTTCAGGTCAATCCAGAAGTGCGTTCTGATATTCCCCATTAAAGGTAGCACGAGTGATAAAGGCTGCCTTTCCTCTTAGTTAATCACACATTTTTAGTGTTTGATGTCATTTTTATTGCATTAAATTCCATACACAAGTCACAGAGAAGAATATTATTTATTATTATTTGCTGTGCATAGTAATTTTTAAAACAAGTATCTTCGTCAATATTGGACCAATTTTCCTCAAATCAAAAGGAACATAACCTCTAGAAATTTGCCTTTAAATTGGTATAGATATTATATTGCTAGCTTCAATAAAACAATCACAAAAATTATTTTAAACAGAGTTCCAGCAAGATTGTGGATCGCAACAGGTGTTCGTGCTCTTCAAATATTTAAAAACAGTCACACCAGTTATTGTTCTAAATATGATATAATTAATATACTATAACAATAAAATGATATAGAGTTAGGGATATTTAAGTATGGACTTCTTTATTATGTGGATTTAATTTTGTCAAAGGTTAAAGTTGTGATTTTATGTCTGATGCAACAGCAACAGCCAGTGTCATATTATGACAGGTACTCTGCATTGTCATTTGGGGGAGTCATACCTACAAAGAGGTAACAGCCTATCATTAGATGTCAAACCTGCTAACCCACAAGGTCTTTCTATTTTGTCAACCATAAGAAATATCTGAAGCACTGTGGTCTAAGTTCTCTATGTGTAATATGAAAACAAGTGATTCCACCACAGAATTGTTGCAAAGCTGAATAACTGTTCAGGTCAATCCAGAAGTGCGTTCTGATATTCCCCATTAAAGGTAGCATGAGTGATAAGGCCTGCCTTTCCTCCCAGTTAATCACACATATTTAGTGTTTGATGTCATTTTTATTGCATTAAATTCCATACACAAGTCACAGAGAAGAATATTATTTATTATTATTTGCTGTGCATAGTAATTTTTAAAACAAGTATCTTCATCAATATTGGACCAATTGTCCTCAAATCAAAAGGAACATAACCTCTAGAAATTTGCCTTTAAATTGGTATAGATATTCTATTGCTAGCTTCAATAAAACAATCACAACAATTATTTTAAACAGAATTCCAGCAAGATTGCGTATCTCAACAGGTGTTCGTGTTCTTCAAATATTTAAAAACAGTCACACCAGTTATTGTTCTAAATATGATATAATTAATATACTATAACACAATAAAATGATATAGAGTTAGGGATATTTAAATATGGACTTCTTTATTATGTGGATTTAATTTTGTCAAAGGTTAAAGTTGTGATTTTATGTCTGATGCAACAGCAGCAGCCAGTGTCATATTATGACAGGTACTCTGCATTGTCATTTGGGGAAGTCTTACCTACAAAGAGGTAACAGCCTATCATAAGATGTCAAACCTGCTAACCCACAAGGCCTTTCTATTTTGTCAAGCATAAGAAATATCTGAAGCACTGTGGTCTAAGTTCTCTGTGTGATATGAAAACAAGAGATTCCATCACAGAATTGTGACAAAGCTGAATAACTGTTCAGGTCAATCCAGAAGTGCCTTCTGATATTCCCCACTAAAGGTAGCACGAGTGATAAGGCCTGTCTTTCCTCTCAGTTAAACACATATTTAGTGTTTGATGTCATTTTTATTGCATTAAATTCCATACACAATTCACAGGAAAATTGTTTTAATTGAACATTATATTTTGCATTTACTGTTCATTGCTGTGCATACTAACTTTTAAAAGTAGTATCTTGGCCAATATATTGCCAAAGTTTTTCAAATCAAGGGAATATAACTTAGGGTACCACTGTAAAATGCTTGTTAAGATTTCAATTTTATTTTGATTTTTATGATCAGGGGCCGGATTCACGAATAATACTTAGATAAGGTGACCTTAGATCTAAGTAAGGGAAGGTTTTTCACTTGACTAAGTTTTTCTTAGAATTGCTATTCACGAAACAATACTTAGATAAGGTAACCTTAGATTTTAAGTAAGGAAAAAAACCCTCCTAACTCTTTAGGTCAGGTTGTATCAGTGAATATGATTGGCCAAGAGCTATGGAATATATTGGTGTATACATTTGGCTGTTTATCAAAATCACCCTCTGCAAAGAATATTACTTACAGCTTTATATTACTGTGAGATTTTTAACAGTAATTCATGTTAAATTAGCGCCATGCTCAAACATGGCAAATTATTCCCCCCCCCCCCAAAAAAAAAAAAAAAAAAAAAAAAAAAAATACAAAATTCACCTATCTTCCTTCATGCACAAAAATCAAATTGCAATTGTTTCCTGTTAGGACATACATAAAATTACTGTATAAGTTGAAATTTTAACTGGGCATTAATTTTAACTATTTTAACTGGTGAGCTTGAAGAGTAAAAATTAACTCCTAGTGAAAATTTAATTTTTTTTCTCAAGTAGAATCTAACCAACAGTGCAAATTAATTCTAGTAAATTTTGTCAAAATGAAGAATTAATGAAATTTTCTTCTGACTAAAATTTTGACTTATACAGTAACCACTTGGATAAATAAACCTCCCGATCCAAAAAGAACACCAATATTTACAAACTAAACCATGTGATATGACATTCTGTCCTCCTAAGGTAGCTTCTGACCTTACTTAAAATCTAAGTATAGGTTCTAAGGTCACCTTAGAGTTAGGAACGTTTGTGAATAAGGTTTCTTAATTTCTTACTTGAAATCTTAGTAATACTTAAAATCTAAGTTAGGAATGGTCTAAGTATTGTTTGTGAATCCGGCCCCTGGTTGCATACCCACTTCTCGGGGAGTCGTTTTCATTGAAAAATATTATTTAGGGTACCAGTCTGAAAAGCTTGTTCAAGCCCACGATCCACGCATGCGCAATCCTCTATTTTCGAGATCTGTCACTTCAAAACTTCAAATATTGCCAGAAGACGTAAGAAAAGGGTTAAATATGAAAGGAAATAATAAAATAAATATAAAATATGTCTGTTATTGATATGTAAGAAGAAATATTTACGAAAAATGTCGAAATCTGCATATTTAGGTAAAATCTTCTATTATCGCCCACGGCTGAAGCGATGAACAAGAAATATGCTGGTAGTTTTCATCTTAAACCAGCCTTTCTATTTGTAAAATATTGTCGGGAAACCCCCTCAAAGAACTGCCGTGTCCGCGCATATTTGCTCATTAATATTAATGAGGCAGGTCCGTGTACAGGAAATATGCTGGTAGTTTTCATCTTAAACCAGCCTTTCTATTTGAATTACGTGCAACTCGCCGACAATGGATGACTGCATATTCTTCTATTTTATAAAGTATTGCAAGGAAATGCCGGGGAAATCCGTAACCTCATATCTTCTCATGAATATTAATAACTTGAGTGTACATGACCGTGAGTTCCGGAGTTTACAGTAAAGTATTTAAACCAGTCTACTTTTCGTCTGCAAACGTGATTAATTTCATTAACCAATGAAATAATTTGTTACTGAAACCTCACTCGAATAAAAAAAAATATATTTTACAGTTCCGATTTTGATGTAGCAATATTTTACAAATAAATAAATGTCAAATAAAATATCAAATGCTAGTACTTGTACATGCAGACTTAAGCAAATATGAGGCCACGATCGGTTTCTAGCCATATTTTACAAACAGAAGATCCAGGAAACCAGTCTAATTTTTGTCTGCAAACGTGGTTAATTTCATTAACCAATGAAATAATTTGTTACTGAAACCTCACTCAAAGTATAAAAAAAGTATAACAAAGTTAGTATATTTCATAAGATTGTCGGCGAGTTGCTGTCTGCGAGCTGTTCTGTCGGCGACTTGCTCATATACCTTCTATTTGTAATAGTGGTGGTGGACCAATTCACGCCCGGGTACCAATTCACGCCCACCCCCAAATTTATCCAAAACAAGCACAGTTAAACAATAAATTACAAATGTAAACGATCCATTTGATGATTATCAATGATGTGGTAAACATCTTCTCTATGAAAAATGATAATCTTCAAGAAAATTGAGGGTGGGCCTGAATTGGTACCCGGGCGTGAATTGGTCCACCACCACTAGTGGCTTTCTACCAGTGAACGCCCGCCTACTATTTCTTTTTTGGAGGTCAAGGACAAATGCTTCTATTTAACTACAAAATGGGCGTTCACTGGTATTTCCGTTTTGCGGTAGAAACGGCCGATAATATCAATCAATCAGTTGTCCAGGTGCTTAATCTCCGTATCAACGGATTCTAAGGCACACCATCCAATCCGTAAGGCATAAATCATGAGACATTAGACATGTTCCGAGTCGTTGCCAGGGAGGCGGTCCGGTGTTCGGTAGTAAGAAGCTATGGTAGGAATGATTTCTGAAATAGGAGAGATTTGGAGCACTAATAATAGATCTAAATTATAAAAATAGAAAGCTTTGAAAAAAATAAAACAACATGTGCCTCCGTTAAAAATTGCAGTTTATATTATTTGACAATCTGTTGTTAAAAGAATAAAATATAAAGCTGTTGATATAATTTAAAATCAATATATTAGCTTCAGCGTGGGCGTTTACTGGTACTGCTTCTAGGCATAAGTTGGCCGTGGTCATAAGTTGGCCACCATCACTAAATCTTCAAATTGCCACAAATTTAGAAGCTGATTGCAATCGTAAATGGTCCATTATTATTACATTTATGCTTTTTATTGGTTTTAAACACTGTACAAAGACTTATTTGTCTGTTTGGCCCAATTAGATTAGTGACGGCCAACTTATGACCGCGGCCAACTTATGCCTAGAAGCAGTAGAATGCCACTATATTGTCAGGAAACCCCCTTAAAGAACTGCCGTCACCGCGCATATTTGCTCATTAATGTTAATGAGGCAGGTCCGTGAACAGGAAATATGCTAGTAGTTTTCATCTTAAACCAGCCTTTCTATTTGTAAAATATTGTCAGGAAACCCCCTAAAAGAACTGCCGTAACCGCGCATATTTGCTCATTAATATTAATTAGGCAGGTCCGTGAACAGGAAATATGCTAGTAGTTTTCATCTTAAACCAGTCTTTCTGTTATAAAATATTGTCAGGAAACCCCCTCAAACAACTGCCGTGACCTTATATTTGCTCATTAATATTAATTAGGCAGCTACTGGTAGTTTTCATCTCACAGCAGCATATCAATTTATAATATATTATTAACCACGAATCTATAATATATTTACCGCGAATCTTCCAAATGTCTACTGCGAATCTTCCAATATTGACCGCATATATTCCAGATACCCAGTACTAGTATATTATAAATTTCAAAGAAAAAAATGGTTTAAGATTAAATACCAGTGAACTTCCTGTTCACGGATGTGCCTCATTAATATTAATGACGAAATATGAGGTCCAGAATTTCTCGAATAAATAGAAAAAAAGGCTGGTTTGTGATTAAATACCAGTAAACTTCCAGTGCACGGAGCTGCCTAATTAATATTAATGAGGAAATATGGTCTAATCGAATTTCTTTGACGGGGGTTTACTACTGTACTGTGAGTTCACACCAAGAGTTTTGTTTATCATAATCCAGCAGTATTTCATAGATTTTAAAGAAAAGCTTTCTGTTATAAAATATTGTCAGGAAACCCCCTCAAAGAACTGCTGTGACCTTATATTTGCTCATTAATATTAATTAGGCAGGTACTGCTAGTTTTCATCTTAAAGCAGCATATCAATTTATAAAATATTATTAACTATGAATCTGTAATATATTTACCGCGAATCTTCCAAGTATTTACTGCGAATCTTCCAATATTGATCGCATATCTTCCTGACCGCGTATATTCCAGATACCCAGTACTAGTATGTTATAAATTTCAAAGAGAAACTGGTTTAAGATTAAATACCAGTGAACTTCCTGTCCACGGACCTGCCTCATTAATATTAATGACGAAATATGAGGTCCAGAATTTCTTGGATAAATAGAAAAAAAGGGCTGGATTATGATTAAATACCAGTGACCTTCCTGTCCAGGGACCTGTCTCATTAATATTAATGAGGAAATATGACCTGATCATATTTCTTGGATGATGGTTTACTACTGTACTGTAAGTTCACGCCAAGAGTTTTGTTTATCGGTATCCAGAAGTATTTTATAAATTTCAAAGAAAAGCTGGTTTAAGATTAAATACCAGTCCACTTCCTGTCCATGGACCTGCCTCATTAACACTAATGAGGAAATAGGAGATCACAGAATTTCTGGAATAAATAGAAAAAAAGGCTGGTTTATGAATAAATACCAGTGAACTTCCAGTGCACGAACCTGCCTTATTAATATTAATGAGGAAATATGACTTAATCAGATTTCTTGGATGGGGGTTTACTACTGTACTATAAGTTCACACCAAGAGTTTTGTTTATCATAATCCAGCAGTATTTCATAGATTTTAAAGAAAAGCTGGTTTAAGATTAAATACCAGTGCACTTCCTGTCCATGGACCTGCCTCATTAATATTAAAGAGGAAATATCAGGTCACAGAATTTCTTGGATAAATAGAAAAAAAGGCTGGATTATGATTAAATACCAGCGAACTTCCTGTCCATGGGCCTGCCTCATAATATTAATGAGGAAATATGACTTAGTCGAATTTCTTGGATGGGGATTTACTACTGTACTGTAACCTCATGCCAAGAGTTTTGTTTATCGGTATCCGTATGCTTTGATCTTCGAAACATTTTCAACATTGGTCCACTGTTGTAAATACACTGGTTAAAATTCTTATTTATAATAAAAATATTTTCTAAAATGGTTAAAAAGTGAGTTAAAAATTGTGGGCTCACTGAAATCACTAAAGATATATAATCAGAGTTGCTTCTAGGATGCGTTTTATGCGATATCTCGCATTAATTTGCTTTTGTTCACGGATTTCATCGAAGTATGCGGGGACAAGATTGTAAGAGAACGCATTCACCACAAGGCAATGCGGGATATATATACGAAGCGAAAAGACGAGAGATCAAGGAAATCGAAACGATACGTGGAGCGAGAGTTTGTCGAGGTTTTGATTTTTCCGTCGAAATGTTCTTCGAATAATGCCTATTGTCGTGATCATTATACAAACTCAAATATATTATGAGATACAGACAGTATTTGGACATATTATACCCAAAAACATAAAATTAAGCTGAAAGTAAATGATTAAATAAAAAATGGCTGCAAGAAAAACGAAATTTACAGTAGACTGGATAGTTACCACAACAGGCCATGGCAGTGAAGCCGGTGCTGACCCTACATACAATGTACCCATACAATGTATGTCTAGAAAAAAATCTTACTTGATCAAAATTCACGGGCAACTCATTAATATTAATGAGGTCACAGATTTTCATGGTGTTTTCTTAATATTTTCTGCTTTAAGATCAAATACTAGATGGACTACTGTACAGAGCTCATGAATACTAGTATTTATATATGCATAAAAAATATTTGACAATTCCATTGGATTTTTTAACAATATTTTACTTGAAGAATTTGTAGACTACTCATTAATATTCATGAGGTCATGGTATTCTGTGGGGTTTTCCAACATATATTTGTTCGAATTGATGGTGTAATGACTGAATTTGTGATGCCATGACTTTAGATGAAAACTTAAAACCACGATGCCATGACAGGAGCCAATTTGATGTTAATAACCATTTTCAGTATTTTTAAAAATTCTATCACCAGCCTTGAAGTTTATTTTTATTGGGCAAGACAATAAAAAATGACCACTAATTAATAGAAGTCCACAGTTAAAAATGTCTAAATAAAGTGAAAATGTATCTTTAATTAGTTTAAACTTCATCATAAAGTCGTCCCCCAGAATTTTTAGCCCCTCCCCCACATTTTGTGTAGTGATGGGGGATCGCCCCCACTTTTTGAAATTCTTAGAATCAACACTGTATAATGATGATTAAATTTTGACTAAGTTTCCCCAAATCCCTTATTACTGCTCACTGACATCTTGAACAAAAATCCACTGTTGGCCCAAGGTTGGCTCTTTGTTGGCAAATTCTAGAGTCTGAAGATTGCTTGGAAAGCCACCGTTGGTCCAACCGTAGGAAACTAGTGAACATGCAACCAATAGCCCCCAGTAATTGCTATACTATAGCTGACCCAAAAGTAGCTGAATAACATATTATACAACATTTTCTAAATGTAATAGTTTTCAAGTTACAAGTGGACCACTATGTCCTTGGGCCTTGAAAGCTATTGCATTTGGAAAATTTTATTTAAATCTGTTATTCGCTTACTTATGGCTCAGCTATAACATAATGAAATTGCAGACCTTATCTGCCACTGCGGCCTAGCGGGTAACACACTTGTCTAGGAACTCAGAGGACGTGTGTTCTAACCCAGGTACAGGCAGATACACGGTGGCTCGGATGACCACTTAAAATAGCGGTCCTCTGCCATTGGATCCTATCCCCAGTGGCAGGCCAGATAACCTCAAGGACTTTGATAAATGGTCATCCTTGAGCCTCTATCTTCCAGTTAGAGGAATGCCAGTTCCTTGTGAGTTGGAACTGTACCTGTGTAACTGTACTATGGGTTAAATAGTGCTTTGAGTTCTGTAGTATATGAAGATATTGCGCTGAGTATAAATATAATTACATGTACAGACCTGTAGCTCATTGCATAGCTGAGCAGTAGCTACTTTCAGGTTCTTACTCTTGACTAAATCAGTTGTCACTTGAAAACTCTTTCATTTACAGTATTTCTTTAAATATGTTATTCATCTACTTTTGTGTGAGCTATATCGTATTAAAATTGCAGCCCTATAAGTGATTGCTTAGCTGAGCAAAAGCTACTTTGACCTGTGCCTCATTGCATTGCTGAGTAATAGCTACTTTGATGTTATTTCTGTTTAGTAAATCAGTTATAACTTGAAAACTATTGCATTTAGAATATTTTGTTTAAGTAAGTTATCCACCTATTTTTGAGTAAGCTACAACAGAGAAAAATACCAAATCTGTAGCTTATTTCATAGCTGAGCAATAGCTAATTTGAGGTTCTCATTGTTGAGTAAATCAGTTGTAACTTGAAATTTATTGGTTTACAGTATTTTGTTTAAATATGTTGTACACCTACTTTTGGTTCAACTATAAGATAGTGAAGTTACAGACCTATAGCTCATGGCATAGCTGAGCAATTGCTACTTTCAGGGCTGTCGGGGTATTGTTTTAACCCATGGTGTCCAGATAGGCAGGCGGGAAAAAGTTTATCCAGGCTGTATCTCAGAAATCGCAAGGTGTAGGAAGTTGATACTTGGTAGGGACATTGGATGTTTAGGTGTCCAACATCATGGCCTGACCTTCATTTGACCTTTGACCTTGCCGTAGTGACCTTGAGTTTGGAAATCTTGTCTGGGTTATATCTTGGAAAGCATAAGGTGTAGGAAGCTGATACTTGGTAGGGACATTGGTTAGGGGATGTAGGTGTGCAACGTCATGATGTGATCTTCATTTGACCTTGCTGTAGTGACCTTGACCTATAAAATCTATATCTCCGAAACTGTAAGGTGTAGGAAGTTGATACTTGGTAGGGACATCGGTTCGGGGTTGTAGGTATGCAATGTCATGGTCTGACCTTGATTTGACCTTACTGTAGTAACCTTTACGTATAAAATCTTGTCTAGGCTATGTCTCAGAAACCATAAGGTGTAGGAAGTTGATACTTGGTAGGGACATTGCTTCAGGGGTGTAGGTGTGCAACGTCATGGTCTGACCTTGATTTGACCTTTGACCGTGCTATAGTGACCTTGACCTATAAAATCTTGTCCGGGCTATATCTCATAAACTGTAAGATGTAGGAAGTTGATACTTGGTAGGGACATTGGTTTTATGCACAACCACTCTCTGTAAACCTTTCACACATAAAACATACATTAAGCCATTCCACTCTGCCAAACCCTAGATATGTGACCAATTCATTCGGTCACTGATTGCTTGTTTTCCTATTATTTTGTCCCCAATTCCCACTGGTCCGGTGCTGTTCATGTGACAACATATCAAAATACACCGGGAACTAGACCCTACTGGTATGGTTACAGTTGCCCTGGCACGGAAAAATTTTCTAATTATTTTGTCAATAATTACACAGGGTGCCACAGTTTTTTCCTCTCAAGTAAACTAATTTACTAGTTCCTGGCTCTGCAGGATTTTGAACTCTTTTACCTCATAGTTGCTGAAGGATACCCGTCCTGGGCTCAAGAGGCAAAAGGTTTGGGAACTGACCATTAAATTTGCATTCCTAAATTTCAAAGCAAATGGTACCAATACACAAGCTATGGATAGTCTCCACAGAGCTGGATATTCTGAAACATGAAACTGCCACGGGTGCTCTACGTCCCAGTTTGGGCACATTTCAGCACCCTGGTAGAAAGTTCCAGTACTTGTACAAATCATACAACGGAAAGGACACTGAGCAGTCCGGATATGCTACTTCTCAAACCCAGCAAGCTTGGTGCCAACTTTCTGACAGAGGCAGGGGTCGTGGCCATGGTCATTGGGGTTCCATCTCCCTTAGGTCACCAAGCCTTCATGCGGTAGCAAGCAGTATAAATGACAATTATTGTTTTCCAGGCCCTCATGTTCAGTAACTTGTAAAGTCAGAGGGTATGGATCAAGTGAGATCAAAGCGACCTGTTAGTTACATTTTTATTTCGTTAATACATCTTACCTAGTGGACAGATGCATTTGTCCGGCGCTCTGCGGGTCACGCCAAACGTTAGAAAAAAAACGTCCTGAGCTGGGCTCTGGGCGGGACCCGTAGTGTCCTGTTCACTCGCCAGGTGGCTGTGGAGCCTGCCTGCCGGTGTTGGTGTTGTGGAGCCTGCCTGCTTGAGCATGCGCTCTTTTCAATTTTATATGGTGTTACAAGTGGATATTCTACCAGTTTTTAGTCAGTTATTATGTGCATACATCATGGCTTCTCCTGGCGACAAAAAAGGACAAAGGGAGGGCTTATGGCCTCTTTTGATTTGCACAAGCGTTGTGCTAGGTGCCATGACAAAGGTATTGGAGATGATGAGTATGTTGAAAACAAACCTTGTGTTATTTGTGATGGCTTTACTGAGCTTCAAAAGGAAATTCTAGCGACACCCACATATAAACTACATAAGGAAAATAAAATGGGTGTTTTAGTCTCCCCGGAGCAGGTAACAGTCATTGCTTCTGTTGAGGATAAAGAACAAACTTTTCACTCCTCTCCTCCGGCATCTCAACCTTCTGCGCATGCGCAGTCAGAGGCTTCCAGTTCTTCCTCTGACCAGCTCAAACAAATCTATGATCAATGGGCTAAGCAGTTTGCCAGATTTGAAGCGTTGCTCTCAAGGGAAAATGTCTTTTCTACCCCCAAAACTACTGTAAAGCCTGTACCTTCTGACACTGTGGTGTCAGATACAACCTTTATTCTCCCTTCTGCCCGGCTCACCAGTCCGGTGGAGTTCCCGGCAGAAGGTGAGGTAGATTTGCCACAGGACAGTGCAGTTAGTGACAAAGAAGCTAAGGAAAAGAAAAAGACATGAAAATCTTGTAAAGAGAGTAGAGACAAAGACACAAAAAAGAGACAGGTTTCTCCCTCTCCTGATTTGTGACCTACTGTCAGGTCAGATGTTAAGTCTGCACCGGTTCATTACTAAGCCACCGGTCCATCCTCAAGCCGCCTCCGGTCCGGAGGGTGTGCAGCAGACCAAGACTAAACCAATACCGGTGCACACAGTTTCCTCATACTCTGAGCAGAAGTAATACTTTCTACCCGGTACTACCAGTCAAGAAGCTTCTCATCCCGGTTCTGCCGGTCAGGATTTATCAGTAGCTCAGCCTTCTACCTTTGTGTTCAGTGATTCTACATTGACCGGTGCCTATCATGTTCCACCGGAGTTGGACACCCTAGACATTGCGCCCCGCCGCCCCCCCCCCCCCCCCCCCCCCCCCCCACTGTCTGATGCTAGTTACTCTGATGATCAAGCCAGTTCTGATGAGGGTGAAATTTCTTCAGACACACTTGAAAAACCGGAACAAACTGAGGATATGAACTACCAGGAAACTGTTAGATCAATCCGGTCTTTTATGGGATGGAATCACATCCCCACCTTCGAAAGTGACCTGAGTGAGCCAGATAAAAGTAACAACCTGGCTTTGCCAGAAACTTGCAAAGTTGAATACAGTTGTAGCTGAAGGATACCCTTCTAGAGCGCAGGACTTAGCGGGTTTAAAGAAGGACCAGTTCATCAAGGTCCCAAAGTCACCTTGTAGGTGGCATCAGATGCATAAGCTCAGACCAGATGGCCCACACCGACTGGGAAATGCATTATTCAGTTGGCAAAACTCTGAAGCAAAGGTGAACTCTCAGTTCCCACGCATTGTTAAAGCCTCTGCCTCCCCATCCACGGGTCCACCTTCTCACCCATTTCCCAGGAATATCTATGCAGGCGGGAAAAGTGTGCTAGAGAGAATTTCTACATTGTAAACCACGCGGCAGGCTTCAACTGTTGCATGAGTGAGCTGCAGGAATGCATGATTTCTTATTTCAACATGCTTAGTTCCAGGATAAACAAGGGTAAAGCACCTAAAAAAGTTTCGGCCGCCATATCAGATTTGAAAGACCTTACTGCCTTTCATCAAAACGTGTCTGTGGCAATGGGCACTACACTTCAACACTTGGCAGACAGCCTCTTTGTCCACATGACCAATTTAATTTTGCTCCACAGAGACTCGTACCTGGAATATGTCAAAAATGGGATCAAGCCAGATACTTATAGTCACCTGAGAAATGCCCCGGTATTCAGACATGGGCTTTTTCCTGATGCAGTGAGCATCAGCAGAGCAGGACATTGCAAGTTATCAAACCACTGGCACTGTTCCCAGACCCGGTCCAGGTGCTGCGCAACAGGCCGGATGGAAGTCCTCTCATAG
Organism: Sabellastarte sp. h YS-2021; assembly: GCA_964017235.1. Taxonomy (NCBI): domain Eukaryota; kingdom Metazoa; phylum Annelida; class Polychaeta; order Sabellida; family Sabellidae; genus Sabellastarte; species Sabellastarte sp. h YS-2021. The sequence goes on along the minus strand of OZ024934.1, from coordinate 62,048,086 downwards.
ATACCGGCCATATGACAGGAAAGAAAATAGACCTACTGGTACCGGAGATCAAGAACAACAACCTTGGAGACAATTTGGCCATCATAGAGGACGGGGTCGTGGCAGGGGACGTGGCTCTAACCCCCGTTTTTCTAAATCCAGAGGCTACAAGCATTATAAATGACAATTACCTATCATGTCCAACTCTCTCAACCAAAGTATTACACAGTTTGGACAAAAGATTAGTACAAAAAACTTTTCAAGCTGTAGAACCAAAAGTAGTAGACAGTTCAGTTCTAAATGTACCCAAGACACAGAAGGCAACAAGTTTAAATCCTCAAAGTGCATCTTATCTTGCTGTCAGTCATGTTCATTCTGTCTGTTTCCACAAAAGAAAGGTACTAGTCCCTTTGTTCCAAAGATAGAAATAAGAGATGTCAAAGGTGTTTCTTGTGTAAGTCAATGTCTTTCTGTCCCACATGTTACAGAAGTTTTGGCAAATATGGCAAAAGCTGGGTGCAAATCCAAGGGTGGTTTCAATTTTGAAAGAGGGATACACGCTACCCTTCAAAATCAGACCCCCTCTGACCCAGTCTCCCCTGATCAAGAGTGTCTATGCTCATCCGGTGAAAAACAATTCCCTAAAAGAAGCATTATTGGATCTCATAAGCAAATTGGTAGTGGAAGAAGTGGTTGTGCAGTCATCCCTGGCCTTTTGCAACCGGCTATTTCTGGTCCCAAAACCCAACAACAAATGGAGACCTATCTTGGACCTCAGCCAACTAAACTTGTATTTGCAACCGGGCACCTTCAAGATGGAAACACCGGAAACAATCCGGTTGTCCCTCCAAAAAGGAGAATGGGTAACTTCGCCTGATTTCAGCGACGCTTATTTCCACCTTCCCATCAGTCAGAGATCTCAAAAGTACCTCAGGTTTTTTCTAAGGAAGAAAGCTTATCAGTTCACTGCCCTCCCATTCGGTCTGGCTACAGCTCCCCTGGAGTTTACCAAGGTAGTCAAGGAGGTGAAACTTATAGCACAAGCACGAGGTATCCGGATCCACCAGTACCTAGATGACTGGTTAGTCAGAGCCCCGTGCCAGGAAACTTGCCTACTACATACCCAGACCCTCTTGACCCTTTGCGGCGAACTAGGGTGGGTTATAAACATGAGAAAATCAGAACTGACACCTCAGCAGGTTTTCAATTTCGTAGGTTACCGGTTCGACCTGTTGACCAGTCGGGTTTTGCCCACTCAGGACAGATGGGTCACCCTTCAACAGAAACTAAAGTCCATCTAGGACCGGACCAACTGTACAGTCCGACAGTTCATGTCCTTGATAGGACTCCTCACTGCAACAGAAAAACAAGTATGGCCAGGTCGCCTCCACATGAGATCCATTCAGTGGCACTTGAAGCGGCACTGGCATGTCCCCGAGAGCCTGTAAAAGATTATTCCAATTCCCCTCTCTCTCCATCCACACCTAAATTGGTGGTTAAACGAGTGCAACGTACTCCGGGGCCAACCATTGCACCCTCTTCAACACGCTCTGCAAATGTTTACAGACACCTCAAATGAATTGTTCTGATAGCAATGGATAACACAACTGTGGTCTCCTACATCAACAAGGCGGGCGGTATGAGATCAGGCTCTCTCTGTGCCCTCCTCTGGAGACTTCTGTCTCGGTGTCACCCCAGAGGAATAGTTCTGCGGGCTCGGCACATTCTAGGTCACTTGAATGTAATAGCAGACAAACTGTCCAGACACAATCAGGTGATACAGACAGAGTGGTCTCAGCAGGTGTTCAATCTCTTGTACTCAAGATGGGCCCAGCCGCATGTGGACCTATTTGCAACCCTTTTCAATCACATACTTTCCAAGTTTGTGTCACCGGTTCCGGATTCTACAGCTTGGGCAGTGGATGCTCTTAGTCTGTCATGGGAGAATCTGGATGCGTATGCCTTTCCTCCAGTATCGCTACTCAACCAAGTAATTTCCAAGGTGATGGATCAAGGCTGTAGCAGAATGATTCTGATCGCCCCAGGGTGGCCCAACATGCCTTGGTTTTGGGACCTGATCAGTCTATCGATTCAGATTCCCTTCAGCCTTCCACTGCAAAGGAATCTAGTGACACAGCCATTCAATGGTCTTCTTCACAGGAACCTCAGCAATCTGAATCTGCATGCTTGGCTCCTAGAGCCTCTTCCATCCAGGAACAAGGGTTCTCTGATGAAGTGGCAGCAAGAATTGAGGCTCTTCAGAGAAGCTCAACCAGAGCCATTTACAAATCAAAGTCGGCCATTTTTGTCAAATGGTGTGACTCAAACGAGGTGGACTTCAGGTCGCCCTCTGTGAACCAGATTGCAGATTTTCTCTTGCACCCTTTCAAAGAGAGAAAATTACAACCCAGCACTATAGAAGGTTACAGAACAGCCATTGCAGACATGGTGGACAATGATAAGGTCAACATTAGCAAGGATGAAAACTTAACTAGTTTGTTAGACTGTTTTCATAGAGATAAGGCCAAAGGAAGGTGGGGAGTACCTTCTTGGAACCCATCACTAGTTATCCATCAGCTGACTAAGGCTCCGTTTGAGCCCATGTGAAAGGCCTCTCTTAAACATTTGCCCTTTAAGACAGTTTTTCTCCTAGCTTTCGGCTCAGGTAAGAGACGGAGCGAAATTCATGCCTGGCTATACAGAAACATCAGGCACCAGGAAAACTGGAGTCAGGTCTCACTTTATCCTTCACCCAGTTTCCTATCCAAAAATCAACTAGCCATGGACGACCCGGCCTCGGTGGCACCGGTGGTCATCCCAGCTTTGGCTCCTTCTTTGGACAAGTCTCTTATGAAAGACACATCGCTCTGTCTGGTAAGAGCCTTACGTTACTACTTAGACAGAACCAAGGATCTGCGTAAGGGAAAGGACCTGGTTTTTGTGTCCTTCCGGAAGAGTTTTCAGAGATATTATTCCGGCCACTGTCCCTTCTTGGATCAAACAGACAGTGCTATTGTGCTATCAGCTCTCGGAGGAGGAAGCCCAGAACGTACAACAGGTTAGAGCTCATGATGTCAGGGCCTTTGCGGCTTCCAAGGCCTTTCAGGGCGGGGTTTCCTTGGAACAGATCCTCTCAGCTTGCCATTGGAAAGCCTACAACACTTTTACACGATTCTATCTGAAAGACTTAGCTTGGGCAGATTCGGAACTGTACCATTTAGGTCCTGTAGTGACTGCACAGCAAATCCATGAGGATAAGTAATAGCAGATTCTCAGTGTACATATTTCAAAAAAAAAAAAAAAAAGAAAAAAACTTCCACTATCCTTGCTTCTGGATTGCCCCTAAGTGGATCCAGGGGCTATTCAAGGATGGTGTCTCTGTTCCTGTTCCACTTCCTCACCTAGGTTTTTGTCTGAATTCTTATTCCCTCAACGGGGTTTATTTAACCATTACCAGACACACCCTATTATTTTCTCGAGTTCTAGAAATTCCCTTACTTGGCTACCCTCCATCCAATGGGTAGTTATTTTTCATCTGTTCACTAGGTAAGATGTATTAACGCAATAAAATGGAAAATTTATTAGTAAATTAATTTTTTATAAGTTAATACCTTACCTAGTGCACAAGGGGATTCCCACCCTACCTTCCCCACTTTACTAAGCTAAGGGGACTTTCTTAGGCAGGCAACAAAAAGAATAAGAGCGCAAGTACACCGGCAGGCAGGCTACACAGCCACCTGGCGAGTGAACAGGACACTACCGGTCCCAGCCAGAGCCCAGCTCAGGACGTTTTCTTCTAACGTTTGGCGTGACCGGCAGGGCGCCGGACAAATGCATCTGTCCACTAGGTAAAGTATTAACTTATAAAAATTAATTTACTATTAAATTTTCCAGTTGTAGATCTTGCTCATTCTGTCACAGGGCTATTGCAAAAGCAAGTCAAAGGTGTTCATTGTGTAAATTACTGTCTTTCTGTCTCAGTTCAGCATTGTCGACAATGCTGTCATAAATCCATTTGTGGGGGCCGTCTGCAAAAGTTTGGGCAGGTCTGGCAGTCCCTGGGTTCAAATGCGAGGGTGGTTTCCATGTTAAAGGAAGGGTACAGCCTACCTCTCAAAGTGAGACACCCTCTAACCAGGCCACCATTGATGGTCAATAGATTTGCAAACCCTCCCAAAAGCTAATACTTGGTGGAGGCTTTACATGCGCTTATCCAAAAGCTAGTTGCGGAAAAAGTTGTGGTTCAGTCCTACCTGGCCTTCAGCAGGTTGTTTCTGGTCCCAAAGCCCAACAACAAGTGGAGGCCTATCCTGGATCTCAGTTAGTTGAACTTGTTCCTGAAATCAGGTACTTTCAAGATGGAGACTCCAGAGACCTTCGGGCTCTCCTGTCAGCAAGGGGAGTGGGCCACCTCTCTGGACTTTAGCAACGCTTACTTTCATATTCCGATAAGTCCAAGGTTGTAAAAGTAGGTTCCATTTGCAAAATCAAACCTACCAATTCTTTGTTCCTCCCTTTGGCCTGTCTACGGCTCTGTTTGAGTTCACCAAGGTCGTAAAGGAAGTCAAACCCATGGCTCAAGCAGGGGTATCAGAATCCACCAGTACCAGCACCAGATGACTCGTTACTCAGATCCCAGTGCTGTGAAATTTGCATACAACAATCCCAGACCCTTTTTTGCCCTTAGCCAAGAACTGGGTTGGGTAGTGAATTTGGTTAAGTCGGAACTGATCCATCAGCAAGTGCTCAACTTTGTAGGATACTTTTTCGACCCCTCTCAAGGCCTGGTCAAGCCCACGCACAAGAGATGGCAAACACTGACACAGAAAATACAGACTTTCATGGGATAAGAGACATGCTCAGTCAGACAGTTGATGTCCCTAATTGGCCTATTGATAGCCACAGAGAAGCAGGTAGTGTCGGGACAGCTTCATATGATACCCCTACAGTTACACCTTAAGAAGCATTGGCCTGTCCCTCGTTGAGTCTCCCTTGGCAGGATTTGGATACTTGCGCTTTCCCAACAGTAACAATCCTGGGCCATGTGGACACCAAGTGGTTGGACCAAGGTTGCCTACAGATTAGTGCTGGTATTGTTTATCGATATTGAAATATTGATCGATCCATACTAAATATGCTGATATCGATAATGTAGGATCCATTATTAATATCAAAACCTACTACTTAACAGTTACAACTATGGTGTTTTTCATTCAAATAAAGGACAATATTTGAAGAATATAAAGGTTTTCATATTATTTTTGTCAACTTTCACTTACCGCGAAAGCAGAAACGCCATTTTTATTGCGTTAATACATCCTATCCAATGGACAATTTGCTAAACCGGTCGGCGCAGACCGGCCCGCCAAAAGTCAGAAAAAGACGTCCTGTGTTTCCACCGGCTGGCCGGTCCGTAGTACTGTGCACTCCCCAGACCGCGCCTTGTACTTCCTTCCTGTCTAGACAACCTGACGTCATAGCATCTTTTTCGTTTGGCGCGTGTACTGTGCAGACGTGTTTTCAACATCTCCAGATATTTTAAGGAAAAGTGTGCATTATGACGGATTTTCTACCTTATTTGCAAATAATTTATTGTAGAAGTGTTACCTACATATCAAGCACAGATATACATTTATAAATCTGCTGGAAACGCTCCCTAGCTGACTCAATTTAGTGTTGATGATAGGGCAGTAAGACGGAAATATGAATTATGAAGGCAGCCATTTGCTAGTTTCCTCCCATTCAACCATTGTGTTGTTAGGGGCAGATCGTCAATATTGAAGAATTGTGGATATACTACTTATAGGTATTTTATCCGTGTCTTTTCTTTGAATGTACCTTCAGCTACAATCACCATAGTAACGTCTTTCTAGTACTTCAAATAGAAATCACGGGGATCTTCAGTCTACGTAGTTTTTGAGCACTGTAAATAGAAGGAATTCCCCAGGAAAGGCGCATTCTTCTCCAGAGCGCACTGGTAGTGTTTTTTCATCAGAAGCATGAGATGAATTCTTCAGATTTCTTCAGAGCTTTCATAGAAGGAACTTCATCTTTAATCACTCTCAGTCCCACCCTTGTGGACCCGGC